>JAAALK010000289.1:58228228-59628555 GCA_019279435.1 Zizania palustris | reverse complement strand
CGCCGTCGATCGCCGTCGCCGGAGTCCCCTCCGCCCTCGCTGACCGCACCGCTGCAACCGCAAGGACCTCCCCAACGCCGGCCACCTCCCCGTCGTCGACGAACCTCGCCGGATCGCCGTCGCCGCCAAGGGCCCGGACGCCTCCACCGCCTCCTCTCGTCGCCGGCCTCCCCCCCGTCGACCTTTTCTCACCGCCGAGGTACCCCCCATGATCCCCATGCCACCCTCGTTTCGTTTTAGGCCTTAGACTCGATCGCCGTCGCTCGCCGTGGCCGCTGGCCCGCTCGCCGTCGTCGGAGAAGACGACCGGCACGGGTCGAGTACCCGTGCCGTGTCGGATTCACGCACGACCGTGCGATCTGGATCCGACGGTGACGATTAATCCCCGCGTGTGGTTTAATCTGATCCGTTAGATCTCGGCGAAGGGGTACGTTTTAATCTCGTGCGTCCGTTAGTTTTAAAACCCCGCATCGCATCTAAGCCGTCCATCGCGTACCGGTTCAAACGTTTTAATCCTGGCCGTCCACGTCACTTTAACGCGCCCCGCCCCGCCCTCGCCCGTCGGATCTGGATCCGACGGTCCAGATCGACCCGGTGCACGCGCACAGTGCGCGGGTTCACCGTGGGCCTGGCTCACCGTGGACCCGAGGGGTTTAAAAATTGAAAATGAATTTCAGAAATACTTTTAAACTTGTAAAATTCATATCTAGCGCATTTGAACTCTAAAAATTGCCATTCCAATTTCAGAAAATTCATAATATTATTCTCTACATGTTTATGCAATAAAAACAGTAGGTTTACTTTGACTTTTTCATGTTTATTCAAATGAATATCCAAATGCCTTTAGGATTAAAATATAAATTCAAATGTTTAAACTTCAGAAAAATTTAGATTTATTTCCATTCTGTCCATTCACTGAAAACCATCAAACTAACATGAACTTTTCATTTCACACTTATTTGAGAATTTAATATGGCAATAATCACATTTAAACATCCTTTTCAAAGAAAGGACAACTCATTAATTCCTTTAAAAATTTATTTATAAAATAAACCACAGAACCTTAACCATTGAATTATTTTATTTATAATCAAACCAACTTTAACTTATGTGCTTATAATGTAATGTTATATTGTTTGATTGAATGTTGTGTTCTTTTTATTTTACTTTACTATATCAAAAGACTACGACGTCGCCGAGGAGCCGGAGTACTTCCCCGAAGTCCCTCCCTCTCCTTTCGCTGAACAAGGCAAGTCACCAAACCAATCTTTTGAGCATATTGAACCCATGCTTAATTAAACTATCGCTAAAACACATAGGTTATATATGCATTAGTCAAATGAGCCCTTACAATATATTTATTTAGGATCCCCCGACCTTGATGTGCAACCCAAGCCATGCTCTCTAGCCTAAAACTCCTTGTCACCATATGATAAATGTTATTAGCTAGTGTCCAATGTATCGACACGATCGCTATAGGATAAAAATGAGTCGTAGTACATGGTTCTACTATATGATCCCCATTGTTTCTTATCTATGGAATTCTGTCGGTGTCGGAGTTGTGGTTGTGAGTGAATGCATGGTGGGTTCCGGGTGCAAGCTAGGGCATTGGTCGGTAGCACCCGGGGCACTATAAGGACCGGTCTGAGGGATCCGTTGCAATACACTTACGTACTAACCACAAGTCTAGTGGGTAAGTCCTAACTAAGGTATGGGTTGTTCCAAACCGAGGCCACCATTTGGAGATGGGTCAAGTTGCACCTGCAGGTGACTTGTACCAATGTGGCGCAAAAGGGGGTGCGACGTTAGCCGGGATGCGGCCCGGCGCGCCGGCGAAACCTAGAGCGGGTGGTTATCGCTTGGAACATCTCATATCGAGGTTTTGGCACGAGTTCCCGTGGTATGGGTCATCTCGTTTGGGATGAGTGCGTGCCTTGTGGGTACAGTAGTACATCTCTGATCAGAGTCTTAAATCTTTTCGAAAAGCCAAGCCCACGGTCAAGGGCGGGTTGCGTGACATCCCCCAGTTAGTTTACTTTGAATATGTATGTGCATGATGGATTGACATGTAAGGACTGTTGTGCGAGGAGGTAAAACGTACTCCTCGAGTTAGTTGATGTTGATGATGTTCATGTTTACTTTCCGCATGATTAAAATATGATTACACTAAATGCAATAACTGAACTGTACTTTTCCGCAATGCTAGCCATTACCCTTCCTTGTTTATTATCCTGCATTATTACTTGCATTCGCGGTGGCTTGTTGAGTACTTTTTGTACTCATACCCGTTGGACCCCACAGAGGATGCCTACTATGAGGACGGTCTGGAGTAGCGACCCAGTCGAGAAGAAAAATCCTGAAGAAGATGTTCGTCATGCCGTTTTCTAATCATTTTCATTTACTGTTTTTATTAAGACATTGATGTAATAATATGGTCTGCGTACCATGGATATTGTCGTATGTACGTTGTCGCATGATGAACCTCTTGTATTATTGTTTTTCTACTGAAATTCAATAATGTCTCGATTTGGTAAATCGGGGCGCTACAGAACTCGTGCTCGGGGCAGCAGAGTTCTTCCCACTAAAATTACTTTAAGCATTAGAACGTGAGCCTCCAAATGAACCTTTCGCAGCTGACGGTGCAGCAGTAAACTTGGAATTTAACTTGCTTCCTCCATACATAGTCCTCGTACCAAAAGGCAAAGACTTACTGCTCTTGGTATCTTGCTGCAGTTGGCGTTCAGCTTTGGTGGCTTGATGTACCAAATCAATAAGACGACGGTACGACTGAAACTCAACAATGCGTTGAATATTTCGATGCAACCCAGCCATGAATCGTGCCATAGTTTGTTCTTCATCTTCATATACGTTGGCTCTAATCATAGCCTTCTCCATCTCTTTATAATACTCTTCAATAGAATAACTTCCTTGTTTCAAATTCTGCAGTTTATCAAAAGATCACGCCGATAATGCTTCGGCATGAAACGTCTTCTCATTTCACGTTTCATCTCTGCCCATGTGGCAATAGGATGTTCTCCATCTTCTTCACGATCTTGGAGAAGTTGCTCCCACCAAATCAGAGCATATCCTTCAAATTCTAGAGATGCCATAGCCAACTTCTTCTCTTCTGTATAATTATGCAAGCGAAAGATCTTGTCGACCTTCAACTCCCAAGTAAAATAAGCTTCAGGATCAGATGGTCCATCAAATTTTGGCATGGTAAATTTCAGTTTACCAAGCCTCTCTTCGCGATGGCCTCCTCTACGATGTTGGCGATCATGATGGGAATGATTATCATCATTTTTAGATTCGGATTCTTTAGTGTCTTGATTTCTTCGATTCTAGCCCCTCCCTCTTCCATGTGCAGCACTTCGGTTCCTCCGTCCTCTTCTTCCTCCTCTTCCATCACTATCATTACCTTCTTCACCATGGGTGCTTGCTCCATCATTAGGTGGACGACGTCCCCTAATTTCATTTAGTATGGTTTGAAAATCTTGGGCCAACCGATCTTGTTCTCTTCTAGACTTTGCTGGAATTCAATAAATTGTGCCATGGTGACACAATCATTGACCTCAACGCCATCACCCATCTTTCTGTAAAATTAGTGACAACAAAGGAACAAGAGTATATGTGGAATAAAAATATATGTGGGATCTCTCAATCTCACTTCTCTTACCAACCGAGGCTCAGTGAAGTTCCTGCGGGTTATAGAGAAACAAAATGTGTGGTGGTACCGAGAGCGATGGTTAAGCGAATACAAGACCAGAGAGTACCGATTACGAAGGCTTTTATGTGGAGCTTGGTGGGGATTATAAACAAGGAATGCAACCTGAATTCTAGTTGTTGTAAAGTTAAGTAACAATCCAAACTAGAGGTTCCCTACTTAGTGCTGATCTCAAAATGCTAAAGATGTAAATGGATCACACACGCACAAAGAAAGTCTCAGATTGATGCAAACAAAGAGTATGATTGGGATGCAAGTGTTGCAATCAAACCCAACCAAAATTTTTGTACCAACAAAAGATAGCGATCTGGTTGCACAACTTGAAACACAAACTTTCAGCAACTGTGCTCTCAAACGAACTGATCTTTAAACCTTTCTTTCACAATTTTTTTCTCAACTTTCCTTTTTTTTGAACTTTTCTTTCTTTTACCTTTTTTTATAGAACTGAACACAATGACCAGATATATAAGAGGCTCAAACGACACACAACGGAAAATGATCAGCAACTAAAACAAAGACTCTAATGGACTAAAAATTAACTGAACTCACTAAAATAACAGATTGAAACAAAGGGCTAAACAATATATATATAGATATATATATATATTTTGGCTTTTGGTGGATAGGACGAAACAAAATATATGTAGCTAAGGGTAAAGAATCCTACCGTGGAAACCGTTCAGCTCTGATACCAGATGATGCGTCACGAGGTCCCGATCTTCATGACGTAGGATCGATCTTCAGATAACTAGCTGTAGAATAGCCGGATAACTTGCTGCAAGCAGCGATAACTAGTGCAACCTGGCAAATAAAACTCGAAGCCAACCACCGTCATTAACCGGCAACCTGAATCGAGGATTCGCCCAACCACACTCTCAAAGAACCAACCAACACAGCCTACAATCAATCAAGGAGAATGATGAGGACATCACCTCACATGATACACACATGGAGCCTCCACCTACAATTCAGCTACAAGGACCAATCACACGCGCCCGTGCCCGCCGCTTGAACCATGAGGTTAATTCTTTCCTTAGCAACTATGTTAATATTTGTTTGGATGAGATACTACTGAATACTAGTGATATTTTGTTGCTTAGGAACATGGGAGATGGAATAGGAGAGTTGGAGTTGAAGACGGAGTCACACGGATGATTTTGAAGTCAAGAAATCGCTGGTTCGGACTACATCAACCACCATGCACCAAAATGGGCATAACTTCCTCATACGAAGTCCGATTGGAGCGTTCTTGGACTTTTTGGAAAGCTGAGGAGAAGACGGATCATTTGCTGTTGGTTACACCTCATTTGGAGTCTCGAGCTGTCCTGTGTGTTTAAAACAGTCCTGCGTGACAGAACTGGGCCATGTTGGCCCATAGTCTGAGTCTGTACGTCTTCTAGCCCACAGCCCGTGTCTGTTCGCCTTCCACAGGTTGCCGCCCTATATATTCTCACGCCAGCCGCCTCTAGGGTTAGGTTTTGCTTTGTTGCATCTACACTGTTGTGTTTAGATCCCGCCTCTTGCACCGGACCGATTGGCTGCTGCATTGGCGTCTGTGAAACCTCACCTTATCTTCGTTTGTCTGTGATTTGGCATTCGATTTGTATCCTTCCTGTTCTTGCTTGTGTTCTTGGGTTCGCTTGCAGGAATTAGCCTTCGTGGCGAGGTCAATCGCGTTCTGCGTGGTTGATAACCAATGGAGATAGTGGTGTAACGATTGCAAGGTTTTGATCCGCCGGACCGGAGCCTTGGATCGCCAACGTCGAGATTCTCCACCAACCCAAGTTTATCCTTTACCTAGCGGAAGATCGGGACCACTCCCCCATCAGTTGGTATTAGAGCTCAGATTTCCCGTTAGGTAATCTCGATCTGCTTTTGTTTTACCCAGAGTCCAGAAAACCGCACCAAAAAAAAATTCCCCACCGAGAACCCCTTTGTGCCTTGCGATTTTAATTTCAGTTTTAACTTTGTTGAGTTCGTGTTCTTGGTCGAGTCTTGTTGCTGGTTTAGTCATCCCTCTGTGTCGTTTGAGTAGTAGTTGTTCTTGTGTCTCAGATAAAATTTCCCCACTGAAAAAAAAAACCCTTCCGCAACCCTATTTGTTTTCCACATCTACTCTTTGTGACCCCCCTTCAGTAAAACAGGCATAACTTTTCGCTCGTTTGGCAGAAAAATCAGAAATTTTTTGAGCGTGTTCCTGACCCGATTTGGGTGGGTGGTAGCCCTCACCAAACTCGCCAAAACAAATCAGGAAGATAAAGAAAAAAATTGGACAAAGTTTTTGCTCGCCGGACAGCGAACTTGTTTGAATTTTTGTGAGCCACATCCCACCTCAGTTGTAGGTGCCAATTTTTGTGGTTGCATCTCTGGTCATCCTTGTTCAAAAAAAAAGAGTGAAAAAAAGAGAAAAAAATAATAAAAAAAAAGAGAAGCGGTCCTGTTAGTTGCTTGTCCGAACTCTTGTCCGAACTCTGGTCCGATCTCTTGTCCGATCAGTGGCAGGCAGTGGCAGTTTCTGCTTGTCCAATCCCTTGTCCGAACTTTTGTCCGATCTCTTGTCCGATCAGTGGCAGGCAGTGGTAGTTTCAGTGGCAGTTTCTGCTTGTCCAATCCCTTGTCCGATCTCTTGTCCGATCTCTTGTCCGATCTGCAGAGAGCTAAATTTGGCCTGTGTTGCTTCCATTTGAGTTTTGGGCACATAGTTTCCCTCTATTGCTTGAATTTTCACCTTGGGAGCACTAAGGCCAGCAACTTTGACGAGTACTAGGGAATACTTATTGAACTTGGTTTAACTGTTATTATTATCGCTAATCCTTGCTACTCACTTTGCCTTCCAAGCTACACCTTTCTCTTGGTCAGGACAGGTTCATTTCTTGCAATTGTACACCGCCCTCCACTTGGTTTATCACCTGTAGGCCGGTGACCTCACTGCGGCGTGGTAAAAACACTTGCAAGCGTGGGTAAGATGCTTGACGGATTGCTTCCACCCCACACCCACCACCCCACCTAGCTGTTTTACATAGGATTATTCTTTGTTGTTTTATCTTTTCACTAACATGGCAGATAACAGCGGCACTCCTCCATCTGATTTTAATGACTGTGTCTCACGGCGTGCTCTACTAGAGTCTCAGCGGCAGACCCAACATTCCATCGAACGTCTCGCGCGTACTGTGGCTGACCTAGTGGACCGAATGACTGCCTTGGAAACACGATTGCCTGCTGCACGAGCCAACGATGAACATGTTGAAGAGGAAGACGATCATATTGAAGAGGAAGACGACCTATCCTATGCCGGAAACAATGCCATTGACCCTGACGAGGCTGCACGTCATCGCTTTCAGTTCAACCGTCAAGGTACGGGCGGCCACCGCAACCGCCCTCCACGAGGTAACAATGACAACCACAGGAACAATGATCCCTACTCTAAGGTAAAATTTTCAGTACCTCCTTTTGCTGGCACCTATGATCCAGATGCATATTTAGATTGGGAGATGTCAGTCGAACAAAAATTTAATGCTCACATGGTTCCTGCTATCCACCGCGTGCGTTTAGCTACTAGTGACTTCACTGGATATGCTCTTCTTTGGTGGACTGAAATAGTTCAGGTTGGAAATGAACCACAAACTTGGGATATGTTAAAACGGCAAATGCGTGGTAGATGGGTCCCTCTTTCATATAAACGTGATTTGAGAAAAAAATTGCAGCGCCTAAACCAAGGAAATAAATCGGTAGAGGAGTATTATCAGGAGTTGCAAATAGGTTGCATGCGTGCTGAAATTGAGGAGGACAATGAGGATAAAATGGCCCATTTTTATGGTGGTTTAAGACGTGAAATTCAGGATATCATTGATTATAAAGAATACAATACTATCACTCATCTTTTTCACCTTGCTATGCTTGCAGAAAAAGAATTGCAGGGTCGCCAACAACCACAACGCAGCATGAGGACCAACATTGGTGGTGCTACTTCACGCTCAAGTGGTCAGCAGCAACGACCACCCCCACCCCCTTCTCGACCGGCGGCTACATCAGCACCTTCTACATCTACAGCCCAGGTTGAGAGTTCCAAGACTGCAGCATCCAAGGCGCCAGCCAAGCCCACCTCCTCGGCGGCCTCTACTGCACGTTCTGCAGCGATCCAGTGTCACAGATGCAAAGGATTTGGCCATGTGATGAAAGACTGCCCTAGTCAGCGGGCTTATATTGCTACGGAAGACGGTGGCTATGTAAGTGCTAGTGATGTTGAAGATGAATATGCACTTGCTGCTAACATTGCAGGAGATGATGATACATTCGACGATGACGCTGTTATTGCACCGGATGCCACTACCGACGTTGAAGCACTTATTGTACAACGCGTCTTGAGCACTCACATGGAGCAGGACGACAGGGCACAACGGAACAATCTGTTTCAGACCTTCTTCGGCGTCAATGACCGTCGTGTACGTGTCATCATCGACAGCGGTAGTTGCAACAATTTGGTGAGCCACGACATGGTAACGAAGCTTCAACTTCCCACACGTGCGCATCCGCACCCTTACCATGTGCAATGGTTCAACAATAGCGGTAAGGTCAAGGTAACACAAACTGCTCACATCAAATTTTCCATTGGTACATACTTCGGAGCTGCTGATTTTGATGTAGTACCAATGCAAGCATGTTCTCTGTTACTTGGTAGACCTTGGGAGTATGATACTGATGCTACACACCATGGTAGGAGCAATAAGTACACATTTATGTATAAAGGAAAGAAAGTTACATTGCTTCCTATGACTCCTGTTGAAATTGTGAAATTTGAACAAGAAAAACATGCTAGGGACGCACAAAAGAGCAAACAACCTTCTGAAAATCAGCAAGTAGCTAAGACGCTTTTGAGGCAACAGAAAGATAAAATTGCTTCTCCTTCTTCATCACAAGTTATAAATCTGAAAGGACGTGTCATGCTTGCAACTAAAACTGACCTTGCTGAAATTTGTGATGATACCCCCTTGCTATATGGCTTGATTTGCACAAACGTGTTGTTTTCACTTGCGAACATTCCTAGCTCTGTTCCTGTTGCAGTCACTGACCTTTTGCAGGAGTTTAAAGATGTTTTTCCTGCTGAGATACCACCCGGGCTGCCACCGATACGCGGCATCGAGCACCAAATTGATTTGGTCCCGGGAGCATCTCTTCCTAATCGTGCAGCGTACCGTACCAATCCGGAGGAGACAAAAGAAATTGAGCGCCAAGTACAGGACCTTCTTGATCGTGGGTACGTGCGTGAAAGCCTTAGTCCTTGTGCAGTACCCGTTCTTTTGGTCCCTAAGAAAGATGGTAGTTGGCGCATGTGTGTTGATTGTCGTGCTATTAATAATATCACCATTCGATATCGACACCCTATTCCTAGATTGGATGACATGCTTGATGAGCTTAGTGGTGCCATTATCTTTTCTAAGATCGATCTCCATAGTGGCTACCACCAAATTCGCATGAAACTAGGTGATGAATGGAAAACTGCTTTTAAAACAAAGTTTGGATTATATGAGTGGCTTGTCATGCCTTTTGGACTTACTAATGCACCTAGTACCTTCATGCGCTTGATGAATGAAGTCCTACGGCACTTTATAGGACGCTTTGTGGTTGTATACTTTGATGATATCTTGGTTTATAGCAAGTCTCTCACTGAACATGTTGAACACCTACGTGCTGTTTTTTCTGTCCTCCGTGAAGCTAGAATGTTTGGTAACATTGAGAAGTGCACATTTTGCACGGATCGAGTTGTGTTTCTTGGATATGTTGTCACTTCACAGGGTATTGAGGTTGACGCGGCAAAGGTCGAAGCAATCAACAGCTGGCCGCAACCCCAAACTATCACACAGGTACGTAGTTTTCTTGGTCTTGCAGGTTTCTACCGGCGTTTTGTGAAAGATTTCAGCACCATAGCCGGTCCTTTGCATGAGTTGACCAAGAAGGGAGTTACTTTTACTTGGGAGCCAGCACATGAACAAGCTTTTGCCACACTCAAAGATCGTCTTACACATGCACCTCTACTTCAGCTACCCGACTTCAGTAAGCCTTTTGAGTTAGAATGTGATGCTAGTGGGTTTGTATTAGGCGGAGTGCTGCTACAAGGAGGTAAACCCGTGGCCTATTTTAGTGAAAAATTACATGGTCCACAGTTGAATTATTCTACCTATGATAAGGAATTATATGTTGCCTTAGTGCGTGTGCTTGAAACTTGGCAACATTACCTTTTGCCTAAGGAGTTTATTATTCATTCGGATCATGAAGCATTGAAGCATATACGTAGTCAAGCAAATCTGAATAAACGACATGCTAAATGGGTAGAATTTATTGAGACTTTTCCATATATCATTAAGCATAAGAAAGGGAAAGATAATGTGATTGCTGATGCTTTATCTAGGCGTTATACATTGCTTTCTCAACTTGATTATAAGATCTTTGGTTTAGAAACATTGAAAGACATGTATGCTACTGATTTGGACTTCAAAGATGCTTTTGCAAATTGTACAAATGACCGTGCTTGGAACAAATATGTGCTGAATCATGGATATCTTTTTCGTGCTAACAAGTTATGCGTTCCGGCTAGCTCTCTTCGCTTGTTGTTATTGCAGGAAGCACACGGTGGTGGTTTGATGGGTCATTTTGGATCAAAGAAAACCGAAGATGTGTTGTCCACACACTTCTATTGGCCTAGGATGAGACGAGATGTTGAGCGCTATGTGGCACGATGCACTACTTGCAATAAAGCTAAGTCCCGACTAAACCCACATGGTCTTTATATGCCTCTGCCCGTTCCTAGTGTACCTTGGGAAGATATTTCTATGGATTTTGTGTTAGGATTACCTAGAACTAGAAGGGGGAGAGATAGTATTTTTGTGGTGGTAGATCGGTTCTCTAAAATGGCGCATTTTATACCTTGTCACAAGAGCGACGACGCTACAAATGTTGCTGATTTGTTTTTCAGAGAGGTCGTACGCTTGCATGGAGTTCCCAATACCATCGTTTCAAATCGTGATGCTAAATTTTTAAGTCATTTTTGGAGGACGTTGTGGCATAAGTTGGGGACGAAGCTACTGTTTTCTACTACTTGTCACCCCCAAATGGATGGACAAACGGAGGTCGTCAACCGTACATTGTCCACCATGTTGAGGGCTGTTTTGAAGACCAACTTGAAGCTTTGGGAAGAGTGTCTACCTCATATTGAGTTTGCATATAATAGGTCAGTACACTCCACTACTAAGGTAAGTCCGTTTCAAGTGGTCTATGGCTTTAATCCGCGTGCTCCTATTGATTTGCTACCATTACCACCATCTGAAAACTTGAATTTTGATGCTACTACACGTGCTGAATTATTGCTTAAGATGCATGAAACTACTAAAGCAAACATAGAGAAAATGAATGAGAAATATCGTGCTTATGGTAGTAAGGGTAGAAAAGAGATAACATTTGAACCGGGTGATCTTGTTTGGTTGCACTTGCGCAAGGATCGTTTTCCTGATTTAAGAAAGTCTAAATTGATGCCACGTGCTGATGGTCCTTTCCGTGTGCTTGAGAAGATAAATGACAATGCATATAAGCTTGAGTTGCCTGCAGCTTTTGGGGTTAGTCCCACATTTAACATTTCAGATTTAAAGCCCTATTTGGGAGATGATGATGAGCTTGAGTCGAGGACGACTCCAATTCAAGAGGGGGAGGATGATGAGGACATCAGCTCACATGATACACGCATGGAGCCTCCACCTACAATTCAGCTACAAGGACCAATCACACGCGCCCGTGCCCGCCGCTTGAACCATGAGGTTAATTCTTTCCTTAGCAACTATGTTAATATTTGTTTGGATGAGATGCTACTGAATACTAGTGATATTTTGTTGCTTAGGAACATGGGAGATGGAATAGGAGAGTTGGAGTTGAAGACGGAGTCACACGGATGATTTTGAAGTCAAGAAATCGCTGGTTCGGACTACATCAACCACCATGCACCAAAATGGGCATAACTTCCTCATGCGAAGTCCGATTGGCGCGTTCTTGGACTTTTTGGAAAGCTGAGGAGAAGACGGATCGTTTGCTGTTGGTTCCACCTCATTTGGAGTCTCGAGCTGTCCTGTGTGTTTAAAACAGTCCTGCGTGATAGAACTGGGCCATGTTGGCCCATAGTCTGAGTCTGTACGTCTTCTAGCCCACAGCCCGTGTCTGTTCGCCTTCCACAGGTTGTCGCCCTATATATTCTCACGCCAGCCGCCTCTAGGGTTAGGTTTTGCTTTGTTGCATCTACACTGTTGTGTTTAGATCCCGCCTCTTTCACCGGACCGATTGGCTGCTGCATTGGCGTCTATGAAACCTCACCTTATCTTCGTTTGTCTGTGATTTGGCATTCGATTTGTATCCTTCCTGTTCTTGCTTGTGTTCTTGGGTTCGCTTGCAGGAATTAGCCTTCGTGGCGAGGTCAATCGCGTTCTGCGTGGTTGATAACCAACGGAGACAGTGGTGTAACGATTGCAAGGTTTTGATCCGCCGGACCGGAGCCTTGGATCGCCAACGTCGAGATTCTCCACCAACCCAAGTTTATCCTTTACCTAGCGGAAGATCGGGACCACTCCCCCATCAGAGAAACTTGAAGGGAGTAGGAGCACCAATTGGGAGCGGATGAAGCCGCCGCTTCTGTAATCCCGTGAAGGAAATCACAAGAGCAAAGGAAGGTAGAGATCTCTCTCTGAATTTGTTAGCACGCAGCTGAACAAGGGGTTCTGTATTCAATAATCAAAAGTACCGATTACAATGGTGCTAGGGGGTATTTATACAAGGAGTAGACCTTAAAGATAGGTGCGAACACGAAACGAAAGACTAGGCGAACTAGGTGAAAACGAATCAGCTTCTGGAGAGTTTCCGCGTGGCTGTTGGTCTTCTGAGCGGTCTTCGGTATTTCAGCAATAACTCCTCCTTGGAAGCTTCAATTCACGAACGGTTGGATCCCTTGGAAAGGTGACTTGATAGGTTTCACACCATGTAGAATATGCACCATGGAACTCTGTAGAATGATACAGTTTTAATACGAGAACATTGACTTCATGCAGACTGTTGACCTTCGGACCAGCAAGCACTAAAACTGGTCAGACGCCTTCATGCAAACTTCAAACTGGTCGGGGTTAGATTCATTGGAAACTAGACTTCAAGAGTTTTCCAAAAAGTGGTCATTTGCCTTCATAGCTTTTGGAAATCAAAAGTTATGATTATTTCTTTGAGATGATCCTGCAGGACTGGCTTGGTTCGAGCATGATTCTTCTATGTGTCCATTTCCTTGTGAGTTCTTGTCATCCTTCTTGGTAAACCTGAGCATTAGCAATGTACACGACTTAGGTAGTATATAACTCTCATTAATAGTAAAATGAATTTCACAAAGTAGCGCGTGCACCTCTTGTTGAAGCTTCTTAGCTCGACTGCGTGTAATTGGTCCATCAAAAACATGTATTGGAGTTGCTGTGGTCGAAGTGGTTGGTGTAGAGGTTGGAGTGGTTAGCGTGGTCATATCATCTCTACTCTGAAATAGTTTCTAAACTTATTTTGGACCCTTATAAATCCAATGATCATAGACTTTCCTTTAAACCCATATTGGTTAAGTGTTCTCTGAACACGTTGGGTGGTAAGCCTTTTGTGAGCGGATCCGCAAGCATGCGTGTTGGACCGGAAACGGCGACCAGAGGGGGGTGAATGGGAGCTTTTAAAATTTAGGGCCGAAAAATAGCCTTCGGTTTTAATTCAGTCTACTGTGGAACAGGCTTCGAACACAACCTTCGAAGTTCTGGTTCGGAGGTATTTAACAGCTCCGAACACAGGCTTCACAAGGAGTAAAAGTCCGAAGCCAAGAAGACTTCACTCCACACGCAACCCCGAAAAATCAACTCAACTAAGTCAGTGCAGGCTCCGCACACAGGGTACTTCGAGCAGGCTTCGCACTTCACCCTTCGCAAGAGTGGACTACCCTCTGAGGACTTCGACCAAATACTTAGCGACAGCAACTGGTGCTGGGCTTCGTACTTCGAAGGTCTAAACGCACACTAACAGACTTCGCTAGGGGCTTCGACACGGGAAAAGAACCGGGCTTCGATCAGGGCTTCGCTAGTAAGCAGCGAGGTCTAGCCTCCTATTACACAGAGCGAACGCACACTGAAAAGCACACTTCGCACAAAACACCCTTCGCCTAGACAGGCTTCGGTGCACTACTACTAGCGAGGTATGCGAACAAGCTCAAGCAGAAACTCAACACAGAAGCAGGGCTTCGCAGCTTGAACAAGGAACACAATAAAAGAACTCACAGGATGAATACAATGTGTGGTGGCTAGTACAGGAGCTCAACAGTAAAAGCTCAAAGTGTTAAATGTTACCTACCCAGCCCCCATATTTATAGCCACTATTCACCCATTGGAATTGACTACTTTACCCCTAGGGTTTACATTGGTTTTGTCTCTACAGAACAGAGGGGTACAATAGGTAGTCAACTTTATTCTGGAGGCTTCTCTGTCAGCTTTGCAGAGGGGACATCGTCAGCTTTTTGCAGAGCAGACAATGTCAGCCTTTGTAGTCTTTGACTTTTCTGAAGCCCCCCTTCGCACGCAAGGGGTGCGGTAGCTTCGGTGAGAAGCCTTGAGCCTGATGGCCTTCGCTTCACCGAAGTTAGCCTCCGATACAGTGACGGTTTTGAGCCGAAGCCGTCAAAGCCCTTGGGCCTTCGCATCAACACCTTCGGAGTGGACCACCACGGCCTCGCAGCTTCTTCCAGCTCGAACTCCGTCAGTCTGTGTACCGAAGCCATGCATGGCCGAAGTACCACAAGTCATCCTTGCTCCGGAGCTAGCCTCGCTCCGAAGCCTTCTTCACTTCGAAGCCCCACCCTCGGAGTACCACCCTTCGAAGTCCCTCCTTCGTCCAAGGCCTCCGCATGAAGAATTCCATGAGCACTTCGTCGCAGTGTCTCTCCCCGAGCACACTCCTCGACAAGCCTCAACCGGACCATGCCTTCGATGCGCCTCGACTTCTGAGACCTTCGTCGGGTTCCTTCGAGTGTCTCCATCCGGAGCACACATCGAACACCTTGCCTCTTCTGAGGACTTGATCCACCATACTCCGAAGTCACTCCTTCTGGAGTACCCTTCGAAGTGCCTCGCCTCCGAGGACTTCGTCTTGGAGTACCTTCACCCGGAGCCATGCTCCGCACTTACTGCCTTCTCCTGGTGCACCTCGACCCGAGGTCCGACCTAGACCCCTTCGTAGCCACCGTGACGGAGCTCCCTGCTCCCCTAGCATCAAGCTTCCCGCTTGACCCAGGTTCACCTGCTACAAACCGTCCGTCGCCTCCAAAGTCCCCTGCGCACCACAGATAAACAGACAAGTGTTTCTAGTACTCTGGAGACCTCTCCGGGTTAGCAACGTTCGGCACACACTCCGGTGTACCGCCCAAAGTACCGATACCTTCGGTACAACCATTCATCGTGTACTGTCGGACCCCTCCGACAGGCACACTCCGCTGCAACAGCTGCAGCAACCAAACCGACCGAACTCTTCGGTGAAACAGCCTCCGAAGTCCCCTTCTGAGAACCAACCTCTGAACCCCTTCAGAGGTACCCCTTCGAAACAGAGGGTAAAAGCCTGTCAATCACTCATCACAGACTCTGAAACCAACCATTGGTTTCTCAATGCGCTTGGTACTTATATGCTCTAGACTTATAGTATGATCTTGGATTTTCTCCTTAACAACATAATACTTAATGTTGATGTGTTTGGCAGCACCACTCTTCTTGTTGTTATGGGAGTATAGTACAGTTGGCTCATTGTCGCAGTACAACTTAAGTGGCTTTTCAATGCTGTCGACCACTCTTAAACCGGGAATAAACTTTTTAAACCATAGTGCCTGTCCGGTGGCCTCATAACATGCTACAAACTCGGCATACATCGTGGAAGATGCCGTCACAGTTTGTTTGGAGCTTTTCCATGACACGGCTCCTTTTGCGAGTGTGAATATATAACATGATGTGGACTTCTCAGTATCCACACATCCCGCAAAATCTGAGTCGGAATAACCTACTATTTCAAGGTTATTTGTTCTCTCATATGTGAGCATGAGGCCTTTTGTGCCTTGCACATATCGCAAAGCTTTCTTAACTCCTTTCCAGTGATCTATACCTAGATTTTTCTGATATCTGCCAAGCATCCCGGTGGCAAAAGCTAAGTCAGGGCGTGTACATACTTGAGCATACATTAGGCTTCCGACAGCAGAAGCATATGGAACCGACTTCATTTGATCGATCTCATATTGGTTCCTGGGACACTGAAAATTCCCAAACTTATCACCCTTGACTATCGGAGCAGGCGAAGGCTTACATGAATACATACTATATTTTCTCAGTATTTTCTCTAAGTATGCCTTTTGTGATAATCCTAATACCCCCTTAGTTCTATCTCGAAGAATCTCGATTCCTAATACATATGAAGCTTCTCCAAGATCCTTCATGTCAAAATGAGAGGACAAAAACTTCTTAGTTTCTAACAGTAGATTAACATCGCTACTTGCTAGTAGGATGTCATCCACATATAAGACTAGGAAAATAAATTTCCCATTCTTGAACTTAGCATAAATGCAATTGTCCTCTTCATTCTCCTTAAACCCAAGTTTTCTAATTGTCTCATCAAATTTGAGATACCATTGCCTAAAGGCATGTTTAAGACCATAAATGGACTTAATTAAATGGCATCCCAAATTTTCTTTCCCTTCTATGACAAAACCCTTGGGTTGTGCCATATAGACATTCTCATTTAGATCCCCGTTGAGAAATGTCGTCTTTACATCCATTTGATGCAACTCTAAGTCATAATGTGCCACTAAAGCCATAATGATTCTAAATGAATCCTTAGATGAGATAGGAGGAAATGTCTCATTATAATCTATTCCTTCTCTTTGAGTGAAACCTTTAGCAACAAGTCTGGCTTTAAATCTTTCTATATTCCCTTGGGAGTCACGTTTGACTTTGTAGACCCATTTGCAGCCTACTGTTTTGGCTCCTTTAGGAATTTCTTCTAATTTCCAGACTTTGTTGGTACTCATAGACCTCATCTCATCCTCCATGGCCTCAAGCCATTTAGAAGAGTGAGGGCCTCTCATAGCTTCTTCAAAAGAGGAGGGACCACCCTCCATTTGAATTTCTTCACTCATGTAAACCGCATAGTCATCAGGAATAGCTGACTTTCTTACTCTTTGTGATCTCCTAACGTTCTCTTGAACTGGGATATCACCATCTCTAATGTCTTCTTGAATTGGTATATCACCATCTCTAATGTCTTCTTGAATTGGTACATCATTTTCTATGATGTCCTCTTCAACTGGCACATTATTTTCTAAAACAGGGGTTGTCCTTCTTGTTCTTCATTAGCAGCATCTGAAACTACAGGCTCCTGAATAACAGGTACCTCATGAACGACAGGTGTCGCTAATGAAGGTCCAACTTCAGGTGCTGGACAGATAGGTGCTATCACAGGTATATGAAGAATTGGCTCTTGAATCATAGGAGTAGGTGCACACACCCGCTTCTCTTCAAGACTAATTTCTCTTAATACCATGCTCCCCCTGATCATAGCGTCTTCTAAAAAGTCTGCGTGTCTCGTTTCTACAAATTTGGTATGTCTACCAGGACAGTAGAAACAGAAACCCTTAGACTTATCTGGGTAGCCAATAAAATGACAACTCATTGTCTTAGGATCTAGCTTACCAATATTTGGGTTAAAAACTTTAGCTTCAGCTGGACATCCCCATACTCTAAAATAATTTAGAGAGAGTTCTCGTCCAGTCCATAACTCATACGGTGTCTTGGGAACCGACTTACTCGGAACCCGATTAAGAATGTGAATTGCGGTTTTTAATGCCTCCATCCATAAACCAACCGGTAGAGTGGAATAACTTAGCATGCTTCTTACCATGTCCATTAAGGTGCGATTACGCCTTTCTGCCACTCCATTTTGCTGAGGTTCACCCGGCGTAGAATACTGGGCGACTATACCATTTTCCTGTAGAAACCTTGCAAAAGGTCCAGGAACTTGGCCATACGGGGTATGACGACCGTAGTACTCCCCTCCACGGTCAGATCTCACTATCTTAATCTTTAGATCATGCTGATTTTCAACTTCAGCCTTAAATATCTTAAATTTATCCAAAGCTTCTGATCGTTCTTTAATTGGATAAATATAACCATAGCGCGAATAATCATCTGTAAATGTTATGAATGAATCATAACCATCTACAGACGTCATAGGAAATGGACCACAAATGTCCGTATGAATAATTTCTAAGACTCCTGTGCTTCGCTTTGCGTCTTTCTTAATCTGTTTGATGTATTTGCCCTTAATGCAATCTATGCATTGATCTAAGTCTGCGAATTCTAAAGGCGGAAGAATTGATTGCTTAACTAGACGTTCAATCCTCCCCCTCGAAATATGGCCTAGGCGACAATGCCATAATTTCGAAGATACATCGCTAATTCTCTTACGCTTATTTGTTTTGCTAGACGATGTTTTCTCACTAATAGAATTCACTGAATTACTCAAAGACAAGAGATAAAGTTTGTCATGCTCGAAGGCAAGACCCACAACTTTATTATCATAAATAATAGAACATTGTCTGTCGCCAAAATGACAATCATACCCATTATTAACTAAACAAGAAACAGAAATTAAGTTTCTTCTCATCGAAGGAACATAGAGTACATCTCGCAAAAGAATTACAAAGCCATTCTTAAGTTCTAAAGGGAGATTTCCTATGGCTTCAAATTCTGCTTCGATGCCATTCGCCACTCTAATTGTTCTTTCGTTTCTTTTCAAAGTTTTTGTCGTAGCGAATCTCTGTAAAGAGTTGGCAACATGAACAGTTGCACCTGAATCAATCCACCAGGTGTTGGTAGAATAATCTAAATACAAGGATTCATCTATGCAAGTAATTTCATCATTACCGTGTTTGTGCATCCACTTCAGGAAATCCACACAGTCCTTCATGTGGTGTCCCTCCTTCTTACAGTGCCTGCAGACGCCTTGAGGGACATCATTATCCTTAGGCGCCTTTCCCTTCCTCTTAAAAGTCTTAGTGTTTTTCTTTGGGGTGAATGTTTTCTTCCCCTTGTCTTGGATCTGGTGAACTGAATCACCACCTCGAGCCTCCTTAATACGTTCTTCTTCTTGAACGCAGTTGGACACTAATTTTTCAAAAGTCCAAACTTCTGGCTGAGAGTTATAATTAATGACGAAGTGCTCAAAGTCTTTGCTGAGTGAACTCATGATAACATGAATCACAAACTTATCTGTCATTGCGCACTCCATGGTCTTTAGCTTAGCAGCCTAGTTACTCATTCTTAGGATGTGATCTCTTATGCCTCCACCATGGTATTTCTCCGTGATGAACTTCTTAATTGTGGAGGCACAAGTAGCCTTAGATGAACCAGTAAACTGGGCATCAACCTTCTTGAGGTACTCAGTGGCAGTCTCACAGTCAGGGATTGAACCCGTAATGGGCTCCAAAATAGAGTTCTTAATTATCATCAAACATTTTCTGTTCGACTGCTTCCACTTATTGTACGCAATGTCGTACTTCATCCTTACGGGAGCAAAGTCCTTCTAACGTACGGTGAAAGCGTCAGCGGTCTCGCCAGTACACATCACTGGCTTAGTGGGCTCAACAGGGCATTCTTCCTGTAAGGAAAAATCCACATCTAAAATGGCGAGAGAGATCAACAGACCCTCTCGCCAAGATCCATAATTGTCCCCATTGAATTTTTCAATGTTGGACATCTGAGCAAGCAAGTTGCCTGATAAAAAATGATAGTCAAAAGGGAGTTAATTACAGGCATAAAAGAGACATGCAAATTCAACGTTGGTCAAATCAACATGTGAAAACTTATCAAATAGGAATTAATTCTACATCACCGTTGGGCAGAAATAGAATCAATTCAACTTGAAAAAACACAGTGATTTTATCACCAACGTTGGCCAGGAGATAAAATTACTATGCCAACATAACTAAAATGAAAATTTTATTGCGTCAATTAAATTATCCCGTTGGTTCAAATTTAATAGACAAAAATGAACTTAATAAAGTGGATGAACAAAATTATGATTAAACAGTGGTAGCACAGCGGAATTCTTAAACTAAAATAATACATTGTTTAATCATCAGGAAAAATTCTGAATTTTAAATACTTAAAAACAATTATTTTCTAATAAAAAAGAGTCGTTGGACTAATTTAAATCAGAAAATAACTTAAAAAGGATCTAAGATTACTCAAAAATTCAGAACAATGCTAATAGTCATGATGAAATTTACTAAATTTTTCCCCGCATTAAACTTAATTTTATCTTATTTTTGGGCATTTTTCTTAATTTCCAGGAATAAATAAACAGAAAAATAATTTCTTAATTCTGAAAAAAAGGAAAACAGAAATTTGGACCAACACTGTGCAGGAGCCCGGCCCACCAGCGCCTTTCGGCAGGCCGAAGCCATCCTAGGCCCAGGCCAGGTTTTCGCCGCGCGCGCGCGTAACCTGGGCCGCACATCCCCCATCCCGCCTGGGCCAATTTTACGCCAATTAATCCTGGCCGTCGGATCTGGCGTCGTTTTCGCCCGCATAAAACCCACGCGCCCCCAGAACCCTAAACCTAAATTCATTCCCCCCACCCCGGGCCCGAGAGCGAGCGGCGGCTGGCGGCGGAGCGAGCGCACGGCTCGCGGCGGCGCGGCGGCGCACGGTGGCGCGAGCGCGTGGCGGCGGGGAGGAAGCTGAGCGGCGGAGGGCGCCGTCGCGGGTCCGCTCGCCGGTGCGCTCGCTCACCCGAGGGTGAGCGGCACTCCGTTGAGCCGGCTCGTGGTGGTGAGCACCCGGCCGGCTTCGCGCACTCCGGCGAGCGGCGGCGCGGCGAGGCGGGAACCCACGGTGAGAACCCCGCCCCCTTATTCTTAGTTTAGGGTTAGGGTTAGGGTGAAACCCTAACGCTAACATTCGGATCTGTTTTTTTTTGTTTTGTTCTTACCCGAAAGGGTCCTTAGGGGGGTTCTTGGGGATCTTTGCTTAGGGTTTCGAGTGAAACCGAGGATCAACGGGGTTTTCCTTAGGGTTAGCCGAAAGCTTACAGGGGGGTTTTCTTAGGGTTTCTTAGGGTCTTATGCGGGTACTTCCAGGGGGCTTAGGGTAGCCACAAAGATGTCCGACGCCAAAAATAACCCTAACTAGCCTAGGTCTAGACATGCTTTGATACCATTGATAGATTAGGACTAGACTAAGTGATCTCTAGGCTAGGTCTAAGCATGGCATATGTCCTTAGGTTAAATGAAACAGAGAGGGGCACGGGTAGTGTACCTTCGGTAGTGGTGGCCGGAGTCGACGAGGAGGACGCCATGGCGTTCTTGGCGACGAGGGAGGCTTCCCACCGCGTAGCGCTAAGGTTAGATCGGGTGCTAGAGGTGTCGGGGAAGGTTTGGACGTGCAAGGTATCGATCACCTTGCAGCCGAAGCCCTTCCCCTCTTAATGTAGCGCTAGCGGCAGGGGCCCCTCAACCATGAGTCGGTTGGGGCGCCCCCGATCAAGGCGTGCGGGAGACCAGGGGGAATTAGTTAGGGGAGTCCGAGCTTAGCGCGTGGAGGAGAGGGACTCGGCCCCCTCTCCTCTGAGATCTTATCCCAACAATTAGTACTGCAAATTAATTGTATTCCGTCAAAATGAAAAACACGTTTATTGCTACTATTTCATTTCATTGCTACAAATACTTTTGATTATTTTTTACGGTGCTGTAGTTGGTTGGTGTGATGCGCCATTGATGCGTTTGCGATAATGTTGACTTAACATCTAAAAATAATAATTATGTAAGACTAAATATTATTTTTTCTTTTTAAACATATACATAATTTTAACATCTAATATGATATCATCACTACAATAATTAGTGCAATATTTAAACTGCACGTTGCTTCATTCTAGCTAATTTGACATGGGAAATAAATATGACATAACACAGAGTTTCAAACTTGCCGTCCTTGTGGAATAAGAGGAATAAATCCCTAAATTTTAATTGGCGTAGCAACCAATTATATCAGACTAATAATTAACAACAAAAAGTATTGATTAAGCAAATCAAGGTAGTTCACCAACAACTGCGAAAACATGCCAACTTCTCTCAGTTGACTTGACCAAACATGTGACATGCTGCAAACGCTAAGAAAAATATGATTTTGGTCTCATGAAAGGATATGACCACCAAGATATTACATTGTCATGAGTAGTCAGGATTCACAATCATTTGCAAATTCAGGATGTTTGAATACTGAACCTATGCACTGCATTATTTTATTTCCAATCCTGCTTAGCATTGGTATCATAACATATGCATTAATAGTCGGTAAGAGCATAATAAGTAAAATTGAAAAGAACATGGACTCTTCACATAATCATGACAGTATTATCTGTTATTAAATTCACTAATTTGTCTAGCAAGTTGTATATTTTTCTGCTACACTCAATAGTCCTTCAATTAAATAAATATGTAATTACAAAAGTAAGATAAAAAAGCTACCTATAAAGACTTCTCCTTTATTGGTTCAACACCTGATTTAAAAACCTGAATAGAAATAATTAAATAAACAAAATAAATCCTTAGAAGTATATTACAAAAAAAAACGAAGAAATGAGATAAACCAGGATGACATACAGTTTGTGAAATTATGGTTGCCATTTTCTTGTACAGACAATCGAGCGGAACTCCCTTGTTCAGATTCTTCAAGGGTTACCACTGTAGCATGTTAGCAACTAACTCGACCAGAATTACCATGTGACATGCTGCAAAAGCTAAGAAAAATATGATTTTGGTCTCATGAAAGGATATGACCACCAAGATATTACATTGTCATGAGTAGTCAGGATTCACAATCATTTGCAAATTCAGGATGTTTGAATACTGAACCTATGCACTGCATTATTTTATTTCCAATCCTGCTTAGCAATGGTATCATAACATATGCATTAATAGTCGGTAAGAGCATAATAAGTAAAATTGAAAATAACATGGACTCTTCACATAATCATGACAGTATTATCTGTTATTAAATTCACTAATTTGTCTAGCAAGTTGTATATTTTTCTACTACACTCAATAGTCCTTCAATTAAATAAATATGTAATTACAAAAGTAAGATAAAAAAGCTACCTATAAAGACTTCTCCTTTATTGGTTCAACACCTGATTTAAAAACCTGAATAGAAATAATTAAATAAACAAAATAAATCCTTAGAAGTATATTACAAAAAAAACGAAGAAATGAGATAAACCAGGATGACATACAGTTTGTGGAATTATGGTTGCCATTTTCTTGTACAGATAATCGAGCGGAACTCCCTTGTTCAGATTCTTCAAGGGTTACCACTGTAGCATGTTAGCAACTAACTCGACCAGAATTACCATGCCTACTTGCAAGCTATAGCCATTAAATGACCTGATAGCCCGCCGAGTCACCATCGGGTTAGTGTGGTGGGGATCGCGCTGAAGTATGGGCGGGTGGTACACCGGTGGCTCAGCGCGAGAGCGGGCCGGTGCAACCCCGTCGGGCGGTGCTGGTAGACCCGAACAGGGTTAGCGTAGCGGGAAGAAGATGTCGGGGCGGCGCGTGGCGAGGCAGGTGTCGCGGGGACACGGGGCACGGCCAGGGCCGTGTCCGGGGCGGAACACAGGGCCGACGACAGCAGCGGGCCAACCCCGGGCACAGGAGGCGACAGGGAAGGGGTTGCGTGCTGCACGGACGAGGACTCTGGGGCCGCGCATGGCACGGAGGGCAACGCCGGCTGGTGGGGAGTGGCCGCACATGGCACAGCCGGGGGCACCGGGGCCGCGAGCGGCACGGCGGGCAGCTCCGCTGCCACACACGGCTCGCCAGATGGTGGGAGAGCCACCGGAACAGCCGGTGTTGTACCTGCAGAAGACAAAGGTGGCTGAACCACCGGGTCAGTAGAAAATAGGGAGTCCAACTCAAGGCTTGTGGTGGGGTGGAGTCAATGGAGAAAGGAAAGACGGACTCAGCGAAGATGACATGTCGTGAGATAAGAACACGACGAGAGGAGTGGTCAAAACAACGGTACCCCTTATGATCGAGGGAGTAGCCGAGAAACACACACAGGGTCGAGCGGGGCGCAAGCTTATGAGGAGCAGTGGTAGAAGTGTTGGGATAGCAAGCACACCCGAAAACACGAAGGTGAGTGTAGGAAGGAGGGGTACCGAACAAGGCATGGTGAGGGGTGGGAGCGCACGTGGCCTTAGAGGGCAGGCGGTTGAGCACGTAGGTGGCAGTAAGGAGGCTCTCAGCCCAGAAGCGAGCGGGAGCCGAAGCCTGAAAGAGCATGGAGCGCATAACATTATTAGTGGTACGAATCATGCGCTCAGCCTTGCCATTCTGAGGGGAGGTATAGGGGCAGGACATGCGCAATTGGACTCCCTTCGAGAGGAAGAAAGCCCGGGAAGCAGAGTTGTCAAACTCACGACCATTATCACACTAGACTGCCTTGATAGTAACCCCAAACTGAGTAGAAACCCAAGCAAAGAAGTGAGTGAGCGTGGGGAAGGCATCCGACTTGTACCGCAAAGGAAACGTCCATGAGTAGTGAGAAAAATCATCGAGAACAACCGAATAATATTTATAACCAGAAATACTCATGATCGGAGAGGTCCACAAGTCATAGTGAATAAGGTCAAACACATGAACAGCATGCGAGGAAGAAAGAGGAAAAGGTAGGCGAACATGATGACCTAATTGAAACGCATAACAAATATGCTCACTAGTAGCCCTAGTACAAGGAACAGAGGAGCTACGATAAAGCTGAGCCAAAATGTCAACACCGGGCTGACCAAGCCAGCGGTGCCAGAGTGTGGAGGACGTTGTGGTGGCAAGGGAGGACGAGGGTGGAGCCGCGAAAGGTGGAAGACGAAGCGTGTAGAGGGGTCCGGTGCTGTCACATCGGAGAAGAGGACGTCGGGTGACCATATCCTTCACAGTCAAACCAAAAGAGTCAAATTCAACAGAACAGGAATTATCAGTGGTGAATTGACGAATGGAAAGAAGATTGTGAACAATGTCAGGAGCAACAAGAATATTTTGCAGGCGAAAAGACCCACAAGGATCCGCATCACCCACGGAGTTGACCGGAAGACATGAGCCATTCCCAACCATGATGGAAGAAGGGTGAGATGGGTGGGGTGGCCTGTGAGAGGAGATAATACCATCATGAGGAGTGGTGTGGAAGGATGCACCCGAGTTGGCCACCCAATCCGTGGTGGCCGGCGGAGTCAATGCCATGGTGTTGAATGACTGTGCGAGGGCCGTCTGGTCCCACCCACTGGATCACAGGCCCCACGTCGAAGGAGCATGCTGGACCGGCCACCCGGTGAGCATGGCCGCAGGTGGGGTAGGATAGTTAGGGCGTACTCCCGTCCATGTCGGAGGTAGGAGCCGGAGTGCGGCCGGTACCACCACGGCGCCCCCCTCCCGGGCGACGACGATCGCCACCACGACCCCCCCCTCCAGTGATGGAATCGGCAGGAGGAGCACCAAGAAGGGAGGGAGCCGGCGACGACGGTGGGTGGGAGGTCGTCCGGCTGGAGCCGGAGGTGACAAGAGCAGTCATGGTAGTAGATGTGGGAGCGATCCCCCGGGTCAGCTCCTCGAGGACAAGGTCATCACGAACCTTGTGGAAGGAGGGGAACGGCACAGTCCTAGTAATCCACGTCCGGAGATGGGTGTAGCTGTCGCCAAGACCACGAAGGATGTTGAGGACAAGAGTGAGGTCCGCAACAGGCTCGCTAAGGTCACGAAGGGAATCCGCCATCCCCTTCATGCGACGGCAGTACTCCGAGATGGAGATATCTCCCTGGACGAAGGTGCGGAAGGCAGCGTCCAACTAGAGAGCACGAGCCTCACGGTTGCCAAGGAACTACCCCTCGATCGCAACCCAGGCCTGCCGAGCGGTGCCACCAAGTTCCCGCACGATGTCCTGGAGCTCGATAGTGATGGAACCAAGGATCCATGACAGCACCACGCTGTCCATGAACCGCCATACGGACCCCTGGGCGACCACTAGAGTGTCGATGAGGACGTGGTTATCCAGGGCATAGCGTTGGAGGGTGAGGAGCACCAGATCGCGCCAGCACGCGTAGGAGGACGATGAGGGATCAAGGGTGACTAGCACGAGCGCTCGGATGTTCTGGACACTGGCTGCCTGGGCGTGGAGCTGTGCGGCACTCGGATCTGTGGCGACAGCTGGAGGCACGGTGGTGGTAGCGGGGACAGCACCCCCGAGGTGACGCTCGGCCTCAGCAACATGCTGGGCCAGTGCATCAGCGGTCTGGCGTGCATTCTCCCAAGCAAGAGCGGCCGCCCGCTCGTGCTCCCGAGCAGCAGCGGCAGCGGTCTTGGCAGTGGCAAGGGCGGCAGCAAGGGCAGCATCGGCAGCCACCACATCGGTAGGGGTCGGCCAGCCCGAGGCCACGGCGGGGTGGGAAGGGCAGTGGCCCATCCATGGTCGGCCAGGCCAGGGTCGTGGCAGGGGGAAGGGCCGGTGGCGTCCCAGAGGCCGGAGGGAGGCCGGCGGCAGCAAGAGGGGCCCCCATGGTCGGCCAGGCCATGGCCGTGGCAGGGGGAAGGGGCGGCAGCGCCCAGAGGCTGGAGGGAGGCCGGCGGCGCCAGATCCGGCCGCCCCGGCTTCTGGTCCGGGTGGGGCGGGAGCGTTGGAAGTGGACTCGGCCACGCCGGCGGCAAAGCAGGGTGGAGGAAGGCCGGCGGCGGCGGATCCGGCCATGCCGGCGTCGAAGAAGGGCAGAGGGAGGCCGGCGGCAGCGAATCCGGGCGGGGGAGGCCGGCGGCGCCAGATCTAGCCGCCCTGGCATCGGATCCGGGTGGAGGGAGGCTGGCGGCACCAGATCTGGCCACCCCGGTGTCAGATCCGGCCATGGTGGCGGTACCAAGCCCACACGGTGGCGGCGCAATAGGAAAATGGGAGGAGGAGGCCACTGGTGATGAGAAGGAGAAGACGGGGCTCACCGAAGAAGGATCGCCAGCCATGGAGGCGGCGGCGGCAGCGCCAGTGGCAGGAGAGATGAGGGGGGAAGGAGGGGAGCCTAATGCTCTGATACCATGTAGGAAGTGTTGGACACTGTTCGGGTCTACCAGCGCCGCCCGATGAGTGTTGCACCGGCCCGCTCTCGTGCCAAGCCGCCGGTGTACCACCCGCCCATCCTTCACCGCGATCCCCGCCACACTCACCCGATGGTGACTCGGTGGGCTGCGGGGATCCTTCGTCCAGTTGACCGCCTGGTCCTCTCCGCCGCTATGGAGCCGCCGGTCTCTCCCATACCCTCCACCGTCCGTGTAGCCCTGGCGGATCCACACTGGCGCCACGCGATGGAGGAAGAATATGCGGCCCTTCTGGCCAATCAGACCTGGGACCTGGTGCCTCATCCCTCTGGCTGCAATGTGGTCACTGGCAAGTGGATCTGGACACATAAACGCAAGGCAGATGGTTCACTGGATCGCTACAAGGCTCGCTGGGTCCTTCGGGGTTTCACCCAGCGCCCTGGAGTTTACTATGATGAGACCTTCAGCCCAGTGGTGAAGCCTTCTATTGTCCGAACCATTCTCTCCCTAGCACTCTCGAGGTCCTGGCCAGTTCACCAGCTCGATGTGAAGAATTCCTTCCTCCATGGCACCCTGACGGAGACTGTGTACTGCAGCCAGCCTGCGGGCTTTGTGGATCCCGCTCACCCTGAGCGTGTTTGCCAGCTCAACAAGTCTCTGTATGGTCTGAAGCAGGCTCCTCGGGCTTGGTACAGTCGGTTTGCCTCCTTCCTGGTGTCTTTGGGGTTCAGCGAAGCCAAGAGTGACACTTCTCTATTTGTCCTCCACCACGATGCTCACTCAGCCTACTTGCTGCTTTAGGTGGATGACATTGTTCTCACTGCGTCCCGCCAGTCTCTGCTTCAGCGGATTGTCTCCTCGTTGCAGTAGGAGTTTGCCATAAAGGACCTTGGTGTGCTCCATCACTTCTTGGGAGTGACAGTGGAACACCGCCCTGATGGCCTCTTCCTTCACCAGCGCCAGTACGCCTTGGATGTCCTTCACTGCGCAGGGATGACTGACTGCAAGCTCTGTTCCACTCCAGTCGATGCTCAGGCCAAGATTTCTGGTACCAAGGGTGCACCAGTGGATGATCCCACTGCCTACCGTTGCATTGCTGGTGCCCTTCAGTACCTCACATTCACTCGGCCGGATATCTCCTATGCAGTGCAGCAGGTGTGCCTTCACATGCACGACCCACGGGACCCGCACCTTACCGCTATGAAGCGGATTCTCCGCTATCTGCGCGGCTCCCTCGACTTTGGGCTTCACCTTCGGCGTTCTCTAGTTGCTGAGCTCGTGGTTTATACTAACATCGACTGGGCGGGCTGCCCGGACACGCGTCGCTACACCTCTGGCTATGTCGTCTTCCTTGGTGGCAACCTCGTGTCTTGGTCATCCAAGCGGCAGCCTGTTGTCTCCTGCCCTAGTGCCGAGGCTGAGTGCTGCGCTGTTGCCAATGGGGTGGCGGAGGCATCCTGGCTCTGGCAGCTCCTCGGGGAACTCCATAGCCCCCTCGTCAGGAGTACTTTGGTCTACTGCGACAACGCCAGCGCCGTCTACCTCTCCACCAACCCCGTCCAGCACCAACGCACCAAGCATGTGGAAATCGACCTCTACTTCTGTTGGACCGGAAACGGCGACCAGAGGGGGGGTGAATGGGAGCTTTTAAAATTTCGGGCTAAAAACTTTAGCCTTCGGTTCTGTTCTGTCTTCTGCGGAACAGGCTTCGAACACAGACTTCGAAGGTCTGGTTCGGAGGTACTTCGACACCTTCGAACACAGGCTTCGGAGTGGCAAAAGTTCGAAGTCAAGAAGACTTCGCTCCACTTACAACCCTCGAAAACCTACTCTGCTAAGTCAGTGCGGGCTTCGCACACGAGGTGCAACAAGCAGGCTTCGCACTTCACCCTTCGCAAGAGTGGACAGCCCTCTGAGGACTTCGACCAAGTACTTAGCGACAGCAACTGGTGCTGGGCTTCGTATGCAAAGGTCTACACGCACACAAAACGGACTACGCTAAGGATTTCGACACAGGAAGCAAAACGGGATACTACCAGGGCTTCGCTAGTAAGCAGCGAGGTCTTGCCTCGTGTTACACAGAGCGACAGCACACTGAAAAGCACACTTCGCCAGAAAAACACCCTTCGCCAAGACAGGCTTCGGTGAACTAAATGCTAGCGAGGTATGCAACGCGAGCTCAAGCAAAAGCACACAGAAACAGGGCTTCGCCGCTTGAACACGGAACACAGAAAAATGAACTCTCAGGATGTATTCAATTGAAGTGTATGGCTACAGGAGCTCAACAGTAAATGCTCAAAGTGTTAAATGTTACCTACCGAGCCCCCATATTTATAGCCCACGGCTTCATCCTAAGGAAGTGACTACTTTACCCCTAGGGTTTACATCCATTTTGTCTCTACAGAACTAAGGGGTACAAAAGGTAGTCCACCTTTATTTTGGAGGCTTCTCTGTCAGCTGCAGAGGGGACAGTGTCAGCCTTTTTCAGAACAGACAGTGTCAGCCTTTACAGTGTTGACTTCTGGAACCTTCCTTCGCACGCGAGGTGTGCGGAAGCTTCGGCGAGAAGCCTGCAGCCTGTTGGCCTTCGCTCCGCCGAAGAAGACCTTCGATACAGTGACGGTTTTGAGCCGAAGCCGTCAAAGCCCTTGGGCCTTCGCACCACCACCTCCGGAGTGGATCACCACGGCTTCGCAGCTACTCCGAGCTCGAACACCGTCCGTCCGTGTACCGAAGCCATGCATGGCCGAAGCACCTCAAGTCAACCTCACTCCGAAGCCCACCTTCGGAGTACCACCCTTCGAAGTCCCTCCTTCGTCCAAGGCCTTCGCATGAAGCATTCCATGAGCACTCCGTCGCAGTGCCTCTCCCCGAGCACACTCCACGACGAGCCTCACCCGGACCATGCCTTCGATGCGCCTCGACTTCTGAGACCTTCGTTGGGCCACCTTCGAGTGTCTCCCTCCGGAGCACACTTCGAACTCCTTGCCTCCGCAGAGGACTTGTTCCATCCAACTCCGAAGTCACTCCATCCGGAGTACCTTCGAAGTGCCTTACCTCCGAGGACTTTGTCTCGGAGTACCTTCAGCCGGAGCCACACTCCGCACTCTCTGCCTTCACCTGGCACGCCTCGACCCGAGGACCGACCCGGACCACCTTCGCAGCCACCGTGACGGAGCTCCCCGCTCCCCTGGCATCAAGCCACCCGCTTGACCCAAGTTCACCTGGCTCGAACCCTGTCCGTCGCCTCCGAAATCCCTGCGCACCACCGACAAGCAAACAAGTGTATCCAGTACTCCGGAGACCTCTCCGGGTTAGCAACCTCCGGCACACACTCCGGTGTACCGCCCAAAGTACCGAAGCCTTCGGTACAAACCCAGTCATCGCGTACTGCCGGACCCCTCCGACAGGTACACTCCGCTGCAACAGCTGCAGCAAGCAAACACCTCCGAACACCCTTCGGAGGTACCACCTCCGAAGCCCCTTCGGAGGTACCCTTCGAACAGAGGGTAAAAACCTGTCAATCACTCATCACAAAACACCGAAACCACCCTTGGTTTCTCAATCTCCCCCTTGATGAGTGCATTGACAACCAATTCCAAGTTCAAGAAAAATGAAAAGCTTTCAGCACACAAGTGACCGTAAAAACTCAGAAAAGAGCCAAAGCATGTCACTTGATAAAAGAATTTTTCTCCCCCTTTCTCAAAAGAGTAAAAGCCCCTTCGGCAAAACTCCCTTTGGATAAAAACTCCCCCTGAGTTGAGCAAATTTTTCTCCCCCTTTATGTCAAAAATCTCTCCCCCTTTAGAAATAATGCCTTCTTGCAGCAGAGACCATAGCAAAATCTCTCCCCCTTTGGCAATGCAAGCATCAAGGAGCATTCAAAAGATGCAAAGCTGCGAAATGAATAGAATTGCAAAGACATATAATGCAAAAATATGCCAAAATTAACACAAATGATCATGTGCTCAGCTCAATTTAACAATCTGTGAAACAAGATGATGGCATGTGATTTTGTCATTTTGAAGTAAAAGCATCACCACTTAATCACAGTAGTTAGACATGAGAAGGCAAGGACTGCGCAAAGCTAACAAATTCTACCCTAGACAGACAAGTCTTGTTCAAAAGGAGCTGTGAAAGCAAACTTGATGATCAATTAATTTTGTTGTTCTTTTCTTAATGCCAGGGGTTATTTGTTTGTCTACCTTATACTTTCCAATCAGGCCAAGCCTAGGCATGAAAGCCATCTGAAGCTTAAGGCGGTGATTTTGGCATACACTACACTATTCCAGTTCAGACCAAAGTGCAATGGTAAGCAGTCTAGAATAGAGTAGTGCGACAAACAAACCCTCCTGGATCTTTTCATTTAAACCAGGCAAATCATGGATTTGTGATTTTGATTCAGATGAATGAAATATTTTGATAAATATCCATGAATAATGAACACATTTTTCAAGTTGCAAATTTTAGCATCCAAAGAACAGTGTCTTGCTGTCAAATAGATAAAAGGTAGCTAAAAGCAGTCCAGCCTAAACAAGCTAGATACAAGATTGTGCGGTGAGCAAGTTTTGATTTTAGAAAATAAAACATCATGCACAATCAATGTTCCAGACATATTTCACAGAGCTGAGCTGTCATGATTTCTTTGAATTAAAAGCAGGCATATAATAGCAAAATATGTAAATGCAATTTCACCCATAAAGAGCATATGCAAGACAATTAAAATCAGCTCCCCCTCACAAAATGCCATAGGGATGACAAATACCAAGTTCCCCACGCAAGTAAGCAAATCGAGAAGCATCGAGGGGTTTTGTAAAAATATCGGCAAGCTGGTGTTGGGTATCAACATATTGAAGTTCAATATCACCCTTCTCATTGTGATCTCTGAGAAAATGATACCGTACATCAATGTGTTTGGTTCTGGAGTGCTGAACCGGGTTGTTTGCAATACAAATAGCACTAGTGTTATCACAGAAAAGTGGAACACTCTTATAATCTAACCCGAAATCCCGCAGAGTGGAAACCATCCACAAAATCTGAGAGCAACAGCTAGCTGCAGCAACATATTCGGCCTCGGCCGTCGATTGTGCAACACTAGACTGTTTGCGGGAAGACCAGCAAACCAGAGACGTACCCAGAAAATGACAAGTACCAGAGGTACTCTTCCTATCAATTCTACACCCAGCAAAATCCGCATCTGAATAACCTCTAAGACATAAAGATGAAGACGATGAATACCATATGCCAAATTCAAGGGTGTGTTTGAGATACCTTAGAATGCGCTTAACCGCTTGGCGGTGCGAAGCTCGTGGTGAAGCCTGAAAACGAGCGCACAGACACACAGCGAAGTGTATGTCCGGCCTCGTGGCAGTCAAGTAGAGGAGGGAGCCGATCATGCTCCGGAACTCCTTCTGATCTACGGCTTCTCCATCTTCGTCAGGGTCCAATGCTACAGATGTAGCCATTGGAGTGGCGAGGGGCTTCGCATCGGACATGTCGAATTTCTTGAGCAGGTCCTTGGTGTACTTTGTCTGGTGGACAAAAGTACCTTGTTTGCTTTGCTTGATTTGCAAACCAAGGAAAAAGGTGAGTTCACCCATCATCGACATTTCAAATTCCCTGCTCATGGTATCTGCAAACTCGGCAACCAAAGCATGAGAAGAGCCACCAAAGATGATATCATCCACATAAATCTGCACTAGGAGGAAATCTTTGCCATGCTTGAGAGTAAACAAGGTTTTATCAACAGAGCCCATCAAATACCCTCGCTCAAGCAGAAAAGACTTAAGTCTATCATACCACGCCCGAGGGGCCTGCTTGAGTCCATAAAGAGCCTTATGAAGTTTAAGGACTTTATGTGGGTACTTGGGGTTTTCAAAACCAGGGGGTTGTTTTACATAAACATCTTCACCTATGAAGCCATTAAGAAAAGCACTTTTGACATCCATTTGACAGAGTTTGAATCCCCGGGATGTCGCAAAGGCAAGCAAAATCCTAATGGCCTCAAGGCGAGCAACAGGTGCAAAAGTTTCAGTAAAATCAATCCCTTCTAGTTGAGAAAAGCCCTGAGCTACAAGTCTAGCCTTATTTCTAACAATTGTCCCATCCTCCCCTTGTTTATTTTTGAAAATCCATTTTGTTCCAATGAAATGAACATTTGGTGGAGGATCAACTAAAGTCCAGACTTGGTTTCTTTCAAAATTCTCAAGCTCTTCATGCATGGCATTGATCCAACTAGAATCAGAAAGTGCATGACTAACATCTAAAGGCTCGAAAGAAGCAACAAAAGCAGCATTAGTGAAATGAGCGTGAGAACGTGTTACCCTTTGATCAAGCTCACCAATGATCTGCTCGGGAGGGTGCATCCTTTGGACATGATGTGGAGCCTCGCGGCGGGATGCAGTCTCCCCCTCAACTTGTGCGTTGGAGTGGTCCAAGATGACCGATGTTGAGGTAGTCGCTTCGGGACCTCGTGCCGAAGTAGTAGAAGCGGGGTCAGCTTCGGGGGTCGATGTCGAGGGTAGTAGGGGATCATCCTCGAATTCTTCGGGATCTTCGTCTTCGAATAAGGTCTGTTCCATGTCGTGTTCATTGGCCTGTTCAAAAGCAGAACTAACAGAGGGGGTTGATTCATCAAAAGTCACATCACATGACTCGATGACAGTGTTAGTTTCCAAGTTATAAACACGATAAGAATGACCATGAGTAGTATAACCCAAAAAGATCCCGTCAGAAGATCGCGACTCAAATTTATCCAAGTTACCACGTTTTAGGATAAAGCAGCGACAGCCAAAAACTCGAAGATGAGTAACCTTGGGCTGTCTCCCAAAACGCAGCTCATAAGATGTCAAATTTAAAATTGAGCGCAAGAAAATTCGGTTTGAGATGTAACATGCTGTGTTCATGGCCTCAGCCCAGAATTTTCTAGGAGTCCTATGCTCATCAAGCATCGTCCTAGCCATCTCAACCAAAGTGCGGTTTTTCCTCTCAACAACACCGTTCTGTTGAGGAACCCGCGGAGCAGAGAATTGATGTTCTATGCCATGCTCCATGCAAAAGTCAACAAAGAGACTATTTTTGAACTCAGTGCCATTATCGCTTCGAATGAATTTTAATGCACCAGGGAGTTCAGTGAAAAGTCTCAAAGCCAAGCTCCGAAAGTGTGAAAACACTTCATCCTTGCTGGCAAGAAAGAAGACCCAAGAGTAGCGAGAGAAATCGTCGACAATAACAAGTACATACCACTTGCCGCCTAAAGAACTAACCCGAGAAGGACCTACAGTGTCCATATGGAGAAGTTCTCCGGGCTGTTCAGTCATCACTGTGGTGACTGGCGAATGCGAAGCGGCAATCATTTTACCATGTCGACAAGGAGCGCAAACTAAATTCTTCTCAAACTTGAGCTTGGGCAATCCTCGGATCAGGCCTAGGGCGCTCAGACGAGCAAGCAACTCAAAGCTCATATGCCCTAGTCTCCTATGCCACTTCCAAAGCTCAGAAGTCGAATGAGCAACAAGGCAATGAGAAGAACCAGACGACTCTGAAAAATCAGCTCCAAAAACTCTCCCAACTCTAAAGATCTTACACACCACAACGCCATCAGAATTGAGCACTTGCGAAGTATCGCGATGAAATCGCACTTCGAAGCCCTCATCAAGCAACTGAGATACAGACAGCAAATTGTATCCCAGGTTCTCAACCAAAGCAACATCTTTGAGAGTGAAGTTTGCGTTAATTCTTACCACACCTTTACCTTTCACTCTACTCCTTCGATTGTTTCCGAAGGTGATATGTTCCCTTTGCTTGGTTGTGGTGAGGCTGGAGAACCAAGCTGCATCTCCGGTCATGTGGCGCGAACAACCGGAGTCCATGATCCACGTGCCCTCCAAGCCTTGACCTGTCGCCTACACATGATAAGAATGCCTCGATCGCTCAGTGCTGGGGTGAGTAAAATAATGACGAGGCATCCAGCACTGAGTGACACGAGTAGTAGGCACAGTAAAAGTAGACGGTCTACGCACATAAAAATCAGAATGATGCAAAGTGCGAGGTCTACCTACATGCAAAGAACGCAAAGCATGTCGAGGTCTCCTACTCTGACGAGGTACAAAGCTACTCGCCCGAGGTCTATCACCATATGGAACATGGTGAACACCTCGAGGAGCAAAACCTCTCCGAGAAGCATGAGGAGCCTCGAAAACAGGACGAGAGTAATACTCCGACTCATGCATACCTAAAGATGGGTAATGCATGTCCTGATAACTCATCGCTTGTGCACGTCGCTCATCCTTGATGCGACGGAAACAGAAACCAATCAAATGACCCGCCCGCTGACAATAAGAACAATGAAACACTCTCCTGGGGGCACTCTCATGGGTCACAGGAGCAACTCTCACAGGCTCCTTGGGTTTCTTTTGAGTGGTTTTCTTGGGAGGATTTTTCTTGGCAGGAGGAGTGGTTTTCTTTGGTGGATGGGTAGGCTTTTTGGTTGATGGAGTGTCCAACAGAGCTCTCTCTTTCTCTAGGGTGGTGGGAGAGGTGAAAACAGTTTTGGTCTTATTGCCTGAAGCTATCCTCTCAAAACCCAAACCTAGAGCTACCCCGGCTCTGTCAGCACACAACTTGGTCTTGGCCAAGAGCAAATCCATCCTACCCTTCCCTTCAGTGCATTTATTCACCACAGAAAGAAGGTATTCATTTTCTGACATGAGGTTCTCAGCTCGCTCTCTGACAGTGCCTAGCTGGTCCTTAAGGGTGATGCAAGTGTCACAAACAGGTTGCACATCCTTAGAACTACCGGCCCTCTCCAATCTAGCCTCCAAGTCATGAACATGCTTATCACGTAAAGTAATGCTATCGCGTAATAAAGAGCAGTTCATGCAATCAATAATATCATGAGGTCTAGAATCCACCTCCAAAAGCTGCTTCTGTGCAGTCTCAAGCTCAGAAAGAGTTTGAGCATGAACAGAACGCAACTGAGCAAGCTCACCCATGACAACAGAACATGATTCACAATCAGCATCATCATATTTAGACTTAAGCATGGCATATTCAGTAGATACAGATTCTAGCCTAAGTCTAAGGTCTTTTCTTTCTCTAGCGGCTTGCACAAGCAATCTATCCTGACCTAGCACAACTTCATTCAGCTCATCTAATTTGATTAGAAGCTGGTCAGATGATAGGTTTACCTCAGATGAGTCAAGCTCATCGCCGCTGTGATCGCTGTCGGCCATGAAGCAAAGGCCGGTGAAGTCACGTCCCTTCTTGTCCTTCTTGTCCTCCTTCCTTGGGGACTCCTCCTCCTCAGAGCTCGACTCCTCAGTTGAGGATGTGTCGATGTCACTGAGAGCAGCAACAAAAGCTCTGGAAGCGGCCTTGGCTACTTTCTTAGCCATCTTGCCGCGCTTGCCCTTCACAAAGGGCTTCCTCTCCTTTTTGTGGTATTTGGGGCGGTCACTCTCATCTCTCTTTTTGATCTTGGGGCAATTAGCCTTGATGTGAGAAGTGTCGCCACATTCATAGCAACCACTAAAACCACTTCTCCTCTGATCCCGTCTCTCATGATGAAAGCGGGTGAACCTCCGGGCAATGAGAGCAAGCTCATCATCTGCTAGAGTATCCACCTGCTCCTTTGTGACGGAGACCAGGGAGGACAAAGCAAAACCATCTGCAAGAACACAAGTGCCTGATGTGCTTGGTTCTGCAGTGGTGCCACGGCTAGTGCTAGAAACCAATGCCAATGGCTGTGGCAAAGAGCTTCTATGCACTGCAAGAGATGCCTTGGCAATCTCTGTGGACTTCAGCTTGCTAAAGAGTTCATCACAGGTTAGAGTGTCATAGCCTGTGGACTCCTCAATGCTGGATATCTTCACCTCCCATATGCTACGGTCAAGAGCATAGAGAAGCTTGATAGCCCTGTCGTGATCACTGTAAGCAAGCGTCCCGTTGGATTGCAAGTTACTCACTATCGCGTCAAAACGAGAAAACATGGCATCTACAGATTCACCAGGTGCCTGCACAAACAGCTGATACTGTTGATTGTAGGTGCTTTGGCGCCTGGCCTTAATCTGAGCAGAGCCCTCATGAAAGACAGTGAGTGTTGTCCAAATCTCCCTAGCAGTCCTAAGGTGCTGCACCCTATCGAACTCACTCCGACTCAAACCAATGAACAGTATGTTCCTTGCCTTCGAGTTGGCAATATACTGATCTTTTTCAGTTTGAGTGGTGCGGGTATCCGGGATGGAGTATTGTGAGTCCACAATCTCCCAAATTGCATTTCCTTGGCTTAACAAGTAAGCCTCCATGCGCACCTTCCAGTATGCAAAATCTGTCCCATCGAACAGAGGAATTTTACTGCCTCTATCCATGTCGCCAACAGATCACAAAACCGGTTAAGGTCAACTGGTGATCTTAACCTGGCTCTGATACCAATTGTTGGACCGGAAACGGCGACCAGAGGGGGGGTGAATGGGAGCTTTTAAAATTTCGGGCTAAAAACTTTAGCCTTCGGTTCTGTTCTGTCTTCTGCGGAACAGGCTTCGAACACAGACTTCGAAGGTCTGGTTCGGAGGTACTTCGACACCTTCGAACACAGGCTTCGGAGTGGCAAAAGTTCGAAGTCAAGAAGACTTCGCTCCACTTACAACCCTCGAAAACCTACTCTGCTAAGTCAGTGCGGGCTTCGCACACGAGGTGCAACAAGCAGGCTTCGCACTTCACCCTTCGCAAGAGTGGACAGCCCTCTGAGGACTTCGACCAAGTACTTAGCGACAGCAACTGGTGCTGGGCTTCGTATGCAAAGGTCTACACGCACACAAAACGGACTACGCTAAGGATTTCGACACAGGAAGCAAAACGGGATACTACCAGGGCTTCGCTAGTAAGCAGCGAGGTCTTGCCTCGTGTTACACAGAGCGACAGCACACTGAAAAGCACACTTCGCCAGAAAAACACCCTTCGCCAAGACAGGCTTCGGTGAACTAAATGCTAGCGAGGTATGCAACGCGAGCTCAAGCAAAAGCACACAGAAACAGGGCTTCGCCGCTTGAACACGGAACACAGAAAAATGAACTCTCAGGATGTATTCAATTGAAGTGTATGGCTACAGGAGCTCAACAGTAAATGCTCAAAGTGTTAAATGTTACCTACCGAGCCCCCATATTTATAGCCCACGGCTTCATCCTAAGGAAGTGACTACTTTACCCCTAGGGTTTACATCCATTTTGTCTCTACAGAACTAAGGGGTACAAAAGGTAGTCCACCTTTATTTTGGAGGCTTCTCTGTCAGCTGCAGAGGGGACAGTGTCAGCCTTTTTCAGAACAGACAGTGTCAGCCTTTACAGTGTTGACTTCTGGAACCTTCCTTCGCACGCGAGGTGTGCGGAAGCTTCGGCGAGAAGCCTGCAGCCTGTTGGCCTTCGCTCCGCCGAAGAAGACCTTCGATACAGTGACGGTTTTGAGCCGAAGCCGTCAAAGCCCTTGGGCCTTCGCACCACCACCTCCGGAGTGGATCACCACGGCTTCGCAGCTACTCCGAGCTCGAACACCGTCCGTCCGTGTACCGAAGCCATGCATGGCCGAAGCACCTCAAGTCAACCTCACTCCGAAGCCCACCTTCGGAGTACCACCCTTCGAAGTCCCTCCTTCGTCCAAGGCCTTCGCATGAAGCATTCCATGAGCACTCCGTCGCAGTGCCTCTCCCCGAGCACACTCCACGACGAGCCTCACCCGGACCATGCCTTCGATGCGCCTCGACTTCTGAGACCTTCGTTGGGCCACCTTCGAGTGTCTCCCTCCGGAGCACACTTCGAACTCCTTGCCTCCGCAGAGGACTTGTTCCATCCAACTCCGAAGTCACTCCATCCGGAGTACCTTCGAAGTGCCTTACCTCCGAGGACTTTGTCTCGGAGTACCTTCAGCCGGAGCCACACTCCGCACTCTCTGCCTTCACCTGGCACGCCTCGACCCGAGGACCGACCCGGACCACCTTCGCAGCCACCGTGACGGAGCTCCCCGCTCCCCTGGCATCAAGCCACCCGCTTGACCCAAGTTCACCTGGCTCGAACCCTGTCCGTCGCCTCCGAAATCCCTGCGCACCACCGACAAGCAAACAAGTGTATCCAGTACTCCGGAGACCTCTCCGGGTTAGCAACCTCCGGCACACACTCCGGTGTACCGCCCAAAGTACCGAAGCCTTCGGTACAAACCCAGTCATCGCGTACTGCCGGACCCCTCCGACAGGTACACTCCGCTGCAACAGTTGCAGCAAGCAAACACCTCCGAACACCCTTCGGAGGTACCACCTCCGAAGCCCCTTCGGAGGTACCCTTCGAACAGAGGGTAAAAACCTGTCAATCACTCATCACAAAACACCGAAACCACCCTTGGTTTCTCAACTTCGTTCGTGATCATGTCGCCGTGGGAGATGTCCGTGTTATACATGTGCCTACCACCTTCCAGTTCACCGACATATTCACCAAAGTCTTGCCTTCCTCCACCTTCTCCGAGTTCCGCTCTAGTCTCAACATCCGCTGCGCCGGAGTTTCGACTACGGGGGGTGTTAGAGTGTGTGTGTGTGTGTGTCTGTCGTGTGGGCCCCTCCTATAAGACTCTTCTTCTTTTATCCTCCCAACCCAAGGGAGAGGAATCAATCCAGCACTTCCTAACATGGTATCAGAGCCATGATCCTGGGTTCGAACCCCCCTGGCCACGCAATTCCGCTGCGCGATTTCCCCTGCGCCTCTTTCGTGTGCTGAGACCTGTTGCGGGCTACGTCGGGCTCTAGAACCTGCTGCGGGCTATGCCGGCCTCGCACGCCATAGGGGGAATGTTGGACTATGGATAAAAGCCCCCACTTCTCCCACTATAACACCTAGGTTTTATGGTTGGGTTGGCTAGGTGGGGTGAGCCTAACAATATATAGAACTGAAATCAATACTTCAAAGTTCACCACCAGAGAGTGGCCATATACAGAACTGAATGCCCTTCAAACTAAATGCAAATTCACACCCAGAGAGTGAGCTCTTATACAGAAATAGGGTTGCTAAAGAGAAAAGTAGTCCTCCAAAATTCTGTTTTGTTTTTACACAAGTGAGTTAACCCTCCAAATTGGATTTAAACCTTATACTTCCTAGACTTTGAAGGGTGGCATTTGCCATTGAGGATGATATGTCAAATTTTCCATGTGCTTTTTGCCACCGAAGCCAATACAAATGAGTGGCAAAAGTAACATGACCGAGTGCCAAATAAAATAAAAAATTCTCGGAACCAACAACAAAAAATGCTAATTTCCATGCATAACAGAACTATTCTTTTTCAATAGTCTTATGTTAATAAGGAATCCTTCAATTCATGCAATACACTGTCATCAAAGCATCAAAAGATTTTCTATTGGGAGTGGAAAAAGAAACCAGCTCAATGTTATCACGGGGATTTTATCAAGTAAAAAAGGACATTTTTTCACCTCCACAAAATTATCCAAGTAGGACCACATATCAAATCTTGATATCCATTCCCTGAGTCTCCCATTTTCATTTCTAAATGGTACTCGTAATATGTTGTTATCGACGCTTTTGTCGGTCGAAAATACACGAGAAGGGGCAAGAAGGATGCGGCCTAGGGCTGTTCAGAAGCAAGGGCAGGGGAGTCTTTTGTTATTTCTGTTACCAGAATAATGTTGCTATTTTAGTTTAATAAGGCAGTAGTTGGTTGGTTGGTTTCCTTTTAATTAGCAGATTGGTTTGTTTCCTTAGAGATAGCAGATTGATCTGTAATTCCTTAAGAATAGTAGATTGATATGTATTAGGGGGGCCTAATATATAAAGGCCTTAGTATTGTCGGATGGGTATCATCCAGGAATAAAGTCTCTCCCTAATCAGGGCGGGATTACCTGGACACCAGGCCGAGCTCCTTGCCGGCGCTTGTTCCCCGGTGATCGCCGGACCTCCACTACGTTTGTGTCCATCGTTTCACGTTTGAGTTGGTTTCTTCTTCCCTTCCCTGTGATCTGCATTCAATAGGGGACAGAGGGGGAATCAGCTGGTATCAATTTGGTATCATATTCAACGGGAACATCGACAACATGTCCGGTTCCCCGCAAGATCCTGCGGCCATGTCCACTGACGAGAAGCTCGACTTCCTCATGGGCGTGGTGACGTGGCTGATGGGGCAGATGACGACCATGAACGGCCACCTGGACGCCCACGACCGGCGGTTGGCGCTGGTTGAAAACACCCCTGTTGATCCGAAGGACAATGAAAACACCAGCGCGGTGTTGTCCTGCCAAGGGGGCGAACCAGTGGGGTTGGAGGACTGGATGGCTTCCGTGATCTTGGCAGCCGGCCAACAGAGGACGACCACTTCTATGGTCGTCGGGACAACGCCGGCGCAAGAGGAGGAGGTGGTCGGGGCCTCCAGGAGGATGATGGCAGGGGCTGGGGAGGTCGTGGAAGACATGATGATGGCGGGTATCGCCGTCCGAAGCTCAATTTCCCGACATTCAATGGGGAGTCAGACCCATTGACATGGATCACCAAGTGTGAAACGTATTTTCGGGGGATGCGCACCATGGCAGAGGAGAAAGTATGGATTGTGTCCCTCCACTTGGAAGGCATGGCAGCTGAGTGGTACTACATTTTGGAGAGGGATAATGGTGTTCCCACGTGGCCACGGTTCGTGGATTTCGTTCACATGAGATTCGGACCGCCAATGCGCCATAATGGGTTAGCGGAGCTGAAAGACCTCTACCAATCAGGAACAGTAGAGGAATATGAACATCAATTTTCGCTGCTACTATGTCACTGTGAGGGGCTGTCCGTGGTACAGCAGGTGAATTTATTTACTGCAGGCCTTGGCGAACCACTGCATACCGACGTGGAACTACATGCTCCCACGCATTTGCAGACTGCTATGAGTTTGGCTCGCGCCTACGAGCGCAGGGAGACGTCTGGGGCCAAGGGGAAGGCCGTCGTCCGCCCCCAAACAGCCACAACTAGAGGAGGAACAGCAGGTCAAACCGCTAAGGGTGGGCAACAAAATAAACCAAGATTCAAGAGGCTGTCCCCAGATGAGTTGGCAGCAAAGAGGGCAAATGGGGAATGTTATTATTTCCCTGAAAAATACACTGTGGGTCACAAGTGCCAAGGAAAAGGGATATTTCTGCTGGAGTTAGAAGAAGATGAGGATGATGGGGAAACAGCGGAGGATTTGGGGATTTCTCTCCATGCTCTTACGGGCATTGATGTCAACAACACTATGAAACTATGAGTCAACATCGGCGGGGTGGATCTGGTAGCACTGGTGGACTCAAGATCAACCCACACATTCATTCAGGAGGAGGTGGCAACCCGGCTTGGGCTGCAGGTTGACCCAAGACCGGGTCTCTCCGTTCGAGTGGCCAATGGGGATTTTGTCTTCAGCACCGGTATCTACAGCAGGCTGCCAATCTCCATCGACACAGAGACCTTCGAGATCTCGTGTTACGGCCTTGCATTGGCTGGTTTTGATTTGGTACTGGGGGTGCAGTGGCTGCGGTCCCTTGGGGCCTATTTTGTGGAACTTCAGTTCCCTCTCCATGGAATTTTGGCGCCATGGCCGCACGGTCCGGTGGACGGGCGTGGGCGCACCAACCCCCAGTGCACGGCATTGACGGGGCCTCGCGATGTGTTGCCAGCCCTCCTCGACTCCTACACTGACATCTTCGAGGAGCCTCGCGGATTGCCACCACCGTGCCGACATGATCATCGTATCCACCTTCTACCAGGAACACCTCCGGTGGCAGTTCGCCCGTATCGGTATCCTCAACTCTTGAAAGATGAAATTGAACGTCAATGTGCTGATATGTTGCAGCAGGGGATCATCAGGGAGTGCACGTCGGCCTATTCTTCGCCGGTCCTGTTGGTTAAAAAGGCCGACAAAACTTGGCGATTCTGCGTCGACTATCGCGAGCTGAACCAGAAAACGGTGAAGGATACATTTCCGATACCAGTAGTGGATGAGCTCCGAGGTGCACGTTTATTCACCAAGCTTGATCTACGGAGTGGCTACCACCAAGTTCGCATGCACCCCGATGACGTGGAGAAAACTGCCTTCCGGACACATCAAGGGCACTTTGAGTTTTTGGTAATGCCATTCGGCCTCACTAATGCACCATCTACATTTCAGTCCTTGATGAATGAGATATTGAGGCCGTTTATCCAGAAGTTTGTCTTGGTATTTTTTGACGACATATTGGTTTTTAGCTCTTCTTGGGCAGCACATTTGCAGCATGTCAAGCAGGTATTTGAGATCGTTCGGACGAACAAATTGGCTCTCAAACAGTCCAAGTGTTCGTTTGGCATGCAATCGGTTGCGTACCTTGGTCATATTATTTCTGCACAAGGCGTTGCAATGAATCCAGAAAAGGTAGCAGCAGTGGAGGTATGGCCCCTCCCACAGTCCCTGCGAGCTCTTAGGGGATTCCTTGGTCTCACGGTCTACTACCGCAAATTTATCGCGAGATATGGTGCGGTGGCCGCACCTCTCACAGCGCTACTCAAACGGGAGGCCTTTCGATGGACAGATTAAGCTCAAGAGGCGTTCTGCCAACTCAAACAAGCTCTCATGATAGCACCTCTCCTCCAAATGCCGGACTTCAACAAGCCATTTATTATTGATTGTGATGCGTCGGGGTCAGAATTTGGAGCGGTGCTGCATCAAGGGGATGGAGCCATTGCTTATTTCAGCCGAGCAGTGGCGCTTCATCATCAAAAACTATCGGCATATGAAAGGGAGTTAATCGGCTTGATCAAGGCTGTCCGGAACTAGCGTCCGTACTTGTGGGGCAGGGCGTTTCTAGTCCGAACAGATCATTATAGCCTCAAATTTATTTTGGATCAACGCCTATCCACTATCCCACAACACACTTTGGTCAGCAAATTGTTTGGCTATGATTTCTCGGTGGAGTACCGTGCAGGAAAATTGAATGGTGCAGCTGATGCCCTCTCACGCCGAGATGAGGAAGTAGCAGCCCTCAACACTATTTTTGTCCCTCAATTCCAGCTATTTGATACGCTGCGAAGAGAGGCGGACAGCGACCCTCAGGTGGCGGAGATTCAAGCAAAAATGACAGCCGGCACAGTAAAAGAAGGGTGGACAGTAGCCGATGGACTGTTGCTCTACAAGGGAAAAATATTTGTACCCGCAGCTTCTTCTGTTTGGCCACAGATTCTTGCCGAGGCACATAATAGTGGGCATGAGGGCATTGAGAAGACACTACACCGCTGGCGTGCAACATTTTACAGCCCTAAAGCTAGCAGCGGAGTACGAGAATTTGTACGGGGCTGTTTAACGTGTCAACGCAATAAAACTGAACACCTTCATCCGGCGGGCTTGCTACAGCCACTACCTATATTGTAATACCTGTTAGATCTTGTAATTGCAGTTAATCATATCTAAGAAGCATGCTTTTTACACTCCACCTGCACCCCATCTGCATTCATGGCATATTTTGAGGGGGGCTGCATTTTAGGGGGAGTTTGTGTCTATGTCTTTTTAGAGTGCATTTAGTCTCACTTAATGAGTCCAATTGTCAACAAGGGGGAGAAATTTTGGAGTACATTTTTTTAGCTTTTTCTGGGATTTATTTCAGGGGGAGGAAAGTTCCTCGTTGGTAATTCTGAGATTTGCACTTTCTTTTGAGTCTTTATTTTTTGGTTAACCATAATGACCATTTTCTTGCTTCTGTTTGGCTTTTGGTCATTAGGGTTAATCTTTTATTTTCTTTCTTCTATTTATTTTGTCTGTGTTTTCCTGTTTCCACATGTTTTGCAGGGTCTGAAGATGAGCTGAAAAGGGTGTTGACAATGCACTCATCAAGGGGGAGATTGACAAATCATGTTAAAGAATATGGTTTTGATATTCCAGATGTGATGAGTGATTGTCAACGGAAGTCAAAGGAAGGGAGATATGAAGACCTGCCGTGTCTGAGGCGCATGTGACTCAGGTACACGGGCAGCGAGCGACAGCCGGGCAGAGGAGGCGCGGAGTCGGGCTGGCCCAATCCAGGTACATGGCTAGGAGCGGCAGATGATCCACCGGTCTGTTGACTAGGTTTGACTCAGGTACACGGGCGGCGAGCGATTGCCGGGCTGAGGAAGCTGCGGGGTCGGGTCGGCCCAACCTGGGTACCCGGTGCGAAGACGGTGGACGCTTTGTCAGTTTCGGCGCAAAACTGACAACCTATGATTAATTCGTTTTTAGGATATTAATATTTAGTTTTTAAGTTTAGAATATTTTTATTTGAGTCAGGTAATTTTTCTAATAATTTTTTAGTAATTTTCGGAATTTATTTCAGAGTCAGTTTAATTTACCTAGGGGTAAATTAATCTTTTCATGTATGAGGATTCACCTATAAATAGGCCCCTATCCCCTTGGGGATAGATGACTGTTTTTATTAGAGATCAATCTACAGTCCCTTTTTCCAACGTCATATTCCGGCTATTGTTTTTCTTTGTTTTCTACCTAATCAAATCCGTGCGCAGGAAAGTTTTCTTCTCCACGGCAATTTTTTTTACTGCTTGCGGCTCAGGTTTTGCGCACAGCAATCCAGGCGGCATCAGTTTTTTTCCGGTGGACTCCACGGTGACAATTCCTCGCACGACGGAAAGACCACGACGTTTTTTTGTGCACGCATACCGAGGCTTTTCAAGCGTGGCCGCCGGGAGAACAGACGCATCGGGCACATCTTTGCGCGGCAGGGCTGAAAAGAAAAGGATGCAGCGGGCTGCAGGAAAGGGAGGTGTCAGCGCTGGTTTTTTGGCACGGCAAGGAGAGTTGACGGAAGGCTGCAGCGGCAGCTAAACGCAGCGGGGCCCACACAAGCACGCCGGCGATATTTTTTTGTAGCAGCAAATTCATACGGCGCAGATGAACCGGGTCAGGTTTTTAATCCCCTATATTTTAGCTGTTTAGTTAAACCAATATTTATCTATTTTTAATTAGCTAAAAAATTCTGTTTAGAAATTTCATGGTTAATTTAATCTATCAAACTATTTTGAGTAATCGCATATTTTATTTATATCTGTTTAATCTGCCTATATAAAAAGTAAAGAAAAGTTTATTAGTCGTAGTGGTATTTTTAATTATAGTTTTTACCTAAAATATTTTTAGCTTATTTCTGAATTAATTTTTGGATGACCCATATTTTATTCAGTTAATTAGTATTTTATTTTTAGACTGTAATCAGAACATTTTATTAAGATATCTAGTGTTCTTTATTACGTCATTAAATATTTCTAGTATCCATTTTTATTTACTGCAGTGATTATTTTTAGTTTAGCTTTAATATCATTTTAATTAGGACACTGGTCATTTTTAGTCTAAACAACTTTAATTCTAGTGATTTGCTTTGCTAATATTATTTGTCTGGTTAAGTTTATTTGGGTGTTGGGATTAGATCATAGTTTAGCAAGAAATTTTTAGGCGCCCATTCACCCCCCCCTCTGGTTGCTACTTTTGGTCCTACACCGCCTGCATAGGCTTCGGCAGGGCTGGGCTTCGGTCCACCACCTCGACTTCCTCATCGCCTTGAGGGTCTCCTTCATCGCGACAGTTGCCTCCGTCTTCTTCAAACGAGGGGCTATCGGACTCCGAGCTGTCGCTGCTGCTGTTGCTGCTGCTGCTGGAGACCTCCGTTGGCCTCGGAACGGTGGGACTCGCACCGGCATCATCTTTTGCAAAAAAGTTAAAGTCAAAATCCGCATATAAAAGAGAAGTATGTTTGAAGTGTTTACCTTCATCGGAGATTTCTTCGAAGGTAGAGGGGTCAATGTGTGCCCCCCAATCCCTTCGTTGCGAAGCTGGCGCATCGACCTCCGCACCCGAAGCCATCGCCGTCGAGGTCTTCGCTACCTCCTTGGTAGCCGTTGCCGGAGCACTTGTTGGCTCCGCTTCTGTTTGAGGTTCCGCGGCCGTTGCCTCCTCCGGAGTAGAGGCTCCGGTCGCGGGGACCTCCAGCCGAGCCCTCGAAGTTTTGGGCTCGTCGTCATCCCCCCTTTTCCTCTTGGCGCTGGTTGTCGAAGCTGCGAGGTGGGAGAAGTCTGGCAGAGCCTGGACCTCCTCAAAGCCGAGTAGGGTCCACACCCTGTTCCAATGCTCTCAAGTCCCCACCAAAGCAAGCTGTTGGGCTTGCTCCTCCGGTGTCGGGGTCCCAACAACGCGCTCCGCCGCCGCGATGGCCTCCTCCGGAGTCCTCACTTCAAGAGTGGCTTCATAAACATCCAAGTTAGAATAAAGTTCTCAGCGAAGTATGAAAGTAGAAAAGTTCCGGAGTCTTACCGAGGCGTTCAAATGCCACTTCGTTTAGGCCCCCTTGGCCCGAAGGTTGGAAGAGCCCCTCCGGCCAAGAGCGCGCAAGGGGGCTGAGCCGGAGGGTGATGAACTCCTCCGCGAGGTCCCTCATGCTCATCTTCGCAGCCACCCTCCGAAGGACCGAGATCCTCGAGCGAAGGGTGTCGGAGTTGGTCTTCACCACGCCTTCGCGCCGATAAGAGATAAGTGCATTGGTACTTCTAAGGGGAGAGTTCGCGCCGACGGAGGCGTAGAACCATTCTTAATGTCACTTCGAGTACCATTTGCTGTTGGCGGCCCTCACCGGAAAGGCATCTTGGTACTCCTTCCGAAGCTGGAAGTTGGCGCTTCCGAAGGCCAAAGCCCTCTTGACGCGGTCTGCACCCTCCCTCGGCTTCGGTTGGCAGTTGGCGTCATGGAGGGCGACGAAGACGTCTGCGCGGCCCTCGCAACCTTCGGCCCTCATGGCCCACTCAAACACAGCAAGCCTCGCCACAGCGTTGGGCGAAAGTTGAGGAAGCTCGAGGTTGTAAGCCTTTAGGACTTTGCTCAACATCCCCACTACTGGCAGCCCGAGGCTGGCTTCGAAGAAGGCTTCAAACAGCACCACTTCGTCAGCCTGAGGCCTCGGTATGGCCTCCGACTTCTCCGACACTCTAACTTGAATCTTCGAAGCAATCTTTCCCTCGCAGGCCCTCCGGACGGACTCCTCTGTGGAAATCGAGGCCCTCATTTCCAGTATCTGCTCGAACTTGTTGGATGGCTACCAAAGGTCCCTCGGCCCTAGCCGCCTCGGTGCAGGCTTCGCTACCGCAGCTGCCGCTGCGTGCGCTTGGGCGGAGCCCGAGCTTGAGCCCAAGGCCAAAGCCTTCGAAGCTACCTTCCTTGGCATTTTGTGGAACTTCGGCGCGAAGGGGCTAAAGCTTGCGAGGGGTGCTTCGCGCGAAGCTAAGGAGGAGAAGAGAGCGAAGGGTGCAAGGCGTTGAGAAGAAAGAAAATGAGAAGTGTGTCGAAGCCGTGTGCGGTAAACCCCTATTTATAGGCGGTAAAAATCCCGACGGTTCGTGGGCCGAACCCACTAGCAGGTGGGCCTATAGCGAAGGCGAAGCGGCCCGGCGCACAGTAACGGTCAATTTTATAGCCGTTGAGGAGTCAGTTGATCTCCCCGAGGTCATTCTAATAGCTGACGCAGGCAATTATTACCTGCGCATTTCGAAGCCATCTTTGGTCCAAGCTCCGAAGGCCTATTTTCCCTGAAGTTGCAATTTTCTGTCATTTGTCCCAAGGGCGCACGCACCCCTTCATCCCAAAGGCCTGCAAGCGAGGGGCTACTATTGGGGGAATAAGTTTTCCCTTGAACAGGGGTCAAATGATGTCAGCCTCCGACAGCCTTCGGCCTGGAGCCCAACACTGTCGAAGCCTATTCATTCTTGAAGAAGCTGATTCCAAGTCTCGAGGAGCACTTCGAAGCCCTCTGGAGCGAAGCCCCCGAACCCCTTCGGAGCCCTCCGGAGCGAAGCCCTCAAGATCACTTAAGGTTTGCCAGAAGCTAAGTCTCAGGCCAACTTCGAAGTTAGCCTCCGGGCCTTGTTCGGAGTTAGCCTTCGAGCTCTGTTCGGAGTTAACCCTCGAACCCTATTCGGAGCCCCTCAGAGCTAGTCTTCGGACCCTTTCCATCCAATTCAAGCTAAGTCTCCGAGAACCCAGTTCGGAGTATGCTTCGAAGACTACTTCGGAGTGAACTTCGAAGCCTCCTTTGCAGCCTCCACCTGAAGAGCTCTGGCCCCTACTCCGAACCCAGCAGATATTTGCACCTCGCTATAGTGTAGAAGTCATACCAGGGGCCCTCTGCCCCCAGTATGTCGTTTAGCTGGTCAAGAAGTGACGTTGTCTGACACGTCTGTAAAGCTGTAAAGCACTGTTGTACAGTAGCTAGCTCCTTTTCCCCTTTTTGCCCCTATGAGCCTAGGACTTATAGAGGGCATTTTGGTCTTTTCCTTTGGCCTGCGTGCCTATAAAAGCAGGGCCAAGCCCTTGTAACAGGATAGCTTCTCCAGGGCCATAAAACCCTGAAGTTCATTACACCACACCGAGGCATACCATGCCAAATCCACCACAAACTGGACGTAGGGCTATTATCCCTTAGGGGAGATACGAACCAGTATAAATCCTTTCTCTCTCTGAGAGAACCCTTCGAGGTTCATTTTACACACCATATACACACATACAAAACCTGTGCTGTAGCTAACACAATTGCTACAACAACAACACTAAACACAAAATGGTCAAGTGCAAGTACTCACGCTCATGTCCTCACCAGCAAACCCAGATGAAAAAATGCTACACAAACAATAGTTAGTGCAATGTGCAACTAAGAGGGCAAGATTTGCATTGCTCATGAAGAGCACCTATTATGCTCAAAGAAAAGATATAATTTGTGTAAAAGCCAGTAAATCTAAAAAGAATGGTATAGAATCCTATCAGTGTAACTATGACATAAAAGTCTCGCATGGAATGAATCCATAACTTTTTGGATATTATCAACATGTACAGATGAATAAAGAAGGAAACGCTTAAAAACAACACACGGATGAACACACAGAGATCAAACACATTGTATAGTGGGAAATAAATTATCCAGCAATAAAGAATTAGATGGCAGAGCATTGAGTACCTGCTAAATAGCCCAAGGTGAAGAGAGAAGATGCTACCAAGGAGATGCATGCATCAACGACAAAGCGAGAAAAGGTGAAAACCAGGAAACAAACGAACGATATATAGAATATAACCTACTAACTCAGAATAGCCACCGTTTTTAACATTGATACAAATCTTTGGCCAAGGCTGTCCAGAGCAAGAGCAAGAGGAAAAGCTCAATTAAGTGTATGAATGATTACCTTTTGTTGGATGGAGCGAAACAACCAATCAGATCACCTCAGTAGATCGTGAAGGCAAACCAAACTGCATGAAGGAAAACTGAATGTGAGGCATTCATCATTTTTCACCATAAATGGATGGTCGTTCTTAGTAATAATAGCAAGATAATCATTTCTGGTATTAAACATGAGTGGGGTTGCCTCCAAATGTCTACCTAGGGATGGATTCGGATCGGATACGGATGGAAACGAATTCAGATAGCACTATTTACCACATTTTAATTCGAATATGAATACGGATTCGGATGTTCTCGAATACGAATACGAATTCGAATGTTCTCAAATACGAATACAAAACGGATGTTTCGAATACGAATACGTATTCGGATGTTTACTCGGTTTAACTCTAAATGTTCGTTGTTTCACAAAATTTTTAAAAATCCAAAGGGTACAATATACCAAATTAGAATAATAATTAATAAGAAACAATGATACACAATAAACCATGCACAAAATAAATTTTTAAACGACACTAGCTAAATTTAATCATACACAACAACCAATAAGAACTACATAAAGTCTTGAACCGAAATTTATCATACTTTTCAACCAACAAGAACACACAAATTGAGTCCAGGTGAGCAAATGCAGAAAAAACAGGCGGCAATTTGGAAAGAATTGGCTGAATTTTATTGTTTTTAAAAATTAAACATTTTCAAAATTTTATTAACATCCTATATGATAAATTTCTCAAAACATTTTCAAAATTTTATCATGGTATCTGAGTATAATATTATAATACTATGACAAGTCTCATATTTTTCAGACTTTATTTGATTTTTTATAATTAAAAAACTCTTAAGCTCCACATTACTGATGAAGTGTTGTAACATAAATTTTTTAACATTTCTTTAAATTTAGTGGATAACAACTAAAAATGGACACAAAATAATGAATGTGATTTTTCTATAAATTTTAGTGCATTATTTTAGGTACTTGCAGTTCAAATTTCACATATTCCAATTTAAATACTAGAAACACAATTAATGAGTTAAAATAGAAAATAGATCTAGAAAAATACAAAACAATTATATGGTATGAGATATATTGTATTTTAATTATACAAAAAAATTCAAGTTAAAACAAACATTTAACCATCAATTTACTTTAAACCATAATCTATTCTTTCTCAAAACTCTATTTCCTTTACAAAGAATCTCAGATTTCTTAACATCCTATATGATAAAATTTTCGAAACATTTTAAAAAGTTTATCATGATATCTACGTATAATATTATAACACTGTGACAAGTCTCGTATTTTTCAGACTTTATTTGATTTTTTTATAATTAAAAAACCCTTAAGCTCCACATTACTAATGAAGTGTCATAACATAAATTTTTTAAAATTTCTTTAAATTTAGTGTATAACAACTAAAAATGGACACAAAATAATGAATGCGATTTTTCTATAAATTTTAGTGCATTATTTTAGGTACTTGCAGTTCAAATTTCACATATTCCAATTTAAATACTAGAAACACAATTAATGAGTTAAAAATAGCAAATAGATCTAGAAAAATACAAAAACTTTATATGGTATGAGATATGTTGTATTTTTATTATATAAAAAAATTTAAGTTCAAAAAAATATTTAACCATTAAATTATTTTAAACCATAGCCTATTCCTTCTCAAAACTCTATTTCCTCTCAACACAATCTCAGATTTCTTAACATCCTATATGATAAAATTTTCGAAACATTTTAAAAATTTTATCACGTTATCTTGGTATAATATTATAACACTGTAATAAATCTCATATTTTTCAGACTTTATTTGATTTGTTATAATTAAAAAACCCTTAAGCTCCACATTACCAATGAAGTGTTGTAACATAAATTTTTTAATATTTCTTTAAATTTAGTTTATAAGAACTAAAAATAGAAACAAAATAGTGAATGTGATTTTTCTATAAATTTTAGTGTATTATTTTAGGTACTTGCAGTTTAAATTTCACATATTCCAATTTAAATACTAGAAAAACAATTAATGAGTTAAAAATAGCAAATAGATCTAGACAAATACAAAAAATTTATAGTGAATGAGATATGTTGTATTTTTATTATATAAAAAAATTTAAGTTCAAACAAATATTTAACCATAAATTTACTTTAAACCATAACATATTCCTTCTCAAAACTCTATTTCCTCTCAAGAGAATCTCAGATTTCTTAACATTCTATATGATAAATTTCTCGAAACATTTTCAAACTTTTATCATGGTATACGTATAATATTATAACACTGTGATAAGTCTCGTATTTTTCAGACTTTATTTTATTTTTTATAATTAAAAAACCCTTAAGCTCCACATTACCCATGAAGTGTAGTAACATAAATTTTTTAACATTTCTTTAAATTTAGTGGATAAGAACTAAAAATGGACACAAAATAGTGAATGTGATTTTTCTATAAATTTTAGTGTATTATTTTAGGTACTTGCAGTTCAAATTTCACATATTCCAATTTAAATACTAGAAAAACAATTAATGAGTTAAAATAGCAAATAGATCTAGAAAAATACAAACAATTTATATGGTATGAGATATGTAGTATTTCGATTATATAAAAAAATCAAGTTCAAACAAATATTTAACCATAAATTTACTTTAAACCGTAACCTATTCCTTCTCAAAACTCTATTTCCTCTTAAAAGAATCTCAAATTTCTTAACATTCTATATGATAAATTTCTCGAAACATTTTAAAAAATTTATCATGGTATCTACGTATAATATTATAACACTGTGATAAGTCTCGTATTTTTCAGACTTTATTTTATTTTTTTATAATTAAAAAACCCTTAAGCTCCACATTACCGATGAAGTGTCGTAACATAAATTTTTTAACATTTCTTTAAATTTAGTGGATAAGAACTAAAAATGGACACAAAATAGAGAATGTGATTTTTCGATAAATTTTAGTGTGCATTATTTTAGGTACTTGCAGTTCAAATTTCACATATTCCAATTTAAATACTAGAAACACAATTAATGAGTTAAAAATAGCAAATGGATCTGGAAAAATAAAAAAATTATATGGTATGAGATATTTTTTATTTTGATTATATAAAAAAATTCAAGTTCAAACAAATATTTAACCATAAATTTATTTTAAACCATATCTATTTCTGCTCAAAACTCTATTTCCTCTTAAGAGAATCTCAGATTTCTTAACATTCTATATAATAAATTTCTCGAAACATTTTCAAAATTTTATCATGGTATCTACGTATAATATTATAACACTGTGATAATTCTCATATTTTCAGACTTTATTTGATTGTTTTATTATTAAAAAACCCTTAAGCTCCACATTACCGATGAAGTGTCGTAACATAATTTTTTTAACATTTCTTTAAATTTCATGGATAAGAAATAAAAATGGATACAAAATAGTGAATGTGATTTTTAGATAAATTTTAGTGCATTATTTTAGGTACTTGCAGTTCAAATTTCACATATTCCAATTTAAATACTAGAAACACAATTAATGAGTTAAAAATAGCAAATAGATTTGGAAAAATACAAAAAAATTATATGGTATGAGATATTTTGTATTTTGATTATATAAAAAAATTCAAGTTCAAACAAATATTTAACCATAAATTTATTTTAAACCATAACCTATTCCTTCTCAAAACTCTATTTCCTTTTAAGAGAATCTCAGATTTCTTAATATTCTATATGATAAATTTCTCGAAACATTTTAAAAATTTTATCATGGTATCTACGTATAATATTATAACACTGTGATAATTCTCGTATTTTTCAGACTTTATTTGATTTTTTATAATTAAAAACCCCTTAAGCTCCACATTACCGATGAAGTGTCATAACATAATTTTTTAATATTTCTTTAAATTTCATGGATAAGAACTAAAAATGGACACAAAATAGTGAATGCAATTTTTCTATAAATTTTAGTGCATTATTTTAGGTACTTGCATTTCAAATTTCACATATTTCAATTTAAATCCTAGAAACACAATTAATGAGTTAAAAATAGCAAATGTATCTAAAAAAATACAAAAAAATTATATGAAATGATATATGTTGTATTTTGATTATAAAAAATTAAAGTTCAAACAAATATTTAACCATCATTTTATTTTAAACCATAACTTATTAATATTCACTAACTTAAGTATTCCATAATTATATAAATAATAAATAAACCATTAATATAGTGATAATATATTATCTTGAGTCTAAGTTTAATCTGTGTGAAATCCTAAAACGAATACGGATGTATCCATTTCCATATCCATATTCAGCAGAATTCGGATATCCATTTCCATATCCACATTTGTAAAACGAATTCGGATATTTCCGAATGTCATCCATATTTAATTTGGATACGAATACGGATATCCATATTTACAGTAATTCGAATACGAATACGGATAATTCGGATGTTCTGACATCCATATCCATCCCTATGTCTACCTGGCAATAACTTATCACTTTTACCAAATAGTATATGTTTACTTTGAGACGAAAAAAGCTTTGGAACAATTGAACTTCGAACCGGGAAAAAAGAACAATTAGATGATTCGGAAAAGAGATGTAGATATGCGCCAAAGAAACTTACAGGTTGAACTGCTGTTTTTTTAATGCAAGTAACACATTGAACTCCACCACTATCAAGCAGATCAAAGGATATCTTCAAAGCAATACATCCACAATGGAGACGCTAGCTGTAATACAGAAGTTTGTTGGGTTACTGCTGCTGAGCAATTTAGCACAAAAAGCTTGCATACAATTCACAACATATGTCAACACCACACCTTCCTAGAAAAATGAGCAGCCCCTCCTTCCATATTCCTTTTGGTGAAATATATCACAGAACACAAGCTATTCATATGTGAACCTAGGTGGAGCATAAATAACATGATTAAAACAGAACAAAAATGGAAAGTGAACTGCAAAACAGCATAGGAGGTTAAAGTGACCTTTTTATCATAAGAAAACACTTTAGTTTTAACAGAAGAAAACAGTGTAGGAGGTTCACCAGCATCGAGTTGTACCCCTTCTCCAGCGTCAGGTAGCACTGCTTCAACTCTTCGATGTAGCACATCTCCTCCTTCCCCAAGATCTCTTCCCATACCACATAGAAAACAAACATCCTAATAACACATCCACAATATTCAATGCAGTAATAAAGTTCTGATGGAAAGACAAAATTACGCAGTAAGGTTTGGTGCCAAGAAAATAGCATGACAATAATGACATTCAGCAAGGAAACCTTTGTGACAATGGCGGTTGCCGAGCTGGACCCACATACCTTACCCTATCTCATAAAATGGCAGTGCAATCATGTTTGAGTAAAGCACAAATGAAAATGATTTATTAAATAATCAAGAGATAATAGAAAACCTTCTCTAAAAGTATAGCTTTTGGATGTAGCCATTGATGATTCATGTTTGGGCAAAGATGCGGAATGCAGAGTCGATGTACCCACAATTTCAGCATTAACACTGGAAGTTGGTACAACTGGTCTCCTAAAGTGCATTGTATCTGCCAAGGAAGATCGATGCTTATGAAGAATTGCCAACTTCTCACCACCGGTCATATCCCCTCACTTATCAGACTTCGGTGGCATCTTTCTGAAATTCTGGGTCCTTTGAAGGCACCTGAAGATAATTTCTGTCTCAATAATAATAAAGTAGTGGCACTAAGTAATATTAAGTATCAGTAATAAATGGAGAACTTACCCCGGGCAACAAAAGCGAATCGACAACAAGTAGCATAGCATCAAAATGCTTTGCAAGTGCCTCTATAAATGTTTCCTGATAAATCTCAAAACCTGGTGATGTTTGAATTAGAAAAAATAGATGCTTACAAGAAGAGCATTGGGTAATCAGCAAAAAACAGGGTGCACACAGCTATATCTTCAATTCCAAGGACCTTAATTTAACTCTATGAAAACAGTAAATATGTAATGAGAAAAAAAGGTACCCGCTGGACCAGATAATCAAATTCGTTGATTTATTGATGAAATTTCTAAGAACTGCTTGATGAATTCTTTCGTTTTGAAGTGTACGAAAGCACATGATAAGAGCACATTCTCTGTATTATCACTGCATGAGATAGGGATTGATGAAACAATATAAGAATGTAAGCATGGGAAAGAACAATAAATACCATGCTACATTAAAATCATGTCAGTGTAAGGTGGTGTTTGGTTCCCTGGACTAAAGTTTAGTCTGTGTCACATCGGATGTTTGGACATCAATTTAAAGGATTAAATTTGAACTGATTATAAAAAATTACAAAATTGGAGGATTATTCACGAGACATTTTTTTAAGCCTAATTAATCCATGATTAGCAAATGTTTACTGTAGCATTACATTGTCAAATCATGGTGTAATTAGGCTCATTAGATTCGTCTCGCGAATAATCCACCGATTATGAATAGGTTTTATAAATAATCTACATTTAATACTTTAAAATAGCATCCAAACATCCGATCTAATGGGACTAAAATGTGGGACTAAAGAACCAAACAGGGTCTAAAATTGGGCCAACTTTACTCAAGAATCTCAACCAACTGATTTACGCCTACTATTTAATGAATGCTATATTGATATGAACAAATCCTATAGAATAACAAACTACACATGTTTTGTTGGCAACCTAAAAAAACAAGCAGAATAAATCATTGGCTTTAGCTTTTTCACAATATAACATACAAAAAACTGCACTTGTGGATGCTCTCCATAAACACACGCTTGTTCTTGAACATGTTATCCTTCACCTTCATGTACATGTGCTTGTCAATCAGCTAGAGAAAATTGACCGGCTGAAGATCACAGGCTACAAGGGAACGAGGTCACCTACTTGGTTTGGGATAAATTGGATGCAAGCATTGAGTTCTGTAGTCCTTGAGAACTGCATGTGTTGGGTGCAATTGCCCCCTCTTGGACAGCTTCCTCTACTGGAGTATCTGGTACTGAGAAACATGCATGGTGTTAGGCAGATAGGTCAAGAATTCTATGGGAATGGTGACACAAAGGGCTTTCCAAAATTGGAAGAAATAGTATTTGATGGCATGCCCAACTGGGAGAAATGGTCTGGAATTGAAGATGGTTCTTTGCTGCCATGTCTCACAAGACTGCACATAGCTAAGTGCCCTAAGCTTCAAGAAGCACCACTCCTCAACGCAACACCAAGAGTTGAAATGGAGATAAAATCTGATTCCCTACCAATTTCACGTTTATTTGACTCCCTCATGGCATCGGCATCGTATCTGATCTTATTAGTCAGCTGCTACAGCTTCTTGAGTAACCTGAATACTGACCAACTTAGTCATGTCGAGGAGATGAATCTGAAGAACTGTGCCGATCCAATGCCAGCTTGTGGATTTGTCAGACTCAGCTCCCTTAAGATGCTCAGAATCAGCAACTGTTCAGTGTTACTGTCGTCGATTAGTGCAGAACCAGATGAAGACCATGACACATGTTTTTTCCCTCAATCACTTTGCCATCTTGAAATAGTTGATTGCAATATTCACTCCAGTCTGTTGCCAAGATATTTCCAAGGTCTAACTCACCTTTCTACCCTGTTTATTGATAGCTGTGACTCTATGAACTTGTTATCGCTTTCTTATGGACCCCACCACCTGACTGCTCTAGAAACCATAACCATCAAAGACTGTCTTGACCTAGCTTCATTGGATGGATTCGAAAATCTAGTTGCTCTCAGAAAGTTAGTGGTAGCAGATTGTAACAATTTCTGCTCCTTGCCAGCTGACCTGAATGCAGTAAGAACTCTCAACACATTAGCCATATTCGGGTGCCCAAAGATGAAGTTTCTCCCTCAGAATGGCATACCAGCTTCTGTACAGATAATTTTGTTGTCACGCTTGCATCCGGAGTTAGACAGACAGCTTCAAAGGAGGGAAGGTATTGAATGGAACAAGATTGTTCATGTTCCTGAAAAGAAACTAGAGGTATGTATGGCTCGTTGTTTACTTCCATTGTATTCTGATGGCGTTTATTCTGTATGCTGCACTACTGTATGTAGTGTTGTTATATAAATTAGCTCTATGCCTGTTGTTCAAACTGCATTATTATTAGTGACATGGTCTACAAATAAGAGTCAAATATCTATGTTTGCTGTTTGATTCTCATATTATACTGGAGTTTCTTTAGCAAAAATGTTGTGACTTACTGAAGTCTCACAGTGGCCCTGTTTAGAAGAGATTCTAGTAGCCGCAGCTACTCCTAAATTCTGTAGCTGCCTTCAAACTATTAAAATTCTTGTTTCGGATTCTGAAACTCAATAGATACAAAATCAAGAAATGAATTAGTATCTAGAAGCTGCAGAACTCTAATTCTCTAGATTCTCACCCACTAGATACTCATTAATTGTTAATTGTTTTTCAAAATATGAGTTTCTATTTCCAAGTTTTATTTTATTCTCGGCCAAGCACATTGATCCTTTCAGTTTTTCTTGTGTAAGAATGTTCTAGACAAAGTTCAGTTTGTGAATATGTCTTCCTAAACTACTCACTGCATTTATTTCAGCCAGAGCTAAATGATCTGTTGTTCCTACACTAATATCTTGCTGTCTGGCAGGTAGAGCTAAATGATCTGTTGATAATGTTCCCAACCAATTCTTCCTGATGAGTGCTCATGTTCTGGCTGTGAAAAAAGTTTGTGAATATGTCTTCCTAAACCACTAAATGCATTTATTTCAACCAGATAGCAAGTGATGCACTAGATTGTTCTATGCATGTTCTATGGGTGTGGTGGGAACATTGCAAATTTTCTGTAATTTTTTCTGTTTTTATTTCAGCACCTGGCCTCATGTATGCACCTCAAAGTTAAGATTTTTTTTTGTTGTGTCAACATGCATGTAAACAACCTGGTTTGAGGTTCTGCCTTGCTTTCTGTTTAAAGATGGCATGCATGTATATCATTGAGCTGTGACGGCGAGGCGAACCGCTCTGCCGAGTTCAGGATCACCAGTCACCAAGGTGGCCAACATCCCGTCGGCGACCTCGTCGCCGTACAAGATATACTCCTCCACGGCGGAGCAGCAGTGCGGCGACTGCTTCTGCGTGGTGGCGCCGTTCCACAGCAAACCTCGGCATCTAAGATTTTGTAAAAACGGTGTCCCAAAACCTGGAGTTTTACGAAATTTATTACTCAAAAGAACCTCCAAATTGCCGTGATCAGATCGATCTCCTGTTTGGAAATCCAGGACCAGGAGGTAGTCGGGACATAGCATTGATTGAACACGTAAGGCTAGCTCACGACGTTGACGTTTCGACGCGTTGCGTTTGCCTCTCAAGACTTGACAGCTGACCGAGCGATCTGCCAGAGTCTCCGCAGAGGGAAGAAACTCCGGACTCCGGCGAACTTTTATGGCGCCCTCGATTCGCCGGCAGGGCCGGCGATAGCGAACGTGTGACCGTACACGCGTTTCATCGCTTGACGCAGTGACCACGGACGGATTCACGGTGACGTAGGATTGATCAGTTTTAATTCTAACTTATAGTTTTTTTTAATAATTTGAGTAGAGCTAGTACAAATTGTTTTACTCCTGTCTTCTTGGCCAATATATGTCAAGGACGGCAGCTAACGTTTAGAAAAAAAGGTCAAGATTGAATGCCGTGTTTAGTAGAGGCATTTGACCAATTCAAACCATGGTTTGTTGCGTCAGCCGAGACCTATTTGTTGACGCTAGAGATAAGAAAAAGAGAGTTTCTCCTGTAAAAACATAAGCCAGCATCCAATAATAAGAGCTAGTTTGGTTTCGCCCTTCCTAAATTTTAGGGGGTAAAGTTTAATCTCTTTTAGTTCCTAAACTATCAAATATAGAAACTAAAAAGACTAAAGTTTAGTTACTGAAGTTTAGCTCTAAAATATAGTGATGACAGAATTTCCTCCTCATTAATGCCTCTCAGGGTGGAAAAATGATATCTGCATGCATTTATTAGGGATAGTTTGGTCTTTGTTCAACTATATTAATGATTTTTAGTCGCTAGAACCAAACAAAAATGGACTAAAATTTAGTCAACTAAATAGAAATAAACTAAAGTTTAATTTAGGAACTCCGATAAGGGATTTTTTGGTTCCACTTTGCTAAACTTTAATCATTTAGTCCCTAAACTACCAAACATGGGAACTAAAAAAACTAAAGTTTATTAACTAAATTTAGTCATTTAGTCCCTAAACTACCAAACATGGGAACTAAAAAACTAAAGTTTATTCACTAAATTTAGTCATTTAGTCACCAAGAAGGTGCTAAAAGAGACTAAAATATAGTAATGACGGAATTTGCTCCTCATTAATGCCTCGGGGTGGAAAACATGATATATACATGCATTTATTATGGATAGTTTGATCTTTGTTCAACTATATTAATAACTTTTAGTCACTAGAACAAAAAAATGGAGCTAAGCTAAATAGAGATAAAGTAAAATTTAGTTTAACATCTAAAAATCAAACTGTGCCTAACCCTCGGTGGCGACGTGCTTTACCCTTTGACCGGAACGGACTCCTCTCTTTTAAATGTTTCCTCGTAATATTATAATATATTTGATTTAAAATTTTATAATATAACAAATCTTAACATGATTTGTTTTATTATAAAATATCAAATTCAATACTAAATTATACTCACTCCGTTAACTTTTAAATGATGTTGTTGACACGAAAACGCGCCCACACACTGGTGTCAGTTCGACGATCCAAAAATGTGCGCCCGTTTCAAAGATAAACCCTAAAACGTCACGAGACGCCGACGCCACGTTCCGACGATCCTTAACAGTGGTAAGGAAATAACGGAGTCGCCAGAAAATTAAACAAGTATTTAGAAATAATGTTCATTTAACCGAATTATAGGGGTAAAAGATTAAACCAGCCATAATAGGCCGGTTGGACCGAAGTATCACAGGCGGTCAGACTGGCCAAGGTAGTCCGGTCGGACCGAGGGCACACGACCGGTTTGACCGACGGTGCGAGGTCTCACCAAAGGGAGCCTTCGACGTCCGAGTGCGAAGTGGTTCGAAGAAATACGAAGGGGGCTTTGGATCTTCAGGCAGTTAGACCGAAAGCAGGGCTGCTGTTGGACCGGGAGTGTGCGAAGAGCTCCGGAGGCTTGCTATGAGGTGGCCCTCGGTGTATGGCTTCTGGCGCGACGAAACCCTCCGGTGCGAAGGGAGTCGGTCGGACCGGCGTAAAGACACCGGTCAGACCAGGCTTCGGTGTGATACACCCCAGCGCAAAGTGCTCCGGCACGAGGCTCCAGTGTGCGGGGTCGGTTGGACCGGCCTTAGGGCATCGGTTGGACCGGGGTGTGCCGGCACGTCTAACGACGGCACGACATGGGCCGGTTAGACCGAAGGGGTGCCGTCGGTCAGACCGTCATCCTCCGCGAAAGCGGCCTTCGGGCTCCAGCGGTCGTCTTAGGGGAACCAGATAGTTCTGAAAATTCTTGGCGGAGAAGATGAGATAAAATGTTGCAAAAAACACAAAGAAACCAGAGGTAACTCGGCCAAGAGACCGAATTACCGGAAAAACCGATAAAACAATAGAAATTTGTTACGTGGATGAAACAGACGATTCTCGGGTGAACCGACAAGGACTTACCGTGATTATGACGTGGCGGACGGAGAGCTTCGAGTGAAAACTCATGAAGATGGACGTTACTCGACTAATCCTAGGGTAAGGAAAATAGATTGAAATAAAAGTGTGATTCAAAACTAGGATTTTGAATTGATCTATGGAGATATCCTTTGAATCGGCTTCACCCCTGTATTTATAGGGGCTGGTCTCAAGTTCCCTGACGCCTAATCTGAGTAGGATTCGGCCAAAAGTTGTTGTTGGACCAGAAACGGCGACCAGAGGGGGGGTGAATGGGAGCTTTTAAAATTTCAGACTAAAAATAGCCTTCTGTTTTAATTCTGTCTTCTGCGGAACAGGCTTCGAACACACCCTTCGAAGTTCTGGTTTGGAGGTATTTCACAGCTCCGAATACAGGCTTCGCAAGGAGCAAAAGTTCGAAGCCAAAAAGACTTCGCTCCACCCACAAACCCAAAAATCCAGCTTCTGCTAAGTCAGTGCAGCCTTCGCACACAGGGTGCCTTCGTGCAGGCTTCGCACTTCACCCTTTGCAAGAGCGGACTTCCCTCTGAGGGCTTCGATCAGCTTTGCTAAGTTAGTGCAGGCTCCGCACACTAGGTGCCTTCGAGCAGGCTTCGCACTATAGACTTCGCAAGAGCAGACTTCACTCTGCGGACTTCGACCAAATACTTAGCGACAACAACTGGTGTTGGGCTTCGTACTTCGAAGGTCTAAACGCACACTAAACAGACTTCGCTGAGGACTTCAACAAGGGAAGAAAAAGGGCTTCGATCTAAGTCAAACAGTGCTTCGCTAGTAATCAGAGAGGTCTAGCCTCCAGCTTACACAGAGCGAACAAACACTGAAACACACACTTCGCTCGAACACACTTCGCTCGAACAGGCTCCTCACACACCTCTCCAGAAAAGCTCACAAGAAAATGGAGTACAGAGAAACCGAAGCATGCAGAGAAGTATGCATACAAGCTCAAGCAGTAAATGAACACAGAATAAAAGCTTCAATGCTTGAACATGAGACACAAAATGAACTCACAGATCTGAATACAAAGTATGTGGTGGCTAGTACAGGAGCTCAAAAATGAATGCTCAAAGTGTTGATGTGACCTAGCCAGCCTCCACTATTTATAGGCACTATTCAACCCTGTGAATAGACTACTTTACCCCTAGGGTTTACACTATTTTTGTCTCATCAGAACAGGGGGGTACAACTGGTAGTCTACTTTATTTGGAGGCTTCTTTTGTCAGCTTCGCAGAGGGGACAGCACCAGCTTTTGCAGAGCAGATGTTGTCAGCCTTTGAAGTTTTGGACCCTTCTGAAGCCCCCCTTCGCACGCGAGGGGTGCGGTAGCTTCGGTGAGAAGCCTTCAGCCTGACGGCATTCGCTTCACCGAAGTCAGCCTTCGATACAGTGACGGTTTTGAGCCGAAGCCGTCAAAGCCCTTGGGCCTTCGCACCAACACCTTCGGAGTGGACCACCACGGCTTCGCAGCTTCTCCCAGCTCGAACTCCATCAGTCCGTGTACTGAAGCCATGCAAGGCCGAAGTACCTCAAGTCAACCTCACTCCGGAGCCAGCCTCACTCTGGAGCCAGCTTCGCTCTGAAGCCTGCTTCGCTCCGAAACCTGCTTCTCTCTGGAGAAGCCTGCTTCGCTCCGAAGCCTGCTTCACTCCGAAGAAGCTAGCTTCGGAGTACCACCCTTCGAAGTCCCTCCTTCATCCAAGGCCTCCGCATGAAGCATTCCATGAGCACTTCGTCGTAGTGTCTCTCCCCGAGCACACTCCTCGACGATCCTCACTCGGACCATGCCTTCGATGCACCTCGACTTCTGAGACCTTCGTCGGGTATACCTTCGAGTGTCTCCCTCCGGAGCACACTTCAAACACCTTGCCTCATTGCTGAGGACTTGATCTACCATACTCCGAAGTCACTCCATTCGGAGTACCCTTCGAAGTGCCTCGCCTCCGAGGACTTCGTCTCGGGTAACCTTCACCCGGAGTCACACTCCGCACTTACTGCCTTCTCCTGGCGCACCTCGACCCGAGGTCCGACCTCGACCCTTCGCAGCCTTCGTGATGGAGCTCCCTGCTCCCCTGGCATCAAGCCTCCCGCTTGACCCAGGTTCACTTGCTACGAACTGTCCGTCGCCTCCGAAGTCACCTACGCACCACAGACAAGCAGATAAGTGTATCCAGTACCCCGGAGACCTCTTCGGGTAAACAACTTCCGATACACACTCCGGTGTACCGCCCAAAGTACCGAACCCTTCGGTTGAGGAGCCATGCTGAATAGCGTGGGCCTCATGGCTCCAGAAGTGATGAGTCATTGTCAACGATAGTCAAAGAGGACTGAAGAAGAGAGGAGATCTGCTGTTTCATGGGCCGCGTGTGACTCAGGTACACGGGCAGCGAGCGACTGTCGGGCATGGAGGGCTGCGAAGTCGGGCTGGCCCAATCCGGGTGCATGGGCCAGAAGCAGTAGAAGACCCACTGGGCTGTTGACCAGGACTGACTCAGGTACACGGGCGGTGAGCGATTGCCGGGCTGAGAGAGCTGCGGAGTCGGGCCGGCCCAATCCGGGTACCTGGTGTAAAGCTGGTGGAGGCTTTGTCAGTTTCGGCGTAAAACTGACAACCGTTGATTCTGTATCCGACTATCCAGAAGAGAAGCCGTAGTAGCTACGAAAACTTAGCTTCCGGATATGTCATCTGTAACTCTAGGCCCACAGTCAGTCAGTTGTGTCTGTAAAAACTCCTAAGGGCAGTAGAGTCTTTTCCTTTATTTTTGAGTCTGTAAAAACCCTAAGGGGCTGGTAGAATATTCCTAGTGTTGGGCTGCCTATAAATAGGACCCCAATCCCTAGGGTTTGGACTACCCCTTTGTGCTGAAATCAAATCCACTATTTGGGTCACTTTTTGTCTCTTGCTTTGTCTCTCTCCTCTTTACTCCTTGCTTGCGCCGCCAGGGAGTGTTTGCCCCTGTGTTTAATCCCTTGCTTTTAATGTTGCAGTGAATGCTCTATTTCGTTGTGTGCTGCATCTGCAAAGGTTTAAATGGCTTCATTTCATTAGCATTGCAAGTTTTTCCCATGATTTTTGAGGCTTTGGAGGCTTCGGCTGGGTGTGTTCTTCATTCTAGTAGTACTAGTTCTTGCTGTTGCAAGTAGTACTACTTCCCTGCAGCTACAGTGTACTGTGCAGCTTTTCACCTTCTACTGCACAGCTTTTTGATCGAAGCTGACAGGGTCTATTACCTTTTCTGGCTGTCTCTGGCGAAGTCTTTCTCTGTTCGAAGACCCTCAGCTCCGTGAGACAGGCTTCGACTTAGCATCTTCGAAGGCTTCGCTCAACCTTCGATTTTCGGTGTACGGTTTGTGTTGATAAGCTTCGAAGTATTCTTGTGAACGGACAGCATCGCATACTTCGAACTACATACTCCGAATCTAGCTGTTCGAAGTCCACACTTCGGTAGGTTTCGAAGTAGGGTTCGAAGCTTGTCTTTTCTGATAGACTTCGCTTGGATTTCTTTGTGGCGTGTCAGCCTTCGATTCTCCTTCCAAAGCTTTCCCTGTTCGAAGATAGAGTGTAGGCTTCGGACTTGATTTTTTCTGTCGCGTGACAGAATTCGCTTCTTTGTTCGAAGGTTGTCCTTTTGTGTGTTGTGTTCGAAGCTTTCTGTTCGAAGGTTATGCTTCGAAGCTTTCTGTTCGAAGGTTGTGCTTCGAAGCTTTCGGTTCAAAGTTGTGTTCGAAGTTTTTGTCTTCGAAGTGCTCACTCCGCTGCACTATCGGACCCCTCCGACAGGCACACTCCGCTGCAATAGCTGCAGCAACTAGAGCCCACCGAACCCTTCGGTGAAACAGCCTCCGAACCCCTTCGGAGTGACCCTTTCGAATCAGAGGGTAAAATCTGTCAATCACTCATCACAGACTCCGAAACCAACCCTTGGTTTCTCAGTTGTTAAAATTTAATTAGAGATCAAAACAGCCCGAAATCAACTCTATCTCTAATTTTCAAACTTGGGCCGGTCTGATCGAACCCATTGGGCCGGTCTGACCGGGCCTACATGGTCGGTTGGACCGGCCTGTGCTAGGAAAGACATATTTTTAGCCCAAATTAACAAAAATTGATATTTTGACAATTTCGACCATTAATATCATTTTTTGCTATCAACACATGTCGTTGACTTTTATCACAAACTTTAATCATTCATCTTATTCAAAAAATTTATGTAAATATACAAAAATATAAGTTATACTTGAAGTACCTTTAATAATAAAACAAACTATAGAAAAATAAATAATATTTCAAAAAGTTTTTTGATAAAAGAATGGTCAAAGTTTGTGATAAAAGTCAACGACGTCATTTAAAAGTTAATGGATGTAATAATATTATAAGACATAAGGAGTAACATGCTCAAGTGTACTCCGGTGGTCAGCAGCTAGCCATATTTTTATGTGTATCACTTACTCCATTGACTTTTAAACGATGACATCGATTTTTTTTCAAGACATCTGATTGTTTGTATTATTTAAAAAATTTATGTAAATCATAAAAAATATAAATTATGTTTAAATTACCTTCAACAATAAAACAAATTATAACAAAAATGATATTTAAAAAATGAACAAGACAATAGTCAAATATTGAGATAAAAGTCAACAACATTATTTAAAGTTAATGTAGGTAGCATATTATATTCAATTGCATAGCTAATCTATAAAAACTTCAAAATAACTTATTATTATATGTTTTTACAAAGATTATATTATAGTCAATTGTGTAACGACTCGGGTTCTCACGAACCGCAATTCATTGAATATAAATGAAGTGTCATTATTACAAGACGCTCCAAAAGCTGACAACGAAACAAACGTAGGTAAAGCAAAGTACGTAGCTCATAGGCTACACTTATTACAACAGAAATCAAAGCGGAAGAAAAATCTAAAGCAGCCGCAGAATGTCTTGACTCCTGGGATCCGACTCCTCGACTGGGACACTACTCCTGGCCTTCGTCTTCTTGGTACACAACATCTAAAAGAATTAGCCTACGAGGGATGAGTACAAAGTACTCAACAAGCCACCGATGTGTAAGTAATGACGGCTGTTGAACAAAGATGCATATACTAGGCTCATTGCGTAAAAAGCATGTTAAGTGTTGTTTAAGCTTTAGTGAGCAGTGTTAAAGCAGTAATGAACATGCTGAAATAAATATGAGTACTGACTTCCCACTACCTCGAGTTGCACACCTGTGCCCACTCGCTCTTTCAAACCATCCCAAACATCAGTGGCAGCTCCAGGATTGTTTTCATGGGTGTTCCTGTTTTATATCCCAAAATTTTATACCATTATAAACTCAAAGTGTAATATATTTTTTCAAAATATGATAAATATAACATTAATATCTCTTAGGGCATGTTTGGATCCAAGGTGCTAAAGAAAAATGACTAAAAAAGGGTTAAAATTTTAGTCAACCCCTGTTTAGATCCAAAGGCTAAAAAAGGGCTAAAACATTTATTACTGTGTATAATGACTGAAATATCCCTCTTTTATTGCTCTTACTTTTCATGCATGTATGCATAGTGGAGGTATGGGTGGAAAAGGAGCATTCTAGCCCCTCTTTAGCTCCTCCTTGGGGGCTAATGGGCTAAAAAATTTTAGCTCTTTTTTAGCCTTGGTGTTTGGATTTTTAGCCCCTAAAGGGGCTAAATTTTAGCCCCTTTTGCTTTAGCCCTTGGATCCAAACACCCCCTTAATATCATAAATCCACTAGAATCAACCCTTAAATAAAAAATATAAACATAATCAATATTTAAATAAAATATCTAAACATGTATTGAGCCAAATTTTGGGGTAGTCCAGGGCCCCACCTGGACTACCCCTTGGAGCCACCACTGCCAAACATGATATGCAAATCACACTTCCGACACTGAAAGCTAACTGCGGAGAACATCACTGAGCTTGCCCATAACCGTGGGCACGAATTTTCAAAAAGGTTATATTCTGATCAGAGGTGTACTACTTTCCCCACAAGGCACTTGTCTGTGCACACCGCAGTGTGTTACGAGGACCCCAGTCCTAGGAACGCATGCCAAAACCCTTTGCATGTCCGGCTCAGCAAGAGGACAACCCCACTAGGTTTCATCGACGCTCCATTGGGATCTCACCCATAACGGCTGACTAGACTCCGATTGGTAGACGTGCGACCCCCATTAGTGCCTCGTCAGCACAAGCCATCACTAGGCAACTCCTGATAGATGGTCTTGTCTCATCCGCTCGGTGCATCGAGCTGAACCGACTAATACTACGAATTAGGTCTTACCCATAGACTTGTGGTTAGCACGACAATGCTTTGCAATAGATCCCGCAGACCGGTCCTTATAGTGCCCCGGGTGCGACCACCAATGCCCTAGCTTGCACCCGGAACCCACCATGCATAGTACCACATCGACTCCACATCACCTTCCACGTCTCCTAACATCGACGAGACGAGACATATATATATATATCCAAAGGAGTAATAAAGAGATTAACCCAACTACTAGTAGTAATTGTAGTTAAGCTAGCAAAGTATGCGCCTATACTATATGGCACTAGCTAGTAAGCGACACGGCGACAAGGAGAATGTGATACAAACATGGCTTGGGTTTGCATTTCAGGGAGCAATACTATACATTATCTAAATATACAAATGAGTGAACATGTGAGCTCTAAATGTAGTTATCAACCTATGGGTTATAGCGATTATTGCAAAAAGTAGGTTTGACACGATCAACTGTGTTCACAAGAGGTCCGGTGACTTGCCTTGGTCCTCGTAGCACTGGTACGGATCCTCGGCGGCGAGTGGCGGCTCCTCGCTAGCTTCAACCTCAACTACAACGCGCTGAAGCGACAAAACAATGAGAAACAGTACATTAAGCAATGCAATCAGTACAAAACAATTACACCAGTACGTAGAGCCCAATTTTATGAACATATAGAAATTTGAATGAGACCAAACAGAGGTGTTTTGAATTTTCTAGGCATTTTACAAGTTTAACATCAATTCTGCCAAACTTAAACCCTAAAATCAGACGACAATGGTCCACGGTGGGCTGGTGGACTGCGCACCCGCGCCGGTGGTCCACGGTGGACCTCTCACCGCGCGCACCGTGAGTCCATAGCGAACCGGGCGCATGGTGCACCCGCGCCCTATGCCACGGACCGGGCCAACGTGGGCCGTTGGATCGGCCGGCATCCCACGGTCGGCCACGCGTCCGGCACGACACAGGGGCGACCGGGGGGCTTCTTCCCCAAGTCCTGCGGGATGGCGGCAAGCGGCGGTGCCGGCGAGCCGTGGCCAATGGCCCTAGACGACAACAAAAATAGGTAGAGCACGGCGAGGGGAACCGGGAGGTACCTAGGGCGGTGAAGCTCGGGGCGGGAGGCGGCTGGCGGCAAAGGAGCACAATGACGAAATTGGGCGGAAAGGTGCGGCGAAAGCGAAAATTGGTTACGGTTTCAGGCACGGGGCTTTAAAGGGGTCCGGAAGGGGGTGGACGTGGGGGCGGGCTCCGACGAAACCAGAGGGAAACGGTTGCGGCGACGCGGGGAGAGAAGAAAAGGGGCGCCGGCGTGGGGCTTCGGTGGGGCTGACAGGCGGGACCAGGAGGCTTTCTGTGGCTCTACATTTGATCAGGTAACAAGGGTGCTCGTTTCTTCTAGATTTCTCGGGGTTCCCTTCTCCCATTGGTGTTCGTCACACTATGTCCGTGGATGAAGCTTGGGTTTATGGCTTCTCTGTTTGTTTTACCTTCACCCACACGGAAGGCAAAGAAAAGGAGAGGAGAGAGGCGCCAGCGAAGAAACACTCGTGGAGGAAGGAGGCGAAGCCGCCGGAGAGGTTGCGGATGGCGGGTGTCACACCGACGGCCTCTGCGGTCATTGTGCCAAGAGATGGGCTGGATGACGGTGGGGAAGACTGAGTCCAGGAGGAAGCTGGAGAGCGCGGGAAACGTTTGAATGAAGGTGTAATTGCGCAAGTACGTGTGTGTGGGATGGAGGCGTAAAGTTGTAAAGTGAAAACGTATTCGGCTGGGGGTTTTGTCGTAAGGGAAACAGAACATTCGGGATATGAATCATAACAGAATTCTACCCACTCCCTCATCGTTCTTGATCTCTCTCTGGCGATTGTGAACCAGATTGTGCGACCTCACCGGCGAGGAGAGTGATCTCCGGCGAGTTCGTCACAAATTTGACCTTAAAAGGGGAACACTTCAGGGCAGAATGAAACGAAGTATTGTACCAGAATTGTGCTAAAGGCAACCAAAGCACCCATTTTCTTGGAGAAACCGAAGTAGCACAACGCAAGTACATCTCCAAACATTGATTCACTCTCTCAGTTTGGCCATCAGATTGAGGATGATAGGCTGTGGACAAATGCAGAGGAACACCCAATTTAGCAAACAGGTATTGCCAGAAGTGACTTGTGAAGATCTTATCCCTATCCGATACTATGGACTTGGGAATTCCATACAAAGATACAATGCGATCCATGAATAAACGGGCTATGCCAGCTGCAGTGAATGGATGCTTGATAGGAAGGAAGTGAGCAAATTTGGAAAAACGGTCAACCACGACCAATATGGCATTGAATCCTTCAGAGAGCGGCAAGCGTTCTATGAAATCCATGGAGATATCCTGCCATGACCCAGCTGGAATGGGCAATGGTTGCAACAAACCAGGAGGTTTGCAGTGTTCATGCTTGGCTTGTTGACAAATAGTGCATTGCTGTATGAATTCCTGAACTGCCAACTTCAGGCCAGACCAAGTGAACAACGTGTGTAACCGTTGATATGTTGCCAATACCCCAGAGTGACCCCCAACAGCAGAAGAATGGAAGGCAGCAATGAGCTTAGTTTGTAATGCAGAATTGGCACCTACCCAAATTCTATTGTGTTGCTTAATGAGACCATCTTGCAAACAAAAACCTTGTGAATTATTTCCAGTGACTGCCAATTCCTGTAAAAGAGCTTGAGCTTGGACATCTGTGGCATAAGAGTTTAAGATTTCTTGAAGCCAAAGTGGTTGGACTACAGAAATTGCCTGAATATGAAAGAACTGACCCACTCTAGAAAGGGAATCAGCCACTGTATTCTCAGATCCTCTTTTGTATTGAAATTTATACTGCAGTCCAATTAGTTTAGTCATAGCACGCTTCTGCATTTCTGAATGTAAGGGATGCTGATCTAACTGGCATAGGGCTTTGTGATCAGTAAAAATTGTGAAAGGGCCCCTTATCAAATAGGATCTCCATTTATCTACAGCCATCAAAATTGCCATGAACTCCTTCTCATAGATAGACAACTTTTGATTTAGAATGCCCAATGCCTTGCTGTAAAAAGCAATAGGATGACCCTCTTGAGACAATACAGCACCAATTCCTGTATCACAAGCATCTGTCTCTACTTGGAAAGGCTTATCAAAGTTGGGGAGAGCCAAAACAGGTGCAGAACACATGGCACTCTTGACTTGATTGAAAGCCTACTGAGCAACTTCAGTCCACTGAAATGCTTTGGACTTCTGCAATAGCTGAGTTAGGGGTTTGGTCAATATGCCATAATGTTTAATAAATTTTCGATAGTAACCAGTAAGACCCAAAAATCCCCTTAAATCAGTGAGAGAGTGAGGTATAGGCCAATTTTGCATGACTCTTATCTTCTCAGGATCAGTAGCCACCCCTTGGGCAGATATTATGTGTCCCAGGTATTCAATTTGAGGTAATGCAAAGAAACACTTACTTTTCTTGGCATATAATTGATTGGTCAGCAAAATAGAGAACACAATAGTGAGGTGCTGTAAGTGATCTGCTAGAGACTTACTATAAACCAGGATATCATCCATAAAAACCAGAACAAACTTTCTCATATGAGGAGCAAAAATGGAGTTCATAAGGCATTGAAATGTTGTTGGAGCATTGGTAAGACCAAAAGGCATAACCTTGAATTGAAAATGGCCATGATGAGTCTTGAACGCAGTTTTATCCTCATCACCTATCTTCATCCTGATTTGATGATATCCACTCCTCAGATCCAATTTAGAAAAATGAGTTGAACCCCCCAATTCATCTAGCAATTCATCAATGATAGGTAAGGGAAACTTGTTCTTGATTGTGGCTGCATTCAATTTCCTGTAATCCACACATAACCTCCAAGAATTGTCTTTCTTCTTCACTAAGAGAACTGGTGAAGCAAAAGGACTACAACTGGTAGTAACTAAACCAGAAGACAACATCTCAGCCACCTGATTCTCTATTTCATCCTTCTATGCAGGGGAATACCTGTAAGGTCTACAATTAATAGGAATGGTTCCAGGAAGTAGGGGAATAGTATGATCAAAAGCTCTCTCAGGTGGTAACTGAGTAGGAACCTGAAATACCATTTCAAATTTATCCAACACTTCTTGTATTTTTGATGGAATAACTTGAGAACCAGGAGCAATTTCAGACTGTACAATTGCCACAGCCCACACTTCATTACCTTGTTGACACTTGGCCAACTGATGAGAAGAAATTGTGGAAAGCTGAGAGTGCTCCTTGGAGGTAATACCTTGCAAAGTGATCCAGGTCCCTTTATATACAAATGAAATTTGCTTCTGAACCCAGTCACAAGTCATGGGACTGTACTGTGATAACCAGTCCATACCCAAAATTGCATCATATCCCCCTAAACGCAGTATTTTCATAGTGTGACAGAATGTCAACCCTTGCATCCACCACTCCAAATTAGAAACCTGATTCTGACAAATCTCTGTGGTGCCATTGGCCACCTTCACAGATATTGGAGCAATTTGTTCAACCTTTAGTTTCAGACGATCCAAAAGTTCTGCATTCAAGAAACTGTTGGAGCTGCCTGAATCCACCAAAATGAGCATGTGTTGGTTCTGCACCATGGCCTGCAATTTGATGGTAGCAGTGTCCTCCAATCCGGCCAAGGCATTAATAGACAAGAAGGCAGTGTCCTCCATCTCCATAGTATCCCCCATAGTCACAGCAGCAAGCAATTCATCCGACAATACCTCTGGCATTTGTACTATTTCAGCCACATGAACTTGAGCTGGTTGTGCAACGGCACATTGGTGGGTAGGTGAATATTTCTCTCCACATTTGAAACATAGACCATGAGTCCTCCTATAATCCTTTAATTGTTGTGCCTTCCAGACCTCAGTGGCATTAAACCTAGGCCTGTCTCCAAACTTTTGTTGTTGCATTGGTTTTCCTCCCCATGATTTTTTTACCTCTTGTTTCCTGGTGTCAGTTATCTCAGTTAGTCCTTCCTTAGCCAGTGCCAAGTGGTATGCATGGCTTAAAGTAGCAGGAACTTGGGACTGGACATGAATTCTCAACTCCTCTTTCAGTCCCCATACAAACTGCCACACTACCCATAGTTCTCCAGCCTGGGCATTGTCATACAATCTAATTTGATATAACAAATCATCAAAAGTGCCCTTATATTCCTCCACAGAACCCATTTGTCTTAGTCTTTTTAACTCATTCATTTTCAGAGTAGATGTGTTACCTTCAAATTCCTGCAACACAGCTGCACTAAACATTGCCCAATTATGTCTTCCCACATTCTGTTTCCATACCTTGTACTAGTGTGCAGCCTTTCCCACCAAATTCAGAGATGCTGCTGCTACCCTGAAATTCTGATGCAATTGGTACATCTCAAAGTAGGTGACACATTGATCCACCCATACTCTCACATTACTTCCATCAAACTTTGGGAAATCCATCTTAGGCATCCAATTTCTTCGTTGATAATTATCTCCAGTACTACGATCCCCTTCTCCCATACCAACAGCAACAGGCACTCCAACAGCAGCAGGAGCAACTAAATCATCCCCGGAACCACTTTGGGCCTCCCCTTGTCCCATCTGCGACTGAGGTGTCACCGCTCGACGAAGCATTTGAGATAACATTTCCTGATCTTGCTGCACTTGCCCCAACGATGCCGTAGATAGATCCACCTTCACTTGCATTTGGTCCAAGCGGTTCCTCTGTTCCTCCAACTTGAAACCGAGTTGATTCTCCATACCTTCCATCTTAGCCGTCAGAGCCGCGAATGCTTCCAGCATCTTGGCCTCCATCACATCCAACGCTTCTATGACTTGCCGAACTTGCAGACTCTGCCTCGCCAGGTTGACTCCCGTCACCGAGTAAATCGAACCAACTTGACGCTGGGATTTTACCGATCCTCGGAAAACTTCACCAACCAAATCGACAACACTGCTCCGATACCAATTTGTGATGAACTCGCCGGAGATCACTCTCCTCGCCGGTGAGGTCGCACAATCTGGTTCACAATCGCCAGAGAGAGATCAAGAACGATGAGGGAGTGGGTAGAATTCTGTTATGATTCATATCCCGAATGTTCTGTTTCCCTTACGACAAAACCCCCAGCCGAATACGTTTTCACTTTACAACTTTACGCCTCCATCCCACACACACGTACTTGCGCAATTACACCTTCATTCAAATGTTTCCCGCGCTCTCCAGCTTCCTCCTGGACTCAGTCTTCCCCACCGTCATCCAGCCCATCTCTTGGCACAACGACCGCAGAGGCCATCGGTGTGACAGCGGGGCCGTGGGAGCACGAGGTCGGCTGCCTCCTGCCCAAACTCTTCTCTAACTCCATGGCATCCCAGGTCAGACCCTCTCTCTTCTCCTTTCTCTTCTACCCTCATCCCCATCCCATGGCCGCAATTCCGCATTTCTGCTTCTACCAATGTTTTGATGCTAAAATCAAAAAGCATCAGCTAGCTTCAGGACAAGATTAGGTCCATAATACTGCGGGATTTGTTGATTCCTTGAGGTTTCTTCTTTTGCCTTTCTGCTAACTAAAGTGCATAGATGGTCAGATGTACCCTATAATTTTGTGATTAAGTTGGTGCCTCGATAACCATGGATATTGTTTGACTTCTTGTTCAGGAATTCGTGCGTTCTCTTGGCCTCTACAAGAGGCTGCGGAAGCACAGAGGTTGCGTGAACACTATCAGCTTTAATGAGGACTAGATGCTGGGGTGCGCCAATGGTGCATCTCCTGTAATGTTCCTTGCGGCTAAGACGCCCCAATGGTGCGCTTTTGTGTTATTGTTAGTTTGACGTCTCTGTTTAATCTGTGCTGATGATTATAAAATACAAAAGATTCACCTATCTTAGAGGCTTAATATATTAGATGCATGTTTTCTGTATGGGTTTTAATATGAAAGTGTTGCAAATGTGAAGAGAGTAAAATGAGAAACAAAGAGATGTATTAATAAGCTGACGGGTATGACTCATGAACCACGGATATTTTTTCATAAAAAATGAGTTGAGCCATTAATGTATTATTAACTAAGTAAAAAATAAAAATAAATAAAAATATGTTATTTAGATTTTTAAAGCAACATCTACATACATTTTTTTAAAAAAATGGATCGTTTGAGAGTTTGAAAATTATGTCATAATAATTTGGATTCATTCAGATTATCCAAAATAATACAACACATAACATAACTACCTTATCACTCACCTGTACAAATTTGGTTTAGAAACCAACTGAAAGCCGAAAAATACACGGTGCAATTATGATGACAAGCTGTTTCATTTCAAGGCTGATAGCCCACACAATGATTAAAAAAATATTATGAGTTTGTGTTCAACTTTAAAGTTTCTATAACTATGTTTCTTCCTTTCTAAAGATTCTTCGGAAAGAGATTTGCATGTCATACATTAATGAACACAACAAATAAGTTTAATTTACACGAGTAAACAAAAAAATTCCACAATGATGTTGCGGATTAGTACCTTCCTGAAAGAAGCTTTGCAATTTCTGCTCATTTGTTCTTTTGCATACAATGAGCATGAGCAATCATAACCTCATCAACAATCCATGCTTCTTTCCTTATTTGTGCATTCAGATGATTATGCCACCTAGATTATTTTTTCTGCAGCTAGCATCAAATGTGATCGACATACAATCATGACTTATTTTTTCTGTAGTTCATAATGTGAACTGTCTTAATACCTGATGATGATGGCAGATGATATCAGCGAGCCTGCCACTGCTGTTGACTCAGCGGTGGTGGGGACTCTGCCCGCCACTACTAACCAAGGTTAGCAGTGGCGTTAGAGCAGTAGCGGACTGGATGCCCACCATTACAGGTCATTTTTGCCTGCCGCTACAGTGTCGCTTTGTAGTAGTGAGAACTCATACTAACTCATATCGCTTTCACATGTGAATGCTACACATTCCTAGTATAGCACTAAAATTGTATTCCAGTTCTAAGCAAAAATACGTGTATATTATTATTCATAACCATGATATTAATTGTTGTCCAAAACTCCAAATAGAGCACAAACTTGTAACTTCACATTTCAAATCTAACATCCAAGTAAATAATATCGCCAATCAGATCAAATAGCACAAGAAATGCAAACATCAGAAACAGATAACCAAACAAACATAGTAGTTAGGTTACCTGCTTTTTTCAACGCCAATAATGTATATAGGGTGTTTTATGCATTTTGGCTTCAACCCCCTTGTATATATTGGCTACTGGCCCATCTGAATAACTATGACACAATTTAACAGTTTTCAAGCTGACAAGCACTCCAAATTGAGAGTTGTAGATTATTATATATGTGTTATATGTTGCATTTGAGCATTTCTAATTCTATCAAAAATACAGAAGAGTGATCTTTTCCCCAAAGAATAGTTATTTGATGCTCCTCTTGTCTTGAGTTTTTTCTGTAGTCAGGAAAAAGAATGAGACAAGAAAAACAAACAATGAAGCCAAGGACACCACAGGTTACCTTCAGAATCAGGAACAATAGGAACAACAGCAACCTTTGTGTGGTCGCACACATATCCTTGATCTGGAATAGATGATCTATCAGTTCAGTTCTTTCTAAAACATCATAAGTCAGAACACGAAAATAGTTAGAACAATGAAAATAAAGAAATATAGATTTACCTCTAAACCGATAAGCATGACCCAAGTGATACGTCTTTATTTGCATATTTGTGTAAGATAGGCCTGCCAAACATCAATCGAATGGTCAGTGTGTTTTCAGTTATAAGAAGAATTTGGTAATAACATGGCCATAGATAACATACTGGTCGATTGAAATATAGGTCGCAAGATCTTTTGAGATCTCATATATCTACCCGGTAGCATGATGGAAGTATTGATGGTTTTCAGAGTGAAACTGTAGCAATTTCGACAACTGCTACTGCCATGAGTTCAGAACAGAGGAAATCACACAGTGGGATTTTTGTGCTGCTGGAAGCGTAGCAGCTTTTCTGATTTGTTTCATTTCTCAAAAACAAAAGACCATGCACAGCTAACAACCGATCCTTATTACACGCACCATCGCAAGCACGCGAGCATGTCACACATCATGCAGCTAACAGACTCCACTACTTCCTGAGCTAACATGCAGCAAGACAAACTAAGTTAAACGAACTTGCTTCCTGAACAAAAATGCAGAAAGTAAACTATGGCATGGATAACTGAACAACGCTCAAGATTATATAACAAGTATTTGTTCCCTTCCTCCCCAAATTTCTAGTACTCAGGTTCATTGTACTTCACATTCCTTTATGAAAGGAGAAGATTTGTGTATGCATTTACTTCAAGCTAGCATTTAAATTTAAATTGTATGATATGGTTGACATGGTAGTTAACATTACTTGTCAGCAAGAATTGGGCCTGACTTCATGCAGCCAATGTAAGTTCTTGGTTTTGATTTATGCCACGCAAGGGTAGTAGCCAGCATTCCTGATTTCGTTGCATGAAGTGAGTAATAAATTTCAACATGAAACTAAGGGTGAAAGGAAATATACTCACCTAAGTTCACATGCACATCATCTTCAACCTTGACAAAGAAATCAGCATCCCAAATGCCAATTGTTGTAGAGAAGAAATTTTTTGTCTTGGCTGAGAGTTCATGATACCCTTCAACATGGTCCTAGGAGAAAAAAACACAGGATGAAATTGGTAGTGATGATTCCAAGAAAGTATAGCCCAATGCCCAATGTCACAAGAGCTTTGAAGGGTAACACAATATTACCTACAAGTCTAAGAAAATCATGATGTTGAGCGTCCTCTGAATCATGCAAGCATTGCACATCTTCTGCACAGGAAAAAGCTAAAAAAGTAGCACACATTTTATCAGTGAAAGCTGCACAGTTGATATGTTATCATCTATGGCAAGAAACCGAACGACTATTCCAAATTTTTGCCATAATTTCTGCTGTGCAAAAATTATACATGCGGTGCAGTGTTACTTCCACCCCTTTTCAGCCCAAAACATCAGAAAACAATATCTGCATTGTTCTGACACGCCTTAATCAGCCAACTTCCAAGACTGGTCCTCATCCTCTTCATTGCTACAATGATAGATGCAGTTAATACTCTTACAATATCAAATTGCTCTAAACAGTTTAAGGGAGAGCAATAGATTCATGTTTAGATGGTAAGAATCTAAAGATAAATTTCACTACATCATCTTTCATTACCTATCTTCTAAAGGTACGTTTCAGGTTATCACACTGCATTGGTTTCCCTCAGAAGAACATAAAGATCCCCAAAAATGTCTAGTTACTTCCGCAGGATTTGCAAGGGAATTTTGATGAGAGAAGCTGCATTGAAACTGTCTTAGCTATAGTAGCACTTGCTTGAAATTCCTTAAGAAGCATTTCAGCAAGCAGCTTGAGCCTTATCTGACTTAAAAATGCATACACTATACTTATGAGTTAGAAAAAAATGCTAGCTCATTTGAGGAGATTAAATTTATAAAGAATCAAGGGATGGGTAATGGGTGCAATTTTCTGCAGTTAAATCATGTAGCCAACCATTTCATCTGAGATGCACACGGGAGCACACAGTAAGCTAGTGTGGAGGAACTGAGATTCAAAGGCCCCATACCTGCACTTGTCATAGAGCATGGTGAAGCCAACGGATCATAACGGCTAGCCCTTCCTCCACTCCCCTCCCGCCAGCGATGGAGTCGGTGCCCCGCATGCGGCGTTGATGCACCGATGCACCTCTTCACTGCTGTCGCAGCAGTAGCCATCCATGCGACCCTGCCACGATAGAGCAAGAAAAATACTTGCAACCCATAGATCCACATGACGAAGTGGCCTAGGAACCGATGGCAGTATATTGCTTAGTTAAATCACATTACAAAATATCATAATCATGAAAAATTAGTATCTAAGCGTAAGTAGAAACGAAGGCCTTTCCGACCACTAGATCTACCTCTAGGACTAGCTCGGTCTTCAGAGTCTAGAGTTCTTAAAACCTTCCTTTTGGTTCGAGTTCGATTGCCCTTTTGCGAAGCTCTCCAAACTATCCACTCTTCCTAAAGTTCGGCCCAAGTTAGATGTTGTTTGGAGCTAACCTCCGTCGGATCCTCGACTTGATGCTCTGGATCAGACCAATCTACATACTCCGAAGATGAAGATGTTATTACTTTATCTTATTCTTTGATGTAAGAGAGCACTTCACTAAGGACATCAGGTGCTCTCCATGTTCCCCAGAGTAATGGAGAATCGAGGGTGCCTTTAAGGTCTTAAGCTCTCAAGAATAGCCCGCTGTTGGCGAAACCCTTCGTCAAGTTCTAATAATTCGAGATCAAAATCCGAAGCATACGGCAAAACCTAAAAACAAACATCCAACAAAGATTTTTCATTCATTGAACCAAAAAGAACATTACAAAGTCTTTTTACATAGCAAAAGCGCCCTAAGAGGCTAGACCTTCGGGTCCAGAGGTGGAGCAGTTGACGGAGGTGGAGCCAGAGGCTTCATTTGTGCTTGCCTCTATCGACGGGCTTCGTAGATCCATCCCTTGGCCGTAGCTTCGCTATCTGCTTTCCAGGTTGCCCGGAAAGCTTCCCAAGCTAAGGCGACATCCAGCGATGGTTGCAACAAGCCTTCGTCAGCAAAGCCTGCAGGCGTCGAACCCTTCACCGGAGGAATGGAGACCCCGATGGCTTCGAGGTGATGAAGGACTCCAATCCCAGCTACTTGTCCGGAGATCTCTCCGTAGAGAGTAATGGAGCCCTTAATCATCTTGGCCGCCGCCTGGATTATCTTGAGCTTTCAGCCAAGAGGTTAGTCCGTCGCAGCTAAAGAAGATGGGCAAACTATTCCAAAATAATCTAGAATACCCTGGAGGGTGTCCATGGTCTCGTCAGCCACCTCGTTGTGCTTCGCCTTGGCCTTTGTCATGTCGGAGGCAATGGTGGAGAGCTCAGCTGTCTTCGTCATCAGATAGTTCTTCTAAGACAATGCTTGCTGGAAGCGCTTCTCAGAGCTGCACAAGCTCGGCCCCATAAGTCACCTCCGCTGCTCCAAGCTTCTCGACTTTGACTCTGAGCACCACCCGCTTCGCTTGAAGCTCCTTGATTGAAGACACCAGGCCCACTTGAGCATGCTGCTCCGTTCGAAGCGCCTCCTCTGCAACGGCCTTCGCCCTCTGCTCTTCGAGGAGTTTTTCCTCCAATTGCAGGGACATGTCTTCAGAGCCCTTAAGAGCCTTCTGAAGTGTTGTAACCTTCCTTTTGAGCCGATTAAATTCGAGTTCGTTGGAAGTCGTCGTCGCTCTAACAAGAACAATATGCTGCAAGAACAATAAATTAAATATATGCTATGTCGTTTACATACCTAGAGGGGAGCATGGGCTAGAGTTTGTTTGCCAAGGGTGGCTATTAATACGGGTCTTGGTAATTCACTTATGTTCAAATTATTCTTTTCCACAAAAGCCGTTGATATGAAGGAGTGCGTAGCTCCAGTGTCAAATAAAACCACTGCAAGGGCCGAATGTACCGTGAACTTACCCATGACGATCTCGGACGCGGCCTGGGCTTCCTCGGCGGTGACGTGGTTGATGGGCGTGGATGGCAGGGTTGGTCGTGACTCCTTGTGCGCGCTTGGGGTGGGGGCACTGGTGGGAATAATGCCCCTCCTGGCGGCAGTTGAAGCATATCACGGGCTTGTCGTGCTTGTCGCACAGAACATCTGCTTTCTTGGCAGGGGCGGGTGGAGCGGCTGGTGCGGTCGGAGTGGGGCGAGGATGTCCGGCTTTGGCGTTGGCGGCGGGTGGCGCTGGACGGTAGACCGGGCATGGATGATATTGGGGTGCCGGTGGGGGAGGTGTGAAGCGGGGCCTCTGCGTCATTCCTTGGTTTTGGCGGAAGGTGATCATTCTCTTTTTCTTCAGGTCGACCTTGTTCTGCTGGGTCTCCTGAATAATAGCTTTATTTACCAACTTTTGAAAGTTGGCATAATCTCCGGAGATAAGCTGAAGGGAGAGCTCATCCTTCAGCCCCCGGAGAAATTTCGACTGCCTGGCTGTATCAGTACGGACCTCTTCAGGCGCATACCGGGCCAACCGGTTGAACTCGTGCAGATACTCAGTGACGGACCTGCTTCCCTGCTGCAGGTCCCTGAACTCTTGTTGCTTCTGGGCGATAATGCCGTCAGGGACAGGGGCCACACGGAAGGCGGTGAAGAACTCAGCCCAAGTGTGGACGTGTCCCTCGGGCAGAGTCTCACGCAAGTTGTCCCACCATTCCGCGGCAGGACCCTAAAGTTGGTGGGCAGCGAAAGCTACCCTCTCCTGCTCAGTACAAGTCAGGAGGTCCAACTTTTTCCCAATCGTTCTCAACCAATCACCAGCCTCCATGGGGTTGGTGGTGCTTGAGAAAGTGAGAGGACGAACTCGAAGAAACTCCGAGAGCTGGGAGGCGGGTGCGGGAGTGGCGGGGCGAGGTATCTCAGGCTACTGGTGGAGGCGGAAGAATTGAGCCTGCTGCTCTTGCATCTGCTGCTGCTGCTGTTGCATCTGGTTCAACAGTGCGGCTACCAGCTGGTTTTGGTTGGCCATCATCTCGGCCAGTGTAGGGTGGTTGGCGACTGGGGCTTGCCTCTGCCCGGTCGCTTCCCACTGGGGCAGGTTACCGTTTTCCCCTCCATTTTGGGGAGCATCGGAGCCTTGAGTGTTAGTCATCCTAAAGTTTCCAAAATAGACAACACTTTCTTAGGGGAAATGATACTAAGCTTTATTTCAAAATGTGTTGTTCTTGCGATTACATTTATGTTTTTTATTTAATCTTCACTTATGCCTTATATTTGACATGAGTGGCAATACAATCCAAAGCAAATAAAAGAAAACAATCAATCGTAAAAACTACGTCTATGGTAGCTTAGGGGACGACGGAGATGGTCGGGGTCATGGAGCTGGAGGGTCCGGCGAGAGGTGCGCTACGGGAAATCCTCTTAGGCCTCACGGTGGGGATCCAGAGCGATTTCCGCTTGCGGGGCGGAAGGGGTGCGACCTCCTCGAGATCCTTCTTCAACTCCTCAGTTTGGTGGCGAAGATGGGGATTGTCGGCGACGCGCTGTCGTAGGAGCTCATTCTGGCGTCTTAACTCCTCTGCCTCGGCAACCAATCAGTGTCCCTGCTGGATACGGCGACGAAGATCTCCGTTCTCGCGGTTCAGATCCTCAGAAGAGTGACGGTAGAAGTCGATCGTGTCACGCTATCCGTTGGCATCCTGTAGTGCCTCATAGTGGAGTTCATCCATTGCCTCCAACAAGCGTACGGTGTGCCCAACCGTGGAGTGGCACTGGGAGAGCGTGCTGACGTAGACGCTGTGTGGACTCCCTGGAGTGCGAAGGGGCACAAAATGATAGTCTGTGTCGTCGAGCTCGCTGTCGTAGATCATCCGGAGCTCGGTGAGGGCCTGGTGTAGGACCGAAAGTAGCGACCAGAGGCGGGGTGAATGGGCGCCTAAAAAATTCTTGTGAATCAATGGCCTGCTCCCAACACCCAACGCACCTCAACAGACTAAGTAGTGAAAAGTAAACAGATCAACAGAGCCCTAAAAAATCTAGCCTAACAACAACCGATGTCCTAATTGAAAAGACACCAACACAGTGCTAAAGGACAGATTAATGAATCATTTAAAGCATGGGCAGATCAAGGTTCACTGAGATAAATCATCACAACAATTTATCTAAGTGCATGTAAAACGAGAAGTCTTACTGTTCAAAATTTGTCTCCTGTTCAAAACTTGACGAAGCTTGTGCTATGTGAACGTACGAAGCCTGAAGTAGATGAAGCTGGTTCGGTGCAGTCATGCGAAGCCAGAGGCTGATGAAGTGTAACGCAAACTATCGAAGCTTGATCAGCCAGAGGTCACAAACCAGGACTTCGAAGCCCACCAAAATTCGAAGACTACTTCGGATCGAAGTAGCTCCGAAACAGCCTCCGAAAAAGCAAATTTCGGTTCGAAGGGTGACTCCGCAAAGAAAAAATAACCTGCATGCTTCGAAACTTTTATCTGAATGCTGCTGTCCCAAAAACCACAATCTCTGACACAAGTGCTTCTGTAGACTTCGATTTCAGACACAAACTAACAGCGAAGGCAGCACTTCGGTGGGGCCCACACAAGGTTAAAAAAACAGTGACTGCAGAGCCGTGCGCTAGCTTCTTTGACTCAAACAAGCAAGCTACACGCTGCTACTGCAAATCGTTGGAGTACAAACGAACCATCAAAGCATCTACAAGGCTATTCAATGATCTGTGCAGTAGCTACAGAGCTACACATGAGGCACAAGATACGAAGAACAAAATGAAGTCTGTAGCACCTGGCAACGCAAGAAGACAGCCTAAAACATTTCTCTAGCCATGACTTTTGAGTAGTAAAAAGAACCAGTTCTCACAGTAAAATGTGAACACAAAGATTGAGACAAACTAATCAACAAAGTACTAGTGTTGTGTGTATTGCTGCATGCATCTAGCTGCTGTCCTGGCTATGCGAGCAGCCTGGCTAGCCATGTGAAGAGACTATCCTAGCTAGGCGCTAGCTAGCATTTAGCTGGATGCTATCCATAGAGAAATGTGCCACATATGCAGCAAGACCTGCGCACTAGGAGCTAGACTTCATGATAGACTGCAAAGCTAGTTTGGTGCATGAACATCAATTTAAAAACTATGCACAGAACCGAGTGGAAACAACGAGAAAACTGCAGCACGCAGCAGAAGAAAAATTGACAGATCAAACAGGTGATTTTAGATACAAGCAGGGAATAAACAGTGACGAAACACAAGGGAACTCTGATGAAAAACTGTAACTCAAAGATTGATAGGAGTACCCCAGATTGATGGCGGCGATTTCAGAGCAAAACCAAGTAAAATACTCGCCGGTGGCGGCGCACACATGAACAGGAACAAAAAATGTGGGGAAAGTGAACTCTAATTTTTAGATTAAAAAGTGAGTTGCCTAACCCTAGGGATTGGGGCCTATTTATAGGCAGCCCAATAAATGGGGAAAATGCAGAAATACCCCTAAGGTTTTTTACAGACACTGAAATAAATGGAAAAGACCGAAATGCCCTTAGGATTTTTTACAGACTCACTGACAGACTGTGGGCCTAAAGGCAAAAACATAAAAACCTAAATAAAGGTAACTTGTCCTGATGCGGAGCTTCCGTAGCAGCTACGGCTTCACCTCAGAACGGTCAGATCCGAGATCAGCGGTCGTCAGTTTTGCGCCGAAACTGACAAAGCGTCCACCGTCTTCGCACCGGGTACCCGGATTGGGCCGGCCCGATTCTGCAGCTCCCTCAGCCCGGCAATCGCTCGCCGCCCGTGTACCTGAGTCAATCCCGGTCAATAGCCTAGTGGATCCTCTGCTGCTCCTAGCCCATATACCCGGATTGGGCCAGCCCGACTTCGCGGCCCCTATGCCCGACAGTCTCTCGCTGCCCGTGTACCTGAGTCACACGCGGCCCAGACGCAACAGGTCTTCTCTCTTTTCAGTCCTCTTTGACTAACGTTGACAATGACTCATCACATCTGGAGCCATGAGGCCCACGCTATTCAGCATGGCTCCTCAATCTCCCCCTTGATGAGTGCATTGTCAACACTTCACTTCTTCGGCTCTTCAGTACCTGCAAACAACTGTGGAAACATGAAAACAAAACACAAGAAAATAGAAAAGAGGAAAACAAAGTAAAAGTTTAACCCTAATGGCCAAAAGCCAAACAAAAACAAGAAGCAGTCATTATGGTTAACCAAAAAATAAAATCTCAAAATGAGTGCAGTCTCAAAAACATCAACAAGGATATCAGAAGAGTAAGGACAAAAACTCCCCCTGAAACAAATCCCAGATAAAGCCAAAACTCCCCCTTAAACTCTTATACCAAAATTTCTCCCCCTTGTTGACAAGTGAACTCATCAAGCACTCTAAAACAACACTGACTCCCCCTGAAATGCAACTCCCCCTCAAAATATGCAATGAATGCAACTGGGGTGCAGGTGGAGTGTAGAAAGCATGCTTCTCAGATATGATTGACTGCAATTACAACATCTAGCAAGTATAGCAAAAGACATATTGTCTAAAACACATGGCATGATCAGTGCAACAGATGATATCTAAAGAAAGTCATTAGCACGCATTTTTTTTCAATTTTTTGCAAATAAAAGCATCACCACATTTTCCAGTTAACAAGCAAGGTAAAGCATGAGATGCAGAAGCTAACTGATATCTACCAAGATAAGCATTGTTCAAAACAAAGTGCTTCAGCAAACTTGTTGTCTTTTTAATTTTCAGGCTTTTTCATTTTCCCTTTTTTTATTTTTGCCAAGGGTTATTTGCATGTCAAACCTTATGCTAACCGACCAAGTCAAGCCTAGGCCAGAACTGGACCATCAGAAGCTTAAGACATTGGTCTTGGCATACACTACACTGTCCTAGTTCATACCAAAGTGCTATGGTAAGTAGTCCAGAACAATGCAATGCGACAAAGCAAACCCACTTGGATCTTTTCAACTCAAGCATAAAAAGGCATGGAATTTTCATTCATTTTTGATTTTTATCATTTTTATAGCACATTTTCCATGTTAAAGCATAAAGATGTCCAAGTTGCATATCTGCATCTATGTGAGGAACTAGCTACAGGGCATGTAACAGATAGCAAAAGCATTCAGCCTACGCATGCTAGTTACCATAAGCAATGGTGATCATCATTTTTTTAAGTTTAAAGCATAAAAGCCATGCATATGACAGATATCAGACATATCAAGTGAACTGAACCAAAGCATGATCATTGACAAGTAATCAAAAGCATGTACCAGCTAGACTAAGTAAAGCAGTTCAATCATATAACAGAAGCAGGCTCAAAGGTGTGATATGTGAATATGCAAGATATGAACACACACAAAAAGACTCAAGAAAAGAGTAAAGAAGAAGAAAACTGACGCAAAATATCCTAGAAAGGATACACAACACCCAAATCCCCTCGTAAACGCTCAAAAGTAGACTGATCTAGGGGTTTGGTGAAAATGTCAGCCAACTGATGATGGGTATCAACATGAACAAGGTCAATGACACCTTTCTCATATTGATCCCGCAAAAAGTGAAAGCGCACATCAATGTGTTTGATTTTTGAATGGAGACATGGGTTTTTCCCTACACTAATTGCACTAGTGCTGTCGCAAAACAAGGGAACTCTGGTAGGAAAGAACAACCCAAAATCTCGCAAAGTGGAAATCATCCAAACCAACTGTGAGCAGCAGCTAGCAGCAGCTACATACTCAGCCTCTGTGGTCGAAAGAGCAACTCCAGATTGCTTTCGGGAAGACCAAGACACAAGAGAAGAACCAAGAAACTAGCAAGTACCGGAAGTCGACTTGCGATCCAACCGGCACCCACGAAAGTCAGCGTCCGAAAAGCCAGATAAATCAAGAGATGATGATGCTGAATAGTAAAGACCAAGATCAGGCGCATAGGTAAGATACCTGAAGATACGCTTGACAGCTTGCCGATGAGACGCGCGTGGTGAAGACTGGAAGCGTGCGCACAGCCCCACGACGAACTGTATGTCTGGCCTCGTCGCAGTCAAGTACAGCAGCGAACCGATCATCCCTCGAAACTCTCTCTCGTTGACCTTGACGCCGCTCTCGTCCTTGTCCAGGCCCACAGATGTACCCATTGGGGTCATCTGAGGCTTCAACTCTCCACCAAAATCGAATTTCTTCAACATGTCCCGAGTGTACTTACCCTGGTGGATGAAGGTGCCGTCCTTGGTCTGCTTGATCTGGAGCCCTAGAAAGTACTTGAGCTCACCCATGAGGCTCATCTCAAACTCGCTGTGCATCTTCTCAGAAAACTTGGACACAAGATCGTTAGTACTACCGCCAAAGATAATATCGTCCACGTATATCTGAGCAACTAAAAAATCAGAAGCATCTCTAAGCAAGAAGAGAGTCTTATCCACAGAACCCATCAAAAAGCCCTTCCCCAACAAAAACTGCTTCAACCGGTCATACCAAGCCCTGGGGGCTTGCTTCAACCCATATAAAGCTTTTTGCAACTTAAAAACATGTCGAGGAAACTTGGGGTTCTCAAAACCGGGGGGCTGCCTAACATAAACCTCCTCCTCTATGTACCCGTTCAGAAAAGCACTCTTGACGTCCATTTGAAAGAGCTTAAAACCCTTTGAAGCGGCAAAAGCTAAGAGAATGCGAATGGACTCAAGACGGGCAACAGGGGCGAAGGTTTCTTCAAAATCAATACCCTCCTTCTGGCAAAAACCCTGGGCAACTAGTCGAGCTTTGTTGCGCACCACAACCCCATCTTCACCTTGCTTGTTCTTGAACACCCACTTGGTGCCTATGGGGTTGCATCCTGGTGGCAGCTCTACTAGTGTCCAAACCCGATTGCGGACAAAATTCTCAAGCTCTTCTTGCGTGGCATTAATCCAATTAGAATCAGAAAGAGCATGAGAAACGTCTCTGGGCTCAAAAGATGCAACAAAAGCAGATTCAGCAAACACAGCAAGAGAGTCAACAGACGAACGCAAGGTTCTTGTAGACACATCACCGATGATGAGCTCTGAGGGGTGATCACGCTGAACTGCTCGGGATCCCTAGTGATCTGAAGTCACCTCACCGGAGTCAGCAGCTGGCACCTCTGGACTTGACTGAGGGGGCTCGATCGAAGTGGAAGAAGTGATCAGAGGTCCGCCCTCGTCCTCAGTCGAAGTCTCAGAAGGTGTGGGCTCTGCAGGAGGTGCAGAAGGCCCACCCTCATCAGCAGCTGGAGTATCCTCATCTTCCTCGAAGTTGGACTCTCCGAGCTCACCATCACTAGAAAGATCAAAAGAAGGAGTTAAAGAAGACAAGGACTCATCAAAAGAAACCTCGCAAGTCTCGACAAGCTACTGGGATTCGAGGTTCCAAACACGGAAACCTCGAGAATGCAATGCATAACCAAGAAAAACTCCGTCCCAGCAACGAGACTCAAACTTGTCAAAATGCCCTCCCTTCTTGAGCACAAAGCACTTGCAGCCAAACGCTCGCAAGTGGCTCACTTTGGGCTGTCTGCCAAACCGCAACTCGTATGAGGTCTTACCTAGGTAAGCTCTAAGAAAAATGCGGTTGGCCAGATAGCAAGTCGTGTTCATGGCTTCAGCCCAAAAGCGCCTAGGAGTCCTGTGCTCATCGAGCATCTTCCTGGCCATCTCGACTAGCGTGCGGTTCTTTCGTTCCATAACGCCATTCTGTGGGGGAGTGTAAGGAGCAGAAAACTGATGGTCAAGACCCTGATCATTGCAGAAGCTGACGAACTGAGAGTTCTTGAACTCAGAGCCATTGTCGGAGCGAATTGCTCGCATACGACCATTGTTCTCATTCTTCAGCTTCAAAATCAGGTCATGAACAAAATGAAAGGTCTCATCCTTAGACTCCAAAAAGAAAACCCACGAGAATCGAGAAAAATCGTCAACAATCACAAGTGCATACCACTTCCCACCGACTGAGCGTACCCGAGCTGGACCGACAGTGTCCATGTGTAACAGCTCGCCCGGATATGAAGTCATCACCTGAGTCACAGGTGAGTGAGAAGCGGCAACCATTTTCCCATGACGACAGGGATGACAAACTAGATCTTTCTCCATTTTAAGCTTGGGCAATCCTCGGATGAGGTCCATGAGCTTAACCTGACTAGCAGATCAAAACCTAAATGACCTAACCTCCTATGCCACTTCCTGAGCTCAGAAGAAGATCCAGCAATCAAACAGCGAGAAGGGCCAAAAGAACTAGAGAAGTCAATTCGAAAAACTTTACCGAAAGGTAAGATCTGGCAAATCAAAGACCCTCTAGAATCAAACACAGAAGAATTGCCCTTCTTAAAACGCACCTCCAAACCATCCTCAAGAAGTTGCGAAATAGAGATCAAATTGAAGTTCAAGTTTCCAACCAAAGCAACGTTCTTCAATGAAAAATGGTCTGAAATGCGAATTGAGCCAATGTCACTTACTTTCCCTTGACCACTGTTCCCGAAAGTGATGTACTATTTGGAGCTCGGGGGAGTGAGACTGGAGAACCATCTACGATGTCCCATCATGTGGCGAGAACACCCTGAGTCCATGATCCAAACGTCCTCCAGTCCCCGATCCTGCACAATCAGTGGCTGTAAGTGGGAGCAAATGGTCCGACACCAGGTTTAGCAAAAGAGCTAAACTACTGTCGATCCATCTGCTCAAAAGACAGAAAGCAAAAATCATCAGAAAAGTTTGGACCAAAACGCGGCTTAAAGCGTGGTCCTCGGTTCTGCCTAAAGCCTCGGCCACGAGGTCCAGGACCGTAGCCAACACGGCCTGGAGCTCTGCTGGAACGAACACCACCATCTGGAGCACGAGCATGAAAGCCGTCTCCTCTACCACCACCTACACGACGCGGCCTGGCCTCCAGCCTCTCCCCGCGTCGAGAAACTCTCAGTCTACCACCCTGCTGGTAGAACTGCTCCTGACCACCACGAGCGCGCTCTGCTCTCTCAACCCGCTTCCTCCTGAAGCAAAACTCCGCAAGATGCCCGTCTCTCTGACAATACTCACAATAGTAGGTGGGCTTCTTGAGATGTGGTTGAGGCTTAGGGTTCTTGGGCTTAGTGGTGATTGGTGTTGTCTTCTTGGGCTGAGAGGGTCCAGGAAGAGAGTCAAGAGAAGTGTGGTGGTGTTTGGGCTTTGGAACCCAGATGGGCTTCTTGGGTGGAGCTTTGGGTGGTTCATGGATCACTCCATCCTTGGGCTGACAAGCCTGGGAAGACTCAGTGTAATGGGTCTTGGGATATCTCTGCTCAGGAGTCATTTTACTCCACTCCACTGCCCGGCTAATGGCACTCTCAAAGTCAGCCTTGGTGTAGGTGTAACCTACCCCAAACCCATCCTGCCTCTTGAACTGCTGGATCATCATGCCGAGCTGAGGCTCTCTGGCACTGATCCAACTCAGGATAGAACGGAGGTAAAAGTTCTCATTCTGAGAATCAGCTAGCTCCTCTCTCAAGGCAGCTAGAACCTCCACCTGAGACAAGCAGGTCTCACACTCGCTATCTATCTGGACAGACTTCTCGGCTTTCAGCTTAATCAACTCCATTCTAAGGGACAGACAGTTCTCGCAGACAGTGGGTGGAACTGACAATGTCTCAAGCTCTAGCCTAGTCTGCGCCAGCTCAGCTCTCATTCTCTCCAAATCACCCAAATGCCCATCGCCCTTGGATTTCAGCTCAGCTAAGGCAGCTAGATGAGATGGGCAATCAACACAGGGTGCGACGACAGTGGCTTGAGCATCTTTCAGCTCCAGCTGAGCACTTTCAAGCTCAGTGGCCAAAGTGTCCCTCTCATCAACCCTTTCTGTGTACCTGGACTTCAGAGTCGACAGGTCACACAGAAGCACCTCACACTTCGGGCACTCACTGCTATCACCCAAGCAAGGAGAAGATAGACTCTCAATTCTGCCATTGGCTATGGCAAGCTCACTCTCTAACTCATCTATCCTCTTCTTGGCCCCCCTAAGCAATTTTTCCCGATATTTCAACTCCTGACGATTGCTCTCAAGTAAATCAACAATTTCGCGTTCATAGGATGATACCTTGTTGTCGTCGGAGTCGGAGTCATCAGAGGAGCCCTTCTCTTCCTTATCCCCAAGAGCCATTGAGCAGAAGCTCTTGCGGGATCTTCGGCGCTGATGTGAGCGGCTCTTCGGTCTGTCCTCGAAGGCCATGAAGCAAAGGCCTGCTGGATCGTCCTTGTCCTTCCCCTTCCTGATGATAATCTCCTCATCGCTTGAGCTCGATGAAGAGGAAGAAGACGTAGACCGCTTGGAGTAGCTCTTCTCCATCTCAGCGAAGAAGGCCTTGTCGCGCTTCTTGTTCTCTCGCCGGTAGTCCTTTAGGGCCTTTCTGAAGAATCTGGTCTTTGGCTTGCCCTTGTTGAAGGAGGAGCTGTCGTGCTTGCCGGAGTCGTGGAAGCCACCACCGGTGCCCTTCTTGTGTCCATTGCGCTTGGGGCAGTCAGCAATGAAGTGTCCTGGATCACCACACTCAAAGCATCCGGTCTTTGTGCCGTGTCTTTTGAACATTCTTTTGTCATAAACACGACGCACCCGGTTGTTAAAAAGACACAAATCATCATCTCCCAAAGACTCAAGCTGGTCCTCAGTGATAGACATCAAAGAGAACCGAGCACAGCTCACAGAAGAGGGATCAACAGAAGGTGTAGCAAGGGCCAGAGACTTTGATCCAGAGCCAGTGAGATTTGATCTCAACTGGGTATCAACCTCGGTGGCCTTCAGCTTGCTAAACAAATCAGAAATGGTCAAGGTATCATAAGAAGTGCTCTCAATGATAGAGGACACCTTGATCTCCCAGATCTTTGGGTCCAAGGTATGAAGAACCTTGAGCGCCTGTTCATGATCTGAGACTAACTGAACACCCTCAGCCTTGTTGTCCCGAAGCTTGTTTATGATCGACTGAAAATGACCAAACAACGCATCAACAGATTCACCCGGCTTTTGTGTGAAGTTCTCATATTCACGTCGGTAGGTTTGATAGAGCCGAGCCTTGACCTGGGCTGTCCCCTCATGGTGTGCCTGGAGGGTAGCCCAGATCTCTCTCGCAGTGGAGAGATGGCTCACACGCTCAAATTCAGTGGGACCTAAACCAGAAAACAGGATGTTCACAGCTTTGCTATTGTTCACATGCTGAGCGATGATACCAGGAGAATCACGCTTAGCAACTGGCAATATGACAAACGTAGCGTGAACGCAAATTTCCCAGATGTCCGAGCTTTGGCTCATGAGATAGGCTCGCATGCGAGTCTTCCAATAATTATAGCCATAAGCTTCCAAGGACGGGACCTTGCCAGGTGAAGTCATGATCACTACTGGGGTTTAGAACCGGTTAAGGTATGGAAAAACCGTAACCATTCTCCGATACCACTTGTAGGACCGAAAGTAGCGACCAGAGGGGGGTGAATGGGCGCCTAAAAAATTCTTGTGAATCAATGGCCTGCTCCCAACACCCAACGCACCTCAACAGACTAAGTAGTGAAAAGTTGTAACATCCCCAAAATTAAAAGGGAATAAAATAAAGGAAAAATAATATTAAATGAATTTCTGAATTTTATTATTAAAGAAAACTCCTAAAAGAGCCTTATTAAAGCCAAACAGAGACAAATATTCAAAATTTGGACTTGAAAATTTTATGGGATAAACTAGAGACCAAGAAATATTTTTGAGAATTTTTACAAAATTTTTCCAACAGATCTTCAAGCCTTAAGTAAATATTTGAATTTCTGGAATTAAATTTAATGGAAAATGATTTTTAAATCTTTATGGGCCGCAACCCCGTATTCTCCTCACAGAGCCTTTCGGCCCAGCCCATTCCGGCCGCGCCCACCGACAGGCGGAACCCACCTGTCGGCGCGCGCCCTCCCTCTCTCTCCCGCCACTCGCGCCCTGCCAGGCCCACCTGGCAGCCTCCCGCTCGCCTCTGCCATCCCTGGCCCGCCGGTCAGCCCGCTCTCTCTCCCACCCGCGTGTCACGCCGTTCGGCCCACCTGGCAGATGCTCACACCCCTCCCCTCTCCCTGCCTTGCCTGGCCCACCTGTCATATCCTTCTTCCCCAAGGAAGGGGGGATCTCCTTCCTTTCCCGGCGCCCCCCTACCTTATTCGCCACCGGCCGTCGCCATTCATCAAATCCAGCCCCGGATCACCTTCCCGTAGCGCCCGCGATCTCTTTCCCTCCCTTGCCGACACGTTTTCGCCCAATTAGAAGCCCACCCGAGCACATGGAAGGCTCGCCGGCGACGTGAGGAATTCCTCTCGGTTTCCCTGGAAAAGCTTTCCAATTTTCTCCATCGACGAGCCTATAAGAGCCCTCGCCACCGCCGCACTCAGGCAACCCGAGAAGAGCACAAGCCTTCGCTTACCCAAGCGCCGCCACGATTTTTTTGGAAATTTCCCCTGTTTCGGCTCCGGCAGGCCCTCGCCGGCGCCACAGGCCCCCGCCGTCCTCGCCGACGGCACCAACCGAACCATCGCCGCACCCTCTACCCCGGCCCCACCTCCGTTGGGTCAGAACACCGCCGGAACTCGCCGTCGCCATCGAACCCGAGAACCTCGCCGCCTCCTCTCCTCGCCGGGTCGCCGCCGGTCACCTTTCTCCGCCGACTCCGGTACGGTTGTGACCCCCTTCCCCTCCTCTTTCCGTTTTTGTCGAGAACTAGGGCGTAGGGCCCGCACCGCCGTCGCCACGCTCGCACCCGTGCGCCGCCGTCGCCGGAGAAGAAAGGGTCCTTACCCCTTCGCTGCGTGCCGTGCCGGTTTTGATCAGGGCCGTCGGATGCCGCACGAACGGCCAGGATTAGAACCCAAAACCGAGCGACCGGATGCTTTTGACCACAGTTGACCGGTATCGTGCATCCTCAGCCGTTGGATCTCATTTAAGCGCTCCGCCTCGCTTTCGGCCACCAGATCTGGATCGGACGGTCCAGATCCTATCGGCCCACGCGCACAGTGCGCGGGTCCATGGTGGACCTGGCTCACCGTGGACCAGAGACTGATTTCTGGTTTAAATAAAATTCAGAAAAATAGTTTAAACTTCCAAAATTCATATCTTGCTCAAATTAACTCCAAATTTCACCATTTTAATTCTGGAAAATTTGTCTTTTCATTCTCTACACTTTTATGCAATAAAAACAATATGTTTATTTGGCACACAATAACCTTATTAAATAATAAAGAAAATTCCCCTTTAGGGTTTAATTAATACTTTAAAATAAATAATTCAGAAAGATCCTTAAAAATTTATAAATTAATTCCAGAAGATGTAATTGCTCCATTTCACTGTTATTAATACATTATAAATGGAATGACCATTTTGTCCAAGACATTTTATTTAATAACATTCCCAATACCCCTTTTAGGATTTAATTAATATTCCCTTTTAAATAATACAGAAAAACTCTTAGAAATTTATATAATAATTTTAGATGATCTATTAACTCTAGTACACTATTTATAAGCCAATGAAGACATAATAATTCATTTTGCTCATTTTAACTTATTAAACAACATTTCCAAGTTCCTTTAAAATAAATGATTAAAATACAACACTCTACCAAAAAGTATCATGAAAACTTGTATAGTAAATTCAGAGGACTTAATGACTTTATTCTACTGTTTAATGCAACAAAAGTAGCATGATTACTTTGCCCACTTTAATATATTAAATAATATTGCAAAAGCCCTTTTAGGACATTTAATTAATTCATTTAATGAAAAGTCAACACTTTATGAACATATCCTAAAAACTTATATAATAACTTCAGAAGACCATAATTTCACTCTTTTTCACTACAATAAAACATTAAGGTTAATTGTATACCTTTTTGCTTCATCTCTAAAAAGGGGAAATAAAAACCCCTAGGAAAAATAATTACATCAAGTCTTAAGATTCAGAAATCTCATTAGAAATCAATCTTAGATATTTAAGTGACCATTCCCTAGGATTTAAGACTCTATCTCCCTTACTTAAATCCAACCACAGCTTGTGTGCTTATATGCTTGATTTTGGATTGTTTATTGAATGTTGTGTTTATTTTTCTGTATCGAGAAGACTACAACGTCATCGAAGGTCCGGAGTTCTATCCCGAGGTTCCTCCTTCACCCTTTGCTGAGCAAGGCAAGTCATCGACCATCTCTGTGGAAACAGTTGATCATCATTGAGCCCATGTTTCAATAAATTATCGCTATAACCCATAGGTTAATATTGCATTAGTCCAATGATCAAGCCTTACACTTATATTTATTAGATCCCTGTCCTTGTGTGCCAACCCAAGCCATGCTTATTGAGCCTTAACTCCTTGTCACTCTACTATAAAAATATTAGCTAGTGCCCAATGTACCGGCACAACTGCTATAGGTTAAAAAGAACGAGTCGTAGATAGCTGGATTTTGTACATGAATTTCCCTGTTATTCTCGTCTCTGGACTCTGTTGGAGTTGGCTAGGTTATAAGTATGGTGGGTTCCGGGTGCAAGCTCGGAAACTGGTTGGTCGCACCCGGGGCACTATAAGGACCGGTCTGCGGGATCTGTTGCAAAGCACTTCCGTACCAACCACAAGTCTAATGGGTAAGTCCTAACTGGAAGTGTGGAACACTCCGTCTCTCGGCACCATAGAGGAGGGGGCAAGGGGCTAGCCTGTGGGCGACTTGTACCAAAGGAGGCTCAAGGGGGGGTATGGTGGGGCACCGACGCGTCGGGACACCATATGAAACTTATAAGAGGGTGCTGTTGAGTCGGAGAGGACCATACGGAAGGTTTTGGCACGAGTTCCCGTGAAATGGGTCATCTCGTTACACTTTGGTGTAAGTGATGAGTGCGTGCCTTGTGGGTACAGTGGTACATCTCTGATCAGAGTAAAAATAAATCTTTTCGAAAAGCCGAGCCCACGGTCAAGGGCGGGTTGTGTGACTACTCGCAGTTAGTTTACAATTGGTTGAATGTTTGAGTTATTCATGGCATGTAAGGACTGTTGTGCGAGGAGGTGAAACGTACTCCTCGAGTTAGAAGATGATGATGCATACACATGTTTACTTTTCAGTACTAATAAATTGATCACACTTAATGCTTTACAATTATGCTGCTTCCGCAAAACTAGCCACTTTCTCCCTTGTTATTTACCTTGCATTATAATTGCATTCGGTGGCTTGCTGAGTACATCTGTACTCACCCCGTTGACTTACACCATCAGAGCCCGTCTACTACGAGGAGGATGCAGGTCTGGAGTAGCGACCCAGTCAAGGCGAGACTGGAAGGAGGCGTTCATCTAGGACCCTTATTTTATTAGTTTCTCTTCACCTTTATTCACTTTTGTATTAATGCGGTCTACGAACCATGAATGATTGCCCGTATTGTACGTGGTCGCATGATGAACGTCTTGTTTTATTGATTTTCTATGGAATTTCAATAAAGTCCTGATTTATTAAATCGGGGCGCGACAAGATGGTATCAGAGCCGACTTGACTGTAGGAAGCCAAACAGACCTGACCCTAGGACTTATACTTACTATATTTTCTTACAAACTGCTTACCTTCTCATCTTCTGAAGTTTTCACAAAAAATTTCTCTCTTTTGTAGATGCCGGTCCATACCATGAGCGGGACTCTTCGTGACGAGGCCGGATTCATCCGCGAGCTTCGCGTGCTCGTCGACTTCTTGGGGTTTCCCCATGAGCCCGCGTCCCACGGGATCTTTCCCGATGCGAACGAGAGCTACTGCGAAGTCACGGTTGTTATCCGCCCCTCCTCCACGCAGCCACCCTTCTACACCCATGGAGTCGGAGGACCTTCCTTCGTGGTGGCCAGCCAGCGCGCTGCACTCCAGGCCCTCGCCGAGCTTCGACTGGTCTACAACTGCCACCTCCGCGACACCGTCTACCGCTTCATGCCCATGCGTACACCAGGGAGTCACCGCAGCATCTACGTCAGCCCCCTCACGCAGAGCAACTCCGCCATCACCCGCACGATGAGACTCTTGGAGGCCATGGACAACCTCCACACGGAGGCCGTCCTCGACGCAGATAGCCAGCACGACACCATCAACTTCTACCGCCACACCTCAGAGAACCTGACCCGCGAGAATGCAGAGCTCCGTCGACAGCTTCAGCAGAACCCCCAGCTGACCCTCGAAGTGGAGGAATTGAGGCGTCAGAACGAGCTCCTACGCCAGGGCGCCATGGTCAATACCCAGCTCCGTCAGCAGCTCAAAGACTTGAAGAAGGATCTTGAGGAGATCGCACCTCTTCTGCCTCGCAAGAAGAAACCCCTTCGGATCCCCACTGTGAGACCCAAGAGGATCTCCCGCAGTGCTCCACCCGTCGGACCATCCAGCTCCTCGACCCCGACCGTCTCCCACGAGCCCGTGATCGAGCCGTTCCCTGAGCTACCGTAGACGTAGTTTTACGACTGATTGTTTTCTTTTACTTGCTTGTATTGCCACCCATGTCGAATATAAGACATGAGTGAAGATTAAATAAACATAAATGTAATCGCAAGAACGATACATTTTAAAATAAAGCTTAATATCATTTCCCTATACCTATTAGGTCATAATCCCAATCTACAGGAGAGAATCCACCTCTAGTTCCAACTCGACAAGAATCATCTGTCACCGTTCTGCAAGATTAACTCCAATCGTGAAGTCAAGACACGTTATCAGGAAAGCCCTAACTTAGCCAAACCCAATCTATGAAGATGTAGATTTAAATCCTCTAGTGTAAAAAAAATGATTCCTAGCTAAAACATATCCATGACTTTCTAGCCTTTCCGAATCTCGGGACGAGATTCTTGTTAAGGAAGTTAGGATTGTAACACCTCGATTTATGCGAGGCATTAAAAATAAAATTTCCCCTTAATAAATAAATTTCAAGAAAAGTATTTAGTATAAATCAAGAAAGAGGAAAGCTAAAATATGAACCTAAAAATTTCATTTAAAATTAGCTAGAGTATTTTTCCTAAAAATTCTCCTAAGCATCAAATTGTGTTCCAAAAATTTTCTTGAATTTTTGGTACCAAGGAATTCAATGAGACATAATCAACATCACTTCATATTAAACCTCTAACACAAATTAATAAAATATATTACAACACGAGTGTTGAGTGAATAAAATACATGATAAATCATTTACATTAAAAATGATATAGGGCATGAGTGTGAAAGTTAATAAGGGACTAACATAAAGCATCTAGGACAAATTATCCATCTTAGGCAATAAAATCAGTAACAATTTCCCCTTAATGACGGCACCTTCTTTTTGAACCCCTCAACTTCAGGATGGCCAATGACCAAGGATCAGAAGACCCACGCGACGGAAACACCCCAGGCAACCTGCCTCAGTGGGGTGCAGTTGGACCTCAGCAGACCCCTGTTGTCTATCATCCCACACTTACGGGGATGATGACAAAACAGAACTAACTGATCGCCACGCTGCTTACCCAAATACAACAACTACAAAAGCAAATGCAAGAGCAGCATGCACAGTTGTTCCGTCTCCAGCAACACCAACACGAGCTCTCCCTTCAGCTGATCCACGGGGACTTCGCCAACTTTCAGAGATTGGTGAACGAAGCAATTATACCAGAAACCAGAGTGATTCCATCTCAAGCCCCAACCCCTGCCAAGCCACGAACCACCCTCAGAGGACCAAGCACAGGCATCCCACCCCAAGCACCGCCAGCCGGAAGGACACCAGTACCAGCTACCGGATACAAGAGGGACAGGAACGGCAAGCCGATTGTGTGCTTCAACTGTCGCCAAGGAGGCCACTACGCCAACAAGTGCCCCTACCCCAAGCGGGTGCCATCCTCCATTCCAAAACCAGAGGGACATACTCTAGATCACCACAAAGAGAAACCAGATACAACCGAAGACACTCCCAATTTGGTCTCAACCAACTCAGATCCGGAGATCTCCTTGCCTACTTCTGATGTAACTCCTCCTCCTAACCCAGAGCACCAGTAGAACTCAGTCCCTTAGTTTTCCCGAGGTTCGCTTCGAATCTCGAGGACGAGATTCTCTGTAAGGGGGATAGGATTGTAACAGCCCCAAAATTAAAAGGGAATAAAATAAAGGAAAAATAATATTAAATGAATTTCTGAATTTTATTATTAAAGAAAACTCCTAAAAGAGCCTTATTAAAGCCAAACAGAGACAAATATTCAAAATTTGGACTTGAAAATTTTATGGGATAAACTAGAGACCAAGAAATATTTTTGAGAATTTTTACAAAATTTTTCCAACAGATCTTCAAGCCTTAAGTAAATATTTGAATTCTGGAATTAAATTTAATGGAAAATGATTTTTAAATCTTTATGGGCCGCAACCCCGTATTCTCCTCACAGAGCCTTTCGGCCCAGCCCATTCCGGCCGCGCCCACCGACAGGCGGAACCCACCTGTCAGCGCGCGCCCTCCCTCTCTCTCCCGCCACTCGCGCCCTGCCAGGCCCACCTGGCAGCCTCCCGCTCGCCTCTGCCATCCCTGGCCCGCCGGTCAGCCCGCTCTCTCTCCCACCCGCGCGTCACGCCGTTCGGCCCACCTAGCAGACGCTCACACCCCTCCCCTCTCCCTGCCTCGCCTGGCCCACCTGTCATATCCTTCTTCCCCGAAGGAAGGGGGGATCTCCTTCCTTTCCCGGTGCCCCCCCTACCTTATTCGCCACCGGCCGTCGCCATTCATCAAATCCAGCCCCGGATCACCTTCCCGTAGCGCCCGCGATCTCTTTCCCTCCCTTGCCGACACGTTTTCGCCCAATTAGAATCCCACCCGAGCACATGGAAGGCTCGCCGGCGACGTGAGTAATTCCTCTTGGTTTCCCTGGAAAAGCTTTCCAATTTTCTCCATCGACGAGCCTATAAGAGCCCTCGCCACCGCCGCACTCAGGCAACCCGAGAAGAGCACAAGCCTTCGCTTACCCAAGCGCCGCCACGATTTTTTGGGAATTTCCCCTGTTTCGGCTCCGGCAGGCCCTCGCCGGTGCCACAGGCCCCCGCCGTCCTCGCCGACGGCACCAACCGAACCATCGCCGCACCCTCTACCCCGGCCCCACCTCCGTTGGGTCAGAACACCGCCGGAACTCGCCGTCGCCATCGAACCCGAGAACCTCGCCGCCATCCTCTCCTCGCCGGGTCGCCGCCGGTCACCTTTCTCCGCCGACTCCGGTACGGTCGTGACCCCCCTTCCCCTCCTCTTTCCGTTTTTGTCGAGAACTAGGGCGTAGGGCCCGCACCGCCGTCGCCACGCTCGCACCCGTGCGCCGCCGTCGCCGGAGAAGAAAGGGTCCTTACCCCTTCGCTGCGTGCCGTTCCGGTTTTGATCAGGGCCGTCGGATGTCGCACGAACGGCCAGGATTAGAACCCAAAACCGAGCGACTGGATGCTTTTGACCACAGTTGACCGGTATCGTGCATCCTCAGCCGTTGGATCTCATTTAAGCGCTCCGCCTCGCTTTCGGCCACCAGATCTGGATCGGACGGTCCAGATCCGATCGGCCCACGCGCACAGTGCGCGGGTCCATGGTGGACCTGGCTCACCGTGGACCAGAGACTGATTTCTGGTTTAAATAAAATTCAGAAAAATAGTTTAAACTTCCAAAATTCATATCTTGCTCAAATTAACTCCAAATTTCACCATTTTAATTCTGGAAAATTTGTCTTTTCATTCTCTACACTTTTATGCAATAAAAACAATATGTTTATTTGGCACATAATAACCTTATTAAATAATAAAGAAAATTCCCCTTTAGGGTTTAATTAATACTTTAAAATAAATAATTCAGAAAGATCCTTAAAAATTTATAAATTAATTCCAGAAGATGTAATTGCTCCATTTCACTGTTATTAATACATTATAAATGGAATGACCATTTTGTCCAAGACATTTTATTTAATAACATTCCCAATACCCCTTTTAGGATTTAATTAATATTCCCTTTTAAATAATACAGAAAAACTCTTAGAAATTTATATAATAATTTTAGATGATCTATTAACTCTAGTACACTATTTATAAGCCAATGAAGACATAATAATTCATTTTGCTCATTTTAACTTATTAAACAACATTTCCAAGTTCCTTTAAAATAAATGATTAAAATACAACACTCTACCAAAAAGTATCATGAAAACTTGTATAGTAAATTCAGAGGACTTAATGACTTTATTCTACTGTTTAATGCAACAAAAGTAGCATGATTACTTTGCCCACTTTAATATATTAAATAATATTGCAAAAGCCCTTTTAGGACATTTAATTAATTCATTTAATGAAAAGTCAACACTTTATGAACATATCCTAAAAACTTATATAATAACTTCAGAAGACCATAATTTCACTCTTTTTCACTACAATAAAACATTAAGGTTAATTGTATACCTTTTTGCTTCATCTCTAAAAAGGGGAAATAAAAACCCCTAGGAAAAATAATTACATCAAGTCTTAAGATTCAGAAATCTCATTAGAAATCAATCTTAGATATTTAAGTGACCATTCCCTAGGATTTAAGACTCTATCTCCCTTACTTAAATCCAACCACAGCTTGTGTGCTTATATGCTTGATTTTGGATTGTTTATTGAATGTTGTGTTTATTTTTCCGTATCGAGAAGACTACAACGTCATCGAAGGTCCGGAGTTCTATCCCGAGGTTCCTCCTTCACCCTTTGCTGAGCAAGGCAAGTCATCGACCATCTCTGTGGAAACAGTTGATCATCATTGAGCCCATGTTTCAATAAATTATCGCTATAACCCATAGGTTAATATTGCATTAGTCCAATGATCAAGCCTTACACTTATATTTATTAGATCCCTGTCCTTGTGTGCCAACCCAAGCCATGCTTATTGAGCCTTAACTCCTTGTCACTCTACTATAAAAATATTAGCTAGTGCCCAATGTACCGGCACAACTGCTATAGGTTAAAAAGAACGAGTCGTAGATAGCTGGATTTTGTACATGAATTTCCCTGTTATTCTCGTCTCTGGACTCTGTTGGAGTTGGCTAGGTTATAAGTATGGTGGGTTCCGGGTGCAAGCTCGGAAACTGGTTGGTCGCACCCGGGGCACTATAAGGACTGGTCTGCGGGATCTGTTGCAAAGCACTTCCGTACCAACCACAAGTCTAATGGGTAAGTCCTAACTGGAAGTGTGGAACACTCCGTCTCTCGGCACCATAGAGGAGGGGGCAAGGGGCTAGCCTGCGGGCGACTTGTACCAAAGGAGGCTCAAGGGGGGGTATGGTGGGGCACCGACGCGTCGGGACACCATATGAAACCTATAAGAGGGTGCTGTTGAGTCGGAGAGGACCATACGGAAGGTTTTGGCACGAGTTCCCGTGAAATGGGTCATCTCGTTACACTTTGGTGTAAGTGATGAGTGCGTGCCTTGTGGGTACAGTGGTACATCTCTGATCAGAGTAAAAATAAATCTTTTCGAAAAGCCGAGCCCACGGTCAAGGGCGGGTTGTGTGACTACTCGCAGTTAGTTTACAATTGGTTGAATGTTTGAGTTATTCATGGCATGTAAGGACTGTTGTGCGAGGAGGTGAAACGTACTCCTCGAGTTAGAAGATGATGATGCATACACATGTTTACTTTTCAGTACTAATAAATTGATCACACTTAATGCTTTACAATTATGCTGCTTCCGCAAAACTAGCCACTTTCTCCCTTGTTATTTACCTTGCATTATAATTGCATTCGGTGGCTTGCTGAGTACATCTGTACTCACCCCGTTGACTTACACCATCAGAGCCCGTCTACTACGAGGAGGATGCAGGTCTGGAGTAGCGACCCAGTCAAGGCGAGACTGGAAGGAGGCGTTCATCTAGGACCCTTATTTTATTAGTTTCTCTTCACCTTTATTCACTTTTGTATTAATGCGGTCTACGAACCATGAATGATTGCCCGTATTGTACGTGGTCGCATGATGAACGTCTTGTTTTATTGATTTTCTATGGAATTTCAATAAAGTCCTGATTTATTAAATCGGGGCGCGACAAGATGGTATCAGAGCCGACTTGACTGTAGGAAGCCAAACAGACCTGACCCTAGGACTTATACTTACTATATTTTCTTACAAACTGCTTACCTTCTCATCTTCTGAAGTTTTCACAAAAAATTTCTCTCTTTTGTAGATGCCGGTCCATACCATGAGCGGGACTCTTCGTGACGAGGCCGGATTCATCCGCGAGCTTCGCGTGCTCGTCGACTTCTTGGGGTTTCCCCATGAGCCCGCGTCCCACGGGATCTTTCCCGATGCGAACGAGAGCTACTGCGAAGTCACGGTTGTTATCTGCCCCTCCTCCACGCAGCCACCCTTCTACACCCATGGAGTCGGAGGACCTTCCTTCGTGGTGGCCAGCCAGCGCGCTGCACTCCAGGCCCTCGCCGAGCTTCGACTGGTCTACAACTGCCACCTCCGCGACACCGTCTACCGCTTCATGCCCATGCGTACACCAGGGAGTCACCGCAGCATCTACGTCAGCCCCCTCACGCAGAGCAACTCCGCCATCACCCGCACGATGAGACTCTTGGAGGCCATGGACAACCTCCACACGGAGGCCGTCCTCGACGCAGATAGCCAGCACGACACCATCAACTTCTACCGCCACACCTCAGAGAACCTGACCCGCGAGAATGCAGAGCTCCGTCGACAGCTTCAGCAGAACCCCCAGCTGACCCTCGAAGTGGAGGAATTGAGGCGTCAGAACGAGCTCCTACGCCAGGGCGCCATGGTCAATACCCAGCTCCGTCAGCAGCTCAAAGACTTGAAGAAGGATCTTGAGGAGATCGCACCTCTTCTGCCTCGCAAGAAGAAACCCCTTCGGATCCCCACTGTGAGACCCAAGAGGATCTCCCGCAGTGCTCCACCCGTCGGACCATCCAGCTCCTCGACCCCGACCGTCTCCCATGAGCCCGTGATCGAGCCGTTCCCTGAGCTACCGTAGACGTAGTTTTACGACTGATTGTTTTCTTTTACTTGCTTGTATTGCCACCCATGTCGAATATAAGACATGAGTGAAGATTAAATAAACATAAATGTAATCGCAAGAACGATACATTTTAAAATAAAGCTTAATATCATTTCCCTATACCTATTAGGTCATAATCCCAATCTACAGGAGAGAATCCACCTCTAGTTCCAACTCGACAAGAATCATCTGTCACCGTTCTGCAAGATTAACTCCAATCGTGAAGTCAAGACACGTTATCAGGAAAGCCCTAACTTAGCCAAACCCAATCTATGAAGATGTAGATTTAAATCCTCTAGTGTAAAAAAAATGATTCCTAGCTAAAACATATCCATGACTTTCTAGCCTTTCCGAATCTCGGGACGAGATTCTTGTTAAGGAAGTTAGGATTGTAACACCTCGATTTATGCGAGGCATTAAAAATAAAATTTCCCCTTAATAAATAAATTTCAAGAAAAGTATTTAGTATAAATCAAGAAAGAGGAAAGCTAAAATATGAACCTAAAAATTTCATTTAAAATTAGCTAGAGTATTTTTCCTAAAAATTCTCCTAAGCATCAAATTGTGTTCCAAAAATTTTCTTGAATTTTTGGTACCAAGGAATTCAATGAGACATAATCAACATCACTTCATATTAAACCTCTAACACAAATTAATAAAATATATTACAACACGAGTGTTGAGTGAATAAAATACATGATAAATCATTTACATTAAAAATGATATAGGGCATGAGTGTGAAAGTTAATAAGGGACTAACATAAAGCATCTAGGACAAATTATCCATCTTAGGCAATAAAATCAGTAACAATTTCCCCTTAATGACGGCACCTTCTTTTTGAACCCCTCAACTTCAGGATGGCCAATGACCAAGGATCAGAAGACCCACGCGACGGAAACACCCCAGGCAACCTGCCTCAGTGGGGTGCAGTTGGACCTCAGCAGACCCCTGTTGTCTATCATCCCACACTTACGGGGATGATGACAAAACAGAACTAACTGATCGCCACGCTGCTTACCCAAATACAACAACTACAAAAGCAAATGCAAGAGCAGCATGCACAGTTGTTCCGTCTCCAGCAACACCAACACGAGCTCTCCCTTCAGCTGATCCACGGGGACTTCGCCAACTTTCAGAGATTGGTGAACGAAGCAATTATACCAGAAACCAGAGTGATTCCATCTCAAGCCCCAACCCCTGCCAAGCCACGAACCACCCTCAGAGGACCAAGCACAGGCATCCCACCCCAAGCACCGCCAGCCGGAAGGACACCAGTACCAGCTACCGGATACAAGAGGGACAGGAACGGCAAGCCGATTGTGTGCTTCAACTGTCGCCAAGGAGGCCACTACGCCAACAAGTGCCCCTACCCCAAGCGGGTGCCATCCTCCATTCCAAAACCAGAGGGACATACTCTAGATCACCACAAAGAGAAACCAGATACAACCGAAGACACTCCCAATTTGGTCTCAACCAACTCAGATCCGGAGATCTCCTTGCCTACTTCTGATGTAACTCCTCCTCCTAACCCAGAGCACCAGTAGAACTCAGTCCCTTAGTTTTCCCGAGGTTCGCTTCGAATCTCGAGGACGAGATTCTCTGTAAGGGGGATAGGATTGTAACAGCCCCAAAATTAAAAGGGAATAAAATAAAGGAAAAATAATATTAAATGAATTTCTGAATTTTATTATTAAAGAAAACTCCTAAAAGAGCCTTATTAAAGCCAAACAGAGACAAATATTCAAAATTTGGACTTGAAAATTTTATGGGATAAACTAGAGACCAAGAAATATTTTTGAGAATTTTTACAAAATTTTTCCAACAGATCTTCAAGCCTTAAGTAAATATTTGAATTTCTGGAATTAAATTTAATGGAAAATGATTTTTAAATCTTTATGGGCCGCAACCCCGTATTCTCCTCACAGAGCCTTTCGGCCCAGCCCATTCCGGCCGCGCCCACCGACAGGCGGGACCCACCTGTCAGCGCGCGCCCTCCCTCTCTCTCCCGCCACTCGCGCCCTGCCAGGCCCACCTGGCAGCCTCCCGCTCGCCTCTGCCATCCCTGGCCCGCCGGTCAGCCCGCTCTCTCTCCCACCCGCGCGTCACGCCGTTCGGCCCACCTAGCAGACGCTCACACCCCTCCCCTCTCCCTGCCTCGCCTGGCCCACCTGTCATATCCTTCTTCCCCGAAGGAAGGGGGGATCTCCTTCCTTTCCCGGTGCCCCCCCTACCTTATTCGCCACCGGCCGTCGCCATTCATCAAATCCAGCCCCGGATCACCTTCCCGTAGCGCCCGCGATCTCTTTCCCTCCCTTGCCGACACGTTTTCGCCCAATTAGAATCCCACCCGAGCACATGGAAGGCTCGCCGGCGACGTGAGTAATTCCTCTTGGTTTCCCTGGAAAAGCTTTCCAATTTTCTCCATCGACGAGCCTATAAGAGCCCTCGCCACCGCCGCACTCAGGCAACCCGAGAAGAGCACAAGCCTTCGCTTACCCAAGCGCCGCCACGATTTTTTGGGAATTTCCCCTGTTTCGGCTCCGGCAGGCCCTCGCCGGTGCCACAGGCCCCCGCCGTCCTCGCCGACGGCACCAACCGAACCATCGCCGCACCCTCTACCCCGGCCCCACCTCCGTTGGGTCAGAACACCGCCGGAACTCGCCGTCGCCATCGAACCCGAGAACCTCGCCGCCTCCTCTCCTCGCCGGGTCGCCGCCGGTCACCTTTCTCCGCCGACTCCGGTACGGTCGTGACCCCCTTCCCCTCCTCTTTCCGTTTTTGTCGAGAACTAGGGCGTAGGGCCCGCACCGCCGTCGCCACGCTCGCACCCGTGCGCCGCCGTCGCCGGAGAAGAAAGGGTCCTTACCCCTTCGCTGCGTGCCGTTCCGGTTTTGATCAGGGCCGTCGGATGTCGCACGAACGGCCAGGATTAGAACCCAAAACCGAGCGACTGGATGCTTTTGACCACAGTTGACCGGTATCGTGCATCCTCAGCCGTTGGATCTCATTTAAGCGCTCCGCCTCGCTTTCGGCCACCAGATCTGGATCGGACGGTCCAGATCCGATCGGCCCACGCGCACAGTGCGCGGGTCCATGGTGGACCTGGCTCACCGTGGACCAGAGACTGATTTCTGGTTTAAATAAAATTCAGAAAAATAGTTTAAACTTCCAAAATTCATATCTTGCTCAAATTAACTCCAAATTTCACCATTTTAATTCTGGAAAATTTGTCTTTTCATTCTCTACACTTTTATGCAATAAAAACAATATGTTTATTTGGCACATAATAACCTTATTAAATAATAAAGAAAATTCCCCTTTAGGGTTTAATTAATACTTTAAAATAAATAATTCAGAAAGATCCTTAAAAATTTATAAATTAATTCCAGAAGATGTAATTGCTCCATTTCACTGTTATTAATACATTATAAATGGAATGACCATTTTGTCCAAGACATTTTATTTAATAACATTCCCAATACCCCTTTTAGGATTTAATTAATATTCCCTTTTAAATAATACAGAAAAACTCTTAGAAATTTATATAATAATTTTAGATGATCTATTAACTCTAGTACACTATTTATAAGCCAATGAAGACATAATAATTCATTTTGCTCATTTTAACTTATTAAACAACATTTCCAAGTTCCTTTAAAATAAATGATTAAAATACAACACTCTACCAAAAAGTATCATGAAAACTTGTATAGTAAATTCAGAGGACTTAATGACTTTATTCTACTGTTTAATGCAACAAAAGTAGCATGATTACTTTGCCCACTTTAATATATTAAATAATATTGCAAAAGCCCTTTTAGGACATTTAATTAATTCATTTAATGAAAAGTCAACACTTTATGAACATATCCTAAAAACTTATATAATAACTTCAGAAGACCATAATTTCACTCTTTTTCACTACAATAAAACATTAAGGTTAATTGTATACCTTTTTGCTTCATCTCTAAAAAGGGGAAATAAAAACCCCTAGGAAAAATAATTACATCAAGTCTTAAGATTCAGAAATCTCATTAGAAATCAATCTTAGATATTTAAGTGACCATTCCCTAGGATTTAAGACTCTATCTCCCTTACTTAAATCCAACCACAGCTTGTGTGCTTATATGCTTGATTTTGGATTGTTTATTGAATGTTGTGTTTATTTTTCCGTATCGAGAAGACTACAACGTCATCGAAGGTCCGGAGTTCTATCCCGAGGTTCCTCCTTCACCCTTTGCTGAGCAAGGCAAGTCATCGACCATCTCTGTGGAAACAGTTGATCATCATTGAGCCCATGTTTCAATAAATTATCGCTATAACCCATAGGTTAATATTGCATTAGTCCAATGATCAAGCCTTACACTTATATTTATTAGATCCCTGTCCTTGTGTGCCAACCCAAGCCATGCTTATTGAGCCTTAACTCCTTGTCACTCTACTATAAAAATATTAGCTAGTGCCCAATGTACCGGCACAACTGCTATAGGTTAAAAAGAACGAGTCGTAGATAGCTGGATTTTGTACATGAATTTCCCTGTTATTCTCGTCTCTGGACTCTGTTGGAGTTGGCTAGGTTATAAGTATGGTGGGTTCCGGGTGCAAGCTCGGAAACTGGTTGGTCGCACCCGGGGCACTATAAGGACTGGTCTGCGGGATCTGTTGCAAAGCACTTCCGTACCAACCACAAGTCTAATGGGTAAGTCCTAACTGGAAGTGTGGAACACTCCGTCTCTCGGCACCATAGAGGAGGGGGCAAGGGGCTAGCCTGCGGGCGACTTGTACCAAAGGAGGCTCAAGGGGGGGTATGGTGGGGCACCGACGCGTCGGGACACCATATGAAACCTATAAGAGGGTGCTGTTGAGTCGGAGAGGACCATACGGAAGGTTTTGGCACGAGTTCCCGTGAAATGGGTCATCTCGTTACACTTTGGTGTAAGTGATGAGTGCGTGCCTTGTGGGTACAGTGGTACATCTCTGATCAGAGTAAAAATAAATCTTTTCGAAAAGCCGAGCCCACGGTCAAGGGCGGGTTGTGTGACTACTCGCAGTTAGTTTACAATTGGTTGAATGTTTGAGTTATTCATGGCATGTAAGGACTGTTGTGCGAGGAGGTGAAACGTACTCCTCGAGTTAGAAGATGATGATGCATACACATGTTTACTTTTCAGTACTAATAAATTGATCACACTTAATGCTTTACAATTATGCTGCTTCCGCAAAACTAGCCACTTTCTCCCTTGTTATTTACCTTGCATTATAATTGCATTCGGTGGCTTGCTGAGTACATCTGTACTCACCCCGTTGACTTACACCATCAGAGCCCGTCTACTACGAGGAGGATGCAGGTCTGGAGTAGCGACCCAGTCAAGGCGAGACTGGAAGGAGGCGTTCATCTAGGACCCTTATTTTATTAGTTTCTCTTCACCTTTATTCACTTTTGTATTAATGCGGTCTACGAACCATGAATGATTGCCCGTATTGTACGTGGTCGCATGATGAACGTCTTGTTTTATTGATTTTCTATGGAATTTCAATAAAGTCCTGATTTATTAAATCGGGGCGCGACAAGATGGTATCAGAGCCGACTTGACTGTAGGAAGCCAAACAGACCTGACCCTAGGACTTATACTTACTATATTTTCTTACAAACTGCTTACCTTCTCATCTTCTGAAGTTTTCACAAAAAATTTCTCTCTTTTGTAGATGCCGGTCCATACCATGAGCGGGACTCTTCGTGACGAGGCCGGATTCATCCGCGAGCTTCGCGTGCTCGTCGACTTCTTGGGGTTTCCCCATGAGCCCGCGTCCCACGGGATCTTTCCCGATGCGAACGAGAGCTACTGCGAAGTCACGGTTGTTATCTGCCCCTCCTCCACGCAGCCACCCTTCTACACCCATGGAGTCGGAGGACCTTCCTTCGTGGTGGCCAGCCAGCGCGCTGCACTCCAGGCCCTCGCCAAGCTTCGACTGGTCTACAACTGCCACCTCCGCGACACCGTCTACCGCTTCATGCCCATGCGTACACCAGGGAGTCACCGCAGCATCTACGTCAGCCCCCTCACGCAGAGCAACTCCGCCATCACCCGCACGATGAGACTCTTGGAGGCCATGGACAACCTCCACACGGAGGCCGTCCTCGACGCAGATAGCCAGCACGACACCATCAACTTCTACCGCCACACCTCAGAGAACCTGACCCGCGAGAATGCAGAGCTCCGTCGACAGCTTCAGCAGAACCCCCAGCTGACCCTCGAGGTGGAGGAATTGAGGCGTCAGAACGAGCTCCTACGCCAGGGCGCCATGGTCAATACCCAGCTCCGTCAGCAGCTCAAAGACTTGAAGAAGGATCTTGAGGAGATCGCACCTCTTCTGCCTCGCAAGAAGAAACCCCTTCGGATCCCCACTGTGAGACCCAAGAGGATCTCCCGCAGTGCTCCACCCGTCGGACCATCCAGCTCCTCGACCCCGACCGTCTCCCATGAGCCCGTGATCGAGCCGTTCCCTGAGCTACCGTAGACGTAGTTTTACGACTGATTGTTTTCTTTTACTTGCTTGTATTGCCACCCATGTCGAATATAAGACATGAGTGAAGATTAAATAAACATAAATGTAATCGCAAGAACGATACATTTTAAAATAAAGCTTAATATCATTTCCCTATACCTATTAGGTCATAATCCCAATCTACAGGAGAGAATCCACCTCTAGTTCCAACTCGACAAGAATCATCTGTCACCGTTCTGCAAGATTAACTCCAATCGTGAAGTCAAGACACGTTATCAGGAAAGCCCTAACTTAGCCAAACCCAATCTATGAAGATGTAGATTTAAATCCTCTAGTGTAAAAAAAATGATTCCTAGCTAAAACATATCCATGACTTTCTAGCCTTTCCGAATCTCGGGACGAGATTCTTGTTAAGGAAGTTAGGATTGTAACACCTCGATTTATGCGAGGAATTAAAAATAAAATTTCCCCTTAATAAATAAATTTCAAGAAAAGTATTTAGTATAAATCAAGAAAGAGGAAAGCTAAAATATGGACCTAAAAATTTCATTTAAAATTAGCTAGAGTATTTTTCCTAAAAATTCTCCTAAGCATCAAATTGTGTTCCAAAAATTTTCTTGAATTTTTGGTACCAAGGAATTCAATGAGACATAATCAACATCACTTCATATTAAACCTCTAACACAAATTAATAAAATATATTACAACACGAGTGTTGAGTGAATAAAATACATGATAAATCATTTACATTAAAAATGATATAGGGCATGAGTGTGAAAGTTAATAAGGGACTAACATAAAGCATCTAGGACAAATTATCCATCTTAGGCAATAAAATCAGTAACAATTTCCCCTTAATGACGGCACCTTCTTTTTGAACCCCTCAACTTCAGGATGGCCAATGACCAAGGATCAGAAGACCCACGCGACGGAAACACCCCAGGCAACCTGCCTCAGTGGGGTGCAGTTGGACCTCAGCAGACCCCTGTTGTCTATCATCCCACACTTACGGGGATGATGACAAAACAGAACTAACTGATCGCCACGCTGCTTACCCAAATACAACAACTACAAAAGCAAATGCAAGAGCAGCATGCACAGTTGTTCCGTCTCCAGCAACACCAACACGAGCTCTCCCTTCAGCTGATCCACGGGGACTTCGCCAACTTTCAGAGATTGGTGAACGAAGCAATTATACCAGAAACCAGAGTGATTCCATCTCAAGCCCCAACCCCTGCCAAGCCACGAACCACCCTCAGAGGACCAAGCACAGGCATCCCACCCCAAGCACCGCCAGCCGGAAGGACACCAGTACCAGCTACCGGATACAAGAGGGACAGGAACGGCAAGCCGATTGTGTGCTTCAACTGTCGCCAAGGAGGCCACTACGCCAACAAGTGCCCCTACCCCAAGCGGGTGCCATCCTCCATTCCAAAACCAGAGGGACATACTCTAGATCACCACAAAGAGAAACCAGATACAACCGAAGACACTCCCAATTTGGTCTCAACCAACTCAGATCCGGAGATCGCCTTGCCTACTTCTGATGTAACTCCTCCTAACCCAGAGCACCAGTAGAACTCAGTCCCTTAGTTTTCCCGAGGTTCGCTTCGAATCTCGAGGACGAGATTCTCTGTAAGGGGGATAGGATTGTAACAGCCCCAAAATTAAAAGGGAATAAAATAAAGGAAAAATAATATTAAATGAATTTCTGAATTTTATTATTAAAGAAAACTCCTAAAAGAGCCTTATTAAAGCCAAACAGAGACAAATATTCAAAATTTGGACTTGAAAATTTTATGGGATAAACTAGAGACCAAGAAATATTTTTGAGAATTTTTACAAAATTTTTCCAACAGATCTTCAAGCCTTAAGTAAATATTTGAATTTCTGGAATTAAATTTAATGGAAAATGATTTTTAAATCTTTATGGGCCGCAACCCCGTATTCTCCTCACAGAGCCTTTCGGCCCAGCCCATTCCGGCCGCGCCCACCGACAGGCGGGACCCACCTGTCAGCGCGCGCCCTCCCTCTCTCTCCCGCCACTCGCGCCCTGCCAGGCCCACCTGGCAGCCTCCCGCTCGCCTCTGCCATCCCTGGCCCGCCGGTCAGCCCGCTCTCTCTCCCACCCGCGCGTCACGCCGTTCGGCCCACCTAGCAGACGCTCACACCCCTCCCCTCTCCCTGCCTCGCCTGGCCCACCTGTCATATCCTTCTTCCCCGAAGGAAGGGGGGATCTCCTTCCTTTCCCGGTGCCCCCCTACCTTATTCGCCACCGGCCGTCGCCATTCATCAAATCCAGCCCCGGATCACCTTCCCGTAGCGCCCGCGATCTCTTTCCCTCCCTTGCCGACACGTTTTCGCCCAATTAGAATCCCACCCGAGCACATGGAAGGCTCGCCGGCGACGTGAGGAATTCCTCTCGGTTTCCCTGGAAAAGCTTTCCAATTTTCTCCATCGACGAGCCTATAAGAGCCCTCGCCACCGCCGCACTCAGGCAACCCGAGAAGAGCACAAGCCTTCGCTTACCCAAGCGCCGCCACGATTTTTTGGGAATTTCCCCTGTTTCGGCTCCGGCAGGCCCTCGCCGGTGCCACAGGCCCCCGCCGTCCTCGCCGACGGCACCAACCGAACCATCGCCGCACCCTCTACCCCGCCCCCACCTCCGTTGGGTCAGAACACCGTCGGAACTCGCCGTCGCCATCGAACCCGAGAACCTCGCCGCCTCCTCTCCTCGCCGGGTCGCCGCCGGTCACCTTTCTCCGCCGACTCCGGTACGGTCGTGACCCCCTTCCCCTCCTCTTTCCGTTTTTGTCGAGAACTAGGGCGTAGGGCCCGCACCGCCGTCGCCACGCTCGCACCCGTGCGCCGCCGTCGCCGGAGAAGAAAGGGTCCTTACCCCTTCGCTGCGTGCCGTGCCGGTTTTGATCAGGGCCGTCGGATGCCGCACGAACGGCCAGGATTAGAACCCAAAACCGAGCGACTGGATGCTTTTGACCACAGTTGACCGGTATCGTGCATCCTCAGCCGTTGGATCTCATTTAAGCGCTCCGCCTCGCTTTCGGCCACCAGATCTGGATCGGACGGTCCAGATCCGATCGGCCCACGCGCACAGTGCGCGAGTCCATGGTGGACCTGGCTCACCGTGGACCAGAGACTGATTTCTGGTTTAAATAAAATTCAGAAAAATAGTTTAAACTTCCAAAATTCATATCTTGCTCAAATTAACTCCAAATTTCACCATTTTAATTCTGGAAAATTTGTCTTTTCATTCTCTACACTTTTATGCAATAAAAACAATATGTTTATTTGGCACATAATAACCTTATTAAATAATAAAGAAAATTCCCCTTTAGGGTTTAATTAATACTTTAAAATAAATAATTCAGAAAGATCCTTAAAAATTTATAAATTAATTCCAGAAGATGTAATTGCTCCATTTCACTGTTATTAATACATTATAAATGGAATGACCATTTTGTCCAAGACATTTTATTTAATAACATTCCCAATACCCCTTTTAGGATTTAATTAATATTCCCTTTTAAATAATACAGAAAAACTCTTAGAAATTTATATAATAATTTTAGATGATCTATTAACTCTAGTACACTATTTATAAGCCAATGAAGACATAATAATTCATTTTGCTCATTTTAACTTATTAAACAACATTTCCAAGTTCCTTTAAAATAAATGATTAAAATACAACACTCTACCAAAAAGTATCATGAAAACTTGTATAGTAAATTCAGAGGACTTAATGACTTTATTCTACTGTTTAATGCAACAAAAGTAGCATGATTACTTTGCCCACTTTAATATATTAAATAATATTGCAAAAGCCCTTTTAGGACATTTAATTAATTCATTTAATGAAAAGTCAACACTTTATGAACATATCCTAAAAACTTATATAATAACTTCAGAAGACCATAATTTCACTCTTTTTCACTACAATAAAACATTAAGGTTAATTGTATACCTTTTTGCTTCATCTCTAAAAAGGGGAAATAAAAACCCCTAGGAAAAATAATTACATCAAGTCTTAAGATTCAGAAATCTCATTAGAAATCAATCTTAGATATTTAAGTGACCATTCCCTAGGATTTAAGACTCTATCTCCCTTACTTAAATCCAACCACAGCTTGTGTGCTTATATGCTTGATTTTGGATTGTTTATTGAATGTTGTGTTTATTTTTCCGTATCGAGAAGACTACAACGTCATCGAAGGTCCGGAGTTCTATCCCGAGGTTCCTCCTTCACCCTTTGCTGAGCAAGGCAAGTCATCGACCATCTCTGTGGAAACAGTTGATCATCATTGAGCCCATGTTTCAATAAATTATCGCTATAACCCATAGGTTAATATTGCATTAGTCCAATGATCAAGCCTTACACTTATATTTATTAGATCCCTGTCCTTGTGTGCCAACCCAAGCCATGCTTATTGAGCCTTAACTCCTTGTCACTCTACTATAAAAATATTAGCTAGTGCCCAATGTACCGGCACAACTGCTATAGGTTAAAAAGAACGAGTCGTAGATAGCTGGATTTTGTACATGAATTTCCCTGTTATTCTCGTCTCTGGACTCTGTTGGAGTTGGCTAGGTTATAAGTATGGTGGGTTCCGGGTGCAAGCTCGGAAACTGGTTGGTCGCACCCGGGGCACTATAAGGACTGGTCTGCGGGATCTGTTGCAAAGCACTTCCGTACCAACCACAAGTCTAATGGGTAAGTCCTAACTGGAAGTGTGGAACACTCCGTCTCTCGGCACCATAGAGGAGGGGGCAAGGGGCTAGCCTGCGGGCGACTTGTACCAAAGGAGGCTCAAGGGGGGGTATGGTGGGGCACCGACGCGTCGGGACACCATATGAAACCTATAAGAGGGTGCTGTTGAGTCGGAGAGGACCATACGGAAGGTTTTGGCACGAGTTCCCGTGAAATGGGTCATCTCGTTACACTTTGGTGTAAGTGATGAGTGCGTGCCTTGTGGGTACAGTGGTACATCTCTGATCAGAGTAAAAATAAATCTTTTCGAAAAGCCGAGCCCACGGTCAAGGGCGGGTTGTGTGACTACTCGCAGTTAGTTTACAATTGGTTGAATGTTTGAGTTATTCATGGCATGTAAGGACTGTTGTGCGAGGAGGTGAAACGTACTCCTCGAGTTAGAAGATGATGATGCATACACATGTTTACTTTTCAGTACTAATAAATTGATCACACTTAATGCTTTACAATTATGCTGCTTCCGCAAAACTAGCCACTTTCTCCCTTGTTATTTACCTTGCATTATAATTGCATTCGGTGGCTTGCTGAGTACATCTGTACTCACCCCGTTGACTTACACCATCAGAGCCCGTCTACTACGAGGAGGATGCAGGTCTGGAGTAGCGACCCAGTCAAGGCGAGACTGGAAGGAGGCGTTCATCTAGGACCCTTATTTTATTAGTTTCTCTTCACCTTTATTCACTTTTGTATTAATGCGGTCTACGAACCGTGAATGATTGCCCGTATTGTACGTGGTCGCATGATGAACGTCTTGTTTTATTGTTTTTCTATGGAATTTCAATAAAGTCCTGATTTATTAAATCGGGGCGCGACAAAAGTAAACAGATCAACAGAGCCCTAAAAAATCTAGCCTAACAACAACCGATGTCCTAATTGAAAAGACACCAACACAGTGCTAAAGGACAGATTAATGAATCATTTAAAGCATGGGCAGATCAAGGTTCACTGAGATAAATCATCCCAGCAATTTATCTAAGTGCATTTAAAACGAGAAGTCTTACTGTTCAAAATTTGTCTCCTGTTCAAAACTTGACGAAGCTTGTGCTATGTGAACGTACGAAGCCTGAAGTAGTTGAAGCTGGTTCGGTGCAGTCATGCGAAGCCAGAGGCTGATGAAGTGTAACGCAAACTATCGAAGCTTGATCAGCCGGAGGTCACAAACCAGGACTTCGAAGCCCACCAAAATTCGAAGACTACTTCGGATCGAAGTAGCTCCGAAACAGCCTTCGAAAAAGCAAATTTCGGTTCGAAGGGTGACTCCGCAAAGAAAAAATAACCTGCATGCTTCGAAACTTTTATCTGAATGCTGCTGTCCCAAAAACCACAGTCTCCGACACAAGTGCTTCTGTAGACTTCGATTTCAGACACAAACTAACAGCGAAGGCAGCACTTCGGTGGGGCCCACACAAGGTTAAAAAAACAGTGACTGCAGAGCCGTGCGCTAGCTTCTTTGACTCAAACAAGCAAGCTACACGCTGCTACTGCAAATCGTTGGAGTACAAACGAACCATCAAAGCATCTACAAGGCTATTCAATGATCTGTGCAGTAGCTACAGAGCTACACATGAGGCACAAGATACGAAGAACAAAATGAAGTCTGTAGCACCTGGCAACGCAAGAAGACAGCCTAAAACATTTCTCTAGCCATGACTTTTGAGTAGTAAAAAGAACCAGTTCTCACAGTAAAATGTGAACACAAAGATTGAGACAAACTAATCAACAAAGTACTAGTGTTGTGTGTATTGCTGCATGCATCTAGCTGTTGTCCTGGCTATGCGAGCAGCCTGGCTAGCCATGTGAAGAGACTAGCCTAGCTAGGCGCTAGCTAGCATTTAGCTGGATGCTATCCACAGAGAACCGCGCCACATATGCAGCAAGACCTGCGCACTAGGAGCTAGACTTCATGATAGACTGCAAAGCTAGTTCGGTGCATGAACATCAATTTAAAAACTATGCACAGAACCGAGTGGAAACAACGAGAAAACTGCAGCACGCAGCAGAAGAAAAATTGACAGATCAAACAGGTGATTTTAGATACAAGCAGGGAATAAACAGTGACGAAACACAAGGGAACTCTGATGAAAAACTGTAACTCAAAGATTGATAGGAGTACCCCAGATTGATGGCGGCGATTTCAGAGCAAAACCAAGTAAAATACTCGCCGGTGGCGGCGCACACATGAACAGGAACAAAAAATGTGGGGAAAGTGAACTCTGATTTTTAGATTAAAAAGTGAGTTGCCTAACCCTAGGGATTGGGGCCTATTTAGGGCTGGTTTGGGAGCCCAAAATCCCAGCCCATTCCCTGGGGATGGGCCGGGATTCCCGGCCCATCCCCAGGGAATGGGCTGGGATTTTGGGCTCCCAAACCAGCCCTTATAGGCAGCCCAATAAATGGGGAAAATGCAGAAATACCCCTAGGGTTTTTTACAGACACTGAAATAAATGGAAAAGACCGAAATGCCCTTAGGATTTTTTACAGACTCACTGACAGACTGTGGGCCTAAAGGCAAAAACATAAAAACCTAAATAAAGGTAACTTGTCCTGATGCGGAGCTTCCGTAGCAGCTACGGCTTCACCTCAGAACGGTCAGATTCGAGATCAGCGGTCGTCAGTTTTGCGTCGAAACTGACAAAGCGTCCACCGTCTTCGCACCGGGTACCCGGATTGGGCTGGCCCAATTCCGCAGCTCCCTCAGCCCGGCAATCGCTCGCCGCCCGTGTACCTGAGTCAATCCCGGTCAACAGCCCAGTGGATCCTCTGCTGCTCCTAGCCCATGTACCCGGATTGGGCGAGCCCGACTTCGCGGCCCCTCTGCCCGACAGTCGCTCGCTGCCCGTGTACCTGAGTCACACGCGGCCCAGACGCAACAGGTCTTCTCTCTTTTCAGTCCTCTTTGACTAACGTTGACAATGACTCATCACATCTGGAGCCATGAGGCCCACGCTATTCAGCATGGCTCCTCACCTGGAGGGCGGTGCGCTGGCTGGCAACCAAGAAGGTGGGTCCTCTGCCTCAATAGGTGTGGGCTGTCTATGTAGTAGGCTGGATGATGATGGTGACCTCGCAATAGCTTTCTTTCTCGTCGGGGAAGACTCCGTGAAACATTGGCTCATGCTCAAATCCGAGGAAACCGACGAGCATGCGAAGCTCGCGGATGAATCCGGCCTCATCACGAAGAGTCCCGCTCATGGTATGGACCGGCATCTACAAAAGGGCGAAATTTTTGTGAAAACTCCAGAAGATGAGAAGGTAAGTAGTTTCGTAAGAAAATATGGCTAATATAAGTCCTAGGGTCAGGTCTGTTTGGCTTCCTACAGTCAAGTCTGCTCTGATACCATCTTGTCACGACCTGATTTAATAAATCAGGACCTTTATTGAAATTCCATAGAAAATCAATAAAAACAAGACGTTCATCATGCGACCACGAATAATACGAACAATCATTCACGGTTCGTAGACCGTATTAATACAAAAGTGAATAAAGATGAAGAGAAACTAATAAAACAAAGGGTCCTAGATGAACGCCTCCTTCTAGTCTCGCCTTGACTGGGTTGCTACTCCAGACCTTCATCCTCCTCGTAGTAGACGGGCTCTGGTGGTGTAAGTCAACGGGGGTGAGTACAAACGTACTCAGCAAGCCACCGGATGCAAATATAATGCAGAGTAATAACAAGGGAGATAGTGGCTAATTTTGCGGAAAAACATAATTGTAAAGCATTAAATGTGATCAATTGATTAATACTGAAATGTAAACATGGGTATGCATCATCATCTTCTAACTCGAGGGGTACAGTCATCCCCACCTCGCTCAATAGTCCTTACATGCCATGAATAACTGAACCATTCAAACAATTGTAAACTAACTACGAGTAGTCACACAACCCGCCCTTGACCATGGGCTCGGCTTTTCGAAAAGATTAAATACTCTGATCAGAGGTGTACCATTGTACCCACAAGGCACGCACTCATCACTTACACGAACGTGTAACGAGATGACCCATACCACGGGAACTCGTGCCAAAACCTTCCATATGGTCCTCCTCGACCCGACAACACCCTCTTATGGGTTTCATATGGTGTCCTGACGCGTCGAGCCTCACCATACCCCCCCCTTGAGCCACGTCGGTACAAGTCACCCGCAGGTTGCCCCTTTCCCCCTCCACTATGGTGCATCGAGTCAGATTGTTCCATACTTTCAGTTAGGACTTACCCATTAGACTTGTGGTTGGTACGGAAGCGCTTTGTAACAGATCCCGCAAACCGGTCCTTATAGTGCCCCGGGTGCGACCAACCAATGCCCTAGCTTGCACCCAGAACCCACCATACTTATAACATAGCCAACTCCAACAGAGTCCAGAGACGATAATAACGGGGAAATTCATATAGTAGACTCCATCTATCTACGACTCATTCTTTTTATCCTATAGCAGTTGTGTCGGTACATTGGACACTAGCTAATATAATATTGTAGAGTGATAAGGAGAGTAGGCTCAATAAGCATGGCTTGGGTTTGCACACAAGGACGGGGATCTAATAAATATAGTGTAAGGCTTGAGATTAGACTAATGCAATATTATCCTATGAGTTATAGCGATAATTTATGAAAACATGGGTTCAATGATGATCAAAATGGGCGTTGTGACTTGCCTTGATCAGCAAAGGGTGAAGGTGGAACCTCGGGATAGAACTCCGGCTGCTCGACGAACTCGTAGTCTTCTCGATACAGAAAAATAAACATAGCATTCAATAAACAGATAAAACATCACCAAAATAATAAACATACAAGTTTATGGGTTTTACTATGTGAAATAAGGTTTTATTATTCTGAAGTTTGGTGAAAAACATTAAAGATTAGTTTTTAAGGCATTTCCCAATTTATTTTATGAATTAATAATTTTATCCCTAAGGGGTTTTTATTTATTTAATTAATAAGATTATGTTGGGCAACAGGGACATAATGTTTTTATGGCATTAATGTGTAGAGAATAAAATGCTGAATTTAATAAAATTTGAATGGTGAAATTTGGAGTTAAAATGAGCAAGTTATGAATTTTGGAAGTTTAAACCTTTTTCTAGAATTTTATTTAAACAGAAAATTGGGCTTTAGTCCACGGTGGACTGGTTCACTATGCGCGTGGACCGATCGATCCAGGACCGTCGGATCTGGATCCAGCGGCCAGGCGTGAGGTGGGATCGGTTAAATGAAAACGGATGGCCACGATTAAATCCCACGAACCGGTATGACATGGATGCACAGGATTCATCTGGGGGTTTAAGTAGTGATTGACGACCCAGATTAAAGGATACCGGTTTGACTGGATCCAAGGGCTTAGATTAGATCCCCTCAGGATCTAATCCAGGCCGCACAGATACGATCGGACGGCTTAGGTGCCATCCGGCACGACACGCGTTAAGGGGGAACGTACCCCCTTCGTCTCTGGCGACGGCGGGGCTCGGGCGCGGCGGCGATGGCGACGGCGAGTGCCTAGGGCTCTAGCTACCAGCAGAAATGGAACGAGGGGAGTACGGCGGTTCCAACCATACCTGCGTCGCGCGAGGATGGTAGAAGGATGGCGGCCGACGGCGAGGGTAGACGTCGTGGTCTTCTCGGGTTGTTGACGACGACGGCGATCCGGCGGTCTTCACGGCCAACCGAGGCGTGGCCGAGGACGGGCGGGGGATGGCGGTCGCAAAGGTGTCATCGGCGAGGGCAGCGGTGGCTCGAGTCGTCGGCGAGCGGTGGCTAGAGGCGGAACAGAGCTGAAGGCCAAAAACCGGGTGGCGGCGCTCGGGAAAGTGATGGCTTGCGCTAAGGGGGTGTGGGCGGAGTGCGGTGTTCGGTAGGGTACTTATAGGGGGTCGCCGGCGCTGCTATGGCAAGGTAAACGGAGGAAACCCGAGAGGGTTCCCTATTTACTCTAGCGAGGCTTCCGAGTGTACGGGCTAGCTTCCTTAAGCGTAAAAATGCGTCGGCCAAAGATGGAAGGAGGGCGCCGGTGCTCGGGTAAAGAAATCCGAGGTGGATCCGAGCGAATGCGGGCAGCTAGCGGTGGGAAAATGGAAGGAGATCACCGGGAAAGGAAAGGGGAGGGAGGGATTCCATCGGAGAAGATGGATCCGACAGGTGGCCCCCACCTGTCGGCGGGTGAGCGAAAAAGGAAGGGCAGACAAGTGGGCCCTGGCGGTCAGTGGGCGAACGCGGGGAAAAGAGGGGCTGACTTGTGGGGCCGTGGTGGGGCGTGGGCGGGAGAGAGAGGCGGGAGGCAGCGCCGACAGGTCGGTCCCACCTGTTGGTGGCTGGCGGTTTGGACTAGGCTAGGCTCGGAGACTTTGAGGGTTGAGGCCCATTTAGATTTATAAATGTTTTCTAATTTAAAATAATTCTAGTAATTCATTTATTTGATTAAGGGTTGAATCACTGTTGATAAAAATTTGTAAAAATTCCTAATATTATGTCTTGACTTGTAGATTATTTCACAAATTTTCCAAGTCCAAATTCTGAGTATTTCTCTCTGTTTGGCTTTAATAGGGCTCTTTTAGGATTTTCTTAAATCAATAATTCCAGAAATTCTTTTAATAATATATTTCCTTTATTTTATTTATTTTTAATTCTCGGGGTGTTACATCTACATACCAAGATAAAAGGAAAAACAGAACTAACCACCTATACCGTGTGTCTTTTAAAGCAACGACTCTCTTAGGTGTGTCTGATGGATTAGCCGACATTCGAACATAGACTGTCTTGGATACCCCAACGACCATACCAATAACATCTAGGATAAACATTCCATCGGCGCAGATAATTTGCAGGAGCATATGAAAATAATAAACTACGGATGAAAGGCAGCACAATAAGAACCGTACCAGATAAATATTCTTGCAGGCCAACTCAAGAAGAAAGGCTGATAAAAGGCACCAGCGTATAAACATAGGACGGAAAATCAGCTAGCACATCTTTCACCTCATCCACCTGAGTCCATGGTGTGAACCTAAGCATATATTTGTTAGGGAACGGTTTGTAAGCAGGCTTGCTAGGGACAACAACAAATTTAGTGAACGTATAGATCTTCGATTCCTCTATGATTTCCTTGAATTTCTCAGCCCGCGCTCTTGGTATTTCTATGTACATTTCATTGCTCTGTTAAAATAAGTAAATCAAACGTTAGTACCTGAAATAGAGAACAAAGAAAACGCATCGAAGCGAAAAGAAATAACCTTTTCATCTACAAGAACCAGATCAACATGTATGGGAGGCTGATTATCGCGAGTTCCACAATAATCCCACATCCTCGCAACTCTCACACAAACGCACCAATGCTTCCCCATGGGAGAAACATCAGATAGTAGATCGAAACCCATCTACAAAGCAGTGTAGAAGAGATTCAATACATAGACTGAAAAACTTAAAGCAAGTACAAGGTATGAACCAGGGTCCTCAAAAAGCACCTCACAAGGAACATAAGAACCACACCACAAGATCAATAGAAATAAGGGCAAATCGCATGACTATCTCTAAAAAGCACGCACATACACAACGTGGCACAGCATAATGTAGCGTCTAAGTAATGGCAGAAAATATTTCTCGGTACACAATATTTCTAGTGCAGGAGGCACAGTTCCTGTCATCATCCTCAATAAGTATTTTTAGACCACCACGTGATGTCACCCGCGATACAGCTACATATAACTGGCCATGAGAAAACACCGGATTTTTTAAGTAAATCCCCACAGCAGCTAAAGTTTGTCCCTGACTCTTGTTTGTAGTCATAGCATAGCAAACACGTATGGGGAACTGACGACGTTGTAATGCGAAAGGTCATCTCTTGTTTGAAGTAGCCAAAGATATCCACGGGATATACACTATACGGCCAACATTGGAACCGTTCAAAATCACTACACCGATCATTCGGTCACCTAAATTAGTAACAAGTAATCGAGTATCATTGCATAAACCAGCAGACTGATCTAAGTTTCTAAGCAACATTATAGGAGCACCCTCTTTGAGAGATAGCACATGATCAGGAAAACCGTTCACTTTAATTGAATTCAAGAACTCAATAGGATAGAGAACATCCATATCGTCGAGATTTTCTGATGCTCTCAACATAGAATCAGAACTATAATAATGTCTAACATCACCAGGAACCAGATCTAGAACATAATTATTGACATCGTTGCACACATCGTTTGTTGGAGATACTATCACGCGGTCATGTAGATAATAAGGGTCCCTATACCGCTTAGCAAAATCATTATAAACAGGAAAAACAATCGCAGCAATTTTATCAGCATTATTCACAACTAATAGATCATTAGGAATAGTGATCCATGATGGCTCGCTTTGGTCGCTTTTGTCTCCACGTGAAAATGCTATTGCAGTACCATCCCCAATAGAAAGGACCCATTTGCTAAATTCCACGACCTCAGCCAGTGACGTGGGATCTAATGAAGGGTTTCGAAGGCGCATATTAACCACCAAGTGTAGCATGCGAACATGACGACACAAAGCAGAATTAATTATTGTTGCATCAATGGTTTTTGATCGGACACCTCCCTCAACCACAGGTAGGATCTGGCGGAAATCACCACCTATCACAACCACCATACCGCCAAAGGGACGTGAAGCAGCAGAAGGATCATCCTCGCCAAGGATATCGCATAGCGTTCTATCCAAAGCCTCAAAACAGCGGCGATGGGTCATAAGAGCTTCATCCCATATAATGAGGCATGTTGATTTAATAAGGCCAGCCAGCATAGTGCCACGCTTGACATGGCAAACCAACAATTCATCCACATCTATAGGTATTTGTAACCTAGAATGAGTTGTTCGGCCTCCAGGAAAAAGCAGTGAGGCTACACCGGAAGAAGCCACAATGAGGACAATATTTTTTTTCCGATCTGAGATGTGTCACAATGCAATTCCAAAGAAAGATTTTACCAGTCCCACCATGACCATACACGAAATAAAACGCCGCCTCTATTTGCACAACACTTTGAATAATTCGATCGAAAGCATGTTTTTGATCAGTATTAAGTTGGCTGCAAAGCACAGGAGCCTTTGACGCCAAACCAATGAAATCATAGGACACTTCATCGTGAAGGAGATGATTGTCAGAGGCAGGACTTCTAATAGAGGGAAGGCTATAAGCAGACATAGCAACACCGTTTAGTATGAAAAGCGCACGTAAATCTTCTAGAACCATGGTCCTAAGTTGCTCCATGGGAATAACGTATGAAGGATTAGCAAGTGTTCTCTGTAACGTGAACATGATATCATCAGACATGGAAGGCCAATACTTATCTCTTGGCGTAAAAGATTACGCTAACAGGTTTCTAAAGATTAGAAACTAACAAACGAAGTGTTTGTGAAGTAAACTATTTCAAGCCTTCGAAAGGATAATAGCTCAAAATAGTTCGAAGACGTGTATTGAATAACTTGTATTCGGTCCCCATTACAGGGTAAAACGGGGGGTATTTATAGGCCCAAACATTAAGGAAAAGACCTTTTTATCCCTCTGTTACAACCGACATAGTGGAAACTATTCGGTACCCTTAATAGGGCTAAAATAGTAAAAGACTAATCTAATGAGAAAGAAGATAAGTCTTCCATCCTAGATGGCAAGGAAGCTCTCGGAAGAGTCCAAGTTCGAAGATATACTCCGAACTAGAGTTTGCCTCCATACTTCGAAGTTGATCCAATGTACTCCTAGAGTTAGATGCTGGAAACCTTTGATCTAATCACTTGCCTTTGTCTTGTTATAGTAATAACCTTGAAGATGAAGTATTTTCCTCCAACAGTAGCCCCTTGAATACGCTTCTCCGCTAGATCTGTAATGTTAGGAGAGCAGTATAGGCAATAAAAATAATCATGCGCAGGGGTTAACAGATTTAATCAATCTCTGAAATACGTGGAAATATAAAACTTCGAATTAGCTTCTAAGAAAGTTACGTTTGAACTATCTTAGAATTAACTTGAGGAGCCCAAAAGCTTTTTTTAGGCTTAGAAGAAATAGCCGTTGGCTCTTTTATTCTAATGGAAGTTACGCGATGCGTCAACTCCGCAAAAAAGATAACCATTAAGAATGCGAAACGGCAGATACAAAACGGTAAAAAAATCGTGGCCTGGGCTATAAATAGAGGGCCCAACCCCTTCTTGAGTACTCTTCTCACCGCTTTAGCGCAAGCAAACCCTAATCCCCATCTTCTTCCTTGAGCAACCAAAGCAAGTCCATGGCGAAAACCAGTTTCAAGGTTCCTGGGGCGGCTTCATCCTTGGCTCGGCAACCAGCTATGGCAGCAGCGGCGGTGGCGACATCGGCAACGATGACTCCGACAACGACAGTAGCAGCATCAATGGTGGCGCCAGGAAGAAATCCCCAACGTGATGATCCTCATGATCTCCTTTCGGCATCATCGAAGTATGCGGATCAATCTTACCAACTGGGACCTTCAACCTGTAAGAGGGAGTCGCTCGCAGCAGCGATAGAAGGAAAGATTAGTTCGGAGATTGTGATTCGCAAACCTGGAAAAGAAGCTATTCCTTCACCAAGGCCCGGAGAAGTGGTTGTCTTCGAAGCCTTTTTCGAAGCTGGATTAGGGCTTCCGGTTGTCGACTTCTTAGCCGAGGTACTAGAATTATTCCATATCACTCTTCCCCAACTTTCTTCGAACGCGATAGCATGCCTTGCCATCTTCGAATGATAACGTCTCCTTGCTTCGGTGGCTAAAAATAATCCAAGGAGCTGCGAAGACGATGAAGATGGCAGGCATTCGGTATGGAGAAATCTCCGGACAAGTGGCTGCTATCGGCATACTTCGTTACTACGAAGATCTGGGAATATCGATAACTACGAAGTGGCGTCCGAGACCGAGATTCGGCGAACGAGGGGAAGGCGTCCGAGACACGGTGCGGCGGAGGACGACGGCGGTGCGGCGGAGGCGCGGTGGCCATCTGGGACGACAATCGACGCTACACAAGTTTCGGTGGAGAATGGGGAGAGGGCGCCAGATTCGGCAGAGAATGGGGGAGGGTGCAGGAGGCCGAGAGGTTGAGGGTGAGCAGGAGCACAACAACTAGGGGAGGGGGAGGTCGCCGATGGCATGGTAGCTGACGGATCCACACCACCGCCTGCGATCTAGAGGGGAAAGGGGATGATTGAATCGCCGCCCGATGGGAGGAGGCTCTGGGGCGGACGGGACAAGAAAAGGGCGATGCTAATGTGACGACATATCGGAGACGCACGTCGCAGATCGGACGGTGGGGAAATTTCTGCTTGCTCGACCGGCTTCTGGACTAGGTGGACTGTAGAAGGAGATTGGGAGCGGAAAGGAGTTGAGCTACTAGGGAAGAAGGTTAGGTATGGAGGGGTGAACGACACAGATGCATCGTGGGAGAGAAAAATAATTATTTATTAGCTGGGTGGACCAAACGAGAGAAAAATGAAAGGAGTGATGTGACCCTACGCTGCAACAAATCCTGGAGGCACGATACAAGTCGGATGGCGGAGATAATTTCAGTGACGTGGCCACGCTGGCTGGCCGCCCAAGCCGCCACCCTTTAAGATTACTAACTAGACATAAGGCGCACATTGTGCGCCCCATCTATAAGTATAGACAAAAAAAAGACGAAGACCGAATAAAGAACACATTAAGAAAGTCAAAACCCTTTATAAGATAAAAAAGAAAACTTATAGAAAAATAACGTCCGTATAGATATATTTGTGTACATTCTTTAAATATGTCTGCCCACATGAAACTTATCCATAAGATATTAAATAAACACATGAATTTTTCTAAGTGTTAGTATAGTATAACAATGATAGAATTTATCACTTACCAATAGTGAACACAAATAGTAGAATCCCTGATGGCAGAAGTTAGGTAATCTAGTCATAATCTAGTCAAATGTGCAAGGTCCTGGTTGCACATGAGCTATATATACAAACAATCCTTGGGTACAAAATAATCATGACCAAATAAAACAATGGAAGTTAGAACATTTTATTTGTTACAGTTCATTCAAAATTATGTACAAATGAGTATCAATCTAGTCTCAAGCAAATCCATGGGGTATTACTTCAGTAATTGATTCATCACCAAGAGAAAACTGCCATATAAATCTTAAAATCGTCAAGTCCGCAATTAGCATAAAGATGACATCTATATAAAAAGACTAAAACACCAGCTCTACTTGTTTGTTGTCATCTTATTCTCGGTTTTCTCGTGTAGTTCAAAATCTGAAAAACATTAGAAATCAGTCCACATCGCCATGAACTATCAAAATGAGAATTTGATTTGACATATTTAAAGCAGAATAACAGCACGGGAATCCCCAACATTTGCTACATATAGATGACCACCAACCAAAACTGCAGTGAAAGCTGTCGAACCATCATCCCTAAAGGCATTGGATTCTAATTCTAAGAAATCTGCATCTGTTTTCTGATATGTTCCACTTGTTTTATGAAGTTGAAAATATAATCATTAGCATACTGACAAAGGTGAACAAATAATTGTACAGGTAAAACAAAAGAGAAATTAATGGCAAGCTTTGTGTCTGTCAGAAACTCAGGGTGTTCCATAAGGTTTTCGAACAGATTTTCCTTCAAATACTCAGCAGCACGTGATCCTCCATGACCTATTGCACCAGATATTCAAAAGAGAAACATGGTGGGCAAGGAATTGAAAAGGTAGATAAGGCAAGATTGGAAACCATACCATCGAATACACCAAATATGCTAACAGCCTGCCCATCAATTTCAGTTAATTTTACATCATAGAAATCCTCCACGGTAGCTATCACAACCACAAAACTTGCATGTATTATCAATTAGCTATTCAACGGTTGATTTCTTGATTTCTTCAAGTAGCTTGCAGTAAATAGACTGTAGTTTATTGGCTCCATCTCATTGATTTTGCCGAACTGATCGTTATAGAAGCCCCATAGCTCGAACCTATTTCAAATTGAAGTATGAAGGAATATTGTCAGCATGTTGACACATGTCAGCCAAAAATACCAGAGTATCAGAAAACACATACCAGTATGCCAAGAACCGAAAAGGCGCATACTTGCCATAGATACTATGCAATTCCTTGTGAATGGAACTAATGGTGTTGGCTCTCTTATGAAACTGCAGTAAATTTTAGGCATGGCATGACATGACATGTTGAAATCTATCGAGCTTCAAAATATCAACGCAAGATATCAAGAGAAAGCTTACTTGTTTTAAATGTCAAACAGTCTCAGTGTCAGATGGGATCATGTGGAAGAACCCCATACACATGAGCACATTGGCACGAGTGAAAGGGCCAAATCCGGAGATAGTTGATACTTCATTCAGTCTCTTATAGGTGGATGAGATAGTTGATTGGCCTTGTGTGCCATTGTCTGCAAGGGAAACGACATGTTCTTACTGCAACCCTTGCACCTGGAACAGACAGAATTGTCATTCACAGTAGAGATAATAGCATTTGCAGCTACTCCTTCAGCATGTAATGATAGGTTGACCCTTACTTTCTTTGGAATTGGCTCTTCACTTGGACCTGTTGTTGTCTGGTCTCTCTTCTGATTCTGAAAATGAATGGATTGCAATTTTAAACAGAGAAATAATCCAATACTATTCATTATTCAAAGAGAATTAAGCAACCTGTGTGGCCATTAAGGATTAAACATTGTCCAGATTTTTTTCCTGCTCACATAACTCTGGTGTCCATATGCACATATCGTCACTTCAACTGTTAGGAAATGCATTGGAGTTGCCGTGTCCAAGACATGTTCATTTTTTCGAACATGAATTATCTTTCCTACATCATATGATAGTCAGTTACTATACATAGAGGTCTTCGATTCAGATATTTCTAGAAAAAACAATCAAATGCCATTTGACACATCCATCACAAACAATCAACTAATTTTCATCACTTGTAAAAACGATATAGAAAAAAGGTATTGATCCATCCATATTGACATTTGACACATATATTTCAGTCAAATGACATCTCAGCCAAAAGAGGTCAATGCGACAATTAAGTAAGAGTAATTCTAGAGTTATATCTTGTTAACACAGTAAATCATAACTTAATTTCACATATATTTCATGGTTGTATGTCTGCTTTGCTTTAATAATTTTGTTAACATCAATCTTACAATGACCCTACTATCATATATTCTGAGATCTTCCTACAAGACATGTCATAAACTTAACACATCCTCAAAAGTTCCCATACCTTTTCTGATTCTCAAATCTCAACTATAACTGATATGAGGCATAAAATTAAACTTACATCACTCTCACTCCACGTGAAACCAGATAATTGGAGTATATGACCTTTGAAATCAATAGTTTACATCACACAAACAGTCTACTGTCAATAAGTGTGATAAACAAATAAGAGCTCGCGAAAGAGAACTTCAGCACTTAGATCAATCAGAAATAATTCAAACTTACAAGTTTTAGGGGTCCATAATTTCTAGGAACTGATAGCCTAAGGACCTCATTCTATACAGGGTTCAAGTCACTCTTTTAACCGTTGTTTGAACTTTCTGCAATTAGGCCAGCAATTGAGTCTTTTCAGAATAGATTAGCATAACAACCAAAATGGTTTATATATGTAAAAAAACATACCTGCTCTCCAAGTGTTATTCTAAACATATGTATGAGCACCCTATCCAGGTTCTGATAAAAGCAATCTAGTACATTTATTACTAAACATAAACAAATAGATACTCTATTTTTTATTTTTTGAGATGATCTTGAGAAAATAAGGATATCACTTGGATTCATAACCTGTAAAGAAAAAGTGTGTGCATGTAATGTAGGCATACCAAAGCAAAGGATATTGAAGCATGTAATATTGAAGCATATAATAGATAGCAAAAAATCAATTTGTGTTGAAATACTATGTAAATTTGAATTTATTTACACAAGTTCACAATTTGAACCATATTGATCCACATAACAATCATCTGACAGCTCTGGTCCTCAACTCAAGCATATTCTGATCAATCTCAGTTTGATGTTTTGCAATATATGGCTTAAAGAATGATTCATAGACATAGCTCTGGTCCTGCTACTACCAGTGCTAGACAAATCACAAATTAAATGAAAGACTTACAACTCACTCAGCCTGGGAAGATTGCTCAGGTACAGCACACCACCGGCTAGTTGATTGTTCTCAAGGTGACTGCAAATGCAAAAATATATGATTAGAAGTAGAAGCAACGAAAAAAGAAAGAATGGGTGGAGTTGCTCACACGACGGACATGCCTGGAGAGGCACTGAGGTCCAAAATTGGGCCTGTCAACATGTTATTGTCAAGCCGGCTTGCACCTCATTAAAAAATAGTGGAATGAAGTTAATTAATTTGACACATTAGCTAGGAATTCGAATCCCTGAGCGAGTAGTGCAAAAATGAAATTCTTACATATCTTGTAGCCATGACAGGGCCGCTAGCTCCGGTGGTATGTCGCCGGTTAACTTCTTTCCTGAAAGATTTCTATCGGGTATCTGCAAGCACAAATTAATCTAGGATCACGAGCGGCACCACAGGGTCCATTCGGCTTTGTCTGTAGGCGGAGCAGTGTCCGTGGAGGAATCGATGATGTGCGTCGGTAGTGGGTTGTTGTTCGTGGAACTGGTGGCGGCGGCGACGCTTGGTGTGGTGGTGGGGCAGGCTAACTTCACTTCGTCGGCGGATCTGTCGGCGCTGTACACAGCATGAGGATCGGTTGCATGGGGAAGAACACCAGCGACGTTGATGATGAGGACGCCGACATTCGCTTCCCTATCGTCGTCCTCACCAGCCTTCATGCCGTCGGGGGCACTCCGTCGGAGTCTAGAGCCTGCTCTCCTTCGATGTCAGGGCCCACTACAAATCCTGGGCTGACTTGAGTGGCACCCTTCGGCTAGGGCTGCAGATCGGTGATGAGCTAGCAGGGGCGAGGCATGGAGTAGTCGATGGAGCATAGCGATGCTTGGGGCGCGGTGGCGAGGACGTGTCGGTGATGCTGTCCCAGACGGAGATCCAGGATGCTGCGGATGCTGAGAGACACGGTCACCGCTGCCATGTACATCAGTGACTCCCCTACGCCGCCGCAGAGTCCTGGGAGCCCCGGGTCCATGACGACCAGAGCGTGAGCTGTGGCCTCGTGCCCGCCCCGCACCACGTCTTGGAGCGTCGTCTCGCCGCGCCGGTTGGTGGCGCGGGTGAGGGCGCACAATGAAGGGGGGGAGGTGGAGGAGGATGCGGCGACAAGGAGGGCGACGACCTTGTGGGCCCCGACGTGGGCTGAGAGGTGGAGCGGGGTGTCGAGCGCCGCATCGCGTGCGGTGAGGAGGCTCGAGCCGCGGCGGAGTAGGAGTGACGCCCGCGACCATGTGCAGGAGTGGGGTTGTGGCGGCGAAGTGGAGATGGAGCGGCGGCTAGGGTTAGGGGGATGGGGAAGGGAGTGGCCAAATGGGGATCGGGACGGGGCTCGCAGGAGCTGGGGCTCCCAGCGGCCTGCACTTTTTCACAAAAGCCCTTGTGTTTCTCGCATTTAGAGCGCACTCCTATTTCTCGAATTTTCACTCCGTCGCGTATAAATTATCAGGAAGAAAGGACGCAGACGCAAAATAAGTAAGAGAGCGGACCGCATGGCGCTGGACCTTTACGCGATTAAAGATAAACATGAGGTCCTTTTCGCAAAAATGGAATCTCGGTCAGGAGGCCACGCGTCGTTCGCTGAAAGGCCCACATGAGCCGGAGCGCGGAGAGGCCTCCATTTCTCCGAGGCTTTAAGGATAGTAATGCGTCGTCACCTGATAGTAACTCAAATGGATAATCCATTACATTCCCGTGTGCATGGGCCCACATGCAGGGAGACAACGTGAGCCCACCCCTGACCATTGAATCAGCTATTGGATACCCGGAAATTACGTGCGCCCCACCAACTGACCTCTCTGTCCGACCAAGCCGCACGGGCGTTTTTTCCGACCGATCGGAACGCCTCCCAAACCCCAGCAAACTCCAACGCCTCCCCGCCGCCGGCCTCTTTCTCCGGCCATCTCCTTCCGCCGCCGCCGCCGCCTGCGCCGGGCAGCGCCGATCTCCATCCTGCGAGCAGCGGCACCAGCGTTCTCCTGCTTTCACCGCATCCTCCCTGGTGAGAACTCGTACGGACACCCTCGTTCTCATTTCTCGCTACCCACACCTTTTCTCTTCGCCTTAACCCTAGTTTCTCTTCTGGATCTGGAGTTTTTTCTCCCTTGCCTTAATCTTTAGTACCAATAGCAGTTTGTTTCAAGAAAAAATTGGGGTTAAGCTGTACCCTCATGCCCCACGATAGCTCCGTGCCTGGCAGAATGCACATGTTGGTTGTGGTTATCTAATGTGAAAATGGGAGGAATTGTGCGTCCGTTAATATTCCAGAGTTCTATAAAAATCACACCATATATGCATTTGTTATTTTAAGAATACTTGATTAGTTTGGAAACGAGGCAGCAGAATAGCAGATGTGATGTACATTCTCTCTATGAGCGAATTGGAATTGCTAAATGGAAATTCCATCACATGTGGTCATTATGATCTGCAAGGGACATTTTTATGTGCAATGTGAGATAGAGACAATGTTTATTGATACATAGAGATGCTTTGAGAGCCTTGGCACCAGTAAAGCCTTTCCTAGCCCGTCCATTTAGCACCAGATGGCACATGCCCTTGTATTGTGAAATTATTAGTGCGAGTCACCATGGAAGAGACCTATGGCCATGAGTTGGGGAAGGGAAGAAATTGATAGACTATTTTTCTATGAAATTAATGAAAAAGTAAAACTGTTCTAAAATATATTTGATAGATAGACCTTTCCTATAGTTCATAAAACTCAAATTAGAATTAACATATCATTAGCTGCTAGCATTACATTAAAGTAAAATCCTATAGAGTTGTCGAAAATAAACTCCTAGTGTGACCCTAGAGATTATCAATCTATGTTTTCTTATCAACAACAACAACATAGCCTTTCAGTCCCAAACAAGTTGGGGTAGGCTAGAGTTGAAACCCAATAAGAACCACAAATTAGGGTTCATGCACATGAATAGCTATTTTCTAAGCACTCCTATCCATGGCTAAATCTTTGGGTATATTCCATTCCTTCAAATCACCTTTTATTGCTTCTTCCCATGTTAATTTTAGTCTTCCTCTATCTCTCTTCACATTACTGTCACGCCTTAGGGTTCCACTACGCTCCGGTGCCTCTAGAGGCCTCCGTTGGACATGTCCAAACCATCTCAACCGGTGTTTGATAAGCTTTTCTTCAATTGGTGCTACCTCTAACCTATCACGTATATCCGCATTCCGGACTCGATCCCTTCTCATATGACCACAAATCCAATGTAGCATACACATTTTTGCAACATTTATCTACTGGACATGTCGCCTTTTTGCAGGCCAACATTCTGCACCATACAACATTGCAGGTCTAATCACCGTCCTATAGAACTTGCCTTTTAGCTTCAATGGTACCCTGTTTTGATTCTATGGTTAACATCCTCATCGACATCCCTTGATGCTTGTAGCATTGATCCCAAATATCGGAATGTATCCTTCTTGGGCACTACTTGGCCTTCCAAACTGATATCTCCCTCCTCATGTGTAGTAGTTCCAAAGTCACATCTCGTATATTCAGTTTTCGTTCTGCTGAGTCTAAAACCTTTTGACTCTAGGGTCTCCCGCCACAACTCTAGTTTCCTATTTACTCCTACTCGACTTTTATCAACTAGCACTACATCATCCGCGAAGAGCATACACCAAGGGATCTCCCCTTGTATGTCCCTTGTGACCTCATCCATCACCAAGGCAAATAGATATGGGCTCAAAGCTGACCCTTGATGCCGTCCTATTTTAATCAGAAAGTCATCTGTGTCGCCATCACTTGTTCGAACTCTAGTTACAACATTGTTGTACATGTCCTTAATAAGTCCAACGTACTTCATTGGAACTTTATGCTTGTCCAAAGCCCACCAGATAATATTCCTTGGTATTTTATCATACGCCTTCTCCAAGTCAATGAAGATCATGTGTAGGTCCTTCTTCTTCTCACTATATCATTCCATAACTTGTCTTATTAAGAAAATGGCTTCAATGGTTGACCTTCTAGGCATGAATCCAAATTTTTTCATCGAGACCCGCGTTATCCTTCTCAATCGATGCTCAATGACTCTCTCATAGCTTCATAGTATGGCTCATCAACTTAATTCCTCGGTAATTAGTACAACTTTGAATATCTCCCTTGTTCTTGTATATTGGTACCAATATACTTCTCCACTCTTTCGACATCTTGTTCGATCGAAAAAATATGGTTGAACAACTTGGTTAGCCATACTATGGCTATATCCCCGAGGCATCTCCACACCTTAATTGGGACACCATCCGAGCCCATCGTATTACCACCTTTCATCCTCGTCAACTCTTCTCTAACCTCATTTTCTTGAATCTTCTGCACAAAGTGCTTGTTGGTGTCATCAAAAGAGTCATCCAACTGAAAGGTTGTGTTCTCGTTCTCACCATTGACCAATTTGTCAAAATACTCTTGCCATCTATATTTGATTTCCTCCTCTTTTACTAGGATGTTCTCCATTTCATCCTTAATGCACTTAATTTGGTTGAAGTCCCTCGTCTTTCTCTCATGAATCCTAGCCATCCTATAGATGTCCTTCTCTCCTTCCTTCGTGCCTAATCTTTGGTAAAGATCCTCATACGCTCTACCCTTAGCCACACTTACAGCTCACTTTGCGTTCTTCTTTGCCTTCTTGTACTTCTCCATGTTGTCCACACTCCTATCATGGAACAAGCGCCTATAGCATTCTTTCTTTTCCTTAATAGTCTTTTGGACTTCCTCATTCCACCACCAAGTGTCTTTATCTACACCTCTACCCCCTTTGGTCACTCCAAGCACCTCCGAGGCCACCTTCCGAGTGCAGTTTGCCATCTTCTCCCACATGTTGTTTGCGTCCTCTCCTTCCTTCCAAGGGCCCTCTTTGACTACCCTTTCCTTGAAGATCTCTGACGTCTCTTCATTCAGTTTCCACCACTTTGTTCTTGCAATCTTGGCTTGTTTATCCCTACGTGCGAGCATCTAAAAACGTAAGTCTGCCACCACAAGCTTATGTTGAGAAACAACACATTCCCCTGGAATTACCTTGCAATCCAAGCATGCCCGTTTATCCTCTCTTCTTGTGAGGATAAAGTCAATCTGGCTATAGTGTTGGCCACTACTAAAGGTCACTAAATGGGATTGTCTCTTCTTAAAGAAAGTGTTCGTTATCATTAAGTCAAAAGCTATTGCAAAGTCCAAGACTTCCTCACTCTCCTGATTCCTACTACCATACCCAAAAGTTCCATGAACCGCCTCGAAACTTGTTCTTGTTGTACCTACATGCCCATTAAGATCTCCTATGAAAAGCTTCTTGCTAGAAGGTACAGTTCTAACCAGGCTATCTAAGACCCTGTTTGTTTGGGCTTTCTAGTAGCTTTCCACACTAGAAAGTCGAAAGCTCAAACAAACAGCCAGCTTCTAAGCTGAGCTTTTCAAAAGCCAAAAGCCACGGAAGCTATAATTACATGGAAAGCCCAGAAGTAGTGAAATGTGAGCTTTCCACAACTTTCCATCTCCATCGGCGTTGTCTCTCTCTCCTTCGGTCGTCCGACGTCGCCCCGCCCTTCCCCGCCGTCCCCTGGCGTCGCCTCGTCCGACGTCGCCTCGGCCAGCCTTGCCGCCCCTTCTGGTGTCATCCCACCCTTCCCCGCCGCCCCGCTCGGCGTCACCGTCACCCAGCCCTGCCGCCCCTTCCGGCGTCGCCACTGCTCGGCCTCCCCGCCTTGCCCAGCGCAGCCGCGCCCCGCCCTCGTGGCGACATTCTGTGGACCCCACAGAACAGTCACTCCATCCCACAATTCCAAAAGCTAGGTTGCCAAACGGTATTAGCTTTCCAAAAGCTAGCTTTCGGAAAGCCAACCTTCTAAGTTGCAAAAGCCAAAAGCCAGCTTTTTGGAAAGCTTGGAAAACGAAAGCTCAAACAAACAGGGCCTAAATCTTCCCAGAATTTCCTCTTAGCACTCTCATCGTGGCCTTCTTGGGGGGGCATACGCACTAACCACGTTCAAGACCATGTCACCAACGACAAGCCTAACTAAGATAATCTTATCCCCTTGCCTTCTCACGTCCACCACTCCATCCTTGAGGCTCTTGTCAATTAAAACTCCTACTCCATTTCTATTTGCAGTTGTCCCTGTGTACCAAAGCTTGAAGCCGGTATTGTCCACCTCCTTTGCCTTTTGTCCCTTCCATTTAGTCTCTTGAATGCATTTTTAGTTGCTACGTCAACTAACTCTCTTAACTTACTTGTAAGAGACCCTACATTCCAACTACCTACACGAATCCTAGTTCGTTCGACTAGCTTCCTTGCCCTTCGCACCCGTCGAGAGAGATGTGAAGACCCTTGCTCATTTTTCACTACACCCGGGCACTGATGTAGCGCGCCACTAAGGGAATGACGACCCGATCCTTGCTCACTTGACACCATGCCCAGATCGCAACATAGCGCACCCCCAAGGGGGAGACGACCCGACCCTTGCTCATTTTAACACCATACCTGGGTTTCGATATGTTGCGTCGCTAAGAGGGTTACGCCCCAACAGTTTTCTTTTGGGTTTCATCTCCATTAGAATGGCTAGGTTTTATGTTGGCTCGCCAAGCCTATCACAACCCTCCTCTACCAGAGCTTGGGACCTGCTGTGTTGAGACAGCATAGGAGGAGTTAATCTATGTTTTCTTATAATGTTGTTAAAGCATATATTCATATAGGAGTCTTAGATTGGCTTCATGGACAGTTTGCACATCAGATGCAGTTTCCTTCATCAAATTGACCATGTTTTATAATTCATTTTCATTTACTGAACACTGATATTTTTTTGGCAGTTATCGTTTTGTAACTCCATTAAATTTTCTGTGGCAGATTGCATACAACACATTAGGAAAGGCAAATATGGCTACAAAAGTTCGTCAACCTTCAACTGATGCAGAGAAAACGGAGGTTGGAGAAATAGACACAAGGGCTCCTTTTGAATCTGTCAAAGCTGCAGTGAGCTTATTTGGGGAAGTTCGGTTTTCATCTGACAAATCAGCTGCAAGGAAGCCAAAGCCTCCTCAGGCAGAGGTAGTACTTATGGAAGAAACATTGCATGTCAGATTCATCAGAGTACTTAATGTGTTCACACATATCTTGGTCAAGATTGAACACACTATTTTAACTATAATACTTAGGATGCTTGTTCATGTGGCATCCTTACAAGTATATTATTAACATAAAGAATGCAGACCTGATAGCTCTTAACCCTTGTTTGATGCTATAACCGTGAACTTCAAATCTTATGCAACAAAGTTCAGTGACCATGAAGTTCGTGATAATTTCAACTAGACGCTAATATGCCATAATTTTGGTCATACTCATTTATTTATGCATGTAACATTTATATTTTGAAATATTTATTTTTCAATTTTATTTGAGGCTTACAGGCTACAGCGTACTTATTACTTATTAGTGATCCATTGCAGCACATGGGTGCAATTCTAGTTGGTACTTTATAACAGAATAGCAGAGTAGCTTCACATAGACATGCAGTTAGCTGGCTTAGGAGCAATGGTGGTACATCAAGCAGGCAACTACCCAGGCAGCATAGGTGGCAACAACGCAGCCAGCCAAGAAGCAGAAAACAGATGAAGATTGATAAGAGAGCTTTAACAGAGGGATGGGGACTACCCAACAGCGATGGTTTGGATATTGCTATCTGACAGTGATGGTAGTAGTTTACGTTGGTTTCATCACTTCATCAGTAGTTTTTACTATGACGTTAGTGGAACATTGTTAGTTTTCAGTATATGCAGCGCTGAATCATCTCCTAGTCAGCTATGTGTACATCTTTTATGACTTAATCAAGATTTGTTGGTCATGTCAGCATAGTTAGGCTTAGATACCACACAACTCAAAACCAACCAAAAACAATTAGAGGTTTTGGGCATGTGTGATTTTCCCATTTTTATGGTTGAAAAGTGTCAAATGGTTTGTTTGGACCGGCGCTTCATCTAGACCCATGAGTGGGAGGGGTCATGAGTGGGAGAGCACAAAAGCACCTCTTGCATTTATCTAGTAAGTAGGAGAACATTTTAAAATTGACCTAATTTTTTATTTAGTTTGTTTTGGATTTAGCATGGCCAACACAATAAGAGAACAGTTAGAACAGCTGTAAAAAATTTCTTAGCTTTATTGACTTTAAATTGTACTGCTGCAGATAATTCACAATGCCTAATGTTGGATAGCTGTCCAAATTAAATCTGCTAAATTTGTCAACTATCTGCACCATACAGAGATCCAGTAACTCAGGCCTCAGGGTCTTTGTTAGTCATTTCCACCTTTTCCATTTTTTTCTTATTTTAATTGCATTATCTTTTGAAGATGCATTTTTTGCTTATAGCTAACATGTTTTTCAGTGCAAATCTAATTCTTATTTTTTATAGCATGGTCCTTTATGTGTGTTAACTGTTAACTGAACACTGATATTGTTTAACTGACAGTCTATACTTTGCTATCCATGGAATTCAGTTCACTTAACCTATTTTCTGTGGCAGAGGGTACTTGCTAAGGAGACAGAATTGCACTTGGCCCAGAAAGAGTTAAATAAATACAAGGAACAACTCACCAATGCTGAGACAACAAGAATACAAGCATTATCTGAGCTGGAGAAAGCTAAGAAAACTGTTGAGGACCTAACCAATAAGCTAGATACTATCAATAAGTCTAAAGAACTGGCTATTCGGGCTACAGAGGATGCAAAAACTCGAACCAAGCAGCTTGAAGGTGGAAACCCGATTGAGGCTGTTGGAAAAGATGGACCTTTAAAGAAGGAACTGGACATTGTGAGGGAACAGTATGTTGTTGCTCTGGTAGATCTTGATGCAGCAAAACAGGAGCTTAGAAAGCTGAAGAAGGATTTTGAAACATCATTAGATATGAGGTTGGCTGCAGCACAACAGGAAGAGGAATCATTGCACTTAGCTGAAACCAACAAGGAAAATGCTACTAAACTTCGCACTGAGATTGCTACAATTCAAGAGTCGCTTATGCATGTGAAGGCAGCCACTGAACAAGCGCGTGAAGAAGAGTCACAAATCCTTGCCGAGAAAGATGTTGCTAAGAAAACATACAAACAAGCGCTGGAAGAAACTGAGAAGAAATTGTCCTCTTTGAGAAATGATTTTGATCCTACTGTTTATAAAAGTCTCAAAGAAAAGCTAGATGAGACCAATTCGGAGATTTCATCAATGCAGAAAAAGATTGAAGATGCTCGTGCTCATGATTTGGAGTCTGTTGCTATTGTCAGTACAGAGTTGGATGATGCTAAGGAAATGTTGCAAAAAGTGGCAGAGGAAGAAAGTTCCATTCGGAATTTAGTGGAATCACTGAAACAAGAATTAGAAGCTGTAAGGCAGGAGCATGATCAGCTGAAAGAGAAGGATACAGAAACTGAATCCATTGTTGGAGACCTACATGTGAAGCTTCAGAAATGCAAATCTGATCTTCAAGCAGCCGTAGCTGCTGAAGCAAAAGCAACGTCAGCTTCTGATGACTTGATGTTGGCCCTTCAACAGCTGTCTTCTGAGTCAAAAAACGCCCTGCAGGAAGCTGAAGTAATGCAAAAGAGTGCTGCTGAGTTAAGAGATGAAGCTGAAGCTGCACGAGTAGCATTAGCAGAAGCTGAGCAAAAGTTGCAATCGGCTTTAAAAGAAGCAGAAGAAGCAAAAGCAGCTGAAGCAAAGGCCCTTGATCAGATCAAGCAACTATCAGAAAGAGCAAGTGCTGCTCGAGCTTCAACTTCTGAATCAGGAGCAAAGATCAAAATATCAAAAGACGAGTTTGAGTCTCTTAACCGAAAGGTGGAGGAGTCAGAGAAATTGAGTGAGATGAAAGTTGCTGCTGCTATGGCTCAAGTGGAGGCTGTCAGAGCCAGTGAGAACGAGGCAATCAAGAAATTGGAAGCTGCCCGTAAGGAGATGGAAGACATGGAATTGGCAACAGAGGAAGCACTAAAGAAGGCAGAGATGGCTGAAGCAGCAAAGAAAGCGGTAGAAGGTGAGCTTAAGAGGTGGCGTGAGAAGGAGCAGAAGAAAGCTGCTGAAGTTCAGCCTTCTGCAGAAGCGCAAACATATGAAACCACATATCTACCTGTACAGAAAGCTTCTCCTGGAAAAGCCAATGAGAAGAATGATGGACATCAGAGGAACAGCAGAACACTATTGAGAAAGAGCTTTATGCTGCCAAACATCGCAAGCATGTTTCATAAGAAGAAGAACCATGCCGATGGCAGTTCTCCATCACACCTTCCTGGGGAAACACACCTACCTGGGGAAAAATCTGTATGATCTATCTGAAGCTGTTATTTGCATGATGTGATTCCAAACTCGGAATCAGTCGGATGCTTCAATATGTATGATATATATTTAGTTGCTTGTAATATATTGCCAGCATAATCTTATTCGGGTCTATATCTATTATGTTCCTTGTTTCTGACTTTCTCGGTTGTGATAAGTTTCTTGTACCTCTAAAATTCACTGTGGTTATATTGATGTGAGCGGTTCTCTGCTACAGATAAAATCAATCCCATTTTGACTTTCTGAGTAATTGTATTTATAAATTATGATTTCTAGCTGTCACAATCACGGAAGAGCATGAAAATCGAAATGCGTTTTGTGGTACTATCATCTTTTAGGCTGTCTCCAACCACTTTACCCATTCGGGTTGGCAAACCCAAAATGGGTATTTTTGTGTACTGTGGTTCTCAGATAGTGTGTCCAACAGATTAGCAAACGTTGTTGGCATTTGGCGTCGGTGGAGAGAGGGTAGCTAAATTGGGGGCTCTCTCGCCGAAACACATTCGCACGGAGAGCAACGACCATTTCCCATGAAGGAAAGAGAAGGGCGTGCAGCGAAGGTCTCACCGGATCGGGTCCATATTGCGTGGAGTCTCCGGCAAACCAGTTTCTTCGGTGAGTCTGCGGTGAAGGTTAGTCGTCATCATCACCTATTTGCTTTGTGGGTCTAGAATAGTTCATCCCAAGGGGAGCATAGGTTCTGTTGACACCCAAAATTGGTATTAATGGTCGAAATCGTCAAAATATCAATTTTGAGTAATTTAGGCCAAAAATATGCCCAACCTGACACAGGCCGGTCCGACCAGCCATATAGGCCCGGTCAGACCGGCCAAGTCCGGATTTTTAGAGATAAAAGTGGTTTTCGATTTAATCTTATCCCCAATTAGATCTCAACCAATTTTGGTTGAATCCTATTCAATTGGGACGCCAGGAAACTCAAGTCTAGCCCCTATAAATATAGGGGTGAGGCCGATTCAAAAACTCTCTTAGATCAACCAAAAAGCCCTCGCTTTGAATCGTACCTTTACTTTCCAATTTACTTTCCTTGCCCTAGGAGTAGCCCTAACATCCATCTTCGTGGGTTTGCGCTGAAAGCCCTCTGTCTACCGTGTCGTAATCATGGTAACCCTTGTTGATTCACCCGTGAATCATCCGTGTAATCCACATAACAGATTTTTATCATTTTTATCGGTTTTCTTAGCTTCACTTGATAATTCAGTCTCCAGGACGAATTAGATTTGGTTTCTTGGTGTTTTGCAGAAAATTCATCTCCAATTTCATCTCTAAGAATTTTGAGACCTATCCCACGCCACCAAGAAGACCTACGGAGTCCGGAGGCTGCCCCGGAGTTTTTGTCGGTCTAACCGGAGGGTACTCCCCGGTATGACCGCCGCGTGCCATCTTGTTAGATTGCCGCCGGCACACTCCGGTCAGACCGGTGCCTTGAGGCCGGTCTGACTGACCTTGGGACCCCTCTGCACTGTGATCCTCTTTGCATCGAAGGCCTCCGCAGCGGGACCCTCTTCGCGCCGAAGGCCTTCGCACCGGAGCCGCTCGGTTCGATCGGGATCGCCCCCTCGGTTGGACCGACCTCCGTGCCGGAGGCAGCCTTCGCATCCGGGGTCCTTCACGTCACGACCCTCGGTCTGACCGGAGCTTGACCGCCGGTCCGACCACCCGAAGGATCGAAGATTCCCTTCGAACACTCTCGGGACACCTTCACACAGAGTGCTGAAGCCACCCTTCGGCGGCCCCCCTCTGCACTGCCGGTCTGACCGGTAGTATACCTTTGGTCCGACCGACCTACTTCGGCCGGTCCGACCGCCAATTGTTTCGGTCCAACCGACTCCCTTTGGCCGGTTGGGTATTTTTACCCAACACTTCGGCTAATCGAACATTATTGCTAAATACTTGTTTGGTTACTTGGCAACTTCGTTACCCCCTTACCACTGTTTAAGGATCGTCAGAACGCGGCATCAGCGTCTCACGACGTTTTAGGGTTTCCCCTTAAGACGGCCGCACGCTTTTAGATCGCCGAACCGATGCCAGTGTGTGGGCGTGTTTTCATGTAAACACACTTTTTAGCGACTCCACTGGGGACGACATCAACATGACGGGCACATCTACTTCGACTACGCGTACGTCGACCATGACTACGACAACAGTACCCTATCACCGATGGACCCAGGGGGCATGGGCGCGGAGATCGACAACCGCAACATCATCCTCCCCACCCTCGCAGACATCCCCGAGGAGGATCGGGCCGAGATTGAGGCTAAGACAAAGGAGTTCCACACCCTCATGCTTAGGCGCTACACAAAAACTCGCGCAGGCTTCGTCAAGCGCGACATCAATATTCCCGATCTCTCTAGAAACGAGGTACCACTGCCATCATCCCCATCTTTATCCCTCTTAGAAATTAGCCAGGAGATAGCAGCCACAATAGATCAAGCCGTGAATCGTCTAAGGCCTGAGATGGAAGCGATGTTTAAGAGATTCGACTTTTCTGAGGCTGTTTCTCCCATTGCTAGTTTACCCCCTGCGCACCACATCTACAGCTGAACAGATGGGAGCATCAGGAAAGTTGTCATGTCTCCACCCTCACCCTCTAGGGCCAAGACCGCATATACCACTGTCGGTCAGACCGACCCTTAGACTAGTCAGACCAACACATACCAAGCACCACTACCGACAATAGTCGGTCCGATCGGGTACCAGGCCGGTCCGACCGGCCAGTATGCCCATGGTCAGACCGGCCTTATGGCTGGTTAGACCGCTCCTGTCTACTACGTGCCGCCTCCACCCGTGCCTATACTACTTTTTCCCACGCTGCCCGCACCTCCTGCTCCCGCACACCCGCGTATGCCTGAACATGCTATTTATCATTAGCTGGCACGAGAGGAGTTGCGCGGCCGACACCCCACCATACCACCACGTGTCGCACCCCCGCACGAGAGACAGGCACAGGAAGAGGGTGTTGGTTCAGCCTGAGCAGGCCGAGTCATCCAAAGAGAAGGCGTTTGTCATTGGAAAAAATCACCCGCGCACGCTCGTACCAAAGAATCCTGAAGTATGAGTGTGGAAAGTGAATGTAGACGCGTCATCTTCATCTAGGACCCATGAGAAGCCGAAAATAACTTTTGGGATGTTGCTCTAGAAGCATAAGAAGAGGACCGAGAAGATGTACTCTCGTCCACAACCGCCAAGGATGTTGAACCTTCCACAGAGGCACGAGTTCGACCCACAATGGACTAGACCGCCAGCACCACCCCGGTCTAACCAGCCTTCTGTAGCCGGTCCGACCGTCCCATCTCAGGTGTCTAGCAACAGCCAGTCCGACCGACCCAATAAGGCCGGTCTGATCGACATAGGACATAGAGACGACTCCACTAAGAGTAGAATTGCCAAAGCCGATCCGAGAATTCACCATTTGGCTAAAAATTCCGGGAGCAAGTTTGTGATGCCCGGAACTAAGCCACAACCTTCATGGGCACACCCCGGAATGACTAAGTCACAAAAGAGACGCTTAAAATGTCTTCATGTCGATTATCTCAAAGAGAAGAAGGCTAAAGAATTCAAGGATAACCCGCTCGACGGATCCAAATACCTAGCAAAGATACGACGGGTGTGAAAACCGAAGTTGGTTGATAAGCTAGATTCTAGCCTCGTTGAGTAAGGGTGCGTCCCTACAAGGGACTAGGGGGCAAAAACTAGTAAAAGCACTGAAGGCCGAGTTGGTGGAAAATTCGGCGTTTAAGTCCCTAGTCATATTAGTAGTTATTCATGCAAATCGTCCTCATCAAATTTAGATGTCTTGAGTTATGAAATGGACAGTTTGGTAGGCAAATAAATAGTGAGTACTTTTAGCAACTTAGAAAAAACACTTGAGAGATCATAAGGCCGATATGAATTGTATCGCCCTTAGCCCGTTGTGCTTTTAGCTCACTAAGTTTGCTAAAAGGCAGGGGGCAGGTGTTGACACCCAAAATTGACATTAATAGTCGATATCGTCAAAATATCAATTTTTGGTAATTTGGGTCGAAAATATGCCCAACCTGGCACAGTCCGGTCCAACCGACCATAGTAGGCCGATCTGGCTGGCCATATAGGCCCGGTTAGACCGACCAAGTCCGGATTTTTAGAGATAAAAGTGGTTTTCGGTTTAATCTTATCCCCAATTAGATCTCAACCAATTTTTGCCGAATCCTATTCAATTGGGACGCCAGGAAACTCAAGTCTAGCCCCTATAAATATAGGGGTGAGGTCAATTCAAAAGCTCTCTTAGATCAACCAAAAAACCCTCGCTTTGAATCGTACCTTTACTTTCCAATTTACTTTACTTGCCCTAGGAGTAGCCCTAACGTCCATATTCATGGGTTTGCGGTGAAAGCCCTCCATGTACCACGTCGTAATCACGGTAACCCTTGTTGATTCACCCGTGAATCATCCGTGTAATCCATGTAACAGATTTTTATCATTTTTATCGGTTTTTTTTGGCTTCACTTGATAATTCGGTCTCCAGGACGAATTAGATTTGGTTTCTTGGTTTTTTTGCAGAAAATGCATCTCCAATTTCATCTCCAAGAAGACCTGCGGAGTCTGAAGGCCGCCCCTAGGGTTTTTTTCAGTCTAACCGGAGGGTATTCCCTAGTCTGACCGTCGCGTGCCATCACGTTAGATTGCCGCCAGCACGCTCCGGTCAGACCGTTGCCTTGAAGCCGGTCTGACCGACCTCGGGACCCCTCCGCACCGTGACCCTCTTCGCACCGAAGGCCTCCGCATCAGGACCCTCTTCGCGCCGAAGGCCTTCGGACTAGAGCTGCTTGGTCCGACCAGGATCGCCCCCTCGGTTGGACTGACCTCCGTGCTGGAGGTAGCTTTCGCATCCAGGGTCCTTCGCGTCAGGACCCTCGGTCTGACCGGAGCTTGATCGCCGGTCCGACTGCCCGAAGGATCGAAGATTCCCTTCGGACACTCTCGGGACACCATCGCACAGAGCGCCGAAGCCACCCTTCGGCACCCCCTCCGCACTACCGGTCTGACCGGCAGTATACCTTCGGTCTGACCGACCTACCTCGGCTTGTCCGACCACAAATTGTTTCGGTCCAATTGGCTCTCTTTGGCCAGTTGGGTCTTTTTACCGAACACTTCATCTAATCGAACATTATCTCTAAATACTTGTTTGGTTACCTGGTGACTCCGTTACCCCCTTACCACTGTTTAAGGATCATTAGAACACGGCGTCGGTGTCTCGCCACGTTTTAGGGTTTCCCCTTAAGACGGCCACGCACTTTCAGATCGCCGAACTGACGCCAGTGGGTGGGCGTGTTTTCGTGTTGTTGACACGAAAACGTACCCCCGCACTTGGGTCAGTTCGATGATCCAAAAGTGTGCGGATACTTAGGGATAAGCCTAAGCGTAACACAATATTGACGTCGTATTCTGACTACCCTTAACAGTGGCAAGGGGGTGGAGTCGCCAGGTAATAAGATCAAGACAAATAATCCAATTAGCCGAAAAGAAATATATTAAATAAAATAAACTAGTAGGCTGACCAGAACCTGACAGATTCGAAGGGTACTGTGCAAAAGATTTCACCAAAGGGTACCTTCGGCGTCTGGTGCGAAGGGTCTCACCGAAGGCAGTCTTCGACATTCGGATTGATCCGGCCAAAGGTAGGCTCCAAATAGATCTCGACGCGAAATCACCTCTGAACAGCGGGGTTTGGCGCGAAGTCTCTGACACGATACAAACACTCCAGCGCAACGCGCTGGCGTGACTTTGTCCGGAGCGAAGTATGGGCGTGGCGAAGCCTGACGTGATGAAGCCTGACGTGACGAAGCCTGCTGTGGAGCATGCTGGCATGCGAGACTTGGTCAAACTGACAACAGTGTGACGGTCTGGCACGGGTGGTCAATGCAAGGATTCCGCCGAAGGGTGTTCTGGCGACCTCCGAAATCAGCTTTCTGGCTTCGGATACCTCCGGCGAAGGGTCTCAAAGCGTGAAAACCTGCAACAGAACAGAGATCAAGTGCCAATTCGGCCTAGGGACTAAATCTGCTAAGTGTTGCAGTAGGGAAACATAGGTATCAATATGTTACGTAGATTAACGGATACTTCACAAGCGAAGCAACAAGGCGATAGCAATCTATTACTGATACAAGGATGTGCCCAACCTTCATGGCGTAGAATCAAAGATACTCGTGAAACCTGACGAGTCTTGTGCAACCAACTGTTGCATGTGCAACAACCTGCAGCACGGAGTTTGCCCAACCTCACATTGTCCACTCAACCAAGTCAAGCGGATTACAATCCTCGTTGCAATCACAAAGGGCTTGCAAGAACAATGGGAAGGAATGCACAATTCTCAGAGATGATTTAGCTAGTAGCTAGAACACTCAAGAACATGCATAAAGCATAGTTGTTTCATTCTCAAAATTCTGTTCTTTCAACACATTGAGAAAGATCCTATTATATAGAAGGGATTGAGAGGGAGATGAAGAGGTGTTTAGGACGTTTTACATGGCATTAAGCCAATATTGGTGCGCAGCACCCTAATTAAAGCAAATGAAATGTTTGACAGTTTCTGGTCTCCACATTAAGTCGGCGATAACTCTTTGTTCTGGTAGAATTATTGGGTGAGGCTAGATCCGTTGGAAAGCTTATGAAGTAAGCGTTCCAAGCTGTGGTCGAACACATTTATTGGATTTAATATGCGGTTTCTATGAGCATTTTATTCCATACTGGTCACTTGAATCTGAAATGACCTTCATTGCATTCATTGCTTGATTGATGGCTATTGATGAAGTGCCGCTCCTTTGGCCACTCTTCAACATTGTCATACCTAAGAACAATTAAATTACAGGCATTAGGTAGCAACTGATTTTCATGTGTAATGCTATTCTTATTTAGGAGCGAGTTCACCTGTTGATTTATTTGTTTTGCATGAGCGTGAGTTATTGCTCCTTCAAAATGATTTGGAATATCTTGATCATTGGGGGAAGGAAATGTTGTTGATGCTAGGCTATCCGTATCATCCTCCCCTTCTTGTAAAGGAGTCGTCCTTGACTCTATTTATTCTGGTCCAAAGAATGATGACAAATCAACAACATTGAAAGTAGTACTCACATTATAGTTATCTTCAGGAAGCTCAATCTTGTATGCATTATCATTTATCTTCTCTAACACTTTGAATGGACCATCAACATGTTGCATAAGTTTGGACTTGCGCTTCTCCAGAAAACGCTCTTTGCGTAAATGCACCCAAACCAAATCTCCTGGTTTGAAAAGCATCTTCTTTCTTCCTTTGTTTGCCTTTTGAGTAAAATAGCATGCCTTCTTCTCTATAACTTCCTTGGTCTTCAGATGCATAGCTTTCACAAACTCTGCACGCTTTGTTGCCTCCATGTTTGCTCTCTCTTGAAAAGAAAGTGGCAGCAAATCAAGTGGTGTGATTGGCTTAAAACCATACACCACTTCGAACGGGCACAATTGTGTTGTTGAGTGAACAACTCTATTATATGCAAATTCAACATGATTGGCCCATCGACCATCAGTTTGTGGGTGACAAGTTGTTCAAAATAGCAATTTTGTGCCAAGATTGGCCCACAATGTCTTCCAAAAGTAACTCATAAACTTCACATCACGATCTGAAACAATGGTTCTAGGCAACCCGTGCAATCTCACAATTTCCTTAAAAAATAAATCAGCAATATGTGAAGCATTGTCGGTCTTGTGACAGGGAATAAAGTGTGCCATTTTAGAAAACCTATCCACGATTAAAAATATGGAATCTCTCCCCCTCTTTGTCCTAGGCAATCCACAATAAAGTCCATGCTAATATCTTCCCAAGGTGCACTAGGAACAGGAAGTGGAGTATACAAACCATATGGGTTAAGTTTGGACTTAGCTTTATGGCATGTGGCACAACGCTGCACAAATCGTTCAACATCTCTCCGCATCTTTGGCCAATAAAAATTACTGGACGACATGACCAAAGTTTTTTCTCTCCCAAAATGTCCCATTAAACCACCGCCATGTGATTCCTACAACAACAGCAAACGTACGGACGAATTTGGAACACATAGCTTGTTAGCATGGAACAAGAACTCGTCATAAACATGAAAATTTTTCTAGCCTTTTCCATCATTACATTTAGTGTACAGTTCAACAAATTCTTTATCTACAACATACAAATCTTTCCAAACCTGGAACATTAATATCAAGTTGAGATAAAAGAACAATCCTATGAGACAACACATCAACAACCACATTTTCTTTGTCGTTCTTGTATTTCATAATGTATGGGAAAGATTCAATAAATTCAACCTATTTAGCATGTCTACGGTTCAGTTTAGCTTGCCCTCTCAAATATTTTAGTGCTTCATGATCAGAATGTATGATAAATTCTTTGGGCAATAGATAATGTTGCCAAGTGTCTAGAACACGGACCAAACCATACGACTCTTTGTCATAAACAAGATAATTTAATTGAGCACCACCAAGTTTCTCGCTAAAGTATGCTATTGGTTTTCCTTCTTGTATCAAAACACCACCAGTACCCAAACCACTAGCATCACATTCAATTTCAAATGATTTGTCAAAATCAGGCAAAACAAGCAAAGGTGCTTCAGTCAGGAATTTCTTAAGTTCTTGAAATGCTTTTTCTTGTGACTTACCTCAAACAAACTCAACACCTTTCTTGGTGAGATCAGTTAAAGGTGCAGCGATGGTGGTGAAATTCTTCACAAAACGTCAATAAAACCCAACAAGACCATGAAAGCTTCTTACTTGACTGACATTGACAGGTGTTGGCCAATTCTTGATTGCTTCAACTTTAGATTCATCCACTTCTACTCCTTGTGTAGAAACAACAAAACCCAAAAAGACAACCTTGCTTGTGCAAAATGTGCATTTCTCCTTGTTAGCATACAACTTTTCAGATTGAAGTACTTGCAGCACTTGTACAATATGGTCAACATGCTCTTCTTTGCTACGACTATATATCAGAATGTCATCAAAATAAACCACAACAAATTTTCCAATGAATGCTCTCAAAACATGATTCATTAGTCTCATGAATGTACTAGGTGTGTTAGTTAAACCGAAAGGCATCACTAGCCACTCATACAAACCAAATTTTGTTTTGAATGCAGTTTTCCACTCATCACCCTCTTTCATTCTTATTTGATGATACCCACTACGCAAATTGATTTTTGAGAAAATACCAGCACCACTTAATTAATCAAGCATATCGTCTAACCTAGGAATAGGATGTCGATATCTAATTGTGATGTTGTTAATCGCTCTACAGTCTACACACATGCGCCATGTACCATCTTTCTTAAGAACTAGAATAACAAGAACTGCACAAGGACTAAGGCTTTCACGAACATACCCTTTTTCAAGAAGTGCTTGTAGTACTCTATTCTTGTAGAATTATTAGGTGAGGCTAGATCCATTGGAAAGCTTATGAAGTAAGCGTTCCAAGCTGTGGTTGAACACATTTATTGGATTTAATATGTAGTTTCTATGAGCATTTTATTCCATACTGGTCACTTGAATCTGAAATGGCCTTCATTGCATTCATTGCTTGATTGATGGCTGTTGATGAAGTGCCGCTCCTTTGGCCACTCTTCAACGTTGTCATACCTAAGAACAATTAAATTACGAGCATTAGGTAGCAACTGATTTTCATGTGTAATGCTATTCTTATTTAGGAGCGAGTTCACCTATTGATTTATTTGCTTTGCACGAGCACGAGTTATCGCTCCTTCAAAATGATTTGGAATATCTTGATCATTGGGGGAAGGAAATGTTATTGATGCTAGGTTGTCCGTATCAGTTACGTAGATTAACGGGTACTTCACGAGCGAAGTAACAAGGCTTACCACGATTTCAGCGTGGTCGGTGGAGGGCTTCCAAGCAAACCCATGAAGGTTGCAGAAAGGTAAATAAAAAGTAAAGGTACGGTTCAAAGCTAGGGCTTTGTGATTGATTTGTGTTGGGGGCTTAATGAACCGGCTTCACCCCTATATTTATAGGGGCTAATCTTCTTATCTCTAAGATTAATCTGGTAGGATTCGGCCTAATCAAACTTAGGGATAAAATTAGCCAGAATCAGTCTCAAACTCTATCTTTGGAAATCAGCGCGAAGTGGGCCTTCGGCAGAGCCTGCCGAAGCCTGCTCCTTAGGCCACAACTTCGGCGGGGCAGGCCTCCGAAGGCCTTCGAGCCGAAGGTAATAGGCCTCTGGAAGGATTTCGAAGCCCAAGGCTCAATGGGCCTTCGACCCTATAGGGCTTCAGCCTGATCCAGGACATGTGTATTTTCAGCCCAAATTACCAAAATCAATATTTTAACAATCTTGACCATCAACGCAATTTTTGCTATCAACACATGCCCCCCTGCCTTTTAGTGAACTAAGTGAATTAAAAGCATAACAGACTAAGGACGATACCTCCCATATCGGCCTTTTGACACTATCAAGCACTTTGCCACACACTTGGGAAGTACTTTTTCAAGTACTTGCCATTCAAAGCTCTTCGAAACCGCTCTCCTTGTAGATATTCTAACACATATGCATTACTTGGAGCGATTTCGGCTATTCTGAAAGGGCCTTCCCAACTAGGTGACCATTTACCAAATTTGGGGCTCTTAGTGCCTAAGGGAAAAATCGTCTTCCAAACCAAGTCACCAACTTGAAACAATTTTGGTTTAACTTTCTTATTATAGGCTCTAGCTACTCTTCTTTTGTCTTTCTCTATAGCTTCTAAAGGCCTTAACCTCTTATCGGTCACTTCTTTAAATTGTCTTTCAAACGAGTTTATATTCATCGACCATTAAGCCATCTTGCTTTAGAACTCTTAACGAGCCAAGATCTACTTCTATGGGTAGAACGGCCTCTTGCCCATATACCAACTCATATGGACTAACTTTGGTAGAACCGTGCTTTGCAACTCTACAAACCCATAGCGTCTCGGAAAGCACTTCATGACACCTTTTAGGGAACTCTTCGATTTTCTTCTTAATGAGCTTAATCATAGTTTTTTTACTAGAGTCGGCTTGAGCATTGGCCTAAGCATAGTATGGTGAATAGTTTATTAACTTAATACCATAAAATTTTGGCAAAGTCTCTCACTTCTTTAGCAACAAATGAAGTACCTTGATCTGTGGTGAGAGTTTGGGGAATACCAAATCTATGTATAATATGCTTCAAGATAAAATCAGTCACCTCATTATGAGTCATATTCTTAAGAGGCACGGCTTCGGTCCAGTTGGTGAAGTAGTCTGTGGCCATCAACACGAACCGATGCCCTTTTGAAGAAGGATGATGAATTTGGCCAATGAAGTCTAAACTCCAACCTCGGAACGACCATGGTTTTATAATAGGGCTAAGTAATGAAGCAGGAGCTAGCTGAATATCACCAAACTTCTGACACGCTTCACACCCTCTATAGTACTTAAAACAGCCCTCAGTCATAGTCAGCCAGTAGAAAACTTGCTCTTTTGAGCATCCAACTCATTTTCTGGGCCGACTGATGAGTGCCACAAAACCCTTCATGGACTTCTCCCGTAGCTATTATGTACTGATCAACCTCTAAACACTTTAAGAGTACTCTATCAATAGTTCGGCAATATAATACAACATCTAGCAACGAAAATTTAAACGCTTATCACCGAACTTTCCGATCAACCCATTGATTGGGATTTCTTAAATACTAGACGATTGGAATTCTCCAATCATCCTCACGGACATCCGGAGGGTTTGATAACTCCTTTCCTAGAGTGATGTCTAAATTGCTAACTTCGGAGTGCCCTCGGGCCATTCCTGTTCCTAACGAAGGCTGACTAGATCGGCCGTGCGGAGCCGATCAGACCAAAGCCTCCCACCGGAGGTGTACGATTCTCGATGACTTTTGCTGTCTAGAAGGCTTCAGCGTAGGGGCTCCGGTGTGAAAGACCCTTCGACGGATGAAGTGCTCCAGCATGAGGACTCCAGCACACTAAACCCTTTGGTGGTCGGAGGATGCAGGACCGAAAGTAGCGACCAGAGTGGGGGGGGGGGGTGAATGGGCGCCTAAAAAATTCTTTCGAATCAATGGCCTGCTCGCAACACCCAACGCACCTCAACAGACTTAGCAGAGAAAAGTAAATAGATCAACAAAGCCTAAAATGATCTAGCCTAAAAACGACCGGTGTCCTAATCGAAAAGACACCAACACAGTGCTTAAAAGCAGATTAAGTTCATTCACTAAACAAATAGCATCTTCACAATGATTTCACCAAGTCATAGGTAATCCATCATGTACATCAAAATATTCATATAGGCATTTCATCCATTACAAATATATTTGTCATAAGCATTTAAAAATATACTTCAATGATCATACCCAGACAAATCAACAAACTGAATCTAGCTGATAACAAATTTATCTAAGAACGTTCATAAACTAGAAGCATTAATATGCAGCGCATTAGAGGATTAAACAGCGAAATAACTGTGAATGCACGCTAAACGAGGCAAGAGGAATACCATGAATTGTTGTCTCCTGGACACTTGACCGAACACGTTGCTGCTCCCGATGCTTGCCGCAGAGGATCTTGTGCCAAGCAGAAGAACCGCACCATGCAAAAATCCCCGTGCGAAAAATGTTGCCGTGTGCATAGCAGCTAGCACTGCCTCACGCTGCGTGCAAGCACAGATAGGCTGCAGCCTATGCGCAAGCAACTAGGCTCCGAGCTATAGGCTGCTGCAGCTACACAGGGAAAGAACCAGAGGCAAAACCAAACAACCAGTGCGAGCAGAGAAAAAACAAAGTTAAAATTGCAAAGAAGTCATTTACTGTGAGCACGTTCCACGAGAAGCCTACAACAATCAGTCATTTCATCCTAAAGAAAATTATCTTGATGTTGTGCTACCAGAAATGAATCACATCGCAAAGAAAGAAAATTAGGCACGCAAATCGATGAAGAGAAACAATAACAGGAATTGCTAGCATGTGTGCGGCTAGAAAATGATTGCCTGAAGTAATCTTAGTTGATGAACAACTCCATACCAGACTACAACAGGAAACTAAACCAACTCATCGGTGAAGAAAACTTCGTGACCAAACTGGTGCCGGCGGCAGCGCAAAAACGAGAAACGCAGAACCAGCCGAAAGAAGAGGAAGGGATTTCTCAAAAAGTGAACTCTGAATATTTTTCATTAAAGTGAGTTAACTCTAACCCTAGGGATTGGGGCCCTATTTATAGGCAGCCCAATAAAAGGAAAAATGCAGAAATACCCCTAGAGTTTTACGGACACTGAAATAAAATGGAAAAGAACAAAATGCCCTTACGGTATTTTTATAGACTCGACTGACAGACTGTGGGCCTAAAGGCAAAATAGTAAACTCCTAAATACAGATGACTTATCCTAAAGCAGAGCTTTCGTAGCGACTACGGCTTCGCCTCAGAACGGCCAGATCCGAGATCAGCGGTCGTCAGTTTTGCACCAAAACTGACAAAGCGTCCACCGTCTTTGCACTGGGTACCCAAATTGGGTCAGCCCGACTCCGTAGCTTTCTCAGCCCAGCAATCGCTCGCCACCCGTGTACCTGAGTCAATCCCGGTCAACAACCCAATGGATCCTCTGCTACTCCTAGCCCATGTACCCAGATTGGGCCAACCCAACTTCGCGACCCCTCTGCCCGACAGTCGCTCGTTGCCCGTGTACCTGAGTCACATGCGACCTAGACACAACAGGTCTTCTGCTCTCTTTGTGTCCTCTTGACTTCCGTTGACAATCACTCATCACATCTTGAGCCATGAGGCCCATACTCTTCAGCATGGCTCCTCGGAGGAGTCCGATCTGAAGGGTCTAGCAAGCCTCGCACTAGCCTAAAGTCTCTGGCTTCGGTAGTGGGTTCAAGCATTGGCCTTTTCTGTATGGAAAATTTTCCTCTCCTGACTTGATAGCCAGATGCTTGTTGAGCCAAATCATTTGCAATCGAGTTGGCTTCTCTTGATACGTGAGAAATTTTAAAGTCGTCGAAAGTAGCAACTATGTCTAAACATCTATCCAAGTAACTATTTAGTAAGCCATTAAAACATTGAGCACTTTTAGCTGCTTGTTGTACTACTAACAGAGAATCACTATATGCATGGACATGTTTAGCACCTATAGATTCTTGCAATCCAAGCCATAGCAATAAAACTTCATATTCAGCTTGGTTATTAGTAGAGGGAAATTCTAAATGGGCCGAGGTTTCAAAGTGCATTCCACTAGGTGATATGAGAACTACCCCAATTCCTTGGCTATTCTTGCAAGCTAAACCGTCAAAATAAAGTTTCCATGGAACTATCTCGATTAGAGAAATATCGTTACCCCAGTTGACGTCCACGTGGTGATAAACTATAAAATTAGCGACAATTTGGCCTTTCATAGTTCTTAAAGGTTCATAGGCCAAATCATACTCAATCAAAGCGTAAGCCTACTTTCCGATTCTTCCACTTAGAATCAGCTTTTTTAACATGTATTTTATGACATCGGTTTGGCAAGCGACAATACATGTAGTAGGGAGAAGATAGTGACGTAATTTGGTATATGCGTAATAAAGTGATAAACATAAATGTTCCAAAAATACGTACCTGATTTCAGCGTCAAGTAGGCGGTGGCTCAAGAATGTGATGATGTACTGTTTACCCTCCACCTCCTGAGTTAGCACAACTCCTATCATGCTATCTTCTGCAGCGACGTATAGTCGAAAGGGAATTCCAGCCTTTGTTGCTCTCACCAAGGGCGGTGATGACAAGAACTCTTTAATCTTTTCAAAGGAGTTTTGCTGACTTGCCCCCTAAGTGAACTCAGCTCCATTATTTAGCCGAAGTATGGGGACAAAGGCATTCATTTTTCCAGACAAGTTAGATATAAAGCAACACAGATAATTCATCTTGCCTAGCAACTTCTGCACATCTTTCTTGCATGTTGGTGCTGCAAAGTTTCTAATCTTTTCAAGCCTCTTAGGATCAATTTCTATACCCCTTTCATGAATCATGAATCCTAAGAACTTTCCTACCAACACGCCAAAAGCACATTTGAGCGGGTTCATTTTTAATCCATACTGCCGCATCCTATCAAAAGAAACTTTCAAATCAGCTAAGTGATTATCCATAGCATCCGATTTGACCACAACACCATCTATGTATACTTCTAACATAACTCCTAACAAGTCATGAAATATCAAGTTCATAGCACGTTGATATGTAGCGCCAACATTCTTTAAACCAAAAGTCATGACGACCCACTCAAACAAGCTGACAAAACCAGGGCATCGAAAGGCTGTCTTATAGACGTCCGCTTCGGCCATAAAAATTTGATTATAACCAGCATTGCCATCAAGAAAACTTAGTACCTTGTGTCCTGAAGCATCGTTGATTAGCATGTCAGCTATCGACATGGGATACTCATCCTTTGGAGTGGCCTTGTTTAGATCCCTGAAATCAATAAAAACTCGTATTTTGTTGCTTCCCTTCTTTTCTACAGGCACAATGTTATCGACCCATTCAGCATACCTGCATGGCCTAATAAACTCAACCTTGAGTAATCGTTCTATCTCCTCATTAACTCGATCATAGACGGTCGAATTAAAGTGACGAGGAGGCTGTTTATAAGGCCTAAACCTGGCTTTAATAGGTAGTCTATGCTCTACGTGCTCACGGCTTAATCCATGCATCTCGCTATACTCCCATGCGAAATAATCGACGTACGACCGAAGCAACATTATTACTTCGGCCTTCTCATCAGCCCGCAAATGTTGGTTTACAAAAGTCAGCCTTGAAATGCTACCATTGCCTATGTTGACTTCTTCTAAGGGGTCGGCCAATGCAAAAGCTTGTCCTATTTTTTCTACTTCGCTAAAGTCTTCGATGGCCTCGATAATACCTTCTTTAGCAGACCGATATTGCTCTACGTGAGACTTTAGCCAATCTAGATTACTTTTGCTAGACATGACTACTAATTTAGAAATAGCAGTGCTACACCAGCCGACTTTATAGACATGGGTATGAAACGTCCCTCGGATACACTGACGAAGTCATAATCTAAAAGGTCCCTACCCGATAGACATTCTACTTTGTTGTGGATAGCGTCGATGGATACATCGTCCAATGCTACTTGGTCCGAAGTGTCTGTTGGTATGACTTCTACGTCATCGCCGTCCCACTGTATCAGGCATTGATGCAAAATAGAAGGGATACAACAATTTGCGTGAATCCAGTCACGTCCGAGTAGTACGCTGTAATTACCTTGCACGTCAATGATGAAGAGTGCTGTTGGTAACGTCTTGTTACCTACTATAAATTCCATGGAGATTATGCCTTTTGCTTCGGAACTCTCGCCGTTGAAGCTGTTGAGCATTAGGTTAGTCTTCTTTAAGTCCTCTTCGCCCCTGCCAAGCTTCTTCAACAGAGAGTAAGGCATTAGGTTAACAGTGGCACCACCGTCAACAAGCATCCTAGAGTTCGGCTTCCCGTCAATGTGACCCTGGAAGTAGAGAGGCTTTAGATGGTGAGCCATATCCTTGGATTTCTCAAAAATAGCATTGCGTGGGCCGAGGTTCAACTGAGTGACCTAACCCTCGCCTCGTGGCAAGGCGAACTCAGCGGGAAACATGATGACATTTATGTCCATTGCCTGAGGTGCGGGCGCCTTAGAGATGAGCATATAGTCATCGTCGAGTATGTCGTCGTCTCTTGGAATAGTAGATGGGTTGGTTATCCCAATAGGCTTGATCCTCCATACTTGTCTCGTAGCTGGCTGAGGGCGGATCTCTTCAAATATAGCGTCTCTCTCATCCTTGTCCCTTTTCTCGCGCATCTCCTATGCCCGTAGATGCTATAGACATCTTTTATGTGATTTGGACATGTCCAGAGGTGCCCAAGATGGTTGTGGCTTAGTGCCAGACGCCACCATCATGTTTCTGTGATTTCTAGCCAAAGGGGTACCACCTAGGTCGGCCTCGCGTGCTTAATAACTGGAGGATGCTTTGCTGCGGACCTTGTCGGTCAGACCGGCCTCGTTCGGCCGATCAGACCGGGCTCCGGTGCTGGCCTCGGCTAGACGAGGGGGCTTACCTCCGTTGGGCTTCGGTGAAGGGGCCCTTGGGATTGGGACTTCCTGAGACCCTACTTTGATTGTGATGGCTTCGGACTCCCTATCCTTCACCTCTTCACGTTCACCTCCCTTGGCTTCATCCTGTGTGAGTCGATTTGGAGGTACTATGGACAGCCTGTGGATGATGTCTCCCTTCACCGTGTCTGTTTGTCCCTGCCAGTTATAAAACTCTGAAGGAAAACAAGGGACAACGCTATTTTGCGAAGGGTACTCGAGGAGCGAGGTGTACGGAGCCCACGGGGTCCCTACCCAATTATATGGTGGAGGCATCGGTGGTTCCAGTGGCTTCGCCCACTATGAGCCGAACCCATTACCTGGAGGGGGGTTCGGCCAGGTCGACGGTATTTCAGACGATATCAGCGAAGGGTCCTGCTAGGCTAGAGGTATGTTTGGCCATTGCAGGCGGAGGCCTTCTACCGGGGGGTTCACCCAGAGCGGAGCTGAGTTAGGCCATTGGGGTCCGAGCTCGTTGTGTGAAGGGTTCTATCACTGGGGTTCGAACTCGTTCTGCGTAGGGTTCGGCCACTAGGGCCCGAAGCCACTGTGCTGAGGGTTCAGCCACTGTGGTCTGAAGCCGTCGTGCGGAGGGCTCAGCCACCGTGGTCCGAAGCCACCCTCCAACTATTTTGGCCCCTTCGACTGTCTTAGCCTTCTTGCACGGGGGCCTGTTTCCTTAGCTTTTTTCTGGTGTTTGTTCAACAACATCTGATATGTCACCTTTGGCTTCTTGCAAGCCCTAGCCGAAGGAGACATGTCTACATTCCGTTTCCACACTCCAATAATGAATGCTTTCCCTCCACTTGACCTGGCCTTCTCTGGCCGAATGAACACCCTCTTCTCGTTGAGGTCGACGATGTTCATGGGAAAGGGGTCTTTGTCCAGCTTCATCTTTGGACTGGGGTCTATTTTCAATCGTCCTTCCTCTATGGCCAATTGGACCTATCGACGAAAAACATTACAGTCATTAGTACAATGTGAATGCGAATCATGCCACTTACAGTAGGGGCGTTTCCTTAGCTCGTCAGCAGATGGAATGACTTGGCCTTTAGGTAACCTGAGAAGCTTGTTCTTCAAGAGGAAATCAAATATTTTATCGCATTTAGTTATATCAAACGAGTATTTGACTTCGCTAGGCCCACTCTTAGTGGGATACAACCGTAAATCATAGCAAGTGACGGGTTTGCTCTTAGCGTTCCAAACCCATTTGGCTGCGTACATGTCAGCCAAATCCTCCTCTTCATTTGATTATTCTTCGTTGGAGTGTTCCATGACGTGGACATCAGCCATAGGTTTGTTAAATGTCTTAATAAACTTTTTATCCTTGGCTCGGCCTTCCTAGACCAGAGCCTATTGTAAGACTTGGCTAATTTCTAAAAATTGTTGGTTGTCTAGTCTTTCTTTAATTTCAGAGTGCAACCCATTGAAAGCTAGATCCACCAAATCCCTTTCCGAAATATTGAGACTAAAGCACCGGTTTCTGGTATCCCTAAAGCACTTGATATACTCAGAGACGCTCTCGCTAGATTTCTATCTAACCGATGTCATGTGTGAAAGCCTAAGTTCTGTCTCACCCGTATAAAAGTAGTCGTGGAATTTCTGTTCTAATTCAGCCCATGTTTGGACAGAGTTCGGTGGGAGCACCAAAAACCAAGTGAAAGCGGTGCCGGATAGCGAGAGGGAAAACAGTCTAAGTTTTAAAGCATCCGACCCACTAGCTTTCCCACACTACGCTAAAAACTGGCTGACATGCTCGAGTGTGGTTTTTTTATCCTCACCATCGAACTTGGTGAACTCAGGTACTCTGTAACCGCGAGGGTAAGGTACATTGTTGAAATGTTCAAGGTATGGTTTCTGGTAAACCCTAGCTCGTCACCTAGGCACAAAACCGGTGCACTCCCTAAACAGTGCACAGATCCTCTCCTTAATGTCATCCTAGCCCACTGCCTGCGCGCATCTCTCATGCGGGGGCGTGACACGTGGTGGTATGTTGGCGTGTCAGCCGCGGGGTTCCTCCTCATGCGCTAGCTCGGGATGTATGATGTGTTCGGGCCTATGCGCTTGTGTATGTGGCGCGAGCAGCGTGGGAAAAATGGCGTAGGCGTAGGTGGAGGTCGCGCATAGTAGGTCGTGCTACTTTGGCCATAAGCATGGTGACTGGTCTCGGCCATAGATATCGAGGCCGGAGACGCAATGGATTTGCCGGTACTACCGTTAATTCTGCTGTAAATGTGATTTATCAGAGGTACGCTAGCGATCAGAGCTAGAGGTATGCCCTCGGTAAAGCCGAACCTTCTAAGTGTCGCCTCCACCTGAGAGCTAACTACTGAATCTAGATGGTTGGCTAGCGAAGCGCTAACAACTTGGTCTACCGATGCGACTATTTTCTTCTCAATCTCTAAAGAAGATAAACGAGGCGATACTGGTGTTACCTGGGTCTGAGCGAGGTCGGGGACGTTGACGTCGCGCTTGATGAAGCTTGCACACATCTTGATGTAGCTTCCAAGCATTACATCTTGCAATGCCTTCATCTTTGCCTCGATCTCTGCTCGGTCTTCTTCGGGAATATCTTCAAGGGTAGGCACATGATGTTGCGGTTGTCGATATCTATGCCCCCATGGGATCCTTCGGTGATGTAGACGTAGTAGTCGTCGTAGACGTACCCACAGCCGATGTAGATGTACCCGTCATGTTGGCGTAGCCTTCCCCAGTGGAGTCGCTAAAAAGTGTGTTGACACGAAAATGTGCCCCCCGCACTTGGGTCAGTTCGATGATCGAAAAGTGCGCGGTCACATTCCGACTACCCTTAACAGTGGCAAGGGGGTGGGGTCGCCAGGTAATTAGATCAAGACAAATAATCCAATTAGCCGAAAAGAAATATATTAAATAAAATAAACCAGAAGGCTGACCGGAGCCTAACTGATTCGAAGGGTACTATGCAAAAGATTTCACTAAAGGGTATCTTCGGCATCTGGTGCGAAGGGTCTCACTGAAGGCAGCCTTCGTCATTCGGATTGATCCGGCCGAAGGCAGGCTCTGAACAGATCTTGACATGAAATCACCTCCGAACAATGGGGTTCAGCGTGAAGTCTCTGACATGATACAAACACTCCAGTGCAACGCGCTGGCGTGACTTCGTCCGGACCGAAGTATGGACGTGGCAAAGCCTGACATGGTGAAGCCTGCTGCGGAGCGTGCTGGCGTGTGAGACCTTGTCAAACCGACAACAACGTGACGGTCTAGCACGGGTGTTCGAAGCAAGGATTCCGCCGAAGGGTGTTCTAGCGATCTCTAAAACAAGTTTTCTAGCTTCGGATACCTCTGGCGAAGGGCTCCAAGCGTGAAAACTTGCAACAGAACATAGATCAAGTGCCAATTCGGCCTAGGGACTGAATCTGCTAAGTGTTGTAGTAGGGAAACGAAGGTAGCAATCTGTTACATAGATTAACGGATACTTCACAGGCGAAGCAACAAGGTGATAGCAATATGTTACGTAGATTAATGGGTACTTCATGAGCGAAGTAACAAGGCTTACCACGGTTTCAGCGTGGCTAGCGGAGGGCTTCCAGGCAAACCCACAAAGGTTGCAGGAAGGTAAATAAAAAGTAAAGGTACGGTTCAAAGCTATGGCTTTGTGATTGATTTGTGTTGGGGGCTTAATGAACCGAACTCACCCTTATATTTATAGGGCTAGTCTTCTTATCTCTAAGATTAATCTGGTAGGATTCGGCCTAATCAAACTTAGGGATAAAATTAGCCAGAATCAGACTCAAACTCTATCTCTGGAAATTAGCGCGAAGTGGGCCTTCGGCAGAGCCTGCCGAAGCCTGCTCCTTGGGCCGAAGCTTCGGCAGGGCAGGCCTCCGAAGGCCTTCGGGCCGAAGGTAACAGGCCACTAGAAGGCTTCCGAAGCCTAAGGCGTAATGGGCCTTCGGCCCGGTAGGGCTTCGGCCTGATCCAGGACATGTGTATTTTTAGCCCAAATTACCAAAATCGATATTTTGAAGATCTTGACCATCAATGCCATTTTTTTCTATCAACACGGGTCAACACACTTTTTGGCAACTCCGCTGGGACGACATCAACATGGCGGGCACGTCTACTTCAGCTATGGGTACATCGACCATGACTACGACAATAGTACCCTATCGCTGATGGACCCGGGGGCGGGGGCATGAGCGTGGAGATTGACAACCACAACATCATCCTCCCCACCCTCGCGGACATCCCCGAGGAGGACCGGGCCGAGATTGAGGCCAAGACGAAGGAGTTCCATGCCCTCATGCCTGGGTGCTACACAAAAACTCGCACAGGCTTTGTCAAGCGCGACATCAATATTCCTGACCTCTCCGAAAACTAGGTACCACTGCCATCATCCCCATCTCTACCCCCTTAGAAATTAGGCATGAGATAGCAGCCACAGTAGATCAAGCCGTTAGCATCACAATCGTGAATCGTCTAAGGCCTGAGATGGAAGCGATGTTTAAGAGATTCAGATTTTCCGAGGCTGCTTCTCCCATTGCTAGTTTACCCCCTGTGCACCACATCTACAGCAGAACATATCGGAGCACCGAGAAAGCCGTCATGTCTCCACCCTCACCCTCTAGGGCCGAGACCGCATATACCACTATCGGTCAGACCGGCCCTTGGACCAGTCAGACCGACACATACCAAGCACCACTACTGACAACAGTCGGTCCGATCGGGTACCAGACCGGTCAGACCGACACATACCAAGCACCACTACCGACAACAGTCGGTCCGATCGGGTACCAGACTGGTCCGTCCAGCCAATACACTTACAGTTAGGTCGGCTACCAGGCCGATACAACTAGCCAGTACGCCCATGGTTAGATCGGCCTTATGGCCGGTCAGACCGCTCCTGTCTACTACGCGCCGCCTCCGCCCGCGCCTACACTACTTTTTCCCACGCTGCCCGCACCTCCTTCTCCCGCACTGCCAGTCTGACCGGTAGTATACCTTCAGTCCAACTGACCTACCTCGGCCGATCCGACCGCCAATTGTTTCAGTCCAACCGGCTCTCTTTGGCCGGTTGGGTCTTTTTACCTAGGGATGAAAACGGATCGGATTTGGACGAATATTGTTCATACCATATCCTATAGCATTTTTGATTGGATTCAGAGCGGGTACGTATAGCATGCGGATACAGACATGGAGCATATTATTTCGGATATCGGATTTGGTGCGGATTCGGTACGGACTCAAATCGGAAACATATTGAAATTATCGAATTACAAGTTTGAAGACAAAATTTATCAAATTAAATTTACGTATACAATAACTCTATGTCTTCGTTACTCTGTACTTCTGAATGACCTAAAACTATTAGTTAGGGTAAGAAAAAGTTCAGACACATTTGCATCTGCGTTTCGATGATATGTAATTGCATGGATTTTTTTGGGTATGTTGGTGTTCACGAGTGTCTACCCAAAGTAGGAATTACCGAATTGTAGACACTTAGAACAAACTTAGTTATATTCTTTTGCTGGTGATGATATGTTACTGATGGAGTGATGGCTCCTTGTCTGCCCACCACGCCAGCACGTTGCGCGCTTGTGCCTACACGCCAGTTCACTAGCAGCCTAGCACAATTGCAAAAGATGCCAAGACGGTAGAGAACCGTAGCCTACAGGTAAGCACCGTAGCAACAAACAACAGTAGCCAAATGTGCTGAAATGCACATCACCGCAGCCCACTAGGTTTTGTTTATTTTTGGGCTAATGGGCCAGCATATCTGTTATGGGCCTAGGCCAGTAGGCTAGACGTGTTTTTGGATTATCCGGTTTTATGGGATTTAGATAATCCACACAAAAAACTGGATAATCCGAATCCGACAGATTTAATCAAAACCACATCCATATCTGAATCCGAATGAAAAATCCGAATCCGAATCTAAATCTGCCATATTTCAAAAAACTGCTACCATATCCTCGATTCGACTGGATTCAGATCAGATTGGATATTATCCGATCCGTTTTCAACCCTATTTTTACCCAACACTTTGGCTAATTGAACATTATTTCTAAATACTTGTTTGGTTACCTGGCGACTCCGTTACCCCCTTACCACTGTTTAAGGATCATTAGAACGCGGTGTAACGCCCATATTTAATAAATCTAGACATTTATTGAAATTCCATAGAAAATCAACAAAACAAGACGTTCATCACACGACCACGTAAAATACGACAAGCATTCATGGTTCGTAGACCATATTAGTACAAAAGTGATAAAGTGAAGAGAAACTAATAAAATAAGGGTCCTAGATGAACGCCTCCTTCCAGTCTCGCCTTGACTAGGTTGCTACTCCAGACCTTCATCCTCCTCGTAGTAGACAGACTCTGGTGGTGTAAGTCAACGGGGGTGAGTACAATCGTACTCAGCAAGCCACCGAATGCAAATATAATGCAGAGTAATAACAAGGAAGGTAGTGGCTAATTTTGCGGAAAAGCATAATTTGTAAATCAGTTAATGTGATCAAGTTATTCATACAGAAACATAAACATCTATATGCATCATCTTCTAACTCGAGGGGTACAGTCAGCCCACCCTCGCTCAACAGTCCTTACATGCCATGAATAACACATTCATTCAAACAATAGTAAACTAACTGCGAGAAGTCACACAACCCTCCCTTGACCGTGGGCTCGGCTTTTCGAAAAGATTTAAACTCTGATCAGAGGTGTACCACTGTACCCACAAGGCACACACTCATCCCATACACCAAAGTGTAACGAGATAACCCATACCACGGGAACTCATGCCAAAACCTTCCATGTGGAACGCTCCAATCCGACAGCACCCTCTTATGGGTTTCATATGGTGCTCCGACGCGTCGAGCCAACACCATACCCCCCCTTGAGCCACGTCGGTACAAGTCACCCGCAGGTTGCCCTTTGCCCCCTCCACTATGGTGCATCGAGTCGGTTTGTTCCATACTTCCGGTTAGGACTTACCCATTAGACTTGTGGTTAGTACGGAAGTGATTTGCAACAGATACCACAGACCGATCCTTATAGTGCCCCGGGTGCGACCAACCAATGCCCTAGCTTGCACCCGAAACCCACCATACTTATAACATAGCCAACTCCAACAGAATCCAGAGACGAGAATAATAGGGAAATTCATATAGTAGAATCCAACTATCTACGACTCGTTCTTTTATCATATAGCAGTTGTGTCGGTACATTGGACACTAGCTAATATCATATTGTAGATTGACAAGGAGTTTAGGCTCAATAAGCATGGCTTGGGTTCACACACAAGGACGGGGATCTAATAAATATAATTTGTAGGGCTTTGAGATTAGACTAATGCAATATTATCCTATGAGTTATAGCGATAATTTATTAAAACATGGGCTCAATGATGATCAAAATGGGGGTTGTGACTTGCCTTGCTCAGCAAATGGCGACGGTGGAACCTTGGGGTAAAACTCCGGATCCTCGACGGTCTCGTAGTCTTCTAGATACGGAAAAATTAAATACAACATTCAATAAACAATAAAAGTAACACAAAACATAAACATACATGTTTATGATTTTAAATAAGGGGAATCAAGCCTTTTTATTCTAAATTTATGCTGAAAAATATCAAGAGTTAAATTTTAGGGATTTTCCTGATTTATTTATTGAGTTATGAATTTATTTCCTAAAGGGATTTTATGTATTTATTTTATAAGAATATATTGTGGAAAATAACCCTACTGTTTTTATGGCATTAAAATGTAGAGAATAAAAATATTGATTTAACAAAATTTGAATGGTGAAATTTGGAGTTAAAATGAGCAAGTTAATAATTTTTAAAGTTTAAATCAATTTCTGAATTTTTATTTAAACTAGAAAACAGTCTCTGGTCCACGGTGAACCAGGTTCACCGTAAACCCGTGACTGTGCGCGTGGACCCGATCCAATCTGGACCATTGTGATTGACGGTTGTGAGGCCTCGGTGCCCCTTTGAGCAAATGGACGCCTCAGATTAAACCCAGGGGGTTATAATCTCAGTCGTTCATCTCAGATCAAGCGGCCGAGGGCTCGTCCGGCATGACACGCGATAAGGGGTATTTACCCCCTTCGTCCCTGACTCCGGCGGAGCAACGGCGATGAATTCTGGTGACGGCGACGGTTAACTGGCCAAGCTAAGGCCTAAAACGGAAAGAGGGGGCCACGGGGAACACGGGCGTACCGGTGGTGGTGACGGCAGTGAGCTGGTGGCGACCGGCGACGAAGAGGGGCGAAGGAGCTCCTCGGGTTCGACGATGGCGGCAGTCTCCGGTGGCGAGCCGGCCCAACGGACGTGAGGCCGAGGACAGGCGGGGGATGGCGGTCACGGAGGTGTCGTCAGCGAGGGCGGCGGTGGATTGAGACATCAGCGAGCAAAGGCCGGAGGCGAAGCAGAGCTAACGACCGAAAAATGGGCGGCAGCGCTCTGGAGTGCGTTGGCTAGGGCTAAGGGGGTGTGAGCGGAGGGTGGCGATCGGAGGGGTTTAAATAGGGGCTCGCCGGCGCCCAAATAGAAGGGAACCGAGGGGTTTCCTTTTCCCCTACGACGAGCTTCCATGCGCATGGCTAGACTTCCATAACGGCGAATCCACGTCGGCTATAGTCGGTAAGTGATCGCTGGAGTTAGGGGATCACAATCCTGGGCTCGGACTGGCGCTACGCGGCAAGGGGCGGCGGCTAAACAGAAGGAGATCACCGGGAAAGGAATGGGGAGGGGGATTCCATCGGAGACGATGGATCCGATAGGTGGGTCCCTAATGAGGACATCACTTCACATGATACACACATGGAGCCTCCACCTACAATTCAATTACAAGGACCAATCACACGCGCCCGTGCCCGTCGCTTGAACCATGAGGTTAATTCTTTCCTTAGCAACTATGTTAATATTTGTTTGGATGGGATGCTACTGAATACTAGTGATATTTTGTTGCTTAGGAAAATGGGAGATGGAATAGGAGAGTTGGGGTTGAAGATGGAGTCGCACGGATGATTTGAAGTCAAGAATTCGCTGGTTCAGACTACATCAACCACCATGCACCAAAATGGGTGTAACTTCCTCATACAAAGTCCGATTAGCGCATTCTTGGACTTTCTGGAAAGCTAAGGAGAAGGCGGATCTTTTGTCGTTGGTTTCACCTAATTTAGAGTCTCGAGTCGTCCTGTGTGACAGAAACAGTCCTGCATGACAGAATTGGGCCGAGTTAGACCTTGTACTTAGTTGGAGGCCGTGTTGGCCCATAGTCCAAGTCGTGTGCGCCTCCTACAGGCTGCCCACGCCCCATATAATCATGGTAGACGTCATTAGGGTTAGGTTTTGCTTTGTTTGCATCTACACTCGTGTGTTTAGATCCCGCTCTTGCACCGGACCGATTGGCTGCTGCAACGGCGTTTGTGAAACCTCACCTCATCATAGTTCATCTGTGATTTGGCATTCGACTCGTGTTCTTCCTATTCTTGCTTGTGTTCTTGGATTCGCTTGCAGGAACTAGCCTTCGTGGCGAGGTCAATCGCGCCCTTCATGGTTGATAACCGATGAAGACGGTGGTGTAGCGATTGTAAGGTTTTGATCCGCCGGACCGGAGCCTTGGATCATCAACATCGAGATTCTCCACCAATCCAAGTTATCCTTACCTAGCGGAAGATCGAGACCAATCCCCCTATTAGTCCCACCTGTCAGCGGGCGAGCGAAAAAGGAAAGGGCCGATAGATGGGCCCGGGCGGTCAGTGGCTAAGGGGTGCGTGCGCGAGGCTGAGAAGCGGAGCCAAGGTAGGCGCGAGCGGGAGAGAGGGTGTAGGACCGAAAGTAGCGACCAGAGGGGGGTGAATGGGCGCCTTAAAAATTCTTTCGAATCAATGGCCTGTTCCCAAATACCCAACGCACCTCAAAAGACTACGCAGCAGAAAATAAACAAAAGGCCTAAGTCTAAAGGTTTCTAACATAGAAGCAAATGATTATAACTGAGACTTATTAAATAATTGCAACTAGGCAGATGAACATGGTGTGACAGGCCTAAACTTCTCAATGAAATTATCTAAGTATGTGTAAGATGAAAAGAGAAGTTACTGTCCAAATTTGTCTCCTGTTCGGAACTTGGCGAAGCCCTCTTCGCACGTCGAGGTCTGCTTCGGAGGTTGGTGACGAAGCCTGCCCGAAAACCCGAAGGTGTCACGGTCTATCCTAGTTCGAAGTGGCAAGCAGCGAAGTATACTTCGAAGCGAAGTATGACAGTGCCGGAGCCTGGTTCGAAGTATGTACTTCGAAGACAAGGCTTCGAACACAGCTTCGAACCGAGTGCTTCGGAGCAAGAACCTTCGAATAGAAAACTTCGAACACAACACACACACAGACAACCTTCGGACAAAGAAGCGAAGCTTGTCTCACAACCGAAAACCAAATTCGAAGCCTAAGCTCTACCTTCGAAAGGAGTGAGCTTCGAACTGAAGGGCGAAGGCTGATATGCGTCCGAGAGAATAAAGCAAAGTCTATCAGAGGAACACGCTCCGAAGACAACTTCGAAACCCGTCGAAGTGAGGACTTCGAAGGACTCAAGTCTGAGCACCTTCGCACAAGCGTTCGACGTAGAGATGCTGACAGTTCTTAAGAATACTTCGAAGCCAGACACACAAAAAGAAACAAAACTGCAGTCCGAAGTTCGAACGAAGCCTCTGAGGGTAAACGTTCGAAGCCTGCCTCACGGAGATGAGGAGCTTCGAAACTAAGATGATGGCTTCGCCAGAAAACAGTCAGAAAGGCATTTAATCCAGTCTGCTTCGATCAAAAAGCTGTGCGGTAGAAGGTAAAAAGGCTGGCAGCAAATATTGTAGCTACAGTAGCAGTACTACTTGCAACAGCAAGAACTAGTACTACTTCTCACGAAGAACACACGCAACAGAGACACCACCTCAGAAATAAAATCAACCAGCACAACGAACCGAAGCTTCTTGTAGCAGAGGAATCAATGCACACACCTCAACAACCAACACAGAAATAAATCTCACAGGAGAAAAGTAAATGCAAGGCAAAAAGGGATGAACCAATGCCTGGCGGCGCACACAGGAGAGAGAGAGAGAGAGCGTGAGAGACAAAATGACCCAATGGATTAAAAAGTGAATTCTGGAAGGGTAGTCCAAACCCTAGGGATTGGGGTCCTATTTATAGGCAGCCCAACACTAGGAATATTCTACCAGCCCCTTAGGGTTTTTACAGACTCAATAATAAAGGAAAAGACTCTACTGCCCTTAGGTATTTTTACAAACACGACTGACTGACTGTGGGCCTAGAGTTACAGATGACTTATCCGGAAGCTCAGCTTTCGTAGCGACTACGGCTTCTCTTCTGGACAGTCGGATACAAGATCGATGGTCGTCAGTTTTGGGCCGAAACTGACAAAGCCTCCACCGGCTTTGCACCAGGTACCCGGATTGGGCCGGCCCGACTCCGCAGCTCTCTCAGCCCGGCAATCGCTCACCGCCCGTGTACCTGAGTCAATCCTGGTCAACAGCCCAGTGGGTCTTCTACTGCTTCTGGCCTATACACCCGGATTGGGCCAGCCCGACTTCGCAGCCTCCTCTGCCCGACAGTCGCTCGCTGCTCGTGTACCTGAGTCACACGCGACCCATGAAACAGCAGATCTCCTCTCTTCTTCAGTCCTTTTTGACTATCGTTGACAATGACTCATCACATCTGGAGCCATGAGGCCCACGCTATTCAGCATGGCTCCTCAATCTCCCCCTTGATGAGTGCATTGTCAACACTCCTCTTTTCTCGGCTCTTCAGCACCTGCGAACAAATGTGGAAACACGAAAACAAAACACAAGAAAAACAAAGAAGAAGAAAAAATAAGGTAAAAGTTTAACCCTAATGACCAAAAGCCAAACAAAAGCAAAAAACGGTCATTATGGTTAACCATAACGTAAAAGCTCAAGATGAGTGCGATTTCAGAACAACAAGGATATCAACAGAGTAAGAACTCCTCCTTAAACTCTGATCCCAAATTCTCTCCCCCTTGTTGACAAGTGAACTCATCAAGCACTCAAAAGAGACACAGACTCCCCCTGAAATGCAACTCCCCCTCAAAATATGCAGTGATTTCAACTGGAGTGCAGAAGGAGTGTAGAAAGCATGCTTCTCAGATATGATTGATTGCAGTTACAACATCTAACAGGTATAGCAAAAGAGATACTGTCTAAGAGACATGGCATGATCAGTGCAACAGATGATATCTAAAGAAAGTCATTTAGCACGCATTTTTCAGTTTTTGCAAACAAAAGCATCACCACATGTTTTACTAAACAAGCAAGGTAAAACATGAGATGCAGAAGCTAACTGATATCTACCAAGATAAGCAATCCAAAACAAATGTGCTTCAGCGAACTTGTTATCTTTTAAAAGTTCAGGCTCTTTCAATTTTCCTTTTTCATTTTTGCCAAGGGTTATTTGCATGTCAAACCTTATGCTAACCGACCAAGTCAAGCCTAGGCCAGAACTGGACCATCAGAAGCTTAAGACATTGATCTTGGCATACACTACACTGTCCTAGTTCATACCAAAGTGCTATGGTAAGCAGTCCAGAACAATGCAATGCGACAAAGCAAACCCACTTGGATCTTTTCAACTCAAGCATAAAAAGGCATCGAATTTTCATTCATTTTTGATTTTTATCATTTTTATAGCTCATTTTCCATGTTAAAGCATAAAGATGTCCAAGTTGCATATCTGCATCTACGTGATGAACTAGCTACAAGGCATGTAACAGATAGCAAAAACACTCAGCCTACGCATGCTAGTTACCAGAAACAATGGTGATCATTTTTCAGGTTTAAAGCATAAAAGCCATGCATATGACATATATCAGCATATCATTTGAACTGAAGCAAAGCATGATCATCGACAAGTAATCAAAAGCATGTACCAGCTAGAATAAGTAAAGCAGTTCAATCATATAACAGAAGCAAGCTCAAAAGTGTGATATGTGAATATGCAAGATATGAACACACACAGAAGGACTCAAGAAAAGAGTAAAGAAGAAAGAAAACTGACGCAAAATATCCTAAAAAGGATACACAACACCCAAATCCCCTCGTAAACGCTCGAATGTAGACTGATCTAGGGGTTTGGTGAAAATATCAGCCAACTGATGATGGGTATCAACATGAACAAGGTCAATGACACCTTTCTCATATTGATCCCGCAAGAAGTGAAAGCGCACATCAATATGTTTGGTTTTTGAATGGAGACATGGGTTTTTCCCTACACTAATAGCACTAGTGCTGTCGCAAAACAATGGGACCCTGGTAGGAAAGAATAACCCAAAATCTCGTAGAGTGGAAATCATCCAAACCAACTGTGAGCAGCAGCTAGCAGCAGCTACGTACTCAGCCTCTGTGGTCGAAAGAGCAACTCCAGATTGCTTTCGAGAAGACCAAGAGACAAGAGAAGAACCAAGAAACTGGCAAGTACCGGAAGTCGACTTGCGATCCAACCGGCACCCACCAAAGTCGGCATCCGAAAAGCCAGATAAATCAAGAGATGATGATGCTGAATAGTAAAGACCGAGATCGGGCGCATAAGTGAGATACCTGAAAATGCGCTTGACAGCCTGCCGGTGAGATGCGCGTGGTGAAGACTGAAAACGCGCGCAAAGTCCCACGGCGAACTGTATGTCCGGTCTTGTTGTCGTTAAGTACAACAGCGAACCGATCATCCCTCGAAATTCCCTTTCATTGACCTTGACGCCGCTCTCGTCCTTGTCCAGACCCCCAGAAGTGCCCATCGGGGTCATCTGCGGCTTCAATTCACCACCAAAGTCAAATTTCTTTAGCATGTCGCGAGTGTACTTACCTTGGTGGATGAAGGTGCCGTCCTTGGTCTGCTTGATCTGGAGCCCTAAGAAGTACTTGAGCTCACCCATGAGGCTCATCTCAAACTCACTGTGCATCTGCTCAGAAAACTTGGACACAAGAGAATCAGTAGTACCGCCAAAGATAATATCATCCACATAAATCTGAGCGACTAAGAAATCTGAAGCATCTCTGAGCAAGAAAAGAGTTTTGTCCACAGAACCCATCACAAAGCCCTTCCCCAACAAAAATTGCTTTAACCGGTCATACCAAGCCCTGGGGGCTTGCTTCAACCCGTATAAAGCTTTATGCAATTTAAAAACATGTCGAGGAAACTTAGGGTTCTCAAAACCGGGGGGGTGCCTAACATAAACCTCCTCTTCTATGTACCCGTTCAGAAAAGCACTCTTAACATCCATTTGAAAAAGCTTAAAACCCTTCGAAACGGCAAAAGCTAGAAGAATACGAATGGACTCAAGACGGGCAACAGGAGCGAAGGTTTCTTCAAAGTCAATACCTTCCTTCTGGCAATAACCCTGGGCAACTAGTCGAGCCTTGTTGCGCACCACAACCCCATCTTCACCTTGTTTGTTCTTGAATACCCACTTGGTGCCTATGGGATTGCATCCTGGTGGCGACTCAACTAGTGTCCAAACCCGATTACGGACAAAATTCTCAAGCTCTTCTTGCATAGCATTAATCCAATTAGAATCAGAAAGAGCATGAGAAATGTCTCTGGGCTCAAAAGATGCAACAAACGCAGATTCAGCAAACACAGCAAGAGAGGCAGAAGAACGCAAGGTTCTCTCAGTCAGATCACCAATGATGAGCTCTGAGGGATGGTCACGCTGAACTGCTCGGGTTCCCTGGTGATCTGAAGTCACCTCACCGGAGTCAGCAGCAGGCACCTCTGGACTCGACTGAGGGGGCTCGATCGAAGTAGAAGAAGTGATCAGAGGTCCGCCCTCATCCTCAGTCGAAGTCTCAGAAGGTGTGGGCTCTGCGGGGGATGCAGAAGGCCCACCCTCATAAGCAGCTGGAGTATCCTCATCTTCCTCGAAGATGGACTCTCCGAGCTCATCATCACCAGAAAGCTCAAAAGAAGGAGTCAAAGAAGACAAGGACTCATCAAATGAAACCTCACAAGTCTCGACAAGCAACTGGGATTCAAGGTTCCAAACACGAAAACCTCGTGAATGCAAAGCATAACCAAGAAAAATACCATCCCAGCAATGAGACTCAAACTTGCCCAAGTGCCCTCCCTTCTTGAGCACAAAGCACTTGCAGCCAAACGCTCGCAAGTGGCTCACCTTGGGCTGTCTGCCGAACCGCAATTCATATGATGTCTTACCAAGGTAAGCTCTAAGAAAAATGCGGTTGGCCAGATAGCAAGCCGTGTTCATGGCTTCAGCCCAAAAACGCCTAGGAGTCATGTGCTCAACGAGCATCGTCCTGGCCATCTCAACTAGCGTGCGGTTCTTTCGTTCCACAACGCCGTTCTGTGGGGGAGTGTAAGAAGAGGAAAACTGATGGTCCAGACCCTGATCATTACAGAAGCTGACGAACTGAGAGTTCTTAAACTCAGAGCCGTTGTCGGAGCGAATTGCTCGCATCCGACCATTGTTCTCATTCTTCAGCTTCAAAATCAGGTCATGAACAAATTGAAAAGTTTCATCCTTAGACTCCAAAAAGAAAACCCACGAGAAACGAGAAAAGTCGTCAACAATTACAAGTGCATACCACTTCCCACCGACTGAGCGTACCCGAGCTGGACCTACAGTGTCCAAATGTAAAAGCTCGCCCGGGTATGAAGTCATCACCTGAGTCACAGGTGAGTGAGAAGCGGCAACCATTTTCCCATGACGTCAGGGATGACAAACTAGATCCTTCTCCATCTTAAGCTTGGGCAATCCTCGGATGAGGTCCATAGAGCTTAACCTGACTAGCAGATCAAAGCTCAAGTGACCTAACCTCCTATGCCACTTCCAGAGCTCAGAAGAAGATCCAGCAATCAAACAGCGAGAAGGGCCAAAAGAACTAGAGAAGTCAATTCGAAAAACTTTACCGAAAGGTAAAATCTGGCAAATCAAAGACCCTCTAGAATCAACCACAGAGGAATTGCCCTTCTTAAAATGCACTTCCAAACCATCCTCAAGAAGTTGCGAAACAGAAATCAAGTTGAAGTTCAAATTTTTAACCAAAGCAACATTCTTCAAAGAGAAATGATCTGAGATGCGAATTGAGCCTATGCCACTTACTTTCCCTTGACCGCTGTTCCCGAATGTGATGTACTCTTTGGAGCTCGGGGGAGTGAGACTGGAGAACCATCTGCGATGTCCCGTCATGTGGCGAGAGCATCCTGAGTCCATGATCCAAACATCCTCCAGTCCCCGGTCCTGCACAATCAGTGTCTGTAAGTGGGAGCAAATGGTCCGGCACCAGGTTTAGCAAAAGAGCTAAACCAGTGTCGAGCCATCTACTCAAAAGATGGAAAGCGAAAACCATCAAAAGAGTTTGGACCAAAACGCGGCTCAAAACACGGTCCTCGGTTCTGCCTACCCCTGCGGCCACGAGGTCCAGAACCGTAGCCAGCACGGTCTGGAACTCTGCCGGAACGGACACCACCAACTGGAGTACGGGCAAGAAAGCCGTCTCCTCTACCACCACCTACACGACGCGGCCTGGCCTCCAGCCTCTCCCCGCGCCGAGGAACACGTAGTCTACCACCCTGCTGGTAGAACTGCTCCTGATCACTACGAGCCCTCTCTGCTCTCTCAACCCGCTTCCTCCTGAAGCAGAACTCCACAAGATGCCCATCTCTCTGACAGTACTCACAATGATAGGTGGGCTTCTTGGGATGTGGTTGAGGCTTGGGATGTTTGGGCTTAGTGGTGTTTGGTGTTGTCTTCTTGGGTTGAGAGGGTCCAGGAAGAGAGTCAAGAGAAGTGTGGAGATTTTTGGGCTTTGGAACCCAGATAGGTTTCTTGGGTGGAGCTTTAGGTGGTTCATGGATCACTCCATTCTTGGGTTGACAAGCCTGGGAAGACTCAGTGGAGTGAGTCTTGGGATACCTCTGCTCTGGAGTCATTTTACTCCACTCCACTGCCCGGCTGATGGCACTCTCAAAGTCAGCCTTGGTGTAGGTGTAACCTACCCCAAACCCATCCTGCCTCTTGAACTGCTGGATCATCATGCCAAGCTGTGGCTCTCTGGCACTGATCCAACTCAGGATAGAACGGAGGTAAAAGTTCTCATTCTGAGAATCTGCTAGCTCCTCTCTCAAGGAAGCTAGAACCTCCACCTGAGACAAGCAGGTCTCACACTCAATCTCTACTTGGACAGACTTCCCGGCTTTTAGCTTGATCAACTCCATTCTAAGAGACAGACAGTTCTCACAGACAGTGGGTGGAACTGACAGTGTCTCAAGCTCTAGCCTAGTCTGGGCAAGCTCAGCTCTCAACCTCTCTAAATCACCCAGATGCTCATCGCCCTTGGATTTCAGCTCAGCTAAGGCAGCTAGATGAGATGGGCAATCAACACAGGGTGTGACGACAGTGGCTTGAGCATCTTTCAGCTCCAGCTAAGCGCTTTCAAGATCAGTGGCCAAAGCGTCCCTCTCATCAACCCTTTCTGTGTACCTGGACTTCAGAGTCGACAGGTCACACAGAAGCACCTCACACTTCGGGAACTCACTGCTATCACCCAAGCAAGGGGAAGAAGATAGACTCTCAATTCTGCCGTTGGCCACGGCAAGCTTACTCTCTAACTCATCTATCCTCTTCTTAGCCCCCTAAGCAGTTTTTCCCGATATCTCAACTCCTGACGATTGCTCTCAAGTAAATCAACTATTTCGCGCTCGTATGATGATACCTTGTTGTCGTCGTCGGAGTCGTCGGAGGAGCTCTTTTCTTGTCTATCCCCAAGAGCCATTGAACAGAAGCTCTTGCGGGATCTTCGGCGCTGGTGTGAGTGGCTCTTAGGCTTGTCCCCGAAAGCCATGAAGCATAGGCCCGCCGGATCGTCCTTGTCCTTCCCCTTCCTGATGTCGATCTCCTCATCGCTTGAGCTCGATGAAGAGGAAGAAGACGTGGACCGCTTGGAGTAGCTTTTCTCCATCTCGGCGAAGAAGGCCTTGTCGCGCTTCTTGTTCTCTCGCCGGTAGTCCTTCAGGGCCTTCTTGAAGAACCGAGTCCTTGGCTTGCCCTTGTTGAAGGAGGAGCTGTCGTGCTTGCCGGAGTTGTGGAAGCCACCACCGGTGCCCTTCTTGTGGCCATTGCGCTTGGGGCAGTCGGCGATGAAGTGTCCTGGATCACCACATTCAAAGCATCCGGATTTTTTGCCGTGTCTTTTGAACATTCTTTTATCATAGACACGACGCACTCGGTTGTTAAAAAGACACAAATCATCATCTCCCAAAGACTCAAGCTGGTCCTCAGTGATAGACATCAAGGAGAAACCAGCACAACTCACAGAAGAGGGATCAACAGAAGGTGTAGCAAGGGCCAGGGATTTTGATCCAGAACCAGTGAGATTTGATCTCAACTGGATATCTACCTCAGTGGCCTTCAGCTTGCTAAATAACTCAGAAATGGTCAAGGTATCGTAAGAAGTGCTCTCAACGATAGAGGATACCTTGATCTCCCAGATCTTTGGGTCCAAGGTATGGAGAACCTTGAGCGCCTGCTCGTGATCTGAGACTAACTGAGCACCCTCAGCCTTGTTGTCCCGAAGCTTGTTTATGATCGACTGAAAATGACCAAACAAGGCCTCAACAGATTCACCCGGCTTCTGTGTGAAATTCTCATATTCACGCCGGTAGGTCTGATAGAGCCGAGCCTTGACCTGTGCTGTTCCCTCATGGTGTGCCTTGAGGGTAGCCCAGATCTCTCTCGCAGTGGAGAGATGACTCACACGCTCGAACTCAGTGGGACCTAAGCCAGAAAACAAAATGTTCACAGCCTTACTGTTGCTCAGATGCTGAGCAATGATACCAGCAGTACCTTGCTTAGTAACTGGCAAAATGACAAACGTGGTGTGAACACAGATGTCCCATATGTCCGAACCCTGGCTCATGAGATAGGCTCGCATGCGAGTCTTCCAATAGTTATAGCCATAAGCTTCCAAGGACGGGACCTTGCCAGGAGACGTCATGGTCACTACCGGGGTTTAGAACCGGTTAAGGTATGGAAAAACCCTAACCAAGCTCTGATACCACTTGTAGGACCGAAAGTAGCGACCAGAGGGGGGGTGAATGGGCGCCTTAAAAATTCTTTCGAATCAATGGCCTGTTCCCAAATACCCAACGCACCTCAAAAGACTACGCAACAGAAAATAAACAAAAGGCCTAAGTCTAAAGGTTTCTAACCTAGAAGCAAATGATTATAACTGAGACTTATTAAATAATTGCAACTAGGCAGATGAACATGGTGTGACAGGCCTAAACTTCTCAATGAAATGATCTAAGTATGTGTAAGATGAAAAGAGAAGTTACTGTCCAAATTTGTCTCCTGTTCGGAACTTGGCGAAGCCCCCTTCGCACGTCGAGGTCTGCTTCGGAGGTTGGTGACGAAGCCTGCCCGAAAACCCGAAGGTGTCACGGTCTATCCTAGTTCGAAGTGGCAAGCAGCGAAGTATACTTCGAAGCGAAGTATGACAGTGCCGGAGCCTGGTTCGAAGTATGTACTTCGAAGACAAGGCTTCGAACACAGCTTCGAACCGAGTGCTTCGGAGCAAGAACCTTCGAATAGAAAACTTCGAACACAACACACACACAGACAACCTTCGGACAAAGAAGCGAAGCTTGTCTCACAACCGAAAACCAAATTCGAAGCCTAAGCTCTACCTTCGAAAGGAGTGAGCTTCGAACTGAAGGGCGAAGGCTGATATGCGTCCGAGAGAATAAAGCAAAGTCTATCAGAGGAACACGCTCCGAAGACAACTTCGAAACCCGTCGAAGTGAGGACTTCGAAGGACTCAAGTCTGAGCACCTTCGCACAAGCGTTCGACGTAGAGATGCTGACAGTTCTTAAGAATACTTCGAAGCCAGACACACAAAAAGAAACAAAACTGCAGTCCGAAGTTCGAACGAAGCCTCTGAGGGTAAACGTTCGAAGCCTGCCTCACGGAGCTGAGGAGCTTCGAAACTAAGATGACGGCTTCGCCAGAAAACAGTCAGAAAGGCATTTAATCCAGTCTGCTTCGATCAAAAAGCTGTGCGGTAGAAGGTAAAAAGGCTGGCAGCAAATACTGTAGCTATAGTAGCAGTACTACTTGCAACAGCAAGAACTAGTACTACTTCTCACGAAGAACACACGCAACAGAGACACCACCTCAGAAATAAAATCAACCAGCACAACGAACCGAAGCTTCTTGTAGCAGAGGAATCAATGCACACACCTCAACAACCAACACAGAAATCAATCTCACAGGAGCAAAGTAAATGCAAGGCAAAAAGGGATGAACCAATGCCTGGCGGCGCACACAGGAGAGAGAGAGAGAGCGTGAGAGACAAAATGACCCAATGGATTAAAAAGTGAATTCTGGAAGGGTAGTCCAAACCCTAGGGATTGGGGTCCTATTTATAGGCAGCCCAACACTAGGAATATTCTACCAGCCCCTTAGGGTTTTTATAGACTCAATAATAAAGGAAAAGACTCTACTGCCCTTAGGTATTTTTATAGACACGACTGACTGACTATGGGCCTAGAGTTATAGATGACTTATCCGGAAGCTCAGCTTTCGTAGCGACTACGGCTTCTCTTCTGGACAGTCGGATACAAGATCGATGGTCGTCAGTTTTGCGCCGAAACTGACGAAGCCTCCACCGGCTTTGCACCAGGTACCCGGATTGGGCCGGCCCGACTCCGCAGCTCTCTCAGCCCGGCAATCGCTCACCGCCCGTGTACCTGAGTCAATCCTGGTCAACAGCCCAGTGGGTCTTCTACTGCTTCTGGCCTATGCACCCGGATTGGGCCAGCCCGACTTCGCAGCCTCCTCTGCCCGACAGTCGCTCGCTGCCCGTGTACCTGAGTCACACGCGGCCCATGAAACAGCAGATCTCCTCTCTTCTTCAGTCCTTTTTGACTATCGTTGACAATGACTCATCATATCTGGAGCCATGAGGCCCACGCTATTCAGCATGGCTCCTCAGAGGGGAGGAGGGCGGCACCAACAAGGCGGTCCCACATGTCAGTGGTGCGGCGCTGGGTCGGGCCGGGCTTGAGGCAGATTGGGGGATTGCGGCCCAATAGGATTTTAAATGTATTTTTCAATTAATATAATTTCAGTAATTCATTTATTTGCTTAGAGGTGGAATTACTGTTGATAAAAATTTGTAAAAATTCCTAAAAATATTTCTTGGCTTCTAGATCCTACCATAAATTTCTCAGGTTTGAATTTGAAGTATTTCCCTTTGTTTGGCTTGAATAGGGTTCTTTTAGCCTTTTCTTTAATTAAATAAATCTTTTAAATTCCTGAAAATTCATTTTTCCTTATTTTATTTATTTTTAATTCTTGGGATGTTACATGCAGCGTCGCTGTCTCATGACGTTTGAAGGTTTCCCCTTAAGACGGTCGCACACTTTTAGATCGCTGAACTGACGCTAGTGTGTGGGTGCGTTTTCATGTCAACAGGTTCCTCTTTAGATCCGGCATCCGTGCCCCATCCCTGGCCAGCAGCTCCCACGACGACGTCTCTGTGACCTGTCGCGCTCGGCGATGAGCATGCTTGGCCATGCCCAGCCGCGACCACATGGCCACGCACTGCCCTGACCTGTTGTGCCTTGTTCATTTCATTCACGCAATGGATTAGTATTGTGGACCTTGCAGATCAACAAGGCATGGATTAGTATTGTGGACCTTGCAGATCAATAAGGCACAGGAAGAAATCGTGGACCAGACAATTAGCATCATACAGGGGAGCTCCAAGCAGCTCTTGTATATGTACAAGGATAAGTTGTGGTGTGGGAAGACGATGAATGTGCTCGAGGTGAAGGAACTGTGTGAAATCCTTGAAGTAATTGCTGAAGGCTTGGACCAGGACTTACTATTGTGCCATGAGGCCGTAGATGTCGTGAACAAGGAAGATAACTTGGATGATGATGAGCCATCTGATGTCTTGTGGCCGGCGAGCTCACCCGAGCTACATCCAAACGAGTGCCTATCTAGATAGGAACACTTCGAGCAGCTCTGGGGCGTCGACTACGACTCTGATGCTATACCCAACTTTGATGACTAGATGTTATGGTCTCGTGCAAGCCCTAAACTGAATGTATCCATAGATGTTGTAGTATGTTGGACCAACCGAATGATAGTTTCTATTTGCTTGCACTAATGTGTGAACCAATGTCGTGAAGTTTGGAATTTTAAATGTGTTATCATGTTTTCTATGTGGTCTTGTTTTGTGTATTGATGATTCCACTTTGTCTCTAAGCTGTGTTACATAAATATATGCATGTTGTAGGATGGACAACCGTTTCAATCCCTATGTGTGCAATGCTGAAAACTCTCAGGCCTATCCAGAGACATAAGCGTGGCAATTTCCTCTGTCTGCTACCTTGGATGAGATTGACCATGTTACAAATTCGCAGGTGAGCAGCAACCTTACTATTGTGATTTACAATTTGTCATGAACACTTGCTTATTTACAGTGAGTATATGTTGTGCTTCCACTGAATTAGTTTATGACCAATGCGGGAGTGCCATTTCCCGCTAACATGTCCCGAGGAGAAATTGGTTTCATCCTAGACAACCAATTGCACTCAATTGTGAATGCCACTAAATCAGTCTTAGAGATTCCTCTCCCTAAACCCAGCAAGGGACCTAGAGGCAAAAAAGTCTCTCAAAGAGGTAAAGCTTTCAGCAAAGAAGACAAAATAATATGTTCTGCATTTCTGAATGTCAGCAAGGACCCTGTTATAGGTATGATAAGTTAAGTTCCTTACAATTTAACTAAAATCAGATGATTATCATGTTTCATACTTGTTTCCTTTTTCAGGAACAAACCAATCTAGTGGGGGCTATTACCAAAGGATGCATGACTACTTTGATGAGCACATTGGTGCCCCTTCCAGTAGAAGTGTGGTGACCATCCACCATAGGTGGCTAAGTATGCAAAAGGCTGTCAACAAGTTCAGTAGATTCTTTTCAACAGTTGAAAGGTTAAATGAGAGTGGCAAAACTGAACAAAACCAGGTTAGTCAATCCTCTTTTAACATTACAGCTTTAGTAAACCTTGCATGTGTGGCCTAAACGAAGCCCTGTTGATAACAGATTGATGATGCTGTTAAAATGTACGAGACGACAAAGGCATGGACGTTCATGCACTGCTAGACTGTGCTGCGCCATGAGACAAAGTGGAATGATAAGATGCTAGAAATCAATACGGTTGGCACAACAACAAGAGTGAATCAGCGTGTGACGACCAATTCTGTTGGTGAACGAGTGCCCTTCGAAAATGAAGACAACACAACACGTATGGAAGGTAGAGACACTGCAAAGAAGCGTAGGTCTCGTGCTTCTGTTGCCATATCAGAGTCAAGTGCGGACATTGAGGTGCTATCAGCCATGAATGCAAGAGGCCAACTCAAAGATGATAAAGAAGACTTTCAAATGACACAAATTTGTAGAGGAAGGACACAAAGATTGAGCTGCAGCAAAATTTGATCGCCTTGTAGTGGGAGGAGATGGAAAAGAGGTGGGAGGAAGTTGAGTTGCACAAGGAGAATACAAAGGTAGAGCTAATGAAAGCGGAAGCTCACTTCATGGGGCATGACCTTGACAAGTTAGCACCACATCTTAGGGAGTACTACAAGAGAATCCAACGTGAGATCATGGAGCGCCATGGGATTAGAAAACCATCACACGATAGTTCTTCAAGCTGACAGCATGAGCTATTAACATTTTCCCTCAGTATTGTGATGAACTTTGGTTGTATGCTTTGAACTTATTTGGTCTGTACTTTGGTTGTATGCTTTGAACTTTAGTTTGTATGCTTTGAAATTTGGTTTGTATGCTTTGCAAGTATCACAGTTGTATCAAGAATGCCCCATGACGATGTGTCTATGAAATTTACTGGTATACTTAACTTTGTTTTATACATGGTACCAAAGTGTTTTATGCCGAAAAGTTTAGGAAGGTTCCTAAATACATAGTTCCAAGCCAAGCAAATGCAGACAATTGATAACTGACTACAACAATAAAATTGGCACTATGGAGCAAACCCTGTTCATTAACAGACAAGTTGCCAGAACCACATACTAACACACAAAAGCATCTGCTTGCTCCAAGTTCAGATTACACAAACACAAGCACCACATACTTGCACACATAATGACCAGTACATACTTGCACAAAATGACCAGTCCAAATATAGCACTACCTATTTGCAAAAGGCCCAGTAAATGCACCATAATGACCCCATATGTGCTCAATCAGGTCCCGCTGTAGCTGGTTAGATGTTTCCTTCCTCTTGATGCAGTTATAGGAATCAATGAGTTTATCAATAGCTGACACATCTCTATTGTGCCTAACGGGTGGATCATCCATCCCTTCAAAACTATATGTGTATTCTGGGTTCAAGTAAATGTCACGCTCGTCTTCTATCACCATGTTATGCAGAGTAACACAAGCACACATGATTACATTTAGTTTTTTCTGGCTCCACATCATTGCAGGGTTACGGATGATCTTGAACTTCGTTTGCAATACTCCAAAGCTTCTCTCAACGTCTTTCCTATAAGATTCTTGAATGGTAGCAAATATCTTGTTCTTTATGCTTGTCGGAGCACTGACCGTCTTCACCAATGTAGCCCAATTCGGATATATCTTATTAGCCAGATAATATCCCATAGTGTAGGGGTTTCCATTTACCCAATACTCAACTTCAGGTGTCCTCCCACTTGCTAGGTCACCAAACATCAACGAACGTTGAAGAACCTTTATATCATTGTGAGACCCTGGGAGTCCAAAAAATGCATGCCAAATCCTGAGGTCATGAGTAGAAACTGCCTCAATTATAACAATTGGTTTGCCCTTATGACCCTTGTACATACCAGCCCAATATATTGGACAGTTCCCCCCATTCCCAATACATGCAGTCTATACTTCCGATCATGCATGGGAAACCTCAAGCCTCATTTTTCCTAAGAATTACTTCTAGCTCCCTAACCCTTGGTGGCCTCAAATACTCAGACTCATATACTGCTATGACAATCTCTACAAATTCCAAAAGGGTCCTAATGATAGTGCTCTCAACCATTTTGTAGGTGTCATGTAAAGCATCAGTAGTGCCCTCATAAGCCAATATTCTCATTGCAACTAAAAATTTGTGAATTGGTGAAAAACCTTTTTGGCCTGCTGCATTTTTCTTCTCTATGAAGTAGCTATTTTTAGCTTTCACGTCATCGACAATGCGAAGGAACAAAGATTTACGCATTCTGAACCTACAATGCAAAGTATCACTTTGAAAACCTGAGTACATGGACGATGCAAGGAATTATTACTATATTCTAGTTCCCATCTTACCTTCATCGAAACAAACCATCACCATACAAGGGTGGATTGTAGAAGTAATTTCACATGATTTGGTCATTGACCTTGTCCCTTCCTCGGTTCTTCACCTCATGCCCAAAGACAGATCCTCCCCACTTGCGTTTCTTACTCACAACCATTGATCCTACAATTGTCATCGCTTTCATTTATTCCTCTTCACGATGATTTGCTGCAGCTGTCCCACACATCATCATCTTGATGTACCACCATGCCATCATCCACAACACTGACAAACCAAATCACTGCTCACAAAGAGGATCCATCAACATGTTGATTCAATGAAGACAAACCTGAAACTTTCGGTTACCTACATTGCAGCGGCTAGCCATACCGGCTTGCAGCTCTATGTCATGGCCCTGATCTCACCGCCACCTCTACCAGCCACCGTGGATGGTGAGCAGCCACACCCTTCCACCTAGCCTAGGCACCGCCGTCGCCGCCACCTCTACTAGACGCCATGGATGGTGAGCAGCCACACCCTTCCGTGTAGCCCCAGCACTGACCTCGCCATCGTTGCCGCCACCTCTACCAGCCGCCGTGGATGGTGAGGAGACACACCCTTCCCCGTAGCCCCGGCACCGACCTCACAGCCACGTAGGCTCGGCACTGACCTTGCCGCCACCTATAGCACCGCCTATGGACCGCAACTTGCCCTGCACAGACCGCCACTGCCACGAATGGGTGGCCTAGCCATCATTGCCACGGGAGGATTTGGGAGATTCCCTCTCAACACGCCAAAAAAACTACCAGACCATTTTGTCTATTTTTGTTGGAGACAAGAACACATCCCATACCATAGCCATTTTGGCCATTTTGTCTATTTTTTTTAGAGACAAGAACACATCCCATACCATAGCCATTTTGGCAATAGGGCATTTGCCAACCCAAAATAAGTAAAGTTGTTGGAGACAACCTTAGAGATTAGAAAGTGTTGTCTTGTCATTGGCATAAGCGTGCGATGTTGCAAGTTGAATCTTGGGGGTAGGAGTTTTCTCCTCTCTCTCTAAAAAAGATTAAGAGTTTATTCTTGAAAGTTCTTGCTTTGAGTTCCCTTTCGAAACTATTCTTCTTCACTTAAATACATATCTCAACATGCAGTTCAGTAGTGTCTAACATAGCATTAGGATTAATTTAATTGGAAACATCATAATATCTCAGCAACACAACATACACAAATAACCTGGTGTTGGCTTGTCAAGTTTCTCATACAAGTACAGATAACATGTTTTCTATATGCATGTCCAAATTGTGAAAGAATGCTAAGGTCAATATACATCTTTTATTTACAAGATACATGTAAGCACAAGGTGGGAGAAACCTAGCAAAGTAGCTGCTTTGTGATGGTACTGATGGCCTGTTTCGTGAGAATTCCACTGGATCTATTTTCAAAGAAAATAGTCATTTCTCCCTAATTTCCTTTGCAGTCCATTGATCCAAATGAGGCATAAAAGATTGCATTTCTGGGAGAGTTACTGTAAATCCAAAAAGGAGGTTTGCATTAGATTCAGAAATCAAGTAAACTCGTCTAGTCAATTCTTTCAAGATTATATTTCACCATATTTTCAAGCGTGCTTCTAAACTCGCTCCTCGGAAGGCATTGTAGATTTTGGATAGCTAAGTCACCCTTCTCTATTGCAAGCTCATGAGCCCTCTTTATTCCACCACTTATATGAACTAGCTTGTGCGATCGGAATGGCGACTAGAGGGGGGTTGAATAGGCATCTCGACAAATTCTTGCGAATATGATGGCCTTTTCATATCACCCAACGCACCTCTAAATGAACAAGCGGAAGCAGATGTAGTAAAGACTCCGATAAAAACAAATGATATCACCCTCCTATCTGATATTATGTCAAATGATAGATTGAGAGATCACCAGCACTAAAATTGCACACACAAAGATTGTACTTTAAAAATAGCTCTAAAACCTTTTCTGTTCTATACAAAAAACTCAAAAAAAAACAATTTCAGAATGGCCTTGGTGGAAAATGTGCTCGGCAGTAGATGCAGTTGTTAATGGCGAAAAGCATCACTGCATACCGCAGCACATAATCGACAAGCTAGGAAAGAAAAAGAAGGGAGAAAAATGTTTCTAGATTCATCTTTCAGCCTTCAAGATTTTCAACAAATGAGCACCTTCTAGAATTTTTATAGCATATAAATGAGCCAAAAACTATATGTAGCTGATGAGGACATCACTTCACATGATACACACATGCACCACCATGATACACACATGCACCAACATGATACACACCTGCACCACCATGATACACACATGCACCATCAACCTACAATTCAATTACAGGTTAATTCTTTCCTTAGCAACTATGTTAATATTTGTTTGGATGGGATGCTACTGAATACTAGTGATATTTTGTTGCTTAGGAACATGGGAGATGGAATAGGAGAGTTGGAGTTGAAGACGGAGTCGCACGGATGATTTGAAGTCAAGAATTCGCTGGTTCGGGCTACATCAACCACCATGCACTAAAATGGGCATAACTTCCTCATACGAAGTCCGATTGGCGCGTTCTTGGACTTTTTGGAAAGCTAAGGAGAAGACGGATCTTTTGACGTTGGTTTCGCCTCATTTGGAGTCTCGAGTCGTCCTGTGTGGCTGAAACAGTCCTGGGTGATTGAACTGGGCCGAATTGGACCTTGTACTGAGTTGGAGGCCATGTTGGCCCATAGTCCGAGTCGTGTGCGCCTCCTACAGGCTGCCCACGCCTTATATACTCACGCCAGCCGCCTTTAGGGTTAGGTTTTGCTTTGTTTGCATCTACACTTATGTGTTTAGATCCCGCTCCTGCACCGAACCGATTGGCTGCTGCATCAGCATTTGTGAAACCTCTCCTCATCATAGTTCATCTGTGATTTGGCATTCGACTTGTGTTCTTCCTGTTCTTGCTTGTGTTCTTGGGTTCACTTGTAGGAACTAACCTTCGTGGCGAGGTCAATCGCGCCCTGTGTGGTTGATAACCGACGGAGACAGTGGTGTAGCGATTGTAAGGTTTTGATCCGCCGGACCGGAGCCTTGGATCGTCAACGTCGAGATTCTCCACCAATCCATGTTATCCTTACCTAGCGGAAGATCGGGACCAATCCCCCATTAGTAGCTATGTCCAGAACCTTTTGCAAACTTCAAACATGGAACCATTGTAACTTGGACAACAAGAGTTATGTAGAACTAAGGTCCAAAAACAGAACCAAAACCGATCAAAAATCACCTCAAAGATTGAATCCAGACTGAAAACAGAACACAACTTGGCAGAAATCAGCAATTTTCAGAACTTTTTAGGCACTTTGTTGGACAGGAAAATATATGCAGCAGTGGTCAAAACCATTTGTAAATTTCAAACATGGAACCATTGAAACTTGGACAACAAAAGTTATGTAGAACGAAGGTCCAAGAACAGTACAAAAACAGATCAAAACTCACCTCAAAGATTGAATCCAGGCTAAAGACAGAAAACCACCAGAAATCAGAAGTTTCCAGAACTGTTTAGGTACTTTGTTGGACAGAAAAATATATGCAGCAGTGGTCAAAAACTTTTGCAAACTTCAAAAATGGAACCCTGGAAACTTGTAAACAAAAGTCATGAAGAACTCAGGTCCAAAAACAACATCAAAACAGTTCAAAACTCAGCTCCAAAAGTGAATCTGAAAAGGATGAACAATACCTGCACTGGATGCTCCTGGTGCGTTTGTGCGTGATCCGAATGATGAACGCTAAGCATGAAATTAAGAACAGCAAAAAGGCTAGAACTAAATAGAAATTTTGGCTGGTAACCCCCAAAATGTTCAGCTGAAAGAGTTCTCTAAACCCTAGGCCTTTGGGTCCTTTATATAGGCAAGCCCATTAAAGAAATCTCCAAAATGCCATTAGGTAAAAGTTCTAGGTATTTACCTAATTGCCATAATGAATTTTCAGAATTATAAATTCTAAAAAATCCATTAATGCAAACTCCTAATTTATTACATCATTGACCCTATTCTTTTAATATTTTTTCAGAATTAAGAATTCTAAAAATACTAAAAGATTACGCTTAATCTAGACGACAAAATAGAAAAAATAAACTCCTAATTACTGGAATTAAAAACATTTTCTGATGCGATGGTTTTCAGCAAAAACCGACAAAGCCTCCTCGATCACCGACATGTGACGCCATTCCGCGAACTCGACCACCAGCAAGTTTCTCCTGCTCTCGATCCCCTCGAGCCACCTGATCACTTGCGCTGGCCTCCCTTTCACTGACTTAACCATCACACTGTCTCGACCATCTGTCCGTCCATGTCTTGCTCTATCTCCTCGTGCACTCCTGAGATCATCTCCAACTTCATCCGACATCCTTGATCCTATGGCATCGAGCTCCCCGCTTAACCCTTGATCACCCACCGTTGACAGTTGGTTAGCATATTCTACTAGTTTTCCAAGTTGTTCAGTTGATTGGGTGAAGTCAAGAATGTCATCAACCATCTGGAAGGAGAGCCCGAGATTCTTTCCATTTTCATACATTTGTTCACATGTAGTAGTGCTGACACCACGAAATATGGCAGCTGACCTTGTGCTTGCTGCAATCAGAGAAGCTGTCTTATATTAGCTCTGTAGCAGGTAATCATCAAGGGTGATGTCACAGTCCAAAAGTGTAGATGTTTGTTTAATTTCACCACTGACAAAATCCTTAATTACCTGTTAAATAACCATTTTTGTAAAGCAAATCATGCAAAATTTCAAATAAGGCATAAAAGCTTGCTCAAATCCTTTATCACCTGACTGATGAGCTTTATAACCTCAATGTTTTCTAGGTTCGCAAGAAACCAAGAAGATTGCGCAAACATAAAATTCTTGAGTTCCTGGTATGTGGGGTCGGCAATACCAGTGATGTGGAAGAGTATAATTAGGTTTAGGTTATTTAATTAGTAGATTAAGTATGTTAGAGATAATTCAGGATTAACATTAGAGATTGGGTCCACCGGCGCATAGCCGGACTATTTAAAGTCAAACAAATTGTTTATGCAAGCAAGCAAGAATAATACAATCAAGCAATAAATCTAATTAACCCCCTTAACTATTGAGGTGTGCATACTTAACCCTCTAACCAAAGAATCTAGGTATTATAAACCTAATACCTGTTCTATCTATATCTGGATACTTATGACCTATTTGTTTCGGCTTCTAACAGCTATAGATTCTTAGTAGCTAGCTAGTCTGACTAGCTGGTGCTTTCCAGCTTTTAGATTCTAATTTATTTCCAGATTCTATAGTTACTGATTCTCACAATCTAAGTCTAGAATCTAGACCATTTGTTTCCGCATTATATTCTAAAAGTAGCTACAACTGTCAGCAACAAAAACAAACGGGCCCTTAACCCCCTTGATAGTTTTTGTGGGTGGTTTTGCCTGGCTATCCATGCTAGACATCATAGTTATTAAGGCGCTAAGGCGAGGCAAGGCGGTGAAATACCGCCTTACCACCTAAGCGGTAAGGCGTAAGGCAAGACGACGCCTTACGCCCATAGAAAATACATGATTTAGAAAAAATATTGATAGATAAGTAATAAATTCTAAATAGGAATAGCAAGATATCAATATAAAAATTAAAAATAGTAACATACTATCAAATTGCAATATTTTCACTTTATATGCTTTATAAAATTAAATATACAAAATTAAAATTATAATAACATATTTAAAATTATATTTAATGATATATTTAGAGTTCAGTTTAGTTATCAATTTATATAATTTTGATCCAATAGCCCACTTAAGGCCCATTAGATTATTTTTCATCTCTAAACCCTAGCTTCCCTCCCACTCACTCCTCTCACTACCAAATCTCAGGCTTTTCTCATCCTCTCTCCTACCAACCACCACTTCTTCCTCTTTTCCCCTCCTCTTCCCTCTCTTCTGCTCTGCATAGAGCCTTGTCGCATGTAGCTCGCACCCGGCCTCTCCACGCCACATAGGGCTTTGCCGTGCACCAAGCACATGACCTCGTCGTGCTCTCGTCTGGACGCTCCCGCCCTCCGTGCCACACAGGACCTCGTCGCGCCCAATCTACACCACACTCGGCCTCGCTGCGCATCAGATCTAGCCTCTATGCACTGGATCTGTGCCACCCTAGCCCTCCGTGCGCCTGGTGAGCACCCTAGGGGTAAGCATCAGGATGCCTTACCCCGCTGACCACCTTGTCATTAAAGCAATGCCTAAGCGGTGTTTTAGTGACACCTTGATAAGTATGCTAGACATGTCTTCCAGGACACTAGCGATGGGGTAGCGTAAAGATCAACTTGTCTTCTTTGTGAGAAAATCTTGTGTGAGCAACCAATATTTTGACTCTTATGAGGAGAATAGTGAAGGAGAAATAATTAGGTGGAAAAGCACTCACAACAAATTTGACACATAGGCAATTATTCATGTGTTCTCCCTTGGGGTGGCTTTAAGATGTTTTTGGATAAAGGAAGCTTTATTGAAATCAGTCAATTACATCGAGATGATCCAATTGCTCTGAATATAGTTTCGGGTTCTGCATAACTAAGATACACACAGCCAAAAATACTGTTATGTGCAGATTAGTTAGAGATAAGATTGAATTAGTTAGATTAAGATAAGATTAGTCATTTATATTTTAAAGATAGAGATAAGGATAGCAGATTAGATTGTATTAGTATTATAAATACCCCATAAGGGTCATGGAATAAATCAAGCAGAATGAATTATTTAATTCCTCCTTTGCTCCTACCAATTTGGTATCAGAGCCTAGGTTCCAAGCATGATGACGATGTTCATCCCATCCGCAGAAGTGATGCAAGCCCTCACAGATTTGCGGCAGGCCATTGTCGGCCTCTCGGCGTAGTTGGGCTTGGCTCCGGTGGCCTCCATGCTGCCGAGTTTTCCCCACGTCGCGACAGGTTTCCCCACCATGTTATCATCATCGCTAGTTGCAGTGGCAGAAGTGCAAGGGGGAGGAGGGAATTGGATTTGGTGGCTTGGTACAGAGGGTGGTGCAGTCGGAGGGAAGGGAGACACCTCCATTGGACAAACCCTAACCGAGATTCCTCCACCACGAACCGCCTCCGACTTCAGGAGAACCACTGGAGACACCAATGGGGAGCTGCCAACCATAGAGAAGAAGTCATGAGTGGAATCCCCTTGCGCCATAATCCCCACGACCCCTGACGAGGAGGACCACAATAGGTCCCTCGACTTTGCCGCCCACTCCCTCGGCTCCACCAATGGTGACGGGGCTGATCCGGTGCCCCAACCGCTGCCCTCGCTCGCTGACGATGAGGGCGCCGACCCCTAGAAGGATGGGGACTATGTTGGTGGCGGTGACGATGATTGGGAAGGGAAGGATGACTACGAGGATGCCATGCTCGGTTGCAGCAGCGAGATTGACACTGTCGATCCCAACACCAACACGGCCCACGACACGTAGCCTTCCAACGGAGGCCTCAAACTCGTTGCAACCCACCTTGGTCCCTGACCGCATGATGAGCTCGTTGCAGAGCGGGACCTAGAGGGTGGCGGTTGTGGTCTAGGACAGCGCCGCCATGGATATTTTGCTCTAAAACCCAGATTCACCGAATGGCACGTGCCGCCTGCCTTCTTCAATAGACGTAGAAGTTTCTCAACAGCCATAGATTGGGGCACAAGAATTCCAGCCACAAAAAATCATGTTCTGTCACAGAAGATCCAAACTGTTCAAGGAGTCATTTTCTACGCACACCCCGTTTCGTATACGCGAAAATTAATTTTTCAGGCAGTGGATGTCATCTACTGGAAGGTTGGGATGTGGCATGTAGGGCTGTCGGTCATAGACGGTAGCTGCATCATTGCCACAATAGCTACCGACGGTCGATCCTCGGGTTCAATAGGGGCAGCCATGGTTTCTACAATCTGGTTTCACAAGGATGGCGTCACGACACTCGCTGTTGCTCGATTTTTCTTATTCTGGTTTTCAGCTCGAGGACGAGCTGATTTTCGGGGAAGGGAGAGATTGTTATGTGCAGATTAGTTAGAGATAAGATTGAATTAGTTAGATTAAGATAAGATTAGTTATTCCTATTTAAAGATAGAGATAAGGATAGAATATTAGATTGTATTAGGATTATAAATACCCCATAACGGTCATGGAATAAATCAAGCAGAAGGAATTTTTTAATTCCTCCTCTACTCCTACCAAATACACACACACATTTAACTAATAAAAGATAAGGAACCAAAGAAGTATTAAGGACCATCAATCTGAAGACTAGATCGCCACCCATGCTCCTAGATAAAACACTCCCTAGCCATCTTTTCTAACTGTTGACAATTCAAGAAAGCTCATGTTATGTATGGGTTGGCAACACACATGCACATTATGTTTGTAAAGGATGAGCAAAATAGGATTAGAGCAACATGTGGATGGAAAACGGTGTCCATGGTTAATATATGGCTCCAAAACAAGCACGACTCTGTGGCTTCAAGCTATTACATTTCTAAATGAGCATTGCTGCCCATCTAGGAGAGACAAGTTAGTGACGTCTAGAATTATTGCTACGTACTTTGATGTTATCATGGATAATCCAACATGAAAGGTGGAAAACATCAAGAAATTATTTCTAAAGGAGATGCTTGTTGATGTATCATTGTCCAAGTGCTAGAGGACAAAAGGTTTAGTGCTTCAGGTAGCACTAGATAGGGGTGAAAACGGATCGGATACGGATGGATATCACTAATATCATATCCTTTTTCATATATTTTTTCGGATTCGAATTCGGATTCGGATAATCCGGATACGGATACAGAGTCGGATATCATCGAATACGAATACGGAGCGGATACGAATCGAATACAAATACGGTTACGAATACTTACCGAATATCAATAATGTATTATTTATTCACGATCACAATACACAAATGACAAATAATAGTTAACATCATATAAATCATCACGAACGGGGAGAGAGAGGTGATAGGAGTAGGAGAGACCGGGAGAGAGAAAAAAAATTAGGGTCGATAGGGTTTTAGTCAAAGTTGACTATTTACTTATTTTTGGAGTGAAAGAGATAAAGTTTAAAATTATAAATTTGAAATATAAATGTTCGTTTAAAGTTGAATTTTTTTCTAATATCAAAATACAACATATATAATATCATAAAAAAAAATTCACATTTTTATGCATAAGTTTGCTATTTTTAATTCATTATGTATGTTTCTTTGATTTATATTGAAATTTGTCAAATTTGAACTACAAGTGCATGAAATAATGAACCAAAAATTCTAAAAAAATCATATTCATGAATTTGAGTCTATTTTAAGTCAGTATCCACTAAATTGAAAGATATTGTTTTAAAAAATTGCTACGACACTCGATGGACAACATAGAGCTTAATGAAATTTTAATTCTAAAAAATTCAAATAAAGTCTGAAAAATACGAGACGTCTCATGGTATCATCATATGATACATAGATGCTGTGATAAAAATTTAAAATTATTTTGACAAAGTTTTCATGTACGATGTTAAGAAAGATGGAGATTTGAGAGTAATGAATTAGAATGTTAAGAAGGAATGTGTTAGGTTTAAAAGCAAATCAATAGTTAAATCTTCGTTTAAACTTGATTTTTTTTCTATGATTAAAATACAACATATATAATCTTATAAAAAAAATTCACATTTTTATACATAAGTTTGCTATTTTTAATTCATTATGTATGTTTCTTTGATTTATATTGAAATTTATCAAATTTGAACTACAAGTGCATGAAATAATGAACTAAAAATTCTAGAAAAATCATATTCATGCATGTGAGTCTATTTTAAGTCAGTATTCACTAAATTGAAAGATATGTTTTAAAAAAAATGTTACGACACTCGATAGACAACGTAGAGCTTAATGAAATTTTAATTCTAAAAAATACAAATCAAGTCAGAAAAATACGATACGTCTCATGGTATCATCATACGATACAAAGATGCTGTGATAAAAATTTAAAATTATTTTGACAAAGTTTGCATCTACGATGTTAAGAAAGATGGAGATTTGAGAGTAATGAGTTAGAATGTTAAGAAGAATGTGATAGGTTTAAAAGCAAATCAATAGTTAAATCTTTGTTTAAACTTGATTTTTTTTCTATGATTAAAATACAACATATCTAATCTTATAAAAAAATTCACATTTTTATACATAAGTTTGCTATTTTTAATTCATTATGTATGTTTCTTTGATTTATATTGAAATTTATCAAATTTGAACTACAAGTGCATGAAATAATGAACTAAAAATTCTAGAAAAATCATATTCATGCATGTGAGTCTATTTTAAGTCAGTATCCACTAAATTGAAAGATATTTTTTTTAAAAAATGTTACGACACTCGATGGACAACGTAGAGCTTAATGAAATTTTAATTCTAAAAAATTCAAATTAAGTCTGAAAAATACGATACGTCTCATGGTATCATCATACGATACATAGATGCTGTGATAAAAATTTAAAATTATTTTGACAAAGTTTGCATGTACGAATGTTAAAAGAAATGTGTTAGGTTTAAAAACAAATTAATAGTTAAATATTTGTTTAAACTTTTTCTATAATTAAAATACAACATATATTAATTTATGGAAAATTTGGATATTGTTATATGTCAATTTGCTATTTTTCATTAATTCATTGTGTTTTTAAAATTTAAATTGAAAGAACTAAAAAAATATTTTTTATTTATTAAAAAATTTTATCTATTTAAATTTATAGAAATTTATCCCATTTTTAAAAATATATATATTTTTTTAAAAAATATTCTTTATGTTTTTTAAAAATGTTTTTTTAAAAAAATAAAGAAGATTTTTTATTTCAAAATGCTTGGGCGGTTGGGCCATGGCGCCATGGCAGTGGGCCTGCCAGCCAAATATGCCATAGTGCCATATAAAGGCCTATTATGTGATGTGGGCCTGCAGTGTGGCTAGTGGGCCTATATTTTTAATGGGCCGGATATCCGAATAAGAACTATCCGGATTATCTGAATCCGTATCCGAATCCGACGGATATCAGACATATCATATCCGTTTCCGTATCCGAAAAAAAATATCCGAATCCGAATCCGTATCCGAAAAATCTGTATCCGAATCAAAAAAATCCGAATCCGAATCCGTTTTTCCGGATACGGTCGGAAACTATCCGAACCACTTTCACCCCTAGCACTAGATGCAACCAAGGGAGAGTACTTTAGAGTTCATGACTACTAAATGGAATTATTGAGAAGCACCTCTGGCAGCACTGTAGTTGTTACACTTAACTCTAACATAGAGGTCAAGAAAGTATTCGAGAGGTTCTATGTATGCTTTGATGATTGCAAGAAAGGCATCTTGGCTTGTTGCAGAAGGGTTATTGGACTTGGTGTTGTTTTTTTAAGGTGCTTGCAATGGTGAGTTATTACGTGCCATAGGAAGGGATGACAACAATCAAATGTACCCTATTGCCTGGGTATCATCAGTAGAGAAGGATTATTACAGAAATATTTAGAAATCAAACTTCATGGTGAAGGATGGGTAATCATTTCTGACCAACATAACTAAAATTTAGTTCATGTGGTCTATTCAGTTTCTCTAAAATGTACTCATTTCACATGTTTGATTACAACTTGCCTTGTAGAGACTGATCAAGGTAGTATCTAAAATTATTCCAAGATCAGAGCATATAGGATGTGTGCAAGGCACATATTGAGAGGATAAGCATTGTGTTAGGGGGTGCAATCAATTTTGGCATATGTGGTGTCATCATTTCAGCTTTGGTGCTTTAGCATCCTCTACTTTTGCTTTATGCTTTTGAGCTTCTTGAGCTGCAAGTCTTCTATCCTATATGTACCCCCAACCAGCCTTGTTTGAAGTGAGTGAAATGAGAAGAAGAATACTGCTGGTTCAATTGATTTTAGCCACAAAAAATAATGTTTTCTGCGTTTTCTTTTTCTCTCCAACAAATGGTATCAGAGCCTAGTTTTTCCCTAGATTCTCTCATCCCATCCCAATCCCACTGCCATGTCTATCTGTTCCCACTCTTTGGCATCCTACAAGCGGCGTGGACAGTCTGTTGGCATCGGCGATGTCCTAGATGTGGAGAATGCCAGGATTCGGCGTGAGACGGATGAGCGTGCTATAGCGGCGACAAAAACAGCTAGGCACGAGGTGGAGGAAGCAGAGTGGGTGGCTACGGCACAGTGGGCAGCACGCATCACCCAAGCAGAGCTCATTGTGACGCGTGCAGCTGAAGTGGCTCATCATGCAGCGACGGAGGCGTGGGAGGTTGTAGCAGCAGTGGCCGTGCTCCGAGCAGGTGCTGGTGTAGACAAGGAATCTACAGATGCATGGGAGCGAGCGGCGCTAGAGCAAGAGTTGTGGGATATCGATGCACGCAGTCTTAGCAGACATGATCGCAATGATAGGGAGCATGGTGGACGGGGTGCAAGCATGTGGAGCCCTCATAGGCGGCACGTCTCCACTTCCATGGACCGGCGTTGCGGCTACTATGGCAGGTGTGGTTCCCCTCCTATCGTCCATATCATCTTCAATGACTCCGGCATCGGTGGTGGATGGCCCATGCTCACCAAGACCAACTACAACGAGTGGTCTATGGTGATGAAGGAGAAGATGCAGGCGTGGCGCATGTGGGAAGCTGTGTCAAGAGTGGGATCGCTTAGCTTTCAAGCCCGGGGAGGACGTCGATGACTTCTCTCTCTGTCTTACTAGTTTGATGAAGTAGATGGCATGGTACGATGACAATGACATCGACGAGGAGAAAGTCATCGAGAAGTTCCTTCGTGTCATCCCCAAGAAGTACACACAGGTCACTCTAATGATCAAGACATTGCTGGACTTCTCCAATCTGACGATCGAGGAGGTGATGGGTTGCCTCAAGGCGGTCGGCGACCATGAGTGGATCTCTCCCTCAGAGCCGGTCTCCATCGGTAGCACGCTACTCCTCACTAAGGAGCAGTGGCTCACCCCCTAGTAAGAGCAGAAGAAGGGGGAGGCATCGGGTTCGTCGAGCGGCCACACGCGCCAACCACATAGAGAGCACAAGGCTCCCCAGGAGTGTGGAGGCACTATGCCAACGGTGACCGCAAGGTCATCTACGATGACACTTGTCACAACTGTGGCAAGACTGGCCATTAGGCCAGGGACTACCGGCAAGCGAAGTGCGGCAGTCAGGCACACGTCGCGCAAGCGTAGGAGGGTGACGAGCCAACTCTATTCCTCATACATGGGAGCATCGAGCTGCACTCCCCTCCCGCGCCGATAGTTGCCACTCTTCTCCATGTCAACGAGCCACATGCCCACGTCTTCCTCGGCAACAGGTCCAGCAATGACAAGATCAATGGTTGGTTCCTCGACACTGGTGCCACCCACCACATGACCGGGCGGCAGGAGCACTTCTCTCACTCGGACTCCGACGTGTGAGGCTCCGTCAAGTTTGGGGATGCCTCTGCTGTGGAGATAAGGGGTGTCAGCTCTGTCATCTTCACCACCAAAACTAGCGGGCATCGGATGCTCACCGATGTCTACTACATCCCTGTGCTGGGGAACTCCATCATCAGCCTTGGCCAGCTGGATGAGACTGGCTGGCACATGGAGATCAAGCATGGGGTGTTGCGTATCTACGATCATTAACACCGACTTGTCACCAAGATGAATAAAGGAAGCAATCGCCTCTATGTTCTTCATGTGCAGGTGGCGCAACCCGTGTGTCTTGTAGCCCGCCGCGACGACGACACCTGGCGATGGCATGAGCGCTTTGGGTACCTTAACTTTGAGGCCCTAAAGCAGCTCCACACCAAGGAGATGGTGTGGGGCATGCCCAGTGTCGAGCATGTGAAGCAGTTCTGTGACTCCTGTGTGCTGACCAAGCAGTGGCGGCTCCCATTCCCTCGTCAAGCAAGCTTCTATGCCAAGGAGAAGCTGGAGATTGTGCACGGTGTCCTTTGCGGTCCCATGACACCAGCTACCCCTTGAGGTCAGTGCTACTTCCTCCTCGTCGACAACATGTCCCGCTATATGTGGGCGGTGCTTCTCGACACCAAGGAGGCAGCCCCAGATACTATCACGCGTCATCAAGCTACTGCGGAGAAGGAGTGCGGCCGCAAGCTCTGTGTGCTGCGCATGGACAATGGCAGTGAGTTCACGGCGGATGAGTTCGTAGCATATTGTGCTGACAAGGGGATTCAGCGCGCACTACTTCGTGTACTGTTTGGCATATGTGATGTCAACATTTCAGCTTTAGTGCTTTAGCATCATCTACTTTTGCTTTATGCTTTTGAGCTTGTTGATCTGCAGCCGTTTCCATAGCCTGCTCCTCTCCCTCTGCCCCAACCTCCTCCCCACCCTCTGCCCTAACCTCCTCCTCCGCCCTAGCCTGCTCCTCCTCCACCTTATCCGGCACGTAATCAACATCGCGACGGGATGCCGGTATTTGGCTAGTAGTTTCACTCGAGGGCGCGGGTGCCTTTCCTCACATTGCTGACTTTTTGTTCTCCCACCTCGAGGTCTAGATGAGGACCCGACCTCATCTTGAGAGCGGGTGGATTTACCGCCTTTTCCTACTACTGCACTTATTATTTTCTTTAAACCCCCACCATATTTCAATCACCTGCTACCGAACAGGAGACGCCTAGGTTACGCAATAATAATTAGAAAATATAAAAAATTGACAACATATACTCTCTAATACTTAGAAAAACTAACAAATTTCACAAATATATATCACGGCACGATGGCCGGCATCCACATACACATATATATATATCACGACACGATGGCTGGAATACACACTCACAAGATATTAATCATTCATATTCAGGTATTAGAATTGCGAGAAGAATGTGAACTATAGTGAAAATAAGTATACAAATTGATCAGTTTATGTTATATATACTTGTTTTTAATGAAAATATGTGCTTTTTTATTTCCAAGCTAGATTTCTTATTAGTTCTCCATTCGATCGACCAATCAAGGTAGGACAAAAGATCTAACAATTTATTATATTAATTTATACATGTATTGCTATAGTAACTAAGTATTTGATCGATTTCACTAAATACATACTATGGGGTTGTTATTATGTGAATGTAAACACTCTGTAAGCATGTATATATGTGGTAATACTAAACTCCAAGAAAATCCAATGCAAAATAGAGAGGCAAAATATGGACAATATAATTACTTTGGACTTATAGTCAACAACAAAACTTTGTTAGGATATATAGTTTCAGACTCATCAACAAAACACACACACACACGCGCCACATTTTAGGGTCATCAGAGACCCATTCAGGTATTTTCTCAAAGAAATTAAATTGCCTGTGCATGGAACTATAATAATTACCATATAGGTACCATGCATGCATGCAGTTCACATATTTCTCTTATTTCTAAATGTGCCTCATCTTAAGATGAACATGCATGTCTTTGTAAACAGGTGAATTTATCTATGGCTTTTTAATTGTTATGTAATCATTATAATTACCATTTTATGATACTAACATTAAGGGGGATCGGAAAGAAACATGATATCAAGAAATTCATCAGTTCTAAGTAGTGTGTTTGTTCCAAGAAGAGGAAATCAGATTACCTTGGAGAAACAAGCTAGGTTAATATATATACACATTACAGTACTTTTCAGTTCACCTGAACTTCAATAATTAATAATAGAAACAAGTGGGAATTTAATTTATTGAAGTAATAAGGTACCTAGCTATACCTTATACCTTAGTTAATCTAAAATACATTTTTTGTATTTTAGTCCAAATGGATTTCTTATTTATGTGTTATAAATACAAGCTGTCATACTTTTCAACATTTCTATCCAATTCAATTTAGCGAAACAAAATGGTTGATCACCTTACCGTATATATATCATTTGCTTCATTCTTTGTGCAATATATATATATATATATATATCAATTGAAGAGGTCTCTGTTCATTATAAACACATATCACAAATTGAAGAGGTGTCGCTAAGCATGACTTACAGGGGCGCCGGGGGCGGCGGAGGGGCCGACGGCCAGAGGGGATGGAGGACGAGGCGCCGGAGGAGGCTCTCGGCGGGGGAGGGGGCCGGCGGCGGAGGGGCCGATGGACGGAGGGGGCACCGGAGGAGGAGGCTCCTAGCGGGGGCGCAGGGAGGCGGCCGGCGGCGGGGGAGCAGGGTGGTGAGGGGGGCCGGCGGCGGCGGTGGGGTGCGGGGGTGGCCGGCGGCGGGGGAGCAGGGTGGCGGCGGGGTGCGGGGGAGCAGATCTGGGCGCAATAAGTGCGCCCAGATCTGCGGGGCCTGTTTTATCCCTAAAGCAACATTCGCCGAGTGCCAAATTGGGAGGCACTCGGCGAACACTAATTTTTTTTAAAAAAAATTGCCAAGTGCCATTAGTGAGGCACTTGACGAATGTTATTTTTTTAAAAAAAACTTTTTTGCCGAGTGCCAATAGCTCTGGCACTCGGCAAATATGATTTATTTGTTCTTTGCCGAGTGCCAGGGATAAATGCACTCGACAAAGAGTTTTTAATTTTGTTTTTAAAAAAATTAAAATAGGAAAAAGACAGTAAAAAATTTCATAATTTGGCATTATATAATATACAGTAATATTGCATCCTAGAAAATTTCTAAGTTCAAATAAACAAATATAAGGCACTTGTTGTTTAAATTTGGGATCTTTTACTTAAAATCCTATAAACAACTTTAATTAACCAAAAATAGCAAACTAATTCTAAAAAATGCCAATTTTTGACATGGTATAAGATAAATTGAGTTTTATTAGTACAAAAAGTTTTAAGTTCAAACAAATATTTAAATATCGATTTACTTCTAAACCTAACTCATTTCATCCCTAAACTCCTAAACCTTCTCTAAGATTGTCCAATTTCTAAAGGTCATACATGAAAACTTTGTCGAAACATTATGAATTTTTTACCATAATAAATATGTATGATATAATGACACCATGTCAAGTATCATATTTTTTAGGCATCAATTTAATTTTCCATAATTAAAAAACCATTAAGCTCCATGTTGCCGCCCGAGCGTCATAAATTAGAATTTAAATATTTAGATATATTTAGTTGTAAAAGATTACAAATGGAATCATGAACATAAATATTATTTTTCTACAATTTTTGAGTCAATATTTCATGTACTATGTACATGCAGTTGAAATTTGACCCACTTCGAAGTAAATCCTAGAAACATGATTAATTTATTAAAAATAGCAAACCCACTCAGAAAAATATGAAACTTTTCCATGGCTTAACATAGGTTGCATTATGAGTGTAAAAAAATTCAAGTTCAAAACATGTTTTAAATATGATGTAGGCTTAAATTGTGATCTCACATGAAATAATGGGATTTTCATCTTTACCGAGTGTTTTATTAAATAAGACTCGGCAAATACTAGGGTTTGCCGAGTGTCCGTTAGTGGCACTCGGCAAACCCTTCTTTCTCCCTCTGCCGTTACAACGGCGTCAGCAAACCGGGTGCAGCAGGTTTTTTCCACAGGTTTGCCGAGTACCATGGATAATGCACTCGGCAAACAATTTTATTCGCCGAGTGTAATATGTTTGCCGAGTGCCCGAAGGAATGCACTCGGCAAACCTTAGGGCACTCGGCAAACGTTGTGTTTCTAGTAGTGAAACAAGTACATTGTGCTCTTTCCTAGTTGGCTTGCCTAGTAAACAAGTGAATTGTGTAAGGAAGGAGAGTCTTCCAAAAGAGTGTTGTGCGCGGACAATAACTAGCCGGGTCTAGATGGAACAAGATCTATGATATATGGTTTCTTAGGTTAGAGGGTTAAGTATATACACCTCAATAGTTCAAGGGGTTAATTAACTTATTCCTACAATCTATTCTCTCATATACCTTGTCAGGCCGGTGCAAGCAAACTGGGCCTAGACCGCTAGAATATGTTCACCAGGCAGCCCAAAACCCATAATTAGTTAGGCTTCCAATAACACTAGTCTAGCTAATTGCAGTTAGAGTAAGATTTAGAAATAAAGGAGACTTATGCCCTATATAAAGAGGTTCATAGTTTATAATTAGGCAAGCAAGGAATAAACTAGTATTAGTCCAAAACCTAACCCTACCTTCTAGCCCTGCTGCCCGTGCCTCCGGCTATGTGTTGCCTTCGCGTAATCTGTCACGGCACTAGGAAGACAAGGGTCAGTGACCCCTCGTCCTCATGTCAGCCACGATTACGCTATCTGCTTTATTTCGCACATCCCGCTACACAATACCCGTGACATACCTTCTGTATTATCTCATCTCATGGGGTGAAGTGTTCCCAGAATCTAACAGTCCCCAATTTCATAATGATGATATAAGTGCGAATGTGAAATCAAACAGGAAGCTTGTCATATTAATAACAAAAAAAGAACATAAACCAATAGGATGGCAAAGAATTTTTGTGTTCAAGCTATATGTACGCAGACTGGCCAAGGTATGAAACCTGCATTTCTAAGAAGATCCAGTAAATTATTTCTAAGAAGAATAAAAGTAGGCACATTCGTCAGGAAAAGAACTGTGAAAGAATTCTTTTCATTTATAGTTTTGCTTACTGAGAAAGAACGGGTGTTATTTACCATGCTCCAAAATAACAACATAATATGTACCTCTGCGCATCCCACTGTCATCTATGACATCATCATGGATTAAACTTGCAGTGTGAATCATCTCTATGATCTCTGCTAAACGTTGATGTTCTGTAGTTAGCTTCCTGTAATCCAAATATCAAAGATCATGAGGGAATAATATCAAAAGCATAAAGAGGACCATAGCTCCCTAAACCTTTGTGGATGCACTAAAGTGCTTGAACATGAGATGTGCACAATCATATACTGGCATTTGTATAGATGGGTCAATAAAGATTCTAAGTCATTTTAGGGTAACTAGTTAGATGTTTGTGCGTTGGAACACAACTTTATTTTACAATAGTGTCTTTCTGCAAAATTCATGTTTCTGCATGATTTTTTAGAAATCTAGGAATTTTTACACAAAATTTGTACATCTGTGCAAAACACAAAAATTAAAAAACTGAAATGCAAAAGTATATTTTTCTTTTCTTTTTCCTTTTGTTCTTTTCTTATTTTTTCTTTTTTCTTTTTCTTCTTTCTCTGTTGCATGCACGCGGGGTTGGTAGTTGCAGTGCGCAATTTTTTGCATGCAGTGCAGATTTTTCTTCTTTTATCTTTTTCTTTTTTCTCATGCAAGTTTTTTTTCTCCGTTGCATGCGGGGTTGTTGCATGTGGAATCTAGTCATTTTATATTAGTTAAGAGTTTGTGCAGAAATTAAAAAACTGAAATACAAAAGTATATTTTTCTTTTCTTTTTTCTTTTGTTCTTTTCTTATTTTTTTTTCTTTTTCTTCTTTCTCTGCATGCACGTGGGGTTGGTATTGCAGTGCACAATTTTTTGCATGCAGTGCGGATTTTTCTTCTTTTATCTTTTTTTTTCTCACGCAAGTTTTCTTTCTCCGTTGCATTCAGTTGCATACGGGCCGTGGGTTGGTAGTTTCAGTGTGAAAGTTTTTTTCTCTGTTGCGTATGCAGTGCGGATGGACCGACCATCTAATCGTTTTATATCAGTTAAGATTAAAAATGACATCTCACCTTAGCTTAGTTTAAGTTACAATTTTATCTTGCAATAACCGCTTGGAATGACTGGACACTAATATTTTTAAATTCAAAGTTAAATTTCACATACCATTCAACAACTTTCATAAGCTTCTGAATTTCTGTTTGACTTTATCTAGCAATTGGATGGTCAAACTTTGATTTAATAGGCTCAAAGTGGTGCCTGATCATTGGTTGGATACAGGGCTAAGAGCATCCCAAGAGTGACTTTAAAAATTGATTCCCTATATAATTTTTGGGATTTATTTTTGAGGATACAAATAGTTTAAATATGTTTCTCTCTAATAGAGTACATAAATTAAAGTATGTGAGTATGTTCCCTACAAGTAGATAATACAATGATTAATCTTGAGGATCCTTTATTTTTCGGAGTCATTTAGAGTATCTATTGGAGAAGACTTTTTAATTCTAATCCCAAAAATTTAGAGAACAAAACTCTTTAGAGAGATGTTCTAATGTGTAGTTCTCTAATCCATGGACTCAAATGACACATCACTATATTCAAAACTTATCTATAGTACTTTAAAAGATGGTAGTGGTGGTGAGTCTGCCACCACTACCATCCCTTGACAAGCGGGTCCCATGGTCAGTGCACTTTGACGCATCGTATACTGGACAGGAGGAGAAAAGGTGTGTTCTGCGTCATTTCCCATCGTTGCCCGGTTGCCCCTGCCGGTGAGTTGCTCCGGTCACCTCCACGCCGGCGCGCCACCCCGGTCGTCATCATCGTCGGCGCCCTGACACAGCCCACCAAAGTCCCACCGGCGCTCCGCCGAAGCTTTTTCCGGTGAACCACCACAGCCTCGCCAGCGCTCCGCCTCGTCCCTGCCATAGCACTATCGGGCGCCTGCTGCCCTGGCCGACGCACTGCAGCGGTGCTACTAGCCTCTAGGCGCAGCGCCTTGCTGCTAACGCTGCTCGCTGGAGAGAAGGGAAATAAGTAAAGAGAGAGCAAACTGCAGTGAGAAGGAAAAGAAAGAGAAAGGCTGCTATCTGTGCTAGCAGGAGAGAAGGAAAGAAGAAAAGGAAAGAGAGAGGAGAAGAAAGAGAAAAGGTAGAAGGAAAATAAAAAATAGAGGAGAGAGAGAAAGAAATAAGAAAAATAGAATTTAAAAACTTCTAAATTTTCTGTAGGATTTTAAAAATGGGATCTTTTTTAAAATATGATAAAAATATTTTAGAATTTCAAAATTTTCTAACTTTTCTATAGGATTTTAAATATAAGACCTCTTTTAAAATATGATACAAGTATTTTGGAATTTCAAAAACTTCTACATTTTTTAAATCGGATAAAACTATTTTACAAATTCAAAAATGCATTAATTTTTAAAATAGGATACAAGTATATACTATTGGATTTTTTGAATTTAACTCCTAAAAACAAAATTAATTAACTAAAAATATCTAACTTACTTAGAATAATGCTAATTTTTTCATGGGATAATATATATTGTATTTTGATTGTAAAAAAAGTTTAAGATTCAAACGAGGATTTACCGATGATTTCCTTTCAAACCCAACCCATTTCTTCTTTAAATCTTAATTCATCTCCAGATTTCTTAACATCCCATGTAAAAACTTTCTCGGTTTATTTTAACTTTATTTATAGCATCAACATATCATACACTAGCACTATGATAGATCTCGTATTTTTTAGACTTCGTTTGATTATTTTAGAATTAACAACCCATTAAGTTCCATGTTGCCAATCAAGTGTCGTAACCTAGATTTTTTTAAATTTATTTCCATTTAGTGAGTACGACCTACAAACAAACTAAAAAATATTAATATGATTTTCAACAAATTTTGATTCATTATTTCATGCACTTGCAATTTAAATTTGACATATTTCAATATAAATCCTAGAAATACACTTAATAAATTAAAAATAGTAAAATGGCCCAGCAAAAATACTAAATTTTTATATGAGATAATCTATGTTGCATTTTAATCGTAAAAAATATCAAGTTAAAATGAAGACTTAACTGTTAATTTGCTTTTAAACCCGACCCATTATTTCTTTAAATTTTAATTTGTCCTTGGAAAATCTTATGTTTTTTAGCATCATACATGATAACTTTCTTGAAACTTTTTATCAGAGTATCTATGTATCATATCATATCACCGTGATAAGTCTTGTGTTTTTAGATATCATTTGATTTTATTAGAATTAAAAAACCCTTATACTCCACATTGCCCATCGAGTGTCACAAACTAGATTTTTAAAAATTTATTTCAATTTAGTGTATAAGAACTAAAAATATACTTAAAACATAAATTTGATTGTTCTATGAATTTTGATTCATTATTTCAAATTTCACATATTTCATTTTAAATCCTAGAAACACACTTAATAAATTAAAAAAAATCAAAGATACCTATAAAATAAAATTTTTTATATGGAATAATATATGTTTTGTATTTTGAGTGTATAAAATTTTTTAATGTCAAACCAAGATGCACATATCACATAAGTTATCTTGAGTTTGCCAAGTTATTTATAAGCATTGATTTACTTCAAGAAAATGAGAAAGGAAAAATAAAAGAATAAAAATTCTTAAAACTACAAGAATTTTTAATGGTACTGAAAGTCGTTTATGTAAAGTCTATAGCGTACAATCTATATTTCCATTTTACTTAATATCATGGCTTTATAATCAATTCATTATTTTATAAGTAAAATAATAATACATTTCTATGCATCAAAAAATTATACTATCATAATGAAATCATCCAAAAAGGAATAACCAAATTCTAAACTGGTGTTGGTTTATTATGGGGTTAAAATTTTATATTTTCTGTAGGGTTTTAAAAAGAAATAGGGTATTTTAATAGATTTTGGAATTAAAAAACTCTAAATTTGGAGAATTTTTATTATGTACTAGACAATTTCTTCCGATAAATATATGTAATTATATTCGTATCTATTTCGTATTTGTTTCCAATAATATTTGTTTTTATATCCGAATTTAGAAAAATATGATATCACTAATATCCGTTCATATTTAATCTATTTTCATAGCATAACAATTTGATAAGTATTAAATATAGCATATACACCATTCGTCTATTATAACAATTTTAGATGCATTTATGCAATAAAGTTGTAAATAAATTATGATAATATTGTTTTATCATGTTTTAAATTATTTATATTATTTACATGATGTTCCTTTAATATTGTAATTTTCCCGTTGCAACGCACGGGTACTCAACTAGTAGATGATAATGTTCCGGAAACAACTTACAACAAACCGGCTAATTCAGCAGTTGCTCTGGACAACAGAAAAACTAATGCTGGTCTTAATCTTTTTCCACCAGCACCAAAAATCTGTTAAGCTGCAGAAACTAAAACAGGATTTTCTGCACCAACAAGCTATTGAAATCGTGTTAGCCAGTTATTGTATCACTAGTCAGATGCCTGTGCTTTGCAACAGAACATTATTTTGCAACAGGGTATTTATGTAAAATTCATGTTTCTGCATGATTTTTCAGAAATCTAAGTGTTTTTACACAAAATTTGTATATCCGCATAAAAATAAATAAATTAATAAAAAACTGAAATACAAAAGTACATTTTTTTCTTTTTTTTTCTTTCTCATGTTTTTTTATCAGCAATAATTCCATTTGGTGCATGCGGGGTGGCGCTGCGCGCGGGCAGCCGCTGCGCGCGCCGGGCGGTCGCGTGGCGATGTGCGCGTGTGCCGGGCGGTTGCGCGCAGGACGCTCCGAGCGGGTGGGCGAGCCGGCGGTTCGGGCGGTTTTTACGGGGCGTAAGTTTTGGCCGATTTTTTATGGGATGTAGGAAGGCACGTACGAGGTTGCGGACGGAATCCACGGACGAAGTAGCCGCTTTATATTAGTTATGATATAGGAGCCAAACAAAAACATGTATAAGTAGTACGTAGTGTTTCCCTGTGCACAAAGTTAAGGTTTCAGTATTTGATATGTAAAGCTCAGAAGTTTGATGTATTACTTATGCAGACATCGATGATCTGTTTATAAAAGATTGCAAATAAGATGGTTTGGTATACTACAATTGCTCAGAACCCAGAAAAGGCATATTTCACTCAAGAGGGGAAAGCATGTCTGAGTTCATCATTTATAGAAAAAATACAGAAAAGGGCACAGAAGGCTATGGGAGAAGCTGATGGACATGCAAAAACACTACAGAAGGCATATGCTCACTCAGTTTACTCCTAAGTTCCAAACCTTCATTTTAAAAAATAAACGGTTTCAGAACAAATGAAACAGTATGCCATTCTTCACTGTCTTTGGTCATTATTGTAATGCATTTCCATGCCCTCTCCAAATGATGGTTACTTCTTCTTCCTTTTTTTTCATCTTAAATGCATTTCCATGAACGTATAACACATTATTCCACAGGCCAAGTACACCTACACATACAAAAGCATACAGCTTGTCCATGATTTTGCAACCAATCTACCAACTGTGTCAGTTTGAGGCATCTTTAGCATGTACTGCAGATTATTTCACAATCATCGGTCCTACTGTTTCTTAAAAAATGCATGTTGGTCGTCCACGGTCCACCAACAACACCAGCTTCTTATATAACTGTTCTTTCTTATATTTTCAATCCACATCAGGGTTGATGCTTAGTTTTTTTAAACATGCCAAGACTACTTCAATTTCTAATACTACAAAGGAAATAAGCACACAATAGCGTCAAAATTGTTTGGTGCAATTTCAAGCATAACCAATGTGATATATTTGACTGGCCATCTGATTGCAACCATGAGCATTGTACAAAATTATCAGTGTAAAGGTAAACAGGTTACCTTACGCACCTCCCGTTATTTCCAGAGATGGTAGGGACTGCCCGGTCAACCACATTAAATGTGTGTGCTTATTACCGTAGATTACATCACATTTGGAAGGTATTTGGTTGGGCTAATTTTAGCCCGTATCAGATTACAAAGTTAACAAAAAGCATTACCCATGTTTGTTTAGGTTGGGCTGTAATTGGATACGGGGGAATTGTTACCGACCCTAAAGAAAAACAATTACAGACTAAATGTAGTGGAAACCCTTATCATTATAGCTCAAATAGCCTCCTCCTATACACGCCAAATACTATAATGGAACCAAACATTGTAACATAAATAAAATATATTATATTTGTCAACCAAACAAATCTAGTAATCTAATACATTGTTATCACTTAGCACTTTAATTGATTCCATTAATATTTACTTTACCTTAAGTCAACCAAACACTACCTTAATGTGTTTGATCTCATGTATCTTTCATGGTCTTCATACCTTTCCCATTCTAACAAAATAAAAAGGATGGTTCCTATGTTTAAGCAACAACAATGACTTTTAGGAATAATAATGGTGTATTTTGTCATAAATCTGCCTATTACAGTGACCTAGATCCTATTTATAGACCTAGTGTTTACCTATAAGATTTTATATTCTTATCCCTTGTTTACATAAATGTTTTTAGAAGCATTTATGTATTTTTAATATAAAATAGGTCCATGGGCTACTACTAGCTAATTGGCCTTACAGCCTAGGCCTGTAGCTTAGGCTTTACTATCCTAGATTATATAACTTGTATTCTCTACATTACTCTAAGTCTACTAGTGTCCAAGACTCATGCCGTAGATATGATAGAAATAGCGATGATGTTGTTGATAGCAAAAAATAGTATTAATGGTCAAAATTGTCAAAATATCACTTTTTGGTAATTTGGGCCGAAAATATGCCAAGTCCTAGCACATACCGGTCTGATCGGTCATGTACCGCCGATCTGACTGGCCCACTTCGGTCTGACCGGATTTAATCTGAATCTGAGTCAGATTAGTGATTTCAGGGTAATTTTATCCCTAATTAATTTTTAACGACTTGGACTCATATCTAACTCAAATTAGAGCACATGCACGTAATGTACAACCCCTATAAATATAGGGGCAAGGCCGATTCAAGGAGGCTCCCCCAAAACCCTAATAGATCTAATCTATTATTTTGCCTTGAATCGTACTTTTACTGTTCAATCTATTTTCCTTGCCCTAGGATTAGCCAAGTAACGTCCATCTTTGTGAGTTTGCGCTGTAAACTCTCCGTCCGCCACGTCATAATCACGGTAAGCCTTGTTGATTCGCTTGTGAATCACTCGTTTCATCCACATAATGGATTTTTATCGTTTTATTGGGTTTTATCGGTGAAATGGTCTCTTGGCCGAATTGCCTTTTGTTTCTTAGTGTTTTCGGAAGTGTTTCACCTTCCCCATCTTTGCCAAGAAGTCCCGTGCAAAGATACTTGAGAAACCAAGGGTTGGTTTTGGTGTTTGTGATGAGTGATTGACAGGCTTTTATCCTCTGGTTCGAAGGGGTTCGGAGGTTGGACCTCCGAAGGTGTTCGGAGGTGGTTTCACCGAAGGGCTCGGTGGTTTGGTTGCTGCAGCTGTTGCCGCGGAGTGTGCCTGTCGGAGGGGTCCGACAGTACACGATGACTGGGTTTGTACCGAAGGTCTCGGTACTTTGGGCGGTACACCAGAGTGTGTGCCAAAGGTTGCTAACCCGGAGAGGTCTCCGGGGTACTGGATACACTTGTCTGCTTGTCTGTGGTGCGCAGGGGACTTCGGAGGCGACGGACGGTTCGTAGCAGGTGAACCTGGGTCAAGCAGGAGGCTTGATGCTAGGGGAGCAGGGAGTTCCGTCACGGTGGCTGCGAAGGGGTCCAGGTCGGACCTCGGGTCGAGGTGCACTAGGTGAAGGCAGTAAGTACGGAGCGTGGCTCCGGGTGAAGGTACTCCGAGACAAAGTCCTCGCAGGCGAGGCACTTCGAAGGTACTCCGGATGGAGTGACTTTGGAGTATGGTGGATCAAGTCCTCTGTGGAGGCAAGGTGTTCGAGGTGTGCTCCGGAGGGAGACACTCGAAGGTACCCGATGAAGGTCTCAGAAGTCGAGGCGCATCGAAGGCATGGTCCGGGTGAGGCTCGTCGAGGAGTGTGCTCGGGGAGAGACACACTGCGATGAAGTGCTCATGGAATGCTTCGTGTGGAGGCCTTGGACGAAGGAGGGACTTCGAAGGGTGGTACTCCGAAGGTGGGGCTTCAGAGTGAAGCAGGCTTTGGAGCTGGGACTTGTGGTGCTTCGGCCATGCATGGTTTCGGTACACGGACTGACGGAGTTCGAGCTGGGAGTAGCTGCGAAGCCGTGGTGGTCCACTCCGGAGGTGGTGGTGCGAAGGCCCAAGGGCTTTGACGGCTTCGGCTCAAAACCGTCACTGTATCGGAGGCTATCTTCGGCAAAGCGAAGGCCATCAGGCTCAAGGCTTCTCGCCGAAGCTACCGCACCCCTCGCGTGCGAAGGGGGGCTTCAGAAAGGTCAAAGACTGCAAAGGCTGACATTGTCTGCTCTGCAAAAAGCTGACGCTGTCCCCTCTGCAAAGCTGACAGAGAAGCCTCCAGAATAAAGTTGACTACCTTTTGTACCCCTCTGTTCTGTAGAGACAAAACTGGTGTAAACCCTAGGGGTAAAGTAGTCATTTCACTTGGGTGAACTATGGGCTATAAATATGGGGGCTGGGTAAGTAACATTTAACACTTTGAGCATTTACTGTTGAGCTCCTGTACTAGCCTCCACTCTGTATTCATCAAGTGAGATCAATTTTACTGTGTTCCTTGTTCAAGCGGCGAAGCCCTGCTTTTGTGTTGTCTTTCTACTTGAACTTGTTTGCATACCTCGCTAGTTGTAGTGCACCGAAGCCTGTCTTGGCAAAGGGTGTTTTGTGCGAAGTGTGCTTTTCAGTGTGCGTTCGCTCTGTGTAACAGGAGGCTAGACCTCGCTGCTTACTAGCGAAGCCCGTTTTGCTTCTCGTGTCTGAACCCTTAGCGAAGTCTGTTTAGTGTGCGTTTAGACCTGTACAGTACGAAGCCCAGCACCAGTTGATGTCGCTAAGTATTAGATCGAAGTCCTCAGAGGGTAGTCCACTCTTGCGAAGGGTGAAGTGCGAAGCCTGCTCGAAGCACCCTGTGTGCGGAGCCTGCACTGACTTAGCAGAGTTGTTTTCGGGGTTGTTGGTGGAGCGAAGTCTGCTTGGCTTCGGACTTTTACTCCTTGCGAAGCCTGTGTTCGGAGCTGTCATATACCTCCGAACCAGACCTTTGAAGGTTGATGTTCGAAGCCTGTTCCGCAGTAGACAGTATTAAAACCGAAGGCTATTTTTAGCCCAAGTTTTTAAAAGCTCCCATTCACCCCCTCTGGTCGCCGTTTCCGGTCCAACAATTGGTATCAGAGCTGGTTAAGATCACCAGTTGACCTTAACCGGTTTTGTGATCTGTTAGCGACATGGACAGAGCTAGTAAAATTCCTCTGTTCGATGGGACTGACTTTGCATACTAGAAGGTGCGCATGGAGGCTTACTTGTTAAGCCAAGGAAATGCAATTTGGGAGATTGTGGACTCACAATACTCCATCCCTGAGACTCACACCACTCAAACAGAAAAAGATCAGTATAATGCCAACTCCAAGGCAAGAAACATACTGTTCATTGGTTTGAGCCGGAGTGAGTTTGATAGGGTGCAGCACCTTAGGACTGCTAGGGAGATTTGGACAACACTCACTATTTTTCATGAGGGCTCTACTCAGATTAAGGCCAGGCGCCAAAGCACCTACAATCAACAGTATCAGCTGTTCGTGCAGGCACCTGGTGAATCTATAGATGCCATGTTTTCGCGCTTTGATGCTATAGTGAGTAACTTGCGGTCCAACAGGACGCTTGCTTACAATGATCATGATAGGGCTATCAAGCTTCTCTATGCTCTTGACCGTAGCATATGGGAAGTAAAGATATCCAGCATTGAGGAGTCCGCAGGTTATGACACATTGACCTGCGATGAGCTCTTTAGCAAGCTGAAGTCCATAGAGATTGCCAAGGCATCTCTTGCAGTGCAGAGAAGCTCTTTGCCACAACCATTGGCATTGGTTTCTAGCACTAGCCGTGGCACCGCTGCAGAACCAAGCACATCTGGTACTTGTGTTCTTGCAGATGGTTTTGCTTTGTCCTCCCTGGTCTCCATCATAAAGGAGCAGGTGGACACTCTGGATGATGACGAGCTTGCTCTCATTGCCAGAAGGTTCACCCGTTTTCACCATAAAAGACGGGATCAGAGGAGAAATGGTTTTAGTGGTTGCTTTGAATGTGGCGACACTTCTCATATTAAGGCAAATTGCCCTAAGCTCAAGAAAAGAGATGAGAGTGAACGCCCCAAATACCACAAGAAGGAGGGGAAACCTTTTGTGAAGGGCAAGCGTGGCAAGGTGGCTAAGAGAGTAGCCAAAGCCGCTTCTAGAGCATTTGTTGCTGCTCTCAGCGACATCGACACTTCCTCAACTGAGGAATCGAGCTCTGAGGAGGAGTCCCCAAGGAAGGAGGACAAGAAGGACAAAAAGGGACGAGACTTCACCGGCCTTTGCTTCATGGCCGACAGCGATCACAACGGCGATGAGCTTGACTCATCTGAGGTACCTCTATCATCTGACCAGCTATTAATTAAATTAGATGAGCTGAATGAAGTAATTCTCGGTCAGGATAGATTACTTGTGCAAGCCGCTAGAGAAAGAAAAGACCTTAGACTTAGGCTAGAATCTATTTCTACTGAATATGCCATGCTTAAGTCTAAGGTTAATGATGCTGAATGTGAATCTTGTACTGTAGTCATGGGTGAGCTTGCTCAGTTGCGTTCTGTACATGCTCAAACTCTTTCTGAGCTTGAGACTGCACAGAAGCAGCTTTTGGTGGTGGATTCTAGACCTCATGATAATATTGAATGCATGAACTATTCTTTATTACGCGAGAGCATTAATTTACGTGATAAACATGTTCATGATTTAGAGGCTAGATTGGAGAGGGCCGGTTGTTCTAAGGATGTGCAGCCTGTTTGTGACACGTGCATTACCCTTAAGGACCAGCTAGGCACTGTTAGAGAGCGAGCTGAGAACCTCATGTCTGAAAATGAATACCTTCTTTCTGTGGTTAACAAATGCACTGAGGGAAAGGGTAGGATGGATTTGCTCTTGGCTAAAACCAAGATGTGTGCTGACAGAGCAGGGGTAGCTTTAGGTTTGGGTTTTGAGAGAATTTCTTCAGACAGTAAGAACAAAACTGTTTTCACCTCACCCACTACCCTAGAGAAAGAGAGAGCTCTGTTAGACACCCCTTCAGCCAAGAAACCTACCCGAGCTCAAAAGAAAACCACTCTTCCTGCCAAGAAAATCCCTCCAAAGAAAACCACTCAACAGAAGCCCAAAGAGCCTGTGAGAGTTGCTCCTATGACCCATGAGAGTGCCCCTAGGAGAATTTTTCATTGTTCCTACTGTCAGCGGGCGGGTCATTTGGTTGGGTTCTGTTTTCGTCGCATCAAGGATGAGCGACGCTCTCAGGCGATGAGTTACCAGGACATGCATTACCCATCTTTAGGTATGCATGAGTCTGAGTTTTACTATCATCCTGCTTTTGAGGCTCCTCGTGCTTCTCGGAGAGGTTTTGCTCCTCGAGGTGTTCACCATGTTCCATATGGTGGTAGACCCCGGGCGAGTAGCTTTGTACCTTGTCAGAGTAGGAGACCTCGACATGTTGTTCGATCACAGCATGTAGGTAGACCTCACACTTTGCATCATTCTGATTATCATGTGCGTAGACCATCTACTTTTACTGCGCCTACTACTCGTGTCACTCAGTGCTGGATGCCTCTTCATTTTTTCACTCACCCCAGCACTGAGCGATCGAGATATTTTTATCCTGTGTAGGCTACAGATCGAGGCTTGGAGGGCACGTGGATCGTGGACTCCGGTTGTTCGCGCCACATGACCGGAGATGCAGCTTGGTTCTCCAGCCTCACCACAACCAAGCAAAGGGAACATATCACCTTTGGAAACAATCGAAGGATTAGAGTGAAAGGTAAAGGTGTGGTAAGAATTAATTCGAATTTCACTCTCAAAGATGTTGCTTTGGTTGAAAACCTGGGATACAATTTGCTGTCTGTATCTCATTTGCTTGATGAGAGCTTTGAAGTGCGATTTCATCGCGATACTTCACAAGTGCTTAATTCTGATGGCGTTGTGGTGTGTAAGATCTTTAGAGTTGGGAGAGTTTTTGGAGCTGATTTTTCAGAATCATCTGGTTCTTCTCATTGTCTTGTTGCACATTCTACTTCTGAGCTTTGGAAGTGGCATAGGAGACTAGGGCATATGAGCTTTGAGTTGCTCACTCGTCTGAGTGCCCTAGGTATGATCCGAGGATTGCCCAAGCTCAAGTTTGAGAAGAATTTAGTTTGCGCTCCTTGTCGACATGGAAAAATGATTGCCGCTTCGCATTCGCCAGTCACCACAGTGATGACTGAACAACTCGGAGAACTTCTCCATATGGACACTGTAGGTCCTTCTCGGGTTAGTTCTTTAGGCGGCAAGTGGTATGGATTAGTCATTGTCGACGATTTCTCTCGTTATTCTTGGGTCTTCTTTCTTGCCAGCAAGGATGAAGTGTTTTCACACTTTCGGAGCTTGGCTTTGATACTTTTCACTGAACTCCCTGGTGCATTAAAATTCATTCGAAGTGATAATGGCACTGAGTTCAAGAACAGTCTCTTTGTTGACTTTTGCATGGAGCATGGCATAAAACATCAATTCTCTGCTCCGCGGGTTCCTCAACAGAATGGTGTCGTTGAGAGGAAGAACCGCACTTTGGTTGAGATGGCTAGGACGATGCTCGATGAGCACAGGACTCCTAGAAAATTCTGGGCTGAGGCCATGAACACTGCTTGCTACATCTCAAACCGAATCTTCTTGTGCTCAATTTTAAACTTGACATCTTATGAGCTACGTTTTGGGAGACAGCCCAAGGTTACTCATCTTCAAGTTTTTGGCTGTCGTTGCTTTATCCTAAAACGTGGTAACTTGGATAAATTTGAGTCACGTTCTTCTGACGAGATCTTTTTGGGTTACACTACTCATGGTCATTCTTATCGTGTTTATAACTTGGAGACTAACACTGTCATTGAGTTATGTGATGTGACTTTTGATGAATCAACCCCCTCTGTTAGTTCTGCTTTTGAACAGGCAAATGAACACGACATGGAACAGACCATCTTCGAAGAAGAAGATCCCGGAGAGTTCGAGGATGAACCCCTACTACCCTCGACATCAACCCCCGAAGCTGACCCCGCTTCAACTACTTCAGCACGAGGTCCCGAAGCGACTACCTCGACATCGGTCATCTTGGACCACTCCAACGCACAAGTTGAGGGGGAGACTGCATCCCGCCGCGAGGCTCCACACCATGTTCAAAGGATGCATCCTCCCGAGCAGATCATTGGTGAGCTTGATCAAAGGGTAACACATTCTCATGCTCATTTCATTGATTCCGCTTTTGTTGCTTCTTTCGAGCCCTTAGATGTTTGTCATGCACTTTCTGATTCTAGTTGGATCAATGCCATGCATGAAGAACTTGAAAATTTTGAGAGAAACCAAGTCTGGACTCTAGTTGATCCTCCACCAAATGTTCATTTCATTGGAACAAAATGGATTTTCAAAAATAAACAAGGGGAGGATGGGACTATAGTTAGAAACAAGGCTAGACTTGTAGCTCAGGGTTATTCTCAACTAGAAGGGATTGATTTTACTGAAACTTTTGCACCTGTTACTCGCCTTGAGGCCATTAGGATTTTGCTTGCCTTTGCGACATCCCGGGGATTCAAACTCTATCAAATGGATGTCAAAAGTGCTTTTCTTAATGGCTTCATAGGTGAAGATGTTTATGTAAAACAACCCCCTGGTTTTGAAAACCCCGAGTACCCACATAAAGTCCTTAAACTTCATAAGGCTCTTTATGGATTCAAGCAGGCCCCTCGGGCTTGGTATGATAGACTTAAGTCTTTTCTGCTTGAGCGAGGGTATTTGATGGGCTCTGTTGATAAAACCCTGTTTACTCTCAAGCATGGCAAAGATTTCCTTCTAGTGCAGATTTATGTGGATGATATCATCTTTGGTGGCTCTTCTCATGCTTTGGTTACCGAGTTTGTAGATACCATGAGCCAGGAATTTGAAATGTCCATGATGGGTGGACTCACCTTTTTCCTTGGTTTGCAAATCAAGCAAAACAAACAAGGTACTTTCGTCCAGCAAACGAAGTACACCAAGGACCTGCTCAAGAAGTTTGACATGGCAGATGCGAAGCCCCTCGCCACTCCAATGGCTACATCTGTAGCATTGGATCCTGACGAAGATGGAGAAGCCGTAGATCAGAAGGAGTTCCGAAGCATGATCGGCTCCCTCCTCTACTTGACTGCTACGAGGCCGGACATACACTTCACAGTGTGTCTGTGCGCTCGTTTTCAGGCTTCACCGCGAGCTTCGCACCGCCAAGCGGTAAAACGCATTCTAAGGTATCTCAAACATACCCTCGAATTTGGCATATGGTATTCAGCGTCTTCATCTTTATGTCTTCGAGGTTATTCCGATGTGGATTTTGCTGGGTGTAGGATTGATAGGAAGAGTACCTATGGTACTTGTCATTTTCTGGGTACTTCTCTGGTTTGCTGGTCTTCCCGCAAACAGTCTAGTGTTGCACAATCGACGGCTGAGGCCGAATATGTTGCTGCAGCTAGCTGTTGCTCTCAGATTTTGTGGATGGTTTCCACTTTGTGAGATTTCGGGTTAGATTATAAGAGTGTTCCACTTTTCTCTGATAACACTAGTGCTATTTGTGTTGCAAATAACCCGGTTCAGCACTCCCGAACCAAACACATTGATGTGCGGTATCATTTTCTCAGAGATCACAATGAGAAGGGTGATATTGAACTTCAATATGTTGATACCCAACACCAGCTAGCCGATATTTTCACAAAACCCCTCGATGCTTCTTGTTTTGCCTACTTGCGTGGGGAACTTGGTGTTTGTCACCCTTACGGCATTTTGTGAGGGGGAGCTGTCTTTAATTGTCGTGCATATGCTCACTATGTGTGAAATTGCATTTACATCTCTTGCACTTATATGCCTAATTATAATTCATGAAATCGTGTCAGCTCAGCTCTATTTAATATATCTGAAACATTCATGTGCATGATGTTTTCTTTCCAAAATCAAATCGTGCTCACTACTTAGTCTTGAATCTAGCATGTTTAGGCAGGACTGCTTTAGCTATCTTTTATCTGCTTGATAGCAAGACACTTTTCTCTAGATGCTAAAAATTGCAACTTGAAAAATTGTTCTACATATTCATGGATATTCATAAAATGTTTATTCATTTAAATCAAAATCAAAACTCCATGATTTGCATGCTTCAAAGTTAAAAGATCCAGGTGGGTTTGTTTGTCGCACTGCTCTATTCTAGACTGCTTACAATTGCACATTGGTCTGAACTGGAATAGTGTAGTGTATGCCAAAATCATTGCTTTAAGCTTCTGATGGTTTCCATGCCTAGGCTTGGCCTGATTGGAAAGTATAAGGTGGACAAACAAATAACCCCTGGCACTAAGAAAAGAACAACAAAATTCATTGATCGTCAAGTTTGCTTGTCACTACTCCACTTGAATTGGACTTGTCTGTCTAGAGTAGAAATTGACTAGCTTTACGCAGTCCCGACTTTTACTTGTCTAGTTATCTTGACTGAGTAGTGATGCTTTTATTTCAAAAATGATAAAATCACATGTTGTCATCATGTTTTTAGAGAATGTTAAATTGAGCTGAGCACATGATCATTGGTATTACTGTTGGCATATTTTTGCGTCATATGTCTTTGCAATTTTGCTCATTTCCAAGCAATGCATCTTTTACATGCTCCTTGATGCTTGCATTGCCAAAGGGGGAGAAATTTTTGAGTTCTCTGCAGCAAGGGGTTAAATTAACTCAGGGGGAGTTTTTATGAATTTTATCTTGAAAAGGGGGAGATTTGCCGAAGGGGTTTTTACTCTTTTAAAAAGGGGGAAGAAAATTCTTTTGTCAAGTGACATGATTTGGCTCATTTCTGAGTTTTTATGGTCACTTGTGTGCTGAAATTCTTTAAATTTTCTTGAACTTGAATTTGGTTGTCAATGCACACATCAAGGGGGAGATTGAGAAACCAAGGGTTGGTTTCGGTGTTTGTGATGAGTGATTGACAGGCTTTTATCCTCTGGTTCGAAGGGGTTCGGAGGTTGGACCTCCGAAGGTGTTCGGAGGTGGTTTCACCGAAGGGCTCGGTGGTTTGGTTGCTGCAGCTGTTGCAGCGGAGTGTGCCTGTCGGAGGGGTACGACAGTACACGATGACTGGGTTTGTACCGAAGGTCTCGGTACTTTGGGCGGTACACCGGAGTGTGTGCCGAAGGTTGCTAACCCGGAGAGGTCTCCGGGGTACTGGATACACTTGTCTGCTTGTCTGTGGTGCGCAGGGGACTTCGGAGGCGACGGACGGTTCGTAGCAGGTGAACCTGGGTCAAGCGGGAGGCTTGATGCTAGGGGAGCGGGGAGCTCCGTCATGGTGGCTGCGATGGGGTCCAGGTCGGACCTCGCGTCGAGGTGCACCAGGTGAAGGCAGTAAGTACGGAGCGTGGCTTCGGGTGAAGGTACTCCGAGACAAAGTCCTCAGAGGCGAGGCACTTCGAAGGTACTCCGGATAGAGTGACTTCGGAGTATGGTGGTTCAAGTCCTCTGCGGAGGCAAGGTGTTCGAGGTGTGCTCCGGAGGGAGACACTCGAAGGTACCCGACGAAGGTCTCAGAAGTCGAGGCGCATCGAAGGCATGGTCCGGGTGAGGCTCGTCGAGGAGTGTGCTCGGGGAGAGACACACTGCGACGAAGTGCTCATGGAATGCTTCGTGCGGAGGCCTTGGATGAAGGAGGGACTTCGAAGGGTGGTACTCCGAAGGTGGGGCTTCGGAGTGAAGCAGGCTTCGGAGCGAGGCTAGCTCCGGAGCGAGGTTGACTTGTGGTGCTTCGGCCATGCATGGATTCGGTACACGGACTGATGGAGTTCGAGCTGGGAGTAGCTGCGAAGCCGTGGTGGTCCACTCCGGAGGTGGTGGTGCGAAGGCCCAAGGGCTTTGACGGCTTCGGCTCAAAACCGTCACTGTATCGGAGGCTATGTTCGGCAATGCGAAGGCCATCAGGCTCAAGGCTTCTCGCCGAAGCTACCGCACCCCTCGCGTGCGAAGGGGGGCTTCAGAAAGGTCAAAGACTGCAAAGGCTGACATTGTCTGCTCTGCAAAAAGCTGACGCTGTCCCCTCTGCAAAGCTGACAGAGAAGCCTCCAGAATAAAGTTGACTACCTTTTGTACCCCTCTGTTCTGTAGAGACAAAACTGGTGTAAACCATAGGGGTAAAGTAGTCATTTCACTTGGGTGAACTGTGGGCTATAAATATGGGGGCTGGGTAGGTAACATTTAACACTTTGAGCATTTACTGTTGAGCTCCTGTACTAGCCTCCACTCTATATTCATCCAGTGAGATCAATTTTACTGTGTTCCTTGTTCAAGCGGCGAAGCCCTGCTTCTGTGTTGTCTTTCTGCTTGAACTTGTTTGCATACCTCGCTAGTTGTAGTGCACCGAAGCCTGTCTTGGCGAAGGGTGTTTTGTGCGAAGTGTGCTTTTCAGTGTGCGTTCGCTCTGTGTAACAGGAGGCTAGACCTCGCTGCTTACTAGCGAAGCCCTGTTCGAAGCCCGTTTTGCTTCTCGTGTCTGAACCCTTAGCGAAGTCTGTTTAGTGTGCGTTTAGACCTGTGCAGTACGAAGCCCAGCACCAGTTGCTGTCGCTAAGTATTAGGTCGAAGTCCTCAGAGGGTAGTCCACTCTTGCGAAGGGTGAAGTGCGAAGCCTGCTCGAAGCATCCTGTGTGCGGAGCCTGCACTGACTTAGCAGAGTTGTTTTCGGGGTTGTTGGTGGAGCGAAGTTTGCTTGGCTTCGGACTTTTACTCCTTGCGAAGCCTGTGTTCGGTGTTGTCATATACCTCCGAAACCAGACCTTCGAAGGTTGATGTTCGAAGCCTGTTCCGCAGTGGACAGTATTAAAACCGAAGGCTGTTTTTAGCCCAAGTTTTTAAAAGCTCCCATTCACCCCCCTTTGGTCGCCCTTTCCGGTCCAACAATACTAACAACAAGATGATCGCTAGAGGACCCGGGGTTGGTCTGACCGGGGCATGCCAGGCCGTCATCCCATTGTCGGCACGCGTCGGTCTGACCGACGTTGCACGACCAGTATGACCGGCTGGACGTGGTAATCCCCAGGCGATTCCTTTTCTACCTGCGTAGTTGGACAGTTGGGTTACTGTCGGTCTGATTGGCCCCTTTAGGCCGGTCTGACTGCCCCTATTACTTCAGTTTAACCGGCTCTAGTTTGGCCGGTTGATCATTTTTCCCCTTTTCGGCCAATTGGATTGTAACTTTGTGATCTGATTGCCTGGCGACTCCACCCTCCCTTGTCACTATCAAGGGTCGTCGGAACGCGATGTCGGCGTCTGTCATGCCTAGGGTTGTTTATAGGTACCCACATGCTTTTGGATTGTCGAATCAGCATCAGTGCGTTTGGTACTTTGATCGTCGGATTTTAGTGTCAACACACTTTTTGGTGACTCCGCTAGGAAGAGACATGCCAAGCACTACTACATCGGCGACGGGTACATCGACTACATCTACATCAATGGTACCCTCGACGCCGATGGATCCGGTGGGGAGCGCGGATATTAACGACAACAATATCATCCTCCCCACCCTCAATGACCTCTCCGAGGAAGATAGGGAAGAGATCGAGGCCAAGACAGAGGGATTGCGCACTCTTCTACTTGGGCACTTCACCAAGACCCATGGGGGCTTCGTCAAGCGTGACATCGACTTCCCCAAACTCTCCGGGAGCAAGGTAACACCGTCGTCCCCTCGATTATCCTCTCGGGACATCGAGAAAAAGATAATCACCTCGGTAGATCAAGTCGTTAGCGCTTCTGTTGATATGAAAATGTGCCCTGCACTTGGGCTAGTTCGACGATCCAAAAACATTGTGAGACATTGACATCACGTTCTGACAACCCTTAATCAGTGGTAAGGATAAACATATTCACCAGGTAATCAAACAAGTATTCAGAAATAAAGTTCAATTAGTTGAAATAAATAATGTTAGATCTAATCGGCCAATTTACGTCGATTGGATGAAAAAAATAAAGGGATCGGGCAGACTGGCCAAGTCAAGCCGGTCGGACTGTGCCGTGTAGGTAATTTTACAAAAAAAATAATGAAGGGGTCCAAAGCGTCCCAAAGGGGGGGCTTCGGCCTATTGGCCGGTTGGACCGGAGTAGGTCTCCCGATCAGACCGACGGCTGGGAAGGGGGTCGCCGAAGGTACCCTCAGCGTTCTAATGCGAAGAAGACTCTGGACGGTCAAACCGATGGAGGATGTTTGGTCGGACAGATGGTAGGCCTCGGTCGGACAGAGGGCTTCAACGTCATGGGGTTCGGTGCGAAGGTTGCTCTGGTGTGAGGTGGTTTGACTACGGAGGGGTTCGGTCGGACCGGCGAAGGCCCCCCGGTTGGACCGAAGGATGGCTTCGGGCATGCGTCCTCACCGCGCATGGTGCGGAGGGCAGTGGGGAATGTGCTGGCAACTGCCTGACAGCCTGACACATCAACGCCTGGTCAGACCAGCAAAGTACTACCGGTCGGATCGATAGGCTTTGGTCTGGTCTCCTAAGGTTACGACGACTTTGTAGATGATTGCCAATTGCCCTCAAACTCCTTGGCGAATAATTTGAGGGTAAAATCTCTAATAAATAGGGAAAGATCAAATGCAATTCGTCCTAGAGACCGAATTTCCAAGGGTAGCTAGAAAAAACCGATAAAATGATAAAGACGATAAAAATCCGCTACGTGGATTAAACGGGTGATTCACAATAGAATCAACAAGGCGTATCACGGTTAAAACGTGATGCACGGAGGTCTTTTGACGCAAACCCACGAAGATGGACTGAACTAATGCGAAAAGGTAGATGAAAAGTGGACGCACGATTCAAAACTAGGGTTTTGAAGTATTGATCTATGGAGATACCCTTTGAATCGGCCTCACCCCTTTATTTATAGGGGCTGGTCTCATGTTCCCCGACTCCTAAACTGAGTAGGATTCAGCCAAAAGTGGTTAGGATTTAATTATAGGTAGAAACAGCCTGGAATCAAACTCTATCTCTAATTTTATACTTGGGCTGGTCCGACCGGACCCATTGTGCTGGTCTGACCGGCCTATGCCAGGGAAGACATATTTTCATCCCAAATTACCAAAATTTATATTTTGAGAATTTCAACCATTAATGTCATTTTTTGCTATCAACACATGCCCCCTGCCTTTTAGCAAACTTAGTCAGCTAGAAGCACAACGAGCTAAGGATGATATACTCTATATCAGCTTTTGACACTTCAAGCGCTTTGCTACACACTTGGGAAGTACTTTTTCGAATACCTGCCATTTAAAGCTCTTCGAAATCGCTCTCCTTGTAGAGACTCTAACAAGTATGCATTATCTAGAGAGAAAGGACCTTCCCAACTAGGCGACCATTTACCAAATTTTGGGCTTTTAGTGCCTAAGGGCAAAATTGTATTCCAAACCAAGTCACCAACTTGAAACGATTTTGTTTTGACTCTTTTGTTGTAGGCTCTAGCTACTCTCCTCTTATCTCTTTCTATAGCCTCTAGAGCCCTTAACCTCTTATTGGTCACTTCTTCCAAATTATCCTTCAAAAGAGTTTCATATTCATCGACCGATAAGCCATCTTTCTTAAGAAATATTAATGAGCCAAGATCTACCTCCACTGGTAGAATGACTTCTTGTCCATACACTAACTCATATGGACTAACTTTGGTAGCACTATGCTTTGCAACTCTACAAGCCCATAACACCTCAGAAAGCACTTCATGCCACTTTTTAGGAAACTCTTCAATTTTCTTCTTAATGAGCTTAATTATAGTTTTATTACTACACTCGGCTTGACCATTGGCCTGAGCATAGTATGGTGAAGAGTTTATCAATTTAATACCATAAAATTCGACAAAGTCTCTCACTTCTTTAGCAATAAATGAATTACCTTGATTTGTAGTGAGAGTTTGGGTAATACCGAATCTATGTATAATGTACTTCAAGATGAAATCAGTTACCTCATTATGAGTCATGTTCTTGAGAGGCACGACCTCGATCCACTTGGTGAAGTAATTCGCCGCCATCAATACAAACTAATCCCTTTTGAAGAGGGAGGAGGAATCTAGCCGATAAAGTCCAAGCCCGAACCTCGGAACGGCCATGGTTTGATAATAGGGTTGAGTAGTGACGCAGGAGCCAACTGAATATTACCAAACTTTTGACATGCTTCACACCCTCTATAATACTTAAAACAATGCTCAGTCATAGTCGGCCAATAAAAACCTGCTCTTTTGAGCATCCAACTCATTTTCTAGGATGACTGATGAGTACCACAAAGTCACTCATGAACTTCTCCTATAGCCACTCTAGATTGATCGACATCCAAGCACTTTAGAAGTACTCCATCAATAGTTCAGTGATACAACACATCATCAAACAACACAAATTTAAACGCCTGTCGCCAAACTTTCCGATCAACCATCTGACTAGGATCCTTCAAATATTGGACGATTGGGATTCTCCAATCATACCTTTGGATTATAGCAGTGTTCACCAATTCTATACTTGAATTGGCATTTAAATCACAAATTTGAAGTTGCCCCTGAGCCCCGAGTTATTCTGGCATGCGTCGGCCAGACCGGCCTTGGTGGGCAGGTCAGACGCCTATTGCTGGGCGGCTGACAAGGGCCGGTCGGACCGACAGTACACCTATGGTTGGACTGGCCTTGCCAGGTCAGTTAGATCGAAGTGCACTGAACGAGTTGACACTGGATTTTCAAACATTGGCTTTTCTTGTGCGAAAAACTTGCCTCTTTTCACTTGATAGCCAGATGCTTATTGAGCCAAATCATTTGCTAATGAGTTGGCTTCTCTAAACACATGAGAAATTTCAAAACCATCAAAAGTAGCAATTATGTCTAGACATTTAACCAAGTAGCTATTTAGTAAACCATTAAAACATTGAGCAATTTTAGCTACTTGTTGCACAACTAACAGAGAATCACCATATGCATGAACATGTTTAACACCCATGGAACCTAGCAATTCAAGTCCTAGCAATAAAGCTTCATATTCGGCTTGATTATTAGTAGAAGGAAATTCTAAACGGGTCGAGGTCTCAAAGCACATACCATTAGGTGATATGAGAGAACCACTCAAATACCTTGGCCACTCTTGCAAGCCGAACCATCAAAATAAAGTTTCCATGGCACTACCTCAATTAGAGCGACATCGCTACCCCAATTAACATCAACATGGTGATCAAATATAAAGTTAGCGATAATTTGGCTTTTCATAGATCTCAAAGGTTCATAAGACAAATCATATTCAATCGAAGCATAAGCCCACTTTCTGATTCTACCACTTAGATTCGGCTTTTGCAACATGTATTTTATGACATCGGTTTGACAAGTAACAATACATTTGCTAGGGAGAAGATAGTGACGTAATTTGGTACATGCATAATAAAGTGATAAACACAAACGCTCCACAAACACGTACCTTGTCTGAGCATCCAACAAGAAGTGGCTCAAGAATGTTATGATGTATTCTTTTCCCTCCACCTCTTGAGTCAACAAAACTCCTATCACGCTCTCCTCCATGGTGACGTATAGCTGAAATGGTATTCCGGCTTTGGGCGCCCTCACCACTGGCGGTAATGATAAGCATTCTTTAATTTTTTTCGAAGGCGCGTTGCTGACTTGCCCCCCGGGTGAACTCGGCCTCGTTCTTTAGCCGGAGTATGGGGACAAAAGCACCGATCTTTGCAGACAAGTTAGATATAAAGCGGCACAAATAATTCATCTTGCCTAGCAACTTTTGCACATCTCTCTTGCATGTCGGTGCTTCAAAGTTCTTAATCTTCTCAAACCTCTTAGGATCAATTTCGATGTCTATTTCATGAATCATGAATCCTAAGAACTTGCCCGCCGACACGCCAAAAGAACACTTGAGCGGATTCATTTTTAAGCCATACTGATGCATCCTGTCAAAAGCAACTCTCAAATCGGCTAAATGGTTCCCCATAGCATCCAATTTGACCACAACATCATCTATATAGACATCTAGCATAACTCCTAGCAAGTTATGAAAGATCAAGTTCATAACACGTTGATATGGAGCGCCAGCATTCTTTAAACCAAAAGTCATAACAAGCCACTCAAACAAGCCGACAAAACTAGGGCATCAAAGACTGTCTTGTAGATGTCCTCTTCGGCCATAAAGATTTGATTATAACTATCGTTGCCATAAATAAAACTTATTACCTTATGTCCTGAAACATCGTTGATCAACATATCAGCTATTGGCATGGGATACTCATCCTTTGGAGTGGCCTTGTTCAAGTCCCTGAAATCAATACACACATGAATCTTGCCACTTCCTTTCTTCTCTATAGGCACAATGTTAGCAACCCATTCAGCATACCTACATGGCCAAATAAATTCAGCCTTGAGTAATCGTTCTATCTCCTCTTTAACTCGGTCATATACGGCCGAATTAAAGTGACGAGGGGGTTGTTTATAAGGCCTAAACCTGGGTTTGATAGGCAGACGATGCTCCATGAGCTCACGGCTTAGTCCGGGCATTTCACTGTACTCCCATGCAAAACAATCGACATATGACCAAAGCAACTTTATTACTTCGCCCTTTTCATCATTCGGTAAAATTTTGTTTACAAAAGTCGGCCTCGGAATACTACCATCACCTATATTGACCTCTTCTAGGGGTCGGCCGACGCAAAACCTTGACCTAACTTCTTTACTTCGCTAAAATCTTCAATGGCTTCGGCAATACCATCTTTAAAAGACCAATATTGCTCTACATGAGACTTTAGCCAATCAAGATTACTCTTACTAGTCATGACCAATAATTTAATGACAGTCATGCTACACTAGCCGACTTCACAGGCATTGGAACAAAACATCCCTCAGACACGCTAACAAAGTCATATTCTGAGAGATCTCTTACTGACAGGCACTCTACCTTATCATGGATGACATCAATAGATACATCGGCCAACGCAACGTGGGCCTAAGTATCAGCTGGTACAACCTCCACATAATCGCCGTCTCACTGTATTAGGCACTGATGCAAAGTAGACGGAATACAACAATTTGTGTGAATCCAATCACGCCTAAGTAGCACACTGTAGTTACCTTGCACATCGAAGAGGAAGAACGCCGTCAGCAACGTCTTGTTGCCCACCGTCAGCTCTAGAGAAAGTACGCCCTTGGTGATGGGGACTTGGGTGACCCGATCTTTCGGTTAGTAGAGGATAAGATGATAATTTCGATTGGTAGAAGATGACGTTGACGACCCAACTACAACCATACGAGATGTTCGTGTTGCGCCTTAGCGAACGATACACCAACTACAAGGGTTGTTAATCTTATCGATGATCAACCTTGTTCCTGCAAGCAATTGAAGAACAAGATAAAGGAGCAACTAGAATTGCTGGATATAAAAGACGCACGATGAATAGTTGGGGTTCTGAAATATTAAACCGGCGATCTAACCGATCACGGGTTTACACGGACAAGTAGCATTGGCTAAACTTTTATCTAATCAAAACTCACATTACAACTGAAGTCTCTAGGGGTATTTATAGCCCTAGGGACATCCCTAAAGTTTAGAAACTTATTATATATGGAAGTTAATTATTTCCAAAATAGATTGACTAAAAAATGGAAATTCCGTGCTTAATTGGTTCGGCCTGAAAAAGGAACACACATTGATTTGGTGATCGCGATCTCCTCTGATGGAATCTAGAGGTGTATCTAGATCCGTTGGAAAGAGGCCATCTCAAGCTTTCCAAAAAGTCCAAGATCATCCTAATTGGAGCTTCCATATAAAAGTTATGCGCGTTTGAATTTGGTATTGTTCCTAAAGTCCGAGTCTGAATCCCACACATGTAGAACTTTATCTCCACTTTTTATTTGCACAAAAATGACATCTCAAAGTTGAATATTATATTTGGATTGACTTGACTTGGTCCCCAATTAACTTCCATGATGTACCATGTTCTTGATGTGCTCTTAACGTGTCGCTTGATCCATGAAAGAATTTCTGTAATTGAAAACAAAGCCAACTCATGTTGTATCATCCTTAGCTCAAATATATAAAATGTAGATCTAATATAGAATGAATGAACCTTGGGTTGTTTATTGAAAAGTATAAGCATGGTTATATCTAAGCTAGTGATGCCATCATCATTCTCTCCTTCTTGGCTACAAACCGTCCTTGGTTTGTTCTTGTGTTTATGATCAATGCAACTCCTAGCAAAAAAACTATTATTGTGCAGTACCTCTTGTTCCGTATATATGCGGGGAATTGGAGAAAACCAACTCACCAAATCCTTTGCTCAAACAAATGACATCGAATCTATACTTTTAAACATTGGAGTAGGAATTGTGGCATTGCTAAGCAGCCCACAAGGCTCTCCTTCTTGAAAACAAACCTGCGTATTTAAAACAAAAGAAGAAACTCTCGAGATAATAGGATTAGTTAAAACACCTTGGCCGAGACTATTATTTTCAGACTTTACATGTAGTTTCAAATCTGAACATATGTAAACTTTATGCACAAAGTATACTCCTTGATCATTGTATTTTCCAATTACGTGAAAACTCATTTGAACAGGACATGGCAAATCAGGTCTAGTGAGTAATTTATCATTTAAAGCACTAAGTTCACAAAGATCATCAAGTTCAATAGTTACCCAAGTATTTAAAGAAGATAATAATTTATGTTCTTCCTTTTCACTAGCAATGTGAATAACATGTATCAAATCACTTAAAGGTTCGGCAACAAAGTCAACCTGTTCATTAACTAGTCGTGGCATGTATATAAGTGAAGTATTATTAACACACAACTCTTCTTTATTACAAGGAGTGTCAAGCAAATCATCTGGTAACAAAGCAATTTTAGCAAAAGATTCTACTAACGGTGGCTCTATAATAGCATGAATAGTGGACAATTGTGTTTTATCAGGAGTACACTCACCTTGATTAATCTCAGCACATATATTACCTTGTAAAACCTTTTCCGATTATGTAAGTGCATTTTTATTCTCCTTTTCCTGTTCAAGGTTAGTAGTACTAGCACGCACACCAAATGGTGTTTCCTCTAAATCAATAGCAATCTAAATTTCAGCTCGACATGCAAGTTCAAACAATTGAGAGAGAGAATTATATGTTTCATGACGAAGCATTTTCTGAATTTCCTTGTTAAGCCCACATAAAAACCTTTGTTCTATAGCTCCTTCACATTCATCTATAGCACAACTTAATAAACAAGCATGCATATCATGATAGTATGAGGCTTGTTAAATCTTTTAATGAATTTTTTAGCCTTGGCTCGGCCTTCTTGGACTAGAGCCTACTGCAGGACTTGGCTGACCTCTAAAAAGTTTTGGTTGTCTAGCCTCTCTTTAATTTCAGAACGCAACCCGTTAAAATATAGATCCGCCAAATCTCTTTCTGAAACATTGAGACTAAAACATCAGTTCCTGGTGTCTCTAAAGCGCTTGACGTACTCAGAGACACTCTCACTAGATTTCTATTTGACCGACATCAATTGTGAAAGCCTAAGTTCTGTCTCTCATGTATAAAATACTTATGGAATTTCTGTTCTAATTGGACCCATGTTTGGACAGAGTTCGGTGGCAGCACTGAAAACCAAGTGAAAGCGGTGCCAGATAGTGAAAGAGAAAACAATCTATGTTTTAATGCGTCCGATCCACTAGCTTCTCCACACTGTGCTAAGAATTGGCTGATATGCTCTAGTGTGGTCTTGTTACACTCGCCATCAAATTTGGTGAATTCAAGGACTCTATAGCCGCGAGGGTAGGGTATGGTATCGAAGTTATCGGGGTACGACTTTCGGTAAATCCTAGCCAGATCCTAAGGCGTGAAGCCGATACACTCTCTAAATAGCACGCGGATCCACTCCTCAATGTTGTCCTATCCTCCCGCCTATGCGCATCTCTCATGCGGGGGCGCGACACATGGTGGTATGTCGGTGTGTCAGCACGGGGCTCCTCCTCTCGTGCTGGCTCAGGGTATATGACGTGCTCGGGTTTATGTGGTGCGTAGGAGCGTGCGGTGTAGGTAGCGTGGGAAAAGCTGGCACAGGCGTAGCTGGAGGCGGTGCATAATAAGAAGGGCTAGCATAGCCATAAGTGTAGTGATTGGTCTCGGCCATAGATGTCGAGGCCGGAGACACGATAGATTTGCTAGTACTACCGTCGATTCTGCTATAAATGTGGTTTACTGGGGCTATGCTAGCGATTGGAGTGGAGGAATGACCTTGGTAAAACCGAACCTTCTTAACGTTGCCTATACCTGAGAGCTAACTGTCGACTCTAGAAGGTTGGCTAGCAACTATCTTTTGTTCAATTTCTAATGAAGATAAAGGAGGCGACACTGGTGTTTCTTGAGTCTGGGCGAGGTCGGGGACGTTGACATCGCGCTTGATGAAGCCTACACGTGTCTTGACGTAGCTCCCGAGCATGATATTTTGGAGTTCTTTCATCTTCCCCTCGATCTCTACCCGACCTTCCTCGGGGATATCTACAAGGGTGGGCGTCATGATGTTGCGGTTGTCAATCTCTACGCCCCCATGGTATTCATCAGCGTTGTAGACGTAGTAGTTGTTGTAGAGGTACCCGCAGTTGATGTAGATGTACTCGTCATGTTGGTGTTGTCCCCAGCAGATTCACCAAAAAGTGTGTTGACACAAAAATATGCCCCCGCACTTGGGTCAATTCGACGATCCAAAAATGTCACGAGACGTTAACGTCGCGTTCTGACAACCCCTAATCAGTGGTAAGGGGAAACAAAGTCGCCAGGTAATCAAACAAGTATTCAGAAATAAAGTTCAATTAGCAGAAATAAATAATGTTAGATCTAATCGACCAATTTAAGCCAATTAGACAAAAAATAAAGGGGTCGGTCAGACCGGCCAAGTCAAGCCAGTTGGACCGTGCCATGTAAGTAATGTTACCGAAAAATAACGAAGGGGTCCGAAGTGTCCCGAAGGGGGGCTTTGGCCTATTGGCCAATTGGGCCGGAGTAGGTCTCCCGGTCAGACCGATGCCTACGAAGGGGGTTGCTGAAGGTACCCTCAGTGTTCTGGCATGAAGCAGACTAAGGACGGTTAGACCGGCGGAGGATGTCCAGTCGGACCGACGGTAGGCTTCGGTCGGACCGAGGGCTCTGACGTCACGGGGTTCGGTGCGAAGGGTGCTTTTGTGCGAGGTGGTTTGACTGCAAAGGGATCCGGTCAGACTGGCTAAGGCCCCCCGGTCGGACCGAAGGAAGGCTTCAGGGGCGCGACCTCAGTGCATGTGGTGCAGAGGGAAGTGGGGACCGTGCCGGCAATAGCCTGATGGCCCAGCATGGCAACGCCCAGTCAGACCGGCAAAGTACTGCCGGTCAGATCGACAGGCTTTGGTCTGGTCGCCTAAGGCTCCGACAACTTTGTAGATGATCTCCAATTGCCCTGAAACTCATTGGTAAAGAATTTGAGGGTAACATCTCTGCAAAATAGGGAAAGATCAAATGCAATTCGGCCTAGAGACTGAATTTCCAAGGGTAGCTAGAAAAACTGATAAAATGATAAAGACGATAAAAATCCGTTACGTGGATTAAACGGGTGATTCATAGGTGAATCAACAAGGCTTACCATAGTTACAACGTGACACACGGAGGGCTTTCAGCGCAAACCCATGAAGATGGACTGAACTAATGTGAAAAGGTAGATGAAAAGTAGGCGGACGATTCAAAACTAGGGTTTTGAAGTATTGATCTGTAGAGATACCCTATAAATCGGCCTCACCACTTTATTTATAGGGGCTAGTCTCAAGTTCCCCGGCTCCTAAACTGAGTAAGATTCGGCCAAAAGTGGTTAAGATTTAATTATAGATAGAAATAGCCCGGAATCAAACTCTATCTCTAATTTTATGCTTGGGTCGGTTTGACCGGACATATTGGGCCGGTCTGACCGGGCCTACATGGTCGGTCGAACCGGCCTACTATGGCCCTTAGTAATTTCAGATTTAGCAATTCTGAAAATTACCCTATAAAACCTAAAAGTAAAATTACAAATTGACTCTCCTTTTAATATAATTTTAGAGTAGAACCACTCTAAAAATTATACCAAGAGGTTACAATACAAAACTGAAAATTTAAACTAATACTAAACACAAATTTATTGAATTAACAAAAAATTAAACGTTTCGACGGTTTTTAGCAAAAACCGACAAAGCCTCTTAACCCTTCGACTCATGACACCGCTTCGCGACTACGAGCGCCAGCAAGCCACTTCCGCTCTTGATCCCCTCGAGCCGCCCGAATATTTGTCCTGGCCTCCCTCTCGCAAACCCGGTCGTCACACCGTCACAGTCAGCCGTCCGTCCAAGTCTTGCTCCATCTCTTCGTGCAATCTTTAGATCTTCTCCAACTTCGCCCGGCCTCCCTGATCCTCTGGCATCAAGCTCCCCGCTCGACCCTCGATCACCCGCCGTCGACAGTCGGTGATGAGAACATCACCAGTTGGGATATGATCATGATTGTGAGGAAACAAGTTATGGTGCATGCTTTCTATGTTAGATTTAATTTTTATATATTTAAACATTAGATGCTAAACCAAGAGATCCGTTCAATTTCAATTTCATAAATACTTTCTTGGATCAATAGAAGAGATGCATGTATACGGAACTCTTGTATTAACATGGAAGTTGATTGGGGACCAATAGATGTTGAGTCGAGGATGACTCCAAATCAAGAAGGGGAGGATGATGAGGACAACCCTACCAATGATACAACCATACATTAATACCAAGATCAAATTATTCGAGTTCGAGCACGACGATTAAATCTCCAGGTCAACTCGTTTCTAAGTATCTTAGTATATTATCTTGGAAATAAATTACTACCTATTATTATTATTATTGTTAGGAACCATGGAGATGATGAAAATCACTTTGCGATAAACAAAGATTTGGAGAAGAAACAGGAAGGACATCCAAGCCAATTTGAGAGTCCAATCCAACTACAATTCGTGTTCAACTCGGATTCCAGGAGCAGCGTGCACTAAAATCATCGCCCAGGACACATACAGACTCCGTTTTTCATGTTCCACCTAGCCACGGAAAGATAACTTAATAACCTTTCCAATTCCACTGGTTTCATCTCAAAATTCGTTCTATATCAACGGAAATCATCAAAACAAGATAGAGTCCAGAATCTGTCAGCATGCTATTTTCTGCGTTATTGGGCCTTTGGGCCGTGTATCCAGTTGAGCCCATTAGGGGTGCGTCCCAAACTACTATATAAGGTGTTTCTACAGCCATCTAGGGTTTTGGGGTTTAGTTTACACATTGCTTTGATAGCCGCCGCTTCACCGGATTTGTAAGTTGAGGAGCCATGCTGAATAGCGTGGGCCTCATGGCTCCAGAAGTGATGAGTCATTGTCAACGATAGTCAAAGAGGACTGAAGAAGAAATGAGATCTGCTGTTTCATGGGCCGCGTGTGACTCAGGTACATGGGCAGCGAGCGACTGTCGGGCAGAGGAGGCTGCGAAGTCGGGCTGGCCCAATCCGGGTGCATGGGTCAGAAGCAGTAGAAGACCCACTGGGCTGTTGACCAGGGTTGACTCAGGTACACGGGCGGTGAGCGATTGCCGGGCTGAGAGAGCTGCGGAGTCGGACCGGCCCAATCCGGGTGCCTGGTGCAAAGCCGGTGGAGGCTTTGTCAGTTTCGGCGAAAAACTGACAACCGTTGATCTTGTATCCGACTGTCCAGAAGAGAAGCCGTAGTCGCTACGAAAACTTAGCTTCCGGATAAGTCATCTGTAACTCTAGGCCCACAGTCAGTCAGTCGTGTCTGTAAAAATTCCTAAGGGCAGTAGAGTCTTTTCCTTTATTTTTGAGTTTGTAAAAACCCTAAGAGGCTGGTAGAATATTCCTAGTGTTGGGATGCCTATAAATAGGACCCCAATCCCTAGGGTTTGGACTACCCTTTCCAGAATTCACTTTTTAATCCTTTGGGTCATTTTGCCTCTCACGCTCTCTCTCTCCTGTGTGCGCCGCCAGGCATTGGTTCATCCCTTTTTGCCTTGCATTTACTTTGCTCCTGTGAGATTGATTTCTGTGTTGGTTGTTGAGGTGTGTGCATTGATTCCTCTGCTACAAGAAGCTTCAGTTCGTTGTGCTGGTTGATTTTATTTCTGAGGTTGTGTCTCTGTTGCGTGTGTTCTTCGTGAGAAGTAGTACTAGTTCTTGCTGTTGCAAGTAGTACTGCTACTGTAGCTACAGTATTTGCTGCCAGCCTTTTTACTTTCTACCGCACAACTTTTAGATCGAAGCAGATTGGATTAAATGCCTTTTTGACTGTTTTCTGGCGAAGCCATCATCTTAGTTTCGAAGCCCCTCAGCTCCGTGAGGCAGGCTTCGAACGTTTACCCTCAGAGGCTTCGTTCGAACTTCGGACTGCAGTCTTGTTTCTTTTTGTGTGTCTGGCTTCGAAGTATTCTTAAGAACTGTCAGCATCTCTACGTCGATCGCTTGTGCGAAGGTGCTCAGACTTGAGTCCTTCGAAGTCCTCACTTCGACGGGTTTCGAAGTTGTCTTCGGAGCCTGTTCCTCTGATAGACTTTGCTTTATTCTCTCTGACGCATATCACCCTTCGCTTCTCTTTTCGAAGCTTGCTCTTTTCGGAGGTAGAGTATAGGCTTCGGGCTTGGTTTTTAGTCATGTGACAGGCTTCGCTTCTTTGTTCGAAGGTTGTCCGTTTGTGTGTTGTGTTCGAAGCTTTCTGTTCGAAGGTTTTGCTTCGAAGTATTCGGTTCGGAGCTGTGTTCAAAGTTTTGTCTTCGAAGTGCACACTTCGAAGCAGGCTCCGACTCTGTCACTTCGCTCCGAAGCTTACTTCGCTCCCTGCTCCTTCGAACTAGGTTAGACCGAAAAACCTTCGGCATCTCGGACAAGCTTCGCAACTGACCTCCGAAGCAGGCTTCATCACCATCTCTGAAGCAGACCTCGACGGGCGAAGCAGGCTTCGTCAAGTTCCGAACAGGAGACAAATTTGGACAGTAACTTCTCATTTCATCTTACATATACTTAGATTATTTCTTTGGGAAGTTTAGGCCTGTTACATCGTGTTCATCTGCCTAGTTGCACTACTTTAATAGTTCTCTGTTTATCATCAGTTGCTTCTAGGTTAGATACCTTTAGACCTAGGCTTTCTGTTTATTTTCTGCTGCGTAGTCTTTTGAGGTGCGTTGGGTATTGGGAACAGGCCATTGATTCGAAAGAATTTTTAAGGCGCCCATTCACCCCCCCTCTGGTCGCTACTTTCGGTCCAACAAGTGGTATCAGAGCTTGGTTAGGGTTTTTCCATACCTTAACCGGTTCTAAACCCCGGTAGTGACCATGACGTCTCCTCTATAACTATTGGAAGACTCGCATGCGAGCCTATCTCATGAGCCAGGGTCGGACATATGGGACATCTGCGTTCATACCACGTTTGTCATTTTGCCAGTTACTGAGCAAGGTACTGCTGGTATCATTGCTCAGCATCTGAGCAACAGTAAGGCTGTGAACATTTTGTTTTCTGGCTTAGGTCCCACTGAGTTTGAGCGTGTGAGTCATCTCTCCACTACGAGAGAGATCTGGGCTACCCTCAAGGCACACCATGAGGGAACAACACAGGTCAAGGCTCGGCTCTATCAGACCTACCGGCGTGAATATGAGAATTTCACATAGAAGCCGGGTGAATCTGTTGAGGCTTTGTTTGGTCGTTTTCAGTCGATCATAAACAAGCTTCGGGACAACAAGGCTGAGGGTGCTCAGTTAGTCTCAGATCACGAGCAGGCGCTCAAGGTTCTCCATACCTTGGACCCAAAGATCTGGGAGATCAAGGTATCCTCTATCGTTGAGAGCACTTCTTACGATACCTTGACCATTTCTGAGTTATTTAGCAAGCTGAAGGCCACTGAGGTAGATATCCAGTTGAGATCAAATCTCACTGGTTCTGGATCAAAATCCCTGGCCCTTGCTACACCTTCTGTTGATCCCTCTTCTGTGAGTTGTGCTGGTTTCTCCTTGATGTCTATCACTGAGGACCAGCTTGAGTCTTTGGGAGATGATGATTTGTGTCTTTTTAACAACCGAGTGCGTCGTGTCTATGATAAAAGAATGTTCAAAAGACACGGCAAAAAATCCGGATGCTTTGAATGTGGTGATCCAGGACACTTCATCGCCGACTGCCCCAAGCGCAATGGCCACAAGAAGGGCACCGGTGGTGGCTTCCACAACTCCGGCAAGCACGACAGCTCCTCCTTCAACAAGGGCAAGCCAAGGACTCGGTTCTTCAAGAAGGCCCTGAAGGACTACCGGCGAGAGAACAAGAAGCGCGACAAGGCCTTCTTCGCCGAGATGGAGAAAAGCTACTCCAAGCGGTCCACGTCTTCTTCCTCTTCATCGAGCTCAAGCGATGAGGAGATCGACATCAGGAAGGGGAAGGACAAGGACGATCCGGCGGGCCTCTGCTTCATGGCCTTCGGAGAGAAGCCGAAGAGCCACTCACACCAGCGCCGAAGATCCCGCAAGAGCTTCTGCTCAATGGCTCTTGGGGATAGGGAAGAAAAGAGCTCCTCCGACGACTCCGATGACGACGACAACAAGGTATCATCTTATGAGCGAGAAATTGTTGATTTACTCGAGAGCAATCGTCAGGAGTTAATGTATCGGGAGAAACTGCTTAGGGGGGCTAAGAAAAGGATAGACGAATTAGAGAGTGAGCTTGCCGTGGCCAACGGCAGAATTGATAGTCTATCTTCTTCCCCTTGCTTGGGTGATAGCAGTGAGTGCCCGAAATGTGAGGTGCTTCTGTGTGACCTGTCGACTCTGAAGTCCAGGTACACAGAAAGGGTTGATGAGAGGGACGCTTTGGCCACTGAGCTTGAAAGCGCTCAGCTGGAGCTGAAAGATGCTCAAGCCAATGTCGTCACATCCTGTGTTGATTGCCCATCTCATCTAGCTGCCTTAGCTGAGCTGAAATCCAAGGGTAATGAACATTTGGGTGATTTGGAGAGGTTGAGAGCTGAGCTTGCCCAGACTAGGCTAGAGCTTGAGACACTGTCAGTTCCACCCACTGTCTGTGAGAACTGTCTGTCTCTTAGAATGGAGCTAATCAAGCTGAAAGCTGAAAAGTCTGTCCAAGTAGAGAGTGAGTGTGAGACCTGCTTGTCTCAGGTGGAGGTTCTAGCTTCCTTGAGAGAGGAGCTAGCAGATTCTCAGAATGAGAACTTTTACCTCCGTTCTATCCTGAGTTGGATCAGTGCCAGAGAGCCACAGCTTGGCATGATGATCCAGCAGTTCAAGAGGCAGGATGGGTTTGGGGTAGGTTACACCTACACCAAGGCTGACTTTGAGAGTGCCATCAGCCGGGCAGTGGAGTGGAGTAAAATGACTCCAGAGCAGAGGTATCCCAAGACTCACTCCACTAAGTCTTCCCAGGCTTGTCAGCCCAAGGATTGAGTGATCCATGAACCACCTAAAGCTCCACCCAAGAAGCCTATCTGGGTTCCGAAGCCCAAACACCTCCACTCTTCTCTAGACTCTCTTCCTGGACCCTCTCAGCCCAAGAATACAACACCAATCACCACTAAGCCCAAGAACCCCAAGCCTCAACCACATCCCAAGAAGCCTACCTATCATTGTGAGTACTGTCAGAGAGACGGGCATCTTGCGGAGTTTTGCTTCAGGAGGAAGCGGGTTGAGAGAGCAGAGAGGGCTCGTAGTGATCAGGAGCAGTTCTACCAGCAGGGTGGTAGACTGCGTGTTCCTCGGCGCGGGGAGAGGCTGGAGGCCAGGCCGCGTCGTGTAGGTGGTGGTAGAAGAGACGGCTTTCTTGCCCGTACTCCAGTTGGTGGTGTCTGTTCCGGCAGAGTTCCAGACCGTGTTGGCTACGGTTCTGGACCTCGTGGCCGCAGGGTTAGGCAGAACCGAGGACCGCGCTTTGAGCCGCATTTTGGTCCAAACTCTTTTGATGGTTTTCGCTTTCCATCTTTTGAGCAGATGGCTCGACACTGGTTTAGCTCTTTTGCTAAACCTGGTGCCGGACCATTTGCTCCCACTTACAGACATTGATTGTGCAGAACCGGGGACTGGAGGGTGTTTGGATCATGGACTCAGGATGCTCTCGCCACATGACGGGACATCGCAGATGGTTCTCCAGTCTCACTCCCCCGAGCTCCAAAGAGTACATCACTTTTGGGAACAGCGGTGAAGGGAAAGTAAGTGGCATAGGCTCAATACGCATTTCAGATCATTTCTCTTTGAAGAATGTTGCTTTGGTTAAAAATTTGAACTTCAACTTGATTTCTGTTTCGCAACTTCTTGAGGATGGTTTGGAGGTGCGTTTTAAGAAGGGCAATTCTTCTGTGGTTGATTCTAGAGGGTCTTTGGTTTGTCAGATCTTACCATTCGGTAAAGTTTTTCGAATTGACTTCTCTAGTTCTTTTGGCCCTTCTCGCTGTTTGATTGCTGGATCTTCTTCTGAGCTCTGGAAGTGGCATAGAAGGTTAGGTCACTTGAGTTTTGATCTGCTAGTCAGGTTAAGCTCTATGGACCTCATTCGAGGATTGCCCAAGCTTAAGATGGAGAAGGATCTAGTTTGTCATCCCTGTCGTCATGGGAAAATGGTTGCCGCTTCTCACTCACCTGTGACTCAGGTGATGACTTCGTATCCAGGTGAGCTTTTACACTTGGACACTGTTGGTCCAGCTCGGGTACGTTCAGTCGGTGGGAAGTGGTATGCACTTGTGATTGTTGACGACTTTTCTCGATTCTCGTGGGTTTTCTTTTTGGAGTCTAAGGATGAAACGTTTCAGTTTGTTCATGACCTGATATTGAAGTTGAAGAATGAGAACAATGGTCGAATGCGAGCAATTCGCTCCGACAATGGCTCTGAGTTCAAGAACTCTCAGTTCGTCAGCTTCTGTAGTGATTAGGGTCTGGACCATCAGTTTTCTTCTCCTTACACACCCCCACAGAACGGCGTTGTGGAACGAAAGAACCGCACGCTAGTCGAGATGGCCAGGACGATGCTCGATGAGCACAGGACTCCTAGGCATTTTTGGGCTGAAGCCATGAACACGGCTTGCTATCTGGCCAACCACATTTTTCTTAGAGCTTACCTTGGTAAGACATCATATGAGTTGCGGTTTGGCAGACAGCCCAAGGTGAGCCACTTGCGAGCGTTTGGCTGCAAGTGCTTTGTGCTCAAGAAGGGAGGGCATTTGGACAAGTTTGAGTCTCGTTGCTGGGATGGTGTTTTTCTTGGTTATGCATTGCATTCTCGAGGCTTCCGTGTTTGGAACCTCGAATCCCAGCTGCTTGTCGAGACTTGTGAGGTTTCTTTTGATGAGTCCTTGCCTTCTTTGACTCCTTCTTTTGAGCTTTCTGGTGATGATGAGCTCGGAGAGTCCATCTTCGAGGAAGATGAGGATACTCCAGCTGCTGATGCGGGTGGGCCTTCTGCATCCCCCGCAGAGCCCACACCTTCTGAGACTACGACTGAGGATGAGGGCGGACCTCTGATCACTTCTTCCACATCGATCGAGCCCCCTCAGTCGAGTCCAGAGGTGCCAGCTGCTGACTCCGGTGAGGTGACCTCAGATCACCAGGGAACCCGAGCAGTTCAGCGTGACCATCCCTCAGAGCTCATCATTGGTGATTTGACTGAGAGAACTTTGCGTTCTTCTGCCTCTCTTGCTGTGTTTGCTGAATCTGCGTTTGTTGCATCTTTTCAGCCCAGAGACATTTCTCATGCTCTTTCTGATTCCAATTGGATTAATGCTATGCAAGAAGAGCTTGAGAATTTTGTCCGCAATCGGGTTTGGACACTAGTTGAGTCGCCACCAAGATGCAACCCCATAGGCACCAAGTGGGTATTCAAGAACAAACAAGGTGAAGATGGGGTTGTGGTGCGCAACAAGGCTCGATTAGTTGCCCAGGGTTATTGCCAGAAGGAAGGTATTGACTTTGAAGAAACCTTCACTCCTGTTGCCCGTCTTGAGTCCATTCGCATTCTTTTAGCTTTTGCCGCTTCGAAGGGTTTTAAGCTTTTTCAAATGGACGTTAAGAGTGCTTTTCTGAACGGGTTCATAGAGGAGGAAGTTTATGTTAGGCAACCCCCCGGTTTTGAGAACCCTAAGTTTCCTCGACATGTTTTTAAGTTGCACAAAGCTTTATACGGGTTGAAGCAAGCCCCCAGGGCTTGGTATGACCGGTTGAAGCAATTTTTGTTGGGGAAGGGCTTTGTGATGGGTTCTGTGGATAAAACTCTTTTCCTGCTCAGAGATGCTTCAGATTTCTTAGTCGCTCAGATTTACGTGGACGATATTATCTTTGGCGGTACTACTAATGATCTTGTGTCCAAGTTTTCTGAGCAGATGCACAGTGAGTTTGAGATGAGCCTCATGGGTGAGCTCAAGTACTTCTTAGGGCTCCAGATCAAGCAGACCAAGCACGGCACCTTCATCCACCAAGGTAAGTACACTCGCGACATGCTTAAGAAATTTGACTTTGGTGGTGAGTTGAAGCCGCAGATGACCCCGATGGGCACATCTGGGGGTCTGGACAAGGACGAGAGCGGCGTCAAGGTCAATGAAAGGGGTTTTCGAGGGATGATCGGTTCGCTGTTATACTTAACGGCAACAAGACCAGACATACAGTTCGCCGTGGGACTTTGCGCGCGTTTCCAATCTTCACCTCGCGCGTCTCATCGGCAGGCTGTCAAGCGCATCTTCAGGTATCTCACTTATGCGCCCGATCTCGGTCTTTACTATTCAGCATCATCATCTCTTGATTTATCTGGCTTTTCGGATGCCGACTTTGGTGGGTGCCGGTTGGATCGCAAGTCGACTTCCGGTACTTGCCAGTTTCTTGGTACTTCTCTTGTATCTTGGTCTTCTCGAAAGCAATCTGGAGTTGCTCTTTCGACCACAGAGGCTGAGTACGTAGCTGCTGCTAGCTGCTGCTCACAGTTGGTTTGGATGATTTCCACTCTGCGAGATTTTGGGTTGTTCTTTCCTACCAGGGTTCCATTGTTTTGCGACAGCAACAGTGCTATTAGTGTAGGGAAAAACCCATGTCTCCATTCAAAAACCAAACATATTGATGTGCGCTTTCACTTCTTGCGGGATCAATATGAGAAAGGTGTCATTGACCTTGTTCATGTTGATACCCATCATTAGTTGGCTGACATTTTCACCAAACCCCTAGATCAGTCTACCTTTGAGCGTTTACGAGGGGATTTGGGTGTTGTGTATCCTTTTTAGGATATTTTGCGTCAGTTTTCCTTCTTCTTTACTCTTTTCTTGAGTCTTTCTGTGTGTGTTCATATCTTGCATATTCACATATCACAATTTTGAGCTTGTTTCTGTTATATGATTGAACTGCTTTACTTATTCTAGCTGGTACATGCTTTTGATTACTTGTCGATGATCATGCTTTGCTTCAGTTCAAATGATATGTTGATATCTGTCATATGCATGGCTTTTATGCTTTAAAATTAAAAATGATCACCATTGCTTCTGGTAACTAGCATGCGTAGGCTGAATGTTCTTGCTATCTGTTACATGCCTTGTAGCTAGTTTCTGACTTGGATGCACATATGCAACATGGACATCTGTATGCTTTAAACATGGAAATGTGCTATAAAAACGAAGAAATTTCGAGAAAAATGAAAATTCCATGCCTTTTTGTGCATAACTTGAAAAAGATGCAAGTGGGTTTGCTTTGTCGCATTGCATTGTTCTGGATTGCTTACCATAGCACGTTGGTATGAACTAGGACAGTGTAGTGTCTGCCAAGATCAATGTCTTAAGCTTCTGATGGTCCAGTTCTGGCCTAGGCTTGACTTGGTCGGTTAGCATAAGGTTTGGCATGTAAATAACCCTTGGCAGAAATGAAAAAGGAAAATTGAAAAAGCCTGAACATTTAAAAGATAACAAGTTTGCTGAAGCACCTTGTTTTGGACAATGCTTATCTTGGTAGATATCAGTTAGCTTTTGCATCTCATGTTTTACCTTGCTTGTTTTACTGGAAAATGTGGTGATGCTTTTTATTTGCAAAAACTGAAAAATGCGTGCTAATGACTTTCTTTAGATATCATCTGTTGCACTGATCATGCCATGTGTCTTAGACAGTATCTCTTTTGCTATACTTGTTAGATATTGTAATTGCAGTCAATCATATTTGAGAAGCATGCTTTCTACACTCCTTATGCACTCCAGTTGAAATCACTGCATATTTTGAGGGGAAGTTGCATTTCAGGGGGAGTCTGTGTCTCTTTTGAGTGCTTGATGAGTTCACTTGTCAACAAGGGGGAGAAAATTTGGGATCAGAGTTTAAGGGGGAGTTCTTACTCTGTTAATATCCTTGTTGTTCTGAACTCACACTCATTTTGAGTTTTTACGTTTTGGTTAACCATAATGACCGTTTCTTGCTTTTGTTTGGCTTTTGGTCATTAGGGTTAAACTTTTACCTTATTTTTCTTCTTCTCTGTTTTCTTGTGTTTTGTTTTCGTGTTTCCACATTTGTTTGCAGGTGCTGAAGAGCCGAGAAAAGAGGAGTGTTGACAATGCACTCATCAAGGGGGAGATTGAGGAGCCATGCTGAATAGCGTGGGCCTCATGGCTCCAGAAGTGATGAGTCATTGTCAACGATAGTCAAAGAGGACTGAAGAAGAAAGGAGATCTGCTGTTTCATGGGCCGCGTGTGACTCAGGTACACGGGCAGCGAGCGACTGTCGGGCAGAGGAGGCTGCGAAGTCGGGCTGGCCCAATCCGGGTGCATGGGTCAGAAGCAGTAGAAGACCCACTGGGCTATTGACCAGGGTTGACTCAGGTACACGGGCGATGAGAGATTGCCGGGCTGAGAGAGCTGCGGAGTCGGACCGGCCCAATCCGGGTGCCTGGTGCAAAGCCGGTGGAGGCTTTGTCAGTTTCGGCGAAAAACTAACAACCGTTGATCTTGTATCCGACTGTCCAGAAGAGAAGCCGTAGTCGCTACGAAAACTTAGCTTCCGGATAAGTCATCTGTAACTCTAGGCCCACAGTCAGTCAGTCGTGTCTGTAAAAATTCCTAAGGGCAGTAGAGTCTTTTCCTTTATTTTTGAGTCTGTAAAAACCCTAAGAGGCTGGTAGAATATTCCTAGTGTTGGGCTGCCTATAAATAGGACCCCAATCCCTAGGGTTTGGACTACCCTTTCCAGAATTCACTTTTTAATCCTTTGGGTCATTTTGCCTCTCACGCTCTCTCTCCTGTGTGCGCCGCCAGGCATTGGTTCATCCCTTTTTGCCTTGCATTTACTTTGCTCCTGTGAGATTGATTTCTGTGTTGGTTGTTGAGGTGTGTGCATTGATTCCTCTGCTACAAGAAGCTTCAGTTCGTTGTGCTGGTTGATTTTATTTCTGAGGTTGTGTCTCTGTTGCGTGTGTTCTTCGTGAGAAGTAGTACTAGTTCTTGCTGTTGCAAGTAGTACTGCTACTGTAGCTACAGTATTTGCTGCCAGCCTTTTTACTTTCTACCGCACAACTTTTAGATCGAAGCAGATTGGATTAAATGCCTTTTTGACTGTTTTCTGGCGAAGCCATCATCTTAGTTTCGAAGCCCCTCAGCTCCGTGAGGCAGGCTTCGAACGTTTACCCTCAGAGGCTTCGTTCGAACTTCGGACTGCAGTCTTGTTTCTTTTTGTGTGTCTGGCTTCGAAGTATTCTTAAGAACTGTCAGCATCTCTACGTCGATCGCTTGTGCGAAGGTGCTCAGACTTGAGTCCTTCGAAGTCCTCACTTCGACGGGTTTCGAAGTTGTCTTCGGAGCCTGTTCCTCTGATAGACTTTGCTTTATTCTCTCTGACGCATATCACCCTTCGCTTCTCTTTTCGAAGCTTGCTCTTTTCGGAGGTAGAGTATAGGCTTCGGGCTTGGTTTTCAGTCGTGTGACAGGCTTCGCTTCTTTGTTCGAAGGTTGTCCGTTTGTGTGTTGTGTTCGAAGCTTTCTGTTCGAAGGTTTTGCTTCGAAGTATTTGGTTCGGAGCTGTGTTCGAAGTTTTGTCTTCGAAGTGCACACTTCGAAGCAGGCTCCGACTCTGTCACTTCGCTCCGAAGCTTACTTCGCTCCCTGCTCCTTCGAACTAGGTTAGACCGAAAAACCTTCGGCATCTCAGACAAGCTTCGCAACTGACCTCTGAAGCAGGCTTCGTCACCATCTCCGAAGCAGACCTTGACGGGCGAAGCAGGCTTCGTCAAGTTCCGAACAGGAGACAAATTTGGACAGTAACTTCTCATTTCATCTTACATATACTTAGATTATTTCTTTGGGAATTTTAGGCCTGTTACATCGTGTTCATCTGCCTAGTTGCACTACTTTAATAGTTCTCTGTTTATCATCAGTTGCTTCTAGGTTAGATACCTTTAGACTTAGGCTTTCTGTTTATTTTCTGCTGCGTAGTCTTTTGAGATGCGTTGGGTATTGGGAACAGGCCATTGATTCGAAAGAATTTTTAAGGCGCCCATTCACCCCCCCTCTGGTCGCTACTTTCGGTCCAACATAAGTGAATCCCAATTCACAGATTCCAATAGAATTTTCAATTCGATTGCGTTTTCTGCGTTCTTGCTTGTGTTCTTCGATTCTTAGGCAAGGATTAGCCTTCTTGGTGAGGTCAATCAGGCTGTGCTTGATTGATAACCAATGGAGCAGTGGTGTAGCGATTGCAAGGGTCGATCTCGTGGATCGGAAGCCGGATCATCAACGTCGAGTTCTCCACAAATCGTTGTTTATCCCCCACCTGACGGAAGATCGGGCACCCCCTCCTCTATCTGTCGGACAGCATCCCCTCCCTGCACATACAAGACAAGCCAAAACAAGAATGCGACGCACCACCGAAACCCTCGGCAGGCACTCCTCCATTTCACATCGAATCCCTCGATGCACTGAAACCAACCTCAACCACTCAACCGCTCAGACGCTCATCCTTGTCAATCACTCATCATCCAAACCGAAACCACCCTTGGTTTCTCAGATCTAGACGCGACAATCACCTCCGAACAGCGGGGTTCGGTGCGAAGTCTCTGATATAGTAAGATACAAAATAATGACTTAGGCGCAACACGTGGGCGAAGCCTGTCGTGAAGAAGTCTGTTGTGGAGCGTGTCGGTGTGTGGGACTTGGTCAAACCGACAACAACGTGATAGTCCGGCACAGGCGGTCGAAGTAGTACTCTTGCCGAGGGGTGTTCTTGCAGCCTATGAAACCAATCTCTTAGCTTCGGACACCTCCGGCAAAGTAGCTCCGAACGTGGAAACCTGTAATAGAGTAGATTCAAAGTACCAATTCGGCCTGAGGACCGAATTCTGCTATGTGTTACACTAGGGGAGAAGGTAGCAATCTATTACGCAGATTAGCGGGGTACTTCACAGGCAAAGTAACAAGGCGATAATAATCTATTACGTAGATTAACGGATACTTCACAGGCGAAGTAATAAGGCGATAACAATCTATTACGTAGATTAATGGATACTTTAGAGGCAAAGTAACAAGGATTACCACTATTCCAAAATGGTCATCGGAGGGCTTCCAGGCAAACCCATGAAGATTACCGAAAGTAAAGGTAAAATAAAGGTACGGTTCAAAGCTAGGGCTTTGTGTTGATTTGTGTTGGGGGCTAGACTTCTAATCTATAAGCCTAATCTGGTAGGATTTGGTTTGATCATGCGTGAAAAGACTTAGTCAAAATCGGACTCAATCTCTAAATCTGCTCGAAGTGGGCCTTCGGCCAGGCCCGCCGAAGCCTGCTCCTCAGGGCGAAGCTTCGGTGGAGTGGGCCTCCGAAGGCCTTCAGGCTGAAGGTTGTGGGGCCGGCTAGAAGCTTCCGAAGCCTGTAGCTTGGTGGACCTTTGGGCCTGTAGGGCTTTGGCCCAACCCGGGACATGTGTATTTTCGGGCCAAATTACCAAAATTGATATTTTGACAATCTTAACCATTAGTGCCATTTTTCGCTATCAACACATGCCCCCCTTCCTTTTAGTGAACTAAGTAAACTAAAAGCATAACATGCCAAATATGATACTTTCCATATACGCCTTTCAACATCTTACAAGCTGTTTGCCACACACATGGGAAATACCTTTTCAAGTATCTGTTGACAGCAAAAATGGCATTAATGGATAGATTATCAAAATATCAATTTTTGGTGATTTGGGCTGAAAATACACATGTCCAGGGTCTGTCCGAAGCCCTATAGGGCCGAAGCCCATAAAGCTATGGGCTCCGAAAGCCTCCAGCCAGCCCATGGGCTTCGACCAGGAAGCCTTAGGAGGCCCACGCTGCCGAAGCTTCGGAAGCGTTCGGAGGCCCACGCTGCCGAAGCTTTGGAAGCCTTCGGAGGCCTACGGTATTGAAGCTTCGGCCCGAGGAGCAAGCCTCGACGGGCCTGGCCGAAGCTCACGCTACCGAAGCTTCGGCCCGAGGAGCAAGCGTCAACGGGCCTGGCCGAAGCCCACGCCGTCGAAGCTTCGGCCCGAGGAGCAAGCCTCCACGAGCCATACCGAAGCCCACGCTATCGAAGTTTCGGCCCGAGGAGCAAGCCTCCACGGGCCTGGCCGAATCCCACACTATCGAAGCTTCGGCCCGAGGAGCAGGCCTCGATGGGCCTGGCCGAAGCCCACCTCGGCAGAGATAAAGTTGGTTGCATCGCCAGCTCAATCTCTATCTCTATCCAGCCAGATTAATAGCAGATTAGATTGGGAGTTCGCCCCATATAAATAGAGAGGCCTGGCCGGTGTGGAGAGCTCCCCCAACTCAAACCAAACCAAAGCCATACTTTGATCGTACCTTTACTTTTACCTTTATTTTTCTGTACCTCTTAGTGGGTTTGCCTGGAAGCCCTCCGTCCGCCACTACGGAACAGTGGTAAGCCTTAGTACTTCGCCTGTGAAGTCCCCATTAATCTACGTAACAGATTGCTATCGCCTTGTTACTTCGCCTGTGAAGTATCCGCTAATCTGCGTAATAGATTGCTACCTTCGCCACCCGTGCAACACCTCGCAAAATTCGGTCCTAAGGCCAAATTGGTACTTCGCATCGTCTCTGTTGTAGGTTCGCACGTTCGGAGCCCCTTCGCCGGAGGTGACCGGAGCTGAGAGATCGGTTCCAGAGGTCCCCAGGATGCCCTTCGACAGGACCGCAGGCTTCGACAACAGGCTCCGCCAGCATACTTCGTCGTGACAGACTTCGCCATGAACATACTCCACACCAGACGAAGTTGCACCCGCGTGTGGCCTTCGCGTCACTACTCTGTAATTCGCTGCATCGGAGATCGCACGCCGAACCCCACTATTCGGAAGTGATCACCGTGTTCAAATCCGTTCGGAGTCTACCTTCGGCCGGGTCAGTCCGAACACTGAAGCACCCTTCGGTGGAGGCAGAGGAGATCGCACGCCGAACCCCTCTATTCGGAGGTGATCACCGTGTTTAGGTCCATTCGGAGTCTACCTTCGGCCGGATTGGTCCGAACGCCGAAGCACCCTTCGGCGGAGCACTTCGCACGAGACACCGAAGGTACCCTTCAGAGCACCCTTCGCATCAGACTTCGAACTAGGAGGACTTCAACTGGTTTGCTGATTTTAACCTGTTTAACCTATTTCTTTCGACTAATTGGATTATTTTGTGTAATCTGCTTGCCTAGCGACTCCACCCCCCTTATCACTATTAAGGGTAGTTGGAACGCGGCGTCGGTGCTACATCACGCTTAGGCCTGTCCCTAAGTATCCGTGCACTTTTGGATCACTGGACTGACCCAAGTGCGGGAGCACGTTTCCGTGTCAACACACTTTTTGGCGACTCCGCTGGGGAAGAGCTGCGCCAACATGATGAGTACGTCTACATCGGCCGCCAGTACATCTACTACGACTACTACGTCTACACCGCCGATGGCCACAATAGGAGGAGCGGATATCGACAACCACAACATAATGTCACCTACTCTTAAAGATATTCCCGCAGAAGACCGAGCAGAGATTGAGGCAAGGCTAAAGGCGCTCCAAGACATGATGCTTGGGGGCTACATCAAGACACGCGCGGGCTTCGTCAAGCGCGACATCATCACCCCCAACCTCTCTTAGGTACAGTTAACACCGGTATCGCCTCATTTATCTTCTTTAGAAATTGAGCAAAAAATAGCCGCATTAGTAGATCAGGTCGTTAGCGCTTCGCTAGCCAACCGTTTAGATTCGGCAGTCAGCTCCCAAGTAGAGGCAACTCTTAGAAGGTTCAGCTTCACTGAGGCCGTACCCCCGGTTCCTATAGCTAGTGCACCTCCGACAAACATGTCTCCGGCCTCATCACTTATGGCCGAGACCAATCATTACACCTATGGTCAAACTAATACTTCATACCACACAACACCTGCGCCAATACCTACGCTACCCGCACCACACGTGCAGGCGCCCGAACACGAGCACGTTGTACAAATAGCGCATAGGGAAGAAGCACATGGCTGACACGCCGATATCCCACCGCGTGTCGCGCCCCCACATGAGAGGCGCATGCAAAAAAACTACCAAGATGATATAGATGAGCGAGTCTGCGCACTATTTAGGGAGTGTGCCGGCTTCGTGCCCAAAGGACGGGTTAGGGTTTATCGTAAACCATACCCCGATCATCTTGATACAGTACCCTACCCCCGTGGCTATAGGATCCCTGAGTTCACTAAATTCGATGGCGAGGGTAGCAGGACCACACTAGAGCATGTTAGTCAATTTTTGGCGCAGTGTGGAGAGGTTAGCGGGATAGATGCCCTAAAGGTTAGACTATTTTCTCTCTCGCTATCCGGTTGAGGAGCCATGCTGAATAGCGTGGGCCTCATGGCTCTAGATGTGACGAGTCATTGTCAACGATAGTCAAAGAGGACTAAAAAGAGTGAAGATCTGCTGCGTCAAGGGCCGCGTGTGACTCAAGTACACGGGCAACGAGTGACTGTCGGGCTGAGAGAGCTGCGAAGTCAAGCTGGCCCAATCCGGGTACATGGGCCAGAAGCAGCAGAAGACCCACTGGGCTGTTGACCAGGATTGACTCAGGTACACGAGCGGTGAGTGATTGCCGGGCTGAGAGAGCTGCGGAATCAGGCCGGCCCAATCCGGGTACCTGGTGCAAAGTCGGTGGAGGCTTTGTCAGTTTCGGCGCAAAACTGACGACCACTGATCTTGTATCGGACTATCCAGAAGAGAAGCTGTAGTCGCTACGAAAGCTTAGCTTTCGGATAAGTCATCTGTAAATAGGAGTTTTCTATTTTGTCCCTAGGCCCACAGTCAGTCAGTCGAGTCTATAAAAAATCCTAAGGGCAGTTTAGTATTTTCCTTTATTTCAGCGTCTGTAAAAAACCCTAAGGGCTGGTGGAATATTCCTAGTATTGGGCAGCCTATAAATAGGGCCCCAATCCCTAGGGTTAGGTCACCCTCTTCTAGAATTCACTTTTCAATCAATTGGGTCACTTTTTATTCCTGGTTCCCTGCTCATTCCTCTGTGCGCACGCCGCCACTGCATTCTTCCTGTTCTTCATGCTTCTGTGAGATTTTGTTCTCTTCTCTTGCCATTTGGGTTGCAGTGATTTTGTAGCTGTTTATAGCTTCGTCTTGCGTGTGGCTGATTTTATTCCAGAACATTTTTCCTCTCTCTGTTTTCTTCGGGTTCTACGAACTGAGAAGGACTAGTACTACTTGCTGGTTCCTGTAGCAACAAGTAGTACCTACTCTCTGTGGAAACAGTGTGCTCGTTCTTCTAGACTTGCTTTTCCTGCGTAGCCTTTTTGATCGAGTAGACAGGACCTTGTCACTTTCTGGCTGTTTTTTGGCGAAGCCCCCTCGTTCGTGCGAAGTCCTTCTGTTCTGTGGAGTAGGCTTCGACCTGACTTCTTCGAAGGCTTCGCTAGGACTCCGAACTTGTACTGTGAATCTAGCTTCGAAGTGGGCTCTGTTCTAAGTTTTTGTTCTAGCATTCTTCAACACTTTTTTTTGTGAAGCATACTTCGACAGGCTTCGATGTTAGCTTCGAAGCGTGTCTCTTTGATAGACTTCGCTCGGAGTGTGTTGCTGTCTTGTTCGAATCAGCTTGTGTGTTCGAAGGTTGTTTTTCGAAGTATGTTTCAAGGCTTCGATCTCTTGTGAGAGCATCAGCATACTTTGATTCGATGCTGGTCTGTGGTTCGGAGGTAACCACTTCGGTATTCATACCTCGATCAAGCTAGTTTCGAAGATAGAGGGTAGGCTTCGATTTGGTATTTCTGCCGTGTGTCGGGCTTCGCTTCTCTTTCGGAGGAAGCTTTTCTGCTAGCATGGTTCGAAGCTTTCTGATCGAAGTATAGGGTTCAAAGTACACTGTTCGAAGCAAGCTTCGATAATTTCATACTTCGCTTCGAAGCATACTTCGCTCTCTGCCACACTCGAACTAGGCTACACATAACAAACCTTCGGTACTTCAACGACAACCTTCGCTCGACTTCGACAAGGTACTCCGAAGCAGACTTCGTCACAGCGAAGCAGCTTCGACACAGCGAAGCAGGCTTCGACACAGCGAAGCAGGCTTCGCCATGTTTCGAACAGGAGACAGATTTTGAACAGTAAGTTCTCATCTCATTTCATGTGTACTTAGATTATTTTACTGAGAAGTTTAATTTGCCATGTCTTGAATATTTTTTTATCTGCCTATTAGCACTGTATTGGTGTTTCTCTTTTTTGGCACCGATTGTTTTTAGGCTAGATACTTTTAGACTTAGGCTTTCTGTTCACTCTCTGGTTCTTAGTCTTTTGAGGTGCACTGGGTATTGGGAGCAGGCCATAGATTCGAAAGAATTTTTTAGGCGCCCATTCACCCCCCCTCTGTTCGCTACTTTTGGTCCTACAAGTGGTATCAGAGCCTGGTTAAGGTTTTTCCATACCTTAACCAGTTCTAAACCCCAGTAGTGATCATGACGTCTCCTGGCAAGGTCCCATCCTTGGAAGCTTATGGCTCTAACTATTGGAAGACTCGCATGCGAGCCTATCTCATGAGCCAGGGCTCGGACATCTAGGACATTTGTGTTCACGATACGTTTGTTATATTGCTAGTTGTTGAGCATGATACTCCTAGTATCATTGCCCAGCATCTGAGCAATAGTAAAGCTGTGAACATTCTATTTTCTGGTTTAGGTCCCACTGAGTTTGAGCGTGTGAGCCATCTTTCCACTGCGAGAGAGATCTAGGCTACTCTCAAGGCACACCATGAGGGGACAGCCCAGGTCAAGGCTTGGCTCTATCAGACCTACCGGCGTGAATATGAGAACTTCACACAAAAGCCGGGTGAATCTGTTGAAGCGTTGTTTGGTCGTTTTCAATCAATCATAAACAAGCTTCGGGACAACAAGGCTGAGGGTGCTCAGTTAGTCTCAGATCATGAGCAGGCGCTCAAGGTTCTCCATACTTTGGACCCAAAGATCTAGGAGATCAAGGTATCCTCTATCGTTGAGAGCACTTCTTATGATACCTTGACCATTTCTGAGTGTTTAGCAAGCTGAAGGCCACTGAGGTTGATATCCAGCTGAGATCAAATCTCACTAGCTCTGGATCAAAGTCCCTGGCCCTTTCTACACCTTCTGTTGATCCTTCTTCTGTGATCTGTGCTGGGTTCTCTTTGATGCCTATCACTGAGGACCAGCTTGAGTCTTTGGGAGATGATGACCTGTGTCTTTTTAACAACCGGGTGCGTCGTGTTTATGACAAACGAATGTTCAAAAGACACGGCACAAAATCCGGGTGCTTTGAGTGTAGTGACCCAGGACACTTCATCGCCGACTGCCCCAAGCGCAATGGACACAAGAAGGGCACCGGCAAGCACGAGAGCTCCTCCTTCAACAAGGGCAAGCCAAAGACCAGATTCTTCAGAAAGGCCCTAAAGGACTACCGGCGGGAGAATAAGAAGCGCGACAAGGCCTTCTTCGCCGAGATGGAGAAGAGTTACTCCAAGCGGTCCACGTCTTCTTCCTCTTCATCAAGCTCAAGCGATGAGGAGATCGTCATCAGGAAGGGGAAGGACAAGGACGATCCAGCAGGCCTCTGCTTCATGGCTTTTGGGGACAGACTGAAGAGCCGCTCACGCCAGCGCCGAAGATCCCGCAAGAGCTTCTACTCAATGGCTCTTGGGGATAAGGAAGAGAAGAGCTCCTCTGATGATTCTGACGATGACGACAACGAAAAGGTATCATCTTATGAGCGCGAAATCGTTGATTTACTTGAAAGAAATCGTCAGGAGTTAAAATATCAGGAAAAACTGTTCAGGGGGGCCAAGAAGAGGATAGATGAGTTAGAGAGTGAGCTTGCCGTAGCCAACGGCAGAATTGAGAGTCTATCTTCTTCCCCTTGCTTGGGTGATAGCAGTGAGTGCCCAAAGTGTGAGGTGCTTCTGTGTGACTTGTCGACTCTGAAGTCCAAGTACATAGAAAGGGTTGATGAGAGGGACGCTTTGGCCACTGAGCTTGAGAGTGCTTAGCTGGAGCTGAAAGATGCTCAAGCCAATGTCGTCGTGCCCTGTGCTGATTGCCCATCTCATCTAGCTATCTTAGCTGAGCTGAAGGCCAAGGGAGATGAGCATTTGGGGGTTTTGGAGAGAGTGAGAGCTGAGTTGGCGCAGACTAGGCTAGAGCTTGAGACACTGTCAGTTCCACCCACTGTCTGTGAGAACTCTCCGTCTCTTAGAATACAGTTGATTAAGCTGAAAGCCGAGAAGTCTGTCCAGGTAGATAGCGAGTGTGAGACCTGCTTGTCTCAGGTGGAGGTACTAGCATCCTTGAGAGAGGAGCTAGCTGATTCTCAGAATGAGAACTTTTACCTCCGTTCTATCCTGAGTTGGATCAGTGCCAGAGAGCCACAGCTCGGCATGATAATCATCCAACAGTTCAAGAGTGTAACACCCCAATATTTAAAAAGAAATAAAATAAAAGAAAAATATTATTAAAAGAATTTCTGGATTTTATTATTAAAGCCAAACAAGGAGAAATAATCAAAATCTGAACATAAAAAATTTATGAGATAAACTAGAGGCCAAAACATAATTTCAGGAATTTTTACAAATTTTTATCAATAGTGATTCAACCCTTAATCAAATTAATGAATTACTGGAATTATTTTAATCAGAAAACATTTATAATCCTAAACGGGCCTCAACCTCCAAATCACCTCGGCCCAACCCAGCCCAGCTTCTTGCGTCACTGACAAGCGGGGTCCGCCTGTCGGTGCTCGCGCCCCCTCTCTCCTCTCCCGCCCGCGCCCCGCTCGGCCCCACCTGGCAGCCTCACTCACATGGCCCTCTCCCTCTGACCGCTCGGCCCCACCTGTCGGCGCTCTTTTTCCCGTCCGCCCACTGATAGGTGGAGCCCACCTGTCAGATTCGTCTTCCTCCCGGGCAGGGGATCCCCCTTTCCTTTCCCCGGCGATCCCTTTCCAATTTTTCGCCGCCGACCGCCCGCGTTCGCCCGCGTTCGCCTGGATTCGCCTCGGATCACCTCCCCCGACCACCGCGACCCCCTTCCATCCTTAGTTCACGCGCAAGCAGGTATATGGAAGCTTATCCGAGGAGAAAAGGAAACCTCGCCGGAGATGGAAATAAACCTTCGGGTTTCCTCGGTTTAACCTTCCATCCTCGCCGCCGGTGACCCTATATATACCCTTGAGGTCGCCGCCCACTGCCCACAATGCCTAAGCTTTAGCCTAAGCCCTCCAGAGCGCCGCCGCCATCTTTTCGGGTTCTACCATCCACTTCAACTCCGGCCACCGCTTACCGCCACCTCGGACCCCCTCTGCCCTAGCCGTTGCCACCATCGTGACCGTCGTCGTCTGCCCGTCCTCAGCCACACCTCCGTTGGCCATGCACGCCGTCGGATCGCCGTCGCCGTCGAGCTCCTGAGAAGGCATCGCCGTCTACCCTCACCACCGGTCGCCGTCCGTCGCCCATCTTCGCCGCCGCAGTTACGGTTGGAACCGCCATCGTCTCCTCGTTCCATTTCCATCAAGACCTAGGGCCTAGCCCCCTCGCCATCGCCATCGCCACCGCACCCGAGCCCGCCGGAGCCGGAGACGAAGGGGGTACATGCCCCCTTACGCCTGTGCCGTGCCGGACGGACCCCTGGCCGTCCGATCACGATTGGAGGGCTAAGATTAAATCCCTTCGGGATTTAATCCGGGACCTCGGATCCGGTCAAAGGGGTATGGAGCAATCACAACTGTCGATCTTAACTTAAAGGCTTGGAGTAATCTCATGCGTCCACGCGTACCGGTTCAGGGCGATTTAATCGTGGCTATCCATTTTCATTTAAATGAACCCGCCTCGCGCCTGGCCACCGGATCCAGATCCAACGGCTCAGGATCAGCCGGTCCACGCGCACAGTGGCCCAGTCCACCGTGAGCCTGGCTCACCGTGGACCAGAGCCCTTTTTCAGTTTAAATAAAATTCCAGAAAATGGTTTAAACTTTGAAAATTCATAACTTGCTCATTTTAACTCCAAATTTCACCATTCAAATTTTATTAAATTCATCATTTTATTCTCTACACATTAATGCCATAAAAACAGTATGTTACTATTGCCCAAAATAATCTTATTAATTAAATGAATAAAAACCCCTTAGGGTTAAAATTACTAATTCAGAAAATAAATTAGGAAAAACCTTAAAATATAAGTTTTTCTGTTTTTCACCAAACCTCAGAATATTAAAACCTTAATTCACCTAATAAAACCCATGAATTTGTATGTTTATTATTTGTGGATTTTTATCTGTTTATTGAATGTACTGTTTACTTTTCCGTATCGAGAAGATTACGAGTTTGTCGAGGAGCCGGAGTTCTATCCCGAGGTTCCACCTTCACCCTTTGCTGAGCAAGGCAAGTCATCGAACCCTCCTGTGGAAATAGTTGATCATCTTTGAGCCCATGTTTTAATAAATTATCGCTATAACTCATAGGATAATATTGCATTAGTCCAATATCAAGCCCTACACTTATATTTATTAGATCCCCATCCTTGTGTGCAAACCCAAGCCATGCTTATTGAGACTTAACTCCTTGTCACTCTACAAATATTATATTAGCTAGTGCCCAATGTACCGGCACAACTGCTATAGGATAAAAAGAATGAGTCGTAGATAGATGGGTTCTGTTATATGAATTTCCCCGTTATTCTTGTCTATGGACTCTGTTGGAGTTGGCTATGTTATAAGTATGGTGGGTTTCGGGTGCAAGCCAGGGCATTGGTTGGTCGCACCCGGGGCACTATAAGGACCGGTCTGCGGGATCTGTTGCAAAGCACTTCCGTACCAACCACAAGTCTAATGGGTAAGTCCTAACTGGAAGTATGGGACAATCCGACTCAATGCACCATAGTGGAGGGGGCAAGGGGCAACCTGCGGGTGACTTGTACCGACGAGGCTCAAGGGGGGTATGGTGGGGCTCTGACGCGTCGGGACACCATATGAAACATATAAGAGGGTGCTATTGAGTCGAGGAGGACCATATGGAAGGTTTTGGCACGAGTTCCCGTGGTATGGGTCATCTCGTTACACTTTGGTGTAAGTGGTGAGTGCGTTCCTTGTGGGTACAGTGGTACATCTCTGATCAGAGTAATTTAATCTTTTCGAAAATCCGAGCCCACGGTCAAGGGCGAGTTGTGTGACTACTCGCAGTTAGTTTACTATTGTTTGAATGGTTGAGTTATTCATGGCATGTAAGGACTGTTGAGCGAGGTGGGGCTGACTGTACCCCTCGAGTTAGAAGATGATGATGCATACACATGTTTACATTTCAGTACTAATAAATTGATCACATTTAATGCTTTACAATTATGCTTTTCCGCAAAATTAGCCACTATCTCCCTTGTTATTACTCTGCATTATATTTGCATTCGGTGGCTTGCTGAGTACGTTTGTACTCACCCCCGTTGACTTACACCACCATAGCTCGTCTACTACGAGGAGGATGAAGGTCTGGAGTAGCGACCTAGTCAAGGCGAGACTAGAAGGAGGCGTTCATCTAGGACCCTTTATTTTATTAGTTTCTCTTCACCTTTATTCACTTTTGTATTAATACGGTCTACGAACCGTGAATGATTGCTCGTATTTGTACGTGGTCGCATGATGAACGTCTTGTTTTTATTGATTTTCTATGGAATTTCAATAAAAGTCCTGATTTATTAAATCGGGGCGTGACAAAGAGACATGATGGGTTTGGGGTAGGTTACACCTACACCAAAGCTGATTTTGAGAGTGCCATTAGCCGGTCAGTGGAGTGGAGTAAAATGACTCCTGAGCAGAGATACCCCAAGACTCACTCCACTGAGTCTTCCCTGGCTAGTCAGCCCAAGGATGGAGTGATCCATGAACAGCCCAAAGCTCCACCCAACAAGCCCATCTGGGTTCCAAGCCCAAACACCTCCACACTTCTCTTGACGTTCTTCCTGGCCCCTCTCAACCCAAGAAGACGACACCCAACACCACTAAGCCCAAGAACCCCAAGCCTCAACCACATCCCAAGAAGCCCACCTACCATTGTGAGTATTGTCAGAGAGAAGGGCGTCTTGCGGAGTTTTGCTTCAAGAGGAAGCAGGTTGAGAGAGCAGAGCGTGCTCATGGTGGTCAGGAGCAGTTCTACCAGCAGGGTGGTAGACTGCATGTTCATCGACGCAGGGAGAGGCTGGAGGCTAGGCCACGTCGTGTAGGTGGTGGTAGAGGAGACGACTCTCATGCCCGTGCTCCATTTGGTGGTGTTCGTTCCGGCAGAACTCCAGGCCGTTTTGGCTACGGTCCTGGACCTCGTGGCCGAGGTCTTAGGCAGAACAGAGGACCACGCTTTGAGCTGCGCTTTGGTCCAAATTCTTCTGATGATTTTCGCTTTCCATCTTTTGAGCAGATGGCTCGACACTAGTTTAGTTATTTTGCTAAACCTGGTGCCGGACCATTTGCTCCCCCTTACAACCACTGATTGTGCAGGATCGGGGACTGGAGGACGTTTGGATCATGGACTCAGGATGCTCCCGCCACATGACGTGACATCACATATGGTTCTCCAGTCTCACTCCCCCGAGCTCCAAAGAGTACATCACATTCAGGAACAGTGGTCAAGGGAAGATGCACAGCGAGTTTGAGATGAGCCTCATGGGTGAGCTCAAGTATTTCTTAGGGCTCTAGATCAAGCAGACCAAGTACGACACCTTCATCCACCAAGGTAAGTACACTCGTGACATGCTTAAGAAATTTGACTTTGGTGGGGAGTTGAAGCCGCAGATGACCCCGATGGGCACATCTGGGGGTCTGTACAAGGATGAGAGCGGCGTCAAGATCAACGAGAGGGAGTTTTGAGGGATGATCGGTTCGCTGCTGTATTTAATGGCGACAAGACCAGACATACAGTTCGCCATGGGACTTTGCGCACGTTTCCAGCCTTCACCATGTGCGTCCCATCGGCAAGCTGTCAAGCGCATCTTCAGGTATCTCACTTATGCGCCTGATCTCGGTCTTTACTATTCAGCATCATCATCTCTTGATTTATCTGGCTTTTTGGACGCCGACTTTGGTGGGTGCCGGTTGGATCGCAAGTCGACTTCCGGTACTTGCCAGTTTCTTGGTTCTTCCCTTGTCTCTTGGTCTTCTCGAAAGCAATCTGGAGTTGCTCTTTCGACCACAGAGGCCGAGTATGTAGCTGCTACTATCAGCTGCTCACAGTTAGTTTGGATGATTTCCACTCTACGAGATTTTGGGTTGTTCTTTCCTACCAGAGTTCCTTTGTTTTGTGACAGCGATAGTGCAATTAGTGTAGGGAAAAACCCTTGTCTCCATTCAAAAATCAAACATATTGATGTGCGTTTTCACTTTCTGCAGGATCAATATGAAAAAGGTGTCATTGACCTTGTTCATGTTGATACCCATCATCAGTTGGCTGACATTTTCACCAAACCCCTAGATCATTCTACTTTTGAGCGTTTACGAGGGGATTTGGGTGTTGTGTATCCTTTCTAGGATATTTTGCGTCAGTTTTTCTTTCTTCTTTACTCTTTTCTTGAGTCTTTTTATGTGTGTTCATATCATGCATATTCACATATCACACTTTGAGCCTGCTTCTGTTATATGATTGATCTGCTTTACTTATTCTAGCTGGTACATGCTTTTGAATACTTGTCAACGATCATGCTTTGTTTCAGTTCACTTGATATGTCTAATATCTGTCATATGCATGGCTTTTACGCTTTAAACTTGAAAATGATCACCATTGCTTCTAGTAACTAGCATGTGTAGGCTGAATGTTCTTGCTATCTGTTACATGCCTTGTAGCTAGTTCCTGACTTAGATGCAAATATGCAACTTGGACATCTTTATGCTTTAAACATGGAAATGTGCTATAAAAATGATGAAAAATTGAGAAAAATGAAAATTCCATGCCTTTTTATGCATAACTTGAAAAGATCCAGGTGGGTTTGCGTTGTCGCATTGCATTGTTCTAGACTGCATACCATAGCACTTTGGTATGAACTAGGACAATGTAGTGTATGCCAAGACCAATGTCTTAAGCTTCTGATGGTCCAGTTCTGGCCTAGGCTTGACTTGGTCGGCCAGCATAAGGTTTGACATGCAAATAACCCCTGGCACAAATGAAAAAGGAAAAAGAAAAAGCCTAAAAATTGAAATGATAACAAGTTTGCTGAAGCACTTCATTTTGAACAATGCTTATCTTGGTAGATATCAGTTAGCTTCTACATCTCATGCTTTACCTTGCTTGTCAGCCGAAAAATGTGGTGATGCTTTTGTTTGAAAAATTGAAAATGTGTGCTAATGACTTTCTTTAGATATCATCTGTTGCACTGATCATGCCATGTGTCTTAGACAGTATGTCTTTTGCTATACTTGTTAGATGTTGTAATTGCAGTCAATCATATCTGAGAAGCATGCTTTCTACACTCCACCTGCACCCCAGTTGCATTCATTACATATTTTGAGGGGGAGTTGCATTTCAGGGGGAGTCTGTGTCTCTTTTTTGAGTGCTTGATGAGTTCACTTGTCAACAAGGGGGAGAAATTTTGGGATAAGAATTCAAGGGGGAGCTTTTGTTCCGTTTGCCCTTAATCTTGATATCCTTGTTAATGTTTCTGAGACTGCACTTGTTTTGAAATTTTGGTTAACCATAATGACCGCTCCTTGCTTTTGTTCGGCTTTTGGTCATTAGGGTTAAACTTTTACTTTATTTTCTTCTTCTTTGTTTTTCTTGTGCTTTGTTTTCGTGTTTTCCACTGTTGTTCGCAGGTACTGAAGAGCTGAAGAAGTGAAGTGTTGACAATGCACTCATCAAGGGGAGATTGAGGAGCCATGCTGAATAGCGTGGGCCTCACGGCTCCAGATGTGATGAGTCATTGTCAACGATAGTCAAAGAGGACTGAAAAGAGTGAAGATCTGCTGCGTCATGGGCAGTTTAGTCTTTTCCTTTATTTCAGCGTCTGTAAAAAACCCTAAGGGGCTGGTGGAATATTCCTAGTATTGGGCAGCCTATAAATAGGGCCCCAATCCCTAGGGTTAGGTCACCCCCTTCTAGAATTCACTTTTCAATCAATTGGGTCACTTTTTATTCCTAGTTCCCTGCTCATTCCTCTGTGCGCACGCCACCACTACATTCTTCCTGTTCTTCACGCTTCTGTGAGATTTTGTTCTCTTCTCTTGCCATTTGGGTTGCACTGATTTTGTAGCTGTTTACAACTTCGTCTTGCGTGTGGCTGATTTTATTCCAGAACGTTTTTCCTCTCTCTGTTTGCTTCGGGTTCTACGAACTGAGAAGGACTAGTACTACTTGCTGGTTCCTGTAGCAACAAGTAGTACCTACTCTCTGTGGAAACAGTGTGGTTCTTCTAGACTTTCTTTTCCTGCGTAGCCTTTTTGATCGAGTAGACAGGACCTTGTCACTTTCTTGCTATTTTTGGCGAAGCCCCCTCGTTCGTGCGAAGTCCTTCTGTTCTGTGGAGTAGGTTTCGACCTGACTTCTTCGAAGGCTTCGCTAGGACTCCGAACTTGAACTGTGAATCTATCTTCGAAGTGGGCTCTGTTCTAAGTTTTTGTTCTAGCATTCTTCAGCACTTTTTTTGTGAAGCATACTTTGACAGGCTTCGAAGTTAGCTTCGAAGCATGTCTCTCTGATAGACTTCGCTCAGAGTGTGTTGCTGTCTTGTTCGAATCAGCTTGTGTGTTCGAAGGTTGTTTTTCGAAGTATGTTTCAAGGCTTCGATCTCTCGTGAGAGCATCAGCATACTTCGATTCGAAGCTGGTCTGTGGTTCGCAGGTAACCACTTCGGTATTCATACCTCGATCAAGCTAGTTTTGAAGATAGAGGGTAGGCTTCGATTTGGTCTTTCTGCCATGTGTCAGGCTTCGCTTCTCTCTCGGAGGTTGCTTTTCTGCTAGCATGGTTCGAAGCTTTCTGATCGAAGTATAGGCTTCAAAGTACACTGTTCGAAGCAAGCTTCGATAATTTCATACTTCGCTTCGAAGCATACTTCGCTCTCCGCCACACTCAAACTAGGCTATACCTAACAAACCTTCGGTACTTCAACGACAACCTTCGCTCAACTTCGACAAGGGACTCCGAAGCAGACTTCGTCACAGCGAAGCAGGCTTCGACAATGCGAAGCAGGCTTCGACAATGCGAAGCAGGCTTCGCCAAGTTTCGAACAGGAGACAGATTTTGAACAGTAACTTCTCATCCCATTTCATGTGTACTTAGATTATTTTACTGAGAAGTTTAATCTGCCATGTCCTGAATATTTTGTTTATCTGCCTATTAGCACTGTATTGGTGTTTCTCTGTTTTGGCACCGATTGTTTTTAGGCTAGATACTTTTAGACTTAGGCTTTCTGTTCACTCTCTGGTTCTTAGTCTTTTGAGGTGCATTGGGTATTGGGAGCAGGCCATAGATTCGAAAGAATTTTTAGGCGCCCATTCACCCCCCCTCTAGTCGCTACTTTTGGTCCTACACCGGCACCGCTTTCACTTGGTTTTCGGCGCTCCCGTCGAACTCCATCCACACGTGGGATGATTTAGAGCGGAAATTCCATGATTATTTCTACACGGGTGAAAAAGAACTTAGGCTTTCGCATTTGACATCGGTTAAGCAAAAATCTTGTGAGAGCGCCTTTGAGTATATCAAGCGTTTCAGGGACACGAGAAACCAATGTTTTAGTCTTAATATTTCAGAAAGGGACTTGGCGGAATTATCTTTTAACGGGTTACGTTCCGAACTTAAAGAAAGGTTAGACAACCAAAACTTTTTAGAAGTTAGCCAAGTTCGACAGCAGGCTCTAGTCTAAGAAGCTCGAGCCAAGGATAAGAAATTTATTAAGACATCTAGCAAGCCTAGGGCTGAGATCCACATCATGGAATGCTCCGATGAGGAGGAGTCAGAGGAGGAGGATTCAACCGACATGTACGCGGCCGAATGGGTTATAAACACTAAAAACAAACCTGTCACTTGCTCTGAACTACGACCATCCCCCACAAAGAATAGACTTAATGAGGTCAAGTACTCGTTCAATGTGACTAAATGTGATAAAATATTTGATTTCCTCTTAAAGAGTCAGCTTCTAAGGTTACCTAAGGGTCAAGTTATCCCACCTACCGACGAGTTAAAGAAACATCCATACTGTAAGTGGCATGATTCACATTCTCATAATACTAATGATTGCAATGTTTTTCGACGGCAGATACAATCAGCCATAGAAGAAGGACGATTGAAGATAGACCATGATCCAAAAATGAAGCTGGATAAATATCCTTTTCCAATCAACGTCGTCGACCTTGGCGAGAAGAAGGTGTTGATTTGGCCAGAATAGGCCGAGTCTGCTAAAGTAAAAGATGTGATTGTTGGAGAACCGCGTAATCGCACACTCGTGCCAAAGAACCCCGAGGTAGGAGTGTGGAAACAGAACGTCAATACCCCTTCGGCTAAGGCTCGCAAGAGGCCGAAGGTAACATATAACTTGATGTTGAACAAGCATCAGAACAGGCCAAAGTAGCAGGCCCGCGCGCTCAGCTAAAACAGCCGAAGGGGCCGAGACCTTCGAAGGGTAGCTTCGGACCGAAGGGTGTGAACCCTCCGCACGAAGGCTTCGGGCCGCGCTATCCTGGTGCTCCGCACGGTGGTTCTGGGCCACAATGGTCGAGCCCCCTGTGCAACAACTTCGAACCCCAATGGTCGGGTTCCCCGCACGACAACTTCGAACGCTAGTGGTCGGGTCCCCCATGTGACAGCTTCGTCCCCCAATGGCCGAACCCCGCACCATGGTGGACTTCTCCAATGGGAGGCTTCGGCCCGCACTGGGTGAACATACCTCTGGCCTGGCGGGATCCTTCGCTGGTGTGGTTGGAGAAACCTTCGACCTGGCCGAACCCCCCTCCGGGTGACAGGTTCGGCTCGCAGTGGCCAAGGCCACTAGAGCCGCCGATGCCTCCGCCGTATGACTAGGCGGGAACCCCGTGGGCTCTGCACGTATCTGGGTCAGGGTACCCTCCGCAGACTAACCCTATGCCTTGTTTTCCCTCGGAGTATTATGGATGGCAGGGGCAAACAGACGCAGCGGAGGGGGCATCATCCACAGACTGTCTGTGGTACCTCCGAATCGGACCCTGCATAGCGAAGCCGAAGAGTGCGAGCACGCAGAGGCCGAGGTCAGGGAGTACGAAGCCATAACTATCAGGGTTGGGTCTCAGGAAGTCCCAATCCCGAAGACTTCGTCGCCGAGGGCTAACGGAGGTAAGACGCATGCTTCGTCCAGGCTCCACGCCAATGCTTGGTTCGATCGGCCGAACGAGGCCGATCCGTTCGACGGGGTTCGCAGCGAAGCCCCCTTCGAACACAGGGTGCCCGAGGCCGAAGGGCACACTTCGGCCAGAATTAACAGGAGTCAGACAGTAGCTCCAGGCACCAAGCCGCAACCATCTTGGGCTCCTCCAGACGTGTCCAAATCACAAAAGAGATGCCTACAAAGGCTGCGGGCGCAGGAGATGTGCGAGAAGGTAGCTGAGGCCAAGCGCGATGCTGTCTTCGAAGAGATCCACCCTCGGTCAGCTACCAATCAAGTATGGAGGGAGAAGCCGGTTGAGATAACCAACCCGGATCCTAGTCCGAGTGACGACGACGACGACTTGCTCGACGACGATTACTCACCCGTCTCCGAGGGGACCGCGCCTCAGGTGATGGACATCAACATCGTCACATTACACGCCGAGTTCGCCCTACCATGGGACGAGGCCGAGGTCGCTCAATTGAACCTCGCTCGGCGCAACGCCATCTTCGAGAAGCCCGAGGACTCGGCTCGCCATCTAAAACCCCTCTGTTGTAGCAATTGTGTTAGCTACAACACATGTTTTGTATGTGTGTATACGGAGTGTAAAATGAACCTCGAAGGGTTCTCTCAGAGGGAGAAAGGATTTATACTGGTTCGGACCTCCGCTAGGGGATAATAGCCCTACGTCCAGTTTGTGGTGGATTTGGCATGGTATGCCTCGGTATGGAGTAGTGAACCCCAGGGTTTCATGGCCCTGGAGAAGGTCCCCTGTTACAAGGGCTTGGCCTTGCTGTTATAGGCACGCAGGCCTTAAGGTAAAGACCAAAATGCCCTCTATAAGTCCTAGGCTCATAGGGGCAAAAAAGGGGAAGAGAAGCTAGCTACTGTACAAAAGTGCTTTACTGCTTTACTGCTTTACAGACGTGACAGACAACATCACATCTTGACTAGCTAAACAACATACTAGGGGCGGAGGGGCCCCTGGTATGGCTTCTACACTGTAGCGAGGCGTAGATATCTCTTGGGTTCGGAGTAGGGGCCGGAGCTCTTCAGGCGGAGGCTGTGAGGGAGGCTTCGAAGTACACTCCGAAGTGGGCTTCGAAGTAGGGCTCCGAACTGGGGTCTCGGAGACTTGGCTTTGAATTGAGTGGAAAGGGCCCGGAGGCTGGCTCTGAGGAGTTCCGAAGGTAGCCCGAAGGTTAACTCTGAACAGAGACCGAAGGCTAACTCCGAACAAGGCCCGAAGGCTAACTCCGAACAAGGCCCAGATGCTAACTTCGAAGTTAGCCTGAGACAGCTTCTGGCAGTATTTAAGGGATCTTGAGGGCTTCGCTTCGGAGGGCTCCGAAGGTGTTCAAGGGCTTCGCTCCAGAGGGCTTCGCCGTGTACCTTGAGACTTGGGAACAACTTCTTTGGGAAGGAACAGGCTTTGATAGTGTTGGGCTCCGTGCCGAAGGCTGTTAGAAGATGACGTCATTTGGCCCCTGTTCAAGGGAAAACTATTCACCCAACAGTAGCCCCTCGCTTGCAGGCCTTCGGGATGAAGGGGTGTGTGCGCCCTTGGGACAAATGACAGAAAATTACAACTTCAGGGAAAATAGGCCTTCGGAGCTTGGACCGAAGGCAACATCGAAATGCGCAGGTGATAACTGCCTGCGTCAGCTATCAGAATGACCTCGGGGAGATCAACTGACTCAGCAACGGTTATAAAAATGACTGTTACTGCGCGCCGGGCCGCTTCGCCTTCACTGGAGGCCCACTTGGCAGTGGGTTCGGCCCATGAACCGTCGGGATTTTTACCGCCTACAAATAGGGGTTTACCGCACACAGCTTCGGCACGCTCTCATTTGCTTTCTTCTCAGTGCCTTGCATCCTTCGCTCTCTTCTGTTCCTTAGCTTCGCGCGAAGCACCCCTCGCTAGCTTTAGCCCCTCGTGCCGAAGCTCAAAAAAAATGCCGAAGAAGGCTGCTTCGAAGGCCTTGGCCTTAGGCCCGAGCTCGAGCTCCGCTCAACTGCAGGCAGTGGCAGCAGTGGCAGCTGCGGCAGCGAAGCCTGCACCGAGGCAGTTGGGGCTGAGGGACCTTCGGATGCCATCCGAAAAGTTTGAGCAAACACTGGAGATGAGGGCCTCAATCTCCACAGAGGAGTCTGCCCAGAGGGCCTACGAAGGGAGGATTGCGGCGAAGATCCAACTAAGAGTTCCAGAGAATTCAGAGGCTATACCAAAACCTTGGGCTGACGAAGTGGTGCTGTTCGAATCCTTATTTGAAGCCGGCCTCAGGCTGCCAGCAGTGGGGATGTTGAGCGAAGTCTTGAGGGCTTACAACCTCGAACTTCCTCAACTTTCGCCCAACATCGTGGCGAGGCTTGCTGTCTTTGAATGGGCCATGAGGGCCGAAGGTTGCGAGGGCCGCGCAGATGTCTTCGTCGCCCTCCATGATCCCAACTGCCAGTCGAAGCCGAGGGAGGGTACAGACCGCGTCAAGAGGGCCCTAGCCTTCAGAAGCACCAACTTCCAGCTTCGGAGGGAGTATCAAGATGCCTTCCCAGCGAGGGCTACCAACAGCAAATGGTACTCGAAGTGGGATCAATAGTGGTTCTACGCCTCCGTCGGCGCAAACTCTCCCCTTCACAGTACCAATGCACTTATCTTTTACAGACGCGAAGGGGTGGTGAAGACGAGCCCCGACACCCTTCGCTCGAGGATCTCGCTCCTTCGGAGGGTGGCAGCGAAGATGAGCATGAGGGACCTTACGGAGGAGTTCATCACCCTCCGGCTCAGCCCCCTTGTGTGCTCTTGGTCGGAGGGGCTCATCCAACCTTCAGGACGAGGGGGCCTGAACGAAGTGGCCTTTGAACGCCTCAGTAAGACTTCGAAGCCTTTCCACTTTCATACTTCGCTGGGAACTTTATTCTGACTTAGATCTTTATGAAGGCCATCTTGAAGTGAGGACTCTGGAGGAGGCCATCGCGGCGGCAGAGCGCGTTGTTGGGGCTCCGACACTGGAGGAGCAAGCCCAACGGCTTACTTCGGTGGGGTCATGGGAGCACTGGAACAGGGTGTGGACCCTGCTCGGCTACGAAGAGGTCCCGGCTCTGCTGGACTTCTCCCACCTCGCAGCTTCGACAACCAACGCCAAGAGGAAGAGAGGGGATGATGATGAGCCCGAAACTTCGAGGGCTCGGCCGGAGGTCCCCACGACCGAAGACTCTACCCTAGAGGAGGCAACAGCCGTAGACCTTCAAACATAAGCGGAGCCAGCAAGCGCTTCGGCAAAGGCTACCAAGGTGGTAGCGAAGGCTTCGACGGCGACGGCTTCGGGCGCGGAGGTCGACGCGTGAGCTTCACAGCAAAAGGACTGGGGCCACATTGACCCCTCTACCTTCGAAGATATCTCCGACGAAGGTGAATACTTCAAACATACTTCTCTTCAATATGCGGATTTTGACTTGAACTTTTTGCAGAGGATGATGCCGGTGCGAGGCCCACCACGGCGAAGCCAGCGGAGGCCTCCGGTAGCGGCAGCTGCGGCAGCAGCTCGGAGTCCGACAGCTCCTCGTCTGAAGAAGACGGAGGCAGCGACCGCGGTGAAGGGGACCCCCAAAGCGACGAGGAAGTCGAGGTGGTGGACCGAAGCCCAGGTATGCCGAAGCCTGCACAGGCGGTTGCGGCGGAGGAGATTGTCCAGACTCTTTGGCCGAAGGGGGTCGTGACGGAGGCGGCCATCTTCAGCTTCCGCGAGGGCTGCGCAGCTGCGGAGGCAGGGGGCTTTGTGGCTCAACTCAGCCGCTCGAACCCCATGGAACTCTTCATCAACGCGAACGAAGCCCTTATCCAGGTGAGCGAAGCCTGACGCAGCCTTTGAGTACTACCTTCATCTTCGATCAACACTTATGATTTCTTGAATTCTTCTAGGCCTTCGCGCTGAACGCATCAACTTCGACTTCTGCGGACAGGCGAATGACGCGCTTGGCGGAGGAGAAGGAGGCCCTCTGACGTGAAGTCTCGGTGGAAGCCGAGAAGCGAAGGCGGGCCGAAGCTTCAGCCGATGTAGTGAGGGGCGAGGCTGAGACGGCGAGGGCTAAGGCCGAGGCGGTGAGGGCCGAGGCTGACAAGGCTAAGGAATCCTTGGCCTCGGAGACCGATAGGCTCCGCGCGGAACTTAAAGCTGCGAAGGACGCCAAAGCCCGGCAGGCGAAGGAGAACTCCGAACTCCGCCAACGGGCTTAGTCACTTGAGAATTTTGTCGTTGACAACATCGGCGAAGCCACTCAGAGCCTGACCGAAGTCCTTCAACAGATAGGGACCAAGTGCCAGGCTCCGGACTTCGGCAGCCAGGATCCGATTAGGGACCGCACCGCATTCTTGAAGGTGGTGGCTTCGATGGCGGAGCAGTCTCTGAAGGGCTTCGCCTTAATGGCTGGCCGAGTGGTGGGTCAAGGATTGTTGCAAATGCTTCACGACGTGGGGTGCAACCACCTCGAAGCAGCAACCTCCACGACTCCGGTGGCCTTCGGAGGCCAGCACTTGGTGACGCCTCCGGCTGGCGTCTATGGATCTTGGCGGTGACTTCAGGAGCCTTGGAAGGACCAAGGCTGCGAAGCAGTCCTCGAGATTCAGAAGACCCTCCGCCTTCATCGAGCAAAGGCGCTCGCCTCGCCAAATCAGCCTTCGACGTCGACACCTCCGCCTCCGAAGTTGTAGATCTCCTTAGGCTCCTTGTAATTCTTAGTTGTAGGCTTTGTAAAAACTTATCAGTTTATTAATATGAATGCGGGGGTGATTTATACCTACCCAGGCTCAATCTCCGAATGTTGACTTCGAAGTACTTGAGGGCTCTGAAGAACTCCGTCAGTTATGGGCGGTCCTCGAGGTAGCTAGGTCCGAAGGCCCCCCTCGATTTAAACTTCTGAGGGGGCCTAATGGCGAAGCAATCCCCGAAGTAGCTCAGGATATGCTAGCCATTGTGAAGACGGAGTCCCTTCGGAGTTCTTCATTTTTGCCTTCGCAAATGGTCTTAGTAGGCGACGAAGCTTTAGACTTCTCTGCCTTCGACATGGCACCGCCTGCCTCGCAGACTTGGAGCGACCTGCAAAGTGGAAGACGAGGTCTGCGGGCCTCGGAGCCTGGACGAACTGAACGTGGGAGAGCAGGCTCCGACGAGGCTTCGTCCAGCCGAGGGGGCCCTGGCCAAAAGAAAGGCAAGCGAGGGTTGGGGCCTCGCACTCGCTTTTTCTTAGGCTTAGATATAGACTACTTGTAGTTTTGTTTTCGAAGTATATTTGTAACATACTTCTCAATTATCATTCAATGAATGGAGTTTATATTTGCATACTTCGTCTGCATGCTTCGCATTATTTTATGGCTTCGAACATTTTTTAGCTTGTCACGCTCGTACTGCGTATTATATTCGCACACTTCGCATACATGCTTCCCCCCTTGCTCGTGGCAGCTAGGGACTTAGCCATTGCTGGTGCGGGCAATAAAAATGCGAAAGGGTGCGCCTTTTTGGCGGCTTCGGATGCTTATAACACATCGAGCAAAGGCCTCTTTTGGGCTTCGAACACGTTAATTTGGAGCAAAGCAAGGCTTCAGCGTAGCCAAATTAAGCGAAGCATGCTTCAGCATGCCGGGATTTGGATGTTGTGCGTGAGCGAGGCTCCGAAATGCACATAGATTTTAAGCGAAGCATGACTTCGAGATGCTTAATTTTTAGCTTAGATCACGTCATGCGAAGCGATGCTTCGATGCGTGTTTAGATAGCGAAGCAAGGCTTCTTGAGCTTGGTCCTGTAGTGAAAAGGATATTTGGTGTGGATTCACCGAACCTATGATAGATTGAGCCACCTTCGACTGTGAGCCACCTTCGACTGTGGGTCACCTACGACCCTGGGCCACCTTCGACCCGGGTATGCATCAGGCCGGAGCCTGGAATCCTAGACTTGCCGAGCCATTGCCCGGAAGTCTCAAAGCCCACTGCTACGGGCCTGGAGGCGCTGTGTAGCCTTCGGAGGGATGCTCCAGATTTTGTAAAGCGAAGCAAGGCTTCGAATTTTAAACAAGGTGAAGCAAGGTTTCGGGTTTTTGATAAGATGAAGCAAGGCTTTGAATTTTTCAATAAGATGGTGCAAAAGTTTTCTTTAAAAGCGAAGCAAGGCTTCGAATTTTAAGGCGAAGCGGGGCTTCGATTTAAGGCAGAGCAGGGCTTCGATTTTATATCAAAGTAATTGCAAAATTGTACATCGAAGTGGTACTTCAGATAGTGTACATACCTCGTAAAGTGGCTAAAAGCTTGCCTCGTAGCCCCTGGGGCTTCGACAGCCTTCAACACATGAAGCGAAGCACCTTGCTGGAGGGTGAGCTCCGAAATGTAAAGGATGGGGGAAGGCGAAGATGGCCTTCGAAGAGCACCCGAAGCCCCTTGCCGAAGGGTGCGCGGAGCAAGAAAGCTTCGAAGCTTCCCCCTCAAGCGTACTTCAAGTTGCAGACAGTGGCAGAGAACTTAGCTTTTAGGACGAAGGTCCCCACGAACGGCGCCAACTGTTGTAGCAATTGTGTTAGCTACAGCACATGTTTAGTAAGTGTGTATACGGAGTGTAAAATGAACCTCGAAGGGTTCTCTCAGAGGGAAAAAGTATTTATACTGGTTCGGACATCCCCTAGGGGATAATAGCCCTATGTCCAGTTTGTGGTGGATTTGGCATGGTATGCCTCGGTATGGAGTAGTGAACCCCAGGGTTTCATGGCCCTGGAGAAGGTCCCCTGTTAAAAGGGCTTGGCCCTGCTTTTATAGGCACGTAGTCCTTAAGGTAAAGAACAAAATGCCCTCTATAAGTCCTAGGCTCATAGGGGCAAAAAAGGGGAAGAGAAGCTAGCTACTGTACAAAAGTGCTTTATTGCTTTCCAGACGTGTCAGACAACGTCACATCTTGACCAGCTAAACGACATAATAGGGGCGGAGGGGCCCCCGGTATGGCTTCTACACTGTAGCGAGGCGTAGATATCTCTTGGGTTCGGAGTAGGGGCCGGAGCTCTTCAGGCGGAGGCTGCGAGGGAGGCTTCGAAGTACACTCTGAAGTGGGCTTCGAAGTAGGGCTCCGAACTGGGGTCTCGGAGACTTGGCTTTGAATTGACTGGAAAGGGCCCGGAGGCTGGCTCTAAGGAGTTCCGAAGGTAGCCCGAAGGTTAACTCCGAACAGAGCCCGAAGGCTAACTCCGAAGAAGGCCCGAAGGCTAACTCCGAACAAGGCCCGGAGGCTAACTTCGAAGTTATCCTGAGACAACTTCTGGCAATCTTTAAGGGATCTTGAGGGCTTCGCTCCGAAGGGCTCCAAAGGTGTTCATGGGCTTCGCTCCAGAGGGCTTCGCCGTGTACCTTGAGAATTGGGAAAAGCTTCTTTGGGAAGGAACAGGCTTCGATAGTGTTGGGCTTCGGGCCGAAGGCTATTAGAAGCTGATGTCATTTGGCCCCTGTTCAAGGGAAAACTATTCACCCAACAGTAGCCCCTCGCTTGCAGGCCTTCGGGATGAAGGGGTGCGTGCGCCCTTGGGACAAATGACAAAAAATTACAACTTCAGGGAAAATAGGCCTTCGGAGCTTGGACCGAAGTCAACTTCAAAATGCGCAGGTGATAACTGCCTGCGTCAGCTGTCAGAATGACCTCGGGGAGATCAACTCACTCCGCAACTGTTATAAAAATGACCGTTACTACGCGCCGGGCCGCTTTGCCTTCGCTGGAGGCCCACTTGGCAGTGGGTTCGGCCCACGAACCGTCGGGATTTTTACCGCCTATAAATAGGGGTTTACCGCACACAGCTTCGGCACGCTCTCATTTGCTTTCTTCTCAGTTCCTTGCATCCTTCGCTCTCTTCTATTCCTTAGCTTCATGTGAAGCACCCCTCACTAGCTTTAGCCCCTCGCGCCGAAGCTCAACAAAAATGCCGAAGAAGGCTGCTTCGAAGGCTTTGGCCTTGGGCCCGAGCTCGAGCTCCGCTCAACTGTAGGCAGCGGCAGTTGCGGCAACGAAGCCTGCACCGAGGCAGTTGGGGCCGAGGGACCTTCAGACGCCATCCGACAAGTTCGAGCAAACACTGGAGATGAGGGCCTCAATCTCCACAGAGGAGTCTGTCCGGAGGGCCTGCGAAGGGAGGATTGCGGCGAAGATCCAACTAAGAGTTCCGGAGAAGTCAGAGGCTATACCAAGACCTTGGGTTGACGAAGTGGTGCTGTTCGAATCCTTCTTCGCAGCCGGCCTCGGGCTGCCAGCAGTGGGGATGTTGAGCGAAGTCCTGAGGGCTTACAACCTCAAACTTCCTCAACTTTCGCCCAACGTCGTGGCGAGGTTTGCTGTCTTTGAATGGGCCATGAGGGCCGAAGGTTGCGAGGGCCGCGCAGACGTCTTCGTCGCCCTCCATGATCCCAACTGCCAGCCGAAGCCGAGGGAGAGTACAGACCGCGTCAAGAGGGCCCTAGCCTTCAGAAGCGCCAACTTCCAGCTTCGGAGGGAGTATCAAGATGCCTTCCTGGCGAGGGCTGCCAACAGCAAATGGTACTCGAAGTGGGATCAAGAGTGGTTCTACGCCTCCGTCGGCGCGAACTCTCCCCTTCGCAGTACAATTGCACTTATCTCTTACAGACGCGAAGGGGTGGTGAAGACGAGCCCCGACACGCTTCGCTCGAGGATCTCGCTCCTTCGGAGGGTGGCAGTGAAGATGAGCATGAGGGACCTTGCGGAGGAGTTCATCACCCTCCGGCTCAGCCCCCTTGCGCGCTCTTGGACGGAGGGGCTCTTCCAACCTTCGAGCCGAGGGGGCCTGAACGAAGTGGCCTTTGAACGCCTCGGTAAGACTTCGAAACCTTTCCACTTTCATACTTCGCTGGGAACTTTATTCTGACTTAGATCTTTATGAAGGCCATCTTGAAGTGAGGACTCTAGAGGAGGCCATCGCGGCGGCGGAGCGCGTTGTTGGGGCTCCGACACCGGAGGAGCAAGCCCAGCGGCTTGCTTCGGTGGGGTCTTGGGAGCACTGGAACAGGGTGTGGACCCTGCTAGGCTACGAAGAGGTCCCGGCTCTGCTGGACTTCTCCCACCTCACAGCTTCGACAACCAGCGCCAAGAGGAAGAGAGGGGATGACGACGAGCCCAAAACTTCGAGGGCTCAGCTAGAGGTCCCCACGACCGAAGACTCTACCCCAGAGGAGGCAACGGCCGCGAACCTTCAAACAGAAGCGGAGCCAGCAAGCGCTCCGGCAAAGGCTACCAAGGTGGTAGCGAAGGCTTCGACGGCGACGGCTTCGGGCGCGGAGGTCGACGCGTCAGCTTCACAGCAAAAGGAATGGGGCCACATTGACCCCTCTACCTTCGAAGATATCTCTGACGAAGGTGAATACTTCAAACATTCTTCTCTTCAATATGCGGATTTTGACTTGAACTTTTTGCAGAGGATGATGCCGGTGCGAGGCCCACCGCAGCGAAGCCAGCGGAGGCCTCTGGCAGCGGCAGCAGCGGCAGCAGCTCGGAGTCCGATAGCTCCTCGTCTGAAGAAGACGGAGGCAGCGGCCGCGGCGAAGGGGACCCCCAAAGCGACGAGGAAGTCAAGGTGGTGGACCGAAGCCCAGCTATGCCGAAGCCTGCATAAGCGGTTGCGGTGGAGGAGATTTTCTAGCCTCTTCGGCCGAAGGGGGCCGTGACGGAGGAGGCCATCAACAACTTCCACGAGGGCTGCGCAGTTGCGGAGGCAGGGGGCTTGGTGGCTCAACTCAGCCGCTCGAACCCCATGGAACTCTTCATCAACGCGAACGAAGCCCTTATCCAGGTGAGCGAAGCCTGACGCAGCCTTCGATAACGAAGCCTACTTTTATAGGCACGCATGCCATAAGGTAAAGACCAAAATGCCCTCTATAAGTCCTAGGCTCATAGGGGCAAAAAAGTGGAAGATAAGCTAGCTACTGTACAAAAGTGCTTTACAGCTTTACAGACGTGTCAGACAACGTCACATATTGACCAGCTAAACGACATACTAGGGGCGGAGGGGCCCCCGGTATGGCTTCTACACTGTAGCGAGGCGTAGATATTTCTTGGGTTCAGAGTTGGGGCCGGAGCTCTTCAGGTGGAGGCTGCGAGGTAGGCTTCGAAGTACACTCCGAAGTGGGCTTCGAAGTAGGGCTCCGAACTGGGGTCTCAGAGACTTGGCTTTGAATTGACTGGAAAGGGCCCGGAGGCTGGCTCTGAGGAGTTCCGAAGGTAGCCCGAAGGTTAACTCCGAACAGAGCCCGAAGGCTAACTCTGAACAAGGCCCGAAGGCTAACTCCGAACAAGGCCTGGAGGCTAACTTCGAAGTTAGCCTGATAAGCTTCTGGCAATCTTTAAGGGATCTTGAGGGCTTCGCTCCGGACGGCTCCGAAGGTGTTCAGGGGCTTCGCTCCAGGGGGCTTCGCCGTGTACCTTGAGACTTGTGAACAACTTCTTTGAGAAAGAACAGGCTTCAACAGTGTTGGCCTCCGGGCCGAAGGCTGTCAGAAGCTGACGTTATTTGGCCCCTGTTCAAGGGAAAACTATTCCCGCAACACCCTCTATGACAGGGGTCACATCGATGGGAAGCCGATTTCCGAGATGCTCGTCGACGGCGGCGCCACTGTTAACCTAATGACTTATTCATTGTTGAAGAAACTTGGCAGGGATGAAGATGACCTGAAGAAGACTAACTTGATGCCCAACAGCTTCAACGGCGTGAGCTCCGAGGCCAAGGGAGTACTCTCTATGGAGTTGACGGTGGGCAACAAGACGTTGCCAACAACATTCTTCGTCGTCGATGTACAAGGTAACTATAGTGTGTTACTCGGACGCGACTGGATCCATGCAAACTGTTGCATCCCCTCTACCCTACACCAGTGCTTGGTATAGTGGGAAGGCGATGAGGTAGAGGTCATCCCCGTGGATACTTCGGCCCAAGTATCTTTGGCCGATGTGTCGGTTGACGCTGTCCATAACAAAGTAGAGTGTTTGTCAGGTAGAGATCTTTCGGATTATGACTTTGTTAGTGTATCCGGAGGACGGTTTGTACCAGTGTCTGTAAAGCTGGCTGGAGTAGCATGGCTATTTTTGTACTAGTAGTCATGTCTAGTTCGAATAATCTAGATTGGCTAAAGTCTCGAGTGGAGCAGTATCGGTCTAATAAAGACGGTATTGCCGAGGCCATCGAAGACTTTAGCGAAGTAGAAAAATTAGGGCAAGGTTTTGCGTTGGCCGATCCCTTGGAGGAAGTTGATATAGGCAATGGTAGCATCCCAAGGCCGACTTTTGTAAACCAACATTTATAGCCCGATGTAAAGGCTGAAGTAATAAAGTTACTTCGGTCGTATGTCGATTGTTTCGCATGGGAGTATAGCGAAATGCCAGGGCTAAGCCGCGAGCTCGTGGAGCATCGGCTGCCCATAAAACCCGGGTTTAGGCCTTATAAACAGCCTCCCCGCCACTTCAATTCAGCCGTCTATGACCGAGTTAAAGAGGAAGTGGAACGACTACTTAAGGCTGAATTTATTAGGCCATGCAGGTACGTGGAATGGGTTGCTAACATTGTACCTGTAGAGAAGAAAGGGAGTGGCAATATACGAGTATGCATTGATTTCAGGGATCTGAACAGAGCCACTCCAAAAGACGAGTATCCAATACCAATAGCCGACATGCTGATCAACGATGCTTCAGGACATAAGGTACTAAGTTTTCTTGATGGCAATGTCGGTTATAATCAAATCTTTATGGCCGAAGAGGACGTCTATAAGACTGCCTTTTGATGGTCTGGTTTTGTTGGTTTATTCAAATGGGTCGTCATGACTTTTGGGTTGAAAAATGCCGGTGCCACGTATCAGCGCACTATGAACTTGATCTTTCACGACTTGTTAGGAGTCATGTTAGAGGTTTACATCGATGATGTCGTGGTCAAATCGGACGCTATGGGAAACCATTTAGCCGATTTGAAGGTTGCTTTCGATAGGATGCGACAATACTGTTTGAAAATGAACCCACTCAAGTGTGGTTTTGGTGTGTCGGCGGGTAAGTTCTTAGGTTTCATGATTCATGAAAGAGGTATAGAAATAGATCCTAAGAGACTTGAAAAGATTAGAAATGTTGCAGCGCCGGTATGCAAAAAGGATGTGCAAAAGTTGCTAGGCAAGTTGAACTATTTGCGTCGTTTTATATCAAACTTGTCCGGCAAGATTGATGCCTTTGTCCCCATACTCTGGCTAAAAAATGAAGCTGAGTTTGCTTGGTGGGCAAGCCAGCAAAGTGCTTTTGAGAAGATCAAGGAATGCTTGTCATCACCGCCCGTGGTGAGAGCACCCAAGGCCGGGATTCCGTTTCGGCTATACATCACCGCTGAATACACCGTGATTGGAGCCGTACTAACCCAGGAGGTGGAGGGGAAGGAGTACATCATCACATTGTTGAGCCGCCTCCTGCTAGACGCCGAAAGCAGGTACACGTTTGTAGAGCGATTATGTTAATCACTTTATTATGCGTGCACCAAGTTACGCCATTATCTTCTCCCTACCACATGTGCTGTCGTTTGCCAAACCGATGTTATAAAGCACATGTTACAGAAAGCCGATTCTAAGTGGAAGAATCGTAAAATGGGCTTACGCGTTGATTGAATACGATTTGGCCTACGAGCCCCTAAGAGCGATGAAAGGCCAAGTCGTAGCCAACTTTATAGTTGATCATCACATAGATGCTAGCTGGAGTGATGTTATTGCTCTAGTTGAGGTAGTGCCATGGGAAATCTATTTTGATGGTTCGGCTTGCAAGAACGGACAAGGTATTGGAGTGGTTCTCATATCACCTAATGGTGTGCGCTTTGAAACCTCGACCCGACTAGAGTTTTCTTCCACTAATAACCAAGCAGAATACAAAGCTTTGTTGCTAGGTCTTGAACTACTAGAGTCTGTAGGCGCTAAACACATCCACGCGTATGGTGATTCATTATTAGTAGTACAACAAGTATCCAAGAATGCTCAATGTTTTAATGGCTTGATGAATAGCTACTTGGACAAGTGTCTAGACATAGTTGCTACTTTTGATGATTTCAAAATATCTCACGTGTCAAGAAAAGCCAATTCAATCGCCAATGATATGGCTCAGCAAGCATCTGGCTACCAAGTCAAGAGAGGGAAATTTTCTGTATTGGAAAAGCCAATGTTTAGTCTCACTGCCGAAGCCAGTAATGCTGGATAGGCGCACCCTTTGGGTCGAAGCCCTCGGGTCGCCGAAGGCCACCGCATGCCGGAGCCCCTGTATCGGAGTGCTCCACCCACCGAGGGGTCCGGCATGCCGGAGCCTATAGTCTGAAGCCTCTCGGATGGGGAAGGCTCTCCAGGGTCTGAACCCTCCGATGGGCTTCGGCCCACCACACTCTGAGCGGCTACTTCGGCCGGGCTTCGGCAGGAGCTGGAATGGGTCGGGGGCACCCCGAAGTTATTGTTTTAGAAGTTTTTTCAGAAGGTGGACCAACGCAGCCCTCTGAAATCTATGAGGGTGATTGGAGAGTCCCAATCATCCGGTATTTGAAAGACCCTAGCCAAAGGGTTGATCGGAAGGTTCGGCGCCAAGCGTTCAAATTTGTGTTGATAGACGACACATTATATCGCCAAACCATCGATGGAGTGCTATTGAAGTGTTTAGATCATGAGCAGTCCCAGGTGGCTACAGGAGAAGTCCATGAGGGGCTTTGCGGCACTCACCAGTCGGCCCAAAAGATGAGTTGGATGCTCAAAAGATCGGGTTTTTATTGGCCGACTATGACTGAAGATTGTTTCAAGTACTACAGAGGGTGTGAGGCATGTCAGAAGTTGGGCAACATCTAGTTAGCTCTTGCCTCATTGCTCAATCCTATTGTCAAGCCGTGGCCGTTTCGAGGTTGGGGTTTAGACTTCATCGGCCAGATCTACCCTCCTTCCTCAAAGGGGCATCGGTTCATGTTGATGGCAATAGATTACTTCACCAAATGGACCGAGGCCGTACCTCTCAAGAACATGACCCATAATGAGGTACGCGATTTTATTTTAAAGCACATCATACATAGATTCGGCATCCCTCAAACTCTTACTATGGATCAAGGTAGTTCATTTTTTTCAAAAGAAGTAAGGGACTTCGCCGAATACTATGGCATCCCTCGTTCTTTAGCCGGAGTATGGGAACAAAGGCATCAATCTTGCCAGACAAGTTAGATATAAAGCAATGCAAATAATTCATCTTTCCTAACAACTTCTACACATCTTTCTTGCATGTCGGTGTCGTAACGTTTCTAATTTTCTCAAGCCTCTTAGGATCAATCTCTATGCCCCTTTCATGAATCATGAAACCTAAGAACTTGCCTGCCGACACACCGAAAGCACATTTGAACGGGTTCATCTTTAAGCCATACTGTCGCATCCTATCAAAAGCAACCTCCAAATTGGCTAAGTGGTTTCCCATAGCATCCGATTTGACTACAACATCATCGATGTATACTTCTAGCATAACTCCTCACAAGTCATGAAAGATCAAGTTCACATCACGTTGATATGTAGCTCCATCATTCTTTAAACCAAAAGTCATGACAGCCCACTCAAACAAACCGACAAAACCAGGGCATCGAAAGGCTGTCTTGTAGACGTCCTCTTCATCCATAAAGATTTGATTATAATTGGCATCGCCATAAGGAAAACTTAGTACCTTGTGTCCTGAAGCATCATTGATCAGCATGTTGGCTATCGGCATTGGATACTCCTCCTTTGGAGTGGCCTTATTTAGATCCCTAAAATCAATACAAACTCGTATTTTGCTGCTCCCCTTCTTTTCTACAGGCACAATGTTAGCAACCCATTCAGCATACCTGCACGGCTTAATAAATTCAGCTTTGAGCAGCCGCTCCACTTCTTCTCTAACTCGGTCATAGACGGCTGAATTAAAGCATCGAGGGGGATGTTTATAAGGCCTAAATCCGGATTTGATAGGCAGTCGATGCTCCACGAGCTCGCGGCTTAATCCCGACATTTCGCTATACTCCCACGTGAAACAATCGACATATGACCGAAGCAACTTTATTACTTCGGCGTTCTCATCAGGATGCAACTGTTGGTTTACAAAAGTCGGCCTCGGAGTGCTACCATCGCCTATGTCAACTTCTTCTAAGGGATCAACCGACGCAAAACCTTGTCCTAATTTCTCTACTTCGCTAAAGTCCTCGATGGCTTCAGCAATACCATCTTTAGTAGACCGGTACTTCTCTACACGAGACTTTAGCCAATCCAAATTACTCTTGCTAGACATGACTACTAATATAAAACTGCCGTGCTACACCAGCCGACTTTATAGACACTAGTACAAAATGTCCTCCGGACACGCTAACAAAATCGTAATCTGAAAGATCTCTACCTGATAGACATTCTACTTTGTTGTGAATGGCGTCGATGGACACATCAGCCAATGCCACTTGGGTCGAAGTGTCTACGGGTATGACCTCTACTTCATCGCCGTCCCGTTGAATTAGGCACTGGTTAAGAGTAGAAGGAATGCAACAATTTGCGTGAATCTAGTCACGCCAAAGCAGCACACTGTAGTTACCTTGCACATCGACGACGAAAAATGTTGTTGGCAATGTCTTGTTGCCCACTGTCAACTCCATGGAGAGCACGCCTTTGGCCTCGGAACTCTCACCGTTGAAGCCATTGAACATCAAGTTGGTCCTCTTCAGATCATCCTCGTTGCTGCCAAGTTTCTTCAATAGCGAGTAAGACATTAGGATAATAATGGCACCACCGTCAACTAGCATCCAGGAGATCGGTTTTCCATCAATGTGACCCCTGACGTAGAGAGGATTTAGATGGCGAGCCGAGTCCTCGGGTTTCTCGAAGATAGCATTGCGCGGGCCGAGGTTCAACTGAGCGACCTCGCCCTCGTCCTGTGGTAGGGCGAATTCGGCGGGCAGCATGACGACGTTGATGTCCATCGCCTGGGGTGCGGGCCCCTCGGAGACGGGCGAGTAGTCATCATCGAGCATGTCATCTTCGTCGTCGCTCGGACTATGAGCCGGATTGCTCATCTCAATCGGCTTAACTTTCCATATATGTCTTGTAGTTGGTCGAGGGCGGATTTCTTCAAAAATACTGTCTCGCTCATCCTCGGCCTTCTTCTCGCACATCTCCTATGCCCGTAGTCATTGTAGATGCCTCTTTTGTGATTTGGACATACCTAGAGGTGCCCAAGATGGTTGTGGCCTGGTGCCAGGTGCCACTGCCTAGTTCCTGTTAACTTTGGCCAAAGTGGTAGTGTCCATCTCGGTCTCGTGCACCCTGCATTCAGAGGAGCCCTCGCTGTGGACCCCGATAGTCGGACCGGCCTCGTTCGGCCGATCGGACCAGGCTCCGGTGTGGGCTCTGGCAGGAGTAGGAGGCTTACCTCCGTTAGACTTCGTCGAAGGGGCCTTCGGGATTGGGACTTCCTGAGACCCTACTCTGATTGTGATAGCTTTGGACTCCCTGCCTTTTGCCTCTACACGCCCATATTCTTCGACTTCGTTCTGCACAAGTCGATTCGGAGGTACCACTGATAGCCTGTGGATGACGCGTCCCTCCGCTGCGTCTGCTTGTCCCTGCCATTCATAACACTCTGAAGGAAAACAAGGCATAGCGTTAAGTTGCGGAGGGTACTCCGATTGTGATATGTATGGAGCCCACGGAGTCCCTGCCTAGATGTGATACATATGGAGCCCACATATCCAGTGGCTTCGCCCACTATGAGACGAACCCGTTACCCGGAGGGGGGTTCGGCAGAGTCAACGGTGTCTCGGACCATATCAGTGAGGGGTCTTGCTAGACCGGAGGTACGCTCGGCCAGTGTGGGCCGAAGCCTCCTATCGGAGGGCTCGTATAGAGTGGTGCAGGGTTCGGCCATTGAGGGCTGAACTCGCTTTGTGCGAAGCTTGGCCACTGGGCCCAAAGCCACTGTACTAGGGGACGGCCATTGCTGTCAGAAGCCACCATAGGGAGTGTTAGGCCACTGTGGCCCGAAGTTATCGCGCGGAGGGCCCAGCCACTGTGGTCCGAAGCAACCATGTGAAACCAAGGGTGGTTTTAGTCTGGATGATGACTGATTGACAAGGATGAGCGGTTGAGTGGTTGAGAGTGGTTTGACTACATTGAGGGTTTCGGTGTAGAGTTGAGGAGTGGTTGCCGAGGTTTCGGTGGTGCGTCGCGTTGTTGTTTTGACTTGTCTTGGATGTGTAGGGTGGAGATGCTGACTGACTGTTGACGGTGAGTGATCGAGGGTCAAGCGGGGAGCTCGATGCCGAAGGATCAGGGAGGCCGGGCAAAGTTGGAGAAGATCTCAAGAGTGCACGAACAGACCGAGCAAGACTTGGACGGACGGTTGACCGCGACGGCGTGACGACCGGGTTTGCGAGAGGAAGGCCAGGGCATGCATTCAGGTGGCTCGACAGGATCAAGAGCGGAAGTGGCTTGATGGCGCTCGGATTCGCAAAGCGGTGTCGCGAGTCGAAGGGTTGAGAGGCTTTGTCGATTTTTGCTGAAAACCGTCACAAATCATTTTTTGTTAATTTCAATAGTTTGGAGTCCTTTTTACTTTGAGTCAATGTGTAATAAAAAGTTGTGAGTCTAGAGTTAGTGTACTCCTTAGGTATATTTTTCAGAATTTCCTAATTCTGAAAATATATTACAAGGAATAGGATCTTTATGTAATTTCTTATTTCTAGAGGGTTCTTTTCCAAAAATACCCCCATGGTTGGCCTATAAATAGGGGACCATATCCATGGGCAGGGAAGGGGATTTTTGGCTGTTCTTTTGGCTGAACCAAAATATCAAATACATCAAAATTCTGCTGCTTTTGCTGATTTGCTTCAATCCAGCGCAACACTGTTCATAATCTGGGACAAATTCTACAGTGCATTGACTAGATTAGAGTCTCCCAGTGCAGGTATGATTTTGTGGCTGAATTCGATTTTGAGAGCTGTTTTCTGGTGAATCTAGTGCAGAAGATGATATTGATATTTATACATCTTTTGTTGCGCATGATTTGAATGATCCATTTTTGAAATTTGCAAGTAATTTCTATGATTCCTCCTTAATTCGTTTGCTGATCAAACAAGGCACCACAGATCTGAAAAATACTCACGAAATTTGTTTCAGTTTTTGGTTTAGCCTTCTACATGTTTGATGAAATGATTCTTCAATTGTTCATCAACATCTTGGCTGATCTTTGGAGTGTTTCTTCAGTGCTATTATGGTTGAAGAATGAACAAATTAATTTGGTGTGAGAATCAAGTCCTAAAAACTCTGGATATCTATTTAGAGGATCTGCAATATTTGTACTGTGATGGTTTTTCAGTTTTTTGTGTAATTGGCTAGGCTGATATCCTGTAGAATATTTTGAGGACTCTTTTGATTGATAAACCTGTTTTGGTTGATTTAGAGAACGGCTGCACTGATTTAATGAAGGAAATTCTGGTTTAGTTTCTGATATTTCAGTTCTCTACTCTGTTCCGGTTTCTTTAGTTTTAAATCTGAATTCTACAGAGAAATGTTATTCTACAGAATTTTTGGTTCAAAATGTGTAGTTGATTGTTTGATCAGTATGATGTGTGTGTGTGTATTGATCAAATAGTTGCATCAAGAATTAGTGACTAAGTACAATTCCAGAATTCTACTCTGTTCCAAATCTGAAAAGAGTAAGAGTGCTGGCGCATGAGACAAGTTTAAGTTAATTCAATTTTGTGATCACTTTCCTGGAGATTTCACTACAGAACTTGATGTTGGAGTTTATACACTTTTTGTTGAGGATGTTTTGAATGTTCCATTTTTGAAGTTCTCAAAAGTTTTTGATCACTACTGCATGTATTTTTCTGTCCAACAAAGTACCTAAATGATTCTGAACACTTGTAATTTCTGCTGAGTGTTCTGTTTTCAGTATGGATTCAATCTTGGAGGAAATGTTTGATCTGTTTTGGTACTGTTTTTCGATCCAAGTTCTCCATAGCCTTTGAAGATCAAGTTTCCAGAGTTCCATTTTGGGAATTTGCAAGAGTTTTTGACCACTACTACATATATTTTTCTGTCCAACAAAGTGCTTAACTGATTCTGAAAACTTAAGATTTCAGCTGAATACCGTTCTCTGTTTTCAGTCTTGATTCAATCTTTGAGATGATTTTTGATCTGTTTTGGTACTGTTTTTGGACTTGAGTTCTGCATAACTTTTGTTTTTCATGTTTCAAGGATTTCATATATGAAAATTACAAAAGCTTCTGACCACAGCGGTATATAGATTTTGCTCTCTTTTTGGGGCTGTGGACATTTTGGCAGAAAGTTTAGACTAAGATTTTTATCTCATTCCTTCGGTATTTCTCTCGGAATTTGTTTCTACCGAGGAGCTTTTATGCTGGAGCTTTCAGTTCTGAATTTTGATTATCATTTGAATGTGTGCATGAGCATGTCTGAATTCATATTCTTGAAGTACATGTCCAAAGACCATAGAATGAATTTGTAAACTGTATTTTTGAATGCATAGATCTTTGTTGACAATTCAATCTCCGATTTCTTCCTGTCGGCAAACCATTTGTCGATCTAGTTAGTGTGCTTCAGAGCTTCGGTGTCCGACAGGATAGTTCGGCTGGTCAAACTCCGATTTAAGATTGAATTCTAGAATTGAAAAGGTTTTTTTTGCTCTGATTGGTTTTGATTGATTTAAATTTGAATCTGATCTTTAGAGGTGCGTTGGGTGATCTGAACAGGCCATTACATTCACGAGAAAGTGTCGAGGCGCCTATTCACCCCCCTCTAGTCGCCATTTCGATCCCACAATTGGTATCAGAGCCGGTTAGATCACCAGTTGACCTTAACCGGTTTGTGATCCTTGTTTTGGCGACATGGAAAGAAATTCGAAAATCCCGATGTTTGATAGTCATGATTTTGCCTACTGGATGGTGCGCATGGAGGCTTACCTTCTAAGCCAAGGAAGTGCTATTTGGGACATTGTCGATTCCCAATATGTGATCCTTGAAACTCGGACCTCAAAGACTAAAAAATCACAGTACGAATGCAATAGCAAAGCGAGAAACATACTGTTTGTTAGTATGAGTCGCAAAGAGTTTGATAGGGTCCAGCACCTAGGATCTGCGCTTGAAATTTGGACAACTTTGAAAACTTTTCATGATGGCACTATCCAGATTAAAGCTAGGAGGCAAAGCACTTATAATCAAGAATACCAAATGTTTGTGCAAGGTCTTGGCGAATCTGTAGATGCCATGTTTGCGCGTTTTGATGGAATTATGAGTAATTTGCGTTCCACTGGTACTTTGGCTTACTCTGACAACGATAGGGCGATCAAACTTCTCTATGCTCTTGATCGTAGCATATGGGAGGTGAAGATCTCCAGTATTGAAGAGTCGACAAGCTTTGACACTCTGACTTACGATGAACTCTTTAGTAAGCTTAAGTCCACCAAGATTGCCAAGGCGTCTCGACCAGGAGCTGGAAAAGCTTTGTTGCCTTCGATTGCTTTGGTTTCCAGTCCTGGCAGTGGTACCTCATCTGGAGGTAATTTGTCTAGCGTTTCTGGAGTTTGTGCTTATTCTAGTGCTTTTGACTTATCCTCCCTTGTCTCTGTCACAAAAGAACAAGTGGACGCTCTAGATGATGAGGAGCTAGCTCTCATTGTCAGAAAGTTCACTCGCTTCTACAATGATAGACGAGACCAAAGGAGAGGAGGGTCACAAGGGTGTTTCGAATGTGGAGATACGTCTCACATAAAAGCGAATTGCCCTAGATTAAAAATGAAAAATGAAAATGAGCACAAGAACCAAAAGTGGAATAAGAAACCCTACTTCAGAGGAAAGTGAGGAAAATTGGCTAAAAGAGTAGCCAAAGCTTTTGTGGCCACCCTCAGCGACATCGACAACACGTCAAGCGAGGAACCAAGCTTGGAGGAAGAGGAGCCTCCCAAGAAAGAGAAGAAGGAGAAGAAGACAGTGGACCTCACCGACCTTTGCTTCGCGTTCGACGACAACGACAACAGCGACAAGCTCGACACTTCTGAGGTATATCTATCCCGTGATCACCTTCTTATTCAGAATGATGAATTGCATGATGTTGTTTATTCTCAGGATAGATTGCTTAAACTTGCTGCTAAAGAATGAAAAGAACTAAAACTCAGACTTGAAGCTATCTCCACTGAACTTGCAATTTTTAAATCTAAGTCTGATGTTGCCGATTGTGAGTCATGTCTTACTGTCATGGATGAGCTTGCTCAGCTGAATTTTATACATGCTTAAACTGTTGAAAAACTTGAATTGACTGAAAAGCAGCTTTTGGTGGTGGAGTCTAGTCCAGCGGTCATTAATGAATGCCTGAACTATCCTTTACTTGTTGAAAGTATTAATTTGATAGATGGGCATGTTGATGAACTTAAGGCTAGATTGGAGAGTGCTGAGTGTTCTAAGGATGTGCAGCCGGCGTGTCCCACATGCATCACCCTTAAGGACCAACTCAGCTTTGCTAGAGAGCAAGCGGTAAAATTGAAATGTGAGAATGATTACCTTATCTCTGTAGTGGAAAAATGCACTGAAGGAAAGGGTAGGATGGACCTGCTTTTGGATAAAACCAAAATATGTGCTGACAAGGTAGGGTTAGCTCTCGGGTTGGATTATGAGAGAACTACTCCAAACACTTTGAGTGAAACTGTGTTCACTCTTGCCACTACCCTTGAGAAAGAGAGAGCCCAGTTAGACACTGATCAAAAAGCCAAGAATCCTACCCAACCTACAAATAAAGCTCTTCGTTCACCAAATGAACCTCCTCAGCAAAAACTCAAGAAAACTGTGAGATTTGCGCCTGAGACCCATGAGACCCATGCTCATAGACCCAAGAGAGTGTATCACTGCTCGTATTGTCATCAGGTGGGTCACTTGGTTAGGTTTTGCTTTCGTCGTATAAGGGATGAGCGACGGTCTTTTGCTATGAGCTTTCAAGACATGCATTACCCATCTTTAGGTATGCATGAGTTTGCTTTTCTCTCTTATCCTGATTTTGAGGCTCCACATGGTCTAATGAGTGATTTTGCCCCTCGTGGTGTACACCATGCTTCATATGGTGATAGACCACATGTAAGAGGCTTTGATTATCGACAAGTTGGGAGACCTTGTCGTTTTCTAGGTTCGCACTTTGTAGATAGACCACACACTTTTTATCATGGCTTATCTCCTGTGCATGGTCAGTCTAGTACTTTGCCTGGTTCTCGAGTTTTGCGATGCTGGGTTCCAAAACAATTTTTAACTCACCCTTTCACTGAGCATCTGAGAGATTCTAGCATGTTTTGAGGGGGAGTTGTGTAGCATTGCATGAGCTTCTGTCATTTGATCAATTGCTTTTACAAGTACATACTTTGTAATGCATTTGAACTATTGTCTTTAATACTGTTGACTACTTAGCATGTCCTCAATTGATAATTGTCATGAGCATGGCTTTTATTTGTGAAAATTTGAAAACGATCACTACTTAGTCTAGAAACTAGCTTGAATGGGTTGAGTGCTTTTGCTATCTTTTACACACCTAATAGCTAGGTCCTTTTTACTTGGATGCTAATACGCAGCTGATGTCATCAAAAAATTTGTGCTGAAAATGAAAATGAAAAATGAATGAAAATGAAAATGAAAATGAAAATGAAAATGAAAATGAAAATGAAAATGAATGATATTCATGCTACCGTGTTCTTAAATTGAAAAGATCCAGGTGGGTTTACATTGTCACACTACTTTGTTCTAGAGTGCTTGCCATAGCACTTTTGTATGAACCGGGACATTGAAGTGTATACCGAGACCAATGCTTTAAGCTTTAGATGGTCTTTTGCATAAGGTTTTGTTGCTCTGATTGGTTTTGATTGATTTAAATTTGAATCTGATCTTTATAGGTGCGTTGGGTGATCTAAACAGGCCATTACATTCACGAGAAAGTGTCGAGGCGCCTATTCACCCCCTCTAGTCACCATTCCGATCCCACACACCATGCGGAGGGCTCGGCCACTGTGGTCCAATGCCACCCTCCGAATGCCTTGGGCCCTTCGGCTGGCTTAGTTTTTTGGCTCTGGGGCCTGTTTCCTTGGCTTCTCTTTGGTGTTTGTTTAACAACATCTGATAGGTCACCTTCGGCTTTTTGTGAGCCTTAGCCGAAGGACTGCTAACATTTTGCTTCCACACTCCCACTTCGGGATTTTTAGGTATGAGTGTGCATGTGCGCGGTTCTCCAACAATTACTACCTTCCCTTTAGTTGACTTGGCCTGTTCTGGCTGAATCAACACTTTCTTCTCATCGAGGTCGACGGTGTTGACGGGGAAGGGATCTTTGTCTAGCTTCATATTTGGATTGTGGTCTATTTTCAATCGTCCTTCCTCTATGGCCGATTGAACCTGCCGTCGAGAAACATTACAGTCATTAGTATTATGTAAATGCTAATAATGCCACTTACAATATGGATGTTTCTTCAACTCGTCGGCAGATGGAATGACTTGACCTTTGGGCAATCTGAGAAGCTGGTTCTTCAAGAGAAAATCAAATATCTTATCACACTTAGTTATATCGAATGAGTACTTGACCTCACTAGGCCGACTATTTGTGGGAGATGGTCGTAACTCGGAGCATGTGATAGGTTTCCTCTTGGCGTTCCAAACCCATTCGGCTGCGTACATGTCGGCTGAATCCTCTTCTTCTGATTCCTCCTCGTCGGAGCGTTCCATGACGTGGATTTCAGCCCTAGGCTTGTTAAACGTCTTAATAAACTTTTTATCTTTAGCTCGGCCTTCCTGGACCAGAGCCTGTTGCAAGACTTGGCTAACCTCTAAAATGTTCTGGTTGTCTAGTCTCTCTTTAATCTCAGAACGCAACCCACTAAAAGCTAGATCCGACAAATCCATTTCTGAATTATTAAGGCTGAAACATCGGTTTCTAGTATCCCTAAAACGCTTGATATACTCAGAGACGCTCTTGTTAGATTTCTGCCTAACCGATGTCAAGTGTGAAAGCCTAAGTTCTGTCTCACCTGTGTAAAAGTAGTCATGGAATTTTTGTTCCAATTCATCCCACGTTTGAACGGAGTTCAGCAGGAGCGCCAAAAACCAAGTGAAAGCGGTGCCGGATAGTGAGAGAGAAAATAGCCTAAGTTTTAGAGCGTCTGACCCACTAGCCTCTTCACACTGTGCTAAAAATTAACTATCATGCTCTAGTGTGGTTTTGTTACCCTCGCCGTCGAACTTAGTGAATTCCGGGACTCTATAGCCGTGAGGGTAGGGTATTTTATCGAAATGATCGGAATATGGCTTCCAGTAAACCATAGCCCGACCCCTAGGTACAAAGCCGGCACATTCCCTAAACAGTGGTTGGATTCGCTCCTCAAGGTCAACTTGGCCCACTACCTGCGCACGTCTCTCATGCGGGGGCACGACACGCGGCAGGATATCGGTGTGTCGGCCATGGGATCCCTCCCCATGCACTAAGTTTGTGACGTGCTCGAGCCTAGGCACCTGTGTATGTGGTGCGGGCAGTGTGGGCAAGGCTGGCGCCGTCGCAGGTGGGGGCGGCGCATGGTATGTGGTGCTAGCTTGGCCGTAAGCATAATGACTAGTCTCGGCCACGGGTGTTGAGGCCGGAGACATAACGGTTGTGCTAGTACTACCGTCAGTTCTACTATAAACATGATTTATCAGAGGTATACTAGCAATAGGGGCTGATGGTACGGCCTCAGTAAAGCCGAACCTTCTAAGCGTTGCCTATACTTGGGAGCTAACTGCCGAATCTAAACGGTTGGCTAGCGAAGCGCTAATGGCTTGATTTACCGATGCAGCTATCTTTCGCTCAATCTCTAAAGAAGATAAACGAGGCGATACAGGTGTTACTTAGATCCGAGCAAGGTCGGGGATGACGATGTCGCACTTGATGAAGCCCGCGCGCGTCTTGACGTAGCTCCCAAGCATCATGTCTTGGAGCGCCTTCATCTTTTCCTCGCTCTCTGCTCGGTCTTCTGCGGGGATATCTTCAAAAGTAGGTGTTAGGATGTTGCGGTTGTCGATATCCGTGCCTCCCACGACATCCATCGGCGATGTAGACGTAGTCGTCGTTGTATATGTACCGGCGACCGATGTTGATGTACCCTTCATGTTGGCGTAGCTCTTCCCTAGCGTAGTCGCCAAAAAGTGTGTTGACATGAAAATGTGCCCCCGCACTTGGATCAGTTCGGTTATCCAAAAGTGTGCGGATACTTAGGGACAAGCCTAAGCGTAACACATCACTAACATCATGTTCCGACTACACTTAACCGTGGTAAGGGGGTGGAGTCGCTAGGTAATCAGATCACACAAAATAATCCAATTAGCAAAAAGGAATATATTAAATAGAACAAATCAGCAAACCGAGCGGAGCCTGACTGATTCGAATTATAGTGCGAAGGGTGTCGCCGAAGGGGTACCTTCGGTGTCTAGCATGAAGTGTCCCGCCGAAGGGTACCTTCGGCGTTCGGACTGATCTGGCCGAAGATGAGCTACGAATGGATCTGGATGCGACAATCACATCCAAACAGCAGGGTTCGGTGTGAAGTCTCCGGTATAGTAAGATACAGAATAATGACTTAGGTGCAACACATGGGCGTAACTTCGTCAGACGTGGGGTGCGAGCATGGCGAAGCCTGTGGTGATGAAGTCTGTTGCGGAGCATGTTAGTGTGCGGGACTTGGTCAAACCGACAACAGCGTGATAGTCCGGCACGGGCGGTCGAAGTAGTACTCTTGCTGAGGGGTATTTTGGCAGCCTCCAAAACCAATCTCTCAGCTTCGGACACCTCCGGCGAAGTAGCTCTGAACGTGGAAACCTGCAACATAGTAGATTCAAAGTACCAATTCAGCCTCAGGACCGAATTCTATTAAGTGTTGCAGTAGGGGCGAAGGTAGCAATCTGTTACGCAGATTAGCGGATACTTCATAGGCGAAGTAACAAGGCGATAACAATCTATTACGTAGATTAACAGATACTTCATAGGCAAAGTAACAAGGCGATAACAATCTATTACGTAGATTAATGGATACTTCACAGGTGAAGTAACAAGGGTTACCACTATTCCGAAGTGGCCGTCGGAGGGCTTCAAGGCAAACCCACGAAGATTGCAGAAAGTAAAGGTAAAATAAAGGTACGGTTCAAAGCTAGGGCTTTGTGTTGATTTGTGTTAGGGGGGTTTATGAACCAGCCTCACCCCTATATTTATAGGGGCTAGACTTCTAATCTCTAAGCCTAATCTGGTAGGATTCGGTTTGATCATGCATGAAAATACTTAGTCAAAATCGGACTCAATCTCTAACTCTGCCCGACGTGGGCCTTCGGCCAGGCCCGTCGAAGCCTGCTCCTCGGGCCGAAGCTTCGGTAGAGTTGGCCTCCGAAGGCCTTTGGGGTGAAGGTTGTGGGGCCGGCTGGAAGCTTCCGAAGCCCGTACCCTGGTGGACCTTCGACCCTGTAGGGCTTCGGCCCAACCCGGGACATGTGTATTTTCGTCCCAAATTACCAAAATTGATATTTTGACAATCTTAACCATTAATGCCATTTTTCGCTATCAACAATTGGCATATGCGAGCCTCAGCAGCCGACAACAGTCGATCTGATCGGCCATCAGTCTGGTCGAACCGGCTATCACACCTTCGGTCAGACCGGCCCTATGGCCGGTCAAACCGCCCTACCACTGCCTGCACATATACTGCCTTTTCCCGTGCTGCCCGCACCTCCTGCTCCCGCGCACCCAAATAGGCTCGAGCACGTCCCACATCATGAGCCAGCACTAGAGGAGGAGCCGCATAGCCGACACGCCGATATACCACTGCGTGTCACACCTCTGCATGAGAGACAAACGTAGGCAGTAGGCGTAGATGACATCGAGGAGCGAATTCATGCACTGTTTAGAGAATGTGCAGGTTGGACACCTAGGGGTCGAGTTACGGTTTACCATAAGGCATACCCCGACCACTTTGACATGATCCCATACCCGCGTGGCTTTAGGGTTCCCGAATTTACAAAATTTGACGGTGAAGGTAGTAAGACCACCCTAGAGCACATAGGCCAATTCCTAGTGCAGTGTGGTGAGGCTATCGGGTCAGATGCGTTGAAACTTATACTTTTTCTCTATCACTTTATGGCACCGCTTTCACTTGGTTTTTGGCATTACCGCCAAATTCCATTCAGACTTGGGCCTAGTTGGAGCATAAGTTCCACAACTATTTTTACACTGGGGAAACTGAACTTAGGCTTTCACATTTGACATCGGTTAGGCAGAAGGCTAGCGAGAGTGTCTCTGAGTACATTAAGCGCTTTAGGGACACTAGGAACCAATGTTTCACCTTGAACATTTCCGATAGGGACTTGGCCAACCTAGCTTTTAACGGTCTACACTCCGAACATAAGGAGAAACTAGATGGCCATGATTTATTTGAAGTCAGTCAAGTTCTGCAGAAGGCTCTGGTTCAAGAAAGTAGAAAATTCACTAAGACCTTTAATAAGCCCAAGCCCAAGGCCAAGGTACACGTCATGGAGCACTCCAATGAGGAATCATCGGAGAGCGAGGATGAATCTGTCGACATGTACACTGTAGAGTGGACTTGGTCTAGCAAGGCCAAGCCCGTTACTTGCTCTGAGTTACGGTCGTCTCCTACTAAGAGTCGGCCCAGCGAGGTGAAGTATGCTTTTTACGTGACCAAGTGTGAAAAAATATTTGATTTTTTGTTGAAGTACAAGATTATCATATTGCCGAAGGGTCCCGTCATCCCAACTGCTGATGACTTGAAGAAGCGAGCTTACTGTAAGTGGCATGATTCTCATTCCCATTCTACTAATGATTGCAATGTTTTTTGTCGACAGGTTCAATCAGCCATAGAAGAAGGAAGATTGAAGTTGGATACTAATCCGAAGATTAAGCTCGACCAGGACCCCTTTCCAGTGAACACCATTGATATCGATGGGAAGAAGTTGCTGATTCAGCCCGAGCAGGCCGGTCAGCTAAGGGGAAGGAGGTCATGATTTGAGAGCCTCGTTCACACACTCGTGCTGAAGAACACTGAGGTAGGAGTGTGGAAAGTTAACACCAGCGCATCATCTTCGGCCGCGACCCGCAAGAAGCCAAAGCTGACGTATGACACGCTGTTACAAACACACAAGAAGAGGCCCGAGAAGGCGAACACTCGGACAAGACCTTGAGCGAGGACGAACCCTCATCAGAAGAGTAGGTTCGACCCACGATGGGAGAAACCATTGGAGCCGCCTTTTCCTTCACCGACGTATCACTTGAACATGGCACAGTGGCCTCCGTTCTACTTTCTGCCTCCCGGGTATCGTGCTCCATACTATATTACTCCATTTGTGCCCTCCGAATTTTATAACCCATAGAATCAAATGGGTGCTACACAAGGCGACGTCTTTGGTAGATTGTACGTCATGCCACGAGGTCATTCGGAGGAGGCATCTGAAGCCATCATCATCAAGGTAGGTCCCAATATGTCCCAATCCCTAAGGGGGCCACATCGGAGCAAGACGGAGGCGAGCCACATAAGACAGCCAAGCAAGGGCCAGTCGGTCTGGCCGTAGCCATAGGGCCGGTCAGACCGCCCTTAGTACCTCAGTCTGACCGGCCTGCCATGGCCGGTCTAACCGACCATTTTCAGTCCACCGACAATAGCTGGTCCGACCGGCCCCCATGGTTGTCCGATCGATAGAGCCCAGTCAGACCGGCCCAATAAGGCCGGTCCGACCGACAGCGTACAGGAACAGAGTTCCGCTAGACACAAAAATGTCGAGGCTGATCCGAGTGCTTCCCATTCGGCCAAGAATTCCAGGAGTAAATTTGTCACTCCTCGCACGAAGCCGTAGCATTCATGGGCAATCCTAGGTATGACTAAATCGTAGAAGACGTGGCTATAACTTCTTCAAGCCTAGGAGATGCGCAAGAAGAAGGCCGAGGATGAGCGAGGCGCCGTTTTCGAGGAGATCCATTCCCGACTAGTGACGAAGCAGGTTTGGAAGCCCAATCTGGTTGGCGTAAACAACCTGGATCCTACTTCAAGTGACGACGAGGATGATCTAATGGACGATGACTACACGCCCATCTACGAGGGGCCCCCGCTGAGTTTTCTCTTCCACAGGACGATGCTGAGGTCGCTTAGTTGAGCCTCGGCCCACGGGAGGCCGTTTTCGAGAAGCCTGAGGATATGACTCATCACCTAAAGCCTCTCTACGTCATGGGGCTCATTGATGATAAGTCGATCTCGAGGATGCATGTAGACGAAGGCGCCACCGTCAACTTGATGTCGTACTCTTTGTTCAAGAAGCTTGGCAGAAATGAAGATGACTTGATGAAGACCAATCTGACGCTTAATGGCTTCAACGGTTAGAGCTCTGAGGCCAAGGGCGTACTTTCTTTGGAGCTGACGGTGGGCAAAATGATGTTGCCTATGGCGTTTTTTGTCATCGATGTGCAAGGTTTGATTTAGTGGGATGGCAATGATGTAGAAGTCATACTAGCTAACATAACTGCCTAGGTTGCTTTGTCCGATGTGTCTATCGACGCCGTCCATGATAAGGTAGAATGCTTGTCGGGTAGAGATCTCACAAATTACAACTTTGTTAGTGTGTCTGAGGGACGTTTTGTTCCAGTGTCTGTAAAGCCAGCTAGTGTAGCTTGGCTGTCTCTAAATTTATAGTCATGTCTAGTAAGAGTAATCTTGATTGGCTAAAGTCTCGTGTAGAGCAATATCGGTCTTCTAAAGATGCTATTGCCAAAGCCATTGAAGATTTTAGTGAAGTAGAAAAGTTAGGTCAAGGTTTTGCGTTGGCCGATCCTCTAGAAGAGGTAGATATAGGCGATGGTAGTATTCCAAGGCCGACCTTTGTAAATCAAAATTTCTAGGCTAATGAAAAGGCCTAGGTAATAAAATTGCTTCGGTCGTACATCGATTGTTTTGCATGGGAATACAGTGAGATGCTAGGACTTAGCCACGAACTCGTGGAGCATCGGCTTCCTATTAAACCTAGGTTTAGACCTTATAAACAACCCCCTCGTCACTTTAATTCGGTCGTGCATGACCGAGTTAAAGAGGAGATAGAATGACTACTCGAGGTAGAGTTTATTAGGCCTAGCAGGTATGCTGAATGGCTTGCTAACATTGTGCCTGCAGAGAAGAAAGGGAGTGACAAGATTCGTGTATGCATTGATTTCAGGGATTTGAACCAGGCCACTCCGAAGGATGAGTACCCCATCCCGATAGCTGACATGTTTATCAATGATGCTTCAGGACATAAGGTACTAAGTTTTCTTGATGGCAACACTGGTTATAATCAAATCTTTATGGCCGAAGAGGACGTCTACAAGATAACCTTTTGATGCCCTGGTTTTGTCGGCTTGTTTGAGTGGGTTGTACTGACTTTTTGTTTGAAGAATACCAGTGCTACATATCAACGTGCTATGAACTTGATCTTTCATGACTTTCTAGGAGTTATGCTACAGGTCTATAGATGATGTTGTAGTCAAATCGGATGCCACGGGAAACCATTTGGCCGATTTGAGAGTTGCTTTTGAGAGAATGCGTTAGTATGGCTTAAAATTGAACTCGCTAAAGTGTGATTTTGGCGTGTCGGTGGACAAGTTATTAGGATTCATGATTCATGAAAGAGCTATTGAGATCGATCCTAAGAGACTTGAGAAGATTAAGAACTTTGAAGTGCCGACATGCAAGAGAGATGTTCAAAAATTTCTAGGCAAGGCGAATTATTTACACCGCTTCATATCTAACTTGTCTGGAAATATTGATGCTTTCATTCCCATACTTCGGCTAAAGAATGAAGTCGAATTCACTTGGGGGCAAGTCAACAACACGCTTTTGAGAAGATTAAAGAGTGCTTGTCATCATCGCCTGTGGTAAGAGCACCAAAAGCCAGGACTCCGTTTCAGCTATACGTTGCTGCAGAAGATAGCATGATAGGAGTCGTGCTAACTTAGGAAGTGGAGGGAAAAGAGTACATCATCACATTCTTGAGTCGCCGCCTATTGGATGCCGTGATGAGGTACATGTTTTTAGAGCGTTTGTGTTTGTCACTTTACTATGCATGTACCAAACTCCGCCACTATCTTCTATCTGGCACATGTATTGTTACTTGTCAAACTGATTTTATAAAGTACATGTTGCAAAAGCCGATTCTAAGTGGGAGAATCAAAAAGTGGGCTTATGCTTTGATTGAGTATGATTTGTCTTATGGACCTCTGAAAGCTATGAAAGGCCAAGTCATCGCAAATTTTATAGTTGATCACCATGTAGATGTCAATTGGAGTAGTGATACTGCTTTGATTGAGGTAATACCATGGAAACTTTACTTTGATGGTTCATCTTGCAAGAATGGCCAAGGTGCTGGAGTTATTCTCATATCACCTAGTGGTATGAGTTTCGAGACCTCGGCCCGGTTAGAGTTTCCTTGTACTAATAGTCAAGGTGAATATGAAGTTCGATTGCTAGGACTTGAATTGTTAAGCTCCATGGGTATCAAATATGTTCATGCATATGGTGATTCCCTATTAGTAGTTTAACAAGTAGCTAAGGATGCTCAATGCTTTAATGGTTTATTGAATAGCTACTTGGATAAATGTCTAGAGAAGCCAATTCACTAGAAAATGACTTGGCTCAACATGCATCTGGTTACCAAATTAAAAGAGGTAAATTTTTCGAATAACAAAAACCGATGGTTGACTTGATTTCACCATGCGAGTCAGAACACATCGGTTTGACCGACCTGACATGGTTGGTGCGACCGCAGGTGTCTAGTCGATTTGACTGGCCATGCTAGGATAGTTTGACTGCCCAGTGCCAGCCACTTGGCATTGGCCGGTCTGACCGGCCCTCTATGGCTAGTCTGACCGCCCCGTGTCAGGAAATTTTAGGACACGGGGCAGGTTGAAATTTATGATTTGAATGACAATTTGAGCGAGGATTTGATGAGTACTTAAAGATATCACAGGATGATTGGAGGACTCCAATTAGTCAATATTTGATAGATCCTAGTAAGCGGGTTGATCGAAAAGTTCGGCGGCAAGCGTTTAAATTTTTTTTCTTGATGATAAGTTGTATCGTCGAACTATTGATGGAGTACTTTTGAGATGTTTGAATGCCGATTAGTCTAGACTTGCTGTGGGTGAAGTACATGAAGGTCTTTGTGTTACTCATCAGTCGGCCATAAAATGAGTTGGATGCTCAAAAGAGCGGGTTTTTATTGGCCGATTATGACTGAGGATTGTTTTAAGTATTATAGAGGATATGAAGCTTGTCAAAGGTTTGGTAATATCCAGCTCGCTCCTGCATCTTTACTTAATCCTATTATCAAATCATGGCCGTTCTGAGGTTGGGCCTTGGACTTCATAGGCCAAATTTATCCTTCCTCTTTAAAAGGGCATCGGTTCGTATTGATGACTACAGATTATTTCACCAAGTGGACCGAGGTCGTGCCTCTCAAGAACATGATGCAGAACGAGATAATTGATTTCATCTTGAATAATATTATACATAGATTCGATATTCCCCAAACTCTTACTATGGATCAGGGTGCTTCATTTGTTTCTAAAGAAGTTTGTGATTTTACTGAATCTTATGGTATAAAGTTGATAAACTCTTCAACATACTATGCTTAGGACAATGGTCACGCCGAGTCAAGTAATAAAACTATGATTAAGCTAATTAAGAAAAAGATTGAAGAGTTCCCTAAAAGGTGGCATGAAGAGCTTTCTGAGGCATTATGCGCATGTAGAGTTGCAAAGCATGGTGCAACGAAGGTGAGTCCATATGAGTTAGTGTATGGACAAGAAGACGTTTTACCCATAGAGGTGAATCTTGGCCCTTTGAGATTACTTAAGCAAGATGGCTTATCGGTCGATGAGTATGAAACTCTTTTGAAGGATAGTTTGGAAGTGGTGATCGGTAAAAGATTAAGAGCTCTAGAGGCAATAGAAAGAGACAAAAGAAGAATAGCTTGAGCTTACAACAAGAAGGTGAAAGCAAAATTGTTTCAAGTTGGTGATTTGGTTTGAAAGACGATTTTGTCTTTAGCCACTAAAAGCCCAAAGTTCGGTAAATGGTCGCCTAGTTGGGAAGGTCCTTTTAGAGTTGTTGAAATCGCTCCAAGTAATGCATATTTGCTAGAGTCTCTGCAAGGAGAGCAGTTTCGTAAAGCTTTGAATGGTAGGTATTTGAAGAAGTACTTCCCAAGTGTGTGACAAAACGCTTGAAGTGTCAAAAGGATGATATAAAGTGTATCAGCCTCAGTTAGTTGTGCTTTTGTCTCACTAAAGTTTGCCAAAATGTAGGGGGGCATGTGTTGATAGCAAAAAATGGTATTAATGGTCAAAATTGTCAAAACATCACTTTTTGATAATTTGGGCCAAAAATATGTGAAGTCTTGGCACATGTCGGTCTAACCGTCCATATAACGCTGGTCTAACCGGCCCATTTCGATGTGATCAGCCCTGTAAGGCCGGTCTGACTGGATTTAATCTAAATCCGAGTCAGATTAGTGATTTCGGGGTAATTTTATCCCTAATTAATTTTTAACGACTTGGACTCGTATCTAACTCAAATTAGAACCCAGGCACGTCATGTCCAACCCCTATAAATATTGGGACAAGGCCGATTCAAGGTGGCTCCCCCAAAATCCTAATAGATCCAATTTATTTTTTTCCTTGAATCGTACTTTTACGATTCAATCTACTTTCCTGGTTGGAAGATGAGGTGAGAACCCAAGAGAACTCTAAGGTGTAATACTATCCAAGTTCAAGACACACCAATAGTACTATTATGGGCAAGAAGCAGCCGGCATGGGCTGGCAGGGAGGGGGTGGATAGGCCCAAGGCCAGCCTAGTAGGAAGTGGGCCAGAGGTCCAGAAGAGGGCCTGTTTTGCCGTGAACAATATCGCCAGTACTATAGCAGATTAGGATTTTTTTAGTTTAGCTTAAGGAGTGTTATTATATTAATTTTGTTTAGATTATTTTGTTAGGATTTAGTAAATTAGATCAATTATAGGGGTTGGTTTTGTGTCTATATAAACACAGCCCCAATAGAAGTTTAGGTCGTCGAGTATTGAGTTTAGGCTTTGCCTCCCTATATCTCGTGCCTCGTTGGTTTATCATGTCGTTACGGATCCGCCGCGTCGATGAGGTCTAGGCTTCAACCCACTACTTTTAAATACAATTTGAGGAGTTTTCCCTGTACTCATGACAACTTGGTATTAGAGCGCTCACAGGGGTGGGCCTATATTGATTCAAGGGTATGCACTCGAATACCAATTATTTTTGTATATATAGTGTATACTATATATATATCAAACAATGCAAAGAAATTCAATCAAACAAAACAAAAACTAACTTTATTTTCTTCTTTTAATGTCGAGAAAGCTTGTTGGGTTCTATCCACATGACTTTTCATTTGAAGAAATGAATTAGAATCATTTTCAGCTACACCACTATTTTAATGACATAATAAATGATGAAAACATCAAAAATTTGAGAAGTATAGCAGAGTTCTCTATGATGCTAGTTAAACAAGAAAAGGTTCCTTGGTATGAAATTATTTATAAACTTCTCAAATTGGTGCTTGTTCTTCCTGTTGTAACTGTTGGTGTTTGAGATAGTCTTTTCTATAATAAATTTGATAAATTACACGAAAAGAAGCAAGATGGGACATAAATATTTGAATGGTTGCTTGGTCACATTGATTGAAAGGGAATTCTTCCCACAAGCTAAGGATAAGGACATCATCATTCATTTTCAAAGAATTAAGAATCGAAAAGTTGTCTTATATGTTGTAGATTGTAAATTGTAATATTTGTTGCCAATTTTCTGTTTTATCCTCTATTTATTTCACATGTTGCCACTTTGATTTGTTGATCATTAGTAGCTGGACAATTTCAACTTGTGATTAGTTTTATTAATCAATGATGTTGCCACTTTGATATGTTGATCATTAGTAGCTAGACAATTTCAAGTTGTCATTAATTTTATTAATCACTAATACTATCACTTAATTCTATATTATAAAACTATAATTTAGGCTGTCAAAAAATACCCTTTAGAATTTTGAATATCCATGCTCTAAATCCTGCGCCCGCCTCTAGCGCTCAGGTTCTGCCACCATGCCTCCGGTCGACTTGGGTTCAGGGAAGGACACCAACACCTCCAACGACGATCTCGGCAAGTGGCTGGATCGCCTAGAGGAGTTGTTGTGCTCCATGATTGACGATCTCTAGGACATCAAGCAATAACAACAGGCATTTATCATCGTAATCAACCGCATAGAGACGACACATGGCGCACTAGGAGCAGATCAGGAACGGGCTGACGTGATTGAAGAGAAGCTACAACTAATCCATCCCTAGGAGGAGAGGGTAGTCGCATTGGAGGTGCCCATCTAGAATACTGGCCAACAACCTCCCTAGGCTATCTCTGATCACGTGGATCCACCTTCACGCCACTAGGGAGGGGGTCTCCAGCACCATCGCAGAGCGAGGGATGACAACGGCAATGACTAGAGTGGCGATTTACTGTCAACCATCCACAAGTTCGATGGCACCGGCAATCCGCTTCCGTTGCTCTATCGCTGCAAGCGGTATGTTCATGACCCAATAGGAGTTTAGGTCATCAAGTATTGAGTTTAGGGTTTGCCTCCCTGTATCCCCTGGCTCATTGGTGCATCATACCGTTACGGATCTACCATCTCGACGAGGTCCAAGCCTTGACCCACTATTTTTAAATACAATTTGAGGAGTTTCCCTGTACCTGTGACAAGGACATAGGACTGTTATCCTAAGGGAGGCCCAGACTTGAGTGAAAATTTTGTGTGATAGAGATTTCCACAATCTTGCAACCACATTGTCGAACCTCAGAATGGACTAGAAAAAGCTGCCGGCTAAAACACCGACACAAATGTACTAGGACAAGTGGACAACTATTCACCCATATGTATATATCTTCATGATCAACTTGGAAAGAACAGCGCAGAGAAATGTGGACTTTAGGGAAAAAATAATCTTACTGATTTCAGATTGTTATTGAGCTTGAGCAAGTCATCTGATACAACTTCCAACAATGAAGAAACCGAAGTCTGCTCAACGACGCATGTCGTCATCATCTGAGAAATTGTCACTGCCGACACATCAACACAACCAAGGTTCATTTCGTTTTGTATGGCGCTGTCTGCACCGATAACGGGATAGGGCCTAGACACCTAGGGTAGCCTGGGGCTGCGAATTTAGCCACGTCAACTGGCGTAAGGTTGGCAGAGAACAGCGTGGCACATTGCTGCTACCTACATATGTGGATGGGCGGCGAAGAGCTGAGAAAAAAAATAGTGCAAGTTTACCACGAATTACTGATGTACACATATATTCGTGAGGAGAGGGATGTTTATTTTTATAAGAGAATTGTATATTTGTCTCAAAGTTGAGTAGCATTTTTATTCCCTTCACCGGTGTTTATTTTTTTCATAAAAGAATTTGTTGACATGAAAATGCGCCCCCACACTTGGGTCAGTTCGACGATCCAAAAGCGCGCGGATACTTAGGGATAAACCTAAGCGTGACATGGTGCCGACGTCGCGTTTCGACAAATCCTTAACGGTTGTAAGGGTAATGGAGTCGCCAGGTAATCAAACAGATATTAAGAAATAAAGTTCGATTAGCCGATGTATGAGAAAATAACTAAAAATAATAAAACCTGAACAAACCAGCCAGAACAGGGCCGATTCTGATCTGTAATAAAATGGCGGTCGAACCGAAGGTATACTCCCTGGTCGGGCCGATGATGCGAAGTATCACCGAAGGGGGGCCACGGCGCTCTGCTGTGAAGTATCGCCGAAGGGTGGCCTCGGCGCTGTGGTGCGAAGTATCGCCGAAGGTGGATTCGGCGTTCTAGTGCGAAGCGGTCTCCGGGTGGTCAAACCAACGGAGGATACATGATCAGACTGACAGCGGCGGTTCGGTCAGACCCGAAGGGGGGCCTCGGCACCGCGGAGTCTGGTGCGGAGCACTTTACTGCGGAGGGTTCTCGCCGAAGAGGGCTTTGGCGTGATGGCTAAGGGTGTCGAAGACCGTGCCGACAACAGCCTGACGGCTCGGCGAAGCCCTGTCGGTCGAACCGACAGGCTCCGATCTGATCACCTAAGGGCTCCGGCGACTTTGTAGATGAATTGCAATCACCGCGAAACTCTTTGGCGATGACTTTGAAGGTAATTCCCCTATAAAATAGTAAAAGATCAAGTGCAATCTGGCCTAGAGGCCAAACTCCCAAGAGTAGCAGAAGAAAACCGATAAAACGATAAAAATCTGTTTCGTGGATTAAACGGGAGATTCACAGGCGAATCAGCAAGGGTTACCGTGATTTCGACGCGGCGGACGGAGGGCTTACGACGCAAACCCATGAAGATGGACGTTACTATGCTAATCCTAGGGCAAGGAAAGTAGATTGGAAGATAAAATAACGATTTAAAGTGAGGGCTTTGTGTTGATATGAAAGCGGGGCCTCTTGAATCGGCCTCACCCCTATATTTATAGGGGCTGGTCTCACCTAATTTGAGTAGGATTCGGCCAGGTGGTTAAGATTGGGATAAGAGATCTCACCTAATCTGAGTAGGATTCAGCTAGGTGGTTAAGATTTGGATAAGAGGTCAAAAACAGTCGAATTATACTAATCTGAATAAGACTCTGCCGATCGGAGTGGGCCTCCGCAGGCCTCACCGAAGCTAGTCTGCCGGGTTGAAGCCCATAGGCCGTCGAAGGGGCCCACTGGGCTGAAGCCTACCTGCAAAGTAGGCCTCCGAAGGTGCTGCCGAAGCCCAACACAGGATGGGCGTTCGGCACTTCAGGGCTTCAGCCTGTGCTGGAGATGGCATATTTTTGGCCCAAATTATCAAAATTGATATTTCGACAATTTCGACCATTAATGCCAAATTCGAGTGTCAACAGAATCGTATATTTCTCTTAAAGTTAAGTAGCCTTCGAAAAAATATTTTAAAGTTGAGTGAATTTTTAAAAATGCCTTAATGTAGAGTGTTTCTGTATAATTTTGTTATTTTCTAGATTAATAAATATTATCAAATATTTTTACATTTTTACATTAATTTGAGACCATTTTGCCTCTTGCCAAATTGTGCAAACCCATACCACTGCTCGCTCTCACTCGTGCGCCACCTCCTTGTCGCGGCACCAACCGTATGCAATATTTTAATTTCATGTTTTATTAAGAAAAAAACTCAAAGATAAACAATAATACATAAAGAAATACTAACAAGCATTTCACGTACTCTAGAGAACACATACTTCCAAAAAACATATGATTACTTGAACAATGGAAGTAGTAGTAGGTAGCACATAGAGGAAGTAGTCGATATAGAGGTTCACACAAACAGTCAGTTACGCACAAGCGTGGCCTAGAAACCCGATTGAATCCCCATGCAAGTGTTCTATGTAGCAAAAGTTCGGAGATCCTGCTCTCCTTCCAATCTGATGCACACCGAAAAAGAAGACCAATGAAAGACCGCAACAAGCGCTTCCTCCCAAACGATGCCCACGCGACGAACGGCGGCCAAACACCCGTCAGTGGCACCTTTTTCATCTCTCTCTCTATATATGTAAAAAAAATAATCAATAAAGTATGTCTTAATCAACAATCATTGTGTTGATTCTCATTCTCTGTGTTCAATTCGTTCTTTGCATTCTCTCGATTTACAACACGTTATCAAGCACATTCGCTCTTCAGTGAGTTCACATGCCACTAGTTCTTCACCAGGAACACAACAACAAGTTTGATTCTAAGAAATCAGAACAAACATGCGAAGAATAGAAAGAATTCTTAGCCATACTGTTCTTCACTGAATCAAGAGAAGAAACCAAGAAGAGCACAAGAAAGAACAAGTTCTCTCAAGAACAGAAGGAGAAGAACCAGAAAAGAACACACAGGACAAGTCGTTCATCAAATTGCGTATGTTCTTCAACATTTTTTCCTTTTGTAACATAGTAATAATGCGACCACAACCGACGAGGGCCCACACCCTGGCGCAGCCATGTCCACGGCCAGCAGTCCAGCACAGTCCGAACCACTTTGGCGGCTCCGCCCAAAGCTCCGTCGCCAGATCCGGTCGCCCCACGCCGATCGCCAGATCGCCGGACGCCGCCCAACGGTGGCTCCCTCCATGACCCATGCCATTCGGATCCAACACCCTCGCCACGGCACCATGGCATGGCCTGTCGCTCCATCCACGCCTCAGCATGCGCCGGTCGCCGACCACATCCCACCCGTCTCTCAGCCCACTTCGCCTGTCGCTGACCTCACCGAGCCCCAGCGTGCGCCCGCACTGGCCGCAATGGCCTCGCCCATACCAGCGGACCCAGGTGCTCTAGCCGACCTCCTTGGCGATCTTGCATGCCGCCCCCCGTGTGGTGTTGCCGGCCACGACCCTGCTCGGCACTCCACGCAACCCCAAGCCGGTCACCACTCCGCCCGAAGCGCCTCCAGGTGAAGGCGGAGGCCTGACTCATCTAGGAGGGCCACCAGAAGCGGCGGCAGTGACAAGAGGAGGAACATGCGACAACTGAGTTAGAAACCCTAACTGCCCCCATTTATACTACACCAAATAGATGAGCCAAACATGCTTAATACAGTACATTCCTTAAAAAATTACAATTACAACATCTGTAATTATTTTTTACTGTACTTTATATTTTAGTACATATGCTTTACATTTTTAGTACTGTTATTTAAACAGTGCTAAATGAGTCATGTAATTTTTACATTTATATTTGTATTGTTCTTAATTACTATACATCTATGTTTTAACCATTGTTTGATAATTTTTTATTTGTCTTCAAATTACAATCTCTTTACAAAATAATTGTTATGTGCCAATAGATTATATTTAAGCTATACATATGTTTTCATGCCAAATGCAATTTAATCTCCATTTTGAAATAACCAATACATCATTTTTTATGTTGACTATATACAAATAGTACTCATGTACTATAATAGGATCTACACCGTGCTTGATGCATAGTGATTATCCACAAAAATAAATTCGAATTTTGGATAAAGGTCTACACCTCTTGAGGTGATTACCATAAATCTATTTTCAAGTTTGGTATGCATAAGGTGATACATTTGTATTACTAGGGGATCTACACCTTATTATTCACATGGTAATTATCTCCCATGAGCATACACAATTCATATTTGGATTTAATTAGGCTTACACTAATTTAGAGATTACCTAATTTATTTCTTAAAAATTGGTCATACACAAGGTAATACATATGTATTGTTGTGGAATTTTTACTCCTCAAAGTGCGTATCCAATTAGAAAATGAATTTTCAAAGGTCTAATCTATATTAGTAAAGTGGCCTTTTATAGTTATTTCAGATTTATGAGATTATAATATATTTGAATTCAAGTTTCCTTGATTTCACATATTCAAATTTATGCATCAAGACGTAGGATCAATGACCAGAAAAGAGTTTGATCATCTCTCTCTTAATCGATTCAATTTTCCTATATTGGCTGTAGACATCATAATAAGTCTATCAACACATGGTTTTTTAACGCTCTCACTGAATTAATCTAGATAATGAGCTTATTATAGATACATACATGTTTAGAGCCTTATACATTATAAGGAACCATATTCACCTAGACCTCAAGTCTGAATAGGCGCCAGAATCCATATAAAATATGGATTGCTCTTAAACTATGCTATGAACACATAAATCAATAGTATTCTATATGATTATCTATGATTATAACCATCTATTAGTCATTTAAATTATAAATAAGTTCAACCATGTTCATAAAATTTGCTTAAAACTTTGGTTTTGCGACTCGAAACCTCAGTAGTAGAGTTAGGCAAATACAAGCGTAAAGAGGTACCATAAGGCATGTGGATGCTTCAACAAAATGAAGATAATTTCTTAGTCCAAATATGACAACAATGTAGTCATAATCATATTTCTAAGAAATGTAAGACCCTAGATAATTGGTGAATTTGTATCTTATCCGTGAAACATGGACACACTACTAAAGAGAGAATATGAAGCACACTTCATCTCCCATATACAAGATGTAAGTGGTTCAAACTCTCATATGGAAGAGATAAATACCACTTAAACTATACATTAGGGGAGAATATCTCAGTTAATAACATGATCGTGGAATATACCACCAATGACCTATATGAAGATTTTAAATAGGATCCATACAATTATATATTTAGATACTTCGCTATCTATTTGTGAGGGATAATTTGTATTAAAAACAAGAAATTAGCATGAATTGGTTCAAATAAACACTATTGGTACACAAAATATATGCAATGATTCTACATATAGACTCTACGGGAATTGGTACAATGAAGGAAGAGATGCATTTTGTGGAAAATGGTACCATGAACTATATACTTAGTGAAACAAATTATTCCTAAGGTCTCATCAAAAGGCAAGGAAATATTTTAACAATCACATGACGTAATGCAATAATTATTGGCTCAAATAATGTCGTAATTATTCTATCTACGAGTACTCAAGTTATAATCTTGGATAAAAAATTATCTAGATTCAACTCGTACTTCACTAAATCATAAAAATATCCGTCAAAATAGTTTCCATATTGAAACTCATACAAACAATAAAGAGAAACTTCTCTTTATCTAAGATAACAGATATAATAAAATGATACTTCAATAAGTATCATCTCTCCTATATAACTGTATAACATATTCATCAAGCATGTACCACATGTTGCATATCAAGTATTTTTTTTTGGAATGTCAATGCATTCAAGACTAGGAATTATTGTCTTGATCATCCTAACATTGGATGCCAAAAAAATACTAGTAATTCTATTGGTCATACTTTAAATAATATTGCATTTCCTTAATTATTAAATTTTATGTGCACCACATGTCTCATTGGGAAAATAATTCTAAGACCATCAAATTAAAAGTTCATCTAAAACCACTCAAATTTATTGAACACATTCAAGAATACATACATGGTACTATATAACCATTTATCGGTCTATTCTGATATTTCATGGTTTTAATAGATTCATCGACTATATGATCTTACCTATGTTTATTATACACATAAAACCATGTATTTGCCACAATTATGGCAAAATTTATTAGTTGTGAACTCATTACTTAGAACATCGAATTCAATCAATTCAAACGGACAACACTACAAAATTTTCCTTGCATGCCTTCAATTATTATTGTAAGACCGTAGGAATTCAAATAATTTTGTCCTTTATGTTCACACTTAAAATAGCTAAATAGAATATTTAATAAAGAGGATTAAGCATATATTAGACCATCATTACAGAATTGCCATTTACTAACTCAATGTTGGGTCATATAGTTTTACATGCTGCATAAATAATTCAGTTACAACTAACTGAATATCACACTTTGAGAAACCAAGGGTTGGTTTCGGTGTTTTGTGATGAGTGATTGACAGGCCTTTTTACCCTCTGTTCGAAGGGTACCTCCGAAGGGGCTTCGGAGGTGGTACCTCCGTAGGGTGTTCGGAGGTGGTGTCACCGAAGTGTGTTCGGAGGTGTTTGTTTGCTGCAGCTGTGCAGCGGAGTGTGGCTGTCGGAGGGGTCCGGCAGTACACGATGACTGGGTTCGTACCGATGGCTTCGGTACTTTGGGCGGTACACCGGAGTGTGTACCGGAGGTTGCTAACCCGGAGAGGTCTCCGGAGTACTGGATACACTTGTCTGCTTGTCTGTGGTGCGCAGGGATTTCGGAGGCGACGGACAAGGTTCGAGCCGGGTGGACCTGGGTCAAGCGGGAGGCTTGATGCCAGGGGAGCGGGGAGCTCCGTCACGGTGGCTGCGAAGGTGGTCCGGGTCGGTCCTTGGGTCGAGGCGTGCCAGGTGAAGGCAGAGAGTGCGGAGCGTAGCTCCGGCTGAAAGTGCTCCGAGACAAAGTCCTCGGAAGTGAGGCACTTCGAAGGTACTCCGAATGGAGTGACTTCGGAGTTGATGGATCAAGTCCTCTGCGGAGGCAAGGTGTTCGAAGTGTGCTCCGGAGGGAGACACTCGAAGGTGCCCGACGAAGGTCTCAGAAGTCGAGGCGCATCGAAGGCATGGTCCGGGTGAGGCTCGTCGAGGAGTGTGCTCGGGGAGAGGCACTGCGACGGAGTGCTCATGGAATGCTTCATGCGGAGGCCTTGGACGAAGGAGGGACTTCGAAGGGTGGAACTCCGAAGGTGGGCTTCGGAGTGAGGTTGACTTGAGGTGCTTCGGCCATGCATGGCTTCGGTACACGGACGGGCGGTGTTCGAGCTGGGAGTAGCTGCGAAGCCGTGGTGATCCACTCCGAAGGTGGTGGTGCGAAGGCCCAAGGGCTTTGACGGCTTCGGCTCAAAACCGTCACTATATCGAAGGACTTCTTCGGCGGAGCGAAGGCCAACAGGCTGCAGGCTTCTCGCCGAAGCTACCGCACCCTCCGGTGCGAAGGGAGGTTCCAGAAGTCAACTCTGTAAAGGCTGACACTGTCTGTTCTGAAAAAGGCTGACACTGTCCCCTCTGCAGCTGACAGAGAAGCCTCCAGAATAAAGGTGGACTACCTTTTGTACCCCTTGGTTCTGTAGAGACAAATCAGTTGTAAACCCTAGGGGTAAAGTAGTCACTTCCTTAGGATGAAGCCGTGGGCTATAAATATGGGGGCTCGGTAGGTAACATTTAACACTTTGAGCATTTACTGTTGAGCTCCTGTACACAGACCTCGCTGGTTATCATCCAGAGTTCAATATATTTTGTGTTCCTTGTTCAAGCGGTGAAGCCCTGCTTCCTTGTGCTTTTGCTTGAGCTCGCGTTGCATACCTCGCTTGTTTTTAGTTCACCGAAGCCTGTCTTGGCGAAGGGTGTTTTTCTCGCGAAGTGTGTTTTACAGTGTGCTGTCGCTCTGTGTAACACGAGGCAAGACCTCGCTGCTTACTAGCGAAGCCCTGGTCGTATCCCGTTTTGCTTCCTGTGTCGAAGCCCTTAGCGTAGTCCATTTTGTGTGCGTGTAGACCTTCGAGTACGAAGCCCAGCACCAGTTGCTGTCGCCAAAGTACTTGGTCGAAGTCCTCAGAGGGCTGTTCACTCTTGCGAAGGGTGAAGTGCGAAGCTTGCTCAAAGCACCTCGTGTGCGGAGCCTGCACTGACTTAGCAGAGTAGATTTTCGAGGGTTGTAAGTGGAGCGAAGTCTTCTTGACTTCGAACTTTTGTCTCTCCGAAGCCTGTGTTCGAAGGTGTCGAAGTACCTCCGAACCAGACCTTCGAAGGCTGTATTCGAAGCCTGTTCCGCAGAAGACAGAACAGAACCGAAGGCTAAGTTTTTAGCCCGAAATTTTAAAAGCTCCCATTCACCCCCCTCTGGTCGCCGTTTCCGGTCCAACAATTGGTATCAGAGCTTGGTTAAGATCACCAGTTGACCTTAACCGGTTTTGTGATCTGTTGGCGACATGGATAGAGGCAGTAAAATTCCTCTGTTCGATGGGACAGATTTTGCATACTGGAAGGTGCGCATGGAGGCTTACTTGTTAAGCCAAGGAAATGCAATTTGGGAGATTGTGGACTCACAATACTCCATCCCTGATACCCGCACCACTCAAACCGAAAAAGATCAATATATTGCCAACTCGAAGGCAAGGAACATTCTGTTCATTGGTTTGAGTCGGAGTGAGTTCGACAGGGTGCAGCACCTTAGGACTGCTAGGGAAATTTGGACAACTCTCACTGTCTTTCATGAGGGCTCTGCTCAGATTAAGGCCAGGCGCCAAAGCACCTACAATCAACAGTATCAGCTGTTTGTGCAGGCACCTGGTGAATCTGTAGATGCCATGTTTTCTCGCTTTGACGCGATAGTGAGTAACTTGCGATCCAACGGGACGCTTGCTTACAGTGATCATGATAGGGCTATCAAGCTTCTCTATGCTCTTGATCGTAGCATATGGGAAGTGAAGATATCCAGCATTGAGGAGTCCACAGGCTATGACACATTGACCTGTGATGAGCTCTTTAGCAAGCTGAAGTCCACAGAGATTGCCAAGGCATCTCTTGCTGTGCACAGAAGCTCTTTGCCACAGCCATTGGCATTGGTTTCTAGCACTAGCCGTGGCACCACTGCAGAACCAAGCACATCAGGCACTTGTATTCTTGCAGATGGTTTTGCTTTGTCCTCCCTGGTCTCCGTCACAAAGGAGCAGGTGGATACTCTAGCTGATGATGAGCTTGCTCTCATTGCCCGGAGGTTCACCCGCTTTCATCATGAGAGACGGGATCAGAGGAGAAGTGGTTTTAGTGGTTGCTATGAATGTGGCGACACCTCTCACATTAAGGCCAATTGCCCCAAGGTCAAGAAGAGAGATGAGAGTGAGCGCCCCAAATTCCACAAAAAGGAGAGGAAGCCCTTTGTGAAGGGCAAGCGCGGCAAGATGGCTAAAAAGGTAGCCAAGGCCGCTTCCAGAGCCTTTGTTGCTGCTCTCAGCGACATCGACACTTCCTCAACTGAGGAGTCGAGCTCTGAGGAGGAGGAGTCCCCAAGGAAGGAGGACAAGAAGGACAAAAAGGGACGTGACTTCACCGGCCTTTGCTTCATGGCCGACAGCGATCACAGCGGCGATGAGCTTGACTCATCTGAGGTAAACCTATCATCTGACCAGCTTCTAATTAAATTAGATGAGCTGAATGAAGTTGTGCTTGGTCAGGATAGATTACTTGTGCAAGCCGCTAGAGAAAGAAAAGACCTTAGACTTAGGCTAGAAAATGTTTCTACTGAATATGCCATGCTTAAGTCTAAATTTCATGATGCTGAATGTGAATCATGTTCTGTTGTCATGAGTGAGCTTGCTCAGTTGCGTTCTGTTCATGCTCAAACTCTTTCTGAGCTTGAGACTGCACAGAAGCAGCTTTTGGAGGTGGATTCTAGACCTCATGATGTTATTGATTGCATGAACTGCTCTTTATTGCGCGATAGCATTAATTTACGTGATAAGCATGTTCATGATCTGGAGGCTAGATTGGAGAGGGCCGGTAGTTCTAAGGATGTGCAACCTGTTTGTGACACTTGCATCACCCTTAAGGACCAGCTAGGCACTGTCAGAGAGCGAGCTGAAAACCTCATGTCCGAAAATGAATACCTTCTTTCTGTGGTAAACAAATGCACTGAGGGGAAGGGTAGGATGGATTTGCTCTTGGCCAAGACCAAGTTGTGTGCTGACAGAGCCGGGGTAGCTCTAGGTTTGGGTTTTGAGAGGATAGCTTCAGACAGTAAGACCAAAACTGTTTTTACCTCTCCCACCATCCTAGAGAAAGAGAGAGCTCTGTTGGATACCCCATCAGCCAAAAAGCCTACTCATCCACCAAAGAAAACCACTCCTCCTGCCAAGAAAAATCCTCCCAAGAAAACCACTCAGAAGAAACCCAAGGAGCCTGTGAGAATTGCTCTTGTGACCCATGAGAGTGCCCCCAGGAGAGTGTTTCATTGTTCTTATTGTCAGCGGGCGGGTCATTTGATTGGTTTCTGTTTCCGTCGCATCAAGGATGAGCGACGTGCACAGGCGATGAGCTATCAGGACATGCATTACCCATCCTTAGGTATGCATGAGTCTGAGTATTACTCTCGTCCTGTTTTCAAGGCTCCTCGTGCTTCTCGGAGAGGTTTTGCTCCTCGAGGTGTTCACCATGTTCCATATGGTGGTAGACCTCGGGCGAGTAGCTTTGTACCTCGTCAGAGTAGGAGACCTCGTCATGCTTTGCGTTCTTTGCATGTAGGTAGACCTCGCACTTTGCATCACGCTGATTTTCATGTGCGTAGACCGTCTACTTTTACTGTGCCTACTACTCGTGTCACTCAGTGCTGGATGCCTCGTCATTATTTTTCTCACCCCAGCACTGAGCGATCGAGGCGTTCTTATCATGTGTAGGCGACAGGTCGAGGCTTGGAGGGCACGTGGATCATGGACTCCGGTTGTTCGCGCCACATGACCGGAGATGCAGCTTGGTTCTCCAGCCTCACCACAACCAAGCAAAAGGAACATATCACCTTCGGAAACAATCGAAGGAGTAGAGTGAAAGGTAAAGGTGTGGTAAGAATTAACGCAAACTTCACTCTCAAAGATGTTGCTTTGGTTGAGAACCTGGGATACAATTTGTTGTCTGTATCTCAGTTGCTTGATGAGGGCTTCGAAGTGCGATTTCATCGCGATACTTCGCAAGTACTCAATTTGGATGGCGTTGTGGTTTGTAAGATCTTTAGAGTTGGGAGAGTTTTTGGAGCTGATTTTTCAGAGTCGTCTGGTTCTTCTCATTGTCTTGTTGCACATTCGACTTCTGAGCTTTGGAAGTGGCATATGAGACTAGGGCATATGAGCTTTGAGTTGCTCGCTCGTTTGAGCGCCCTAGGTTTGATCCGAGGATTGCCTAAGCTCAAGTTTGAGAAGAATTTAGTTTGCGCTCCATGTCGACATGGAAAAATGATTGCCGCTTCGCATTCGCCAGTCACCACAGTGATGACTGAACAGCCCGGAGAACTTCTCCATATGGACACTGTAGGTCCTTCTCGGGTTAGTTCTTTAGGCGGCAAGTGGTATGTACTTGTTATTGTCGACGATTTCTCTCGCTACTCTTGGGTCTTCTTTCTTGCCAGCAAGGACGAAGTGTTTTCACACTTTCGGAGCTTGGCTTTGAGACTTTTCGCTGAACTCCCTGGTGCATTAAAATTCATTCGAAGCGATAATGGCACCGAGTTCAAAAATAGTCTCTTTGTTGACTTTTGCATGGAGCATGGCATAGAACATCAATTCTCTGCTCCACGGGTTCCTCAACAGAACGGTGTTGTTGAGAGGAAAAACCGGACTTTGGTTGAGATGGCTAGGACGATGCTTGATGAGCACAGGACTCCTAGAAAATTCTGGGCTGAGGCCATGAACACTGCTTGCTACATCTCAAACCGAATTTTCTTGCGCTCAATTTTAAATTTGACATCTTATGAACTACGTTTTGGGAGACAGCCCAAGGTTACTCATCTTCGAGTTTTTGGCTGTCGCTGCTTTATCCTAAAACGCGGTAACTTGGATAAATTTGAGTCGCGATCTTCTGACGGGATCTTTTTGGGTTATACTACTCATGGTCATTCTTATCGTGTTTATAATTTGGAAACTAACACTGTCATCGAGTCATGTGATGTGACTTTTGATGAATCAACTCCCTCTGTTAGTTCTGCTTTTGAACAGGCAAATGAACACGACATGGAACAGACCTTATTCGAAGACGAAGATCCCGGAGAATTCGAGGATGATCCCCCACTACCCTCGACATCAACCCCCGAAGCTGACCCCGCTTCTACTACTTCGGCACGAGGTCCCGAAGCGACTACCTCAACATCGGTCATCTTGGACCACTCCAACGCACAAGTTGAGGGGGAGACTGCATCCCGCCGCGAGGCTCCACATCATGTCCAAAGGATGCACCCTCCCGAGCAGATCATTGGTGAGCTTGATCAAAGGGTAACACGTTCTCACGCTCATTTCACTAATGCTGCTTTTGTTGCTTCTTTCGAGCCCTTAGATGTTAGTCATGCACTTTCTGATTCTAGTTGGATCAATGCCATGCATGAGGAACTTGAAAATTTTGAGAGAAACCAAGTCTGGACTTTAGTTGATCCTCCACCTAATGTTCATTTCATTGGAACAAAATGGATTTTTAAAAATAAACAAGGGGAGGATGGGACTATAGTTAGAAACAAGGCTAGACTTGTAGCTCAGGGCTTTTCACAACTAGAAGGGATTGATTTTACTGAAACTTTTGCACCTGTTGCTCGCCTTGAGGCCATTAGGATTTTGCTTGCCTTTGCGACATCCCGGGGATTCAAACTCTATCAAATGGATGTCAAAAGTGCTTTTCTTAATGGCTTCATAGGTGAAGATGTTTATGTAAAACAACCCCCTGGTTTTGAAAACCCCAAGTACCCACATAAAGTCCTTAAACTTCATAAGGCTCTTTATGGACTCAAGCAGGCCCCTCGGGCATGGTATGATAGACTTAAGTCTTTTCTGCTTGAGCGAGGGTATTTGATGGGCTCTGTTGATAAAACTTTGTTTACTCTCAAGCATGGCAAAGATTTCCTTCTAGTGCAGATTTATGTGGATGATATCATCTTTGGTGGCTCTTCTCATGCTTTGGTTGCCGAGTTTGCAGATACCATGAGCAGGGAATTTGAAATGTCGATGATGGGTGAACTCACCTTTTTCCTTGGTCTGCAAATCAAGCAAAGCAAACAAGGTACTTTTGTCCACCAGACAAAGTACACCAAGGACCTGCTCAAGAAGTTCGACATGTCTGATGCGAAGCCCCTCGCCACTCCAATGGCTACATCTGTAGAATTGGACCCTGACGAAGATGGAGAAGCCGTAGATCAGAAGGAGTTCCGAAGCATGATCGGCTCCCTCCTCTACTTGACTGCTACGAGGCCGGACATACACTTCGCAGTGTGTCTGTGCGCTCGTTTTCAGGCTTCACCACGAGCTTCACACCGCCAAGCGGTCAAGCGCATCCTAAGGTATCTCAAACACACCCTTGAATTTGGCATATGGTATTCATCGTCTTCATCTTTATGTCTTAGAGGCTATTCAGATGCGGATTTTGCTGGGTGTAGAATTGATAGGAAGAGTACCTCTGGTACTTGTCATTTTCTGGGTACGTCTCTGGTTTGCTGGTCTTCCCGCAAACAGTCTAGTGTTGCACAATCGACGGCTGAGGCCGAATATGTTGCTGCAGCTAGCTGTTGCTCTCAGATTTTGTGGATGGTTTCCACTTTGCGGGATTTCGGGTTAGATTATAAGAGTGTTCCACTTTTCCGTGATAACACTAGTGCTATTTGTATTGCAAACAACCCAGTTCAGCACTCCAGAACCAAACACATTGATGTACGGTATCATTTTCTCAGAGATCACAATGAGAAGGGTGATATTGAACTTCAATATGTTGACACCCAACACCAGCTTGCCGATATTTTTACAAAACCCCTCGATGCTTCTCGATTTGCTTACTTGCGTGGGGAACTTGGCATTTGTCACCCTTACGGCATTTTGTGAGGGGGAGCTGATTTTAATTGACTTGCATATGCTCATTATGTGTGGAATTGCACTTACATCTTTTGCTATTATATGCCTGCTTTTAATTCAAAGAAATCATGTCAGCTCAGCTCTATGAAATATGTCTGGAACATTGATTGTGCATGATGTTTTATTTTCTAAAATCAAAACTTGCTCACTGCTCAATCGTGTATCTAGCTTGTTTAGGCAGGACTGCTTTTAGCTATCTTTTATCTACCTGACAGCAAGACACTGTTCCTTGGATGCTAAAATTTGCAACTTGAAAAATATGTTCTTTATTCATGGATATTCTTCAAGATATTTGACTCAAAATCAAAAATCCATGCTTTGTCTGGTTTAAATGAAAAGATCCAGGAGGGTTTGTTTGTCGCACTACTCTATTCTAGACTGCTTACCATTGCACATTGGTCTGAACTGGGATAGTGTAGTGTATGCCAAAATCACCGCCTCAAGCTTCAGATGGCTTTCATGCCTAGGCTTGGCCTGATTGGAAAGTATAAGGTGGACAAACAAATAACCCCTGGCATTAAGAAAAAGAACAACAAAATTAATCGATCATCAAGTTTGTTTTCACAGCTTTGTTTGAACAAGACTTGTCTGTCTAGGGTAGAATTTGTTAGCTTTGCGCAGTCCTTGCCTTCTCATGTCTAGCTACCGTGATTATGTGGTGATGCTTTTACTTCAAAATGACAAAATCACATGCCTTCATCTTGTTTCACAGATTGTTAAATTGAGCTGAGCACATGATCATTAGTGTTACTGTTGGCATATTTTTGCATTAAATGTCTTTGCAATTCTATTCATTTCGAAGCTTTGCATCTTTTTACATGCTCCTTGATGCTTGCATTGCCAAAGGGGGAGAGATTTCCTATGTTCTCTGCCGCTAGAAGGCATAACTTCTATAGGGGGAGATATTTTTGACATAAAGGGGGAGAAAAATTTGCTCAACTCAGGGGGAGTTTTTATCAAAGGGGAGTTTTGCCGAAGGGGCTTTTACTCTTTTACAAAGGGGGAGAAAATTTCTTTTATCAAGTGACATGCTTTGGCTCTTTTCTGAGTTTTTATGGTCACTTGTGTGCTGAAAATTTTTACATTTTCTTGAACTTCAATTTGGTTGTCAATGCACTCATCAAGGGGGAGATTGAGAAACCAAGGGTTGGTTTCGGTGTTTTGTGATGAGTGATTGACAGGCCTTTTTACCCTCTGTTCGAAGGGTACCTCCGAAGGGGCTTCGGAGGTGGTACCTCCGTAGGGTGTTCGGAGGTGGTGTCACCGAAGTGTGTTCGGAGGTGTTTGTTTGCTGCAGCTGTGCAGCGGAGTGTGGCTGTCGGAGGGGTCCGGCAGTACACGATGACTGGGTTCGTACCGATGGCTTCGGTACTTTGGGCGGTACACCGGAGTGTGTACCGGAGGTTGCTAACCCGGAGAGGTCTCCGGAGTACTGGATACACTTGTCTGCTTGTCTGTGGTGCGCAGGGATTTCGGAGGCGACGGACAAGGTTCGAGCCGGGTGGACCTGGGTCAGGCGGGAGGCTTGATGCCAGGGGAGCGGGGAGCTCCGTCACGGTGGCTGCGAAGGTGGTCCGGGTCGGTCCTCGGGTCGAGGCGTGCCAGGTGAAGGCAGAGAGTGCGGAGCGTAGCTCCGGCTGAAAGTGCTCCGAGACAAAGTCCTCGGAAGTGAGGCACTTCGAAGGTACTCCGAATGGAGTGACTTCGGAGTTGATGGATCAAGTCCTCTGCGGAGGCAAGGTGTTCGAAGTGTGCTCCGGAGGGAGACACTCGAAGGTGCCCGACGAAGGTCTCAGAAGTCGAGGCGCATCGAAGGCATGGTCCGGGTGAGGCTCGTCGAGGAGTGTGCTCGGGGAGAGGCACTGCGACGGAGTGCTCATGGAATGCTTCATGCGGAGGCCTTGGACGAAGGAGGGACTTCGAAGGGTGGAACTCCGAAGGTGGGCTTCGGAGTGAGGTTGACTTGAGGTGCTTCGGCCATGCATGGCTTCGGTACACGGACGGGCGGTGTTCGAGCTGGGAGTAGCTGCGAAGCTGTGGTGATCCACTCCGAAGGTGGTGGTGCGAAGGCCCAAGGGCTTTGACGGCTTCGGCTCAAAACCGTCACTATATCGAAGGACTTCTTCGGCGGAGCGAAGGCCAACAGGCTGCAGGCTTCTCGCCGAAGCTACCGCACCCTCCGGTGCGAAGGGAGGTTCCAGAAGTCAACTCTGTAAAGGCTGACACTGTCTGTTCTGAAAAAGGCTGACACTGTCCCCTCTGCAGCTGACAGAGAAGCCTCCAGAATAAAGGTGGACTACCTTTTGTACCCCTTGGTTCTGTAGAGACAAATCAGTTGTAAACCCTAGGGGTAAAGTAGTCACTTCCTTAGGATGAAGCCGTGGGCTATAAATATGGGGGCTCGGTAGGTAACATTTAACACTTTGAGCATTTACTGTTGAGCTCCTGTACACAGACCTCGCTGGTTATCATCCAGAGTTCAATATATTTTGTGTTCCTTGTTCAAGCGGTGAAGCCCTGCTTCCTTGTGCTTTTGCTTGAGCTCGCGTTGCATACCTCGCTTGTTTTTAGTTCACCGAAGCCTGTCTTGGCGAAGGGTGTTTTTCTCGCGAAGTGTGTTTTACAGTGTGCTGTCGCTCTGTGTAACACGAGGCAAGACCTCGCTGCTTACTAGCGAAGCCCTGGTCGTATCCCGTTTTGCTTCCTGTGTCGAAGCCCTTAGCGTAGTCCATTTTGTGTGCGTGTAGACCTTCGAGTACGAAGCCCAGCACCAGTTGCTGTCGCCAAAGTACTTGGTCGAAGTCCTCAGAGGGCTGTTCACTCTTGCGAAGGGTGAAGTGCGAAGCTTGCTCAAAGCACCTCGTGTGCGGAGCAGCACTGACTTAGCAGAGTAGATTTTCGAGGGTTGTAAGTGGAGCGAAGTCTTCTTGACTTCGAACTTTTGTCTCTCCGAAGCCTGTGTTCGAAGGTGTCGAAGTACCTCCGAACCAGACCTTCGAAGGCTGTGTTCGAAGCCTGTTCCGCAGAAGACAGAACAGAACCGAAGGCTAAGTTTTTAGCCCGAAATTTTAAAAGCTCCCATTCACCCCCCCTCTGGTCGCCGTTTCCGGTCCAACACACTTCTTCTCTACAAATAGTATGTGGAAATTCACTAAGTATTTCTATCAAGCCCGTGGAGCTTAAACTACAATCGTGGTGGCTATGATACCAGTTGTCAAGCTTAGGAATAATACCTTCCCAAACTCTTTGTGCATTAAGTCCCTTTACTAGGAAAAAGCAGTGTACACAACAACAAGTAGATACAACAGAGTTCCACATGGATTAAATGAAATTACATGTAGTCATTTGCATGGCTTAAACATCTTGAAGAAAGATTAACTAAGCAAAACATAAACAGCAGATAACGGCCTTTTCCCCAAGCGCTCGAGTATGGCCAAGCCTCACGCCTCCTCTTCATCTTCATCAGAGTAGATACCTTCAACTTCTAGAGAGGTTTGAAATGATGGGTTGAGTACATTGGTACTCAACAAGCAACCCATAACGATGCAAATAATGCAAGGGAATAACAAGGACACATAATAGGGTTCATTTGCATAAAGCTGATTTTCAGTTAAAATAATTGTAAAACATCTACAAGTAATAAAGACTATACTATGAACAAATTTCAATCGAAGTAGTGCATTAACATTGATAGGTTATTATAGAATGAAAGTGGAAGGTTATTCTAAGCGTGAAAATATAACTTTGCCCATCCATGACCGTAGGCTCAGCTATTCGAATAGATTTTAACTCTGATCAGAGATGTTCAGTTTTACCCACAAGGCACAGTCTTGGTTAGTGTCAGGATACCACCACGGTACTTCGACCCAAGTCCATGCCAAGGCCTTTTGCATACCGTACAAACATACAAACACCCCCTAAGGTTGCTCTTCCCGAAGGGACAACCCTAGTGGATTAAGTCCCCTCTTGTGCCAAGTGATATTCAGGCCTGAGGGTGTGACCCACCATGAACCGTCACCCTTGATACCACTGGTGTTGTAAGCAAGTACAAGTAATACTCTATGTTAGACCATACCCATTAGACTTGTGGTAGTACAAAAGTGCATTGCAATAGTAGCCACAAACTTATCATTAATCGCCATGTGTGATACATCACAAAACACTAGCATGCACCCACGACCAGCCATTTTTAGTATTTTAATTGGTCAAATTTTAATCCAAACCCCTAACGGTAGAAACCCTGGCATAGCGTACAATTTAATCAACATGAAAGACAAAAAATTCATCATTAAAGAGGTGAATAATTAACCCATTTTAAACAACTAGTTGAACTAAGCATGACTAAGCAGTTATTCTTATATCGATCAACTCCACCCTTATTAAGGTATGAGCTGAACCAGTATTTTACCTAGGTTGACAAGAGGTATGGAAATAATTGAACGAGGCCATAATAAAGACAGTGTGCATAGCTAAACAATCATATTAGCATGTTAGATCCTAATAATTATGCATTAAGCTAAAGCAAAATAATTTATAAAAATTAGGATTCGACATGTTCAAATGTTCAGGTAGCTTGCCTTGGTCCATGAAATCTTAGTCTTCGATGAAGTATGACTCTAGAGGTAGGATATCGACGGTGTCTATGCATTCACATACATAAATAATGCAAAACAGTACATCAATACTCTTGAACAATACAAAAACAATGCATAAATAGATTTTTTGCAATTTTATGAAAACATGTCAATTTGAATCACTCCAAACAGAGCTAGGACGAATTAATTATGCATTTTAGAAGATTTAACTTAGTTGTGAACCAAAATAGTACTACTATGCAAGACAGGTTTTAATTTCTACAAAGTAGAGGGGCTAAAACGCAAAAATGCCAAAATTGCCTTGGTAGCCTCTGCAAGCAGTAGCTAGCAAGGCGTAGGGCATGACGTGGTGGGTGATGGGTGCGGCGCGAGGTGGCCAGCGTGGCGTCGTGGGGTGGTGTAACACCCCAAATTTTTCAAAACAATAAAAATATTATTAAATTCAATTTATTGAAACTATTATTTCAGAAAATACTTTTAAATCCCTTTTATACCCGTTTGAGCTACAACATAGAGTAGATGACCAAATTAGGAGGTGAAACTTTTTGTATATGATCCTAAGACCAAAATATAATTTTGAGAATTTTTATAAATTTTTACCAGCCTTGGAAGTAGCCCTAATATTTTAATCTATTTTCTGGAATTATTTTTATTCAGAAAAGTATTAAAACAGTATTGGGCTCCCCTTTCCCCTCCCCTCTCTCCCGGCCGGCCCAGCCCACTCCTCCTCGCGCGCGCGCCACCTGACAACCGGGTCCCACCCGTCAGTGACCCCCTCTCCTCTCTCGCGCGCATCCGACACCGCGGCCCCGCCTGTCAGTCCCCTCTCTCGCGCGCTCGCACCCGCTGACCACCTTGGCCCACCTGTCGGACCCGTCTTCCCCGCGGGATCCGCCCCCAAATCCCCCCCCCGCCGGCCGAAACCCTAGCCCCCCCCCTCGGATTCGCACTCGCCGGCCCCCTCACCTTAATTGCTCGACGGCATTGATTTCCCCAGCCTCCGCCGACCGTTTCCCCCTTTAATTCACCGCGTCATCGCCCCTGGTTTGGCGCTCGCATGCACGGCAGGAGCTCGCCGGCGTTGAAGAGAGCTTTTACTCCCGGCCTCCCTCGATTACGCCCCCTCTGCCCCCGCCGATGACCCTATATAAACCCTCCGGCCGTCCGCAACGCGCCCCCACGCTCACACGCTGCGAGATCCAACAGAGCCCTTGCACTCCGCACTTTAGCGCATCACCACCGCCCGTCCTTCAGCCGCCGCTCACCGTCGCCGGAGCCCCTCTCCGTCCACGCCGACCGCACCGTCGTGACCACCGGAACCTCACCGACCTCGGCCACCCCTCCGCCGACGTCGAACCCCGCCGGATCGCCGTCGCCGCCAAGGACCCGAACGCCTCCACCGCCCACGCTCGTCGCCGGCCTCACTCCGTCGACCCCGGACCACCGCAACGGTACCCTCTTGTTCCCCTCGGTACCCCCTTTCCGTTTTTAGCCCTAGCTAGACTAGATAGCCTTCGACCTCACCGGAATCGCTCGCCGTCGTATCACCGGAGTCGGGGAAGAAGGGGTACTTTACCCCCCCGACACGCACTGTGCCGGATTCAATCCTGGCCGTGCGATCCAGATCCAACGCTCGGGTTAAATCATCTGTTCGGTTTAATCCTGGCCGTCGGATCTGAGTGAAGCGGTACGGTGCGATCTCGTGCGTCCATCTGTATTTAAAACCCGCGTTAAATCCCGTGCGTCCACGTGGTACCGGTTCGAACGTTTTAATCCTGGCCGTCCATCACAACTTACGCGTCCCGCCTCGCCCTCGCGCGTCGGATCTGGATCCGACGGTCCAGATCGACCCGGCGCACGCGCACAGTGCGCGGGTTCACCGTGGGCCTGGCTCACCGTGGACCCGAGAGGTTTAAAATTTGAAAATAAATTCCAGAAATGCTTTTAAACTTGTAAAATTCATATCTAATGCATTTGGACTCTAAAAATTACCATTCTAATTTTAGAAAATGCATAAAATTATTCTCTACATATTTATGCAATAAAAACAGTAGGTTTATTTTGACATTTTCATGTTTATTCAAATAATTATTCAAAAGCCTTTAGGATTAAAATATGGATTAAAATATTTAGACTTCAGAAAAATTTATATTAATTTCCTTTCTGTCCATTCACTGAAAACCACCAAATTGACATGAACTTTTCATTTCACACTTATTTGAGAATTCAATATGACAATAATCACATTTAAACATTTGTTTTCTAAAAAGGACAACCCTTCATTTTAATCCCTTTAAAATTATTCAGAACCTTAACCTTCGAGTTTATTTATTTTTAATCAAACCAACTTTAACTTATATGCTTGTAATGTAATGTTATATGGTTGATTGAGTGTTATGCTCTTTTTGTTTTACTCTTTATATTAAAAAGACTACGACGCCGCCGAGGAGCCGGAATACTTCCCGGAAGTCCCTCCCTCTCCCTTTGCTGAACAAGGCAAGTCACCAAACAATTCTTTTGAGCATATTGAACCCATGTCTGAATTGACTATCGCTAAAACACATAGGTTATGTATATGCATTAGTCAAATGAACCCTTACATTATATTTATTTAGGATCCCCCGACCTTGATGTGCAACCCAAGCCATGCTATCTCGCCTAACCTCCTTGTCACCATATGATCAATGATATTAGCTAGTGTCCAATGTATTGGCACGGCCGCTATAGGATAAAAATGAGTCGTAGTGAAATGGTTCTGTTATATGATCCCGTTACTTCTTATCTTTGGAAATTCTGTTGGTGATGAGTCATGGTTGTGAGTGTATGCATGGTGGGTTCCGGGTGCAAGCTAGGGCATTGGTCAGTCGCACCCGGGGCACTATAAGGACCGGTCTGAGGGATCCGTTGCAATACACTTACGTACTAACCACAAGTCTAGTGGGTAAGTCCTAACTAAAGTATGGGTTGTTCCAAACCGAGGCCACCACTTGGAGATGGGTCGAGTTGCACCTGCGGGTGACTTGTACCAATGTGGCGCAAAAGGGGGTGCGACGTTAGCCGGGATGCGGCCCGGCGCGCCGGCGAAACCTAGAGCGGGTGGTTATCGCTTGGAACATCTCATATTGAGGTTTTGGCACGAGTTCCCGTGAAATGGGTCATCTCGTTGAGATGAGTGCGTGCCTTGTGGGTACAGTAGTACATCTCTGATCAGAGTCTTAAATCTTTTCGAAAAGCCGAGCCCACGGTCAAGGGCGGGTTGCGTGACATCCCCCAGTTAGTTTACTTGAATATGGATGTGCATGTTGTTTGTCATGTAAGGACCGTTGTGCGAGGAGGTAAAACGTACTCCTCGAGTTAGTTGATGTTGATGATGCTCATGTTTACTTTCCGCATGATTAAAATATGATTACACTAAATGCCATAACTGCAACTGCTTTATTCCGCATTGTTAGCCTTTATCCTTCCTTGTTTATTATCCTGCATTATTATTTGCATTTGCGGTGGCTTGTTGAGTACTCTTTGTACTCATACCCGTTGGACCCCACAGAGGATGCTTATCTCGAAGACGGTCTGGAGTAGCGACCCAGTCAAGAAGAAAAATCCTGAAGAAGAAGTTCGTCATGCCGTTTTCTAATTATTTTACTCTACTGTTTTATTAAAACAATGTTGTAATAAATATGGTCTGCGTACCATGAATTTTACCGTATGTACGTTGTCGCATGATGAACCTCTTGTATTATTGTCTTTCTATGGAAATTCAATAATGTCTCGATTTTGTTTAAATCGGGGCGCTACAAGATGGTATCAGAGCCAGGTTGACTGTAGGAAGCCAAACAGACCCGCCTAGCCATTAACCATAGGAAATTATTTCTTGAAAATCTACTTCATAAACTTTGTTCCTCTCCTCACTTTTATTCAACTTGCTGTTTTGTAGATGCCAGTCTACCAAGTCCACAGTTACTGCCGCCACTACGAGGGCTTCGTCCGGGAGCTCCGCATGATGCTCACCTTCCTCGGGTTCCTCTTCGAACCCGAATTTCAAGGAGTCTACCCCGACGAGTTCGCCGGGCCTTGCGACGTCTCCCTCACCGTCCATGGCTCCGGAGAACATCTGCCGCCCTACACCACCGCACTTGGAGGCCCGACTTTCGACGTCGCGTGCCAACGAGTCGCCCTCCAGGCCCTCATGGAGCTGAGGATGATCTACGACGATCGTCTTCAGAACTCATCCTTCCGGCTTGTGCCGAAGCGTACTCCCGGAGCCCACCGTAGTATCTACCTCGGAGTTCACTCCGTGCGCGATCCGGTCATGGCTCGGCAGTCGCGTCTTCTGCAGGCCATGGATGATCTCCACACCGAGGCGGTGCTCGACGCCGACGAGCACCATGAGGCGGTTGCGTTTCTTCGGGAAGAAACGAAGAACCTGATCCAGCAGAACGGCGAGCTGCAGCGCAAGATCATGGAGCTGCAGAAGGACATCGCGGAGATGGTTCCTCTTCTTCCAAGGAAGAAGAAGCCTATCCGTGAGCCCCTCCCTCGCCCCAAGAGGATCCCGCCACGACCCTCCCCCGCCAGACCTTCCACCAGCGCCCCTACACCACGCCCCGGCCTCGTCTCCGACTCCATCATCGAGAATTTTCTCGAGCCCACCATCCCTCTGGAGCCGCGCACTCGTGGTTCCGAGAGCACGGAGACCGCCTCCGGTGGCGAGTAGGCGTTAGGAGACGCGAGAATAAATAAAAAGAATTATTTTGTATGTGGTGCTACCCGCGACGAGTGTGTTGTGGGTAGAATAAGAGCGTGATTGTAATGAACATTTATACCACTCTCTATACTTATGTGCTTGAATTTTATATGGTATTTTTGGTTGTATTATTATTTCGTCATCTTTTTCTTCATCACTTTGGATATTCAGAAGATGACCGACCACCAGAACACCGGCTCCAACAACGGAGCAGGAGGGAGCCGTGATGCGCCTGAGGGTGTTGTACCCAACTGGGGTGCGACAGGCCCACGTCAGTCTGGGTCGCCTTCCGCCAACCACCCCACCTTGGCGGAAATGATGGCGAACCAGAATCATCTGATCACCGCCCTCCTCACCCAAATGCAGCACCAACAGGCTCAGTTGGACCGTCTGCAGAACGGGGAACCCGCCCCTCGCGCACCAGTACCCGCGGCCGCTCCGCAACTCTCCGAGTTCTTGCGCGTGCGCCCGCCCATCTTCTCGAGCACAACCAACCCGATGGAGGCTGGAGATTGGCTTCGCACCATCGAGAAGAAGCTCGACCTCCTCCCTGCACAGACCGGGAGCGAGTGGCCTTCGCCACTCATCAGCTCCAGGGTCCCGCCGCTGAATGGTGGGACAACTACCGTGCGTCCCAGCCAGAGGGCCACATGGTGACTTGGGCGGAGTTCACCATCGCCTTTCGTGCCGCCCACGTCCCCGCCGGTGTCATCGCGGTGAAGCAGCAGGAGTTCCGCGACCTGCAACAAGGCAACCGAACTGTCATGGAGTACCTCCATGAGTTCAACCGCCTCGCTCGCTACGCACCGGAGGAAGTGCGCACCGACGCCCTCCGCCAAGCCAAGTTCCTCAGGGGACTTAAGGATGAGCTGTCCATCCAGCTCGTCGCCGCCGACTTCGCCGACTTCCAGCGGCTGGTCAATAAAGCGCTCATCCAAGAGACTGAGCAGAACAAGCTGGACCTCAAGAAGAGGAAGATGATCGCCTTCAAGCACCAGCAGGCGAACACTCAGAGGCCCCGCTTCGTTCCTCCGCCACCAGCGCCCGCCTACCATCCTCGGCCCGCCTACAGGCCACCTCATGCAGCCGGTGGATCCAACGCCGGGCATCCTCGCCCCGCTCCACCAGCTCCGGCCGCTCAGCCGGCACCAGCCGCCAAGGCCCCGATCTTGAGGGATCGCCAAGGAAGGCCGGTCGTCTGCTTCAACTGCCGCAAGGAAGGTCACTACTCGCACCAGTGTCCTCACCCCAAGCAGAACCAAGGCGCAGCACCCCACCAGGCCGTCCGCGCCCGCGTCAACCACATCAGCGCGGAGGAAGCTCAGGAGGCTCCTGAAGTCGTACTCGGTACGTTTACTATAAATTCCGTACCGGCCGTCGTATTATTTGACTCTGGAGCAACCCACTCCTTTGTCTCGGAAGATTTTGCAAAAACAAACCTGCTGGACGTGCTCCCTCTACCAATTCCCATGGAGATTGCCACCCCCGGCAATAGGACCTCAGCTCGCTTCTACAGCCCTAAGGTTCAACTTGACATCCAAGGGGTGCTGTTTCGGGCCGAGCCTGTCCTTATCCAATGCACCGGACTCGACCTTATTCTAGGTATGGATTGGTTGATGAAGCACAAGGGAGTGATCGACTGTGCCAACAAGTCCGTCACGGTGACCAGTCCTGAAGGCGTAACCGTCACCTTCCGGATGACCAGTCGCAAACCACTCGGAGCATCCCTTCGCTCAATAGCTCTTGAAGAGGTGCCAATAGTCAAGGAGTTTGCAGATGTTTTCCCCGAAGATCTGCCCGGAATGCCTCCCAAGCGGGACATCGAATTCAGAATCGAGCTTGTCCCGGGGACCACTCCAATCTCCAAGCGCCCATACCGCATGGCCGCCAATGAACTAGCCGAAGTCAAGAGCAACATCGAAGACCTAGAGCAGAAAGGTTACATCCGACCGAGTACCTCACCTTGGGGTGCACCGGTCATATTTGCCATGAAGAAGGACAAGACCAAGAGGATGTGCGTGGACTATAGAGCCTTGAACGACGTAACCATCAAGAACAAATACCCATTGCCTCGGATCGACGACCTGTTCGATCAGCTGAAAGGATCCTCGGTGTTTTCCAAGATTGACCTCAGGTCAGGTTACCACCAGTTGAGGATCAGGGAGGAAGATATACCCAAGACAGCCTTCACCTCCCGCTATGGACTCTACGAGTACACTGTGATGTCGTTCGGACTCACGAATGCCCCGGCCTTCTTCATGAACATGATGAACAATGTATTCATGGAGTTCTTGGACAAGTTCATCGTGGTATTCATCGACGATATCCTCGTTTACTCCAAGACCAAGGAAGAACACGAGACTCACCTCCGTCTGACCCTCGGAAAGCTAAGGGAGCAGCAACTGTACGCCAAATACAGCAAATGCGAATTTTGGTCGTCTGAGGTGAAGTTCCTCGGCCATGTCATATCTGCCGGAGGAATAGCAGTAGACCCAACCACCGTTGAAGCGGTAACCAACTGGCTGCAGCCCTCGACCGTGACCGAGATCCGGAGTTTTCTCGGATTGGCCGGATACTACCGCCGGTTCATCGAGAATTTTTCCAAGATCGCCAAGCCCATGACCAGACTTCTGCAGAAAGAGGTGAAGTTTGATTGGACCCCCGACTGCGAAGAAAGCTTCCAGACTCTCAAGAAGAAGCTTGTGTCAGCTCCCATTCTGACTCTGCCAGACATCCGGAAAGACTTCCACGTCTACTGTGATGCCTCTCGTCAAGGATTGGGATGTGTCTTAATGCAAGAAGGGAAAGTGATATCCTACGCCTCCCGGCAATTGAGACCGCATGAGCTGAACTACCCAACCCACGACCTGGAACTAGCAGCCGTGGTTCATGCCTTGAAGATATGGAGACATTACCTTGTGGGAAACCGGTGTGAGGTCTTCACCGACCACAAGAGCCTCAAGTATATATTCACCCAACCAGATCTGAACCTCAGGCAAAGAAGATGGTTGGAACTGATCAAGGATTACGACTTGGGCATCCATTATCATCCGGGCAAGGCGAACGTGGTGGCAGACGCCCTTAGTCGAAAAGGGTACTGCAATGCCATCATGATTCAAGACCAGGCTCCTCTACTTTATAAAGAGATGGAAAGGCTAAACCTAGGGATCACCACTCGAGCGTACCTCGCTGCTTTGGAGTCTCGGCCTGTCTTAATAGACCAGATCCGAGAGAAGCAGAAGGAAGACCCGGACATCCTGGAGATCCAGCAAAACATGAGGAAGGGTAAAGCCCCCGGATTCTCCGAGGATGAACATGGTACCATCTGGTTCGGAAACCGAGTATGCGTACCCAACATACCTGAGTTGAAGACTCTCATCCTTCAAGAAGCCCACGATACTCTTTACTCCATTCATCCCGGGAGTACGAAGATGTACCAAGACCTGAAGGAGAAATATTGGTGGGTCAGCATGAAGAGAGAAATAGCTGAGTATGTGGCCAAGTGCGACACATGCCGGCGAGTCAAGGCAGAGCATCAGAGACCTGCCGGACTGCTTCAACCCCTCAAGGTCCCTGAATGGAAGTGGGAAGAAATAGGAATGGACTTCATCACGGGACTGCCCAGGACCCAAGCTGGTCATGATTCTATCTGGGTGATCGTTGATCGACTCACCAAGGTAGCCCACTTTGTTCCGGTCAAGACAACTTACACCGTCGCCAAGTTGGCTGAGTTGTATATGACCCGGATCGTGTGCCTCCACGGAGTTCCCAAGAAGATTGTATCTGACCGCGGGAGTCAGTTTACCTCCAAGTTTTGGAAGAACCTTCAAGAGGGACTCGGCACCCGGCTGAACTTTAGCACCGCCTATCATCCACAGACCGACGGTCAAACCGAAAGGGTCAACCAGATATTGGAGGATATGCTTAGAGCTTGTGCTCTAGACTTTGGCGGAATGTGGGACAAGAACTTACCTTATGCAGAGTTCTCCTACAACAACAGCTATCAAGCCAGCCTGCAAATGTCCCCGTTCGAAGCACTCTATGGGCGTAAGTGCAGAACGCCGTTGCTCTGGGATCAAACTGGAGAATCACAACTGTTTGGGACTGATTTATTGAGAGAAGCCGAAGAGAAAGTTAAGATCATAAGAGACCGACTGAAGGCAGCCCAATCCAGGCAAAAGAGCTACGCCGATAACCGTCGAAGAGATCTAGCCTTTGAGGAGGGCGATTATGTCTACCTCCGAGTCACTCCCCTCCGTGGCACTCAAAGGTTCAACATGAAGGGCAAACTAGCACCCCGCTACGTCGGACCTTTCCAGATCCTCCGTCGACAAGGAGAAGTGGCATATCAACTTGAACTGCCTCCATCCTTGGCAGGAGTTCATGATGTGTTCCATGTCTCGCAGCTGAAGAAGTGTCTCCGTGTACCCACCGAGCAAGCCGACCTTCAGCAGCTCAACGTCCAAGAAGACTTGACCTACATAGAGAGACCCGTCAAGATCTTGGAAATCAAGGAAAGAGTAACCAGAAGTCGCGTCGTCCGCTTCTGCAAAGTCCAATGGAACAACCATCCCGCCGAAGAAGCCACTTGGGAAAAAGAAGACGAGCTGAAAGCCCAATACCCCGAGCTATTCGAGTAGTGTTCCAATCTCGAGGACGAGATTCTTGTAAGGGGGATAGGTTTGTAACACCCCAAATTTTTCAAAACAATAAAAATATTATTAAATTCAATTTATTGAAACTATTATTTCAGAAAATACTTTTAAATCCCTTTTATACCCGTTTGAGCTACAACATAGAGTAGATGACCAAATTAGGAGGTGAAACTTTTTGTATATGATCCTAAGACCAAAATATAATTTTGAGAATTTTTATAAATTTTTACCAGCCTTGGAAGTAGCCCTAATATTTTAATCTATTTTCTGGAATTATTTTTATTCAGAAAAGTATTAAAACAGTATTGGGCTCCCCTTTCCCCTCCCCTCTCTCCCGGCCGGCCCAGCCCACTCCTCCTCGCGCGCGCGCCACCTGACAACCGGGTCCCACCCGTCAGTGACCCCCTCTCCTCTCTCGCGCGCATCCGACACCGCGGCCCCGCCTGTCAGTCCCCTCTCTCGCGCGCTCGCACCCGCTGACCACCTTGGCCCACCTGTCGGACCCGTCTTCCCCGCGGGATCCGCCCCCAAATCCCCCCCCCCGCCGGCCGAAACCCTAGCCCCCCCCTCGGATTCGCACTCGCCGGCCCCCTCACCTTAATTGCTCGACGGCATTGATTTCCCCAGCCTCCGCCGACCGTTTCCCCCTTTAATTCACCGCGTCATCGCCCCTGGTTTGGCGCTCGCATGCACGGCAGGAGCTCGCCGGCGTTGAAGAGAGCTTTTACTCCCGGCCTCCCTCGATTACGCCCCCTCTGCCCCCGCCGATGACCCTATATAAACCCTCCGGCCGTCCGCAACGCGCCCCCACGCTCACACGCTGCGAGATCCAACAGAGCCCTTGCACTCCGCACTTTAGCGCATCACCACCGCCCGTCCTTCAGCCGCCGCTCACCGTCGCCGGAGCCCCTCTCCGTCCACGCCGACCGCACCGTCGTGACCACCGGAACCTCACCGACCTCGGCCACCCCTCCGCCGACGTCGAACCCCGCCGGATCGCCGTCGCCGCCAAGGACCCGAACGCCTCCACCGCCCACGCTCGTCGCCGGCCTCACTCCGTCGACCCCGGACCACCGCAACGGTACCCTCTTGTTCCCCTCGGTACCCCCTTTCCGTTTTTAGCCCTAGCTAGACTAGATAGCCTTCGACCTCACCGGAATCGCTCGCCGTCGTATCACCGGAGTCGGGGAAGAAGGGGTACTTTACCCCCCCGACACGCACTGTGCCGGATTCAATCCTGGCCGTGCGATCCAGATCCAACGCTCGGGTTAAATCATCTGTTCGGTTTAATCCTGGCCGTCGGATCTGAGTGAAGCGGTACGGTGCGATCTCGTGCGTCCATCTGTATTTAAAACCCGCGTTAAATCCCGTGCGTCCACGTGGTACCGGTTCGAACGTTTTAATCCTGGCCGTCCATCACAACTTACGCGTCCCGCCTCGCCCTCGCGCGTCGGATCTGGATCCGACGGTCCAGATCGACCCGGCGCACGCGCACAGTGCGCGGGTTCACCGTGGGCCTGGCTCACCGTGGACCCGAGAGGTTTAAAATTTGAAAATAAATTCCAGAAATGCTTTTAAACTTGTAAAATTCATATCTAATGCATTTGGACTCTAAAAATTACCATTCTAATTTTAGAAAATGCATAAAATTATTCTCTACATATTTATGCAATAAAAACAGTAGGTTTATTTTGACATTTTCATGTTTATTCAAATAATTATTCAAAAGCCTTTAGGATTAAAATATGGATTAAAATATTTAGACTTCAGAAAAATTTATATTAATTTCCTTTCTGTCCATTCACTGAAAACCACCAAATTGACATGAACTTTTCATTTCACACTTATTTGAGAATTCAATATGACAATAATCACATTTAAACATTTGTTTTCTAAAAAGGACAACCCTTCATTTTAATCCCTTTAAAATTATTCAGAACCTTAACCTTCGAGTTTATTTATTTTTAATCAAACCAACTTTAACTTATATGCTTGTAATGTAATGTTATATGGTTGATTGAGTGTTATGCTCTTTTTGTTTTACTCTTTATATTAAAAAGACTACGACGCCGCCGAGGAGCCGGAATACTTCCCGGAAGTCCCTCCCTCTCCCTTTGCTGAACAAGGCAAGTCACCAAACAATTCTTTTGAGCATATTGAACCCATGTCTGAATTGACTATCGCTAAAACACATAGGTTATGTATATGCATTAGTCAAATGAACCCTTACATTATATTTATTTAGGATCCCCCGACCTTGATGTGCAACCCAAGCCATGCTATCTCGCCTAACCTCCTTGTCACCATATGATCAATGATATTAGCTAGTGTCCAATGTATTGGCACGGCCGCTATAGGATAAAAATGAGTCGTAGTGAAATGGTTCTGTTATATGATCCCGTTACTTCTTATCTTTGGAAATTCTGTTGGTGATGAGTCATGGTTGTGAGTGTATGCATGGTGGGTTCCGGGTGCAAGCTAGGGCATTGGTCAGTCGCACCCGGGGCACTATAAGGACCGGTCTGAGGGATCCGTTGCAATACACTTACGTACTAACCACAAGTCTAGTGGGTAAGTCCTAACTAAAGTATGGGTTGTTCCAAACCGAGGCCACCACTTGGAGATGGGTCGAGTTGCACCTGCGGGTGACTTGTACCAATGTGGCGCAAAAGGGGGTGCGACGTTAGCCGGGATGCGGCCCGGCGCGCCGGCGAAACCTAGAGCGGGTGGTTATCGCTTGGAACATCTCATATTGAGGTTTTGGCACGAGTTCCCGTGAAATGGGTCATCTCGTTGAGATGAGTGCGTGCCTTGTGGGTACAGTAGTACATCTCTGATCAGAGTCTTAAATCTTTTCGAAAAGCCGAGCCCACGGTCAAGGGCGGGTTGCGTGACATCCCCCAGTTAGTTTACTTGAATATGGATGTGCATGTTGTTTGTCATGTAAGGACCGTTGTGCGAGGAGGTAAAACGTACTCCTCGAGTTAGTTGATGTTGATGATGCTCATGTTTACTTTCCGCATGATTAAAATATGATTACACTAAATGCCATAACTGCAACTGCTTTATTCCGCATTGTTAGCCTTTATCCTTCCTTGTTTATTATCCTGCATTATTATTTGCATTTGCGGTGGCTTGTTGAGTACTCTTTGTACTCATACCCGTTGGACCCCACAGAGGATGCTTATCTCGAAGACGGTCTGGAGTAGCGACCCAGTCAAGAAGAAAAATCCTGAAGAAGAAGTTCGTCATGCCGTTTTCTAATTATTTTACTCTACTGTTTTATTAAAACAATGTTGTAATAAATATGGTCTGCGTACCATGAATTTTACCGTATGTACGTTGTCGCATGATGAACCTCTTGTATTATTGTCTTTCTATGGAAATTCAATAATGTCTCGATTTTGTTTAAATCGGGGCGCTACAGGTGGGCGGCTAGCAGCTAGCGCACGGCGTGGCGTGACGCAGCCAACGCGCGGCACAGCGCGGCCAGCGGCCGACACGTGACGTGACACGACAGCGATGGCGACAACTTTAGCCACATGATGACGAGCAAGGAGAAAAGTAGGAATAAGGGGAGAAGGGAGGGACCACACCGAGGGCACGATGACGATGACAATCCTCCGATGATGAGAGAGCTCGGAAGTAGGGAATGGTGGAAAATGGGTGAAAGAACAGAATGGAGAGATAGGGAATGACCCAATAAATTTGTTTGCGTGAGGGGCAGCGGTTCTAGCGTCGTGGGAGCGGCCTCGACGCGATGTGGTCGTTGAGTTCGGAACGGCATATGCATGTGAGCCATGGAGAGAGGTTCCTGTGTGGTAGTTAATGGAAGAGAGAAAGTAAAAGAGAGGAAGGTGGAAGGAAGGAGATTGCAGCCGGGTCCCATGCGTAAGAGAGATAAAGCCTAAAGAGAGAAATAAATCTAAAAAAGAAAAAAATATAATTATGGAAAAATAACTTTTCATAATTCTGAATTATTTTATGAAAAGCCAAATTATTATTATTATTATTATTATTATTATGTTTAATTTATATATAAATTTTTAATCACGAGTGTTACAAATATATCCCCCTTAAAAGGAATATTGACCTCAAGATTGAGTGGAACTGGCGAAGAGTTGTGGGTGTGAGGTTTTTAGCTCCTCCTCACGCTCCCAAGTGGCATCGGCTTCCAAGTGATTACTCCACTAGACCTAGCAGAAATGGATTACCTTCCTTCGTGTCCTCCGCTTAATGGTGTAAGGATGTGGTGGGCTTCTCAATATAAGTTAGATATTCTTGTACCTCAATTTTCTTTAGGTTTGCTTGCTCTGTTGGTACTATAATACACTTCTTCAGTTGTGAGACTTGGTGTTGGACCAAAATAGGCGACAATAGGGGGTGAATGCAAGCTTTAAAATTTATTCTTCTGAAAAACAGACTTCGAACACACCCTCTGGAGTGTCTGGTCTAGAGGTATTGATTACACTCTGAACACTTACTTCGCACAGGGCAAAAGTTCAAAGCTTAGAAGACTTTTCTCACACTCTGACACCCAAAAAGCACGAAGCAGGGCTTCTTAAGAGTAGGCTTTGCACATGGAGGTGCTCGGAGTCATACTCCGCATGACAACACTTCACTTCAGACAGAATCTCCTCAAAGGACTTCATTTTGATGCTCCGCACTAGCAAATGGTACTAGCCTTCGCACTGAAACAGTACTCTAGATAGGACTTAGCAAAACTGTGCCACCACAGGGGCTTCAATAGACACTAAGAGAAAAGAGGCTTCGCACGTAGAGCTACACTTCGCTACTGACATCTCGAGGATATACCTTAGTCCACACAGAACGAAGTTACTCCAAAACCACTTAGAAACTGTCTTCTCACAACCGTTTACAGAAGCACCTTCGTTAGTAAAAACACAAAGTAAGCACTTCGGTTTGCATAGAATGAAGTGCAAAACCCAAAATCAACATAGGCAAAGAGAATAACATAGATACAAGTTCATGCAAAAATGAATCAGAGATAGAACAGAAACTCCATTGCATAAACAAGGAACACAAAAACTCACAGATCTGAGTACAACTTTATGGCGGCTGGACCTAGGTAACAATGAGTACAAAAGGTTCTAAAACGTAGGCAATAGTGTTCAAAGTGTTACCCTAGACCTCAGCCTGCCTCTTCTTTTATAGGACAACTCAGATATGCGAAGTGACTATAGTACCCCTAGGGTTCACAAGTTTTCTGCCTTAGGTAGTCACGGGGTACAACAGGTAGTCCTACTCTATTGGAAGCTCCTTTTTGTGTCAGCTTTACAGAATAGAATCTTCGGAGCCCCTTCGCACTGTCAAGTGCTAGAGTGACTTCGGTTGCAGGCTTTGAATCCATAGGTCTTCGCTACATTAAAGTCAGTCTTCGATACAGTGATAGTTTTAAGTCGAAGATGTCAAAGCCATTTAGTCTTCATGCCATCACCTCCAGAGTGGACCACCATGGCTTCGCACCTACTTCAAGCTCAAAATATGCCCGTCCGTGTACCGAAGCCATGCATGGACGAAACAAATCAAGACATCCTGACTTCGAAGCCCCACCTTCGAAGTACTTCCCTCCAAAGGGTTTCATTCACCACCTTTCGAAGTCCCTCCTTCATCCAAGGCCTCCGCATGAAGCATCTCCATAAGCACACCTTCATAATGTCTCCACCCGGAGCACATTCCCGAAGTGCCATCTTTGGACCATGCCTTTGATGCACCTTGATTTCAGAGACCTTTCTCAGGTGTCCTTCCAAGTGCATCCATCCGAAGCACACATGTCAGCCTTGCCTCACTCCTGAGGACTTGATCGCCATCCTCCGAAGTGTCTCCTTTTGGAGCACCCCTTCAAAGTGCCTCGCCTTTGAGGACTTTTCCTTGAGGTATCTTCATACGGAGTCCCCCTCCTAACTTCCTGCCTTCGACTAGTGCACCTTCGACCGAAGGACTGACCTCGACATCACACAACCTTCGTGACCCTCCAGCACCAAACTCCCTGCTAGCCCGGCATCAAGCTCCCCGCTTGACTTAGGGCACCTGCTGTGCTGACTGTCCTTTCGCCTTCAAAGTCACCTTCACACCAATGACAAGAAACCAAGTGTTTCCGATACTTCGAAGGCCTCTCCGGATCAAACACCCTCCGGTGCACACTCCGGTACTCTACCAAAGTACCGAACCCTACTGTACAGGCTCCGAAATTTATTGTGTTGAACCCCTTTGACAGGCATACTCCATTGCATACTTGTGCAACCATCAATTACCGAACCCCTTCGGTATAACACCGCCAAACCCATTTGGAGTGGGCCCTTTCAGCTCGAAAGTCACTTGTCAATCACTCATCACATACTGAAACCAAGGCACATCTCAACTTGGTTTCTCATGTGGAAAACATCATGAATCCTTGTCATTGATGGTGGCAACTCTAGTTGGTAAGCAACCTCTCCCTGCTTGCCTTGGATTTTATAGGGTCCCACATACCTCGGTGCCAATTTTCCTTTTGTCTGAAATCGGTGTACCCTACAAAGTGGAGTGACCCTAAGGTACACATAATCTCCCTCTTCGAAAGTCCATTCCCTTATGCGGTTATCCACATAACTATTTGTCTAGATTGAGTGGCTTTTAATCTCTCTTGTATGATCCTAACTTTTTCCTTAGCTTCTCTTGGAATGTTTGTTCCAAACACTTGACGATCCCTCGTCTGTTCCCACATGAGTGGGGTGCGCCACTTTTGCTTGTACAACGCTTCAAAGGGAGCCATCTAGAGGCTAGATTGGTAGCTGTTGTTGTACGAAAACTCCGTGTCTGGTAGGCATTTGTCCCAACTTGCTCCAAAGTCTATGGCACATTCCCGAAGCATATCCTCAATGATCTGATTTACTCTTTCAGTTTGTCCATCCGTTTAGGGATGGTAGGCAGTGTTGAAGTTTAATCGGGTACCTAATTCTTTCTAAAGCTTCTACCAGAATTTGGAGGTGAATTGACTCCCCCAATTAGATACTATATTTTCGGCACTCCATGTAAGCACAATATTCTAGCCATGTATAGCTCGACTAGTTTTCCACCGCCATGAGTGGTCTTGACAGTGATGAAGTGTGACACTTTGGTTAAGCGGTTGATCACGACCTAGATAGAATCATACCCGCCTTGGGTTTGGGGTAAGATGAATTCCATACCAACTTATTCCCATTTATATTCAGGAACCTTTAACGGTTGGAGCAATCCTGCAGGTTGTTGATATTCTACTTTGACCCTCTAACAAACATCATAAAGAGCTGCATATTCAGCTTTATCACCTTTCATGCTAACCCACCAATACTTTTTTTAAGATCTTGGTACATCTTCATACTTCTTGGATGAATGGAGTGACCCATGGGCTTCTTGTAGTATAAGATTCTTCAATTTAGGTTTATCTAGAGCACAAATACATTTCCCAAAACATACGATACCCTTTCATGTCAGTATCATCCTGTTGGGCTTCTCTAATTTGCTATATTAGGGTTGGTTGTGCCTCCAATGCTGCTAAGTAGCCTTGTGGCATCATTCCAAGGTTCAAGTGTTCAAATTCTGCTACTAGCTCTAGTTGACTTTGCCCTTCATGTATGACATTGCAATAACTTTTATGACTCAAAGCATCTAATTCCACATTAGCCTTGCCTCGATGATAGTGGATCACAATGTCATAATCCTTAATAAACTCCAACCATCTCCTTTGCTGAAGGTTCAGTTATGGCTGAGTGAATATATATTTCAAGCTCTTGTGATATGTGTAAACTTCGCAACGATTACCAATGAGGTAACATCACCAAAATTTTAGAGCATGGACCACTTTAGCTAACTCCAGGTCATGAGTGGTTTAGTTTCCCTCATGAGGTCTAAGTTGGTGAGAGGCATATGCCACCACTCTATCTTCTTGCATTAGTACACAACCAAGTCCTTGACGGGATGCATCGTAGAACACCTTAATGTCTTTTTATTATCTAGGAGGGTCAATACCGGAGCTGACACTAGCCTTGTCTTGAGCTCTTGAAAACTATTATCACATGTAGGGGTCCACCTGAACTTTACTTCTTCAACAACTCAGTCATTGTCTTGGCAATTCTTGAGAAATTCTCTATGAACTGATGGTAATAACTTGCCAATCCTAAAAAACTACGAACCTGGGTGACAGACTCTAGCTGCTACCATTTTGTGACTACTTCAACATTGCTAGGATCCACTGCTACAACGTTGGCTGTGATGACATGCCTAAGGAATCCTACTTGAGTTAACAAAAAGTCACACTTGCTATACTTTACATAGAACTTGTGTTCTCTAAGTCTCCCTAGCACTATGTGCAAATGCTACTCATGGGCCTCCCGAGTTTTAGAATAGATCAAAATGTCATCAATGAATACTACCACAAATTTATCTAAATAGTCCATGAACACCTTATTCATGAGATTCATAATGAAGGCCGGGGCATTCGTGAGTCCAAAAGAACTCGAATAATCCATATCTTGTGGTAAAGGTTGTCTTAGGGACGTCTTCCTCTCGAATCTCAACTGATGGTACCCTGACCTAAGGTCAATCTTGGAGAACAATGTGGCTCCCTTGAGTTGATCGAACAGATCATCAATCCGGGGAAGGGGGCATTTGTTCTTGATGGTGACATAATTTAGTGCGCGATAATCGACGCACATCCTCTTTGTTTTGTCCTTCTTTTCTACAAATATGACAGGTACTCCCCACGGGGATGTACTCGTCCCTTGGATAACAAATCTTTGACCTACTTTTTCACTTCTGTTAACTCATTAGAGGCCATATGGTATGGTCGCTTCGAGATGGGTGTTGTACTAAGGGCCAAATCAATCCTAAATTCAATTCCCTCTTTAGGGGCATACCAGGTAGATTCTCCAGGAAAACATGTGGGTAATCCCTCACAATAGGAATGGTTTCCAAACTAGCTTGGGTTAGAGTGATGGATTTAGGTGGGGCTCCCGAACATTAAAATTCTACCTTTTGTCCATCTCTTCCCATGAGTAGGATGGCTCTACGGGCACAATCTATCATTCCCCGATGGGCGACCAACCAGTCCATTCTCAAAATCACATCTAGATCATGGGATTCTATCAACACCAAACTGGTTAGGAAAGGAACCCCTTGAATAATTATTTCGACTGATGGACAAATTGTTTGATAGACATTTGGTTTCCTAGGGTGCTTACCATCATAGGGTTACTTAAAGGTTCTACCCTCATCCCAAGCGTTCTCATGGACAGGCTTGATATAAAAGAATGAGTTGCCCCTAAATCAAATAGAGTAATTGTTGGAATTGAGTTAACTAGGAACTTACCCAAAACCACTTCTAGAGCAATGATGGCCTCCTGTGCTGAAACATGATTCACACGGGCCTTGACCACATTGTTAGCTCCAACATTGGGGATTTCAAACTATTGTCATTGTGGGCGCTTTGGCTTGGGGAACTTGTTGGAGAAGTGTACAAGCTCCCTGTAGTTGAAGCACAACACGAGTTTACCATCTTTAGTAAGTGGAACATTCTGAAAAGGTGTTGCTGGTGGACAAGGGATGATGTTGGTGTTGCCTCCATTGTCGGGGTAGCAGTTTGGAGGGTTATTGAAAGGCTTTAGGACACAAGGGGTCGTGGAAGAAGACACAATGTGAGGAGGTAGCATAACACGAGGCCTCTAGGGATGTCCCTCAGGAGCATGAAAGGTAGCCAATATCTTTCTCCTATGGTCGATTTTGTTTTGTTTATCTTCCTGACAAATGACCTTGTCCACCAGCTTCTGGAAATTAGCATAATCACTAGAAATGAGCTTGACCGCGAGCTCATCATCTGGCTGCTCTAGGAACTTCTCTTGTTTATATTCATCACCACGCACACCTCCGGTGCATAACGTGCCAAACAGTGGAACTCATGAAGGTATTCTACCACGATACAATTTCCTTGTCTCAGCGAGCGAAACTCTTTCTTATTTAGTGTCATCACACCAGACATCACGTGGGCACTCCGAAATTCCCTGGAAAATTTGGCCCATGTGGTAGCATGATCTCGAGGCCTAGCCTCACAAAAGTTGTCCCACCATTCGTCCGTAGGGACTTGGAGCTGATGGGCAGTGACAGCCAACCTCCCTTGGTTTGTTCATTGCATTAGGTCTAACTTCTTTTCCATATCTTTCAATCAATCATTGGCCTCCATCGGGTTGGTGGTGATAAAAAGGTAGGAGGGAGAACCCTGAGCAACTCTGAGAGCTTGGATTGTTGAGGACTGGCTTGATGGATGGGCACGACTGAAGGATATGCCCACGAAAATTCAGTGTATCGAAAGTTCCGATAGGAAGTATCAGAAGTTCCTATTATTTTAATTTCTGTTATCGATATAGAGAGCAAATGTTGCTTCGGAAGTTCCGATATGGTATCGGAAGTTCCGATGAGCCGGAAGTTTCGATTTGGAATCGGAGAATTTTGTATTGATCGAAAGTTCCGATATGGTATTGGAAGTTCCAAGGTGGGCGATAAAAAATCGGATCTGTTGTGTGTCGTACTGTATCGGGGGACCTAAAATACCATGTAAGAAGTTTCGATCTAGGATTGGAAGTTCCGACGTGGGTGAACATATTAGATCTATTACTGTTTTGAGGGTTTCGAGATAGGCACGACCAAGGGGCTATCAACCCTATAAAAGGAAAGGAGGAGGACGTCTTGGAGAAAGCAATAAGTCTAGATTATACCTAGCCACCAAAGACTCCTCTCCTCCCTTTCTTCATCTCAATCGTTGAGGTCAAGAATCCCTGTCTCTCACGTGCGGTGCTAGCAAACTGGCATGGGAGGTACTCCATCCTTGTACGTGTGGATACCATGGAGGCGTTGCTCCAACAGCGATGCTTGTGGACATCTTCATGTGAACGACTACGTCGTCTTCATCGATCAGATCGATGAGGGACGACTGAGGAGCCATGTTGAAGATCATGGGCCTCATGGCCCCAGAAGTAATGAGTGATTGTCATCGGAAGTCAAAGAGAGAGGATACGAAGAGGAGTCGAGACCTGTCGTGTCTTGGGCCGCGTGTGACTCAGGTACACGGGCGGCAAGTGACTGCTGGGCAGAGGGACCGCAGAGTCGAGCCGGCCCAATCCGGGTACATGGGCCAGGTACGACGGGGGATCCACTGATCTGTTGACTGGGTTTGACCCAGGTAAACGGGTGGCGAGGAATTGCCGGGATGAGGGAGTTGCGGAATCAAGCCGACCCAATCCGAGTACCCGGTGCGAAGACAATGGATGCTTTGTCGGTTTCGACGTAAAACCGACACAACTATCCAGACCACTCATCGGAGATCAGATGGTCCTAAAGCGAAGCCGTAGCTACTACGAAAGTTCCGTATCAGGACAAATTATCTTTAGTTAGGATTTTACTATTTTGCCCGTTGAGCCCACAGTTTTATTTTTGCGTCTGTGTAAGTTAGCGGTAAATCTGTCTTTTCCCATTTAATGGGTTGGCTATAAAATGAGCTTGTATCCCGTAGGGTTTCCAACTCACTTGAATTAGAAATTCAGAGTTCAGTTGTTTTATCCCGTTACTTCTTCTCCGCACAGCGCCACCATCACCCTGTTTCACTGTTCGGCCGCCAATCTCTCTCCTCGAAATCACGCCGCCGATAGCTTTGTTCGACTCCAATCATTCTGCATCCCTTGTGCTGTTTTTCTGGGAGTAGAGTTACTACCGCTGTCACCTCAAGTTGGCCGGCAGCACCCGTTTCATCTTGTTACTGTTGAGGCTTCATCCCGCGTGTGTGGCCCGTCTCGTCCAAGCCGGTTGCCAGCACAAGGAATATTTTTTCCTGGTTTGTGTGGCCAAGTGCATTGTCTCATGTACGCATGTTGCTCAAGACCACATCCAGCGCTCACTGTTTGCTTTTGATGCACCGCACGAGCACACCATCCAAGGTCACAACGCCGTTGACTCAAAACTCTGAGATATTGATGCTGCTTTGTTTTCTCCACCATTTGCTCTAGCACACATAAATTCTAGGTAAGTAAAGGTACGCATCTTCTTATTCCTCGTTTCTCGTGCATGTGCAGTTTCGATTATACGTTGAATATTCTGTGATTAATTGGACTGCACTGTTTATTTTGTCATAAATTAACTTACAGCAAGTTTTTATTTAGATTGCACTATGTATGTTCATTGATATATCTTTGTATATCCTTAGTGCATCTGAAATCATCTGTGAGCACATTTTATCATCTACATTTATTTTATCTGATTAAATGTCTGAGCATTGTTGATGATTTTATTTGTGCTATTTGAAATGTCTGTGAATTAAATGCGTTGTAGATCTGCCTTTGAACATTTTGAAAGTGTCTTTTTGTTTAGATCACTAGGCATTTTTAGGCTAGATTATTTTAAGTACTTGAGATTTGTTTTGCTTCTGATGGTTATCTCTTGAGGTGCGTTGGGTGTTGGGAGAAGGCCATTGATTCGAAAGAAATTTTTACGCGCCTATTCACCCCTCCTCTGGTCGCTACTCTCTATCCTACAAGTGGTATCAGAGTAAGGTTAGGGTTTTTCCATACCTTAATCGGGTCTAACCCAAGGTAGCGAGCATGGCATCTTCTAGCAAGGTTCCGTCCCTTGAGATTTTTTGTCTACAACTATTGGAAGACTCGCATGCGAGCCTATCTATTGAGACAAAGCTCAGGGATATGGGACATGTGTATTCATGCTATTTTTACTGTGCTTCCGATTGCAGAGCGTACTACTCCTGAGATAGTCGCTCTGCATGACCTGAACAACAAGGTAGTGAACATACTATTTTCTAGTTTAGGTCCTAGTCAGTTTGAGCGTGTTAGCCATCTTGACACTACTCGAGAGATCCGGGCTACCCTCCAGGCACACCATGAGGGGACAGCTCAGGTCAAGGCTAGGCTTTATCAAACCTACCGGCGTGAGTATGAAAATTTCTCACAAAAGCTGGAAGAGATTGTCGAGGCTTTGTTTGGTCGCTTTCAGTCGATCATTAAACAGCTTCGGGCCAACAAGGCCGATCGAGATCAGCTAGTCTCAGATCATGAATAGGCGCTCAAGGTTCTTTATACCTTGGACCCTAAGATCTGGGAGATCAAGGTATCCTCTATTATTGAGAGCGCTTCTTATAATACCTTGACTGTCGGAGTGCTTTTCCGCAAGCTCAAGGCTTGAGAGGTTGATGTCCAGTTGAGATCAAATATCACTGGTTCTGCACCAAAAACCCTAACCTTGCGATACCTTCTGCTGATTCTGCTTCAGTTGGATCTGCTAGGAGATGATGACCTGTGTATGTTCAATAGCCGTGTTCGTCGTGTCTGTGATAAGAGAATGTTCAAATGGCATGGCACAAAACATGGTTGTTTTGAGTGTGGTGATCCAGGTCATTTCATCGCGGGCTACGCCAAGTAGAACACACACAAGAAGGGCACCGACGGTGGTTCCTACGACTCCAACAAGCACGACAGCTCCACCTTCACAAAGGGCAATCCCAAGACAAGGTTCTTTCGAAAGGCCCTAAAGGACTACCGGCGCGAGAAGAAGAAGCGGGACAAGGCCTTCTTTGCAGAGATGGATAGAAGCTACTCCAACAGATCATCCTCTTCTTCCTCTTCATCAAGCTCAAGCGACGAGGAGATCGTGATCAATTAGGGGAAGGACAAGGATGATCTAGCGGGCCTCTACTTCATGGCCTTCGGGGACAAGCCGAAGACTCGCTCGCACCACAGCTGAAGATCCCGCAAGAGCGTCTGCTCAATGGCTCTTGGGGATAAAGAAGATAAGGGCTCCCCCGACAACTCTAACGACGACGACGACAAGAAGGTATCCTCCTATGAACAAGAAGTCATTGAATTACTTGAAGAGAACCGTCAATAGTTAAAATATCAGGAGAAACTGCTTAGAGGAGCTAAGAAGAGGATAGATGAGCTTGAGAGTGAGCTTGCCATAGCCAATGGCAAGATTGAAGTCTATCTTCTTTCTCTTGCTTGGGTGAGAGAATTGAGTGCCCTAACTGCGAGGTGTTGTTGTGTGACCTGACGACTGTGAAGTCCAGGTACACCGAGAGGGTTGATGAGAGATACACTTTGGCCACTAAGCTTGAAAGCGATCAGCTAGAGCTGAAAGATGCTCATGCCACTATCGTCGTGCCCTATAAGACTGCCCATCCCATTTAGTTGTTTTAGTTGAGCTAAGAGCCAAGAGTGATGAGTAGTTGGGTGAGTAGAGAGAGTCAGAGCTGAGCTAGAGCAAACTAAGCTTGAGCTCGAGACATTGTCAGTTTCACCCACTATCTGTGAGAACTACTTGTCTTTGAAGTTGGAACTGATCAAGCTGAAAGCTTTGAAGTATGTCCAAGTTGATGGCGAGTGTGAGATCTGTTTGTCTCAGGTGGAGGTGCTAGCTTCCTTGAGAGAGGATCTAGCTGATGCTCAGAATGAGAACTCTTACCTCCATAAAATCCTGAGTTGGGTGAGTGCTAGAGAGCCACAAATCGACATAATGATCCAGCAGTTCAAGAGGCAGGATGGGTTTGGAGTAGGTTACACCTACACCAAGGCTGACTTTGAGAGTGCCCTGAGCCATGCAGTGGAGTGGAGTAAGATGACTCCGGAGTAGTGATATCCCAAGACTCACTCCACTAAGTCTTTTCAGGCCTGTCAGCCCAAGGATGGAGTGTTCCAAGAACAACCTAAAGCTCCACCCAAGAAGCCTATCTGGATCCCAAAGCCCAAGGATCTCCACACTTCTCTTGACTCTGTACCAGAACCCTCACATACCAAAGAGTCAACAACCAACACCACCAAGCCCAAGAAACCCAAGACTCAACCACATCTCAAGAAGCCTACCTATCTCTGTGAGTTTTGTCAGAGATATGGGCATCTTGCAGAATTCTGCTTCAGGAGGAAGTGGGTTGAGAGAGCAGAGAGAGCTCTAGGTGGGCAGGAGCAGTTCTACCAGTAGGGTGCTAGACAGAGAGTCCCTCGACACGGAGAGAGGCTAGAGGCCAGGGCGCGTCGTGTAGGTGGTGGTAGAGTAGACTACTTTCGTGCTCATGCTCCGGAGGGTGGTTTTTGCTCCCGTAGAGTTCCAAGTAGTTCTGGATGCGACTTTGGACCTCGTCATCGTGACTCTAGGTAGAACAGAGGATCGCGCTTTGAGCTGCATTTTGGTCTAGACACTTATGATTCTTTCTGCTTTCCTTCTTTTGAGCACATGGCTCTACACTAGTTTAGCTCTTTTGCTAAACCTGGTGTTGGACTGTTTGCTCCCCCTTATGATTATTGATTTTGTAGGATCGGGGCCTGGAGGACAACTTCTTGACGAGGGCTTAGAGGTTCATTTTAAGAAGGGCATGTCATCTGTTATTGATTCTAGAGGATCTTTGGTTTGCCAGATCTTACCCTTCGGTAAGGTTTTTCGGATTGATTTCTCTAGCTCTTTTGGCCCTTCACGTTGTTTGATCGTTGGATCCTCCTCTAAGCTTTGGGGTTGGCATAGGAGGTTAGGTCATTTAGGCTTTGATCTGCTAGCCAGGTTAAGCTCTATGGACCTCATCCGAGCATTGCCCATGCTTAAGATGGAGAAGGATCTAGTTTGCTATCCCTGTCATCATGGGAAGATGATTGCCGCTTCTTACGCACTATTGACACGAAATCGTGCCCCCGCACTTGGGTCAGTTTGACGATCCAAAAGTGCGCGGATACTTAGGAACAAGCCTAAGCATGATGTGGCACCAACGTCGCGTTCCGACTACCCTTAGTCGTGAAAAGGGGGTGGAGTCGCCAGACAATCAGATCACACAAAATAATCCAATTAGCCGAAAGCGGACGGAGCTTGTCTGCTTCGAAGTCTGGTGCGAAGGGGTAGCCAAAGCATACCTTCGGCGTCTGGTGCAAAGTATCTCGCCGAAGGGTGTCTTTGACGTTCGGACTGATCTGATCGAAGGTGGTCTCCGAACAGATCTGGATGCGACAATCACCTCTAAACGGTGGGGTTCGGCACGAAGTCCCTGATACAGCGAGGTACAAAATAATGACGAATGCCGCGCGCAGACATGACTTCGTCCAGAGTGTAGTATGATCGTGGCGAAGCCTGTCGTGATGAAGCTTTTGGCGAAGCGTGCGGTCGAAGCCTGCAGTCGAAGAGGAAATCCGACGAAGGGTGTTCTAGCAACCTTCGAAACCGATCTCTCGACTCCGGACACCTCCAGAGAAGTAGCTCCGAACATGGGAACCTACAATAGAGAAGATGTGAAGTACCAATTCGGCCTGAGGACCGAATTCTGCTAATTGTTGTACTAGTAGCGAAGGTAGCAATCTGTTACGCAGATTAGCGGATACTTCACAGGCGAAGTAACAAGGCGATAGCAATCTATTACGTAGATTAATGGATACTTCAAAAGCGAAGTAACAAGGGTTACCACTGTTCCGAAGTGGCCGGCAGAGGGCTTCCAGGCAAATCCACGAAGAGGTACAAGAAAAATTATGGTAAAGTAAATGCGATCAAAGCTAGGGCTTTGGTTTGATTTGTGTTGGGGGGCCCTCTAAGCTGGCCTTGCCTCTCTATTTATAAGGCCAAACTTCTGATCTAATCTTCTATATTTCAGCTTGGATAGAGATAAAAACTTAGCCGGAATTGTATCTAACTCAATCTCTGCCGAAGTGGGTTCCGACCAGGCCCGTCGAAGCCTGCTCCTCGGGCCGACGCTTCGGTGGCGTGGGCCTACGAAGGCTTCCTTGCCGAAGGCCGTGGGCTGGCTAGAGGCTTTCGGAGCCCACAACCTAATGGACCTTCGACCCTATAGGGCTTCGGCCTGACCTCGGACATGTGTATTTTTGGCCCAAATTACCAAAATTGATATCTTGACAATCTCGGCCATTAACACCATTTTTTGCTATCAACACATGCCCCCTGCCTTTTAGAGAACCGAGTGAACTAAAAGCACAACGATCTGAAGACGATATCGTCCATATCGGCTTTTCGACACCCTTTATGCTGTTTGCCACACACTTGGGAAATACCCTTTCAAGTACCTACCATTCAAAGCTCTTCAAAACCGCTCTCCCTGCAGAGATTCCAACACGTATGCATTACCGGGAGCGATTTCGGCTATCTTAAAAGGACCTTCCCAACTAGGTGACCATTTACCAAATTTGGGACTCTTCGTGCCTAAGGGTAAAATCGTCTTCCACACCAAATCTCCTACTTGAAACGATTTTGGTTTAACCTTCTTATTGTAGGCTTTAGCTACTCTCTTCTTGTCTACTTCTATGGCTTCTAAAGCCCTTAGTCTCTTATCGGTCACTTCCTCTAGATTATCCTTCAGAAGAGTTTCATACTCGTTGACCGATAAGCCATCTTGCTTTAACACTCTTAAGGAGCCAAGATCTACCTCTACAGGCAGAACGACTTTTTGTCCATATACTAATTCATATGGACTGACTTTGGTAGCATCGTGCTTTGCGATTCTACAAGCCCATAGCACCTAGGAAAGCACTTCATGCCACCTTTTAGGAAACTCTTCAATTTTCTTCTTAATGAGCTTAATCACAGTTTTATTACTAGCCTCGGCCTGACCATTGGCCTGAGCATAGTAAGGTGAAGAGTTTATCAACTTAATACCATAATATTCGGCGAAATCCCTCACTTCTCCAGAAACAAATGAACTACCTTGATCCATAGTAAGAGTTTGAGGAATGCCAAACCTATGTATAATGTGCTTCAAGATAAAGTCTCGTACCTCATTGTGAGTCATGTTCTTGAGAGGCACGGCCTCGGTCCACTTAGTGAAGTAATCCGTCGCCATCAACACGAACCGATGCCCTTTTGAAGAAGGAGGGTGAATCTAGCCAACGAAGTCTAAACCACAAACTCGAAACGACCATGGCTTGATAATAGGATTGAGCAATGAGGCAGGAGCCAACTGAATATTGCCAAACTTCTAACATCCTTCACACCCTCTATAGTACTTTAAGCAATCTTCAGTCATAGTTGGCCAATAAAAACCTGCTCTTTTGAGCATCCAACTCATTTTCTGGGCCGACTGATGAGTGCCACAAAGTCCTTCATGGACTTCTCCCGTAGCCACCTAGGATTGTTCATGGTCTAAACACTTCAATAGTATTGCATCGATGGTTCGGCGGTACAATGTGTCATCTATGAACATGAATTTGAATGCTTGTCACCAAACCTTCCGATCAACCCTCTTGCTAGGGTCTCTCAAATACTGGACGATTGGGATTCTCCAATCGCCCTTATTAGCTTCATAGGGTCTCGCTGGCTCACCTTCTACCGAAGCCATTCCAGCTTCTACCGAAGCCTAGCCAAGGTGGTCGTTCGGAGTGTGCTGGGCCGAAGCCCTCTGGAGGGTTCGGACTCCGGGGAGCCTTCTCCGTGCGGGAGGCTTCGGCCTATGGACTCCGGAGTGCCAGGTCTCACGGTTGGCGAAGTACTCCGGTCCAGGGACCTTAGTGCGCAGTGGCCTTCGGCGGCCAGAGGGGTTCGACCCGGAAGGTGCGCCTGCCCACCGTTACTGGCTTTGGCAGTGAGACAAAGCATCGGCTTCTCCAATACAGAAAATTTTCCCCTCCTGACTTGGTAACCAGATGCTTGCTAAGAAAAATCATTTGCGACTGAATTGGCTTCTCTTGACACGTGAGGAATTTTGAAGTCATCAAAAGCAGCAACTATGTCTAGACATTTGTCCAAGTAACTATTCAGCAAGCCGTTAAAGAAATGAGAACTTTTAGCTACTTGTTGCACTACTAACAAAGAATCACCATATGCGTGGACATGTCTAGCATCTATAGATTCTAGTAATTCAAGACCTAGCAATAACGCTTCGTATTCGGCTTGGTTATTAGTGGAAGAAAATTCTAGACGGGCCGAAGTTTCAAAGTGCATTCCATTAGGTGATATGATAACCACTCCAATACCTTGGCCACTCTTGTAAGCCGAACCATCAAAATAAAGTTTCCATGGCACTACTTCAACTAGAGCAATATTATCACTCCACCTGACATCTATATGGTGATCAACTATAAAGTTGGCTACGATTTGGCCTTTCATCACTCTCAGGGGTTCGTAGGTCAAATTGTACTCAATCAACACGTAATCCCATTTTTTGATTCTTCCACTTAGAATCGGCTTCTGTAACATGTGCTTTATAACATCGGCTTGGCAAACGACAACACATGTAGTGGGGAGAAGATAATGGCGTAATTTGGTGCATGCGTAGTAAAGTGATAAACACAATTGTTCCATAAACGCGTACCTGGTTTTGGCGTCCAGTAGGAGGCGGCTCAAGAATGTGATGATGTACTCTTTTCCTTCTACATCCTAGGTCAGCACGGCCCCAGTCACGCTATCTTTAGCAGCGATGTATAGCCGAAATGGAATCCCAGCTTTGGGTGCTCTCACCACAGGCGGTGATGACAAGCACTCCTTGATATTTTCAAAGGCACTTTGCTGGCTTGCCCCCCAAGTGAACTCAGCTTCATTCTTTAGCCGGAGTATGGGGACAAAGGCATCAATCTTGCAGGACAAGTTGGATATAAAGCGACACAAATAGTTCATCTTGCCTAGAAACTTCTGTACGTCCCTTTTGCACGTCGGCGCTGCAATGTTTCTAATCTTCTCAAGCCTCTTAGGATCAATTTCTATGCCTCTCTCATGAATAATGAACCTAAGAACTTACCCGCCAACACACCAAAAGCACACTTGAGAGGGTTCATTTTCAAACCATACTGTCGCATCCTATCAAAAGCAACCTTCAAATTGGCTAAATGGTTTCCCATAGCGTCCGATTTGACTACAACATCGTCGACGTAAACTTCTAACATAACCCCTAGCAAGTCATGAAAGATTAAGTTCATAGCGCGCTGATACGTGGCGCCAGCATTTTTCAAACCAAAAGTCATGACGACCCACTCGAATAAACCGACAAAACCAAGGCATCGAAAGGCAGTCTTGTAGACGTCCTCTTCGGCCATAAAGATTTGATTATTGTTGATAGCAAAAAATGGCATTAATGGTTGAGATTGTCAAAATATCAATTTTGGTGATTTGGGCCAAAAATACACATGTCCGCAGTCAGGCCGAAGCCCTATGGGGTCGAGGGTCCATTGGGCTATGGGCTCCGAAAGACTCTAGCCAGCCCACGGCCTTCGGCCAGGAAGCCTTCAGAGGCCCATGCCACTGAAGCTTCGGCCCGAGGAGGAGGCTTCGACGGGCCTAGCCGAAGCCCACTTCGGAAGAGACAGAGTTGGGTACAATTCCGGCTATGTTTTTTATCTCTATCAAAGCAGAAATATAGCAGATTAGATCAGAAGTTTGGCCCTATAAATAGAGAGGCGAGGCCAACTTAGAGGGCCCCCCAACACAAATCAAACCAAAGCCCTATCTTTGATCGCATTTACTTTACCTTTATTTTCCTGTACCTCTTCATGGGTTTGCCTGGAAGCCCTCCGCCGGTGACTTCGGAACAGTGGTAACCCTTGTTACTTCACCTGTGAAGTATCCGCTAATCTGTGTAACAAATTGCTACCTTCGCTACTAGTGCAACACTTAGCAGAATTCGGTCCTCAGGCCGAATCTGTACTTTGAAACCTCTATGTTGCAGGGTTCTGAGTTCGGAGCTACTTCGTCGGAGGCTTCCGGAGTTAAGATAGATTGGTTTCGGAGGTCGCTGGAACACCCTCCAGCAAGACTACGGGCTTCGACAATGAGCTTCCCCAGCACACTTCGTCACAACAGGCTTCACCACGATCGTACCCCGCTTTGGATGAAGTTACACCCACGTACGACCCTCGCGTCATTGTTTTGTAGTTTGCCGTATCGGAGACCTCACGCCGGACCCCGTTGTTCGGAGGTGATCGTCGCGTCCAGATCCGTTCGGAGTTCATCTTTGGCCGGATCAGTCCGAATGCCGAAGGCACCCTTCGGCGGGGTACATCGCGCCAGACGCCGAAGGTACACTTCGGCGACCCCTTCGCAACAGACATCGAAGCAGACAGGCTCCGACCGGTTTGCTGATTTTATTCTGTTTAATATATTTTTTTCGGCTAATTGGATTATCTTGTATGATCTGATTGCCTGGTGACTCCACCTCCCTTATCACGACTAAGGGTAGTCAGAACGCGACGTCGGTGCTGCATCACACTTAGGCTTGTTCCTAAGTATCTGTGCATTTTTGGATCGTCGAACTGACCCAAGTTCGGGGGCACGTTTTCGTGTCAACACACTTTTAGGCGACTCCACTGGGGAGAGCTACGCCAACATGACAATTACGTCTACATCGGCTACTGTTACATCCACATCGACTACTACATCTACACCACCGATGGATACAATAGGAAACGCAGATATCGACAACCGCAACATCTTGACACCTACCCTTGAAGATATCCTCACAGAAGACCAAGCAGAGATCGAGGCAAAGTTAAAAGCACTCCAGGACATGATGCTTGGGGGCTACGTTAAGACACGCGCAGGCTTCATCAAGCGTGACATCATCACCCTCGACCTTGCTCAGGTCCAGGTAACACCTGTATCGCCTCGTCTATCTTATTTAGAGATTGAGCAAAAGATAGCCGCATCAGTAGATCAAGCCGTTAGCGCTTCGCTAGCCAACCGTCTAGATTCGATAGTCGGCTCCCAAGTAGAGACAACTCTTAGGAGGTTCGAATTTATTGAGGCCGTACCCCCGGTTCCTATTGCTAGTGCACCTCCGGCAAGCCACGTGTACATCAGAACTAATGACAGCACTGGCACAACCATGTCTCCGGCTTCAACACTTATGGCCGAGACTAATCATTACACTTACGGTCAAACTAGCACTACGTGCCATGTAGCGCCACCTACGCCGGTACCCGTGCTGCCCGCACCGCATGCGCAGGCACCCGGACACGAGCACGTCATGCAGATAGTGCGCAGGAAAGAGGCCCATGGCCGACACGTCGATATCCCACCACGTGTCGCGCCCTCGCATGAGAGGGGCGCGCAGGCAACATGCCAAGATGACAAAGACGAGCTGGTCCGCGCACTATTTAGGGAGTGTGCCGGCTTCGTGCCCAACGGACGGGTTAGGGTTTACTGTAAGCCATACCCTGACCACCTTGATACAATACTCTACCCCTACGGCTATAGAATCCCTAAATTCACTAAGTTCAATGGTGAGGGTAGCAAAACTACACTAGAGCACGTTAGTCAATTTTTGGCACAATGTGGAGAGGTTAGCAGGATCGATGCCCTAAAGTTAGGCTATTTTCTCTCTCGCTATCTGGCACCACTTTCACTTGGTTTTCGGCGCTCCCACCGAACTCCATCCAGACGTGGGACGATTTAGAGCGGAAATTCCATGATTACTTCTACACAGGTGAGACAGAACTTAGGCTTTCACATTTGACATCGGTTAAGCAGAAATCTAATGAAAATGCCTCTGAGTACATCAAGAATTTTAGGGATACTAGAAACCGATGTTTTAGCCTTAATATTTTGGAAAGGGACTTGGCAGAACTAGCCTTTAATGGGTTGCATTCTGAGATTTAAGAGAGGTTAGATAACCAAAACTTTTTAGAAGTTAGCCAAGTTTTACAAAAGACTCTGGTCCAGGAAGGTCGAACCAAAGATAAAAAGTTTATTAAGACGTTTAACAAGACTAGAGCTGAAATCCACATCATGGAACGCTCTGACGAGTGGGAGTCAGAAGAGGAGGATTCGGCTGACATGTATGCGACCGAATGGGCATGGAACGGTAAGAATAAACATGTCACCTGCTCCGAGTTACGGCCATCTCCCACAAAGAATCGACCTAGTGAGGTCAAATACTCATTTGATATAACTAAGTGTGATAAAATATTTAATTTTCTCTTAAAAAGTAAGCTTCTCAGGTTACCTAAAGGTCAAGTCATTCCATCTGCCGATGAGTTAAAGAAGCATCCGTACTGTAAGTAGCATGATTCACATTCACATAATACTAACGACTGCAATGTTTTTCGATGGTAGATCCAATCGGCCATAGAAGAAGGACGGTTGAAGATAGACCATGTTGGGGTAAAATATTCCATCTTCAGGGTTATTGCAGTAACAAGATAAAGACTGGTGATTAAGCCGAAGACTTCAAGCATATAACTTCGGAGATATATTGAATCAAGTTCGAAGTATGATGACGAATTCTAGTTCGGAGTATATCTTCGAACTTGGACTCTTCCGGGAGCTTCTTTGCCAGCTAAGATGGAAGACTTATCTTCTTTCTCATTAGATTAGTCTTTTACCATTTTAGCCCTATTAAGGGTACCGAATAGTTTCCACTATGTCGGTTGTAATAGAGGGGTAAAAAGGTATTTTCCTTAATGTTTAGGCCTATAAATACCCCCGTTCTACCCTGTAATGAGGACCGAATACAAGTTATTCAATACACACATTCGAACTATTCTAAGTTATTATCCTTTCGGAGGCTTAGAATAGTTCACTTCACAAACACTTCGTTTGTTAGTTTCTAATCTTCAGAAACCTGTTATCGTAATCTTTTACGCCAACAGTTGGCGCCGTCCGTGGGGAACCTAGTCCAAGAAACTTCGTTCTCTACCAACTTCCTAAGCGGAGCGCAACTCGTAACCATGTTCGGAGGTCCCCTCGGACCTCCGGAGGGGCATCTCCCAACACTGTTGAGGTCGGAGGACCTTCGACGTTTCCTCCACCTCAAACTCCGGAAGGGGTTCCCATTCCTCGAGCACACGGAGTTCCTCCGCCAACTCCATCTATACTTCGACCACCCGGAGTTCCTCTTCCACCTCAAGTTCCACTCCGAACTGATCCTTACAGTTCTCAAGACCCGGAAGATCCTTCCGGAGGAGATGAAGACAATCTTGGTGATATGGCCGCTCAAATGGCCAGTCTCCAAGCTGAAGTAGTGAGATGGTGACAAGAAGCTGCAAATAGGCTTCGCTCTCAAGCCATCCCTATTATTCCGGAAGTTCCTGAAGACGACGAACCTATCTATCCTAAAGCCCCGGAGAACGCCTCCTTTGATACCGAATCTCCGTTACATCCTGAACTGCAAAAAGTTTGCTTCGATCCGAAGTTTAAGACTTCGAAGCTTTGCAAGTATGTCGGAGATGAGGATCATGGAGAATTTGTCCGTTCTTATGCTCTAGCAATTGAAGCTAGTGGAGGAGTGTGGGACACCATGGCAAAATGCTTCCCCTTAGCTCTTCAAGGAGTGGCATTACGGTGGTTCTGGTCCTTGAAGCCAGGATCAATTAATTCCTGGGGACAGCTGAAGAAGAAGTTCGTAAGCAATTTCCAAGGCACCTTCGTGCCTCCAATGTCGACGGGAAGTCTTTTCCAGGTGAAGCAACTCCCTGGAGAAACATTGAGGCAATACTTCAAGCGCTTCGCTCATAAGAAGTCGCAGATCCGAGGGTTGACTACATCTTCAGTAGTTGACGCAGCTCGAGAGAGAGTCATTCATCCAGGCCTCCTTGATAAACTTCACCGGAAAAACATATCTTCTGTTTCTCAGTTGATGTCATATTTTGAAGAGTATGCGAGGTCAGAAGAAGGATGGCTTCGGAGAACCGCTGCAACCCCGTTGATATTGCAGGAAGTAAAATTAGAAGTGAAAACTTCGGCACAGCCGCAAGAACCTGTCTTCGAAGTTCAGCATGATAGGAGAAGGGGGCAAAAGCATCCTCGTTCGGAAGTTCTGAACATTGCACCCCCGCAGAAGTTTTCCCAAAGAGCTCCGCAACCATCAAGAACCAAGACCAGCGGCTGGAGGCCGCCAGGGAAACCGGTTGGCAAAGGCCAGACCCTTTTTTGTTGTATTCATGGTGAAAACCGAAGCCATGCAACTGATACTTGCAAGGCTATACTTGCTCTGAGAGGAGAGTATCTGGAAAGAACTTCGGGTCGAGGCACTACTGACCGAGTTCCAGCTGAAGTGCGCCCGGAGCCTGTCTAGGCTGTGGCGCGGATAGAAAATTTTGAAGCCGCAAGGCGCCCTCTGGTGGTCAATATTATGCCACCTCCGAAGCAAGAAGAAGGGCAAGACCGAGGAAAAAGAGTAGTCCTCCCCATCTCCGGAGGAGGTACTCTCGGAAGCATGTCAAAAAGGCAGAGAAGAGAGTATGTCAGAGAAGTGGGGCATATTGGAACTTCGTCATCTGCAGCTGCTATGCCTGAATGTTCCCATGTGCCAATATCTTTTTCTGCAGAGGATGCAGCTGGCATTAAATTTCCACATGCAGACCCACTTGTCATTACTGCTGACATTGCAGGAACTGAGGTTCGAAGAGTGCTAATTGACGGAGGGAGTTCGGCAAACATTATTTTTGTTCAAGCCTTCGATCAATTGTGCATCTCCAGAAAGCACCTTCTTCCAGCGGCTCGTCCTTTGCAAGGCTTCGCAGGACCCCCGCTTGATGCACTCGGCCAAATTGGCCTAGAAGTTACCTTCGGAGAAGGATTGTTAGCCAGGACAGAGGAAGTAATCTTCGGAAGAGGCATGTTAAATCAGTTCGGAGCTGTGGCACACCACAATTACTTGTGCATGAAGATGCCCACACAAGCGGGAGTGCTCACTATCTCGGAGATCAAGCTACCGCCCGAAGGGCAGAATATGGTCACGACCCCCCTCTTGATCCAAGACAAGTGAATAACGTCCAAGATAATCAAGAAAATTTTTTAGCTCCTTTCGAATCTTCGAAGAAATCCTTCCCAAGACCAAGTCCTGAAGGAGAGATCGCAACGAAGATTATTGTTAAATATGGTAAAGAATATGCATTTCAATTTGGTAAAGATTTACCTCCAGAAGTTGCCACCTCCTTGGAAAAAGTAGTAGAGGAGAATTTAGATGTCTTTGCCTGGTCCGACGAAGACATCACCGGAGTCAATCGGGATATTATTGAACATAGTTTACTTGTAAACCCGAAGGCCCGGCCTGTTCGGCAAGGACTCCGAAAAATGTCTGCAAAAAGAGCTGTTCTTGCAAAAGACGAAGTTGAAAAATTGTTGACGGCTGGGATAATCAGAGAAGTGGCTCACACAGAATGGTTAGCCAACCCAGTCTTCGTCAAGAAGAAATCCTCCGGGAAGTGGCGCATGTGCATTGATTTCACATCCTTGAATAAAGCATGCCCTCGTGACCCCTACCCCATGCCCCGAATTGATCAATTGGTCGACTCCACCGCAGGTTCGGAGTTATTAAGCTTCCTTGACGCGTATTCTGGTTATCATCAAATATGGTTGAAACGCGAAGATGAGATCAAGACAAGCTTCGTAACTCCCTCCGGAGTTTTCTGTTATGTAAGAATGCCTTTTGGCTTAAGAAATGTCGGGGCTACTTTTTCGAGGTTAGTTGCTAAGGCTCTAGGTCATCAATTAGGTCGCAATGTGGAGGCCTATATGGATGATATTGTAATAAAGAGTGTTTTAAAGCACCAACATAGGCTAGACTTAGCAGAAACATTTAATAGCCTTCGGGCATGTGAGATTCGTCTTAACCCCGAGAAATGTATCTTCGGAGCTAAGGCTGGGAAATTGTTAGGGTATTTAGTTTCAAGTAGAGGGATTGAAGCTAGCCCTACTCAAATAACTGCACTACAGAAGATGGCTCCTCCAGAAAATTTAAAGCAAGTGCAAAAGCTGACTGGTCGTCTGGCAGCACTTAGCAGGTTTTTAGCAAGGTCTGCGGAGAGAAGTTTGCCTATTTTCAAAGCATTGAAACGGTCCGAAGATTTTACATGGACACCGGAGTGTCAAAAAAGCTTCGAAGATATTAAAGAGTATCTCAGTAATCTTGCTACACTCACGGTGCCTACTGCGGACGAAACTCTACTCCTTTACCTTGCGGCTACTGGCTCTGCTGTCAGTGCAGTTCTTGTCAGAGAGATTGATGTCAGCGGGAAGTTGGTACAAAATCTAGTTTACTTTGTGTCCGAAGCATTGTCCGGAGCAAAAACAAGATATTCCGAGCTTGAGAAGTTCGTTTATGCTCTGATAATGGCTTCGAGGAAACTAAGGCATTATTTTTTAGCTCACAATGTAATAGTACCAACTTCGTATCCTTTGGGAGATATGCTCCGAAGTAAAGATTCCACTGGAAGAATTGGAAAGTGGGCAGTTGAGCTAGCACCCTTCGGCATATCCTTTCTGGCAAGGACAGCAATCAAATCGCAAGTCTTAGCAGATTTTGTAGCAGAATGGACTCCCCCTGCAACGTTGGTTCCAGAGAAATCAAGTGAAGGAATTTGGTCTGTTTTTTCTGATGGGGCTTTCCAAGCATCCGGAGCAGGTGTCGGAGCAGTTTTAATTTCGCCTTCAGGGCAAAGAGCAATGTACTCCGCAAGACTCAACTTTAAGTCTACCAATAATATAGCGGAGTATGAAGGGATTTTACTGGGACTCCGAAAAGCACGTGCTCTAGGGGCTACAAGAGTTGTTATAAAGACAGATTCTCAAATAGTAGCAGGGCACGTAGATAAAAGCTTTCAAGTTCGGCATCCATAGCTTGCAAAGTACTTAGAAGAAATCCGTAAAATCGAAGCACAATTCAAGGGTATTTCAATTCGGAGTATACCAAGAACAGAAAATGTGCAAGCGGACATCTTAGCAAAAGTTGCAGGCGGAGCTATGGATATACCAGAAGAAGCCTTTTATGAGGAGCTCAGTACACCTTCGGTGCCACAAATTCCCTCCGCAGAGATTCTTTGCATTCCAAGTACAGATTGGAGAAATTCGATCATGGAACTTTTGCAAGGAGGAGCAAATCCATTTGAAGAGCCACAATTTTCAAGATTGAAACTCAGGGCTAGGAATTATCAAATAATCAACGGTATTTTATACAAGGCCGGAGTATGTTCCCCTCTACTCCGATGTATATCTCAAGCCGAAGGTCAAGAAATTCTTCGAGAAATCCATGAAGGACTTTGCGGTAGCCATTTGGCCCCTCGAGCTTTGGTAGGAAAAACACTTCGCCAGGGGCTTTATTGGCCTACAATAACAGCTGATGCGGAGAGCTTGGTCCACACTTGTCAAGGATGTCAATGGATGGGTCGACAGAGTCATCGCCCACCAACAACTCTTCAAGTTATTGCTCCGGTATGGCCTATGGCCAGATGGGGTATGGATTTGATTGGTCCCTTTCCAGTAGCTAAGGGAAATTTAAAGTTCGCAGTGGTAACTATTGAATATTTTTCTATGTGGGTAGAAGCAGAGCCCTTAACAGCTATCACTTCGAACAATGTACATAAATTCTTTTGGAAAAGTATCATTTGCCGGTTCGGAGTGCCTAGACAACTCACGATTGATAATGGAACACAGTTCGATGCAGAACCTTTCAGAAAGTTCTGCGAAGATCTAGGCATCCGGTTATGTTTTGCTGCAGTGAGGCATCCTTAGTCTAATGGAGCTGTAGAAAGAGCCAATGGAAATATTTTGTCAGGGCTAAATCGAAGGATAGTAAGATTAGCAAAAGGACTGTGGACCGAAGAACTTCCGAAGATTTTATGGTCCATTCGGACTACGCAAACAAGGTCCACAGGTTTTACTCCATTCAGATTGCTATTCGGAGATGAAGCTATGACTCCAACGGAGCTCAAAGGAGGATCACTTCGCAGCACCGAACCGGAGATTGAAGGAGAAAGACAAGCTTCGCTAGATTTAACAGAGGAGACAAGACTTCGAGATGTGGCCAACTTATCAAAGTATCACCAGCAGACGAAGGCTTGGTTTGACCCGAAGGTTAAGATCAATGAGCTTAGACCGGGTCATCTCGTTTTGCGAAGCATTATAGCGCCAGGAAAATTAGGAAATAAATGGGAAGGTCCATACATAATTGTTCGTTCCGGACGTCCTGGCTCTTTTAAATTAGCTAATTTGGAAGGTGACGAGTTAGCACATACTTGGCATGTGGAGCACCTAAAGCGATACATCGCATAAGGGCTCCTTGTAATCATGTGTAATCACTTTTCGAATTAATAAAGCATATGGTTCAGATAGTGCCTTCCCCTCACAAACTTCCAGCTTCCGAGTGGACGCACTGGAACCGGGGAGTTGACCGAGAGGGAAGTGTCATTAATTTGAATCATATTTTCCGAGGTGGTGGGCTGACATAATCCGGAGTCCAAGCCACTGGCTTGAAGACATCCGTAAAAGTGCCCAAAAACCACAGAATGCGGAGTCTAAGCCACCGGCTGGAAGACATCCGTAAAAAGAGTCCAAAGAGACCAAATAATGCGTAGCCCAAGCCACCGGCTTGTAGGTATCCGTAAATAGAGTCCAAGAAGACCAAATCATGCGAAGTCCAAGCCAACGGCTTGTAGACATTCGTAAAAAAGAGTCCAAAGATACCAATGCGAACTCCAAACCATAGGTTTGACAGAATTCGCAAAAAAGAGCCAAAGGAGGCCAAAGAAAAACAGAGTTTGAGCCATGAGCTCCGAATGTCTGTTAAGAAAGTACAAGGTGACAAATTATCTAGGATACTAAAGTGTCTGGAAAGTTATCTCAAGTAATTTCTTTCAAAAGCATAAGGTGCTAAGTCGCCATTCTTCAGACTACAAATAGTCGAAGACATTTTATAAGATTTTAAAAGATCTCTAAATTACAGAGGGGCTCCGAACCCCCAAAATTGTACTCCTAAGTTTTTCTTTGTGCCTAACCATCTTTGAACACAGTTCGAAGTTGCTCACGCCCAAAGAGGGGCTAATAAATAGGGAGACAATTTTAAATCGATATTTATTATTCAAGAAAATATGATTACATCAGGAAAATTGGTATATATACCAAGAAGGAATCGGAGACCTCTTCGATCTCTAGAGCTAGGGTTGGAACGACTAGTTCCAGTGCCGGGAGTCCTAACAACTTTGCGTTTAACTCTCCTACCTCCCTTCGAAGCTCTAAAGTCCTTTTGTTCTTGCCGAAGCTCGGCCCAAGTTCGAAGCCGTTCGGGGCTCCTTTCCCAGCTTCCAAGTTCTTCAGGCTTTTTACCTTGAGCTTCATCTTCGTCTTCGGACCATATAATGTCTTCAGAAGACGAAGTTTCCAAGTTAACTTCTTTTTCTTCCTCTTTAATACAAGATAGTATATCTTTACTTATTTCGGACGTAATTGCTCCGGAACTATCTCGAGGAACTAGAAATCGAGGACGCTTGTGAAGTTTTAAGATATCGAAGGTAGCCCATAATAAGCGAAGTTCGTCGTTAACGTCTAACACTTCGACATCTTCCATATGAGGCAAAGCCTAAAAACATGATAAACAAATTTTCATTCATGAATGTACATAAGCGTAATGCTTTACATAGTCAAAAGATCCTAAGGTATTTCTAAACCTGCGGGTTTGGAGGACGCTGACTGCTCGAAGCTTGGGTCCGAGCCTGCTTCTAGCGTTGTCCTTCGTCAATCCAGGCCTTGATCGCAGAGCGACCTTTGGCTCTCCATGAAGTTTGGAAGGCTTGCCAAGCAGCGGCCACACCTTCGGAAGGATTGAGAAGCTGATCGTCGTCGAAGGTAATTAGGCCCTCTCCTGTGCTCGGAGCTATCGATCGACCCAGATCTTCATAGTAACGAAGTAGCCCAACAGCAGCCACTTGTCCGGAGATTTCTCCGTAATGAATGCCTGCTGTCTTCATCTACTTCGCTTCTCCTTGAATCCTCTTCAACCGGCGCAGTAGGGAGATGTTGTCATCTGAAGGAAGCGTCCCAGTAGTACCGAAGTACTCCAGAACGACTAACAATTGGTCCATGACCTCCGCAGCTACCTTCTCAGACTTCAGCTTATCTTCAATTAATGCATCCTTCGATGAAGTTAGCTCTTCTAGTACTCCAGAGAGTCTAGCAGCCTCCGTAGCCAAAGAATTCTTTTGATTCAGTAGCTGGCTAGCTTCTTTAAGAAGCCTAACAAGCTCGGTCCCCGCAGTAGCGTGCTCCGCCCGCATCCTTTCAATTTCTGCTCGAAGCACAATTCTTTCTGCTTCGAGCTCTTTATTCGCAGCCTCCAAGCCTTGTTTGGTCCTGCGCTCCGTTGAAACCATGTTGTCCATATGGGTCACTCGACCTTCAGAAATAGTAAGATTTCATTGAAGAGTTGCGTTTTCCTCTCGAAGGCGAGCGATTTCACGTTCATTTGATACGTTCGCAGCTCGGGCCAAGACTGTTTGCTGCGAAAAGAAGAAACCAAGGTAAGAAATTATTTGTATATAAATTTGATGTTGTTTTGCAGATACTTCGTAGCTGGTAGGCTGCGCGTTCCCTCGCTCAAGATAGCCACCAAGTCCGTTTCCCCCGACTTCGCGACTAGCTCGATCCAAAGGCTCGAGCAGAGTCCGAAGCCCAGTTCTTCGCTCCAAGAAAGGAGTTAGAAGGGGGAGCATGCTCAAGGCTTGCTGGTCATCTTCGTTTGGCGAAGGCCCGGAGTGTTGAGCTATGGTCTTCGGAGCCCCCGGAGACTGGCCCCCTCGGTAGATTGGCTCTCGTCTGTTGACTCAGACGGAGTTGATCCGGAGCTCGGAGCAGGGAGGGGGTCCATCTTTCCTTTGCCTTTTCTAGGCCCCATCTGAGTGGCTCCTAGGATTGGCTCCGAAGTTGTCGAAGGTCCAGGAACTGTATCTTCAGGACGAACCTCTTCCATAGAAGTGGACTCTGTAAAAACAAAGGTATTATACATTGTATAATTTCACATTTTAAAAAAAAGGATAAAAATTATTCGAAGTTTACCTTCGACATTTTGGCGGCGGATAAGCATTGGGCTGCTTGGCGGATCGAAGGTGAGATCTTCGTCCGAATCAAGTGTCAAATCTTCGACCGTCGGAACATTTTCCTGAACAGTCGTTGTTGCTTCATCCGGAATCGAAGCCACAGTGATTTCGACTCCACTTTCATCCACAGGAACTTCATCCTGAGGTAAATCCTCTTGAACAGCCGGAGTCCTCGTTTGCTCAAGATTTTCTTGAGACTCCGGCACGTTCGCAGGTTCTTCAACTTGTGCAGTTCCTTGGGCTGCATCCTCATCAATCAGCCTCACCAGCAACCTGCCTTCATCCTCCCGAGAATCGGAGATTGAAGCTCTTGGGCTCGAAGGTGCAGGGTTTTTTGGCTTTCGAGCCACCTTCTTGACCGGAGTCTTGGCAGAGCTCGAAGTCCCAGCTTCGGCTTTCCTCTTCTTGGGCCCCTTCTCCGAAGGCACCCAATCCACCAAAGGGGGCGGAACCACTTCGAGTAGCCCCCATACTCGGTTAGATCGCTCCCAACTACCAACCAATTTGATTCTCCATTCTTTCTCGGTCGGAGTTGGGACGCCCAAAATCTTCTCCGAAGCTCGTACGATTTGCTCCGAAGTTATAGGGGCTGAAGAGGCTGAAAAATGAGTTAAGTTTGTTAATTCTTTGAATAAATATACATAGAGTATGTTGTTTTCGAAGTTACCTGTAGGACTCACAGTTGAAGAAATTTTCCGAAGACCGCCTTCCGAATCCTCTTCGAAGGTGATTGGCCAGTTGGCCATCAAAGGAGGGATTTGGAGCCCGAGGAATTCTTCGGCTAAGTCTCGCATGCTCAACCGATGACTGATCTTTTGAAGCAAGCTAAGGCGAGCTTCGAGCTGACCCGGATCTGGATGCACAAGGGCTTCCTTTCGGAAGTTGATGTCTTGCAAAGGTCCGGCTAGACGGTTGCTCGCCCCAACTTCGGCGTAAAACCACTTCAAGATCCAATCGGTGTACCATCTGGCATTTATGGCCTTAGTGGGAAACCGAAGAGCGTACTCATCTCGGAGTCTGAAGTTGATGCTTCCAAAGGCTACTACCATCTTTTCACCTCCGGGACCTACGAAGGTCTTCGGTTGGCATGAAGCTCTATGTAGTGCTGCGAAGATCTCCGCTCTTCCTTCACAACCTTCGGCTCGCAAAGCCCATTCGAAGATGGCCAAGCGTGCTACTGCGTTTGGAGAAAGTTGGGGGAGAGTGATGTGAAACAAATCTAATACTTCGGCTAAGAAGTCTACCACCGGAAGACCCAAACCAGCTTCGAAGAAGGCTTCGAAGATGACCACTTCTCCGGGTTTCGGTGACGGAATGATTTCCTTCCCAGGTTTGCGAATCATCACCCCTGAACTAATTTTCCCTTCTACTGCAGCCGCAAGAGATTCCCTTCTGCAGGTTGACGGCCCCAGTTGATGCTAGAAAGAGGTCTTGTGGGCCGACATTCTGGGGATTTCCTCCCACCGGCGCCATTATCGCCACTGAAGGATTTGGAGTCGCTGCTGCCAAGGTTGCAGCCGCCGCTGCTGCCGCAGCCTGCTGCCGAGCCAGGGTTGAAGCTGCTCCAGGTCCCTTGAAACTATTCTTCGCCATCGGATCTCACGGATTGCTTCAGAAGAAAAATGGAGGCTAGGGCTCAGGTGATGGTTTGTTTGCACGAAAGAAGTGAAAAGGTACTCAAGAAGGGTTTGGGCCCCTTATTTATAGCCCAAATCCTGATTTTTTACCGTTTGTATGTGTCGCTTCACATTCCCAACCGTTACTTTGCTCCGAAATTAAAGCATTCCGTAAATTCCGTTAGAAGAAAGAAGTTAACGGCTATTTCTTCTAAGTCTAAAAAGACTTTCAAACTTCTTAAGTTAGTTCTAAGTTACTTCGAATGTAATTTTATTATAAACTGATTCGAAGCTTACATCTCCACATAGTTCGGAGATGGTTTAAATCTGCTAACCCCTATGCATGATTATTTTTCTTGCGTATACTGCTCTCCTAACATTACAGATTTAGCGGAGAAGCGTATTCGAGGGGCTACTGTTGGGGGAAAATATTCCATCTTCAGGGTTATTGCAGTAACAAGATAAAGACTGGTGATTAAGCCGAAGACTTCCAGCATATAACTTCGGAGATATATTCAATCAAGTTCGAAGTATGATGACGAATTCTAGTTCGGAGTATATCTTCGAACTTGGACTCTTCCGGGAGCTTCTTTGCCAGCTAAGATGGAAGACTTATCTTCTTTCTCATTAGATTAGTCTTTTACCATTTTAGCCCTATTAAGGGTACCGAATAGTTTCCACTATGTCGGTTGTAATAGAGGGGTAAAAAGGCCTTTTCCTTAATGTTTAGGCCTATAAATACCCCCCGTTCTACCCTGTAATGAGGATCGAATACAAGTTATTCAATACACACATTCGAACTATTCTAAGTTATTATCCTTTCGGAGGCTTATAACAGTTCACTTCGCAAACACTTCGTTTGCTAGTTTCTAATCTTCAGAAACCTGTTAGCGTAATCTTTTACGCCAACAGACCATAATCCCAAGGTGAAGCTGGACAAGGATCCCTTTCCCGTCAACGCCGTCGACCTCGGTGAGAAGAAGGTGTTGATTCAACCAGAATAGGCCGAGTCGGCTAATGGGAAGGATGTAATTGTTGGAGAACCGCGCACTCACACGCTCATACCAAAGAACCCCGAGATAGGAGTGTGGAAACAGAATATTAATACCCCTTCGGCTAATGCTCGCAAGAGGCCGAAGGTAACATACAATATGCTGTTAAACAAGCATCAAAGAAAAGCCAAGGAAGCAGGTCCACACACGAAGAAGCTAAGGCAACCGAAGGGTCCAAGACTCTGGGAGGATAGCTTCGGACCAAAGCAGCCTAACCCTCCGCACGGAGGCTTTAGGCCACGGTGGCCTGATACTCCGCACGGTGGCTTCGAGCCACAATGGACGAACCCCCCGTACAGTAACTTCGGCCCCCAATGGCCGAAGCCCGCACCGTTTTGGACTTCTCCAATAGGAGGCTTCGGCCCGCACTGGCCGAACGTACCTCCGGCCTAGCAGGACCCTTCGCTGGTATGGTCCGAGACACCATCAACTCTGCCGAACCCCCGGGTGGTGGGTTCGGCTCTCAATGGGCGAAGCCACTGGAGTCGCCGATGCCTCCGCCGTACAACTGGGCGGGAACTCCATGGGCTCCGTACGTATCAGGGTCGGAGTACCCTCCGCAACTTAACACTATGCCTTGTTTTCCTTCGGAGTATTGTGGATGGCAGGGACAAACCGACGCATCGGAGGGGGGCATCATCCACAGACTATCCGTGGTACCCCCGAATCAGACCATGCAGAGCGAAGCCAAACGGCGCCGGTGCGAGGAGGCCGAGGAAAGGATGTCCGAAGCCATCACCATCAGAGTGGGATATCAGGAAGTCCCAATCCCGAAGGCTTCGTCGCCGAAGTCCGATGGAGGTGAGTCCCATACTTCGACCGGAGCCTGTGCCGAAGTTGGGTTCGATCGGCCGAACAAGGCCGGTCTGTCTGCCGAGGTTTGCAACGAAGGCCCCTCCGGACGAAGGGTGTATGAGGCCGAAGGGTGCAACACCACTTCGGCCAGAGCTGACAGAAGCCGAACAGTAGCACCCAGCACCAAGCCACAACCGTCTTGGGCACCCCCAGGCATGTCCAAGTCATAGAAGAGACGCCTACAATGACTACGGGCATAGGAGATGCGCGAGAAGGAAGCTGAGGATGAGCGCGACGCTATCTTTGAAGAAATCCGCCATCAGCCAGCTACAAAACAGGTATGGAGGGAGAAGCCGGTTGAGATAACCAACCCGGCTCCTAGTCCGAGCGACGAATACGATGACATGCTCGAAGACGACTACTCACCCATCTCCGAGGGGCCCGCGCCCCAGGCGATGGACATCAACATCGTCACGCTGCCCACCGAGTTCGCCCTACCGCAGGATGAGGCTGAGGTCGCTCAATTGAACCTCGGCCAGCGCAACGCCATCTTCGAGAAGCCCGAGGACTTAGCTCGCCATCTGAAGCCTCTCTACGTTAGAGGTCACATTGATGGAAAGCCGATTTCCCGAATGCTCGTCGATGGCGGCGCCACTGTTAACTTAATGCCTTACTCGTTGTTGAAGAAACTTGGTAGGGATGAGGATGACCTAAAGAAGACCAACTTGATGCTCAACGGCTTCAACGATGAGAGCTCCGAGGCCAAGGGCGTACTCTCTATGGAGTTGACGGTAGGCAACAAGACGTTGCCAACAACATTTTTCATCATCGACGTGCAAGGTAACTACAGCGTACTACTCGGGCGCGACTGGATTCACGCGAACTGTTGCATTAGTTCTACTCTACACCAGTGCCTGATATAGTGGGACGGCGATGAGGTAGAGGTCATTCCCGCGGATACTTCATCCCAAGTAGCGTTGGCCGATGTATCGGTTGACGCCGTCCATAACAAAGTAGAGTGTCTGTCAGGTAGAGATCTTTCAGATTACGATTTTGTTAGTGTATCTGGAGGACATTTTTTACCCATGTCTGTAAAGCCGGCTGGAGTAGCACAACTGCTTTTATATTGATAGCCATGTCTAGAAAGAGTAATCTAGATTGGCTAATGTCTCGTGTGGAGCAATATCGGTCTAGTAAAGACGGTATTGCCGAGGCCATCGAGGACTTTAGCGAAGTAGAGAAATTAGGACAAGGTTTTGCGTCGGCCGATCCCTTGGAGGAGGTTGACATAGGTGATGGTAGCATCCTGAGGCCGACTTTTGTAAACCAACATTTACAGCCCGATGAAAAGGCTGAAGTAATAGAGTTACTTCGGTCGTATGTCGATTGTTTCACAAGGTTATAATCAAATATTTATGGTTGAAGAGGACGTCTACAAGACTGCCTTTCGATGCCCTGGTTTTGTCGGTTTGTTCGAGTGGGTCATCATGACTTTTGGTTTGAAGAATGCTGGCGCCACGTATCAGCGCTATGAACTAAATCTTTCATGACTTGCTAGGGGTTATGTTAGAAGTTTACATCGATGATGTCGTAGTCAAATCGGACGCTATGGGAAACCATTTAGCTGATTTGAAGGTTGCTTTTGATAGAATGCGACAATATGGTTTGAAAATGAACCCACTCAAGTGTGCTTTTGGTGTGTCGGCAGGTAAGTTCTTAGGTTTCATGATTCACGAGAGAGGCATAGAAATTGATCCTAAGAGACTTGAGAAGATTAGAAACATTGTAGCGCCTACATGCAAAAGAGACGTACAAAAATTGCTAGGCAAGATGAACTATTTGCGTAGCTTTACACCCAACTTGTCCGGCAAGATTGATGCCTTTGTCCCCATACTCCGGCTAAAAAATGAAGCCGAGTTCACTTGGGGGGCAAGCCAGCAAAGTGCTTTTGAGAAGATCAAAGAATGCTTGTCATCACCGCCGGTGGTGAGAGCGCCTAAAGCCGGGATTCCTTTTCGGCTATACATCACTGCTGAAGATAGCGTGATTGGGGCCGTGCTAACCCAGGAGGTAGAGGGAAAAGAGTACATCATCACATTCTTGAGCCGCCGCCTGCTGGACGCCGAAACCATGTACGCGTTTGTGGAACGATTGTGTTTTTCACTTTACTACGCATGCACCAAATTGCGCCATTATCTTCTCCCCACTACATGTGTCGTCATTTGCCAAACAGATGTTATAAAGCACATGTTACTGAAGCCGATTCTAAGTGGAAGAATAAGAAAATGGGCTTACGCGTTGATTGAGTACGATTTGGCCTACGAACCCCTGAGAGCGATGAAAGGTCAAATCGTAGCCAACTTTATATTTGATCATCACATAGATGTTAGCTGGGGTGACAATATTGCTCTAGTTGAGGTAGTGTCATGGAAACTTTATTTTGATGGTTCGGCTTGCAAGAGTGGCCAAGGTATTGGAGTGGTTCTCATATCACCTAATGGAATGCACTTTGAAACTTCGGCCCGACTAGAATTTTCTTCCACTAATAACCAAGCCGAATACGAAGCTTTATTGCTAGGTCTTGAATTACTAGAATCCGTAGGTGCTAGACATATCCACACATATGGTGATTCTTTGTTAGTAGTGCAACAAGTAGCAAAAAGTGCTCAATGCTTTAACGGCTTGCTGAACAGTTACTTAGATAATTGTTTAGACATAGTTGCAGCTTTTGATGACTTCAAAATCTCTCACGTGTCGAGGGAAGCCAATTCAGTCGCAAATGATTTGGCTCAGCAAGCATCTAGCTACCAAGTCAGGAGAGGAAAATTTTCTGTATTGGAGAAGCCGATGCTTGGTCTCACTACCAGAGCTAGTAACGGTGGGCAGGCGCACCCTCCGGGTCGGACCCCTCCGGCTGCCGAAGGTCACTGCGCGCCAGGGTCCTTGGGCTGGAGTACTCTGCCGACCAAAGGACCTAGCGCGCCGGAGGCCGTAAGCCGAAGCCTCCCGCATGGAGAAGGCTCCCCGGAGTCCGAAACCTCCGGAGGGCTTCGGCCCAGCACACTTCGAACGGCCAGCCCGACCAGGTTTCGACAGGAGCAGGAATGGCTCGGGGGGCACCCCGAAGTTAGCAGTTTAGAAATTTTTCAGAGGGTGAGCTAGCGTCACCCTCTGAATCCTATAAGGGCGATTGGAGAATACTAATCGTCTAGTATTTGAGAAACACTAGCCAAAGGGTTGATCGGAGGGTTCGACGACAAGCGTTTAAATTCGTGTTGATAGACAACACATTGTATCGCCGAACCATCGATGGAGTACTATTGAAGTGTCTAGACCACGAACAATCCCAGGTGGCTACAGGAGAAGTCCATGAAGGACTTTGTGGCACTCACCAGTCGACCCAGAAAATGAGTTAGATGCTCAAAACAGCAGGTTTTTATTGCCGACTATGACTAAAGATTGTTTTAAGTACTATAGAGGGTGTGAAGCATGTCAGAAGTTTGGCAATATTTAGTTAGCTCCTGCCTCATTACTCAATCCTATTGTCAAGCCATGGCCATTTCGAGGTTGGGGTTTAGACTTCATCGGCCAGATTCACCCTCCTTCCTCAAAAGGGCATCGGTTTGTGTTGATGGCGATGGATTACTTCACTAAGTGGACCAAGGCCGTACCTCTCAAGAACATGACTCACAATGAGGTACGTGATTTTATCTTGAAGCACATCATACATAGATTCAGCATTCCTCAAACCCTTACTACGGATCAAGGTAGTTCGTTTGTTTCTAGAGAAGTGAGGGACTTCGCCGAATATTATGGTTTAAGGTGATAAACTCTTCACCTTACTATGCTCAGGCCAATGGTCAGGCCGATTCTAGTAATAAAACCGTGATTAAGCTCATTAAGAAGAAAATTGAAGAGTTTCCTAAAAGGTGGCATGAAGTGCTTTCTGAGGCGCTATGGGCTTGTAGAATCGCTATGGGCGATATGAGTTAGTATATGGACAAGAAGTCGTTCTGCCTGTGGAGGTAGATCTTGGCTCCTTGAGAGTGCTAAAACAAGATGGCTTATCGGTTCACGAATATGAAACTCTTCTGAAGGATAATCTATAGGAAGTGACCGATAAGAGACTAAGGGCTTTAGAAGACATAGAATTAGACAAGAATCGAGTAGCTAAAGCCTACAATAAGAAGGTTAAATTGTGTGGAAGACGATTTTACCCTTAGGCACAAAGAGTCCCAAATTTGGTAAATGGTCACCTAGTTGGGAATGTCCTTTTAAGATAGCCGAAATCGCTCCCGGCAATGTATACGTGTTGGAATATCTGCAGGGAGAGTGGTTTCGAAGAGCTTTGAATGGTAGGTACTTGAAAGGGTATTTCCCAAGTGTGTGGAAAACAACATAAAGGGTGTCGGAAAGCCGGTATGGACGGTATCTTCTTCAGCTCGTTGTGCTTTTAGTTCGCTCAGTTCACTAAAAGGCAGGGGGCATGTGTTGATAGCAAAAAATGGCGTTAATGGTTGAGATTGTCAAAATATCAATTTTGGTGATTTGGGCCAAAAATACACATGTCCGGAGTCAGGCCGAATCCCTACGGGGTCGAGTGTCCATTGGGCTATGAGCTCCGAAAGCCTCTAGCTAGCCCACGGCCTTCGGCCAGGAAGCCTTCGAAGGCCCATGCCACCGAAGCTTCGACCCGAGGAGCAGGCTTCGACGGGCTTGGCCGATGCCCATTTCAGAAGAGACAGAGTTGGGTACAATTACGGCTAAGTTTTTATCTCTATCTAAGCTGAAATATAGCAGATTAGATCAGAAGTTTAGCCCTATAAATAGAGAGGCGAGGCCAGCTTAGAGGGCCCCCCAACACAAATCAAACCAAAGCCCTAGCTTTGATCACATTTACTTTACCTTTATTTTTCCTATACCACTTTGTGGGTCTGCCTGGAAGCCCTCCGCCGGCCACTTCAGAACAGTGGTAACCCTTGTTACTTCGCCTGTGAAGTATCCGCTAATCTGCGTAACAGATTGCTACCATTGCTACTAGTGCAACACTTAGCAGAATTCAGTCCTCAGGCCAAATTGGTACTTTGAAACCTCTCTGTTGGAGGGTTCTAAGTTTTGAGCTACTTCATCGGAAGCTTCCAGAGCTAAGAGATTGGTTTCAGAGGTCGCTGGAACACCCTCGAGCAAGACTACAGGCTTCGACAACGGGCTTCGCCAGCACACTTCGTCACAACAGGCTTCGCCATGATCGTACCCTGCTTTGGACAAAGTTACGCCCACGTACGGCCCTCGCGTCATTGTTCTGTAGTTTGCTGTATCGGAGACCTCACGCCGGACCCCGCTGTGCCGAAGGAACCCTTCGGCGGGGTACTTCGCGCCACACACCGAAGGTACACTTCAGCGACCCCTTCGCACCAGACTTCGAAGCAGACAGGCTCCGACCGGTTTGCTGATTTTATTCTGTTTAATATATTTTTTCGGCTAATTGGATTATCTTGTGTGATCTGATTGCCTGGCGACTCCACCACCCCCTATCACGACTAAGGGTAGTCGGAACGCGATGTCGGTGCTGTGTCACGCTTAGGCTTGTTCCTAAGTATCCGCGCATTTTTGGATCGTCTAACTGACCCAAGTGTAGGGGCACGATTTCTTGTCAACAATTATACCAGCATTGCCATCAAGAAAACTCAGTACCTTGTGTCATGAAGCATCGTTGATTAGCATGTCGGCTATTGGCATTGGATACTCATCCTTCAGAGTGGCTCTATTCAGATCCCTGAAATCAATACATACCCGTATCTTGCCGCTCCCTTTCTTCTCTACAGGCACAATGTTAGCAACCCATTCCGCGTACCTGCATGGCCTAATAAACTCAGCCTTGAGTACTCGCTCTACTTCTTCTTTAACTCGGTCATAGACAGCCGAGTTAAAGCGATGAGGAGGCTGGTTATAAGGCCTAAATCTGGACTTGATAGGCAGCCGATGCTCCACGAGCTCGCGGCTTAGTCCCAGCATCTCGCTATACTCCCATGCGAAACAATCGACATACGACCAAAGTAACTTTATTACTTCAGCCTTCTCATTAGGCTGTAAATGTTGGTTCACAAAAGTCGGCCTCGGGATGCTACCATTACCTATGTCAACTTCCTCCAATGGATCGGCCGACGCAAAACCTTGTCCTAACTTTTCTATTTCTCTAAAGTCTCCGATGGCCTCGGTGTTGGGACAATTGCGTTAGTCCCAGCAGGTTTTTCTGTGGTGGAGTATGGTGTGGAGGATGAACCTCGATGGGTTCTCGCAGAGAGAGAGAGGGTTTATACTGGTTCGGGCCTCCCCTAGGGGATAACAGCCCTACGTCCAGTTTGTGGTAGATTTGGCATGGTATGCCTTAGTGTGGAGAGGGTAACCCCAGGGTTTCATGGCCCCCTGGAGCGTGTCCCCATTACAAGGGCCTGGCCCTGCTTTTATAGGCACGCAGGCCTTAAGGAAAAGACCAAGATACCCTCCATGGGCCCTTAGGCTCATAGGGGTAGACAGGGAAAGGGGGCTGGCTACTGTACACGGGTACCAGACAGCTTTACAGCTTTACAGACGTGTCAGGCTGCGCCAGCCTTTGACCAGCTAAACGACAAGCTAGGAGCGGAGGGGGCTTCGGAGTGCACCCGAGGGGGGGCTCCGAAGTGCTGCTCCGGCGGATGGCTTCCGGTCTTGGCTCCGGAGGGCGGCCTCCGGGCTTGGCTTCCGGAGGGTGGCCTCCGAACTGGACTCCGGAGGGCGGCCTCCGGTCTTGGCTTCCGGAGGGTGGCCTCCGAGCTGGACTCCGGAGGGCGGCCTCCGGGCTTGGCTTCCGGAGGGTGGCCTCCGAGCTGGACTCCGGAGGGCGGCCTCCGGGCTTGGCTTCCGGAGGATGGCCTCCGAACTGGACTCCGGAGGGCGGCCTCCGGTCTTGGCTTCCGGAGGGTGGCCTCCGAGCTGGACTCCGGAGGGCGGCCTCCGGGCTTGGCTTCCGGAGGGTGGCCTCCGAGCCGGACTCCGGAGGGCGGCCTCCGGGCTTGGCTTCCGGAGGATGGCCTCCGAACTGGACTCCGGAGGGCGGCCTCCGGTCTTGGCTTCCGGAGGGTGGCCTCCGAGCTGGACTCCGGAGGGCGGCCTCCGGGCTTGGCTTCCGGAGGGTGGCCTCCGAGCTGGACTCCGGAGGGCGGCCTCCGGGCTTGGCTTCCGGAGGATGGCCTCCGAACTGGACTCCGGAGGGCGGCCACCGGGCTTGGCTTCCGGAGGATGGCCTCCGAACTGGACTCAACTAAGGGCTTCGAGCCGGACCTCCTGGTTTGGGGGGCTTCGAAGCTACAGGCCTCGGGAAGCATCTTGGGACCTGGAAATAATACTCAAAGAAAACAGGCTCCGACAGAACCTGGCTCTGGGCCGAAGGCTTCGGCGCCTGGACCGGGGGCTGACGTCATTTGGCCCCTGTGTAAGGGAAATATATTCCCCCAACAGTAGCCCCTCGCGTGTAGGCCTTCGGAACGAAGGGGTGCACGCGTCCTTAGGACAAATGACCTGGAAACATTACAGAGAAAACATACCTTCAGCGCCTGGACCGGGGGCGGCCTCGACATCCGGGAGCAATAAATGCCCGCGCTTACCGTCAGAATGGCCTCGGGGCTCGGGGAGCCCGCACGGCTCCGCAACGGTCGAAAATGTTACCGTTACCTTGCTCTGGGCCGGTTCGCCTCTGCTGAGGGCCCATCTGGCGGTGGGTTCGGCCCACGACGGTTGGAATTCTTTACCGCGCCTATAAATAGAGACTTACCGCGTGCGGCTTCGGCACACCTTCATTTGCTCTCTTCTTGTTGCCTTGCAAACCTCGCTCTGCTCCTCTTCTAGCTTCGCCCCGAGCCCCCCCCTCGCTTAGCTTTAGCTCTTCGCGCCGAAGTCCCATCGACATGCCGAAGAAGGCGATGGCGAAGCCTCTTGCTTTGGGCTCGAGCTCGGGCTCCGCCCAGGTGCAGGCAGCGGCGGCTGCGGCGGCGAAGACTGCGCCCAGGCGGATGGGGCCGAGGGACCTTCGGACCCCCTCCGACAAGTTCGAGCAGACCCTGGAGATGAGGGCCTCGATCTCCACGGAGGAGTCGGTTCGGAGGGCTTGCGAAGGGAAGATTGCGGCGAAGATCCAGCTTCGGGTCCCGGAGAAGTCGGAGGCTGAGCCGAGGCCTCGCGTTGACGAGGTGGTGGTGTTCGAGGCCTTCTTCGAGGCCGGCCTCGGCCTGCCAGCGGTGGGGATGCTGAGCGAAGTCCTCAAGGCTTACAACCTCGAGCTTCCACAGCTTTCGCCCAACGCCGTGGCGAGGCTAGCCGTTTTTGAGTGGGCCATGAGGGCCGAGGGCTGCGAGGGCCGCGCGGACGTCTTCGTCGCCCTCCATGATGCCAACTGCCAACCGAAGCCGCGGGAGGGGCCGGACCGCGTCAAGAGGGCGCTGGCCTTCGACAGCGCCAATTTTCAGCTTCGGAAGGAGTACCAAGACGCCTTCCCGGCGAGGGCCGTCAACAACAAGTGGCACTCGAGGTGGGACCAAGAGTGGTTCTACGCCTCCGTCGGCGCGAACTCACCTCTTCGGAGTACCAACGCTCACATACTGTACCGGCGCGAAGGGGTGGTGAAGACCAGCGAAGGCCTCCTTCAATCGAGGATCTCGCTGCTCCGAAGGGTGGCAGCGAAGATGAGCATGAGGGACCTTGCAGAGGAGTTCCTCACCCTTCGGCTAAGCCCCCTCGCGCGCTCTTGGCCGGAGGGTCTCTTCCAGGCTTCGGATCGAGGTGAACTCAGCGAGCTGGCCTTCGACCGCTTCAGTAAGTCTTCACGTTCTTCTTGCTTTTAATACTTAGAATACTTTGCTCCTAACTTCAACCTTTTCGCGTAGCCGACCTCGACATGAGGACCCCGGAGGAGGCCATCGCGGCGGCGGACCGAGTCGTCGGGACTCCGACTCCCGAGGAGCAGAGCCAGCGCCTCGCCCTGGTGGGGTCCTGGGAACGCTGGAACAGAGTGTGGACCGCTCTTGGCCTCGGAGGGCTCTCCGCTCTGCCGGACTTCGCCCACCTGGCTACCTCGTCGGCCGGAGCCAAGAGGAAGAGGGGGGATGAGGACGAAGCGGACGCCTCGGGGGAGGCTGCGGCGAAGCCCGCAGCTACTCCGACTCCCAAGAAGGCCGCGAAGCCCCTGGCGGCGAGGGCTTCTGAGGCGGAGGTCGACGCGCGCACTCCTGCTGCCGAGGAGGCCACGGGTGCTCCGGCGGAACCAACTTCGGGCGCGAAGGTGGATGCGCCCGCTTCGCAGCGAGGGAGCTGGAGGACACACTTAGCCCCTGGTTCCTTCCAGGAGATCTCTGATGATGGTAAACCCTTTTTTCTTTTTGCATGCCTCTCTTCAATATGCAGGTTTTGACTTGGCTTTTCGCAGAGGACGAAGATGATGCGAGGCCCGCTGCGGCGAAGCCGGCCGGCGAAGGCGGGTCGAAGTCCGCCGAGGCGGAGCCCGCGGAGGCTTCGAGCAGCAGCAGCAGCAGCAGCAGCGAGTCGGAGTCCGGGAGCACTTCGTCTGACGGCGAAGGCGGCGGGGGCCGCGTGGACCCTCGAGGCGAAGAAGATGTCGACGTGGTGGGCTTGAGCCCCGCTTCGCCGAAGCCCGCGGAGGGGACCGTGGCCGTGATTCACCCTTTCAAGCCGAGGGGAGGTGTGACGGTGGCGGCGATCCGCGGTTTCCGCGAGGCTTGTGCTTCTGCGGAGGAGGGGGACTTGGTGGCCCAGCTTAGCCACCAGGACCCCGCGGATCTCTTCGTCAGCTCGAACGAAGTCCTTCTGCGGGTGAGCGAAGCCCCTTGCAACTTCGAACTATATGTTAGCTTTTCCTTGGTGCTTATGATTTCTTTAACTTCTGCAGGCCTTCGCACTGAACGCAGCCGCTTCGACTGCTGCCGACATGCGGTTGGAGCGCCTCGCAGCGGAGAAGGAGGCCCTTCGCCGCGAGGTTTCAGAGGAAGCCGAGGGGCGGAAACGGGCCGAGGCTTCGGCTGCGGAGGCGAAGGAGGCCTTGGCCTCGGAGACGGCTCGGCTTCGCGCGGAGCTCCAGACTTCGAAGGATGTCGAGGCCCGACAGGCGAAGGAGATCGAAGAGCTCCATCAACGGGCCCAGGACCTCGAGAACTTCGTTGTGGCCAACCTTGACGAGGCCACCCAGAGCCTGACCGAGGTCCTTGAGAAATAGGGACCGAGTGCCGGGCTCCGGAGTTTGGCGACCAAGACCCGATTGGGGACCGCGCCGATTATTTGAAGACGGCGGCTTCGATTGCGGACGAAGCGCTGACAGGTTTCGCTCTCATGGCCGGTCGCGTCGCCGGTCAAGGAGTGTTGCACATGCTCCACGCCGCGGGGTGTGACCACCTTCGGGCGGCAACCTCCGTGGCCCCCGTGGCCTTCGGGGGTCCGCACTTGGTGACGCCTCCGGGCGAAGTCCGCGGGGCCTGGCGGCGGCTGCAGGATCCCTGGAAGGAGCAAGGCTGCGAGGCAGTCCTTGACCTTATGAAGGCCCTCCGACAACGCCGGTTCAAGGGGCCCACTGACCCGGACAAGCCTTCGACCTCGACGCCTCCGCCTCCGAAGGTGTAGATCTCCTTAGGCTTCCTTGTAATACCTAGCTGTAGGCTTGTAAAGACTTATCAGTTTATTAATATGAATGCGGGGGTTTTTCATACCTGCCCAGGCTCAGCCTTCGAGCGTAGACCTCGAAGTCCTCGAGGACTCTGAAGAGCTTCAACAGCTGTGGGCGATCCTCGAAGTAGCTAGGTCCGAAGGCCCCCCTCGGTTTAAGCTGCCGAGGGGGCCTCGGGGCGAAGCCATCTCCGAAATAGCTCAGGATTTGCTAGCCGCTGTGAAGACGGAGCCCCTTCAAGGTTCTTTACCTTTGCCTCCGCGAGCGGCCTTAGCGAGCGACGAAGCCCTAGATTTTTCTGCCTTCGATACGGCACCGCCTGCTTCGCGAACTTGGAGCGACCTGCAAAGCGGAAGCCGAAGCCTGCGGGCTTCGGAGCCTGGACGAGCCGGTCGAGGGAGAGCGGGCTCCGATGAGGCAACGTCCAGCCGAGGGGGCCCCCGCCGAAGGAGAGGCAAGCGAGGGACGGGGCCTCGCACTCGGTTCTTCTTAGGCTTAGATACAGATTACTCGTAGTTTTGTCTTCGAAGTATATTTGTAACATACTTCTCAATTCTCTTAATGAACGGAGTTTATTATACTTGCATACTTCGTTTGTATGCTTCGCATTGTTTGGCTTTGAACGCTTAGCTTGTCACGCTCGTACTGTACATTACATTCGCACACCTCGCATATATGCTTCCCCCCTTTGCACGTGGCAGTTAGGGACTTAGCCGTTGCTGGTACGGGCAAAAAATAAAAGATGCGAAGGGTGCGCCTTTTGGCGGCTTGATGCATGAAATTTTATTCAAGCGAAGGCCCCTTTGGGCTTCGAATGCTTTAATTGGGTGCGAAGCAATGCTTCGGCTGCTGAAATTCACTGAGCGGAGCCCAAAAGTGGGCTCCGCACGCGCTAACTTGGTGCGGAGCAGGGCTCTGGCATAACCAAGTTTAGCGAGGCATGCTTCGGCACGCTAGGATTTGGATGTTGTGCATGAGCGAGGCTCTGGAACGCACTTAGATTTTAGCGAAATAAGATTTCGAGACGCTCGGGCGTATATTATATTAACACGCGAAGCAGGGCTTCGGAGCGTGCTTGGGTAACGAAGCTGGGCTTCGGAGCTTGGTCCTGTAATGAGAAGGATAATTGGTGTGGATTCACCGAACCTGTGATAGTGTGAGCCACCTTCGACTCTGAGCCACCTTCGGCTCTGGGTCGCCTTCGACCCTGGGATGCTTCGGGTGCGGAACCCGGAATCCCTGGGATGCTTCGGGCGCGGAGCCCGGAATCCCCGGACGCGTCGGGCCAATGGCCCGGAGTCCTTTGTTACTGCTACGGGCCCCTAGGCGCTGTGTAGCCTTCGGAGGGATGCTCCGGATTTTATAAAGTGAAGCAAGGCTTTGGTTTTAAATGAGGCGAAGCGTGGCTTCGGGTTTAAATAAAGCGAAGCATGGCTTCGGTTTTTGGACAAGGCGAAGCATGGCTTCGATTTTTAAATAAGGCGAAGCATGGCTTCGGGTTTACATAAGGCGAAGCATGGCTTCGGTTTTTTTTTTTTTTTTTTTTTTTTTTTTTTTGAACAAGGCGAAGCATGGCTTCGGTTTTCAAATAAGGCGAAGCATGGCTTCGGGTTTAAATAAAGCGAAGCATGGCTTCGGTTTTTGAACAAGGCGAAGCATGGCTTCGGTTTTAAATAAAGCGAGGCATAGCTTTGGGTGGTACTTACCTTTGAAACGCGGAGCGGAGCCCCTTGCCGGAGAGCGGACTCCGGTATGCGAAGGATGGAGGAAGGCGAAGGTGGCCTTCGGCCTGCACCCGAAGCCCCTTGTCGGGGGATGCGTGAAGCGAGAAAGCCTCGGTGCTCCCCCCTCGGGCGCACTTCGGGTTGCAGGCAGTGGTAGAGAACTTAGCTTTTAGGACTAAGCTCCCCACGGACGGCGCCAACTGTTGGGACAATTGCGTTAGTCCCAGCAGGTTTTTCTGTGGTGGAGTATGGTGTGGAGGATGAACCTCGATGGGTTCTCGCAGAGAGAGAGAGGGTTTATACTGGTTCGGGCCTCCCCTAGGGGATAACAGCCCTACGTCCAGTTTGTGGTAGATTTGGCATGGTATGCCTTAGTGTGGAGAGGGTAACCCCAGGGTTTCATGGCCCCCTGGAGCGTGTCCCCATTACAAGGGCCTGGCCCTGCTTTTATAGGCACGCAGGCCGTAAGGAAAAGACCAAGATACCCTCCATGGGCCCTTAGGCTCATAGGGGTAGACAGGGAAAGGGGGCTGGCTACTGTACACGGGTACCAGACAGCTTTACAGCTTTACAGACGTGTCAGGCTGCGCCAGCCTTTGACCAGCTAAACGACAAGCTAGGAGCGGAGGGGGCTTCGGAGTGCACCCGAGGGGGGGCTCCGAAGTGCTGCTCCGGCGGATGGCTTCCGGTCTTGGCTCCGGAGGGCGGCCTCCGGGCTTGGCTTCCGGAGGGTGGCCTCCGAACTGGACTCCGGAGGGCGGCCTCCGGTGTTGGCTTCCGGAGGGTGGCCTCCGAGCTGGACTCCGGAGGGCGGCCTCCGGGCTTGGCTTCCGGAGGGTGGCCTCCGAGCTGGACTCCGGAGGGCGGCCTCCGGGCTTGGCTTCCGGAGGATGGCCTCCGAACTGGACTCCGGAGGGCGGCCTCCGGTCTTGGCTTCCGGAGGGTGGCCTCCGAGCTGGACTCCGGAGGGCGGCCTCCGGGCTTGGCTTCTGGAGGGTGGCCTCCGAGCTGGACTCCGGAGGGCGGCCTCCGGGCTTGGCTTCCGGAGGATGGCCTCCGAACTGGACTCCGGAGGGCGGCCTCCGGTCTTGGCTTCCGGAGGGTGGCCTCCGAGCTGGACTCCGGAGGGCGGCCTCCGGGCTTGGCTTCCGGAGGGTGGCCTCCGAGCTGGACTCCGGAGGGCGGCCTCCGGGCTTGGCTTCCGGAGGATGGCCTCCGAACTGGACTCCGGAGGGCGGCCACCGGGCTTGGCTTCCGGAGGATGGCCTCCGAACTGGACTCAACTAAGGGCTTCGAGCCGGACCTCCTGGTTTGGGGAGCTTCGAAGCTACAGGCCTCGGGAAGCATCTTGGGACCTGGAAATAATACTCAAAGAAAACAGGCTCCGACAGAACCTGGCTCTGGGCCGAAGGCTTCGGCGCCTGGACCGGGGGCTGACGTCATTTGGCCCCTGTGTAAGGGAAATATATTCCCCCAACACTCGGCAATACCATCTTTGCTACACCGATATTGCTCCAGACGAGACTTTAGCCAATCTAGATTACTCTTGCTAGACATGACTATCAATAAAGAAACAGTCGTGCTACTCTAGCCGGCTTTACAGACACTGGTACAAAACGTCTTCCAGATACACTAACAAAATCGTAATCTGAAAGATCTCTACCTGACAGACAGTCTACTTTGTTATGGATGGCGTCAACCGATACATCGGCCAATGCTACTTGGGCCGAAGTATCCGCGAGAATGACCTCTACCACGTCGCCGTCCCACTGTATCAAGCATTGGAGTAGGGTAGAAGGAATACAACAGTTTGCGTGAATCTAGTCACGCCCGAGTAGTACGTTGTAGTTACCTTGTACGTCAACGACAAAAAATGCTGTTGGCAATGTCTTGTTGCCCATCGTCAACTCCATGGAGAGTACGCCCTTGGCCTCGGAGCTCTCGCCGTTGAAGCCGTTGAGCATCAAGTTGGTCTTCTACAGGTCATCCTCGTCCCTGCCAAGTTTCTTCAACAACGAGTAAGGCATTAGGTTAACAGCGGCACTGCCGTCGATGAGCATTCAAGAAATCGGCTTTCCATCGATGGGACCTCTAACGTAGAGAGGCTTCAGATGGCGAGTCGAGTCCTCGGGCTTCTCGAAGATGGCGTTGTGTGGGCCGAGGTTCAATTGAGCGACCTCGGCCTCGTCCTGTGGCAGGGCGAACTTGGCGGGTAGTGTGATGATGTTGATGTCCATCGCCTGAGGTGCGGGCCCCTCGGAGATGGGTGAATTATCATCGTCGAGCATATCATCGTCGTCGTCGCTCGAACTGGGAGCTGGGTTGGTTATCTCAACCGGCTTCACCTTCCATACCTACTTCGTAGCTAGTGGAGGGCGGATTTCCTCAAAGATAGCATCGCGCACAACCTCGGCTTTCTTCTCGCGCATCTCCTGTGCCCGTAGTCATTGTAGGCATCTCTTCTGTGATTTGGACATGCCCGGAGGTGCCCAAGACGACTGTGGCTTGGTGCGGGGTGCTACTGTTTGACTTCTGTAGGACCGAAAGTAGCGACCAGAGGGGGGTGAATGGGCGCCTTTAAAAATTCTTTCGAATCAATGGCCCGTTCCCAATACCCAACGCACCTCAGAAAAGACTACGCAGCAGAAAATAAATAAAAGGCCTAAGTCTAAAGGTTTCTAACCTAGAAGCAACTGATGATAACTGAGATCTATTAAAGTAGAGCAACTAGGCAGATGAACACAGTGTAACAGGCCTAAACTTCTCAATGAAATGATCTAAGTATGTGTAAGATGAAAAGAGAAGTTACTGTCCAAATTTGTCTCCTGTTCGAAACTTGGCGAAGCCTCCTTCGCACGTCGAGGTCTGCTTCGGAGGTTGGTGACGGAGCCCTACTTCGGAGGTCAGTTGCGAAGCATGTCGAAGGTGTTTGGTTCTAGTCTAGTTCGAAGTGGCAAGAAGCGAAGTATGCTTCGAAGCGAAGTATGACAAATGTCGGAGCCTGCTTCGAAGTGTGCACTTCGAAGACAAAACTTCGAACACAACTTCGGACCGAATGCTACGAAGCAAAACCTTCGAACAGAAAGCTTCGAACACAACACGCACACACGGGCAACCTTCGAACAAAGAAGCGAAGCCTGTCACACGACAGAAAACCAAGTCCGAAGCCTAGACTCTACCTCCGAAAAGAGCAAGCTTCGAAAAGAGAAGCGAAGGGGGACACGCCACACAAAAGTCAGTGCGAGGCCTAGCAGAACTACAAGCTTCGAACCCAACTTGGAAATTTATCGAGGTATGGACTTCGAACAGCTAGAGCCAAAGCCCCTTCGCACTGACGTTCGAAGTATGCGATGCTGTTCGTTCTGAAAAATACTTCGAAGCTTAGCAACACAGAACGCACACCGAAGATCGAAGATCGAGCGAAGCCTTCGAAGATATTAGATCGAAGCCTGCCTCACGGAGCTGAGTGGCTTCGAACAGAGAAGGGCTTCGCCCGAAACACAGCCAAAAAGGTGACAGAGCCCGTCAGCTTCGATCAAAAAGCTATGCAGTAGAAGGTGAAAAGCTGCACAGAACACTGTAGCTACAGGAAAATAGTACTACTTGCAACAGCAAGAACTAGTACTCGGTATGTGAAGAACAGAAGCAAAAGAGAAGCTTCTGCTCACGAAATAAATCCAGGCTAAGCCTGTAGCCGAAGCATTAACTCCTCAAACCAAACAATGTGCACCGAGAGAAATCAACAGGGACCAAAGATTTAACGCATCCAAAGGATTAGAATAAATGCAAGGCAAAAATAGAACGAGCAAGAGCCTGGCGGCGCACACAGGAGAGAGAACGTGAGAGACAAAATGACCCAATAGAGTGGATTTGATTTCAGCCAAAAGGGTAGTCCAAACCCTAGGGATTGGGGTCCTATTTATAGGCAGCCCAACACTAGGAATATTCTACCAGCCCCTTAGGGTTTTTACAGACGCAATAATAAATGAAAAGACTCTACTGCCCTTAGGAATTTTTTTTACAGACACGACTGACTGACTGTGGGCCTAGAGTTACAGATGACTTATCTGGAAGCTCAGCTTTCGTAGCGACTACGGCTTCTCTTCTGGACAGTCGGATACAAGATCGACGGTTGTCAGTTTTGCGCCGAAACTGACAAAGCCTCCACCGGCTTTGCACCAGGTACCCGGATTGGGACGGCCCGACTCCGCAGCTCTCTCAGCCCGGCAATCGCTCACCGCCCGTGTACCTGAGTCAGTCCTGGTCAACAGCCCAGTGGGTCTTCTACTGCTTCTGGCCCATGCACCCGGATTGGGCTAGCCCGACTTCGCAGCCTCCTCTGCCCGACAGTCGCTCGCTGCCCGTGTACCCGAGTCACACGCGGCCCATGAAACAGTAGATCTCCTTTCTTCTTCAGTCCTCTTTGACTATCGTTGACAATGACTCATCACTTCTGGAGCCATGAGGCCCACGCTATTCAGCATGGCTCCTCAACTTCTGTCAACTTTAGCCTAAGTGGTACTGCGCCCTTTGGCCTTGTGCACCCTGTGTTTGGAGGGGCCTTCGCTGCGAACCCCGGTAGTCAGACCGGCTTTGCTCGGCCAATCGAAGCCGGCTTCGGCGCGGGCTCCGACCGAAGTATGGGGCTCACCTCCGTCAGACTTCGCCAATGGAGCCTTCGGGATTGGGACTTCTTACGACCCCACTTTGATGGTGATGGCTTCAGACTCCCTTTCCTCGGCCTCCTCGCGCCTCTGCCCTTCGGCTTCGCTCTGCATGGTCCGATTCGGAGGCACCACAGATAGTCTGTGGACGATGCCTCCCTCCACTGCGTCTGTTTGTCCCTGCCATCCATAATACTCTGAAGGAAAATAGGACATAGTGTTAAATTGCGAAGGGTACTCCGACCCAGATACGTACGGAGCCCACGGGGTTCCTGCCCAGTCGTACAGCGGAGGCATAGGTGGCTCAAGTGGCCTCGCCCACTGAGAGCCGAACCCGTTACCCGGAAAGGGGTTCGGCAGAGTTGATGGTGTTTCAGACCACAGCAGCGATGGGTCCTGCCAGGCCGGAGGTATGTTTGGCTAGTGCGGGCCGAAGCCTCCTATCAGAGAAGTCCAACACGGTGCGGGGTTCGGCCATTGGGGGGCGAAGTTACTGTATAGGGGGTTCGGCCATTGCGGCTCGAAGCCACCGTGCAGAATGTCAGGCCACCGTGGCCCGAAGCTGCCGTGCGGAGGGTTCGTCTGCTTTGGTCCGAAGCTACCTGCCGAGAGTCTTGGACCCTTCAGCTGCTTCAGCTTCTTAGTGTGGGGACTTGCTTCCTTGGCTTTTCTTTGATGCTTGTTTAACAGAATACTGTACGTTACCTTCAGCCTCCTGTGAGCTTTAGTCGAAGGGGTATTAATGTTCTGTTTCCACACCCCTACCTCGGGGTTCTTTGGTATGAGCATGCGAGTGCGCGGCTCTCCAACAATTACATCCTTCCCCTTAGCCAACTCGGCCTGTTCTGGCCAAATCAACACCTTCTTCTCGTCGAGGTCGACGGCGTTGACGGGAAAATGATCTTTATCCAGCTTCATCTTCGGATTATGGTCTATCTTCAATCGTCCTTCTTCTATGGCCGATTGGATTTGCTGTCAAAAACTTTGCAGTCGTTAGTATTATGTGAATGTGAATCATGCCACTTATAGTACGGATGCTTCTTTAACTCATCGGCAGGTGGAATGACTTGACCCTTAGGTAACCTGAGAAGCTGGCTTTTTAAGAGAAAATCAAATATTTTATCACACTTAGTTATATCAAATGAGTACTTGACCTCACTAGGTCGATTCTTTGTGGGGGATGGCCATAACTCGGAGCAGGTGACAGGTTTATTCTTAGCATTCCAAACCCATTCGGCCGCGTACATGTCGGCCGAATCCTCCTCTTCTGACTCCTCCTCGTCAGAGCGTTCCATGATGTGGATTTCAGCCCTAGGTTTGTTAAATGTCTTAATAAACTTCTTATCTTTGGTTTGGCCTTCCTGTACCAGAGCCTGCTGTAAAACTTGGCTACCTTCTAAAAAGTTTTGGTTATCTAACCTCTCTTTAATCTCGGAACGCAACCCATTAAAAGCTAGTTTCGCCAAGTCCCTTTCCGAAATATTAAGGCTAAAACATCGGTTTCTAGTATCCCTAAAACGCTTGATGTACTCAGAGGCATTCTCGTTAGATTTCTGCTTAACCGATGTCAAATGTGAAAGCCTAAGTTCTGTCTCACCCGTGTAGAAGTAATCATGGCTCGTTAGATTTCTGTCTCGCACCACAGCTGAAGATCCCGCAAGAGCGTCTGCTCAATGGCTCTTGGGGATAAAGAAGATAAGGGCTCCCCCGACAACTCTAACGACGACGACGACAAGAAGGTATCCTCCTATGAACAAGAAGTCATTGAATTACTTGAAGAGAACCGTCAGGAGTTAAAATATCAGGAGAAACTGCTTAGAGGGGCTAAGAAGAGGATAGATGAGCTTGAGAGTGAGCTTGCCATAGCCAATGGCAAGATTGAGAGTCTATCTTCTTTCTCTTGCTTGGGTGAGAGCAGTGAGTGCCCTAACTGAGAGGTGTTGTTGTGTGACCTGACGACTGTGAAGTCCAGGTACACCGAGAGGGTTGATGAGAGATACACTTTGGCCACTAAGCTTGAAAGCGATCAGCTAGAGCTAAAAGATGCTCATGCCACTATCGTCGTGCCCTATAAGACTGCCCATCCCATTTAGTTGTTTTAGTTGAGCTAAGAACCAAGAGTGATGAGTAGTTGGGTGAGTAGAGAGAGCGAGAGCTGAGCTAGAGCAAACTAAGCTTGAGCTCGAGACATTGTCAGTTTCACCCACTATCTGTGAGAACTGCTTGTCTTTGAAGTTGGAACTGATCAAGCTGAAAGCTTTGAAGTATGTCCAAGTTGATGGCGAGTGTGAGATCTTTTTGTCTCAGGTGGAGGTGCTAGCTTCCTTGAGAGAGGATCTAGCTGATGCTCAGAATGAGAACTCTTACCTCCATCAAATCCTGAGTTGGGTGAGTGCTAGAGAGCCACAAATCGACATAATGATCCAGCAGTTCAAGAGGCAGGATGGTTTGGAGTAGGTTACACCTACACTAAGGCTGACTTTGAGAGTGCCCTGAGCCGTGCAGTGGAGTGGAGTAAGATGACTCCGGAGCAGTGATATCCCAAGACTCACTCCACTAAGTCTTTTCAGGCCTGTCAGCCCAAGGATGGAGTGTTCCAAGAACAACCTAAAGCTCCACCCAAGAAGCCTATCTGGATCCCAAAGCCCAAGCATCTCCACACTTCTCTTGACTCTGTACCAGAACCCTCACATACCAAAGAGTCAACACCCAACACCACCAAGCCCAAGAAACCCAAGACTCAACCACATCCCAAGAAGCCTACCTATCTCTGTGAGTTTTGTCAGAGATATGGGCATCCTGCAGAATTTTGCTTCAGGAGGAAGTGGGTTGAGAGAGCAGAGAGAGCTCTAGGTGGGCAGGAGCAGTTCTACCAGCAGTGTGCTAGACAGAGAGTCCCTTGACACGGAGAGAGGCTAGAGGCCAGGGCGCGTCGTGTAGGTGGTGGTAGAGGAGACTACATTCGTGCTCATGCTCCGGAGGGTGGTTTTTGCTTCGGTAGAGTTCTAGGTAGTTCTGGATGCGACTTTGGACCTCATCATCGTGACTCTAGGTAGAACAGAGGATCGCGCTTTGAGCCGCATTTTGGTCTAGACACTTATGATTCTTTCTGCTTTCCTTCTTTTGAGCACATGGCTCTACACTAGTTTAGCTCTTTTGCTAAACCTGGTGTTGGACCGTTTGCTCCCCCTTATGACCATTGATTTTGTAGGATCGGGGCCTGGAGGACATATGGATCATGGATTCAGGATGCTCTCACCACATGACGGGACATCGCAGATGGTTTTTCAGCCTCACTTCCCCGAGCTCCAAGGAGTACATCACATTCGGGAACAATGGTCAAGGGATGGTACATGGCATTTTATCAATTTGAATTTATGAGCATTTCTCCTAGAAGAATGTTGCTTTGGTTGGAAATTTGGGTTTCAATTTGGTTTTTGTTTCACAACTTCTTGATGAGGGCTTAAAGGTTCATTTTAAGAAGGGCATGTCATCTGTTATTGATTCTAGAGGATCTTTGGTTTGCCAAATCTTACCCTTCGGTAAGGTTTTTGGATTGATTTCTCTAGCTCTTTTGGCCCTTCTCGTTGTTTGATCGCTGGATCCTCCTCTAAGCATTGGAGGTGGCATAGGAGGTTAGGTCATTTAGGCTTTGATCTGCTAGCCAGGTTAAGCTCTATGGACCTCATCCGAGCATTGCCCATGCTTAAGATGGAGAAGGATCTAGTTTGCTATCCCTATCATCATGGGAAGATGGTTGCCGCTTCTTACGCACTATTGACACGAAATCGTGCCCCCGTACTTGGGTCAGTTCGACGATCCAAAAGTGCGTGGATACTTAGGAACAAGCCTAAGCATGATGTGGCACCAACGTCGCGTTCCTACTACCCTTAGTCGTGAAAAGGGGGGTGGAGTCGCCAGACAATCAGATCACCCAAAATAATCCAATTAGCCGAAAGAAATATATTGTTGGGGGAAAATATCTCATCTTCGGGGTTATTGCCGAAACAGCATAAAGGCAGATAGCGGATTCGAAGGTTCCCAGACGTTCATCTTCGAAGATACCCTAAGTCAAGCTCGAAGCACGAAGATAGGCATTGGTTCGGAGTACATCTTCGAACTAAGGCTTTTCGAGATCTTTACTGCCAGCTAAGATGGAAGATTTATCTTTTATATCATTAGATTAGTCTTTTACCATTTTAGCCCTATCAAGGGTACCGAATAGTTTCCACTATGTCGGTTGTAATAGAGGGGTAAATAGGTCTTTTCCTTAATATATGGGCCAATAAATACCCCCCATTTCACCCTGTAATAGGGACCAAATACAAGTTATTCAATACATACATTCGAACTATTCTAAGTTATTATCCTTTCGGAGGCTTAGAACAGTTCACTTCACAAACACTCCGTTTGTTAGTTTCTAATCTACAGAAACGTGTTAGCGTAATCTTTTATGCCAACAGTTGGCGCCGACCGTGGGGAACCTAGTCCGAAAAACTTCGTTCTCTACCAACTTCTTACATCATGCCTCCTAAGCGGAGCGCACCTCGTAACCCTGTTCAGAGGTCTTCTCGGATCTCCGGAGAGACCCCGTCCGACATGGTCGAAGTCGGAGGGCCTTCGACTTTCCCTCCACCTCAAACTCTGGAAGGAGTTCCATCCCTCGAACATACGAAGCTTCTCCGCCAAATCCCTCCATACTTCGACCACCTGAAATCCCTCTTCCACCTTCCATTCCACTTCGAACTGATCCTACTAGTTCTCAAGACCCGGAAGATCCTTCCGGAGGAGATTAAGACAATCTTGGAGATATGGCCACTAAAATGGCCAACCTTCAAGCTGAAGTAGCAAGGTGGCGACAGGAAGCTGCGAACAGGCTTCGCTCTCAAGCCATCCCAACTATCCCAGAAGTGCCCGAAGACGACGAACCCGATTATCCCGAAGCCCCGGAGAACGCCTCCTTCGATAATGAATCTCCGCTGCATCCTGAGCTGCAGAAAGTTCACTTTGATCCGAAGTTTAAGACTTCGAAGCTCTGTAAGTATGCTGGAGATGAAGATCTCGGAGAGTTTGTTCGTTCTTATGCCCTAGCAATTGAAGCTAGCGGAGGAGTTCGAGACACCATGGCAAAGTGCTTCCCTTTAGCTCTTCAAGGAGTGGCATTAAGGTGGTTCTGGTCTTTGAAGCCAGGATCAATTAATTCATGGGGGCAGCTGAAGAAGAAGTTTATAAGCAATTTTCAAGGCACCTTCGTGCCTCCGATGTCAACAGGAAGCCTTTTCCAGGTGAAACAACTCCCCGGAGAGACATTGAGGCAATATTTTAAGCGCTTCGCTCATACGAAGTCGCAAATCCGGGGGTTGTCTGCACCTTCGGTAGTTGATGCAGCTCGGGAAGGCGTCACTCATCAAGGCCTTTTGGATAAGCTTCATCGGAAAAGCATCTCCTCGGTCTCTCAGTTGATGTCATACTTCGAGGAGTATGCGAGGTCAGAAGAAGGTTGGCTTCGAAGAACTACAGCTACTTCGTCCATATTGCAAGAAGTTAAAGTAGAAGTAAAAACTTCGGCACAGCCGCAAGAACCAGTCTTCGAAGTTCAACATGATCGGAGAAGAGGGCAAAAGCACCCTCGTTATGAAGTCATGAATATTGCACCCCCACAGAAGTTTACACAGAGAGCTCCACAGTCTTCGGGGAACAAGGCCAGCGGCTGGAGGCCACCAGGGAAAACGGCTGGCAAGGGCCAGACCCTTTTCTGCTGCATCCATGGTGAAAATCGAAGCCATGCAACTGATACTTGCAAGGCTATACTTACTCAAAGAGGAGAGTATCTAGAAAGAACTTCGGGTCGAGGTACTACCGACCGAGTTCTAGTTGCAACGCGCCCAGAGCCGGTCCAAGCTGTGGCGCGGATAGAAAACTTTGATGCTGCAAGACACCCTCCAGTGGCCAATGTTATGCCACCTCCGAAGCAAGAGGAAGGCCAAGAGCGAGGGAAAATAGTAGTCCTCCCCATCTCCGGAGGAGGTACCCTCAGAAGCATGTCAAAGAGACAGCGAAGAGACTACGTCAGAGAAGTAGGCCATATTGGGACTTCGTCGTCTGCAGCCGCAATGACGGAGTGGTCTCATGTGCCGATATCCTTTTCTGCGGAGGATGCAGCTGGCATTAAGTTCCCGCATGCAGACCCACTTGTTATCATTGCTGATATTGCAGGCACTGATGTTCGAAGGGTGTTGATTGACGGAGGTAGTTCGGCAGATATCATTTTTGTTCAAGCCTTCGATCAATTGTGCATCTCCAGGAAGCATCTCCTTCCAGCGGCTCGTCCTTTGCAAGGCTTTGCAGGACCTCCGCTTGATGCACTTGGACAAATAGGCCTGGAAGTTACCTTCGGAGAAGGTTTGTTGGCCCGAACTGAGGAAGTAATCTTCGATGTTGTAGATGCCCCGTATGCTTACAACGTCATCTTCGGAAGAGGCATGCTAAACCAGTTCGGAGCTGTGGCGCATCACAATTATTTGTGCATGAAGATGCCCACACCAGCAGGAGTCCTTACTGTTTTCGGAGATCAAGCTATTGCTCAGAGAGCGGAATATGGTCATGGTCCCCCTCTTGATCCAAGACAAGTAAACAATGTACAAGACAATGAAGAAATTTTTTCAGCCCCTTCCGAAGCTTCAAAGAAATCCTTTCCGAGACCAAGTCCTGAAGGAGAGATTGCAGCGAAAGTCATTATTAAAGATGGTAAAGAGTATACATTTGAATTTGGTAAAAATTTACCTTTAGAAGTTGCAACCTCCTTGGAAAAGGTGGTGAAAGAGAATTTGGATGTCTTCGCTTGGTCTGATGAAGATATCACCGGAGTCAATCGGGATATCATTGAACATAGTTTACTTGTAAACCCGAAGGCCCGCCCTGTTCGGCAAGGACTCCGGAAAATGTCTGCAGAAAGAGCTGCTCTAGCAAAAGATGAAGTTGAGAAATTGTTGAAGGCTGGGATTATCAGAGAAGTGGCTCACACATAATGGTTAGCCAACCCAGTCTTCGTCAGAAAGAAGTCTTCCGAGAAGTGGCGCATGTGCATTGATTTCACATCCTTGAATAAAGCATGCCCTCGTGACCCCTACCCCATGCCCCGAATTGATCAATTGGTCGACTCCACCGCAGGTTCGGAGTTATTAAGCTTCCTTGACGCGTATTCTGGTTATCATCAAATATGGTTGAAGCGCGAAGATGAGATCAAGACAAGCTTCGTAACTCCTTCGGGAGTCTTTTGTTATGTAAGAATGCCCTTTGGCTTAAGAAATGCCGGGGCTACTTTTTCGAGGTTAGTTGCTAAGGCTCTAGGTCATCAACTAGGTCGCAATGTGGAGGCCTATATGGATGATATTGTAATAAAGAGTGCTTTAAAGCACCAACATAGCCTAGACTTAGCAGAAACATTCAATAGCCTTCTGGCATGTGGGATTCGTCTTAACCCCGAAAAATGTATCTTCGGAGCTAAGGCTGGAAAGTTGTTAGGGTATTTAGTTTCAAGCAGGGGAATTGAAGCTAGCCCTACTCAAATAACTGCGCTACAAAAGATGGCTCCTCCAGAAAATTTAAAGCAAGTGCAAAAGCTGACTGCGCGTCTGGCAGCACTTAGCAGGTTTTTATCAAGGTCTGCGGAAAGGAGCTTGCCTATATTTAAAGCACTAAAAGGGTCCGAAGATTTTGCATGGACACCGGAGTGTCAAAAAAGCTTCGAAGATATTAAAGAGTATCTCAGTAATCTTGCTACACTCACGGTGCCTACTGCGGATGAAACCCTACTCCTTTACCTTGCAGCTACAGGTTCTGCTGTCAGTGCAGTCCTTGTCAGAGAAGTGGATTTCAATGGGAAGTTGGTCCAAAATCCTGTTTATTTTGTATCCGAAGCATTATCAGGAGTGAAGACAAGATACTCCGAACTTGAGAAGTTCGTTTATGCTCTGATAATGGCTTCGAGGAAATTAAGACATTATTTTTTGGCACACAATGTAATTGTACCAACTTCGTATCCTTTAGGAGATATGCTTCGAAGTAAGGATTCCACTGGAAGGATTGGGAAGTGGGCAGTTGAGCTAGCACCCTTCGGCATATCTTTCCTCGCAAGGACAGCAATCAAATCGCAAGTTTTAGCAGATTTTGTAGCAGAATGGACTCCACCTGCAAATTTGGTTCCGGAGAAGTCAAGTGACGGAGTTTGGACTGTTTATTCCGATGGAGCTTTCCAAGCATCCGGAGCAGGCATTGGAGCAGTATTAATTTTGCCTTCAGGGCAACGAGCAATGTACTCCGCAAGACTCAACTTTAAGTCTACCAATAATATAGCGGAGTATGAAGGGATTTTATTGGGACTCCGAAAAGCACGTGCTCTAGGGGCTACAAGAATTATTATAAAGACAGATTCTCAGATAGTAGCAGGGCATGTGGATAAAAGTTTCCAAGTTCGGCATCCACAGCTTGCAAAGTACTTAGAAGAAATCCGTAAAATCGAAGCACACTTCAAGGGTATTTCCATTCGGAGTATACCAAGAACAGAAAATGTGCAAGCGGACATCTTAGCAAAAGTTGCAGCCGGAGCTGTGGATGTCCCAGAAGAAGCTTTCTATGAGGAGCTCAGTACACCTTCGGTGCCACAAATTCCCTCTGCAGAGATCCTTTGTATTCCTAGTGCTGATTGGAAAAATTCGATCATGGAACTTTTACAGGGAGGAACAAATTTACCCGAAGAGCCACAGTTGTTAAGATTGAAGCTTAGAGCTAGAAATTATCAAATAATCAACGATATTTTATACAAGGCCGGAGTATGTTCCCCTCTACTCCGATGTATATCTCAAGCCGAAGGCCAAGAAATTCTTCGAGAAATTCATGAAGGCCTTTGTGGTAGCCATTTAGCCCCGCGAGCCTTGGCAGGAAAAACACTTCGCCAGGGGCTTTACTGGCCTACAATAACAGCTGATGCGGAGAGCTTAGTCCACACTTGTCAAGGATGCCTGTGGATGGGTCGACGGAGTCATCGCCCACCAACAGCTCTTCAAGTCATTGCTCCGGTATGGCCTATGGCGAGATGGGGTATGGATTTAATTGGCCCCTTTCCAGTAGCCAAGGGAAATCTAAAGTTCGCAGTGGTAGCTATTGAGTATTTTTCTAAGTGGGTGGAAGCAGAGCCCTTAACAGCTATCACTTCGAACAATGTACAGAAATTCTTTTGGAAGAACATCATCTGCCGGTTCGGAGTGCCTAGACAACTCACAGTTGATAATGGAACACAGTTCGATGCAGAACCTTTCAGGAAGTTTTGCGAAGATCTAGGCATTCAGTTATGTTTTGCTGCAGTAAGACATCCTCAGTCTAACGGAGCTGTAGAAAGAGCCAATGGAAATATTTTGTCAGGGCTAAATCGAAGGATAGTAGGACTAGCAAAAGGACTATGGACCGAAGAGCTTCCGAAGATTTTGTGGTCCATTCGGACTACGCAAACAAGGTCCACAGGTTTTACTCCATTCAGACTACTATTCGGAGATGAAGCTATGACTCCAACGGAGCTCAAAGGAGGATTGTTTCGCAGCACCGAACCAGAAATTGAAGAAGAAAGACAAGCTTCGTTAGATTTATCAGAAGAAACAAGACTTCGAGCTATGGCAAATTTATCAAAGTATCATCAGCAAATGAAGGCTTGGTTTGACCCGAAGGTTAAGCTCAATGAACTAAGACCGGGTCATCTTGTTCTACGAAGCATTATAGCGCCAGGGAAGTTATGAAATAAATGGGAAGGTCCATACCTAATTGTTCGTTCAGGACGCCCTGGCTCTTTCAAATTAGCTAATTTAGAAGGTGAAGAGTTAGCACATACTTGGCATGCGGAGCACCTAAAGAGATACTTCGCATAAGGGCTCCTTGTAACTCACTTGTAATCATCTTCCAAATTAATAAAGCATATGATCCTGATAATGCCTTCCCATCATAGACTTCCAGCTTCCGAGTGGACGCACTGGAACCGCGGGGTCGACCGAGAGGGAAGTGTCATGAAGCTGGATTGTATTTTCGGACTTCGAACCATTGGTTCGAAGCTTCCGACGTGGGGGCTGACATAATCCAGAGTCCAAGCCACTGGCTTGTAGGCATCCGTAAAAGAGCCCAAAACCACATCATGCGGAGTCCAAGCCATTGGCTGGTAGACTTCCGTAAAAAGAGCCGAAGGTGGCCAAAACCTGCGAAGTCCAAGCCATTGGCTGGTAGACTTCCGCAAAAAGAGCCGAAGGTGGCCAAAATATACGGAGTCCAAGCCATTGGCTGGTAGACATCTGTAAAAAGAGTTCAAAGAGACCATTGCAAACTCCGAACCATTGGTTCGACAGAGATCGCAAAAATGAGCCGAAGGTGGCTAAAGCAAAACAGAATTTGAACCATGAGCTTCGAATATCTGTTAACATAGTCCAAAGTGACAAATTATCTAAGATACTAAGGTATCTTGGAAGTTATCTCAAGCGATTTCTTTCAAAAAACAAAGGTAATAAGTTGCCATTTTTTCGACTACAAATAGTCGAAGACATTTTATAAGATTTTAAAAGATCTTTAAATTGCAGAGGGGCTCTGAACCCCCAAAAAATTGTACTCCGAAGTTTTTCTTTGCGCATAACCATCTTTGAATACAGTTCGAAGTTGCTTATACCCAAAGAGGGGCTAGTAAATATGGAGACAATTTTAAATCGGTATTCATTATTCAAACGAATGTGTTTACAGATTACATCATGAAAAATTGGTATCTATACCAAGAAGGAATCGGAGACCTCTTCGGTCTCTAGAGCTAGGGTTGGAACGACTAGTTCCAGCGCCGGGAGTTCTAACAACTTTGCGTTTAACTCTCTTGCCCCCCTTCGAAGCTCTAAAATCCTTTTGTTCTTGTTGAAGCTCGGCCCAAGTTCGAAGCCGTTCGGGGCTCCTTTCCCAGCTTCCATGTTCTTCAGGCTTTTTATTTTGAGCTTCATCTTCATTTTCAGACCATATAACGTCTTCAGAAGACGAAGTGTTTAAGTTAACCTCTTTTTCTTCCTCTTTAATATAAGACAGTATATCTTTGATTACTTCGGGCGCAATTACACCGGAGTTATCTCGAGGAATTAGAAATCGAGGACATTTATAAGCTTTTAGAAGATCGAAGGTGGTCCATAATGAGCGAACTTCGTCGTTAAGGTCTAACACTTCGATATCTTCCGTATGAGGCAAAGCCTAAAAATATGACAAACAAATTTTCATTGATAAATGTTTATAAGCATAAAGCTTTACATGGCCAAAAATCCTAAGATATTTCTAAACCTGCGGGTTCGGAGGAGGCTGACTGCTTGAAGCTTGGGTCCGAACTTGCTTTTGGCGTTGGCCTTCGTCGATCCAAGCCTTGATCGCGGAACAACCTTCGGCTCTCCATGAAGTTTGGAAGGCTCGCCAGGCAGCAGCCACACCTTCGGAAGGAGTTAGCAGGCGCTCGTCATCGAAGGTAATTGGGCCCCCTCCTGCGTCCGGAGTTATCGATCGGCCTAGATCTTCGTAGTAGCGAAGTAGGCCGACAGCAGCCACTTGTCCGGAGAGTTCTCCGTATCTAATGCCCGCTGTCTTCATCTGCTTCGCCACTCCTTGGATCCTTTTCAACCGGCGCAGAAGAGTGATGTTATCATCAGAAGGGAGTGTTCCAGTAGTACTGAAGTACTCCAGGACATCTAACAGCTGATTCATAACTTCCACAGCCACCTTCTCAGACTTAAGCTTATCTTCGTTCAGCACATCCTTCGTCGAAGTGACTTCTCCCAGAACCCCAGAAAGTCTAGCATTTTCAGTGGTCAAAATATTCTTTTGGTTCAACAACTGGCTAGCTTCCTCTTGGAGTCGGACAAGCTCGGACCCTGCAGTAGCATACTCCGCCCGCAATTTTTCAACTTCTGCTCGAAGCACAATTCTTTCTGCTTCGAGCTCTTTATTCGCAGCCTCCAAACCTTGTCTGGCCCTTCGCTCTGTTGACACTATATTGTCCATCTGAGCCACTCGGCTTTCGGAGATGCTAAGATTCCTTTGAAGGACGTTATTTTCCTCCTGAAGACGAGCGATCTCTTCATCATTGCATATATTCGCAGCTCGGGCCAAGACAGTTTGCTGCAAAAATAAAAAACTAAGGTAAATATTTATTCGTAGATGAATTCTATGTTATTTCGCAGGTGCTTCGTACCTAGTAGGCTGCACATTCTATAGCCGCATTAAGCTTTGTCCTGTCCGCCTTGCTCAGAATAGCCACTAAGTTGGTCTCCCCTATGTCACGGCTAGGTCGATCCAAAGGTTCGAGCAAAGTCCGAAGACTAGTTGTTTGCCCTAAGAAAGGAGCTAGCAAGGGCAGCATGCTTATTGCCTGTTGGTCATCTTCGTTCAGCGAAGGACCGGAGCGTTGGCTTGTGGTCTTCGGAGCCTCTCGAGACTGGCCCTCCCCGGAAGATTGGCTCTCATCTGTTGAATCAGACGGAGTTGATCCGGAACTCGCAGCAGGGAGGGGCTCTATATGTCTTTTGCCTCTTCCAGGTCCCATTTGAGTAACTCTCTGGGCTGGCTCCGAAGTCGTCGAAGGTCCAGGAATTATTTCTTCTTGGCAGACCTCTTCCATAGGAGTGGACTCTGTTAAAAAAAGAGTATTATACATTGTATAAATATACAAAATAAACACAAAAGATTTTTTCGAAGTCAACCTTCGACATTTTGCAGAGGAGTCATCATCGGACTGTTCGGCGGATCGAAGGCTAGATCTTCATCCGAATCAGCCGTTAAGTCTTCGACTGCAGGAGCATCGTCCTGAGCAGTCCTTGTTGCCTCTTCAGGAATCGAAGCCATAGTAGCTTCGACCCCACTCTCATTCACAGGAACTTCGTCCTGAGGTATATCTCCTTGAACTGCCGAAGTCCTTGGTTGCTCAAGGTTATCTTGAGACTCCGGCATGTTCGCAGGTACTTCAGCTTGTGCAGTCCTTTGAGCTTCATCTTCGTCTATTAGACGCACAAGCAATCTCCCTTCATCCTCTTGGGAGTCAGAGACTGAAGCCCTTGAGCTCGAAGGCGCAGGATTCGAAGGTGTAAGATTTTTTGGCTTCCGAGCCACCTTCTTCACCGGAGTCTTGGACGAGCTCGAAGTCCCAGCTTCGGCTTTTCTCTTTTTGGGTCCTTTCTCCGAAGGCACCCAATCCATCAAAGGGGGCGGAGTGATTTCCAGCATTCCCCATAATCTGTTAAATCTCTCCCAACTCCCGACCAACTTGATTCTCCATTCTTTTTCGGTCGGAGTTGGAGCGCCCAAAATCTTCTCCGAAGCCCTTACAATTTGTTCCGAAGTAACAGGGGCTGAAGAAGCTAAAAAATGAATCAAGTTAGTTTTTCTTCGAATGAATATGCATAATACATGTTGTCTTCGAAGTTACCTGCAGGGCTCAAAGTCAAGGTGATTTTTCGGAGACCGCCTTCCGAATCCTCTTCGAAGATGATAGGCCAGTTGGCCATCAGTGGAGAGATTTGTAACCCGAGGAATTCTTCGGCTAAGTCTTGCATGCTCAACCTCGGGCTGATCCTCTGAAGTAGGTTGAGGCGAGCTTCGAGCTGACCTTGGCCTGGATGCACTAAGGCTTCCTTCCGGAATTGGATTTCTTTCAGAGGTCCGGCTAGAGGATTGCTCGCCCCAACTTTGGCATAGAACCATCTCATGACCCAGTCTGTATACCATCTTGCATTGATGGCCTTAGCAGGAAATTGAAGGGCATATTCGTCCCGAAGCCTAAAATTGATGCTTCCGAAGGCTACTACTACTTTTTCACCTCCGGAGCCTACGAAGGTTTTCGGCTGACATGAAGCCCTATGTAGCGCAGCGAAGATTTCTGCCCTCCCCTCACAGCCTTCGGCTCTCAGTGCCCATTCGAAGATAGCCAGTCGAGCTACCGCGTTCGGAGATAATTGAGGGAGGGTGACATGAAATAAATCGAGTACCTCTGCCAGGAAGTCAACTGCTGGGAGGCCCAAACCGGCTTCCAAGAAGGCTTCGAAGACAACAACTTCTCCAGGCCTTGGCGTCGGGATGAGTTCTTTTCCGGGCTTACGAATCATAACTCCGGTGCTAATCTTTCGTTCTACTGCAATAGCCAGTGATTCCCTCTTGCAGGTAGAAGATCCCAGTTGGAAAGACTGGTCTAGGTACTTCGTTGATGGTGGGCAGAGACTTTGATCATCGACATTTTGGGGATTTCTCCTTCCTGCCACCATGGATGTCGTTGCCGATGCCGGAGGTGCCGTCGCCAACACCGCAGCCGCTGCTGCTGCAGCCGCCTGCTGCCGAGCCAAGGTCGACGGGGCTCCAGAACCCTTGGTCTTCACCATTGCAATCGCTGGGTTGCTTTGGGGGAAATGGAGGCTAGGGCTCAAAGAACTCAAAGGGCTTAGAAGGTGTTTGTTTGTGAGAGAGCAGTGAAAAGGTAACTGGGTAAGTTCTAGGCCATCTATTTATAGCCTAGACTTTACATTTTTACCATTAGACCATGCCATTTTGCATTCCTGCCCGTTACTTTTCTCCGAAATTAACGCATTCTACGGTTTCCGTTAGAAACAGAAAGCTAACGGCTATTTTCTCTAAGTCTGAGAGACTTTCGAACTTCCTGAGTCGATTCTAAGATAGTTCGAAAGTAATTATCTTAAGACTGATTCGGAGTTTATATCTTCATACATTTCAGAGATGAATTGAAATCTAATAACCCCTATGTCTGGTTATTTTTTCCTTTCGTATACTGTTCTCCTAACATTACAGGTTAAACGGAAAAGCGTATTCGAGGGGCTACTGTTGGGGGAAAATATCTCATCTTCGGGGTTATTGCCGAAACAACATAAAGGTAGATAGCGGATTCGAAGGTTCCCATACGTTCATCTTCGAAGATACCCTGAGTCAAGCTCGAAGCACGAAGATAGGCATTGGTTCGGAGTACATCTTCGAACTAAGGCTTTTCGAGATCTTTACTGGCAGCTAAGATGGAAGATTTATCTTTTATATCATTAGATTAGTCTTTTACCATTTTAGCCCTATCAAGGGTACCGAATAGTTTCCACTATGTCGGTTGTAATAGAGGGGTAAATAGGTCTTTTCCTTAATATATGGGCCTATAAATACCCCCCATTTCACCCTGTAATAGGGACCGAATACAAGTTATTCAATACATACATTCAAACTATTCTAAGTTATTATCCTTTTAGAGGCTTAGAACAATTCACTTCGCAAACACTCCGTTTGTTAGTTTCTAATCTACAGAAACCTGTTAGCGTAATCTTTTACGCCAACATATATTAAACAGAATAAAATCAGCAAAGCGGACGGAGCTTGTCTGCTTCGAAGTCTGGTGCGAAGGGGTCGCCAAAGCATACCTTCGGCGTTTGGTGCAAAGTATCTCGCCGAAGGGTGTCTTCGATGTTCGGACTGATCTGATCGAAGGTGGTCTCCGAACAGATCTGGACGCGACAATCACCTCTAAACGGTGGGGTTTGGCGCGAAGTCCCTGATACAGCGAGGTACAAAATAATGACGAATGCCGTGTGCAGACGTGACTTCATCCAGAGTGTAGTATGATCATGGCGAAGCCTGTCGTGACGAAGCTTGTTGGCGAAGCGTGCGGTCGAAGCCTGCAGTCGAAGAGGAAATCCGACGAAGGGTGTTCTAGCAACCTTCGAAACCGATCTCTCGGCTCCGGACACCTCCGGAGAAGTAGCTCCGAACATGGGAACCTACAATAGAGAAGATGCGAAGTACCAATTCGGCCTGAGGACCGAATTCTGCTAATTGTTGTACTAGTAGCGAAGGTAGCAATCTGTTACGCAGATTAGCGGATACTTCACAGGTGAAGTAACAAGGCGATAGCAATCTATTACGTAGATTAATGGATACTTCAAAAGCGAAGTAACAAGGGTTACCACTGTTCCGAAGTGGCCGGCGGAGGGCTTCCAGGCAAATCCACGAAGAGGTATAGGAAAAACAAAGGTAAAGTAAATGCGATCAAAGCTAGGGCATTGGTTTGATTTGTGTTGGGGGGCCCTCTAAGCTGGCCTTGCCTCTCTATTTATAAGGCCAAACTTCTGATCTAATCTTCTATATTTCAGCTTGGATAGAGATAAAAACTTAGCCAGAATTGTATCCAACTCTATCTCTGCTGAAGTGGGTTCCGACCAGGCCCGTCGAAGCCTGCTCCTTGGGCCGATAGTTCGGTGGCGTGGGCATACGAAGGCTTTCTTGCCGAAGGCCGTGGGCTGGCTAGAGGCTTTCGGAGCCCACAGCCTAATGGACCTTCGACCCTATAGGGCTTCGGCCTGACCTAGGACATGTGTATTTTTGGCCCAAATTACCAAAACTGATATCTTGACAATCTCGGCCATTAACACCATTTTTTGCTATCAACACACGCCCCCTGCCTTTTAGAGAACTGAGTGAACTAAAAGCACAACGATCTGAAGACGATATCGTCCATATCGGCTTTTCGACACCCTTTATGCTGTTTGCCACACACTTGGGAAATACCCTTTCAAGTACCTACCATTCAAAGCTCTTCGAAACCGCTCTCCCTGTAGAGATTCCAACACGTATGCATTGCCGGGAGCGATTTCGACTATCTTAAAAGGACCTTCCCAACTAGGTGACCATTTACCAAATTTGGGACTCTTCGTGCCTAAGGGTAAAATCGTCTTCCACACCAAATCTCCTACTTGAAATGATTTTGGTTTAACCTTCTTATTGTAGGCTTTAGCTACTCTCTTCTTGTCTACTTCTATGGCTTCTAAAGCCCTTAGTCTCTTATCGGTCACTTCCTCTAGATAATCCTTCACAAGAGTTTCATACTCGTTGACCAATAAGACATCTTGCTTTAACACTCTTAAGGAGCCAAGATCTACCTCTACAGGCAGAATGACTTCTTGTCCATATACCAATTCATATGGACTGACTTTGGTAGCACCGTGCTTTGCGATTCTACATGCCCATAGCACCTAGGAAAGCACTTCATGCCACCTTTTAGGAAACTCTTCAATTTTCTTCTTAATGAGCTTAATCACAGTTTTATTACTAGCCTCGGCCTGACCATTGGCCTGAGCATAGTAAGGTGAAGAGTTTATCAACTTAATACCATAATATTCGGCGAAATCCCTCACTTCTCCAGAAACAAATGAACTACCTTGATCCGTAGTAAGAGTTTGAGGAATGCCAAACCTTAGTGAAGTCATGTTCTTGAGAGGCACGACCTCGGTCCACTTAGTGAAGTAATCCGTCGCCATCAACACGAACCGATGCCCTTTTGAAGAAGGAGGGTGAATCTAGCCGACGAAGTCTAAACCCCAAACTCGAAACAGCCATGGCTTGATTATAGGATTGAGCAATGAGGCAGGAGCCAACTGAATATTGCCAAACTTCTAACATCCTTCACATCCTCTATAGTACTTTAAGCAATCTTCAGTCATAGTTGGCCAATAAAAACCTGCTCTTTTGAGCATCCAACTCATTTTCTAGGCCGACTGATGAGTGCCACAAAGTCCTTCATGGACTTCTCCCGTAGCCACCTAGGATTGTTCATGGTCTAAACACTTCAATAGTACTGCATCGATGGTTCGGCGGTACAATGTGTCATCTATCAACATGAATTTGAATGCTTGTCGCCGAACCTTCCGATCAACCCTCTGGCTAGGGTCTCTCAAATATTGGACGATTGGGATTCTCCAATCGCCCTTATTAGCTTCAGAGGGTCTCGCTGGCTCACCTTCTTAAAAAATTTATAAATTACTGACTTCGGGTTGCCCCCGAGCCATTCCAGCTTCTACCGAAACCTAGCCAAGGTGGCCGTTCGGAGTGTGCTGGGCCGAAGCCCTCTGGAGGGTTCGGACTCCGGGGAGCCTTCTCCGTGCGGGAGGCTTCGGCCTATGGACTCCGGCGTGCCAGGTCTCACGGTTGGCGGAGTACTATGGTCCAGGGACCTTAGTGCGCAGTGGCCTTCGACGGCCAGAGGGGTTCGACCCGGAAGGTGCGCCTGCCCACCGTTACTAGCTTTGGCAGTGAGACAAAGAATCGGCTTCTCCAATACAGAAAATTTTCCCCTCCTGACTTGGTAACCAGATGCTTGCTAAGCAAAATCATTTGCGACTGAATTGGCTTCTCTTGATTCGTGAGAGATTTTGAAGTCATCAAAAGCAGCAACTATGTCTAGACATTTGTCCAAGTAACTATTCAGCAAGCCGTTAAAGCATTGAGAACTTTTAGCTACTTGTTGCACTACTAACAAAGAATCACCATATGGGTGGACATGTCTAGCATCTATAGATTCTAGTAATTCAAGACCTAGCAATAACGCTTCGTATTCGGCTTGGTTATTAGTGGAAGAAAATTCTAGACGGGCCGAAGTTTCAAAGTGCATTCCATTAGGTGATATGAGAACCACTCCAATACCTTGGCCACTCTTGTAAGCCGAACCATCAAAATAAAGTTTCCATGGCACTACTTTAACTAGAGCAATATTATCACTCCACCTGACATCTATATGGTGATCAACTATAAAGTTGGCTACGATTTGGCCTTTCATCGCTCTCAGGGGTTCTTACGTCAAATCGTACTCAATCAACGCGTAATCCCATTTTCCGATTCTTCCACTTAGAATCGGCTTCTGTAACATGTGCTTTATAACATCGGCTTAGCAAACGACAAGACATGTAGTGGGGAGAAGATAATGGCGTAATTTGGTGCATGCGTAGTAAAGTGATAAACATAATTGTTCCACAAACGTGTACCTGGTTTCGGCGTCCAGTAGGCGGTGGCTCAAGAATGTGATGATGTACTCTTTTCCTTCTACATCCTAGGTCAGCGCGGCCCCAATCACGCTATCTTCAGTAGCGATGTATAGCCGAAATGGAATCCCAGCTTTGGGTGCTCTCACCACAGGCGGTGATGACAAGCACTCCTTGATCTTTTCAAAGGCACTTTGCTCGCTTGCTCCCCAAGTGAACTCGGCTTCGTTTTTTAGCCGGAGTATGGGGACAAAGGCATCAATCTTGCCGGAAAAGTTGGATATAAAGCGACACAAATAGTTCATCTTGCCTAGCAACTTCTGTACGTCCCTTTTGCACGTCGGCGCTGCAATGGTTCTAATCTTCTCAAGCCTCTTAGGATCAATTTCTATGCCTCTCTCATGAATCATGAAACCTAAGAACTTACCCGCCAACACACCAAAAGCACACTTGAGTGGGTTCATTTTCAAACCATACTATCGCATCCTATCAAAAGCAACCTTCAAATTGGCTAAATGGTTTCCCATAGCGTCCGATTTGACTACAACATCGTCGACATAAACTTCTAACATAACCCCTAGCAAGTCATGAAAGATTAAGTTCATAGCGCGCTGATACGTGGCGCCAGCATTTTTCAAACAAAAGTCATGACGACCCACTCGAATAAACCGACAAAACCAAGGCATCGAAAGGCAGTCTTGTAGACGTCCTCTTCGGCCATAAAGATTTGATTATTGTTGATAGCAAAAAATGGCATTAATGGTTGAGATTGTCAAAATATCAATTTTGGTGATTTGGGCCAAAAATACACATGTCCACAGTCAGGCCGAAGCCCTACGGGGTCGAGGGTCCATTGGGCTATGGGCTCCGAAAGCCTCTAGCCAGCCCACGGCCTTCGGAGGCCCATGCCACCGAAGCTTCGGCCCGAGGAGCAGGCTTCGACGGGCCGAGTCGAAGCCCACTTCGGAAGAGACAGAGTTGGGTACAATTCCAGCTATGTTTTTATCTCTATAAAAGCTGAAATATAGCAGATTAGATCAGAAGTTTGGCCCTATAAATAGAGAGGTGAGGCCAACTTAGAGGGCCCCCCAACACAAATCAAACCAAAGCCCTATCTTTGATCGCATTTACTTTACCTTTATTTTTCCTGTACCTCTTCATGAGTTTGCCTGGAAGCCCTCCGTCGGTGACTTCGGAACAGTGGTAACCCTTGTTACTTCGCCTGTGAAGTATCCGCTAATCTATGTAACAGATTGCTACCTTCGCTACTAGTGCAACACTTAGCAGAATTCGGTCCTCAGGCTGAATTTGTACTTTGAAACCTCTCTATTGCAGGGTTCTGAGTTCGCAGCTACTTCATCGGATGCTTCCAGAGCTACGATAGATTGGTTTCGAAGGTCGCTAGAACACCCTCCGGCAAGACTGCGGGCTTCAACAATGGGCTTCGCCAGCACACTTCGTCACAACAGGCTTCGCCACGATCGTACCCCGCTTTGGATGAAGTTACGCCCACGTACGACCCTCGCGTCATTGTTCTGTAGTTTGCCGTATCGGAGACCTCACGCCGGACCCCGTTGTTCGGAGGTGATCGTCGCGTCCAGATCCGTTCGGAGTTCATCTTTGGCCGGATCAGTCCGAATGCCTAAGGTGCCCTTCGGCGGGGTACATCGCGCTAGACGCCGAAGGTACACTTCGGCGACCCCTTCGCAACAGACTTCGAAGCAGACAGGCTCCGACCGGTTTGCTGATTTTATTCTGTTTAATATATTTTTTCGGCTAATTGGATTATCTTGTGTGATCTGATTGCCTGGTGACTCCACCTCCCTTATCACGACTAAGGGTAGTCAGAACGCGACGTCGGTGCTGCATCACACTTAGGCTTGTTCCTAAGTATCTGTGCATTTTTGGATCGTCGAACTGACCCAAGTGCGGGGGCACATTTTCGTGTCAACACACTTTTAGGCGACTCCACTGGGGATAGCATTCCAACATGACAATTACATCTACATCGGCTACTACGTCTACACCACCGATGGATACAATAGGAGGCGCAAATATCGACAACCGCAACATCTTGACACCTACACTTGAAGATATCCCCACAGAAGACCGAGTAGAGATCGAGGCAAAGTTAAAAGCACTCCAAGACATGATGCTTGGGGGCTACGTTAAGACACGCGCAGGCTTCATCAAGCGTGACATCATCCCCCCCGACCTCGCTCAGGTCCAGGTAACACCTGTATCGCCTCGTCTATCTTATTTAGAGATTGAGCAAAAGATAGCCGCATCAGTAGATCAAGCCGTTAGCACTTCGCTAGCCAACCGTCTAGATTCGATAGTCAGCTCCCAAGTAGAGACACCTCTTAGGAGGTTCGGATTTACTGAGGCCATACCCACGGTTCCTATTGCTAGTGCACCTCCGGCAAGCCACGTGTACATCAGAACTAATGACAGCACTGGCACAACCATGTCTCCGGCTTCAACACTTATGGCCGAGACTAATCATTACACTTACGGTCAAACTAGCACTACGTGCCATGTAGCGCCACCTACGCCGGTAACCATGCTGCCCGCACCGCATGTGCAGGCACCCGGACACGAGCATGTCATGCAGATAGTGCGCAGGGAAGAGGCCCATGGCCGACACGCCGATATCCCACCACGTGCCGCGCCCCCGCATGAGAGGGGCGCGCAGGCAACATGCCAAGATGACAAAGACGAGCGGGTCTGCGCACTATTTAGGGATTGTGCCCGCTTCGTGCCCAAGGGACGGGTTAGGGTTTACCGTAAGCCATACCCTGACCACCTTGATACAATACCCTACCCCCACGGCTATAGAATCCCTGAATTCACTAAGTTTAATGGTGAGGGTAGCAAAACTACACTAGAGCACGTTAGTCAATTTTTGGCACAATGTGGAGAGGTTAGCAGGATTGATGCCCTAAAGTTAGGCTATTTTCTCTCTCGCTATCCGGCACCGCTTTCACTTGGTTTTCGGCGCTCCCACCGAACTCCATCCAGAAGTGGGACGATTTAGAGCGGAAATTCCATGATTACTTCTACAAGTGTGAGACAGAACATAGGCTTTCACATTTGACATCGGTTAAGCAGAAATCTAATGAAAATGCCTCTGAGTACATCAAGCATTTTAGGGATACTAGAAACCAATGTTTTAGCCTTAATATTTTGGAAAGGGACTTGGTAGAACTAGCTTTTAATGGGTTGCGTTCTGAGATTTAAGAGAGGAACCAAAGATAAAAGTTTATTAAGACGTTTAACAAGACTAGGGCTGAAATCCACTTCATGGAACACTCTGGCGAGGAGGAGTCAGAAGAGGAGGATTCGGCTGACATGTACACGACTGAATGGGCGTGCAACGCTAAGAATAAACATGTCACCTGTTCCGAGTTACAGCCATCTCCCACAAAGAATCGACCTAGTGAGGTCAAATACTCATTTGATATAACTAAGTGTGATAAAACATTTAATTTTCTCTTAAAAAGTAAGCTTCTCAGGTTACCTAAAGGTCAAGTCATTCCATCTGCCGATGAGTTAAAGAAGCATCCGTACTGTAAGTGGCATGATTCACATTCACATAATACTAACAGCTGCAATGTTTTTCGATGGTAGATCCAATCGGCCATAGAAGAAGGACGATTGAAGATAGACCATAATCCAAAGATGAAGCTTGACAAGGATCCCTTTCTCGTCAACGCCGTCGACCTCGGTGAGAAGAAGGTGTTGATTCAACTAGAACAGGCCGAGTCGGCTAATGGGAAGGATGTAATTGTTGGAGAACCACGCACTCACACGCTCATACCAAAGAACCCCGAGATAGGAGTGTGGAAACAGAATATTAATACCCCTTCGGCTAATGCTCGGAAGAGGCCGAAGGTAACATACAATATGCTGTTAAACAAGCATCAAAGAAAAGCCAAGGAAGCAGGTCCACACACTAAGAAGCTAAGGCAACCGAAGGGTCCAAGACTCTGGGAGGATAGCTTCGGACCAAAGCAGCCTAACCCTCCACACGGAGGCTTCAGGCCACGGTGGCCTGATACTCCGCACGGTGGCTTCGAGCCACAATGGACGAACCCCCCGTACAGTAACTTCGGCCCCCAATGGCCGAACCCCACACCGTTTTGGACTTCTCCGATAGGAGGCTTCGGCCCGCACTGGCCGAACGTACCTCCGGCCTAGCAGGACCCTTCACTGGCATGGTCCGAGACGCCATCAACTCTGTCGAACCCCCGGGTGGTGGGTTCAGCTCTCAATGGGCGAAGCCACTGGAGTCGCCGATGCCTCCACCGTACAACTGGGCGGGAACTCCGTGGGCTCCGTACGTATCAGGGTTGGAGTATCCTCCGCAACTTAACACTATGCCTTGTTTTCCTTCGGAGTATTGTGGATGGCAGGGACAAACTAATGCAGCGGAGGGGGGCATCGTCCACAGACTATCCGTGGTACCCCCGAATCAGACCATGTAGAGCGAAGCCAAACGACACCGGTGCGAGGAGGCCAAGGAAAGGATGTCCGAAGCCATCACCATCAGAGTGGGATCTCAGGAAGTCCCAATCCCAAAGGCTTCATCGCCGAAGTCCAATGCAGGTGTGTCTCATACTTTGACCGGAGCCCGCGCCGAAGTTGGGTTCGATCGGCCGAACAAGGCCAGTCCATCTGCCGAGGTTCGCAGCGAAGGCCCCTCCGGACGAAGGGTGTATGAGGCCGAAGGATGCAACACCACTTCGGCCAGAGCTGACAGAAGCCGAACAGTAGCACCCAGCACCAAGCCACAGCCGTCTTGGGCACCCCCAGGCATGTCCAAGTCAGAGAAGAGATGCCTACAATGACTACGGGCATAGGAGATGCGCAAGAAGGAAGCTGAGGACAAGCGCGACACTATCTTCGAAGAAATCCGCCCTCGGCCGGCTACAAAATAGGTATGGAGGGAGAAGCCGGTTGATATAACCAACCCGGCTCCTAGTCCGATCGACGAATACGAAGACATGTTCAACGACGACTACTCACCCATCTCCGAGGGGCCCGTGCCCCAGGCGATGGACATCAACATCGTCACGCTGCCCACCGAGTTTGCCCTGCCGCAGGATGAGGCCGAGGTTGCTTAATTGAACCTCGGCCAGCGCAACGCCATCTTCGAGAAGCCCGAGGACTTAGCTCGCCATCTGAAGCCTCTCTACGTTAGAGGTCACATTGATGGAAAGCCGATTTCCCGAATGCTCATCGATGGCGGCGCCACTGTTAACTTAATGCCTTACTCGTTGTTGAAGAAACTTGGTAGGGACGAGGATGACCTAAAGAAGACCAACTTGATGCTCAACAGCTTCAACGACGAGAGCTCCGAGGCCAAGGGCGTACTCTCTATGGAGTTGACGGTAGGCAACAAGACGTTGCCAACAACATTTTTCATCATCGACGTGCAAGGTAACTACAGCGTACTACTCGGGCGCGACTGGATTCACGGGAACTGTTGCATTAGTTCTACTCTACACCAGTGCCTGATACAGTGGGACGGCGATGAGGTAGATGTCATTCCCGCGGATACTTCATCCCAAGTAGCGTTGGCCGATGTATTGGTTGACGCCGTCCATAACAAAGTAGAGTGTCTGTCAGGTAGAGATCTTTTAGATTACGATTTTGTTAGTGTATCTAGAGGACGTTTTTTACCCATGTCTGTAAAGCCGGCTGGAGTAGCACAGCTGCTTTTATATTGATAGCCATGTCTAGAAAGAGTAATCTAGATTGGCTAAAGTCTCGTGTGGAGCAATATCGGTCTAGTAAAGACGGTATTGCCGAGGCCATCGAGGACTTTAGCGAAGTAGAGAAATTAGGACAAGGTTTTGCGTCGGCCGATCCCTTGGAGGAGGTTGACATAGGTGATGGTAGCATCCTGAGGCCGACTTTTGTAAACCAACATTTACAGCCCGATGAAAAGGCTGAAGTAACAGAGTTACTTCGGTCGTATGTCGATTGTTTCGCATGGTTATAATCAAATATTTATGGCTGAAGAGGACGTCTACAAGACTGCCTTTCGATGCCCTGGTTTTGTCGGTTTGTTCGAGTGGGTCATCATGACTTTTGGTTTGAAGAATGCTGGCACCACGTATCAGCGCTATGAACTTAATCTTTCATGACTTGCTAGGGGTTATGTTAGAAGTTTACATCGATGATGTTGTAGTCAAATCGGATGCTATGGGAAACCATTCAGCCGATTTGAAGGTTGCTTTTGATAGAATGCGACAATATGGTTTGAAAATGAACCCACTCAAGTGTGCTTTTGGTGTGTCGGCAAGTAAGTTCTTAGGTTTCATGATTCACGAGAGAGGCATAGAAATTAATCCTAAGAGACTTGAGAAGATTAGAAACATTGTAGCGCCGACATGCAAAAGAGACGTACAAAAATTGCTAGGCAAGATGAACTATTTGCGTCGCTTTATACCCAACTTGTCTGGCAAGATTGATGCCTTTGTCCCCATACTCCGGCTAAAAATGAAGCCGAGATCACTTGGGGGGCAAGCCAGCAAAGTGCTTTTGAGAAGATCAAAGAATGCTTGTCATCACCGCCGGTGGTTAGAGCGCCTAAAGCCGGGATTCCTTTTCAGCTATACATCACTGCTGAAGATAGCGTGATTGGGGCCGTGCTAACCCAGGAGGTAGAGGGAAAAGAGTACATCATCACATTCTTGAGCCGTCGCCTGCTGGACACCGAAACCATGTACGCGTTTGTGGAACGATTGTGTTTTTCACTTTACTACGCGTGCACCAAATTGCGCCATTATCTTCTCCCCACTACATGTGTCGTCATTTGCCAAACCGATGTTATAAAGCTCATGTTATTGAAGCCGATTCTAAGTGGAAGAATCAAAAAATGGGCTTACGCGTTGATTGAGTACGATTTGGCCTACGAACCCCTAAGAGCGATGAAAGGTCAAATCGTAGCCAACTTTATATTTGATCATCACATAGATGTCAGTTGGGGTGACAATATTGCTCTAGTTGAGGTAGTGTCATGGAAACTTTATTTTGATGGTTCGGCTTGCAAGAGTGGCCAAGGTATTGGAGTGGTTCTCATATCACCTAATGGAATGCACTTTGAAACTTCGGCCCGTCTAGAATTTTCTTCCACTAATAACCAAGCTGAATACACAGCTTTATTGCTAGGTCTTGAATTACTAGAATCTGTAGGTGATAGACATGTCCACACATATGGTGATTCTTTGTTAGTAGTGCAACAAGTAGCAAAAAGTGCTCAATGCTTTAACGGCTTGCTGAACAGTTACTTAGATAAGTGTTTAGACATAGTTGCAGCTTTTGATGACTTCAAAATCTCTCACGTGTCAAGGGAAGCCAATTCAGTCGCAAATGATTTGGCTCAGCAAGCATCTAGCTACCAAGTCAGGAGAGGAAAATTTTCTGTATTGGAGAAGACGATGCTTGGTCTCACTGCCAGAGCCAGTAACGGTGGGCAGGCGCACCATCTGGGTCGGACCCCTCCGGCCGCCGAAGGTCACTGCGCCGGGGTCCTTGGGCCGGAGTACTCTGCCGACCGAAGGACCTAGCACGCCGGAGGCAGTAAGCCGAAGCCTCCCGCATGGAGAAGGCTCCCCGGAGTCCAAAACCTCCGGAGGGCTTCGGCCCAGCACACTCCGAATGGCCAGCTTGACCAGGTTTCGACAGGAGCAGGAATGGCTCGGGGGCACCCCGAAGTTAGCAGTTTAGAAATTTTTTCAGAGGGTGAGCTAGCGTCACCCTCTGAATCCTATAAGGGCGATTGGAGAATCCCAATCGTCTAGTATTTGAGAAACCCTAGCCAAAGGGTTGATCAGAGGGTTCGACGACAAGCGTTTAAATTCGTGTTGATAGACGACACATTGTATCGCCGAACCATCGATGGAGTACTGTTGAAGTGTCTAGACCACGAACAATCCCAGGTGGCTACAAGAGAAGTCCATGAAGAACTTTGTGGCACTCACCAGTCGGCCTAGAAAATGAGTTAGATGGTCAAAAGAGCAGGTTTTTATTGCCGACTATGACTAAAGATTGTTTTAAGTACTATAGAGGGGGTGAAGCATGTCAGAAGTTTGGCAATATTCATTTAGCTCCTGCCTCATTACTCAATCCTATTGTCAAGCCATGGCCGTTTCGAGGTTGGGGTTTAGACTTCATCGGCCAGATTCACCCTCCTTCCTCAAAAGGGCATCGGTTTGTGTTGATGGCGATGGATTACTTCACTAAGTGGACCGAGGCCGTACCTCTCAAGAACATGACTCACAATGAGGTACGTGATTTTATCTTGAAGCACATCATACATAGATTCGGCATTCCTCAAATCCTTACTACGGATCAAGGTAGTTCGTTTGTTTCTAGAGAAGTGAGGGACTTTGCCGAATATTATGGTATTAAGGTGATAACCTCTTCACCTTACTATGCTCAGGCCAATGGTCAAGCCGAGTCTAGTAATAAAACCGTGATTAAGCTCATTAAGAAGAAAATTGAAGAGTTTCCTAAAAGGTGGCATGAAGTGCTTTTTGAGGCGCTATGGGCTTGTAGAATCGCAAAGCACGGTGCTACCAAAGTCAGTCCATATGAGTTAGTATATGGACAAGAAGTCGTTCTGCTTGTGGAGGTAGATCTTGGCTCCTTGAGAGTGCTAAAACAAGATGGCTTATCGGTTGACGAGTATGAAACTCTTCTGAAGGATACTCTAGAGGAAGTGACCGATAAGAGACTAAGGGCTTTAGAAGACATAGAAGTAGACAAGAAGAGAGTAGCTAAAGCCTACAATAAGAAGGTTAAATGGTGTGGAAGATGATTTTACCCTTAGGCACAAAGAGTCCCAAATTTGGTAAATGGTCACCTAGTTGGGAATGTCCTTTTAAGATATCCGAAATCGCTCCCGGCAATGCATACGTGTTGGAATATCTGCAGGGAGAGCGGTTTCGAAGAGCTTTGAATGGTAGGTGAGGAGCCATGCTGAATAGTGTGGGCCTCATGGCTCTAGAAGTGATGAGTCATTGTCAACGATAGTCAAAGAGGACTGAAGAAGAGATGAGATCTGCTGTTTCATGGGCCGCGTGTGACTCAGGTACACGGGCAGCGAGCGACTGTCGGGCAGAGGAGGCTGCGAAGTCGGGCTGGCCCAATCCGGGTGCATGGGCCAGAAGCAGTAGAAGACCCACTGGGCTGTTGACCAGGACTGACTCAGGTACACGGGCGGTGAGCGATTGCCGGGCTGAGAGAGCTGTGGAGTCGGGCCGGCCCAATCCGGGTACTTGGTGCAAAGCCGGTGGAGGCTTTGTCAGTTTCAGCGAAAAACTGACAACCGTTGATTCTGTATCCGACTGTCCAGAAGAGAAGCCGTAGTCGCTACGAAAGCTGAGCTTTCGGATATGTCATCTGTAACTCTAGGCCCACAGTCAGTCAGTCGTGTCTGTAAAAATTCCTAAGGGCAGTAGAGTCTTTTACTTTATTTTTGAGTCTGTAAAAACCCTAAGGGGCTGGTAGAATATTCCTAGTGTTGGGCTGCCTATAAATAGGACCCCAATCCCTAGGGTTTGGACTACCCCCTTTGTGCTGAAATCAAATCCACTCTTTTGGGTCACTTTTTGTCTCTTGCATTGCCTCTCTCCTCTCTTGGTTCCCTGCTTGCGCCGCCAGGAAGCATTTGCTCCTGTGTTTAATGCTTTGCTTTCAATGTTGCAGTAAATGCCCTATTTCATTGTGTGCTGCATCTGCAAAGGTTTTAAATGGCTGCATTTCATTAGCATAGCAAGTTTTCCCGTGATTTTTGAGGCTTTGGAGGCTTCGGCTGGGTGTGTTCTTCACTCTAGTAGTACTAGTTCTTGCTGTTGCAAGTAGTACTACTTCCCTGCAGCTACAGTGTTCTGTGCAGCTTTTCACCTTCTACTGCACAGCTTTTTGATCGAAGCTGACAGGGTCTATTACCTTTTCTGGGTGTGTCTCTGGCGAAGTCTTTCTCTGTTCGAAGCCCCTCAGCTCCGTGAGATAGGCTTCGACTTAGCATCTTCGAAGGCTTCGCTCAATCTTCGATTTTCAGTGTGCGGTCTGTGTTGATAAGCTTCGAAGTATTTTTGTGTACGGACAGGATCGCATACTTCGATCAACATACTCCGAATCTAGCTGTTCGAAGTCCATACTTCGGTAGGCTTCGAAGTTGGGTTCGAAGCGTGTCATTTCTGATAGACTTCGATTTGATTTCTTCGTGGCGTGTCAACCTTCGATTATCCTTCCGAAGCTTTCCATGTTCGAAGATAGAGTGTAGGCTTCGGACTTGATTTTCTGTCATGTGACAGACTTCGCTTCTTTGTTCGAAGGTTGTCCTTTGTGTGTTGTGTTCGAAGCTTTCTGTTCGAAGGTTTCGCTTCGAAGCTTTCGGTTCAAAGTTGTGTTCGAAGTTTTGTCTTCGAAGTGCACACTTCGAAGCAGGCTCCGACTCTGTCACTTTGCTCCGAAGCTCTTGGTTCGAAGCTGTGTTCGAAGCCTTGACTTCGAAGTACATACTTCGAACCAGGCTCCGGCATTGTCATACTTCGCTCCGAAGTACACTTCACTACTTACCACTTCGAACTAGGTTAGACCGTGACACCTTCAGCATCTCGAACAGGCTCCGTCACCAACCTCCGAAGCAGACCTCGACGTGCGAAGGAGGCTTCGCCCAGTACCGAACAGGAGACAATTTTGGACAGTAACTTCTCTTTTCATCTTACACATACTTAGATCATTTCATTGAGAAGTTTAGGCTTGTTACACCATGTACATCTGCCTAGTTGCACTTATTTAATAATTCTCAGTTATAATCATTTGCTTCTAGGTTAGAAACCTTTACACTTAGGCTTTTTATCTATTTTCTGCTGCGTAGTCTTTTTGAGGTGCGTTGGGTATTGGGAACAGGCCATTGATTCAAAAGAATTTTTTAGGCGCCCATTCACCCCCCCTCTGGTCGCTACTTGCGGTCCTACAGTAGGTACTTGAAAGGGTATTTCCCAAGTGTGTGGCAAACAACATAAAGGGTGTCAGAAAGCCGGTATTGACGGTATCTTCTTCAGCTCGTTGTGCTTTTAGTTCGCTCAGTTCACTAAAAGGCAGGGGGCATGTGTTGATAGCAAAAAATGGCATTAATGGTTGAGATTGTCAAAATATCAATTTTGGTGATTTGGGCCAAAAATACACATGTCCGGAGTCAGGCCGAATCCCTACGGGGTCGAGTGTCCATTGGGCTATGAGCTTCGAAAGCCTCTAGCCAGCCCACGGCCTTCGGCCAGGAAGCCTTCGAAGGCCCATGCCACCGAAGCTTCGGCCCGAGGAGCAGGCTTCGACGGGCTTGGCCGATGCCCACTTCGGAAGAGACAGAGTTGGGTACAATTCCGTCTAAGTTTTTATCTCTATCTAAGCTGAAATATAGAAGATTAGATCAAAAGTTTAGCCCTATAAATAGAGAGGCGAGGCCAGCTTAGAGGGCCCCCCAACACAAATCAAACAAAAGCCCTAGCTTTGATCACATTTACATTACCTTTATTTTTCTTGTACCTCTTCATGGGTTTGCCTGGAAGCCCTCCGCCGGCCAATTCGGAACAGTGGTAACCCTTGTTACTTCGCCTGTGAAGTATCCGCTAATCTGCGTAACAGATTGCTACCTTCGCTACTAGTGCAACACTTAGCAAAATTCGGTCCTGATGTGTCACGGGGTCCCGATCTTCACGACTTAGGATCGATCTTCAAATAACTAGCTATAGAATAGCCGAATAACTTGCTGCAAGCAGCGATAACTAGTGCAACCTGGCAAATAAAACTCGAAGCCAACCACCGTCTTTAACCGGCAACCTGAATCGAGGATTCGCCCAACCACACTCTCAAAGAACCAACCAACACAGCCTACAATCAAACAAGGAGGACCTTGAAGGGAGTAGGAGCACCAATTGGGAGCGGATGAAGCCGCCGCTTCTGTAATCTCGCGAAGGAAATCACAAGAGCAAAGGAAGGTAGATCTCTCTCTCTGAATTTGTTAGCACGCAGCTGAACAAGGGGTTCTGTATTCAATAATCAAAAGTGTCGATTACAATGGTGCTAGGGGGTATTTATACAAGGAGTAGACCTTGAAGATAGGTGTGAACACGAAACGAAAAGACTAGGCGAACTATGTGAAAACGAATCAGCTTCTGGAGACTTTCCGCGTGGCTATTGGTCTTCTGAGCGGTCATCGGTATTTCAGCAATAACTCCTCCTTGGAAGCTTCAATTCACGAACGGTTGGATCCCTTGGAAAGGTGACTTGATAAGGTTTCACACCATGTAGAATATGCACCATGGAACTCTGTAGAATGATATAGTTTTAATACGAGAACATTGACCTCATGCAGACTGTTGACCTTCAGACCAGCAAGCACTAAAACTGGTCGGACGCCTTAATGCAAACTTCAAACTGGTCAGGGTTAGATTCATTGGAAACTAGACTTCAAGAGTTTTCCAAAAAGTGCTCATTTGCCTTCATAGATTTTGGAAATCAAAAGTTATGATTATTTCTTTGAGATGATCCTGCAGGACTGGCTTGGTTCGAGCATGATTCTTCTATGTGTCCATTTCCTTGTGAGTTCTTGTCATCCTTCTTGGTAAACCTGAGCATTAGCAATGTACATGACTTAGGTAGTATATAACTCTCATTAATAGTAAAATGAATTTCACAAAGTAGCGCGTGCACCTCTTGTTGAAGCTTCTTAGCTCGACTGCGTGTAATTGGTCCATCAAAAACATGTATTGGAGTTGTTGTGGTCGAAGTGGTTGGTGTAGAGGTTGGAGTGGTCGGCGTGGTCATATAATCCTCCCCCTCTTGAAAAGGAGTCGTCCTCGACTCTAAAATGTCTTCATTCGTGAATGCTGATAGGTCAGCGACATTGAAGGAGTTGCTCACGCCATAGCTTGGTGGAAGGTCAATCTTGTATGCATTATCATTGATCTTGGCAAGAACACGAAATGGACCATCCCCTTGTGGCATCAGCTTGGACTTGCGCTTATCAGGAAAGCGATCTTTACGCAAGTGAATCCACACCAAATCGCCTGGTTCAAATGACACCTTCTTTCTATGCTTGTTCATACTTGCAGCCTTACGTGTCGCCTTTAGCTCGATTGCTTCTTTTGTTTTCTCATGTATCTTCTTGACATGTGTAGCACGCTTGGAGGCTTCCATATTGGTTCTCTCCTGTAATGGCAAAGGCAACAAATCTATCGGAGCAATGGGTATGAACACATAAACAATTTCAAAAGGACACAAGTTAGTGGTAGAATGTACTGCCCTGTTATAAGCAAACTCCACGTGAGGCAAGTTGTCCTCCCAATCTTTCAGGTTCCTTTTCACCATGGTTCGTAGCAACATCGACAGGGTTCGATTCACCACTTCATTTTGTCCATCGGTTTGAGGATGACAAGTGGTCGAGAATAGAAGCTTGGTCCCTAGCTTGGACCATAATGTTTTCCAGAAGTAGCTCACAAACTTGACATCACGATCAGATACAATGGTCTTAGGCACCCCATGCAACCTCACAATTTCCCTGAAAAATAAATTAGCAACATATGAAGCATCGTCGCTCTTGTTACAAGGGATAAATGAGCCATCTTTGAAAATCTATCAACCACAACAAAAACAGAATCTTCACCTCAAGTTGGTTTAGCAACACAATTTTTCTAGACAAAGCATCAGCAACCACATTGTCCTTACCTTTCTTATACTTCACAATATATGGAAATGTCTCGATGAACTCAACCCATTTGGCATGGCGTCGGTTCAGTTTTGCTTGGCCTTTCAAATACTTTAAAGCTTTATGATCGGAGTGGATAACAAACTCTTTTGGCCATAAATAATGCTGCCATGTTTCAAGTACATGCACCAAAGCATACAATTCTTTATCATATACAGAATAATTCAATTGAGCACCTCCCAACTTTTCACTAAAATATGCTACAGGTTTGCCTTGCTGTATTAAAACCCCTCCTATGCCAATTCCACTGGCATCACATTCTACTTCAAAAGTTTTAGTGAAATCAAGAAGAACAAGCAATGGTGCTTCAGTTAAGCGTTTCTTTAATTCTTGAAAAGCATTTTCTTGTGAACTTCCCCATTTAAATTCAACACCTTTCTTTGTTAATTCATTTAAGGGAGTAGCAATGGTACTAAAATCTTTAACAAATCTCCTATAAAATCCAGCTAGACCATGAAAGCTTCTTATTTGACTTACATTCGTTGGAGTTGGCCAATCCTTGATGGCTTTCACCTTGGTTTCATCCACTTCAATTCCTTTTCGTGAAACAACAAAGCCAAGGAACACAACATGGTGTGTGCAAAAACTGCACTTCTCAAGATTAGCAAATAATTTCTCCTTTCGGAGCTCATCTAGGACTTGTCGAATATGATTCATGTGCGCTTCAAAAGACTTGCTGTAAATTATGATATCATCAAAATAAACAACCACAAATTTTCCAATGAAGGCTCTCAAAACATGGTTCATCAATCTCATAAAAGTACTTGGAGCATTAGTCAAACCAAAAGGCATAACTAGCCATTCGTACAGCCCAAATTTTGTTTTAAAAGCAGTTTTCCATTCATCTCCAGCTTTCATTCTTATTTGATGGTACCCACTTTTCAAATCAATTTTAGTGAATATTATGGAACCACTTAATTCATCAAGCATGTCTTCTAATCGAGGAATAGGATGGCGATAGCGTATAGTGATGTTATTTATGGCTCTACAATCAACGCACATCCTCCAAGAACCATCCTTTTTTGGTACTAAAATAACAGGAACAACACAAGGACTTAAGCTTTCACGAACATAACCTTTATCGAGAAGTTCTTGTACTTGCCTTTGTATCTCCTTTGTTTCTTCAGGATTGGTGCGGTATGGTGGTCGATTTGGAAGAGCAGCCCCCGGAATAAGATCGATCTGATGTTCAATCCCACATACAGGAGGTAATCCATTCGGGGTTTCCTTTGGAAAAATGTCCTCATATTCCTGCAAAAGACGAGACACCATACTAGGAAAAGAGGTGTTATCGTTAGCTAACACTAAAATGTCTTTGTTCACAAGTACAAAGAGTACTTGATCTGGGTTGTTCCTTACTTCTCTCATGTCAGATTTTGTGGCTAACATGACTAAATTTTTTTCTTCTTCTTTCTTTTGATCTCTCAATTTGTTTTCTCTTATTGGGCTGGTGGCTCTCACTCTCTGATTTGTGGAAGGCACTCGAATTCTTTTTCTCTTCCTTTCCATTCTCATCTCTCATACTAGAGCTCTTTTGCAAATGCTCAGCAAGAATTTGCTGTGGTGTCATAGGTTTGAGTACAAACTTCCTCCCCTTCAAATCTAGAGTGTATTGATTTGTTCTCCCGCAATGCTGAGTATATCGATCATATTGCCATGGCCTCCCGAGTAGTATGTGACATACGGACATGGGTGCCACATCACACTCTACCGTGTCAACATATTCACCAATCTTGAAGGGAACTTTTACTTTGTATCCAATCTTGATGTCACCGGAATCATTCAGCCATTGGACATGATATGGATGAGGATGTCGCAGAAGTTTCAGATCAACCTTGTCAACCATCTCACGACTAGCAAGATTATGGCAGCTTCCTCCATCAATGATCATCTTCACTACCTTATCTTTCACTTTGGCTCTTGTCTGAAATAAATTATGCCGCTGGCCGTTCTCAGCTTCCTTCATCTGAACACTCAATATTGGTTCCACCACAAGAGCAGCACCTTGCTCAAAATCACAGCCGGTATGTTCCTCTTCTTCATGGGCTTCTTCTTCTATATCTTCCTCTTCACTGGCTGATTCGTACTCTCCATTATCATTTACAATGATCACTCTATTATTTGGACACTCTCTAGCAACATGTCCACGACCTCCACACTTGAAACACTAAATCCCACTCCTCTTGGATGTAGAACCTACTGAAGTGGAGGTGGAAGCTGCTGGGTTGGAACTCGTGCTCGGGGCAGCAGAGTTCTTCCCACTAAAATTACTTTGAGCATTAGAACGTGAGCCTCCAAATGAACCTTTCACAGCTGACGGTGCAGCAGTAAACTTGGAATTTAACTTGCTTCCTCCAGACATAGTCCTCGTACCAAAAGGCAAAGACTTACTGCTCTTGGTATCTTGCTGCAGTTGGCGTTCAGCTTTGGTGGCTTGATGTACCAAATCAATAAGATGACGGTACGACTGAAACTCAACAATGCGTTGAATATTTCGATGCAACCCAGCCATGAATCGTGCCATAGTTTGTTCTTCATCTTCATATACGTTGGCTCTAATCATAGCCTTCTCCATCTCGTTATAATACTCTTCAACAGAATAACTTCCATGTTTCAAATTCTATAGTTTATCAAAAAGATCACGCCGATAATGCTTCGGCACGAAATGTCTTCTCATTTCACGTTTCATCTCTGCCCATGTGGCAATAGGATGTTCTCTATCTTCTTCACGATCTTGGAGAAGTTGCTCCCACCAAATCAGAGCATATCCTTCAAATTCCAGAGATGCCATAGCCAACTTCTTCTCTTCTGTATAATTATGAAAGCGAAAGATCTTGTCGACCTTCAACTCCCAAGTGAAATAAGCTTCAGGATTAGATCCTCCATCAAATGTTGGCATGATAAATTTCAGTTTACCAAGCCTCTCTTCACGATGGCCTCCTCTACGATGTTGGTGATCATGATGGGAATGATTATCATCATTTTCAGATTCGAATTCTTCGGTGTCTTGATTTCTTCGATTCCAGTCCCTCCCTCTTCCATGTGCAGCACTTCGGTTCCTCCGTCCTCTTCTTCCTCCTCTTCCATCACTATCATCACCTTCTTCACCATGGGTGCTTGCTCCATCATTAGGTGGACGACGTCCCCTAATTTCATTTAGTATGGTTTGAAAATCTTGGGCCAACCGATCTTGTCTCTCTTGTAGACTTTGCTGGAATTCATTAAATTGTGCCATGGTGACACAATCATTGACCTCAACGCCGTCACCCATCTTTCTGTAAAATTAGTGACAACAAAGGAACAAGAGTATATGTGGAAAAATATATGTGGGATCTCTCAATCTCACTTCTCTTACCAACCGAGGCTCAGTGAAGTTCTTGCGGGTGACAGAGAAACAAAATGTGTGGTGGTACCGAGAGCGATGGTTAAGCGAATACAAGACCAGAGAGTACCGATTACGATGGCTTTTATGTGGAGCTTGGTGGGGATTATAAACAAGGAATGCAATCTGAATTATAGTTGTTGTAAAGTTAAGTAACAATCCAAACTAGAGGTTCCCTGCTTAGTGCTGATCATAAAAAGATGTAAATGGATCACACACACGCGCAAAGAAAATCTGAGATTGATGCAAACAAGGAGTATGATTGGGATGCAAGTGTTGCAATCAAAACCAACCAAATTTTTTGTACCAACAAAAGATAGCGATCTGGTTGCACAACTTGAAACACAAACTTTCAGCAATTGTGCTCTCAACCGAACTGATCTTTAAACTTTTCTTTCACAATTTTTCTCAACTTTCCTTTTTTTCGAACTTTTATTTCTTTTACTTTTTTTATAGAACTGAACACAATGACCAGATATATAAGAGGCTCAAAGGACACACGGCGGAAAATGATCAGCAACTAAAACAAAGACTCTAATGGACTGAAAATTAACTGAACTCACTAAAATAACAGATTGAAACAAAGGGGTAAACAATATATATATATTTTGGCTTTTGGTGGATAGGACGAAACAAAATATATGTAGCTAAGGGTAAAGAATCCTACTGTGGAAACCGATCAGCTTTGATACCATATGATGCGTCACGGGGTCCCGATCTTCATGACGTAGGATTGATCTTCAGATAACTAGCTATAGAATAGCCGGATAACTTGCTGCAAGCAGCGATAACTAGTGCAACCTGGCAAATAAAACTCGAAGCCATCCACCGTCTTTAACCGACAACCTGAATCGAGGATTCGCCCAACCACACTCTCGAAGAACCAACCAACACAGCCTACAATCAATCAAGGAGGACCTTGAAGGGAGTAGGAGCACCAATTGGGAGCGGATGAAGCCGCCGCTTCTGTAATCCCGCGAAGGAAATCAGAAGAGCAAAGGAAGGTAAAGATCTCTCTCTGAATTTGTTAGCACGCAGCTGAACAAGGGGTTCTGTATTCGATAATCAAAAGTGCTGATTACAATGGTGCTAGGGGGTATTAATACAAGGATTATACCTCGAAGATAGGTGCGAACATGAAACGAAAAGACTAGGCGAACTATGTGAAAACGAATCAGCTTCTAGAGACTTTCCGCGTGGCTGTTGGTCTTCTGAGCGGTCTTCGGTATTTCAGCAATAAGTCCTCCTTGGAAGCTTCAATTCACAAACGGTTGGATCCCTTGGAAAGGTGACTTGATAAGGTTTCACACCATGTAGAATATGCACCATGGAACTCTGTAGATTGATACAGTTTTAAAACGAGAACATTGACCTCATGCAGACTATTGACCTTCGGACCAGCAAGCACTAAAACTGGTCGGAAACCTTCATGCAAACTTCAAACTGGTCGGGGTTAGATTCATTGGAAACTAGACTTCAAGAGTTTTCCAAAAAGTGCTCATTTGCCTTCATAGCTTTTGGAAATCGAAAGTTATGATTATTTCTTTGACACGATCCTGCAGGACTAGCTTGGTTCGAGCATGATTCTTCTATGTGTCCATTTCCTTGTGAGTTCTTGTCATCCTTCTTGGTAAACCTGAGCATTAGCAATGTACATGACTTAGGTAGTATATAACTCTCATTAATAGTAAAATGAATTTCACAAAGTAGCGCGTGCACCTCTTGTTGAAGCTTCTTAGCTCGACTGCGTGTAATTGGTCCATCAAAAACATGTATTGGAGTTGCTGTGGTCGAAGCGGTTGGTGTAGAGGTTGGAGTGGTCGGCGTGGTCATATCAGGTCCTCAGTCCAAATTGGTACTTTGAAACCTCTCTGTTGGAGGGTTCTGATTATCTTGTGTGATCTAATTGCCTGCGACTCCACCACCCCTATCACGACTACGGGTAGTCGGAACACGATGTCGGTGTTGTGTCACGCTTAGGCTTGTTCCTAAGTATCCGCGCATTTTTGGATCGTCTAACTGACCCAAGTGCAGGGGCACGATTTCGTGTCAACAATTATAACCAGCATTGCCATCAAGAAAACTCAGTACCTTGTGTCCTGAAGCATCGTTGATTAGCATGTCGGCTATTGGCATTGGATACTCATCCTTTAGAGTGGCTCTATTCAGATCCCTGAAATCAATACATACCCGTATCTTGTCGCTCCCTTTCTTCTCTACAGGCACAATGTTAGCAACCCATTCCGCGTACCTGCATGGCCTAATAAACTCAGCCTTGAGTACTCGCTCTACTTCTTCTTTAACTCGGTCATAGACGGCCGAGTTAAAGCGATGAGGAGGCTGGTTATAAGGCCTAAATCCGGACTTGATAGGCAGCCGATGCTCCATGAGCTCGCGGCTGAGTCCCATCATCTCGCTATACTCCCATGCGAAACAATCGACATACGACCAAAGTAACTTTATTACTTCAGCCTTCTCATTAGGCTGTAAATGTTGGTTCACAAAAGTCGGCCTCGGGATGCTACCATTACCTATGTCAACTTCCTCTAATGGATCGGCTGACGCAAAACCTTGTCCTAACTTTTCTATTTCTCTAAAGTCTTTGATGGCCTCGGCAATACCATCTTTGCTACACCGATATTGCTCCAGACAAGACTTTAGCCAATCTAGATTACTCTTGCTAGACATGACTATCAATAAAGAAACAGTCGTGCTACTCTAGCCGGCTTTACAGACACTGGTACAAAACGTCCTCCAGATACACTAACAAAATCGTAATCTGAAAGATCTCTACCTGATAGACACTCTACTTTGTTATGGACGGCGTCAACCGATACATCGGCCAATGCTACTTGGGCCGAAGTATCCACGAGAATGACCTCTACCACGTCGTCGTCCCACTGTATCAGGCACTAGTGTAGGGTAGAAGGAATACAACAGTTTGCGTGAATCCAGTCGCGCCAGAGTAGTACGTTGTAGTTACCTTCTACGTCAACGACAAAAAATGTTGTTGGCAATGTCTTGTTGCCCACCGTCAACTCCATGGAGAGTACGCCCTTGGCCTCAGAGCTGTCACCGTTGAAGCCGTTGAGCATCAAGTTGGTCTTCTGCAGGTCATCCTCGTCCCTGCCAAGTTTCTTCAACAACAAGTAAGGCATTAGGTTAACAGCGGCACCGCCGTCGACGAGCATTCGGGAAATCGGCTTTCCATCGATGGGACCGCTAACGTAGAGAGGCTTCAGATGGCGAGCCGAGTCCTCGGGCTTCTCGAAGATGGCGTTGTGCGGGCCGAGGTTCAATTGAGCGACCTCGGCCTCGTCCTGTGGCAGGGCGAACTTGGAGGGTAGTGTGATGATGTTGATGTCCATCGCCTGAGGCGCGGGCCCCTCGGAGATGGGTGAGTTATCATCGTCGAGCATATCATCGTCATCGTCGCTCGAACTGGGAGCCGGGTTATCTCAACCGGCTTCACCTTCCATACCTACTTCGTAGCTAGTCGAGGGCGGATTTCCTCGAAGATAGCGTCGCGCACATCCTCGACTTTCTTCTCGCGCATCTCCTGTGCCCATAGTCATTGTAGGAATCTCTTCTGTGATTTGGACATGCCCGGAGGTGCCCAAGACGGCTCTGGCTTGGTGCTGGGTGCTACTGTTTGACTTCTGTCAACTTTAGCCTAAGTGGTACTGCGCCCTTTGGCCTTGTGCACCCTGTGTTTGGAGGGGCCTTCACTGCGAACCCCGGTAGTCAGACCGGCCTTGCTCGGCTGATCAAAGCTGGCTTCGGCGCGGGCTCCGACCGAAGTATGGGGCTCACCTCCGTCAGACTTCACCAATGGAGCCTTCGGGATTGGGAATTCCTACGACCCCACTTTGATGGTGATGGCTTCGGACTCCCTTTCCTCGGCCTCCTCGCGCCTGTGCCCTTCGGCTTCGCTCTGCATGGTCCGATTTGGAGGCACCGCGGATAGTCTGTGGACGATGCCTCCCTCCGCTGCGTCTGTTTGTCCCTGCCATCCATAATACTCCGAAGGAAAATAGGACATAGTGTTAAATTGCGAAGGGTACTCTGACCCAGATACGTACGGAGCCCACGGGGTTCCTGCCCAGTCGTACGGCGGAGGCATAGGTGGCTCAAGTGGCCTCGCCCACTGAGATCCGAATCCGTTACCCGGAAAGGGGTTCGGCAGAGTTGATGGTGATTCGGACCACACCAGCGATGGGTCCTGCCAGGCCGGAGGTATGTTTGGCTAGTGCGGGCCGAAGCCTCCTATCAGAGAAGTACAACATGGTGCGGGATTCAGCCATTGGGGGGTGAAGTTACTGTACAGGGGGTTCGGCCATTGCAGCTCGAAGACACCATGCAGAATGTCAGGCCACCGTGGCCCGAAGCTGCCGTGCAGAGGGTTCGTCTGCTTTGGTCCGAAGCTACCTTCCGAGAGTCTTGGACCCTTCGGCTGCTTCAGCTTCTTAGTGTGGGGACTTGCTTCCTTGGCTTTTCTTTGATGCTTGTTTAACATAATACTGTACGTTACCTTCAGCCTCCTGTGAGCTTTAGTCGAAGGGGTATTAATGTTCTGTTTCCACACCCCTACCTCGGGGTTCTTTGGTATGAGCATGCGAGTGCACGGCTCTCCAACAATTACGTCCTTCCCCTTAGCCAACTCGGCCTGTTCTAGCCAAATCAACACCTTCTCGCCGAGGTCGATGGCGTTGACTGGAAAAGGATCTTTATCTAGCTTCATCTTCGGATTATGGTCTATCTTCAATCGTCCTTCTTCTATGGCCGACTGGATTTGCTGTCAAAAAACTTTGCAGTCGTTAGTATTATGTGAATGTGAATCATGCCACTTACAGTACGAATGCTTCTTTAACTCATCGGCAGGTGGAATGACTTGACCCTTAGGTAACATGAGAAGCTGGCTTTTTAAGAGAAAATCAAATATTTTATCACACTTAGTTATATCAAATGAGTACTTGACCTCACTAGGTCGATTCTTTGTGGGGGATGGCCATAACTCGGAGCAGGTGACAGGTTTATTCTTAGCGTTCCAAACCCATTCGGCCGCGTACATGTTGACCGAATCCTCCTCTTCTGACTCCTCCTCGACGGAGCGTTCCATGATGTGGATTTCAGCCCTAGGTTTGTTAAATGTCTTAATAAACTTCTTATCTTTGGTTTGGCCTTCCTGTACCAGAGCCTGCTCTAAAACTTGGCTACCTTCTAAAAAGTTTTGGTTATCTAACCTCTCTTAATCTCGGAATGCAACCCATTAAAAGCTAGTTTCGCCAAGTCCCTTTCCGAAATATTAAGGCTAAAACATCGGTTTCTAGTATCCCTAAAACGCTTGATGTACTCAGAGGCATTCTCGTTAGATTTCTGCTTAACTGATGTCAAATGTGAAAGCCTAAGTTCTGTCTTACCCGTGTAGAAGTAATCATGGAATTTCCACTCTAAATCGTCCCACGTCTGAATGGAGTTCGGCGGGAGCGCCGGAAACCAAGTGAAAGTGGTGCCGGATAGCGAGAGAGAAAATAACCTAACTTTTAGGGCTTCTATCCCGCTAACTTCTCCACATTGTGCCAAAAATTGACTAACGTGCTCTAGTGTAGTTTTGCTACCCTCGCCATCGAACTCAGTGAATCCAGGGACTCTATAGCCGCGGGGGTAGGGTATTGTATCAAGATGGTCGGGGTATGGCTTACGGTAAACCCTAACCCGTCCCTTGGGCACGACGCTGGCACACTCCCTAAATAGTGTGCGGACCCGCTCTTCTATGTCATCTTGGCATGTTGCCTACACGCGCCTCTCATGCGGGGGCACGACACGTGGTGCGATATCTGTGTGTTGGCCATGGGCCTCTTCCTGCATGCCATCTGCATGATGTGCTCATGTCCGGGCGCTTGTGCATGCGGTGCGGGCAGTGCGGGTACTGGCACAGGTGGTCGTGCATGGTACGCAGTGCTAGTTTGATCGTAAGTGTAATGATTAGTCTCGGCCATGAGTGTTGAGGCCGGAGACATGGTTGTGCCAGTGCTGTCGTTAGTTCTACTGTACACATGGTTTGCCAGAGGTGCACTAGCAATAGGAACCAGGGGTACGGCCTCAGTAAATCCGAACCTCCTAAGAGTTGCCTCTACTTTGGAGCTGACTGCCGAATCTAGACGGTTGGCTAGCGAAGTGCTAACGGCTTGATATACTGATGCGGCTATTTTTTGCTCAATCTCTAAAGAAGATAAACGAGGCGATACAGGTGTTACCTGGACCTGAGTGGGGTCGGGGGTGATGATGTCACGTTTGATGAAGCCTGCGCGTGTCTTTACGTAGCCCCCAAGCATCATGCCTTGGAGTGCCTTTAACTTTGCCTCGATCTCTGCTCCGTCCTCTGTGGGGGATATCTTCAAGTGTAGGTGTCAAGATGTTGCAGTTGTCGATATCCGCGCCTCCTATTGTGTCCATCGGCGGTGTGGACGTAGTAGTCGATGTAGATGTACCGGTGGCCGATGTAGATGTACTTGTCATGTTGGCGTAGTTGTCCCCAGCGGAGTCGCCAAAAAGTGTGTTGACATGAAATCGTGCCCCCGCACTTGGGTCAGTTCGACGATCCAAAATTGTGAGGATACTTAGGAACAAGCCTAAGTGTGATGTGGCACCGACGTCATGTTCCGACTGCCCTTAGTCGTGATAAGGGGGTGGAGTCACCAGGCAATCAGATCACACAAAATAATCCAATTAGCCGAAAGAAATATATTAAATAGGTCGGAGCCTGTCTGCTTCGAAGTCTAGTGCGAAGGGGTCACCGAAGTATACCTTCGGCGTCTGGTGCGAAGTATCTCGCCAGAGGGTATCTTCGGCGTTCGGACTGATCTGATCGAAGGTGGTCTTAGAACGGATCTGGACGCGACAATCACCTCCGAACCCCTAATACAGCGAGGTACAAAATAATGACGAACACCGCGTGCGGACGTGACTTCGTCCAGAGCGGAGTACGATCGTGGCGAAGCCTGTCGTGACGAAGCCTGTTGGAGAAGCGTGCGGTCGAAGCTGCGGTCGAAGCGGAAATCCGACGAAGGGTGTTCTAGCAACCTCCGAAACCGATCTCTCGGCTCCGGACACCTCCGGCGAAGTAGCTCCGAACGTTGGAACCTGCAACAGAGAAGATGCGAAGTACCAATTCGGCTTGAGGACCAAATTCTGCAAGTGTTGCACTAGTTGCGAAGGTAGCAATCTGTTACGCATATTAGCAGATACTTCACAGGCGAAGTAACAAGGCGATAGCAATCTATTATGTTGATTAACGGATACTTCACAAGTGAAGTAACAAGGGTTACCACTGTTCCGAAGTGGCCGGCGGAGGGCTTCCAGGCAAACCCACGAAGAGGTACAGGAAAATAAAAGTAAAGTAAATGCGATCAAAGCTAGGGCTTTGGTTTGATTTGTGTTGGGGGGGCCCTCTAAGCTGGCCTCGCCTCTCTATTTATAGGGCCAAACTTCTGATCTAATCTGCTATATTTCATCTTGGATAGAGATAAAAACTTAGCCGGAATTGTATCCAACTCTGTCTCTCCCGAAGTGGGCTCCGACCAGGCCCGTCGAAGCCTGCTCCTCGGGCTGACGATTCGGTGGAGTGGGCCTCCGAAGGCTTCCTGGCCGAAGGCCGTGGACTGGCTAGAGGCTTTCGGAGCCCACAACCCAATGGATCTTCGGCCCTATAGGGCTTCGGCCTGACCTCGGACATGTGTATTTTTGGCCCAAATTACCAAAATTGATATCTTGACAATCTCGGCCATTAACACCATTTTTTGCAATCAACATGCACCTATGACTCAGGTGATGACTTCGTACCCGGGAGAGCTATTACACATGGATACTGTTGGTCCAGCTGGGGTACGTTCAGTATGTGGGAAGTGGTACGCTCTTGTGATTGTTGATGACTTTTCTCGATTCTCGTGGGTTTTCTTTTTGGAGTCTAAGGATGAGGCTTTCCATTTCGTTCGTGATCTGATCCTAAAGCTAAAGAATGAGAATAATGGTCGGATGCAAGCAATTCGCTCCGACAATGGCTCTGAGTTCAAGAATTCTCAGTTCATCAGCTTCTGTAGTGATTAGGGTCTTGAGCACTAGTTTTCTTCTACTTACACTCCCCCACAGAACGACGTTGTGGAACGAAAGAACCGCATGTTGGTCGAGATGGCCAGGACGATGCTCAATGAGCATAGGACTGCTAGGCGCTTTTGGGCAGAAGCTATGGACACAACTTCTTATCTTGCCAACCGCATTTTTCTTAGAGCTTACCTAGGTAAGACATCATAAGAGTTGCGGTTTGGCAGACAGCGGTTATTTTTAAGGTAGACAACTTTAATTCTTGTAATTTTCTTTGCTAATATTATTTGTCTGGTTAAGTTCGTTTGGGTGTTGGGATTAGGATATAGTTTAGCAAGAAATTATTAGGCACCCATTCACCCCTCCTCTGGTCACTACTCTCGGTCCTACAAATGCCCCTATTGTAAGTGGCATGATTCGCATTCTCATTATACTAACGACTGCAATGTTTTTCGTCGGCATGTTCAATTGGCCATAGAAGAAGGACGATTGAAAATAGACCCCAGTCCAAAGATGAAGCTGGACAAAGACCCCTTTCCCGTGAACACCATCGACGTTGACGTGAAGAACCCTGAAGTAGGAGTTTGGAAAAAGAATGTCAACATGTATCCTTCGGTTAGGGCTCGCAAGAAACCAAAGGTGACATACTAGATGTTGTTGAACAAACCCCAGAAGATATCAAAGGAAACAGGCCCCCGTCCAAAAGAGCTAAGACAACCGAAGGGTCCAAAACAGTCGGAGGGTGGTTTCGGACCCCGGCGGCCGAACCCTTCGCACTATGAGTTCGAACACCGGTGGCCAAACTCTTCACACAATGAATTCAGGTCCCAATGGTCAAACCCTCCGCATAACGAGTTCAGGCCCCAATGACCGAACCCATCGCACAATGAGCTCATACCCCAATGGCCGAACTTAGCTCCGCTATGGGCGAACCCCCCGGTGGGAGGTTTCGGCCAACAATGGCCAACCATACCTCCAGCCTGGCAGGACCCTTTGCTAATATGGTTCGAAATACCTTCGACATGGTCGAACCCCCTTTCGGGCAAAGGGTTCGGCTCGCAGTGGGCGAAGCCACTCGAGCCACCAATTCCTCTAGCATATAATTGGGCAGGAACCCTGTGGGCTCTGAATTACGCCTCGGAGTACCCTTCGCAGTATAACGTTACCCCATGTTCTCCTTTGGAGTATTATGATTGGCAGGGACAAACAAGACACGGCGAAGGGAGACACATTCCATAGGTTGTCCGTAGTACCTCTGAATCGACTCGCACAGGATGGAGCCAAGGGAGATGGGCGCGAAGAGGCGAAGGAGAGGGAGTCTGAAGATATCATAGTCAAGGTAGGGTCTCAAGAAGTCCCAATCCCGAAGGCCCCCTCGCCGAAGCCTAATGGAGGTAAGTCCCCTATACCGATCGAGGCCATTGCTGAAGCCCAGCCCGATCGGCCCAGCGAGGCCAGTCCGACCAAAAGGGTCCGCAGAAAGTCCCCTACGAGACATACAACATGCGAGGCCAACCTAGGTAATACCCATTCGACCAGAAGTCACAGAAACAAGGTGGTGGCACCTAGTACCAAGCCAGAACCATCTTGGGCACCACCGGGCATGTCCAAATCACAGAAGAGGCATCTACAATGCCTACAGTCACAGGAGATGTGCGAGAAGAAGGCTGAGGATGAACGAGATGCCATCTTTGAGGAGATCTGCCCTCGGCCAGCTACAAAACAGGTATGGAAGCCCAAGCCGGTTGAGATGAACAACCCAGCTCCCGTTCTGAGCAATGACGACAATGACATGCTCGACGACGACTACACGCCCATCTCCGAGGGACCCACACCGTGGGCGATGGACATAAACATTGTCATGCTTCCCACCGAGTTCGCTCTACCACGGGATGAGGTCGAGGTCACTCAGTTGAACCTCGGACCATGAGATGCTATTTTTGAGAAGCCCAAGGATACGACTCGTCACCTAAAGCCTCTCTACATCAAGGGGCATATTGACGGGAAGCCGATCTCCAGGATGCTTGTCGACGGTGGAGCCACCGTCAATTTGATGTCGTACTCTCTTTTGAAGAAGCTTGGCTGGGGCGAGGAATACCTAAAGAAAACCAACCTAATGCTCAACGACTTCAATGGTGAGAGTTCCGAGGTGAAGGGCGTACTCTCCTTGGATTTGATGGTAGGCAACAAGTCATTGCCAACAGCATTCTTCGTCATAGAAGTGCAAGGTAACTACAGTGTGCTACTTGGGCGTGACTGGATTCAGGCGAATTGTTGTATTCCATCTACTTTGCACCAATGCCTAATGCAATGGGACGGCAATGATGTGGAGATTGTACTAGCGGATACTTCAGCCCAAGTGGCATTGGCTGATGTGTCCATTGACGCCGTCCATGACAAAGTAGAGTGTATGTCAGGTAGAGACCTCTTGGATTATGACTTCGTTAGCATATCTAGGGGACGTTTTATACCCGTGTCTATAAAGTCGGCTGATGTAGTGCGGCTATTTCTAAATTAGTAGTCATGTTTAGTAAAAGTAATCTTGATTGGCTGAGGTCTTGCGTAGAGCAATATCGGTCTTCTACAGACGGTATTGCCGAAGCCATCGAAGACTTTAGCGAAGTAGAAAAGTTAGGACAAGGTTTCGCGTCGGCCAATCCTTTAGAAGAGGTGGATATAGGCGATGGTAATGTTCCAAGGCTGACTTTTGTAAACCAAAATTTGCAGGCTGATAAAAAGGTCAAAATAATAAAATTGCTTCGGTCGTATGTTGATTGTTTGCATGGAAATATAGAGAAATGCTCGGACTAAGCTGCAAGCTCATGGAGCATCGGCTACATATTAAACCCGGGTTTAGGCCTTATAAACAACCCCCTCGTCGCTTTAATTTGGCCGTATATGACCGGGTTAAAGAGGAGGTAGAACGATTACTCAAGGCTGAATTTATTAGGCCATGCAGTTATGCTGAATGGGTCGCCAACATTGTGCCTTTAGAGAAGAAGGGGAGCGACAACATATGAGTTTGTATTGATTTCTGGGATCTGAATAAGGCCACTCCGAAGGACGAATATCCCATGCCGATAGCCGACATGTTGATCACCGATGCTTCAGGACATACGGTACTAAGTTTTCTTGATGGTAATGCTGGTTATAATAAAATTTTTATGGCCAAAGAGGACGTCTACAAGATAGCATTTCGATGCCTCAGTTTTGTCGACTTATTCGAGTGGGTCATTATGACTTTTGGTTTAAAAATAAACCCGCTCAAGTGTGCTTTCGGCGTGTCGGTAGGCAAGTTCTTAGGATTCATGATTCATGAAAGAGGTATTGAAATTGATCCTAAGATTCTTGAAAAGATTAGGAACTTTGCAGCGCCGACATGCAAAAGAGACGTGCCAAAGTTGCTAGGCAAGATGAATTATTTACGTCGCTTCATATCTAACTTGTCTGGCAAGATTGATGCTTTTATCCCTATACTCCGGCTAAAAAATCAAGCTAAGTTCACTTGGGGGGCAAGTCAGCAAAGCGCCTTTGAGAAAATTAAAGAGTGCTTGTCATCACTACCCGTGGTAAGAGCACCAAAAGTCAGGATTCTGTTTCGGCTATACATTGATGCAGAAGATAGCGTGATAGGAGTCGTGCTAACCCAGGAGGTGGAGGGGAAAGAATACTGTGGGATCAGAATGGCGACTAGAGGAGAGGTGAATAGGCACCTCGACAAATTCTCGCGAATGAGATGGCCTATTCAGATCACCCAATGCACCTCTAAAGATTCAGATTTCAAATTTACACCAACCAAAACAAATCAGAGCAAGATTGTCTTTTCTTATCCACAAAATTTGATTTACACTTTAACTTGATGCTCATGCAACAAAAAACTTATCTCTAGGGAATCATATCAAAAACTGTGAGTAACTCTTACTAACTAAAATCTATTGCTGAACAAAAAAACTCAGAGATGCACAACTTGTAACATCTTGACACACTTGCAATGTAATCAAGGATAAGCTCAACCAAAAATCTGAAAGAGATTAAATTTCAGAACCTCTATGGTATTTTTAGTTATAATTAGAACTCAAACTGACAAGTGATTTCATATCAGGTTTCAGTTGAAGAAACAAATGTATTTCTGTAGAATTCACAAAATTTCTTAAACCTCCTTGAAGATGAATAGTGACACTGGATTCAGAACTGATCACAGATACTATTGTTGACGCAGAAATGCGCCCCCAAACTTGGGCCGGTTCGACGTCCAAAAGTATCGCAACGATACCGACACCACGTTCCGACTACCCTAGATAGTGACAAGGGATTTGGAGTCGCCAGGCAATCAGATAAATAATTGATATCTTAATCCAATTGGCCAAAAAGTACTAGTAACAAAATGATCAATATACCTGGAATCGACAAATTCGGAGGCCGATTCGGAGTTACAGCAGAGACTGGTCCGAAGGTTCCCTAGGGCACCTTCCGCCTCATGCCCGATTAGACCGGAGGTACAACGTCGGTCGGACCGGGGGTTGCAAACGAGCTCCGAGCGAAGTCCTGAAGGTAGCTGCGAGGTGGGCTCTAGCGTGGTGCGGAGGGTCCCGGTCAGACCGACGGAGCACTCCCAGTCGGACCGGCGAGGCAGGCTTCGATGCATACAGACAGACTTGGGATCTCAACACCGGTCGGACTGAAGTAACAGATCGGATCTGCCCAACTTCAGTAGTCCAAGCAAACTATCTTCAATCGCCTCTAAACTTTGCAGTGGTGTTTAGGAAGGCAATTGATCTGCAAAGATGATAAGAGATCAAAAGGATAGCAATCCGTTACGTGGATTAACGGGAGGTTCACAAGCGAACCAGCAAGGGTTACCGTGATTACGGACGCGGCAGACGGAGGGCTTTCAAGCAAACCCACGAAGATGCAGAAAGTAAAGGAAATAAACGCGATTCAAAGATAGGGCTTTGGATTTTTAGATTGGAGAGAGCCTTTGAATCGGCCTTGCCCCTAATATTTATAGGGGGTGGGCTTGTTATCCCTCGCTAGTGATAGAGTAAGATGTGGCCAAAAAACTATTAGGATAAGATTTGGGTACAAATAGCTTGAATCCTCCTCGGATCCATATTCTGAACACTTCCCGGTCTGACCTAGCCCATGGGTCTGGTCTGACCGGAACTGGCCGGTAGGACCGGCCTACCATAGCTGGTCAAACCGGCCATTGCCAGGTTTGACATATTTTCGACCAAAAATACCATTTTTTAGTATTTGCCTAGTTTGACCATTAATGCCATTTTTCGCTATAAACACATGCACCCTGCCTTTCAGCAAACTTAGTGAGCTAAAAGCATGACGGGTCTTGGGTGATACTTTCAATATCGGCCTTTTAACAGTTCAAGCGTTTTTCCACACACATGGGAAGTACTTTTTCAAATATATACCATTCAAAGCCCTTCGAAATCGCTCTCCTTGTAAAGACTCTAGGACATATGCATTGCCTAGAGCGATTCCGACTACCTTAAAAGGCCCTTCCCAACTACGTCACCATTTACCAAATTTTGAAATCCTAGCGCCTAATGGAAAAATCATCTTCCACACCAAGTCATTGATTTGAAACAATTTTTCCTTGACCTTCTTGTTGTAGGCCTAGCTACTCTTCTTTTGTCTTTCTCTATTGCCTCTAGAGCCTTCAACCTCTTATCGGTCACTTCTTCTAAATTATTCTTTAGAAGTGTCTCATATTCATCAACTGATAAGCCATCTTGCTTGAGAAATCAAAGTGAGCCAAGATCCACCTCTACCGATAGAACGACTTCTTGTCCATATACTAACTCATATGGACTGACTTTGGTGGCACCGTGCCTTGCAACTCTACTAGACCATAGAGCTTTGGAAAGTACCTCATGCCACCTCTTTGGAAACTCTTCAATCTTCTTCTTGATTAGTTTAATCATAGTTTTGTTACTAGACTCGACCTGATCATTGTCCTGAGCATAATATGGGGAAGAGTTTACCAATTTGATCCCATAGTATCCGGCAAAGTCCCTCACCTCTTTAGCAACAAACGAAGTACCTTAGTCTGTGTGAGAGTTTGGGGAATGCCAAATTTGTGTATAATGCGTTTCAAGATGAAATCAATTACCTCGTTGTGAGTCATGTTCTTGAGAAGCACCGCCTCGGTCCATTTGGTGAAGTAATATGTTGCCATCAACACGAACCGATGCCATTTTGAAGATGGAGGATGAATTTGGCCGATGAAGTCTAAACTCCAACCTTGGAACGGCCATGGCATGATACTAGGAGTAAGCATCTACGCGGGTGCTAGCTGTATATTGCCAAACATTTGACAAGCTTCACATCCTCTATAGTATCTGAAACAGTCTTCAGTCATAGTCAGCCAATAAAAACCCACCCTTTTGAGCATCCAACTCTTCTTCAGGGCCGACTAATGAGTACCGCAAAGCCCTTCATGTACTTCACCTACAGCAACTCTAGCTTGATCAGAGTCCAAACACTTCAAAAGTACTCCATCAATAGTCCGGCAATACAACACATCGTCGAGCAAAACAAATTTGAAAGCCTGTCGCTAAACCTTTCGATCAACCTTTTGGCTTGGATTTCTCAAATATTAGACGTTTGGGATCCTCCAATCGTCCTCACTAATCAAAGGAGCAATGGCCAAATTCCCACTACAATTGGCCTTGAGATTTCTAATTTGGACCTGCCCCCCGAGTGCTAAACCTTCCTGGCAATAGTCGGTCGGACTGGCCATGTTGGCCCGGTTCAACCGGCTATTGTCAGTCGTCTGGCACGGTTCGGTCTGACCATCCTGACATGGTCAGTCAGACCGGGAATGCAAGGGCAGTCTGACCATGCTTACAAGGCCGGTCAAACTGACATCAGTACCATTGGGTACTACATCATCTTCAAGCATCAGCTTTTCCCGTATGCAGAATTTACCTCTCCTAATTTGATAGCCTGATGGTTGTTGAGCCAAGTCATTTGCATGTGAGTTGGCCTCTGTAGATACATGAGTAATCTCAAAATCATTAAAGGTAGCAATTAAGTCTAAAAACTTATCCAAGTAGCTATTTAGTAAACCGTTAAAACATTGAGCAAGTCTTGGCTACTTGTTGCATGACTAATAAAGAATCACCATACGTGTGAACATATTTCACACCCATGGAGTTTAACACCTCAAGACCTAGCAATAGGGCTTCATATTCGGCTTGATTATTAGTTGAATGAAATTCTAAATAGGCCGAGGTTTCAAAATGCATACCACTTGGTGATACGAGCACCACTGCCACACCTTGGCCATTTTTGCAAGCCGAACCATCGAAATAAAGTTTCCATGGTAATACTTCAATCAAAGCGACTTCATCACCCCAATTGACATCTACTTGGTGATCTACTATAAAATTAGCAATGACTTGGCCTTTCCTAGCTCTGAATGGTTCATAAGCCAAATCATATTCAATTAACGCATATGCCCACTTTCCGATTCTACCACTTAGAATCGGCTTTTGCAACATGTACTTTATGACATCCATTTGGCAAGTGACAACAACTGTGCTAGGGAGAAGATAGTGACGCAATTTGGTACATGCAAAATAGAGGGATAAACACAAACGCTCCACAAACACGTACCTTGTCTCGGCGTCCAGAAGTCAACAACTCAAGAAGGTGATGATGTACTCTCTTCCTTCAATGTCTTGAGTCAACACGGCCCAATCACACTCTCCTCCGCGGCAATATAAAGTTGAAACAGAATCCCGGTCTTTGGCACCCTTACTACTGGCGGCGTTGATAAGCACTCTTTGATTCTCTCAAAGGCACGTTGCTGGCTTGCCCCCAAGTGAACTCGGCTTCATTTTTTAGTCGGAGTATTGGGATGAAAGCATCAATTTTGCCAAACAAGTTAGATATAAAGCGTCACAAATAATTAACCTTGCCTAGCAGTTTCTACACATCTTTCTTACATGTCGGCGCTACACATTCTCTAATTTTCTCAAGCCTCTTAGGATCAATTTCAATGCCACTTTCATGAATAATGAATCCCAAGAACTTACCCGCTGACATGCCAAACGCACACTTGAGAGGGTTCATTTTTAAGCCATACTAGTGCATTCTTTTGAAAGCAACTCTTAAATCGGCGAGGTGGTTCTCCATGGCGTCCGATTTGACCACAACATCATCTATATAAACCTCTAACATAACTCCTAGCAAGTCATGAAAGATTAAGCTAATGGCACGTTGGTATGTGGCGCCAGCATTCTTTAAACAAAACGTCATTACTACTCACTCAAACAAGCCGAAAAAATCGGGGAAGCGAAAAGCCGTTATAAAAACGTCTTCCTCGGCCATAAAGATTTGATTATAACCGGCGTTGCCATCAAGAAAACTTAGTACCTTTTGTCTCGAGGCATCATTGATCAACATGTTGGCTATTGGCATGGGGTACTCATCTTTTGGAGTGGCTTTGTTCAAATCACTAAAGTCGACGTAGATGTGGATCTTGCCACTCTCTTTCTTCTCGACAGGCACGATGTTAGCGACCCATTCTGCGTACCTGCATGGCCTAATAAAACCTCCCGCTAGTAGACGTTCAACCTCCTCTTTAACTCAGTCATAGATGGCCGAATTGAAGCGGCGCGGTGGCTGCTTATAAGGCCTAAACCAAGGTTTGATGGGGAGCCGATGCTCAACAAGCTCTCGACTTAACCCGGGCATCTCGCTGTAGTCCCATGCGAAGAAATCAACATACGATCGAAGCAATTTTATTACTTCAGCCTTTACATCATTATTCAAATTCTAATTTACAAATGTCGGCCTCGGAACACTACCATCTCCTATGTTTACTTGTTCCAAAGGGTCGGCCGACGAGAAGCCTTGACCTAATTTTTCTACCTCGCTAAAATATTCAATGGCTTCGGCGATACCATCTTGAGAAGACCGATATTGCTCCACGCGAGATTTTAGCCAATCAAGATTAGCGCTAGACATTCTACTATCTTAGACACAACCGAGCCACATCGGTCGGCTTTATGGAAATAGGAATGAACCTCCCCTCTGATACACTGACAAAGTGGTAATCTGAGAGGTCCCGTCCCGACAAGCATTCTATCTCATCATGGGTGGCGTCGCCGGACGCATCGGCAAAACTAACATGGGTCAATGTATCGGTGTATACTATCTCGACTTCGTCGCCATCCCATTGAATTAGGTGCTGGTGCAGGGTAGACAACACACAATGGTTTGCGTGGATCTAATCACGCCCAAGCAATACATTATAATTACCTTGCACGTCGATGACGAAGAAGGAGGTAGGTAGCATCTTGTTCCCTACTGTCAGTTCCAGAGACAACATGCCTCTCACCTCTGTCATGTCGCCGTTGAAGCTGTTGAGGGTGACATTGGTCTTCTTCAGCTCATTGTCATCTTTGTCGAGCTTCCTTAGAAGGGAGTATGGTATTAGGTTAACGGTGGTGCCGCCATCGACGAGCATCCTTGAGATAGGCTTCCTGTCGATGTGCCCCTTTATGTAGAGAGGTCTCAGGTGACGGCTCGTGTCTCCGGGCTTCTCGAGTACGGCGTCCTGCGGGCCAAGGTCTAGCTGCGTGACCCTGACTTCCTCCTGCAGTGGAGCGAACTAGAAGGGAAACATGACGACGCCGATGTCCATCGCTTGAGGAGTGGGCCCCTCGGATACGGGAGTGTAGTCATTGTTGAATAAGTCATCATCGTCGGAGCTAACAACGGGGGCCGAGTCATCGATCATGACTGGCCTAGGTCTCTAGACTTTCTTCACGGTGGTCCGAGGACGGATTTCCTCAAAAAGTGTGTCCCGTGCCTCCTAGGCCTTCTCTTCTCATATCTATTGTGCTCGCAAGCGCTACTGTTGATAGCCAAAAATGGCATTAATGGCTAGATTGTCAAAATATCAATTTTTGGTGATTTGGGCCGAAAATACACATGTCCAGGGTCCGGTCGAAGCCCTACAGTGCCGAAGTCCGTTGAGCTATGAGCTCCGAAAGCCTCTAGCCAGCCCATGGGCTTCGGCCAAGAAGCCTTCGGAGGCCCACGCTGCCGAAGCTTTGGCCCGAGGAGCAGGCCTCGATGGGCCGGGCCGAAGCCCACCTCGGTATAGATAGAGTTTTATGCGTTCCCAACTCAATCGTTATCTCTATCTGGCCGGATTAATAGCAGATTAGATTAGGAGTTAAGCCCCTATAAATAGAGAAGCAAGGCCAGCGTAGAAGGCCCTCCAACTCAAACCAAACCAAAGCCCTGTTGGCGTAAAAGATTACGCTAACAGGTTTCTGTAGAAAAGAAACTAATAAACGAAGTGTTTGTGAAGCAAACTGTTCTAAGCCTCCGAAAGGATAATAGCTTAGAATAGTTCGAAAGTGTGTATTGAATCACTTGTATTCGGTCCCTATTACAGGGTGAAATGGGGGGTATTTATAGGCCTAAACATTAAGGAAAAGACCTATTTACCCCTCTATTACAACCGACATTAAGGAAACTATTCGGTTTCCTTAATAGGGCTAAAATGGTAAAAGACTAATCTAATAAGAAAGAAGATAAGTCTTCCATCTTAGCTGGCAGAAAAGATCTTGAAGGGCTTTGGTTCGAAGACATACTTCGAACTAGTGTCTGTCTTCAGGCTTCGAACGAGGTTCTGAGTATCTTCGAAGATGATCTTCGGACAATCTTCGAACTGGTTGACTGTCTTTATGCTGCTTTGGCAATAACCCCGAAGATGAGATATTTTCCCCCAACAGTAGCCCCTCGAATACGCTTCTCCGTTGACCTGTAACGTTTTAGGAGAGCAGTATACGCAAGAAAAGTAATCATGCGTAGGGGTTAACAGGTTTATTTTATCTCCGAATTACATGGAGATATATACTTCGAATTGGTTTTTAAAGAGGTTATATTCGAAGTAACTTAGAAGTATCTTTAAAAAGACTAAAATCTTTCCAGACTTAGAAGAAATAGCCGTTAGTCTGTTTCTTCTAACGGAAGTTATACAGTGCGTTATTTTCGGAGGAAAATAACTGGCGAGAATGCGAAAGGGCAGAACTAAAACGGTAACAAACGGAACATTTAGGCTATAAATAGAGAGCCCAAAACTTACCCGATTACCTTTTCACCGCTTTCTCTCAGTCAAAAGCTTTGTGAGCCCCTTGAGTTCTTGAGCCCTGGCTTTTGAGTTCTTGAGCCCTAGCCTCCATTTCTTCGAAGTAATCGAGCGATCGTAATGGTGAAGACCAAGGGATCTGCACCTCTTTCGGCTTTGGCTCGGCAACAGGCAGCCGCAGCGGCAGCAGCGGCGACATTGGCGGCGGCACCCTCGATGCAGGCGGCAACATCCATGGCGGCAGGGAGGAGAAATCCCCAGATCGCCGATGACCAAGGTCTGTGCCCTCCATCGACCAAATATTTAGATCAGTCCTTCGAGTTGGGGCCTTCGACCAGCAAAAGAGAGTCCTTGACAATCGCAGTAGGAGGGAATATTGGTGCGGGAGTTATGATTCAGAAACCGGGGAAAGAAGTGATTCCAGTGCCAAGACCCGGAGAAGTAGTAGTGTTCGAAGCCTTTTTCGAAGCAGGCTTGGGTTGATGAAGGCCAACGCCAGAAGCAAGTTCGGAGCCAAGCTTCGAGCAGTCAACCTCCTTCGAACCCGCAGGTTTAGGAATATTTTAGGATTTCTAACCATGTAAAGCTTTATGCTTGTAAACATTTATCAATGAAAGTCTTGTTTGTCATATTTTTAGGCTTTGCCTCTTATGGAAGATATCGAAGTGTTAGAGCTTAACAGCGAACTTCGTTCATTGTGGAAAACCTTCGAACTTCTAAAGAGTTATAAGCGTCCTCGATTTCTTATTCCTCGAGATGACTCCGGCGTAATTGCGCCCGAAGTAATCAAAGACGTATTGTCTTATATTAAAGAGGAAGATAAAGAGATTGACGCAAACACCTCATCTTCTGAAGACACTAATTGGTCCGAAGACGAAGGTGAAGCCCAAAATAAAAGATCTGAGGATCTTAGAAGCTGGGAAAGAAGCCCCGAGCGGCTTCGAACTTGGGCCGAGCTTCAACAAGAGCAGAAGGATTTTAGAGCTTCGAAGGGGAGGAAGAGAGTTAAACGTAAAGTTCTTAGAACTTCCGATGTTGGAACTAGTCGTTCCACCCCTAGCTCTCGGGACCGAAGAGGTCTTCGATTCCTTCTTGGTATAGATACCAATTTTTCATAATGTAATCTGTAAATACATTTATTTCAATAATGAATGTCGATTTAAAATTGTCTCCATATTTACTAGCCCCTCTTTGGGTATAAGCAACTTCGAACTGTATTCAAAGATGGTTATGCGCAAAGAAAAAACTTCGGAGTACAATTTTTTGGGGGTTCGGAGCCCCTCTGTCATTTAAAGATCTTTTGAAATCTTATGAAATGCCTTCGACTTTTTGTAGTCAGAAGAATGGTAACTTGGTACCTTTGTTTAACGAAAGAAATCAATTGAGATAACTTTCAGGACACTTTAATGTCTTAAGAAATTTGTCACTTTGGACTTATATGAACAGACATTCGAAGCTCATGGCTCAAATGCTGTTTTGCTTTAGCCACCTTCGGCTATTTTTGCAGAAGTCTACCAGCCAATGGCTTGGACTTCGCAGAGTTTGGCCACCTTCGGCTCTTTTTACGGATGTCTACCAGCCAATGGCTTGGACTCCGTATGATTGTAGCCACCTTCGGCTATTTTTGCAGAAGTCTACCAGCCAATGGCTTGGACTTCGCAGAATTTGGCCACCTTCGGCTCTTTTTACGGATGTCTGCAAGCTGCAGCTTGGACTCCGCAGATTTTGGCCACCTTCGGCTCTTTTTACGGAAGTCTACCAGCCAATGGCTTGGACTCCGTAGAATGTGGTATTGGCTCTTTTACGGATGCCTACAAGCCGTGGCCTGGGCTCCGGATGGATTTCAGCCACCACACCGGAGGCTTCGACTTTATGGGTACGAAGTCCGGAAATACAGCCCAGCTTAATGACACTTCCCTCTCAGTCGACCCCACGGTTCCAGCGCGTCCGCTCGGGAAGCTGGGAGTGTATGAGGGGAAGGCAACTATCAGGGTGTATGCTTTATTAATTTAGAGGTGATTACAAGCGAATTACAAGGAGCCCTTATGCGAAGTATCGCTTTAGGTGCTCCGCATGCCAAGTATGTGCTAACTCTTCACCTTCTAAATTAGCTAATTTAAATGAACCAGGGCGTCCGGAGCGGACAATTAGATATGGACCTTCCCATTTATTGCCTAACTTCCCTGGTGCTATAATGCTTCGTAGAACAAGATGACCCGGCCTTAACTCGCTGAGCTTAACCTTCGGGTCATACCAAGTCTTCGTCTGTTGATGATACTTTGATAAATTAGATACAGCCCGAAGTCTTGTTTCTTCTGACAAATCTAACGAAGCTTGTCTTTCTTCTTAGATGTCCGGTTCGGTGCTGCGAAATGACCCCCCTTTGAGCTCCGTTGGAGTCATAGCTTCATCTCCGAATAGTAGTCTGAACGGAGTAAAACCTGTGGACCTTGTTTGTGTAGTCCGAATGGACCATAGAATCTTCGGAAGCTCTTCGGTCCACAGTCCCTTTGACAATCCTACTATTCTTCGATTTAGCCCTGATAAAATATTTCCATTGGCTCGCTCTACGGCTCCATTTGACTGAGGATGTCTCACTGCAGCAAAACATAGTTGAATGCCTAGGTCTTCGCAAAACTTCCTGAAGGGTTCTGCGTCGAACTGTGTTCCATTATCAACTGTGAGATATCTAGGCACTCCGAACCGGCAAATAATGTTCTTCCAGAAGAATTTCTGTACATTGTTCGAAGTGATAGCTGTTAAGGGCTCTGCTTCTACCCACTTAGAAAAATATTCAATAGCTACCACTGCGAACTTCAGATTTCCCTTTGCTAACGGAAAGGGACCAATTAGATCCATACCCCATCTGGCCATAGGCCATACCGGAGCAATGACTTGAAGAGCTGTTGGTGGGCGATGACTCCGTCGACCCATCCACTGGCATCCTTGACAAGTGCGGACCAAGCTCTCCGCATCAGCTGTTATTGTGGGCCAATAAAGCCCCTAGCGAAGTGTTTTTCCTGCCAGAGCTCTAGGGGCTAAATGGCTTCCACAAAGGCCTTCGTGAATTTCTCGAAGAATTTCTTGGCCTTCGGCTTGAGATATACATCGGAGTAGAGGGGAACATACTCCGGCCTTGTATAATATACCGTTGATTAACTGATAGTTTCTTGCTCTGAGCTTTAATCTTGACAATTGGGGCTCTTCGGGCAAATTTGTTCCTCCTTGCAAGAGTTCTATGATCGAATCTTTCCAATCTGCACTAGGAATGCAAAGAATCTCCGCAGAGGCAATTTGTGGCACCGAAGGTACATTGAGCTCCTCATAGAAAGCTTCGTCAGGTACATCCACAGCTCCGGCTGCAGCCTTCGCTAAAATGTCCGCTTGCACGTTTTCAGCTCTTGGTATACTCCGAATGGAAATACCTTTGAAGTGTGCTTCGATCTTGCGGATTTCTTCTAAATACTTTGCAAGCTGTGGATGTCGGACTTGAAAACTTTTGTCTACGTGCCCTGCTACTATCTGAGAATCTGTTTTTATAATTATCCTTGTAGCCCCTAGAGCACGTGCTTTCCGGAGTCCCAATAAAATCCCTTCGTACTCCGCTATATTATTGGTAGACTTAAAGTTGAGTCTTGCGGAGTACATTGCTCTTTGCCCTGACGGTGAAATCAATACTGCCCCAATGCCTGCTCCGGATGCTTGGAAAGCTCCATCGGAGTAAATAATCCAAACTCCGTCATCTGATTTCTCTGGAGTCAACTTCGCAGGTGGAGTCCACTCTGCTACGAAGTCTGCTAGGACTTGAGATTTGATAGCTGTCCTTGCCAGGAAAGATATGCCGAAGGGTGCTAGCTCTACTGCCCACTTTCCAATCCTTCCAGTGGAATCTTTGCTTCGGAGCATATCTCCTAAAGGATACGAAGTTGGTACAATTATATTATGAGCCAAAAAATAATGTCTTAGCTTCCTCGAAGCCATTATCAGAGCATAAACGAACTTCTCGAGTTCGGAGTATCTTGTCTTCACTCCTGACAATGCTTCGGATACAAAATAGACAGGATTTTGGACCAACATTCCATTGATATCCGCTTCTCTGACAAGGACTGCGCTGACAGCTGAACCTGTAGCTGCAAGATACAGAAGTAGGGTTTCGTCCGCAACAGGCACCGTAAGTGTAGCAAGATTGCTGAGATAATCTTTAATATCTTCGAAGCTTTTCTGACACTCCGGTGTCCATGCAAAATCTTCGGACCCTTTCAAAGCTTTAAATATTGGCAAGCTCCTCTCCGCAGACCTTGATAAAAACCTGCTAAGTGCGGCCAGACGTCCAGTCAGCTTTTGCACTTGCTTTAAATTCTCCGGAGGAGCCATCTTCTGTAGCGCAGTTATTTGAGTAGGGCTGGCTTCAATTCCCCTGCTTGAATCTAAGTACCCTAACAACTTTCCAGCCTTAGCTCCGAATATACATTTTTCGGGGTTAAGACGGATCCCACATGCCCGAAGGCTATTGAATGTTTCTGCTAAGTCTAGGCTATGTTGGTGCTTTAAAGCACTCTTTATTACAATATCATCCATATAGGCCTCCACATTGCGGCCTAGTTGATGACCTAGAGCCTTAGCAACTAATCTTGAAAAAGTAGCCCCGGCATTTCTTAGGCCGAAGGGCATTCTTACATAGCAGAAGACTCCCGAAGGAGTTACGAAGCTTGTCTTGATTTCATCTTCGCGCTTCAACCATATTTGATGATAACCAGAATACGCGTCAAGGAAGCTTAGTAACTCCGAACCTGCAGTGGAGTCAACTAGTTGATCAATTCGGGGCATGGGGTAGGGGTCACGTGGGCACGCTTTATTCAGAGATGTGAAATCAATGCACATGCGCCATTTCCCGGAAGACTTCTTCCTGACGAAGACTGGGTTGGCTAACCATTCTGTATGGGCCACTTCTCTGATAATCCCAGCCTTCAACAGTTTTTCAACTTCGTCCTTAGCTAGAGCAGCTCTCTCTGCGGACATCTTCCGGAGTCCTTGTCGAACAGGCCGGGCCTTCGGGTTTACAAGCAAACTGTGCTCAATAATATCTCGATCGACTCTGGTGATATCTTCGTCAGACCAAGCGAAGACATCCAAATTTTCTTCCACGACTTTTTCTAAGGAGGTTGCAACTTCAGGAGGTAAATCTTTACCAAATTGAAAAGTGTATTCTTTACCATCTTTAACAATGATCTTCGTTGCAATCTCTCCTTCGGGACTTGGTCTCGGAAACGACTTCTTCGAAGCTTCGGAGGAGGCTGAAAAAATTTCTTCATTATCTTGGACACTATTCACTTGCCTCGGATCAAGAGGAGGACCGTGACCATATTCTGCCCTCCGAGCCATGGCTTGATCTCCGAAGATTGTCAGGACTCCTGCTTGCGTGGGCATCTTCATGCACAAGTAGTTGTGATGCGCCACAGCTCCGAACTGATTCAACATGCCCCGTCCGAAGATGACATTATAAGCATACGGGGCATCTACCACATCAAAGATGACTTCTTCAGTTCGGGCTAGTAAGCCTTCTCCGAAGGTTACTTCCAAGCCTATCTGGCCGAGTGCATCGAGCGGAGGTCCTGCGAAGCCTTGCAGAGGACGAGCCGCTGGGAGGAGATGCTTCCGGGAAATGCATAACTGATCGAAGGCTTGTACAAAGATAATATCTGCTGAACTACCTCCGTCAATTAGCACCCTTCGGACTTCAGTCCCTGCAATATCAGCAGTAATAACCAATGGATCTGCATGCGGGAACTTAATACCAGCTGCATCCTCCGCAGAGAAAGATATTGGAACATGAGACCACTCCGGCATTGCAGCTGCAGATGACGAAGTCCCAATATGGCCTACTTCCCGAACGTACTCTCTTCGCTGTCTCTTGGACATGCTTCCGAGGGTACCTCCTCCGGAGATAGGGAGAACTACTCTCTTTCCTCTATCTTGCCCTTCCTCTTGCTTCGGAGGTGGCATAACATTGGCCACCGGAGGGTGCCTTGCAGCATCAAAATTTTCTATCCGCGCCACAGCCTGGACCGGGTCTGGGCGCACTGCTGCTGGACTTCGGTCGGTACTGCCTCGACCCGAAGTTCTTTCCAAGTATTCTCCCCTTAGGGTAAGGATAGCCTTGCAAGTGTCAGTTGCATGGCTTCGATTCTCTCCATGAATACAGCAAAAAAGGGTCTGGCCCTTGCCAGCCGTTTTCCCTGGCGGCCTCCAGCCGCTGGACTTGTTCCCCGCAGACTGTGGAGCTCTTGGTGCAAACTTCTGTGGGGGTGCAATGTTCAAGACTTCAGAGCGAGGGTGCTTTTGCCCTCTTCTTCGCTCATGCTGCACTTCGAAGACTGGTTCCTGCGGCTGTGCCGAAGTCTTCACCTCTGTTTTAACTTCTTGCAATACCGTTGAAGCAGCAGCAGTCCTCCGAAGCCATCCTTCCTCTGACCTCGCATACTCCTCGAAGTATGACATCAGCTGTGATACTGTGGTGATGCTCTTCCGATGCAGTTTATCCAGAAGGCCTTTATGACTGACGCCTTCCCGAGCCGCATCAACCACTGAGGATGTGGACAGCCCCCGAATTTGCGACTTCGTGTGAGCGAAGCGCTTGAAGTACTGCCTCAATGTTTCTCCGGGGAGCTGTTTCACTTGGAAAAGGCTTCCTGTTGACATGGGAGGCACGAAGGTGCCCTGAAAGTTACTTATAAACTTCCTCTTCAACTGTGACCACGAATTGATTGTTCCTGGCTTTAAAGACCAGAACCATCTCAACGCCACTCCTTGAAGAGCTAACGGGAAGCACTTCGCCATAGTGTCTCTGTCTCCGCCGCTAGCCTCAATCGCTAGGGCATAAGAACGCGCGAACTCTCCGGGATCTTCATCTCCGGCATACTTACAGAGCTTCGAAGTTTTGAACTTTGGATCGAAGCGAACCTTCTGCAGCTCAGGATGCAACGGAGATTCATTGTCATAAGAGGCGTTCTCCGGGGCTTCGGGATAACTAAGATCGTCGTCTTCGGGCACTTCGGGGATAGCTGGGGTGGCTTGAGAGCGAAGCCTGTTCGCAGCCTCTTGTCGCCACCTCGCTACCTCAGCTTGAAGGTTGGCCATTTGAGTGGCCATGTCTCCAAGGCTATCTTCATCTCCTCCGGAAGGACCTTCCGGGTCTTGAGAACTGGTATGATCAGTTCGAATCGGGATGGAGGGTGGCGGAATAACTCCGGACGGTCGGAGTATGGAAGGGGTTGGCGGAGAGGTTTCGTATCCTCGAGGGATAGAAGCCCCTTGCGGAGTTTGAGGTGGAGGGATAGTCGAAGACCCTCCGACTTCGACTGTGTCGAAGGGTATCTCTCCGGAGATCCGGGAGGACCTCCGAGTGGGATTGCGAGGTGCGCTCCGCTTAGGAGGCATGATGTAAGAAGTTGGTAGAGAACGAAGTTTTTTGGACTAGGTTCCCCACGGACGGCGCCAACTGTTGGCGTAAAAGATTACGCTAACAGGTTTCTGTAGAAAAGAAACTAATAAACGAAGTGTTTGTGAAGCAAACTGTTCTAAGCCTCCGAAAGGATAATAGCTTAGAATAGTTCGAAAGTGTGTATTGAATCACTTGTATTCGGTCCCTATTACAGGGTGAAATGGGGGGTATTTATAGGCCTAAACATTAAGGAAAAGACCTATTTACCCCTCTATTACAACCGACATTAAGGAAACTATTCGGTTTCCTTAATAGGGCTAAAATGGTAAAAGACTAATCTAATAAGAAAGAAGATAAGTCTTCCATCTTAGCTGGCAGAAAAGATCTTGAAGGGCTTTGGTTCGAAGACATACTTCGAACTAGTGTCTGTCTTCAGGCTTCGAACGAGGTTTTGAGTATCTTCGAAGATGATCTTCGGACAATCTTCGAACTGGTTGATTGTCTTTATGCTGCTTTGGCAATAACCCCGAAGATGAGATATTTTCCCCCAACAAGCCCCATGCTTTGATCGTATTTACTTTACCTTTATTTTCCTGTACCTCTTCATGGGTTTGCCTGGAAGCCCTCCGCCGGCCATTACGGAATAGTGGTAACCCTTGTTACTTCGCTTGTGAAGTATCCATTAATTTATGTAATAGATTGATATCGCCTTGTTACTTCGCCTGTGAAGTATCCGCTAATCTGCGTAATAGATTGCTACCTTTGCTACTAGTGCAACACTTAGCAAAATTCGGTCCTTAGGCCAAATTGGTACTTTGAATTCTTTCTGTTGCAAGTTCGCCCGTTCGGAGCTACTTCGCCGGAGGTGTCCGGAGCTGAGAGATCGATTTCGGAGGTCCCCAGGACACCCTTCGACGAGACTGCAGGCTCCGGCGACAGGCTTCGCCAGCACACTTCGTCGCAACAGGCTTTGCCACGACCATATTCTGCACCGGACGAAGTTGCACTCCCGCGTGGCCCTCGCATCACTATTCTGTAGTTCGCTGTATCGAAGATCGCACGCTGAACCCCGCTGTTCGGAGGTGATCGCAGCGTCCAGATCCGTTCGGTGTCAATCTTCGAATAGATCAGTCCGAACGCTGAAGCACCCTTCGGCGGAGCACTTCACACCAGACGCCGAAGGTACACTTCGGTGACCCCTTCACACAAGACTTCGAACCAGACGGGGCTCTACTGGTTTGTTGATTTTATTCTATTTAATCTATCTCTTTCAGCTAATTGGATTATTTTATGTAATCTGGTTTCCTGGCGACTCCACCCCACTTATCACTACTAAGGGTAGTTGGAACACGATGTCGGTGCCACGTCACGCTTAGGCTTGTCCCTAAGTATCCGTGCACTTTTGGATCGTCGAACTGACCCAAGTGCGGGGACACGTTTCCGTGTCAACACACTTTTTGGCGACTCCGCTAGGGAAGGCTACGCCAACATGATGAGTACGTCTACATCGGCCACCAGTACATCTACATCGACTACTACGTCTACACCACCGATGGACGCAATAGGAGGCGCGGATATCGACAACCGCAACATATTGTCACCTACACTTGAAGATATCCCCGTAGAAGACCAAGCAGAGATCGAGGCAAAGTTAAAGGTGCTCCAAGACATGATACTTGGGGGCTACTTCAAGACACGCGCAGGCTTCATCAAGCGCGACATCGTCACCCCCGACCTCGCTCAGGTCTAGGTAACACCTGTATCGCCTCATTTATCTTCTTTAGAAATTGAGCAGAAAATAGCCGCATCAGTAGATCAAGCCGTTAGCGCTTCGCTAGCCAACCGTTTAGATTCGGCAGTCAACTCCCAGGTAGAGGCAACTCTTAGGAGGTTCGACTTTACTGAGGCCGTACCCCCGGTTCCAATTGCTAGTGCACCACCGGCAAACCACATATACGGTAGGACTGACGACAACACAGGCACTATCATGTCTCTGGCCTCATCACTTATGGCCGAGACCAATCATTACACCTACGGTCAAGCTAATGCTGCGTACCATGCATCACCACCTGCACCAATACCTGCGCTGCCCGCACCACACGCAGAGACGTCTGGACACAAGCATGTTATACAAATAGCACGCAGGGAAGAGGCCCATGGCCGACACACCGATATCCCACAGCGTGTCGTGCCCCCGCATGAGAGGAGCACACAAACAACATACCAAGATGACATAGAGGAGCGGGTCCGCGCACTATTTAGGGAGTGTGCTGGCTTCATGCCCAAGGGATGGGTTAGGGTTTACCGCAAACCATACCCCGACCACCTTGATACAGTACCCTACCCCTGCGGCTATAGAATCCCTGAATTCACTAAATTCGATGGCAAGGGTAGCAAGACTACACTAGAGCACGTTAGTCAATTTTTGGCACAGTGTGGGGAAGTTAGCGGTATAGATGCTCTAAAGGTTAGACTATTTTCTCTCTCGCTATCCGTCACCGCTTTCACTTGGTTTTCGGCGCACCCGCCGAACTCCATCCACACGTGGGACGATTTAGAGCGGAAATTCCATGATTATTTCTACACAAGTTAGACAGAACTTAGGCTTTCGCATTTGACATCGGTTAAGCAGAAATCTCGTGAGAGCGCCTCTGAGTACGTCAAGCGTTTTAGGGATACTAGAAACCGATGTTTTAGCCTTAATATTTCAGAAAGGGACTTGGCAGAATTAGCTTTTAACGGGTTGCGTTGCGAAATTAAAGAGAGGTTAGATAACCAGAACTTTTTAGAAGTTAGCCAAGTTTTACAGCAGGCTTTGGTCCAGGAAGGCCGAGCCAAAGATAAAAAGTTTATTAAGACGTTTAGCAAGCGTAGGGCCGAAATCCACATCATGGAATGCTCTGATGAGGAGGAGTCAGAGGAGGAGGATTCAGACGACATGTACGCGGCCGAATGGGTTTGGAATGCTAAAAATAAACCTGTTACCTGCTCCGAGTTACGACCACCCCCCATGAAGAATCGACTTAGTGAGGTCAAATACTCATTTGATATAACTAAATGTGATAAAATATTTGATTTTCCCTTAAAAAGTCTGCTTCTCAGGTTACCTAAGGATCAAGTCATTCCACCTGCCGACGTGTTAAAGAAGCATCCGTACTGTAAGTGGCATGATTCATATTCGCATAATACTAATGATTGCAATGTTTTTCGACGGCAGATACAATCGGCCATAGAAGAAGGACGATTGAAAAAAGACCATAATCCGAAGATGAAGCTGGATAAAGATCCTTTTCCGGTCAACGCCGTCGACCTCGGTGAACAGAAGGTGTTGATTCCGCTAGAATAGGCCGAGTCGGCTAAAGGGAAAGACGTAATTATTGGAGAACCACACACTCGCACGTTCGTGCCAAAGAATCCCGAGGTAGGAGTGTGGAAACAGAACATTAATACCCCTTCGGCTAAGGCTCGCAAGAGGCCGAAGGTAACATATAACATGTTGTTGAACAAGCATCAGAGGAGGGCCGAGGAAGCAGGTCCACACGCTAAGCTAAAACAGCCGAAGGGTCCAAGACCCTCGAAGGGTGGCTTCGGACCGAAGCGGGTGAACCCTCCACATGAAGGCTTCGGGCCATGGTGGCCTGATGCTCCACACGGTGGTTCCGAGCCACAACGGCCGAACAACCCCCGTACAGTAGCTTCGAGCCCCAGTGGTCGGGTCCCCTATGCAACAACTTCGGCCCCCAATGGCCGAACCCCGCGCCGTGTTTGACTTCCCCGATGGGAGGCTTCGGCCCACACTGGCTGAATGTACCTCTGGCCTGGTAGGACCCTTCGTTGGTGTGGTCTGAGGTGCCGTCAACTCTGCCGAACCCCACTCCGGGTAACGGGATCGGCCCACAGTGGGCGAGGCCACTGGAGCCACCGATGCCTCCACCGTATGACTGGGCGGGGACCCCGTGGGCTCCGTACGTATCTGGGCCGGGGTATCCTCCGCAAACTAACACTATGCCTTGTTTTCCTCCGGAGTACTATGGATGGCAGGGGCAAACAGACACAGCGGAGGGGGCATCATCCACAGACTGTCCGTGGTGCCTCCGAATCAGACCATGTAGAGCGAAGCCGAAGGGTGCGAGCACGCAGAAGCCAAAGTCAGGGAGTTCAAAGCCATAACCATCAGAGTTGGGTCTCAGGAAGTCCCAATCCCGAAGACTTTGTCACCGAGGTCTGACAGAGGTAAGTCTCATGCTTCGGCCGAGCTCTGCGCCGAAGCTTGGTTTGGTCGGCCGAATGAGGCCGGTCCATCCGACGGGGTTCGCAGCGAAGCCTCCTCCGAACGCAGGGTGCACAAGGCCGAAGGGCACAGTGCCACTTTGGCCAGAATTAATGGAAGTCGAACAATCGCACCTGGCACCAAGCCGCAGCCATCAGATGCCCCTCCAGGCATGTCCAAATCACAGAAGAGACGCCTGCAAAGACTACGAGCACAGGAGATGCGCGAGAAGAAAGCTGAGGCCGAGCGCGATGCTATCTTCAAAGAAATCCACCCTCAGCTAGCTACGAAACAGGTATGGAGGGAGAAGCTGGTTGAGATAAACAACCCGGCTCCTAGTCCGAGCGACGACGACAATGACATGCTCGATGACAATTACTCGCCCATCTCTGAAGGGCATGCACCCCAGGTGATGGATATCAAAATCGTCACGCTACCTGCCGAGATCGCCCTACTGCTGGAGGAGGCCGAGGTTCCTCAGTTGAACCTCGGCCCGTGTAATGCCATCTTTGAGAAGCCCGAGGACTCGGATCGCCATCTAAAGCCCCTCTATGTCAGGGGTCACATCGATGGGAAGCTGATTTCCCGGATGCTCATCGACGGTGGTGCCACTGTTAACTTAATGCCTTATTCGTTGTTGAAGAAACTTGGCAGGGACGAAGATGACCTGAAGAAGACCAACTTGATGCTCAACGGCTTCAACGGCGAGAGCTCCGAGGCTAAGGGAGTACTCTCTATGGAGTTGACGGTGGGCAACAAGACGTTGCCAACAGCGTTTTTCGTTGTCGACGTACAAGGTAACTATAGCGTGCTACTCGGGCATGACTAGATTCACGCGAATTGTTGCATCCCTTCTACTCTACACCAGTGCCTGATACAATGGGATGGCGATGAGGTAGAAGTCATCCCCATGGATACTTCTGCCCAATTAGCATTGGCTGATGTATTAGTCGACGTCGTCCATAACAAAGTAGAGTGTCTGTCAGGAAGAGATATTTCGGATTATGATTTTGTTAGCGTATCCGGAGGATGGTTTGTACCAGTGTCTATAGAGCCGGCTGGAGTAGCATGACTATTTTTGTATTAATAGTCATGTCTAGCAAGAGTAATCTAGATTGGCTAAAGTCTCGTGTGGAGCAGTATCGGTCTAATAAAGACGGTATTGCTGAGGCCATCAGGGACTTTAGCGAAGTAGAGAAATTAGGACAAGGTTTTGCGTCGGCCGATCCCTTGGAGGAAGTCGATATAGGTGATGGTAGCATCGCAAGGCCGACTTTTGTAAACCCACATTTGCAGCCCGATGAAAAGGCTGATGTAATAAAGATACTTCGGTCGTATGTCTATTGTTTTGCATGGGAATATAGCGAGATGCCAGGGCTAAGCCACGAGCTCGTGGAGCATCGGCTGCCCATCAAGTCTGTATTTAGGCCTTACAAGCAGCCTCCCCGCCGCTTTAATTCGGTCGTCTATGACCGAGTTAAGGAAGAAGTGGAGCGACTACTCAAGGCTGAATTTATTAGGCCGTGCAGGTACGTGGAATGGGTTGCTAACATTGTGCCTGTAGAGAAGAAAGGGAGCAGCAAGATACAGGTGTGCATTAATTTCCGAGATCTGAATAGAGCCACTCCAAAGGATGAGTATCCAATGCTGATAGCCGACATGTTGATCAACGATGCTTCAGGACACACGGTACTAAGTTTTCTTGATGGCAATGCTGGTTATAATCAAATATTTATGGCCAAAGAGGACGTCTATAAGACTGCCTTTCGATGCCCTGATTTTGTCGGTTTGTTCGAGTGGGTCATCATGACTTTTGGTTTCAAAAATGCCGACGCCACATATCAGCGCACTATGAATTTGATCTTTCATGACTTGTTAGGAGTCATGTTAGAAGTTTACATCGATGATGTTGTAGTCAAATCGGACGCTATGGGAAACCATTTAGCCGATTTGAAGGTTGCTTTCGATAGGATGCGACAGCATGGGTTGAAAATGAACCCGCTTAAGTGTGCTTTTGGCGTGTCAACGGGTAAGTTCTTAGGTTTCATGATTCACGAGAGAGGTATAGAAATTGATCCTAAGAGACTTGAGAAGATTAGAAACATTGCAGTGCCAACATGCAAAAAGGATGTTCAAAAGTTGCTAGGCAAGATGAACTATTTGCGTCGCTTTATATCCAACTTGTCTGGCAAGATTGACGCATTTGTCCCCATACTCTGGCTGAAGAATGAGGCCGAGTTCGCTTGGGGGGCAAGCCAACAAAGTGCTTTAGAAAAGATCAAGGAGTGCTTGTCATCACCACCGCTGAAGATAGCGTGATTGGAGCCGTGCTAACCCAGGAGGTAGAGGGGAAGGAGTACATCATCACATTCTTGAGCCGCCGCCTGCTGGATGCCGAAACCAGGTACGCGTTTGTAGAACAATTGTGTTTATAACTTTATTACACGTGCACTAAGTTACGCCACTATCTTCTCCCCACTACATGTGTTGTCGTTTGCCAAACCGATGTTATAAAGCACATGTTACAGAAGCCGATTCTGAGTGGAAGAATCGGAAAAAGGGCTTACGCATTGATTGAGTACGATTTGGCCTACGAACCCCTGAGAGCGATGAAAGGCCAAGTCATAGCTAACTTTATAGTTGATCATCACATAGATGTTAGCTGGAGTGATACTATTGCTTTAGTTGAGGTAGTATCATGGAAACTTTATTTTGATGGTTCGGCTTGCAAGAGTGGCCAAGGCATTGGAGTGGTTCTCATATCACCTAACGTGATGCACTTTGAAACTTCGGCCCGACTAGAATTTTCCTCTACTAACAACCAAGCCGAATACGAGGCTTTATTGCTAGGTCTCAAATTACTAGAATCTGTAGGTGCTAGACATGTTCACGCATATGGTGATTCGTTATTAGTAGTACAACAAGTAGCTAAGGATGCTCAATGTTTTAATGGCTTGCTGAATAGTGACATTGACAAATGTCTAGACATAGTCGCTACTTTTGATGATTTCAAAATATCTCACGTGTCAAGAGAAGCCAATTCAGTCGCTAATGATTAGGCTCAGCAAGCATCTGGCTACCAAGTCAGAAGAGGGAAATTTTCTGTATTGGAGGAGCTGGTGTTTGGTCTCGCTGCCGAAGCCAGTAACGGCGGGCAGGCGCGCACTCCGGGTCGAACCCCTTGGGTCGCCAAAGGCCACCGCACGTCGAAGCCATTGGATCAAAGTGCCCTGCCAACCAAGGAATCTGGCACCCCAGAGCCCATAGTCCGAAGCCTCCCGAACGGAGAAAGTTCCTCGGAGTCCGAAACCTCCAGAGGGCTTCGACCTAGCACACTCCGAATGGACGCCCCGGCCAGGCTTCGGTAGGAGTTGGAGTGGCTCGGGGGGCACCCCGAGGTCAGTAGTGTAGAGGTTTGTTTAGAAGATGGACCAGCAAAACCATCTGAAACCTGTAAGGGCGATTGGAAAGCCCCAGTCGTCCGGTATTTGAGAGACCCTAGCCAAAGGGTTGATCGGAAGGTTCGGCGATAAGCATTGAAATTCGTGTTGATAGATGACACATTGTATCGCCGAACCATTGACGAAGTGCTATTGAAGTGTTTAGACCATGAGCAATCTAAGGTGGCTGCAGGAGAAGTCCATGAAGGGCTTGCGGCACTCATCAGTGGGCCCAAAAAATGAGTTGGATGCTCAAAAGAGCTGGTTTTTATTGGCCGACTATGACCGAAGATTGTTTCAAGTACTACAGAGGGTGTGAAGCATGTCAAAGGTTTGGCAAGATCCAGCTAGCTCATGCCTCATTACTCAATCCTATTGTTAAGCCATGGCAGTTTCGATGTTGGGGTTTAGACTTCATCGGCCAGATTCACCCTCCTTCCTCAAAAGGGCATCAGTTCGTGTTGATGGCAACAGACTACTTCGCTAAGTGGACCGAGGTCGTACCTCTCAAGAACATGACTCACAATGAGGTACGTGATTTTATTTTGAAGCACATCATACATAGATTCGGCATTTCCCAAACTCTTACCGCGGATCAAGGTTGTTCATTTGTTTCTGGAGAAGTAAGGGACTTCGCCGAATATTATGGTATTAAGTTGATAAACTCTTCACCTTACTATGCTTAGGCCAATGGTCAGGCCGAGTCTAGTAATAAAACCGTGATTAAGCTCATTAAGAAGAAAATCGAAGAGTTCCCTAAAAGGTGGCATGAGGTGCTTTACAAGGCACTATGGGCTGGTAGGATTTCAAAGCACGGTGCTACCAAGGTCAGTCCATATGAGTTGGTATATGGACAAGAAGTCGTTCTGCCTGTAGAAGTAGATCTTGGCTCCTTAAGAGTGTTAAAGCAAGATGGCTTATCAGTCAATGAGTATGAAGCTCTTCTGAAAGATGATCTGGAGGAAGTGACCGATAAGAGATTAAGGGCTTTAGAAGCCATAGAAGTAGACAAGAAGAGAGTAGCTAAAGCCTACAATAAGAAGGTTAAACCAAAATCATTTCAAATAGGAGACTTGGTATGGAAAACGATTTTGCCATTAGGCACGAAGAGTCCCAAGTTTGGCAAATGGTCACCTAGTTGGGAAGGTCCTTTTAAGATAGCCGAAATCGCTCCCGGCAACGCATACGTGTTGGAATCCAAGCAGGGAGAGCGGTTTCGAAGAGCTTTGAATGGTAGGTACTTGAAGAAGTATTTCCCAATTTTGTGGCAAACATCATAAAAAGTGTCGAAAAGCCGATATGGATGGTATCGTCTTCAGCTCGTTGTGCTTTTAGTTCACTAGTTCACTAAAAGGCAGGGTGGCATGTGTTGATAGCCCAAAATGGTATTAATGGCTAGATTGTCAAAATATCAATTTTTGGTTATTTGGGCCAAAAATACACATGTCCAGGGTCCGGCCGAAGCCCTACAGGGCCGAAGTCCGTTGAGCTATGAGCTCTGAAAGCCTCTAACCAGCCCATGGGCTTCGACCAAGAAGCCTTCGGAGGCCCACGCTGCAAAAGCTTCGGCCCGAGGAGCAGGTCTCAACGGGCCTGGCCGAAGCCCACCTCGGCAGAGATAGAGTTATATGCATTCCCAGCTCAATCTTTATCTCTATCTGGCCGAATTAATAGCAGATTAGATTAGGAGTTAAGCCCCTATAAATAGAGAAGCAAGGCCGGCGTAGAAGGCCCCCCAACTCAAACCAAACCAAAGCCCCATGCTTTGATCGTATTTACTTTACCTTTATTTTCCTCTACCTCTTCGTGGGTTTTCTTGGAAGCCCTCCGCCGGCCACTACGGAACAGTGGTAACCCTTGTTACTTCGCTTGTGAAGTATCCGTTAATCTATGTAATAGATTTCTATCGTGTTTTTACTTCGCCTGTGATGTATCCGCTAATCTGCGTAACAGATTGCTACCTTCGCTACTTGTGCAACACTTAGCAAAATTCGGTCCTCAGGCCGAATTGGTACTTTGAATTCTTTCTGTTGTAGGTTCGCACGTTCAGAGCTACTTCGCCGGAGGTGTCCGGAGCTGAGAGATCAGTTTCGGAGGTCCCTAGGACACACTTCGACGAGATTGCAGGCTTCAGCAACAGGCTTAGTGAGGAGCCATGCTGAATAGCGTTGGCCTCATGGCTCAAGATGTGATGAGTCATTGTCAACGATAGTCTTAGAGGACAGAAGAAGAAAGGAGATCTGCTGTGTCATGGGCCATGTGTGACTTAGGTACACGGGCAGCGAGCGACTGTCGGGCTTAGAGAGCCGCAAAGACGGGCTGGCCCAATCCGGGTAAATGGTCTAGGAGTAGCAGAAGACCCACTGGGCTATTGACCAGGATTGACTCAGGTACACGGGCGGTGAGCGATTGTCGGGCTGAGAGAGCCGCGGAGTCGGGCCGGCCCAATCCGGGTACCTGGTGCAAAGTCGGTGGAGGCTTTGTCAGTTTCGGCGCAAAACTGACGACCGCTGATCTTGTATCGGACTGTCCAGAAGAGAAGCCGTATTCGCTACGAAAGCTTAGCTTCCGGATAAGTCATCTATATATAGGAGTTTACTATTTTGTCCCTAGGCCCACAGTCAGTTAGTCGAGTCTGTAAAAATATCCTAAGGGCACTTTAGTCTTTTCCTTTTATTTTCAGCGTCTATAAAAACCCTAAGGGGCTAGTGGAATATTCCTATTGGGCAGCCTATAAATAGGGCCCCAATCCCTAGGGTTAGGTCACCCTTTCAAGAAATCACTTTTTTAATCAAGGATTGGGTCATTTTGTGTTTCCTGCGTTGTCTCTCTCCTGTTCATGCGCCGCCAGGCTTCTACGCAAGAGATTTCTATTCCTGCATCCCCTTTGTTCTACATGATGCTGTGAAGATTTATTCTCTGTTCATGTCATTCGATGTGTAGTGATTTTTGTGGCTTTAATGCTTCGATCTACGTGCAGTTGCTTCTTATTCCTGAACGTTTTCTTCTCTGGTTGCTTGCATGCAACAAGTAGTACCTACTCCATGTAGCTACAGTACACTAGTACTCTAGCTTTGCCTTTTCCTGTGTAGCTTTTTGATCGAGTAGACAGATCCTAGCCTTTTCTCTGGCTGTTTCTGGCGAAGCCCCCTCGATTGCTCGAAGTCTTTCAGCTCTGTGAAGCAGGCTTCGGCCAGACTACTTTGAACGCTTCGCTAGGACTCCAAACTTGAAATGTGAATCTAGCTTCGAGGTGTGCTGTGTTCTATGGTTTTGTTCTGACATACTTTGACACTCTTTTGCGAAGCATACTTCGACAGGCTTCGAATTTAGCTTCGAAGCATGTCTCTCTGGTAGGCTTCGCTCGGAGTGTGTTTTCTGAGATCTTTCTGCTGCTGCTTTCGATGGTTACAGTTTGTATGTTCGAAGCTTGTCATTCGAAGTTAGTCCTCGATTCGGAGGTTACCACTTCTGTAGTCATACCTCGATCAAGCTAGCTTCGAAGGTAGAGCGTAGGCCTCAATTTGGTCTTGCTGCTGTGTGTTTGGCTTCGCTTCTCATTCGAAGATTGCTTTTCTGTGAACCTTGTTCGAACCTTTCTGATCGAAGTCTAGGTTTCGAAGTACACTATTCGAAGCAAGCTTCGATACTCTCATAATTCGCATCGAAGCATACTTTGCATTTTGTCTCACTCGAACTAGGCTAAACTCAACAGACCTCCAGCACTTTAACGACAACCTTCGCTAGACCTCGACAAGGGACTCCGAAGTAGGCTTCGACACTGCGAAGCAGGCTTCGACACAGTGAAGCAGGCTTCACCAAGTTTCGAACACGAGACAAAGTTGAACAGTAACTTCTCATCACTTTTCATGTACACTTAGATCATCTGCTGAGAAGTTTGTTTTGCCATGTCTTGAATATTTTGCTTATCTGCCTATTACCACTGTAATTGTGTTTCTCTGTTTTTGACACCGGTCGTTTTTTTGGGCTAGATACTTTTAGACTTAGGCAATTTGTTCACGCTTTGCTGCTTAGTCTTTTGAGGTGCGTTGGGTGTTGGGAGCAGGCCATTGATTCGAAAGAATTTTGTAGGCGCCCATTCACCCCCCCCTCTGGTCGCTACTTTCGGTCCTACAAGTGGTATCAGTGCCTGGTTAGGGTTTTTCCATACCTTAACCGGTTCTAAACCCCAGTAGTGATCATGACGTCTCCTAGCAAAGTCCCGTCCTTGGAAGCTTATGGCTATAACTATTGGAAGACTCGCATGCGAGCCTATCTTATTAGCCAAGGCTCGGACATCTGGGACATTTGCGTTCACGATACGTTTGTTATATTGCCAATTGCTGAGCATGGTACTCCTAGTATCATTGCCCAGCATTTGAGCAATAGTAAAGCTGTGAATATTCTATTTTCTGGTTTAGGTCGCACTGAGTTTGAGCGTGTGAGCCATCTTTCCACTGCGAGAGAGATCTGGGCTACCCTTAAGGCACACCATGAGGGGACAGCCCAGGTCAAGGCTTGGCTCTATCAGACCTACCGGCGTGAATATGAGAATTTCACACAAAAGCCGGGTGAATCTGTTGAAGCGTTGTTTGGTCGTTTTCAATCGATCATAAACAAGCTTCAGGACAACAAGGCTGAGGGTACTCAGTTAGTCTCAGATCACGAGCGCCAAGGTTCTCTATACCTTGGACCCAAAGATCTAGGAGATCAAGGTATCCTCTATCATTGAGAGCACATCTTATGATACCTTGACCATTTCTGAGTTGTTTAGCAAGCTGAAGGCCACCGAGGTAGATATCTAGTTGAGATCAAATCTCACTGGCTCTGGATCAAAGTCTCTGGCCCTTGCTACACCTTCTGTTGATCCCTCTTCTGTGAGCTGTGATGGGTTCTCTTTGATGTCTATCACTGAGGACCAGCTTGAGTCTTTGGGAGATGATGACCTGTGTCTTTTTAACAACCGGGTGTGTCGTGTTTATGACAAAAGGATGTTCAAAAGACACGGCACAAAATCCGGGTGCTTTGAGTGTGGTGATCCAGGACACTTCATCGCTGACTGCCCCGAGCGCAATGGACATAAGAAGGGCACCGGTGGTGGCTTCCACGCCTCCGGCAAGCACGACAGCTCCTTCAACAAGGGCAAGCCAAAGACAAGATTCTTCAGAAAGGCCCTGAAGGACTACCGGCATGAGAACAAGAAGCACGACAAGGCCTTCTTCGCCGAGATGGAGAAGAGCAACTCCAAGCGGTCCACGTCTTCCTCTTCTTCATCTAGCTTAAGCGATGAGGAGATCGTCATCAAGAAGGGGAAGGACAAGGATGATCCGGCGGGTCTTTGCTTCATGGCTTTCGGGGATAGAACGAAGAGACGATCACATCAGCGCCGAAGATCCCGCAAGAGCTTCTAATCAATGGCTCTTGGGGATAAGGAAGAGAAGAGCTCCTCCGATGACTCCGACGACGACGACAATGAAAAGGTATCATCTTATGAGCGCGAAATCATTGATTTACTTGAAAGCAATCGTCAGGAGCTAAAATATCGGGAAAAACTGCTTAGGGTGGCCAAGAAGAGGATAGATGAATTAGAGAGTGAGCTTGCCGTAGCCAACGGCATAATTGAGAGTCTATCTTCTTCCCCCCTGCTTGGGTGATAGCAGTGAGTGCCCAAAGTGTGAGGTGCTTCTATGTGACTTGTCGACTCTGAAGTCCAAGTACATAGAAAGGGTTGATGAGAGGGACGCTTTGGCCACTGAGCTTGAGAGTGCTCAGCTAGAGCTGAAAGATGCTCAAGCCAATGTCGTCGTGCCCTGTGCTGATTGCCCATCTCATCTAGCTGTCTTAGCTGAGCTGAAGGCCAAGGGCGATGAGCATTTGGGGGATTTGGAGAGAGTGAGAGCTGAGCTGGCGCAGACTAGGCTAGAGCTTGAGACACTGTCAGTTCCACCCATTGTCTATGAGAACTGTTTGTCTCTTAGAATGGAATGGATCAAGCTGAAATCCGAGAAGTCTGTCCAGGTAGATAGAGAGTGTGAGACCTGCTTGTCTCAGGTAGAGGTTCTAGCTTCCTTGAGAGAGGAGCTAGTTGATTCTCAGAATGAGAACATTACCTCCGTTCTATCCTGAGTTGGATCAGTGCCCGAGAGCCACAGCTCGGCATGATGATCCAGCAGTTCAAGAGGGAGGATGGGTTTGGGGTAGGTTACACCTACACCAAGGCTGACTTTGAGAGTGCCATTAGCCGGGCAGTGGAGTGGAGTAAAATGACTCCTGAGCAGAGATACCCCAAGACTCACTCCACTGAGTCTTCCCTAGCTAGTCAGCCCAAGGATGGAGTGATCCATGAACAGCCTAATGCTCCGCCCAAGAAGCCCATCTGGGTTCCAAAGCCCAAACACCTCCACACTTCTATTGACTCTCTTCTTGGACCCTCTCAACCCAAGAAGACGACACCCAACACCACTAAGCCCAAGAACCCCAAACCTCAACCACATCCCAAGAAGCCCACCTACGATTGTGAGTATTGTCAGAGAGAAGGGCATCTTGCGGAGTTTTGCTTCAGGAGGAAGCGGGTTGAGAGAGCAGAATGTGCTCATGGTGTTCAGGAGCAGTTCTACCAGCAGGGTGGTAGACTACGTGTTCCTCGACGCGGGGAGAGGCTAAATGCCAGGCCGCGTAGTGTAGGTGGTGGTAGAGGAGACGACTTTCATGCCCGTGCTCCAGTTGGTGGTGTTCGTTCCGGCAGAGCTCTAGGCCGTTTTTGCTACGGTCCTGGACCTCGTGGCCGAGATTTTTGGCAGAACAGAGGACCACGCTTTGAGCCGCATTTTGGTCCAAACTCTTCTGGTGATTTCTGCTTTCCGTCGTTTGAGCAGATGGCTCGACACTGGTTTAGTTCTTACGCTAAACCTGGTGCCGGACCATTTGCTCCCCCTTACATCCACTGATTGTGCAGGATCGGGGACTGGAGGACGTTTGGATCATGGACTCAAGATGCTCTCGCCACATGACGGGACATCGCAGATGGTTCTCCAGTCTCACTCCCCCGAGCTCCAAAGAGTACATCACTTTCAGGAACAGTGGTCAAGGGAAAGTGAGTGGCATCGGCTCAATTCGCATTTCAGACCATTTCTCTTTGAAGAATGTTGCCTTTGTTCAAAATTTGAACTTTAATTTGATTTCTGTTTCGCAACTTCTTGAGGATGGTTTAGAGGTGCGTTTTAAGAAGGGCAATTCTTCTGTGTTTGATTCTAGAGGGTCTTTGATTTGCCAGATCTTACCATTCGGTAAATTTTTTCGAATTGACTTCTCTAGTTCTTTTGGCCCTTCTCGCTGTTTGATTGCTGGATCTTCTTTTGAGCTCTGGAAGTGGCATAGGAATTTAGGTCATTTGAGTTTTGATCTGCTCGTTGGGTTAAGCTCTATGGACCTCATCCGAGGATTGCCCAAGCTTAAAATGGAGAAAGATCTAGTTTGTCATCCCTGTCGTCATGGGAAAATGGTTGCTGCTTCTCACTCACCTGTGACTCAGGTGATGACTTCGTATCCGGGTGAGCTGTTACACTTGGACACTATTGGTCTAGCTCGGGTGCGCTCAGTCGGTGGGAAGTGGTACGCGCTTGTGATTGTTGACGACTTTTCTCGATTTTCATGGGTTTTCTTTTTGGGAAAATTACTCACATGCCATTATAATTTTCATAAATTGCCTACATGCCACTGTCAGTGACTGTGGCGGCCCCCATCTGACAGTGACACAACGATGGCATTTTGGCAAACCGTAAAAATCGTAATGGCACAGAAAAAATTAACCCTTTCTTTTTGGAGTCTAAGGATGAAACTTTTCAGTTTGTTCATAACCTAATTTTGAAGCTTAAGAATGAGAACAATGGTCGGATGCGAGCAATTCGCTCCGACAACGGCTCTGAGTTCAAGAACTCTAAGTTCGTCAGCTTTTGCAGTGATCATGGTCTTGACCATCAGTTTTCTGCTCCTTACACTCCCCCACAGAACGGCGTTGTGGAACGAAAGAACCGTACGCTAGTCGAGATGGCCAGGATGATGCTCGATGAGCATAGGACTCCTAGGCTTTTTTGGGCTGAAGCCATGAACACGGCTTGCTATCTGACCAACCGCATTTTTCTTAGAGCTTACCTAGGTAAGACTTCATATGAGTTGCGGTTTGGCAGACAGCCCAAGGTGAGAAACTTGCGAGTGTTTGGCTGCAAGTGCTTTGTGCTCAAGAAGGGAGGGCATTTGGACAAGTTTGAGTCTCGTTGCTGGGATGAAGTTTTTCTTGGCTACGCTTTACATTCTCGAGGCTTTCGTGTTTGGAACCTCGACTCCCAGCAGCTTGTCGAGACTTGCGAGGTTTCTTTTGATGAGTCCTTGCCTTCTTTGACACCTTCTTTTGAGCTTTCTGGTGATGATGAGCTCGGAGTGTCCATCTTCGAGGAAGATGAGGATACTCCAGCTGCTGATGAGGGTGGGCCTTCTGCACCCCCTGCAGAGCCCACACCTTCTGAGACTTCGACTGAGAATGAGGGCAGACCTCTGATCACTTCTTCCACTTCAATCAAGCCCCCTCAATCGAGTTCAAAGGTGCCAGCTGCTGACCCCGATGAGGTGACTTCAGATCACCAGGGATCCCGAGCAGTTCAGCGTGATCACCCCTCAGAGCTCATCATCGGTGATTTGACTGAGAGAACTTTGCGTTCATCTGGTACCTCTCTTGCTGTGTTTGCTGAATCTGCTTTTGTTGCATCTTTTGAGCCCAGAGATGTTTCTCATGCTCTTTATGATTCTAATTGGATTAACGCTATGCAAGAAGAGCTTGAGAATTTTGTCCGTAATCGGTTTTGGACACTAGTTGAGCCGCCACCAGGATGCAACCCCATAGGCACCAAGTGGGTGTTCAAGAAAAAACAAGGTGAATATGGGGTTGTGGTGTGCAACAAAGCTCGGCTAGTTGCCCAGGGTTTTTGCCAGAAAGAGGGTATTGATTTTGAAGAAACTTTCACTCTTGTTGCCCGTCTTGAGTCCATTCGCATTCTTTTAGCTTTTGCCACTTCGAAGGGTTTTAAGCTTTTTCAAATGGATGTCAAGAGTGCTTTTCTAAATGGGTACATAGAGGAGGAAGTTTATGTTAGGCAGCCCCCGGGTTTGAGAACCCTAAGTTTCCTCGACATGTTTTTATGTTGCAGAAAGCTTTATACGGGTTGAAGCAAGCCTCCGGGGCTTGGTATGACCGGTTGAAGCATTTTTTGTTGGGGAAGGGTTTTGTGATGGGTTCTGTGGATAAGACTCTTTTTTTGCTCAGAGTTGCTTCAGATTTCTTAGTTGCTCAGATTTACGTGGACGATATTATTTTTGGTGGTACTACTGATTCTCTTGTGTCCAAGTTTTCTGAGCAGATGCACAGCGAGTTTGAGATGAGCCTCATGGGTGAGCTCAAGTATTTCTTAGGGCTCTAGATCAAGCAGACCAAGGACGACACCTTCATCCACCAAGGTAAGTACACTTGTGACATGCTTAAGAAATTTGACTTTGGTGGGGAGTTGAAGCCGCAGATGACCCCGATGGGCACATCTGGGGGTCTGGACAAGGATGAGAGCGACGTCAAGGTCAACGAGAGGGAGTTTCGAGGGATGATCGGTTCGCTGCTGTACTTGATGGCGACAAGACCGGAAATACAGTTCGCCGTGGGACTTTGCGCGCGTTTCAAGTCTTCACCACGCGCGTCTCATCGGTAGGCTGTCAAGCGTATCTTCAGGTATCTCACTTATGCATCCGATATCGGTCTTTACTATTCAGCATCATCATCTCTTGATTTACCTGGCTTTTCGGACGCTGACTTTGGTGGGTGCCGGTTGGATCGCAAGTCGACTTCCGGTACTTTCCAGTTTCTTGGTTCATCTCTTGTGTCTTGGTCTTCTCGAAAGCAATCTAGAGTTGCTCTTTCGACCACTGAGGCTAAGTATGTAGTTGCTGCTAGCTGCTGCTCACAGTTGGTTTGGATGATTTCCACTCTGTGAGATTTTGGGTTGTTCTTTCCTACCAGAGTTCCTTTGTTTTGCGACAACACCAGTGCTATTAGTGTAGGGAAAAACCCTTGTCTCCATTCAAAAACCAAACACATTGATGTGTGTTTCACTTTCTGCGGGATCAATATGAGAAAGGTGTCATTGACCTTGTTCATGTTGATACCCATCATCAGTTGGCTGACATTTTCACCAAACCCCTAGATCAGTCTACCTTTGAGCATTTACGAGGGGATTTGGGTGTTGTGTATCCTTTCTAGGATATTTTCCGTCAGTTTTCTTTCTTCTTTACTCTTTTATTGAGTCTTTTTGTGTGTGTTCATATAATGCATATTCACATATCACATTTTGAGCTTGCTTCTGTTATATGATTGCACTGCTTTACTTATTCTAGCTGGTACATGCTTTTGAATACTTGTCAATGATCATGCTTTGGTTCAGTTCACTTGATATGTCTGATATCTGTCATATGCATAGCTTTTATGCTTTAAACTTTAAAAATGATCACCATTGCTTCTGGTAACTAGCAAGCATAGGCTGAATGTTCCTGCTATATGTTACATACCTTGTAGCTAGTTCCTGACTTAGATGCAAATCTGCAACTTAGACATTTTTATGCTTTAAACATGGAAATGAGCTATAAAAATGATGAAAAATCAAAAAAAATGAAAATTCCATGCCTTTTTATGCATACTTTGGAAAGATCCAGGTGGGTTTGCTTTGTCGCATTGCATTGTTCTGGACTGCATACCATAGCACTTTGGTATGAACTAGGACAGTGTAGTGTATGCCAAGACCAATGTCTTAAGCTTCTGATGGTCCAGTTTTGGCCTAGGCTTGACTTGGTCGGGCAGCATAAGGTTTGACATGCAAATAACCCCTAGCGAAAATGAAAAAGGAAAAAGAAAAAGCCTAAAAATTGAATTGATAACGAGTTTGCTGAAGCACTTTGTTTTTGGATAATGCTTATCTTGGTAGATATCAGTTAGCTTCTACATCTCATGCTTTACCTTGCTTGTTAACTGGAAAATGTGGTGATGCTTTTGTTTGCAAAAATTGAAAATGCGTGCTAATGACTTTCTTTAGATATCATCTGTTGCACTGATCATGTCATGTGTCTTAGACAGTATGTCTTTTGCTATACTTGTTGGATGTTGTAATTGCAGTCAATCATATCTGAGAAGCATGCTTTATTCACTCCACCTGCACCCCAGTTACATTCATTGCATATTTTGAGGGGGAGTTGCATTTTAGGGGGAGTCTGTGTCTTTTTAGAGTGCTTGATGAGTTCACTTGTCAACAAGGGGGAGAAATTTTGAGATAAGAGTTAAAGGGGGAGTTTTGACTTTCTCTGAGATTTGTTTCAGGGGGAGTTTTTGTTCTGTTGGCCTTACTCTCTTGATGTCCTTGTTGATGTTTTTGAGATTGCACTCATTTTGAGCTTTTACATTTTGGTTAACCATAATGACCACCTCTTGCTTTTTGTTCGGCTTTTGGTCATTAGGGTTAAAATTTTACTTTATTTTCTTCTTCTTTGTTTTCTTGTGCTTTGTTTTTCGTGTTTCCACATGTGTTCGCAGGTACTGAATAGCTGAAGAAGTGATGTGTTGACAATGCACTCATCAAGGGGGAGATTGAGGAGCCATGCTGAATAGCGTGGGCCTCCTGGCTCCAGATGTGATGAGTCATTGTCAACGATAGTCAAAGAGGACATAAGAAGAAAGGAGATCTGCTGCGTCATGGGCCGTGTGTGACTCAGGTACACGAGCAACGAGCAACTGTCGTGCTGAGAGAGCCGCGAAGTCGGGCTGGCCCAATCCGGGTATATGGGCTAGGAGCAGAAGAAGACCCACTGGGATGTTGACCAGGATTGACTCAGGTACACGGGCTGTGAGCGATTGCCGGGCTGAGAGAGCTGCGGAGTTGGGCCGGCCCAATCCGGGTACCTGGTGCAAAGTCGGTGGAGGCTTTGTCAGTTTCGGCGCAAAACTGACGACCGCTGATCTTGTATCGGACTGTCCAGAAGAGAAGTCGTAGTCGCTACGAAAGCTTAGCTTCCGGATAAGTCATCTGTAAATAGGAGTTTACTATTTTGTCCCTAGGCCCACAGTCATTCAGTCGAGTCTGTAAAAATATCCTAAGGACAGTTTAGTCTTTTCCTTTTATTTTCAGCGTCTGTAAAAACCCTAAGGGGCTGGTGGAATATTCCTATTGGGCAGCCTATAAATAGGGCCCCAATCCCTAGGGTTAGGTCACCCTTTCAAGAAATCACTTTTTTAATCAAGGATTGGGTCATTTTGTGTTTCCTGCGTTGTCTCTCTCCTGTTCATGCGACGCCAGGCTTCTACACAAGAGATTTCTATTCCTGCATCCCCTTTGTTCTACATGATGCTGTGAAGATTTATTCTCTGTTCATGTCATTCGGTGTGCAGTGATTTTTGTGGCTTTAATGCTTCGATCTACGTGCGGTTGCTTCTTATTCCTGAACGTTTTCTTCTCTGGTTGCTTGCGTTCTTCAGCCGAGTAGTACTACTTCTTGTTTGCAACAAGTAGTACCTACTCCCTATAGCTACAATACGCTAGTACTCTAGCTTTGCCTTTTCCTGTGTAGCTTTTTGATCGAGTAGACAGAGCCTAGCCTTTTCTCTCGCTGTTTCTGGCGAAGCCCTCTCGATTGCTCGAAGTCTTTTAGCTCTGTGAAGCAGGCTTCGGCCAGACTACTTCGAACACTTTGCTAGGACTCCGAACTTGAACTGTGAATCTAGCTTCGAAGTGTGCTCTGTTCTAAGGTTTTGTTCTGACATACTTCGACACTCTTTTGCGAAGCATACTTCGACAGGCTTCGAATTTAGCTTCGAAGCATGTCTCTCTGGTAGGCTTCGCTCGGAGTGTGTTTTCTGGGATCTTTCTGCTGCTGCTTTCGAAGGTAGCGCGTAGGCCTCGATTTGGTCTTGCTGCTGTGTGTTTGGCTTCGCTTCTCGTTCGAAGATTGCTTTTCTGTGAACCTTGTTCGAACCTTTCTGATCGAAGTCTAGGCTTCGAAGTACATTGTTCGAAGCAAGCTTCGATACTCTCATACTTCGCACCGAAGCATACTTCGCATTTTGTCTCACTCGAACTAGGCTAGACTCAACAGACCTTCAGCATTTTAACGACAACCTTCGCTAGACCTCGACAAGGGACTCCGAAGCAGGCTTCGACACTGCGAAGCAGGCTTTGACACAGCGAAGCAGGCTTCGCCAAGTTTCGAACAGGAGTCAAAGTTGAACAGTAACTTCTCATCACTTTTCATGTACACTTAGATCATCTGCTGAGAAGTTTGTTTTGCCATGTCTTGAATATTTTGCTTATCTGCCTATTACCACTATAATTGTGTTTCTCTATTTTTGACACCGGTCGTTTTTTTGGGCTAGATACTTTTAGACTTAGGCAATCTGTTCACGCTTTGCTGCTTAGTCTTTTGAGGTGCGTTGGGCGTTGGGAGAGGGCCATTGATTCGAAAGAATTTTTTAGGCGCCCATTCACCCTCCTCTGGTCGCTACTTTCGGTCCTACACTTAGCCAGCACACTTCGTTGCAACAGGCTTCACCACGACCATATTCCGCACTAGACGAAGTTGCACTCGCGCGTGGCCCTCGCGTCACTATTCTGTAGTTTGCTGTATCAAAGATCGCACGCCGAACCCCGCCGTTCGGAGGTGATCACAGCGTCCAGATCCATTCGGAGTCCATCATCGATCGGATCAGTCCGAACGCCGAAGCACCCTTCGACGGAGCACTTCGCACCAGATGCAGAAGGTACACTTCGTTGACCCCTTCGCACCAGACTTCGAACCAGATGGGGCTCGACTGGTTTGTTGATTTTATTTTGTTTAATCTATCTCTTTCGGCTAATTGGATTATTTTGTGTAATCTGGTTGCCTGGCGACTCCACCCCCTTATCACTACTAAGGGTAGTCAGAACACGACGTCGGTGCCACGTCACGCTTAGGCTTGTCCCTAAGTATCCATGCACTTTTGGATCATCAAACTAACCCAAGTACGGGGACACGTTTCCGTGTCAACAGTTGCAACCTCCTCTTTTGTGACTTGGACATCCCTGACGGCACCCACAATGGCTGAGGACGGGTGCCTGGTGCCATGGTCTTGCTTCCAGCATTTTTGTCTGAAGGAGACTTGTCTGCATCGGCCTCAGATATGTTGCGCTTGCCATGAGAGATCCCCTGCTCCTGGTCGGTCGGACCAGCCATAGTAGGCCGGTCAGACCGGTCTGTGCCAAAAACCGTCGTAAGGCCGGTCAGACCGGCCATAGTAGGCCAGTCAGACCGGGCTTCGGTCGGGTCTTCGCGCTGTCCCATTGGGTCATCCTTTGGGATTGGGACCTCCTAGGATCCCACCCTGATGACTATAATTTCTGCGATGTCTTGACGTCCATCCCGTCTGGTGCCATCTCGTGGAGCCCGGTTCTGAGGTACTACAGACAGGCGGTGAATAATATTATCATCCTACGCTGGCCCCCGTACCTGCCACTTGGAGACACAAGAAGGAATGTGAGTGTTAGTAGCCAGACATTGCCCGGAGTTCTCCTGTGGCGGAGGCCAAGTAAGAGCCATCGCCCAGCAGTAGGGTGGTGGCATCGGAGGCTCTAGCGGCCCCGCCCACTGAGTGCCGAACACGTTGGCCTGTTGGAAGCTCGACCACGTCGACGGTACTTCGGACCAGACCAGCGAAGGGTCCTACCAAGTAGGAGGTAAACTAGCCCATGGCGGAGACGGGTCCGACCATTGGAGACTGAATCCATCCGGAGGCTATAGCCCACTCGGAGGAGGTGGGTTCGGCCATTGAGCTCTGAATCCCCCCGGAGGTTGGAGCCCATCCGAAGGAGGTGGGTTCAGCCACTGAGGCCTAAAGCCTCTCAGAAACTGGGCCAAGCAAGAGGAGGGTTCAACCACTAAGGTCCGAACCTTGCCGGAGGTTGGGACCAACCCGTAGAGGGGTTCGGCCACTGAGGTCCGAACCCTACCGGAGGTTGTATCCACTCCGAAAAGGTGTTCGGGCCTTGAGGTCCGAACTCAACCCTCACGGGGCTCGTTCTCCTATGGGGCTTCGACCGTCCCGGAACCCATGGGCTTACACCTCTCCTCTCGGACCTTCGTTGGTGCTTATCCAAAAGCATCTTGTAAGTCACCTTCGGCCTTCTGTGGTGCTTGGCCAAATATGATGGCTTAATATTTTCTTTCCACACTCCTACCTCTGGGTTCTTTGGTATGAGTGTGTGTTGGACCGAAAACGGCGACCAGAGGGGGGTGAATGGGAGCTTTTAAAATTTCAGGCTAAAATTAGCCTTCTGTTTTAATACAGTCTACTGCGGAACAGGCTTCGAACACAACCTTCGAAGGTCTGGCTCGGAGGTAATTGATAGCTCCGAACACAGGCTTCGCGAGGAGTAAAAGTCTGAAGCATAGAAGACTTCGCTCAACATGCAACCCCAAAAAATCTACTCCGCTCAGTCAGTGCAGGCTGCGCACACAAAGCGCTTCGAGCAGGCTTCACACTTCACCCTTCGCAAGAGTGGACTGCCCTCTGAGGACTTCGACCTAATACTTAGCGACAACAACTGGTGCTGGGCTTCGTACACCGAAGGTCTAAACGCACACTAACAGCCTTCGCTAGGGGCTTCGACACGTGAAGCTAAACGGGCTTCGATCAGGGCTTCGCTAGTAAGCAGCAAGGTCTAGCCTCCTGTTACACAGAGCGAACTCACACTGAAAAGCACACTTCGCACAAAACACCCTTCGCCAAGACAGGCTTCGGTGCACTACAACTAGCGAGGTATGCAAACAAGTTCAAGCAGAAAGACAACACAGAAGCAGGGCTTCGCCGCTTGAACGAGGAACACAGTAAAAGAACTCACTGGATGAATACAACGTATGTGGGGCTAGTACAGGAGCTCAACAGTAAATGCTCAAAGTGTTAAATGTTACCTACCCAGCTCCCATATTTATAGCCACTATTCACCCAAGTGAATTGACTACTTTACCCCTAGGGTTTACACCAGTTTTGTCTCTATAGAACAGAGGGGTACAAAATGTAGTCAACTTTATTTGGAGGCTTCTCTGTCAGTTTTGCAGAGGGGACAGCGTCAGCTTTTTGCAGAGCAGACAATGTCAGCCTTTGCAGTCTTTGACCTTTCCGGAGCCTCCCTTCGCACGCGAGGGGTGCGGTAGCTTCGGTGAGAAGCCTTGAGCCTGACGACCTTCGCTTCACCGAAGTCAGCCTCCGATACAGTGACGGTTTTGAGCCGAAGTCGTCAAAGCCCTTGGGCCTTCGCACCAACACCTTCGGAGTGGACCACCACGGCTTCGCAGCTACTCTCTGCTCGAACTCTGTCAGTCCGTGTACCGAAGCCATGCATGGCCGAAGTACCACAAGTCAACCTTACTCCAGAGCTAGCCTCGCTCCGAAGCCTTCCTCACTCCGAAGCCCCACCTTCGGAGTACCACCCTTCGAAGTCCCTCCTTCGTCCAAGGCCTCCGCACGAAGCATTCCATGGGCACTTTGTTGCAGTGTCTCTCCCCGAGCACACTCCTCGACGAGCCTCACCCGGACCATGCCTTCGATGCACCTCGACTTCTGACACCTTCGTCGGGTACCTTCGAATGTCTCCCTCCGGAACACACTTTGAACGCCTTGCCTCCGCAGAGGACTTGATCCACCATACTCCAATGTCACTCCATCCGGAGTACCCTTCGAAGTGCCTCGCCTCCGAGGACTTTGTCTCGGAGTACCTTCACCCGGAGCCATGCTCCGCACTTACTTCCTTCTCCTGGTGCACCTCGACCCGAGGTCTGACCTGGACCCCTTCGCAGCCACTATGACGGAGCTCCCCGCTCCCCTGGCATCAAGCCTCCTGCTTGACCCAGGTTCACCTGCTACGTCCGTCCGTCGCCTCCGAAGTCCCCTGTGCACCACAGACAAACAGACAAGTGTATCCAGTACTCCGGAGACCTCTCCGGATTAGCAACCTTTGGCACACACTCTAGTGTACCGCCCAAAGTACCGAGAACTTCGGTACAACCCAGTCATCGTGTACTGTCGGACCCCTCCGACAGGCACACTCCGCTGCAACAGCTGCAGCAACCAAACCACCGAACCCTTCGGTGAAACCACCTCTGAACACCTTCGGAGTTCCAACCTCCGAACCCCCTTCGGAGGTACCCCTTCTAACAAGAGGTTAAGAGCCTGTCAATCACTCATCACAAACACCGAAACCAACCCTTGGTTTCTCAGTGTGCGCGTGCGAGTGTCTTCTATGATGACCGCTTTCCCTTTAGCCGACTCGGCCTGCTCCGGCTGAATCAACACCTTCTTTCCCTCGAGCTCAACGTTGTTCATGGGAAAAGGGTCTCTATCTAATTTCATCTTTGGATTCGCATCTATTTTCAATCGTCCTTCCTCTATGGCCGATTGTACCTGCCGATGAAAAACATTGCAATCGTTAGTGTAATGAGAATTTGAATCATGCCACCTGTAGTAGGGACACTTCTTTAATTCATCGGCGGATGGCATGACTTGCCCTTTCGGCAACCGTAAGAGTTTATTTTTAATAGGAAATCAAATATCTTATCACACTTAGTTACGTCGAATGAATATCTAATTTCATTAGGCCGACTCTTAGATGGAGACGGCCGCAATTCGGAGCAGGTGATGGGCTTAGACTTCGCGCTCCAAGTCCATTTGGCCATGTACGTATTGGATGGATCTTCTTCCTCTTTGGATTCTCCCTCGTCAGAGTGCTCCTTAGTGTGGATTTCAGCCCTTGGCTTATTAATAGTTTTAACAAAATTTCTGTCTTTGGCCCGGCCTTCCTAGACCAGAGCCTGTTGCAATACTTGGCTAACGTCCAAGAGGTTTTGATTATCCATATGTTCCTTAATTTCTACCCATAAGCCATTGAATGCTAGATCTGCTAGGTCTCTTTCCGACACGTTTAGGCTAAAACATTTATTCTTGGTGTCTCTAAAGCATTTGACATACTCTGAAACACTTTTGCTAGATTTTTGCTTAATCGCCGTGAGGTGTGATATCCTAAGCTTGGTCTCACCTGTGTAGAAATAATCATGAAACTTTTGCTCTAGATGACCCCATGTCTGCACGGAGTTTTAACGCGTCCGACCCGCTAGCTTTGCCACATTGTGCTAGAAATTGGCTAATGTGTTCTAATGTGGATTTACTACCCTCGTCGTCAAATTTCGTGAAATCTGGGACTCTATAACCGTGATGGTACAGAATGGTGTCAAAGTGGTGGGGATATGGTTTCCGATAAACCCTAACTCTATCCCGAGTTGTAAAGCCGGTGCATTCCCGAAATAGCGCGTGAATACGTTCCTCGATATCATCATGGTCTAATGCTTGCGCGCGTATTTCTTGTGGTGACGGGATGCATGGAGGTCTATCGGCATGCTCTAGCCTATGTTGTGGTGTGGGAGTGTGCAGTGCGAGCGGCGGCGGCAGAGTTGGTATGGGCGCAGGTGGTGGTGGTACTTGATATGCTGGGTTTGCCTGGCCATAAGCATAGCTATGTGTTTCATCTATGTATGATGTAGCCGGAAATGTGATGGTTTTTCCAGTATTGCCATCGGTTCTACGATAAATATGTTGTGTTGGCGGAATACTAGTGATTAGTGTTGGTGAATCGGCCTCAGTAAAACCGATTCTTCTAAACACTACTGCCACTTGCGAGACAACTACGGGTTCTAATTTGTTGGCTAGCGAGGTGCTAATTGCCTGATCAACAGACGCAGCTATTCTACGGTCGACTTGTGAGGCAGATAAAGGGGGTGATGATGGGCGTACCTGGGTTTGGTTGAGGTTGTCATGCATGACGAAGCCCGAGCATGTCTTTATGCAATGCCTGAGCATCAGTTCTTCGAGTTCCTTTTTCTTCGCTTCAATTTTTGCTCGGTCTTCCTCAGATATGTCTGCCATGGTGGGCGTCATAATGTTGCGGTCGTCGATGTCCGCGCTCCACATAGTGTTCATCGGCGATGTAGTGGATGTAAACGTAGTAGAGGTACCCGTTGCCGATGTAGAGGTAGTAGTCATAGTGGGCGTTGTCCCCAGCGGAGTCGCCAAAAAGTGTGTTGACGCAGAAATGTGCCCCGCACTTGGGCCGGTTCGACGTCCAAAAGAATCGCAACGATACCAATGCCGCGTTTCGAATACCCTGGATAGTGACAAGGGATTTGGAGTCACCAGGGAATCAGATAAATAATCAATATCTTAATCCAATTTGCCAAAAAGTACTAGTAACAATGTTAACAGTAACAAAATGATCAAAATACCTGGAATCGGCCAATTCGGATGCCGATTCAGAGTTACAGCAGAGACTGGTCCGAAGTGTCCCTAAGGCACCTTCGGCCTTAGGCCCAGTCAGACCGGAGGTGCAACCTCGGTCGCACTGGGGGTTGCGAAGGGGCTCCGCGTGAAGTCCCGAAGGTAGCTGCAAGGTGGGCTCTAGCATGGTGCGAAGGGTCCCGGTCAGACCGATGGAGCACTCTCGGTCGGACCAACGAGGCAGGCTTCGACGCGTACAGGACCCGGCGCGGCGCAATGTGAAGGGGCTTCGGGCGCAACCTCCGGACTCCGGCGCAGCGTGGTGCGGAGGTCCCTGGTTGGACCGGCGAAGTGTCGTCGGTCAGACCATCTGTTGCTGACAACGGCGTGACCGGAGTAAAAGATCGGATCTGCCCAACTTCGGTAGTCCAAGCAAACGATCTTCAATCGCCTCCAAACTTTGTAAAGGTTTTTAGGAAGGCAATTGATCTGTAAAGATAATAAGGGATCAAACACAATTTGGCGAGAGGGCCGAATTGCTGAGTAGGGCGCTAAAAACCGATAAAAAGGATAGCAATCCGTTAGGTGGATTAACGGGAGGTTCACAAGCGAACCAGCAAGGGTTACCATGATTACGGACGTGGCAAACGGAGGGCTTTCAAGCAAACCCACGAAGATGTGGAAAGTAAAGGAAATAAACGAGATTCAAAGCTAGGGCTTTGGATTTTTGGATTGGAGTGAGCCTTTGAATCGGCCTTGCCCCTAATATTTATAGGGGGGTGGGCTGGTTATCCTTGGCTAGATATAAAGTAAGATGCGGCCAAAAAACTGTTAAGATAAGATTTAGGTACAAATAGCTCGAATCTTCCTCGGATCCGTAATCTGAACCCTGGCCGGTCTGACCGAGCCCATGGGTCCGGTCTGGCCGGACCTGGGCAGTTGGATCAGCCTACAATAGCCGGTCAGACCAGCCTTTGCCAGGTTTGACATATTTTCTATGAAAAATACCATTTTTTAGTATTTGCCTAGTTTGACCATTAATGCCATTTTTGCTATAAACAATTGTTTTCCAGTTAAATTTTAGTTCTGTTTACTCAATTCAGTAATGCAAACTTAACCACTGAACCTGATAAAACTCAAAACAATTTTTATACAGAATCACTACTTTGATCAACCTATGCACTAACAATATTCGAGAAAATTCAGAGTTTCATGGATCAGTTCAGAAATTATGTGTCAACATAGCTGAAGATGCCCATTCAGATGACTCATACTTATGCTTGAAGCAATACAGCAAACAGAAAACAAACCAGCACTTTTTAGATTTTCAAACAAAATGATTGATTCAATATTTAATCTTTCAGAATATCAAACAAAATCAATCTTAAATCATACACTTCTGAATCAGTAAACAATTACATGTAAACACATTTACGACTGGGATGGTTTGGTGTAGTTCACTGTGGATACAAACGCTACTGAAGAATACTGAATGTAAATCAATTACATGAAACAAGAAAAAACTGGCAGGAACTCCTCTAGAGGTAAATTCAGATCAACACGACCTGTATCAATTCATCTCAACCATCAGCCAAACATTCACTCATACTAATTTAAACAACTCACTGCAAGTATATTCAAATCAATAGAAAAACAGTGTGGGGTATTTGTCTAACATAGTACTCAAGCCATGTAAACCAGTGGAAATGTTGTATGACACTAAAAGCAGATTAACTCTGAATGTGACCAAATCAGTTAAACACACTCTTCAGAGTGAGACATATTCAGATCTCATTTGATAGGACTTCACTGACATATTTTGCCTAACAATTCAGGCCAAAAATCCCATCAAACAGATTAAGCAAATTTGCTAAAATTGATTTGTCGAATGAGGAACATGAACACTTGATTCTAGTGCAACAGATGAACAATATGTAGCAAAATACAGCAAGAAGAGACCAGTCAAAATTGAATAACAAGAGTTTTAGTTCTGATTAAACTTTAGACAATAAGAGCACAAAAACAGAAAACTACGAAAATTCAGAGAAACTTCTTCTCTAACAAAACTGCTTGAAATTTTTAGTTAAAACAGAATTCTGATGCACACAACAACACTGATCTGCTAAACCTGAACTAGAGAATGGATTGGGTCCAAGTAACATAAATCAATTGATTGTTATGTCAAACAACTCAAAAATAAAATAGAATGTGAAACTGTAGAACTGATTCTTGTTGATTCCTATGTCATGTCCACATAAGATTCAGAAGTAAAACTCAGGCAGACGACCAGATGATTACAGATGTGCAGAAACAATAGGATCAAAACAGATGCAGTAAAAAGATAACATAGACATTCTGAATTCTTTTCACCTCATAAACCTAGACTTTTCCTTTTGATCCACTCAACCGACAAGAAAACATCTACTTCATCAAGCAACCTGATTAAAAATTCAACAGAACTCACATATTCTTGACTGATGATCCTAAGATTGACTCTAGAAAAATGGCTTGAACAATCACTCCATGAAGTCCCAGCAAATTTGATGAACCGAATCACAAAAGACAGCGTAGAGAATTCAATTTTTGATTACCAGCTACAGTATCTGTTGGCGTAAAAGATTACGCTAACAGGTTTCTGTAGAAGAGAAACTAACAAACGAAGTGTTTGCGAAGCAAACTGTTCTAAGCCTCCGAAAGGATAATAACTTAGAATAGTTTGAAAGTGTGTATTGAATAACTTGTATTCGGTCCCTATTACAGGGTGAAACGGGGGGTATTTATAGGCTCAAACATTAAGGAAAAGACCTATTTACCCCTCTATTACAACCGACATAGTGGAAACTATGCGGTACCCTTAATAGGGCTAAAATGGTAAAAGACTAATCTAATGAGAAAGAAGATAAGTCTTCCATCTTAGCTGGCAGAAAAGATCTCTGAGGGCTTTAGTTCGAAGATGTACTCCGAACTAATGCCTATCTTCGAACTTCGAACTTGGTTCCGAGTATCTCCGAAGATGATCGTCTGGTAACCTTCGAATCCGCTGTCTGCCTTTACGTTGCTTCGGCTATAACCCCGAAGATGAGATATTTTCCCCCAACAGTAGCCCCTCGAATACGCTTCTCCGTTTGACCTGTAATGTTAGGAGAGCATTATACGGAAGGAAAAAATAACCGAACATAGGGGTTATTGGTTTTTATTTTGTCTCCGAAATGTGCGAAGATATGAACATCGAATCAGTCTTAAGGTAATTGCTTTTCGAACTATCTTAGAACAGACTCAAGAAGTTCGAAAGTCTTTTAGACTTAGAGAAAATAACCGTTAAGTTTCTGTTTTCAACGGAAACTGTAGCAGGCGTTAATTTCGCAAAAGGAGTAACGGCATGAATGCGAAACGACATGGATTAACGGTAAGAAAATGAAATCTAGGCTATAAATAGAGGGCCTAGAAGTTACCCGGTTACCTTTTCACCGCTTTCTCACAGTCAAAAGCTTTTTGAGCCCCTTGAGTTCTTGAGCCCTAGCCTCCATCTCCTCAGAATCAATCCAGCGATCAAGATGGTGAAGACTAAAGGATCTGCTCCCTCGTCGGCCTTGGCTCGGCAGCAGGCGGCCGCAGCAGCAGCGGCGGCAGCGTTAGCAGCGGCACCTCCGATGCCGGCGGCAACATCCATGGCGGCAGGGGGGAGAAATCCCCAAATCGCCGATGACCAAGGTCTGTGCCCGCCATCGACCAAATATTTGGATCAGTCTTTTGAGTTGGGGCCTTCTACCTGCAAGAGAGAGTCTTTGGCAATCACAGCAGGGGGAAAAATTAGTAATGGAGTCATGATCCGGAAGCCAGGCAAAGAATCGATTCCATCACCAAGACCAGGAGAAGTAGCTTTCTTCGAAGCTGGCTTGAGCCTTCCTGCTGTAGACTTCTTGGCGGAGGTATTGGATCTGTTTCATGTAACCCTCCCCCAATTATCTCCGAATGCAGTAGCTAGGTTAGCTATCTTTGAATGGGCGTTGAGAGCCGAAGGTTGTGAGGGGAGGGCAGAAATCTTTGCTGCACTTCATAGAGCAACTTGCCAGCCGAAGACCTTCGTAGGCTCCGGAGGTGAAAAAGTGGTAGTATCCTTCGGCTCTATCAACTTTAGGCTTCGGGACGAATATGCTCTTCAGTTTCCTGCCAAAGCCATCAATGCTAGATGGTATACTGATTGGGTCCTGAGGTGGTTCTATGCCGAAGTTGGAGCAAGCAGTCCTCTGGCTGGGCCCCTCAAAGAAATTCAATTCCGGAAGGAAGCCTTAGTGCAGCCTGACGAAGGCCAGCTCGAAGCTCGCCTTAACCTGCTTCAGAAAATTAGCCAAAGGTTAAGCATGCGAGACTTAGCCGAAGAATTCCTCGGACTGCAAATTCCTCTGCTGATGGCCAACTGGCCTATCATCTTCGAGGATGACTCGGAAGGCGGTCTTCGCAAGATCAATTTTACTTCGAGCCCTGCAGGTAACTTCGAAACCAACATGCATTGTACATATTTACTTCGAAGAAAGACTAACTTGAATTATTATTTTTTAGCTTCTTCAGCCCCTATTACTTCAGAGCAAATTGTAAGGGCTTCGGAGAAGATTTTGGGTGCCGCAACTCCGACTGAAAAAGAATGGCGAATTAAATTGGTCGGGAGTTGGGAAAGGCTTAACAGAGTATGGGGAATGTTGGGGTTAACTCCGCCCCCTCTGATGGACTGGGTGCCTCTGGAGAAAGGACCCAAGAAAAGAATGGCTGAAGCCGGAGCTTCTAGCTCCGCAAGGACTCCGGTGAAGAAGGTGGCTCGGAAGCCAAAAAATATCACACCTTCGGACCCTGCGCCTTCAAGCTCAAGAACCTCAATCTCTGGTTCTAAAGAAGATGAAGGTATATTATTAGTGAGATTGATTGATGAAGATGCAGCTCAACAAAATATTCACATTGAAGATACTGCAGGTATGCCGGAGCCTCAAGCTAACATTGAAGAAGTGAGAGCTCCGGATACTCAAGAGGAGCAAATCGAAGCACCTATGGGCGAAGATGAAGTTGAAGTTCCTACAACTTCAGTTGTGGACGAGGAGAGGACTGCTCACGGAGATACTCCGGCAGCTGAAGTTTTAACGGTGGATTCAGATGATGACTTCACCTTCGATCCTCCAAGCAGTCCAGTGCTCGATCTCCCGCAGAATGTCGAGGGTGAATTTCGCATAGTTCTTTATCATTTTCTGCAAAATTATACAATGTATAATTTTTTTGTTTTTGCAGAGCCTCCTTCGGAAGAAGTACGTCACGAAGACACAACTCAAAGGCCTTCGACAACTGCGGAGCCGCACCCGGAGGTCGCTCAACAGGGGCCTGGAAGGGGCAAAAGACACATAGAGCCTCTCCCTACTCAAGGATCAACTTCGTCTGAGTCAACAGATGAAAGTGAATCAACTGAGGGGGGGGGCATCTACTGAAGCTCCAAGGGCCTCAGAAGAACTCTCTGGACCTTCGCTAAGCAGAGCTGATCAGAAAGCTTCAGTAATGCTTCCTCTCTTAACTCCTTTTTTGGAGGAGAGTACCGGACTTCGGACTCTGGTTAAACCTTTGGGTCAAGCCAGTCGCAAAGTCGGGGGAACAGAACTGGTAGCCATCTTAAGCAGGGCGAAAAGTTCAGAGCTTAACATTGCTATAGAAAGAGCAGCCTACCAGGTACGAAGCATCTTCGAACCAAATAGTAAATTATATATGAATAATTTCTTATTTCAGTTTTTCTTTTTTCTTAGCAAGCAGTCTTGGCCCGCGCTGCAGCTTTATCGGGCGAAAATGAAATTGCTCAACTTCGGGAAGAAAACGAAGCTCTTCAAAGAAATTTTAACTTCTCCGAAGGTCGAGTAGCTCAAATGGATAATATAATATTAGCAGAGCGAAGGGCTAGGCAAAGCTTGGAGGTTGCGAAGAAAGAGCTCGAAGCAGAAAGAATTGTGCTTCGAGCAGAGGTTGAAAAACTGCGAAAAGAGGATGCTGCTAAGGGGTCCGAACTTGTGAGGCTCCAAGAAGAGGCTAGCCAACTCCTGACTCAAAAGAATACTTTGACTACAGAGAATGCTAGAATTTCCGGAGTTCTAGCAGAAACGACTTTGGCCAAGGATGCACTTATTGAGGAAAAGCTTAAGTCTGAGAAGGTGGCTTCGGAGGTCATCGAGCAGATGCTAGGTGTTTTGGAGTACTTCGGTACTACTGGATCACTACCTTCGGATGACAATGTGACTCTGCTGCGCCGGTTAAAGAGGATCCAAGGAGCGGCGAAGCAAATGAAGACGGCAGGCATGCGTTATGGAGAACTCTCCGGACAAGTGTCTGCCCTCTGATTACTTCGTTACTACGAGGATTTGGGCCGAACAATCACTCCGAGCGCAGAGGGCTCCATTACCTTCGACGACGAGCGACTTTTGAATCCTTCCGAAGGCGTGACTGCCGCCTGGCGAGCCTTTCAAACCTCATGGAGAGCCGAAGGTCGTTCTGCGATCAAGGCTTGGATTGATGAAGGCCAACGCCAGAAGAAAGTTCGGAGCCAAGCTTCGAGCAGTCAGCCTCCTCCAAACCCGCAGGTTTAGGGATTATTTAGGATTTTTTGATTATGTAAAGCTAATGCTTGTAAACATTTATCAATGAAAGTCTTGTTTGTCATATTTTTAGGCTTTGCCTCTTATGGAAGATATCGAAGTGTTAGAGCTTAACAACGAACTTCGCTCATTGTGGAACACCTTCGAACTTCTAAAGAATTATAAGCGTCCTCGATTTCTTATTCCTCGAGATGACTCCGGCGTAATTGCGCCCAAAGTAATCAAAGACGTATTGTCTTATATTAAAGAGGAAGATAAAGAGGTTGACGCAAACACCTCGTCTTCTGAAGACACTAATTGGTCTGAAGACGAAGGTGAAGCTCGAAATAAAAGATCTGAAGATCTTAGAAGCTGGGAAAGGAGTCCCGAGCGGCTTCGAACTTGGGCCGAGCTTCAACAAGAGCAGAAGGATTTTAGAGCTTCGAAGGGGAGGAAGAGAGTTAAACGTAAAGTTCTTAGGACTTCCGACGTTGGAACTAATCGTTCCACCCCTAGCTCTCGGGACCGAAGAGGTCTCCGATTCCTTCTTGGTATAGATACCAATTTTTCATAGTGTAATCTGTAAACATATTTATTTCAATAATGAATGCCGATTTAAAATTGTCTCCATATTTACTAGCCCCTCTTTGGGTATAAGGAACTTCAAAATGTATTCAAAGATGGTTATGCGCAAAGAAAAAACTTCGGAGTACAATTTTTTTTGGGGGTTCGGAGCCCCTCTGTCATTTTAAAGATCTTTTGAAATCTTATGAAATGTCTTCGACTTTTTGCAGTCGGAAGAATGGTAACTTAGTACCTTTGTTTTACGAAAGAAATCAATTGAGATAACTTCCAGGACACTTTAGTGTCTTAAGAAATTTGTCACTTTGGACTATGTTAACACACATTCGAAGCTCATGGCTCAAATGTTGTTTTGTTTTAGCCACCTTCGGCTTGTCTTTGCGATCTCTGACGAACCAATGGTTCGGAGTTTGCAATGGTCTCTTTGGACTCTTTTTACGGATGTCTACCAGCCAATGGCTTGGACTCCGTATAATTTAGCCACCTTCGGCTTGCAGAAGTCTACCAGCCAATGGCTTGGACTTCGCAGATTTTGGCCACCTTCGGCTCTTTTTACGGAAGTCTGCAAGCTGCAGCTTGGACTCCGTAGATTTTGGCCACCTTCGGCTCTTTTATGGAAGTCTACCAGCCAATGGCTTGGACTCCGTAGAATGTGGTTTTGGGCTCTTTTACGGATGCCTACAAGCCAGTGGCCTAGGCTCCGGATTATGTCAGCCCCCACGTCGGAGGCTTCGAACTTTATGGGTTCGAAGTCCGAAAATACAACCCAACTTAATGACACTTCCCTCTCGGTCGACCCCGCGGTTCCAGTGCGTCCACTCGGAAGCTGGAAGTCTATGAGGGGAAGGCAACTATCAGGGTCATATGCTTTATTAATTCAGAGGTGATTACAAGCGAATTACAAGGAGCCCTTATGCGAAGTATCGCTTTAGGTGCTCCGCATGCCAAGTATGTGCTAACTCTTCACCTTCTAAATTAGCTAATTTAAATGAACCAGGGCGCCCTGAGCGGACAATTAGATATGGACCTTCCCATTTATTGCCTAACTTCCCTGGTGCTATAATGCTTCGTAGAACAAGATGACCCGGCCTTAACTCACTGAGCTTAACTTTCGGGTCATACCAAGTCTTCGTTTGCTGATGATACTTTGATAAATTAGCTACAGCCTGAAGTCTTGTTTCTTCTGACAAATCTAACGAAGCTTGTCTTTCTTCTTCAATGTCCGGTTCGGTGCTGCGAAATGATCCTCCTTTGAGCTCCGTTGGAGTCATAGCTTCATCTCCGAATAGTAGTCTGAACGGAGTAAAACCTGTGGACCTTGTTTGCATAGTCCGAATGGACCACAGAATCTTCAGAAGCTCTTCGGTCCACAGTCCCTTTGATAATCCTACTATTCTTCGATTTAGCCCTGATAAAATATTTCCATTGGCTCGCTCTACGGCTCCATTCGACTGAGGATGTCTCACTGCAGCAAAACATAGTTGAATGCCTAGGTCTTCGCAAAACTTCCTGAAGGGTTCTGCGTCGAACTGTGTTCCATTATCAACTGTGAGATATCTAGGCACTCCGAACCGGCAAATAATGTTCTTCCAGAAGAATTTCTGTACATTGTTCGAAGTGATAGCTGTTAAGGGCTCTGCTTCTACCCACTTAGAAAAATATTCGATAGCTACCACTGCGAACTTCAGATTTCCCTTTGCTAACGGAAAGGGACCAATTAGATCCATACCCCATCTGGCCATGGGCCATACCGGAGCAATGACTTGAAGAGCTGTTGGTGGGCGATGACTCCGTCGACCCATCCACTGGCATCCTTGACAAGTGCGGACCAAGCTCTCCGCATCAGCCGTTATTGTGGGCCAATAAAGCCCCTGGCGAAGTGTTTTTCCTGCCAGAGCTCTAGGGGCTAAATGGCTTCCACAAAGGCCTTCGTGAATTTCTCGAAGAATTTCTTGGCCTTCGGCTTGAGATATACATCGGAGTAGAGGGGAACATACTCCGGCCTTGTATAATATACCGTTGATTAACTGATAATTTCTTGCTCTGAGCTTTAATCTTGACAACTGGGGCTCTTCGGGCAAATTTGTTCCTCCTTGCAAGAGTTCTATGATCAAATCTTTCCAATCTGCACTAGGAATGCAAAGAATCTCCGCAGAGGCAATTTGTGGCACCGAAGGTATATTGAGCTCCTCATAGAAAGCTTCTTCGGGCACATCCACAGATCCGGCTGCAGCCTTCGCTAAAATGTCTGCTTGCACGTTTTCAGCTCTTGGAATACTCCGAATGGAAATACCCTTGAAATGTGCTTCGATCTTGCGAATTTCTTCTAAGTACTTGGCAAGCTGTGGATGCCGAACTTGAAAACTTTTGTCTACGTGCCCTGCTACTATCTGAGAATCTGTCTTGATAATTATTCTTGTAGCCCCTAGAGCACGTGCTTTCCGGAGTCCCAATAAAATTCCTTCGTACTCCGCTATATTATTGGTAGACTTAAAGTTGAGTCTTGCAGAGTACATTGCTCTTTGCCCTGACGGTGAAATCAATACTGCCCCAATGCCTGCTCCGGATGCTTGGAAAGCCCCATCGGAGTAAACAGTCCAAACTCCGTCACTTGATTTCTTCGGAGTCAAAATCACAGGTGGAGTCCACTCTGCTACGAAGTCTGCTAGGACTTGGGATTTGATAGCTGTCCTTGCCAAGAAAGATATGCCGAAGGGTGCTAGCTCGACTGCACACTTTCCAATCCTTCCAGTGGAATATTTGCTTCGGAGCATATCTTCTAAGGGATACGAAGTTGGTACAATTACATTATGAGCCAAAAAATAATGTCTTAGCTTCCTCGAAGCCATTATCAGAGCATAAACGAACTTCTCAAGTTCGGAGTATCTTGTCTTCGCTCCTGACAATGCTTCGGATACAAAATAGACAGGATTTTGGACCAACTTCCCGTTGAAATCCACTTCTCTGACAAGGACTGCGCTGACAGCTGAACCTGTAGCGGCAAGATACAGGAGTAGGGTTTCGTCCGCAGTAGGCACCGTGAGTGTAGCAAGATTACTGAGATAATCTTTAATATCTTCGAAGCTTCTCTGACACTCCGGTGTCCATGTAAAATCTTCGGACCCTTTCAAAGCTTTGAATATTGGCAAGCTCCTCTCCGCAGACCTTGATAAGAACCTGCTAAGTGCGGCCAGACGTCCAGTCAGCTTTTGCACTTGCTTTAAATTCTCCGGAGGAGCCATCTTCTGCAGCGCAGTTATTTGAGTAGGGCTAGCTTCAATTCCCCTGCTTGAAACTAAATACCCTAACAATTTTCCAGCCTTAGCTCCGAATATACATTTCTCGGGGTTAAGACGGATCCCACATGCCCGAAGGCTATTGAATGTTTCTGCTAAGTCTAGGCTATGTTGGTGCTTTAAAGCACTCTTTATTACAATATCATCCATATAGGCCTCCACATTGCGACCTAATTGATGACCTAGAGCCTTAGCAACTAATCTTGAAAAAGTAGCTCCGGCATTTCTTAGGCCGAAAGGCATTCTTACATAGCAGAAGACTCCCGAAGGAGTTACAAAGCTTGTCTTGATTTCATCTTCGCGCTTCAACCATATTTGATGATAACCAGAATACGCGTCAAGGAAGCTTAATAACTCCGAACCTGCAGTGGAGTCAACTAGTTGATCAATTCGGGGCATGGGGTAGGGGTCACGTGGGCATGCTTTATTCAAGGATGTGAAATCAATGCACATGCGCCACTTCCCGGAAGACTTCTTCGTGACGAAGACTGGGTTGGCTAACCATTCTGTGTGAGCCACTTCTCTGATAATCCCAGCCTTCAACAGTTTTTCAACTTCATCCTTAGCTAGAGCAGCTCTCTCTGCGGACATCTTCTGGAGTCCTTGCCGAACAGGCCGGGCCTTCGGGTTTACAAGCAAACTGTGTTCAATAATATCCCGATCGACTCCGGTGATATCTTCGTCAGACCAAGCGAAGACATCCAAATTTTCTTCCACTACCTTTTCCAAGGAGGTTGCAACTTCAGGAGGTAAATCTTTACCAAATTGAAAAGTGTACTCTTTACCATCTTTAACAATGACCTTCGTTGCAATCTCTCCTTCGGGACTTGGTCTCGGAAAAGACTTCTTCGAAGCTTCGGAGGAGGCTGAAAAAATTTCTTCATTATCCTGCACACTATTTACTTGCCTAGGATCAAGAGGGGGACCATGACGATATTCCTCCCTCCTAGCAATGGCTTGATCTCCGAAGATTGTTAGGACTCCTGCTTGTGTCGGCATCTTCATGCACAAGTAGTTGTGATGCGCCACAGCTCCGAACTGATTCAACATGCCCCGTCCGAAGATGACATTATAAGCATACGGGGCATCTACCACATCAAAAATAACTTCTTCAGTTCGAGCTAATAAACCTTCTCCGAAGGTTACTTCCAGGCCTATCTGGCCAAGTGCATCAAGCGGAGGTCCTGCGAAGCCTTGCAGAGGACGAGCCGCTGGGAGGAGATGCTTCCTGGAAATGCATAACTGATCGAAGGCTTGCACAAAAATGATATCTGCCGAACTACCTCCGTCAATTAGCACCCTTCGGACTTCAGTCCCTGCAATATCAGCAGTGATAACCAATGGATCTGCGTGCGGGAACTTAATACCAGCTGCATCCTCCGCAGAGAAAGATATCGGAACATGAGACCACTCCGGCATTGCAGCTGCAGATGACGAAGTCCCAATATGACCTACTTCCCAAACATACTCTCTTCGCTGTCTCTTGGACATGCTTCCGAGGGTACCTCCTCCGGAGATAGGGAGAACTACTCTTTTTCCTCTATCTTGCCCCTCTTCTTGCTTCGGAGGTGGCATAACATTGGCCACCGGAGGGTGCCTTGCAGCATCAAAATTTTCTATCCGCGCCACAACCTGGACCGGGTCTGGGCGCGCTGCTGCTGGACTTCGGTCGGTACTGCCTCGACCCGAAGTTCTCTCCAAGTACTCTCCCCTTAGGGTAAGGATAGCCTCGCAAGTGTCAGTTGCATGGCTTCGATTTTCTCCATGAATGCAGCAGAAAAGGGTCTGGCCCTTGCCAGCCGTTTTCCCTGGCGGCCTCCAGCCGCTGGCCTTGTTCCCCGTAGACTGTGGAGCTCTTGATGCAAACTTCTGTGGGGGTGCAATATTCAAGACTTTGGAGCGAGGGTGCTTTTGCCCTCTTCTCCGATCATGTTGCACTTCGAATACTGGTTCTTGCGGCTGTGCCGAAGTCTTCACTTCTGCTTTAACTTCTTGCAATACTGTCGAAGTAGCAGCAGTCCTCCGAAGCCAACCCTCTTCTGACCTCGCATACTCCTCGAAATATGACATCAATTGTGACACTGAGGAGATGCTCTTCCGATGCAGTTTATCCAGAAGGCCTTGATGACTGACGCCTTCCCGAGCCGCATCAACCACTGAGGATGTGGACAGCCCCCGAATTTGCGACTTCGTATGAGCGAAGCGCTTAAAGTACTGCCTCAATGTTTCTCCGGGAAGCTGTTTCACTTGGAAAAGGCTTCCTGTTGACATAGGAGGCACGAAGGTGCCCTGAAAGTTACTTATAAATTTCCTCTTCAACTGCGACCACGAATTGATTGATCCTGGTTTTAAAGACCAGAACCATCTCAACGCCACTCCTTGAAGGGCTAACGGGAAGCACTTCGCCATAGTGTCTCTGACTCCGCCGCTAGCCTCAATCGCTAGGGCATAAGAACGCGCGAACTCTCCGGGATCTTCATCTCCGGCATACTTGCAGAGCTTCGAAGTTTTAAACTTTGGATCAAAGCGAACCTTCTGCAGCTCAGGATGCAACGGAGATGCATTGTCGTAAGAGGCGTTCTCCGGGGCTTCGGGATAATCAAGATCATCGTCTTCGGGCACTTCTGGGATAGTTGGGATGGCTTGAGAGCGAAGCCTGTCCGCAGCTTCTTGTCGCCATCTTGCTACCTCAGCTTGAAGGTTGGCCATTTGAGTGGCCATATCTCCAAGGCTATCTTCATCTCCTCCGGAAGGACCTTCCGGGTCTTGAGAACTGATAGGATCAGTTCGAATCGGAATAGAGGGTGGAGAAGTGACTCCGGGCTGTCGGAGTATGGAAGGGGTTGGCGGAGAGGCTTCGTATCCTCGAGGAATAGAAGCCCCTTCCGGAGTTTGTGGAGGGAAGGCCGAAGACCCTCCGACTTCAACTGTGTCGAAGGGTATCTCTCCGGAGATCCGAGAGGACCTCCGAGTGGGATTGCGAGGTGCGCTCCGCTTAGGAGGCATGATATAAGAAATTGGTAGAGAACGAAGTTTTTCGGACTAGGTTCCCCACGGACGGCGCCAACTGTTGGCGTAAAAGATTACGCTAACAGGTTTCTGTAGAAGAGAAACTAACAAACGAAGTGTTTGCGAAGCAAACTGTTCTAAGCCTCCGAAAGGATAATAACTTAGAATAGTTTGAAAGTGTGTATTGAATAACTTGTATTCGGTCCCTATTACAGGGTGAAACGGGGGGTATTTATAGGCTCAAACATTAAGGAAAAGACCTATTTACCCCTCTATTACAACCGACATAGTGGAAACTATGCGGTACCCTTAATAGGGCTAAAATGGTAAAAGACTAATCTAATGAGAAAGAAGATAAGTCTTCCATCTTAGCTGGCAGAAAAGATCTCTGAGGGCTTTAGTTCGAAGATGTACTCCGAACTAATGCCTATCTTCGAACTTCGAACTTGGTTCTGAGTATCTCCGAAGATGATCGTCTGGTAACCTTCGAATCCGCTGTCTGCCTTTACGTTGCTTCGGCTATAACCCCGAAGATGAGATATTTTCCCCCAACAGTATCGATTCACTATTTCTCGTAAGGAAGAAAAGAAAACCCGAACAGTGTTTACTCTAAATTTTGTGAATCAAAATGTTCTCCAAAAGTGACAGCCACACTTAGGGGATAAGATCCCTTAAGTAGGCAGCTTCTAGAAGTCATTTTTACAAGATACCCCTTGGGAAATTTCAGAATAGAATTTTCTGAAAATTACCCAATATGTCTTAAAAGAAAAATTACGAAGAGAATATAAAACTATAAAAATATACCCAATATATTTTCAGAATAGAAACATTCTAAAAATATACCAAAATGATACACTATAAAACTAAAATACTCAAACTAAAACTAAACTCCTATTTATTGTATTTAAAACATTTATAGATTCGACGGTTTTCAGCAAAAACCGACAAAGCATACCCTGATCGTCGATGACCGTCGTTAGTCTGCGAACTCGACCGCTAGCAAGTCTCTCCCGCTTTCGATCCCTCGAGCCGCCTTGTCACTTGAACTGGCTTCCCTTTCACTGACTCAATCGATGCTCCGTCTTGATCAACCTTCAAATCACGTCCTGTTCGATCTCCATACGTACATCTGAGTCCACTCTCGACTTCGACTGACACCCTCGACCATCTGGCATTAGACTCCCCGTCTAACCCTGATCCCTTGCCATCAACAGTTGACGAGTAACTCGAGCCTGCACACACGAGACAAACACAAACACACAACACATATCCAAATCACCCAGACACAAACTCATGACATCACCCTGTCAATCACTCATCATTACCTTGAATCATAGTGATAAACCTCACTACGTTCCACAATCTCCCCCTTGATGAGTGCATTGACAACTCAAGATCAAAAGAAGTGTAAAGAAAAAATTTAGCACACAAGTGACCATGAAAGATCTAAAGAGAGCAAAGCTAAGAAACATGTCACTTGACAAGAATAAATGATGATAAAGCAAAAACTACCTCAAAAGCCTACAAGATCAACAAATTCACCGAGTTCATTAACTCTCCCCCTTTGGCAATGCAGACATCAAGATAGCCCCATGAGTTGAGAGTGTAAAGTGACCATGCAATGCTTCCAGAATATGATTAAGTCCAATTACAGTACAAACACTTTTTGTGCCTCACAAACTGTCCTAGCTAAACTGGATGACAAGCTTGAATGTACACAATCTAAATATCCGTATGAGCAAGCATTTTGAAGTTTAAGCAAATAAAAGTATCACTACCTAGACTAGCATATTAGACATGGAAAGGTAAGAGATACAAAAGCTAGTCAAAAACAAACTCGAAAAGCACATCCCACTACAAGGAGCTGCAACAAACTTGATATGCAAGAAAATCAAACTTTTTATTCTTTTTTAATGCCAGGGGTTATTTGCAAGTCAACCTTATGCTAACCGATCAAGCCAAGCCTAGGATAAACCACCGGAAGCTTAAGGCATTGATCATGGTATACACTTCAATGTCCCAGTTCAAACCAAAGTGCAATGGTAAGCACTCTAGAACAAAGTAGTATGACTATGCAAACCCACCTAGATCTTTTCAATTTTATCATAACTTTAGTATTTATTTTGTTTCATTTTCATCATTGGCATTGTTCATTTTTCAATTTTTCCATTTTTTTTATTTTTTTAAGCATAACAAGATCAAGTTGCGTATGAGCATCCAAGTGAAAAGGACAAAGCTATCAAGTAGGTAATGAAAAAGCACCATAACCTATTCATGGTAGTTTCCAGACTTAGTAGTGACCATTTTCAAATTTTCACAAAGAAAAGCCATGCTCAAAACATATAAATAGATTAGTTCATTCTAAGCATAATCAAACAGTGGATACAAGACAAAATTGTAAAGTGCACACACAAGCATGTACATGTGAAAGCAATTAATCATATTTCAGAAGCATATGCAAAAGTACACACTCCCCCTCACATGATGCCATAAGGATGACAAATGCCAAGCTCTCCCCTCAAAAATGCAAAACGAGAAAACACAAATCATGCTTGGTGAAAATATCTGCAAGCTGATTCTGAGTATCGACAAAACACAAATCAATATCTCCTTTTTCATTGTGATCTCTTAAAAAGTGATAACGCACGTCAATGTGTTTGGTCCTAGAATGTTGTACTGGGTTTTTTGCTAAACTAATTGCACTTGTGTTATCGCAAAATAATGGAACACGTGAAAACATCTAACCCAAAGTCCCGCAAAGTAGAAACCATCCACAAAATATGTGCGCAATAGCTAGCGGCAGCTACATATTTAGCCTCGGCTGTAGACTATGCAACGCTAGACTATTTGCGAGAAGACCAACACATAAGAGATGAACCCAGAAAATGACATGTCCCAGAAGTACTCTTGTGATCAATACTACATCCAGCAAAGTCAGCTTCAGAAAAACCTCTCAAGCATAATGAAGATGATGCAGAATACCAAATACCGAATTCAAGAGTGTGCTTGAGGTACCTTACAATACGCTTGATAGCTTGACGATGTGAAGTCCTGGGAGAAGCCTGATAACGAGCGCATCGACACACAACAAAGTGTATGTCTGGACTCATAGCCGTCAAGTAAAGAAGGGAGCCAATCATGTTGTGATACTCCTTCTGGTCCACTTCTTTTTCGTCTTCTTCTAGATCAAGTGCAACAGAAGTACCCATTGGGGTAGCAAGAGGTTTAGCATCAGACATGTCAAAATGTTTAAGCAGGTCTTTAGTGTATTTTGTTTGATGGACACATGTTCCTTGTTTGCTTTGCTTGATTTGCAAACCCAGGAAGAAAGTCAGCTCGCCCATCATCGACATCTCGAATTCCCTGCTCATGGATTCAGCAAACTCGGCGACAAAAGTATGAGATGAACCACCAAATATTATATCATCAACATATATCTGGACGAGTAAGAAATCTTTGCCATGCATGAGAGTGAACAAAGTTTTATCAACAGATCCCATTTTGTACTCGTGCTCAATCAAGAACGTCCTAAGGTGGTCGTACCAGGTCCTCGGAGCTTGCTTGAGCCCATATAGAGCTTTGTGAAGTTTAAAGACTCTATGGGGGTACTTGGGATTCTCAAAGCCAGGAGGCTGCTTGACATACACGTCCTCTCCTATTAAACTATTTAGGAAAGCGCTTTTTACATCTATTTGAAAGAGTTTAAAGCCGCGCGAAGATGCAAAATCAAGCAAGATCCTAATGGCCTCAAGTCGATCTATCGGTGCAAAAGTTTCTCCAAAATCAAACCCATCGACTTGAGAATACCCTTGAGCCACAAGCCTAGCCTTGTTTCTCACTATAGTCCCATCCTCCCTCTGTTTGTTTTTGAAAATCCATTTTGTTCCAATGATATCAATGTTTGTGGGTGGATCAACGAGAATCCAAACCTGATTTCTATCAAAATTTTCGAGTTCCTCATGCATGGCGTTGATCCAACTAGCATCAGACAAAGCATGACTAACATCCAATGGTTCAAAATTTGAAACAAAAACAGAATCAATGAAATGAGCATGAGATCGGGTTACTCGTTCATTTAGCTCACCGATGATCTGATTCGGAGGATGCATTCTTTGAATACGAAGCGGTGCTTCTCTCTGCGACAGAATCTCCCCCTCAACTCTTGCCGAAGTTTGCTCCAAACTCTCAGAAGTAGAATCTTTAGGTCCTCTTGTCGAAGTAGTCGAAGCTTCTAGAGTTGTCATAGAGGGAGGTAGTGGTACAACATCAAGATCTTCATCATCTGATGGTTCTTCTTCGTCAAAAAGTGTTTAACTCATATTGTGCTCACTTGCAAATTCAAAATTAGTACTAACACATGGAGAAGTTTCATCAAAAGATACATCACAAGATTCAAGCATAGTGTTATTTTCAAGATTGAAAACACGATAAGAGTGACCATGCAAACAATAGCCCAAAAAGATCCAATCAGATGCGCGTGATTCAAATTTGTCCAAATTACCTCGCTTTAGAATGAAGCAACGGCATCCAAACACTCTGAAGTGAGTGACCTTGGGCTTCCTCCCAAAGCGAAGTTCATAAGAAGTTACAATCAACAAAGAGCGCAAAAAGATCCTGTTGGAGATATAGCATGCTGTACTCATGGCTTCAGCCCAAAATTTTATAGGAGTCCTATGCTCATTGAGCATCGTCCTAGCCATCTCAACAAGTGTGCGATTTTTCCTCCCAACCACACCATTTTGTTGAGGGACTCTAGGTGCAGAAAACTGATGTTCAATTCCATGATCAAGACAAAATTCTGCAAAACAGCTATTTTTGAACTCGTTGTCGTTGTCGCTTCGAATAGCTTTCATTGCACCAGGGAGTTCATTGAATAGCCTTAGTGCTAAGCTTCGAAAGTGTATGAACACTTCATCCTTGCTCACAAGAAAGAAAACCCAAGAGTAACGAGAGTAGTCGTCAACAACAACAAGTACATACCATTTACCGCCTAACGAGCTAACCCGGGATGGACCAACAGTATCCATGTGAAGAAGCTCACCGGGTCGCTTAGTCATTACCATGTTTATGGGGGAATGTGAGGAGGCAACCATTTTTCCAAGACGACATGGAGCACAAATGAGGTTCTTCTCAAATTTTAGCTAGGGCAATCCTTGGATGAGTCCTAGGGCACTCAATCTCGCAAGAAGATCAAAACTCATGTGCCCTAGTCTCCTATGCAACATCCAAAGCTCAGAAGATGGTTCAGCTAAAAGGCAATGAGAAGATCCAAAAGACTCAGAGAAATCAACTCCAAAAACTCTCCCTACTCTCAAGATTTTGCAAATGAAAGCACCAGAAAAATCAAACACGTAAGAGGCATCACGACCAAAATGAACCTCAAAGCCCTCATCAAGTAATTGTGAAACAGAAAGAAAATTGTACCCTAAGTCCTCAACCAAAGCAATATTAGTGAGAGTGAAATTTTCAATAATTTTGATCATACCTTGGCCTTTCACTCTACTTTTGTGATTGTTTCCAAACGTGATGCTTTCTCGATGCTTGGCTGAGGTGAAGCTGGCGAACCATGAAGACTTTCCGGTCATGTGATGCGAACACCCGGAATCAATGATCCACTTGTCCTCCAGCCTCCCATGCCTCCCCTAAGTACAGACGGGAGATCTCGAGTACTTAGTGTTGGGTTTAGAAATAAGATGCCTAGGTATCCAGCACTGAACTCCTCGAGAAGTAGGTAAAGCAAGAGACTGTGTAGGATGAGAGTCATACTGAACATGAGGTCTTCTTGCAAATTGCTGAAGTATCCTAAAATGATTTGGACCAAAATGCCTACATGTTCTATCATCATACAAAGCATGATATAAACCACGATGGGCATAGCCACTCATATAACTATGTGGAACCTCATAATCAGAATAAGAATGATAACCATAATCATGCATATCAAATGAACGATAATCATGAAAGTATAAAGCATGAGCACGACGTTTATCTTTCATACGTATATATCAAAAACCAATCAAATGACCTATACGATGACAATAAGAGCAGTGAAAAACTTTCTTGGGTGTAGGTTTATAGGTTTTTGGTGCAAACCTCATAGTTTTCCTAGGTTTTTGCTTGAAGTCTGTCTTGAGTGGTGAAATGATTATCTTTTTAGGTTGGGTAGGATTTTTGGCTTTTTGAGGTGTGTCTAAGTGGGCTCTCTCTTTCCCAAGGGTAGTAGGTAAAGTGAACACAGTTTGACTTGAGGTATTAGATGAAGTTCTCTCATAACCTAACCCAAGAGCTAACCCTGCCCTGTCAGCACACATTTTTGTTTTATCCAAAAGCAAATCCATCTTGCCCTTTGTTGATAGCAAAAAATGGCATTAATGGCTAGATAAGCCCGATGGGCCTGGCCGAGGCCCACGCTACCAAAGCTTTGGCCCGAAGAGCAGGCCTCGGCGGGCCTGGCCGAAGCCCACCTCGGCAGAAATAGAGTTGGACGCGTTTCCAGCTCAATCCTTATCTCTATCCAGCCGGATTAATAGTAGATTAGATTAGAGTTAAACCCTCTATAAATAGAAGGGCCTGGCCGGCGTGGAACCCCCCCCCCCCAAATTCAAACCAAACCAAAGCCATGCTTTGATCGTACCTTTACTTTTACCTTTACTTTCCTATACCTCTTCGTGGGTTTGCCTGGAAGCACTCCGTCTGCCACTATAGAACAGTGGTAAGCCTTGGTATTTTGCCCGTGAAGTCCCCGTGAATCTACGTAACAGATTGCTATCGCCTTGTTACTTCGCTTGTTAAGTATCCGCTAATCTGCGTAATAGATTGCTACCTTCGCTACCCGTGCAACACCTTGCAAATTCGGTCCTAAGGCCGAATTGGTACTTCGCATCATCCCTGTTGCAGGTTCGCACGTTCGGAGCCCCTTCGCCGAAGGTGTTTGGAGCTGAGAGATCGGTTTCGGAGGTCCCTAGGACGTCCTTCGACAGGATAGCGGGTTTCGGCAACAGGCTTCGCCGGCACACTTCGTCATGACAGGCTTCGCCACGACTACACCCCGCACCGAGACGAGGTTGCACCTGCATTTGGCCTTCACATCACTACTCTGTAATTCACTGCATCGGAGATCGCACACCGAACCCCGCTGTTCAGAGGTGATCGCTGTGTTCAGATCCGTTCGGAGTCTACCTTCGGCCGGATCAGTCCGAACGCCAAAGCACCCTTCGGCGGAGCACTTCGCACCAGACGCCGAAGGTACCCTTCGGTGCACCCTTCGCATCAGACTTCGAACTAGAAGGGCTCCGACTGGTTTATTGATTTTGACATGTTTAATCTATTTCTTTCGGCTAATTGGATTATTTCTTGTAATCTGGTTGCCTGGCGACTCCACCACTCCCCCTTATCACTATTAAGGGTAGTCGGAACGTGGCGTCAGTGCTACGTCATGCTTAGGCCCGTCCCTAAGTATCTGTGCACTTTTGGATCGCCGGACTGACCCAAGTGCGGGGGCACGTTTCTGTGTCAACACACTTTTTGGCGACTCCGCTGGGGAAGAGCTACGCCAACACGATGAGTACGTCTACATCGGCCTCCGGTACATCTACTTCGACTACTACGCCTACACCGCCGATGGACACAATAGGAGGCGCGGATATCGACAACTGCAACATAATGTCACCTACACTTGAAGACATCCCCGCAGAAGACCGAGCAGAGATCGAGGCAAGGCTAAAGGCGCTCCAATACATGATTCTTGGAGGCTACATCAAAAAACGCGCAGGCTTCGTCAAGCGCAACATCGTCACCCCCGACCCCTCTCTGGTCCAGGTAACACTGGTATCGCCTCGTTTATCTTCTTTAGAAATTGAGCAAAAAATAGCTGCATCAGTAGATCAGGCCGTTAGCGCTTCGCTAGCCAACCGTTTAGATTCGGCAGTTAGCTCCCAAGTAGAGGCGACTCTTAGAAGGTTTGGCTTCACTGAGCTGCACCCCCGGTTCCTATAGCTAGCGCACCTCCAACGAACATGTCTCGGGCCTCATCACTTATGGCCGAGACCAATCATTATACATGTGGTCAAACTAATACTGTGTACCACACAACGCCCACGCCAATACCCGCGCTGCCTGCACCACACACGCAAGCGCCCAAACACGAGCACATTATACAAATAGCGCGTAGGGAAGAAGCACATGGTCGACACGCCGATATCCCACTGCGTGTCGCGCCCCCACATGAGAGGCGCATGCAAACAAACTACCAAGATGATTTAGATGAGCGGATCCGCACACTGTTTAGGGAGTGTGCAGGCTTCATGCCCAAGGGATGAATTAGGGTTTACTACAAACCATACCCTGATCATCTTGATGCAGTACCCTACCCCCGCGGCTATAGAATCCCCGAGTTCACTAAATTCGATGGCGAGGGTAGTAGGACCACACTAGAACATGTTTGTCAGTTTTTGGCGCAGTGTGGAGAGGTTAGGGGATAGATGCCCTCAAGGTTAGACTATTTTCTCTCTCGCTACCTGGCACAACTTTCACTTGGTTTTCGGCGCTCCCGCCGAATTCCATTCACATGTGGGACGATTTAGAGCGGAAATTCCATGATTATTTCTACACGGGTGAAACATAACTTAGGCTTTCGCATTTGACATCGGTTAATCAAAAATCTAGCGAGAGCATCTCTGAGTATATCAAGCGTTTCAGGGATACTAGAAACCGGTGCTTTAGTCTTAATATTTCAGAAAGGGACTTGGCGGAGCTAGCTTTTAACGGGTTATGTTCTGAACTCAAAGAAAGGTTAGATAACCAAAGCTTTTTAGAGGTTAGCCAAGTCCTACAGCAGGCTCTGGTCCAAGAAGGCCGAGCCAAAGATAAGAAATTTATTAGGACGTTTAGCAAGCCTAGGGCCGAAATCCACATCATGGAACGCTCTGATGAAGAGGAGTCAGAGGAGGAAGATTCGGCCGACATATACGCGGCCGAATGGGTTACAAACGCTAAAAACAAACCTGTCACTTGCTCCAAACTACGACCATCTCCAACAAAGAGTAGACTTAATGAGGTCAAGTACTCATTCGACGTGACCAAATGTGATAAAATATTTGATTTCCTCTTAAAGAGCAAGCTTCTCAGGTTACCTAAGGGTCAGGTTACCCCACCTGCCGACGAATTAAATAAGCATCCATACTGTAAGTGGCATGATTCGCATTCTCATAATACTAATGATTGCAATGTTTTTCGACGACAGATACAATCGGCCATAGAAGAAGGATGATTGAAAATAGACCATGATCCAAAGATGAAGCTGGATAAAGATCCTTTTCCAGTCAACGCCGTCGACCTCGGCGAGAAGGTGCTGATTCGACCAGAGTAGGCTGAGTCTGCTAAAGGAAAAGATGTGATTGTTGGAGAACCGCGCACTCGCACACTCGTGCCAAAGAACCCCGAGGTAGGAGTGTGGAAACAGAACATCGATACCCCTTCAGCTAAGGCTTGCAAGAGGCCGAAGGTGACATATAACATGATGTTGAACAAACATCAGAGGAGGGCCAAAGAAGCAGGCCCGCGCGCTCAGCTAAAGCAACCGAAGGGGCCAAAACCTTCGAAGGGTACCTTCGGACCGAAGGTTGCGAACCCTTCGCACGAAGGCTTCAGACCGAGGTATCCTGGTGCTCCACACGGTGGTTCTGAGCCATAATGGACAAAACCCCTGTGCAACAACTTTGAACCCCAATGGTCAGTGTTGGGGGAAAATACTTCATCCTCACGGCCATTGCTGCAACAAGATAAAGACAGGTGATTTAATCGAAGGTTTCCAGCATCTAACTCCGGAAGTATACTGGATCAAGTTCGAAGGATAGAGGCGGACTCTAGTTCGGAGTATATCTTCAAACATCGTCTCTTTAGAGAGATTCTTTGCCAGCTAGGATGGAAGACTTATCTTCTTTCTCTTTAGATTAGTCTTTTACCGTTTTAGCCCTATCAAGGGTACCGAATAGTCTCCACTATGTCGGTTGTAACAGAGGGGTAAAAGGGTCCTTTCCTTAAGGTTTTGGCCTATAAATACCCCCTGTTTTACCCTGTAATGGGGATCGAATACTGAGTTATTCAATATACATCTTCGAACTATTTTGAGCTATTATCCACTTCGGAGGCTTGAAATAGTTTATTTCACAAACACTTCGTTTGTTAGTTTCTAACCTCTAGAAACCTGTTAGCGTAATCTTTTGCGCCAACAGTTGGCGCCGTCTGTGGGGAACCTAGTCCAAAAAATTTCGTTCTCTACCATGTTCTAAAACCATGCCTCCCAAGCAGAGTTCAAGTGGTAGCCCTACTCGGAGGTCCCCTCGGACCTCCGGAGCAAGATCTTAAAACACAGTTGAGGTCGGAGGACCTTCGACATTTCCTCCACCTCAGACTCCGGAAGGGATTCCCCTTCCTCGAGCATACGGAGTTCCTCCCCCAACTCCATCCATACTTCGGCCAACCGGAGCTCCTCTTCGACCTCAAGTTCCACTTCGAATTGATGTGTACAGTTCTCAAGACCTGGAAGGCCCTTTTGGAGGAGATGAAGATGGTCTTGGCGATATGGCCGCTCAAATGGCCAGTCTCCAAGATGAAGTAGCAAGGTGGCGGAAAGAAGCCGTAGATAGGCTTCGTTCTCAAGCCACCCCAGTCATCCCCGAAGTGCCCGAAGACGACGAGCTTCCTTATCCCGAAGCCCCGGAGAACGCTTCCTTCGACACCGAATCCCCGCTGCACACTAAGTTACACAAAAGTGCGCTTCGACCCCAAGTTCAAAACTTCGAAGCTCTACAAATATTCTGGAGATGAAGACCACGGGGAGTTCTCCCGCTCTTATGCATTAGCAATTGAGGCTAGTGGAGGAGTGCGAGACACCATGGCCAAATGTTTCCCTCTAGCCCTTGAATGGGTGGCACTACAGTGGTTCTGGTCCTTTAAGCCAGGGTCAATCAGAACCTGGGAACAATTAAGGAAGAAGTTCATAAGCAACTTTCAGGGTACCTTCGTACCCCCAATGTCAACAGGAAGTCTTTTCCAGGTGAAGAAGCTCCCCGGAGAGGCTTTAGGGCAGTATTTTAAGCGCTTCGCTCATACGAAGTCACAAATTCGAGGGTTAACTACATCCTCCGTAGTTGATGCAGCTCGAGAGGGAGTTACCCATGCGGGCCTCCTTGATAAACTTCACCGGAAGTAGATATCTTCTGTTGCTCAGCTGATGTATTATTTCGAAGAGTATGCAAGGTCAGAAGAAGGGTGGCTTTGGAGAACTGCTGCAACTCTGTCAATCCTGCAAGAAGTCAAGCTGGAAGTGAAGACTTAAACACAGTCGCAGGGGCCTAGCTTCAAAGTGCAGCATGACAGGCGTCGGGGGAAAAAGCATCCTCGTTCAGAAGTCTTGAACGTTGCACCTTCACAGAAATTTGCACCTAGGACTTCGCAACCTTCAGGAAGCAAGACCAGTGGCTAGAGGCCACTAGGGAAGCCGGCTGGCAAAGCCCAGGCCTTCTTCTGCTGTGTCCATGGTGAGAATCGAAGTCACGCAACTGATGCGTGTAAGTCTATACTCGCTTTAAGAGGCGAGTACCTTGAAAGAACTTTGGGTCGAGGCACTACCGACCGAGTTCCGACCGAGGTGCGCCCGAAGCCTGTCCAGGCTGTGGAACGTATAGATAACTTCGAACCTACAAGACGGCCTCCGGTGGTCAATGTTATGCCACCTCCAAAGTATGTCGAAGAGACGGACAAGAGAATATGTCTGAGAAGTGGGCCATATCAGAACTTCTTCATCCGCAACTTCTATGCCTGAATGGTCCCATGTGCCGATATCTTTTTCTGCAGATGATGCAGCTGGCATAGAGTTTCCACATGCAGACCCACTTGTTATCACTACTGACATAGGAGGGACTGAAGTCCGGAGAGTACCGATCGACGGAGGGAGTTCAGCGGATATTATCTTCGTCCAAGCCTTCGATCAACTCTGTATCTCTAGGAAGCATCTTCTCCCAGCAGCTCGTCCTTTGCAAGGCTTCGCAAGACCCCCTCTTGATGCCCTCGGCAAATAGGCCTGGAGGTCACTTTTCGAGAGGGGCTACTGGCCAAGACAGAGGAAGTGATTTTTGATGTTGTGGATGCCCCGTATGCATACAATGTTATCTTCGGAAGGGGCATGTTGAATCAATTCGGAGATGTGGCGCATCATAATTATCTGTGTATGAAGATGACCACACAAGCGGGAATGCTCACTGTTTTCGGAGATCAGGCCACTGCGCGAAGAGCGGAATATGGTCATGGTCCCCTCTTGACCCGAGGCAGGTGAACAATGTGCAAGGCAACCCGGAGGATTTTTCTGCTTCAGGCGAACCTTCGAAGAAGTCTTTCCCAAGGCTGAGCCCTGACGGAGAGATTATAATGAAGATTATTGTCAAAGACGACAAAGAATATTCATTTCAATTTGGCAAGGATTTGCCTCAAGAAGTCACTACTTTGTTAGAAAAAGTAGTTGAAGAGAATTTAGATGTATTTGCTTGGTCTGATGAGGACATTACCGAAGTCAGTGGGGATATTATTGAGCATAGTTTACTTGTGAACCCGAAGGTTCGGCCTGTCCGACAAGGACTCCGGAAGCTATCTACGGAGAGGGCCATCCTTGCTAAAGATGAAGTGGAAAAGTTGTTGAAGGCTGGGATTATCAGAGAAGTAGCTCATACGGAGTGGCTAGCCAACCCAATCTTCGTTAGGAAGAAATCTTCTGGGAAGTGGCGCATGTGTATTGACTTTACATCTTTGAATAAAGCATGCCCCCGTGACCCCTATCCCATGCCCCGAATTGATCAATTGGTCGACTCCACTGCCGGTTCGGAGTTATTAATCTTCCTTGACGCGTATTCCGGCTATCATAAAATCTGGCTAAAGCGCGAAGATGAAATCAAAACAAGCTTTGTAACTCCTTCAGGAGTCTTCTGCTATGTAAGGATGCCCTTTGGCTTAAGAAATGCCGGGGCAACTTTTTCGAGGTTAATTGCTAAGCCTCTAGGTTATCAAATAGGCCGCAATGTAGAAGCTTATATGAATGACATTGTAATAAAGAGTGCTTTAAAGCACCAACATAGCCTAGACTTAGCAGAAACATTCGATAGCCTTCGGGCATGTGGAATCCATCTTAAGCCCCAAAAATGTATCTGTTGGCGCAAATGTTACGCCAACAGGTTCTCTGAAATCAAGAACGGACAAACAAGGAGTTTGCGCTTTAGGACTACCTCGAGCCTCCGAATTGGATAATAACTCGAGTGGTCCGAATGAGTGTGATCAATAACTTGTTCTGGATCCCCTTTTACAAGGTACAAAGGGAGGTATTTAGGGGAAAAAGCATAAGGAAAAGACCTATTTACCCCTAGATTACAACCGACATAGTGGAAACTATTCGGTACCACAAACAAGGTTATATAAGGTAAAATACTACAAGGTAGATGGATAAGCTGGACATCCAATCAATCATGTCCTTCGGCTTCGAGGCCTCCATCTTCCATTCGGAGGGTTCTCCAGGGCTTCGCACCGCTGCACCCTTCGGCGTGGCGACACATACTTCGAACAACAGCTCACTAGCTTCGGAGTCCTCCTCAGCCATTGAAGGATTAATCTTTAAGCCCTGGAAATGGAGTAATTTCCCCCAACAGTAGCCCCTCGAATACGCCTCTCTGTGGTTAACCTGTTTAGAAAGAAGGCAGTATACGGAAGGAACATTTCTATTTTCTGAGGCTTAAAGAGGATTTGGGCATGCTACGACTTGGCTGAGGACTTCAAGCCCAATGCGTTCGAACCTCCCCCTTCAGGTTCTGGATGCAATGGGAACGCACGTTGGGAAGGGAACGGTCTCGGAGTGCAAACGTCGTGGAGCGCCGTTAGATTATAGCCGTTACAGCGCAAGTAGCTGTTACACTCTGCAAAAAAGGTAACGGTCGATTTTTACAGCGGTTGCTCGCCGTTCAATTACCGGACCCACTTGTCGGTGACAGAAGCCGAACCTGCAGTGTGAAACCAATCGAAGAGTAGCACTGGTCGTGCGGTTATAAAAGGGAAAGACAGGGATTAACCGAGATTTTTTACCGCATCCATTATTCACGATTCACTTTCCCCTAATCTTCCAAGCTCTTGAGCACCCAAGCGCAATGGCGAGAACTAGCCACACCACTCCGGCAGCAGCCAACACCTTAGCGCAGAGACAGGCGTGGGCTGCCTCGGCAGCAGTGGCAATGGCGGGGACCTCGAGCGGAGCTTGGCCCAAGAATCCTCGGATGCTCCGTCCGCCCTCCAAGAAGAAGATTGCCCAGAGCTTCATCATCGGCCAGTCCGTGAGCACCGCCGAATCCATTGAAGAAGCAGTGGACGGAAAGCTGGGCGCTGGACTGAGGACTCGAGTCCCCGGGATAGAATCAACTCCAAGGCCGCGAAGCGGGGAGGTGGTGGTCTTCGAAGCATTCTTCGAAGCAGGCCTGGGACTGCCAGCCGTGGACTTCTTGGCAGAGGTATTGGACTTATTCCACATAACTCTGCCTCAGCTATCCCCCAATGACATCGCGCGCTTAGCCATCTTCGAGTGGGCGCTCCGGGCAGAGGGATGCGAAGGATTCTCTGAGATCTTCGCCGCAACCCATGAAGCTATATGCCAGCCGAAGCCCCAAGACGGACCTGGGGAATCCAAGGTGACTATAGCCTTCGACAGCGTCAACTTCCAGCTACGGAGGGAGCATGCCCTTCACTTCCCTGCAAAAGCCATAAATGACAGGTGGTATACAAACTGGATACTTCGGTGGTTTTACGTCGAAGTCGGAGAGGACTCCCCCCTCGCTGGTCCTCTCCAGGAGATCTGGTTCTGGAAGGAGGCGGACATCTCTCCGAACCCTAGCCTGCTCTCGGCGAGGCTAGGGATGCTCACTTCGGTGGCTCATCGCATGGGCATGCGCGATCTGGCAGAGGAGTTCATCGCCCTTCGGATCCCTCCCCTCGGAGCCAACTGGCCGATCGTGTTTCCACAGGCCTAGGAGGGGGACCTCCGAAACTTAGGTAAGACTTACTCCCTGCAGCATCATATTAGATGAAGAAACTAATTATATTCATAATTTCATACCTTTTTCTTTCAGCGGCGCCTCTGGCATTGGCTCCGGAGGACATAGTTCGGGCCACCGAACGAGTTCTCGGAGCCCCTTCGGTGGCCGAGAGGCAAAAAAGGCTAGAACTAGTGGGATGCTGGGAGCGATCCAACAGAGTGTGGAGAGCTCTCGGAATGGAGCCCCCCTTCTTCCGGACTTCGCCCAACCGGAGCAGCTGCTCGCAAAAGGAAAGCGACTGTCGAACCATCAAAGAAGACCGGCAAGCAGCCGCCAAAGAAGAAGAAGTTAGCGAAGCACCCTTCGCAGTTGGTGCCTGCCTCGTCTGCTTCACCGCCAGGCGCTCAGAGCTCAGCCTCCGAAGAGGCAGAGGACTCCGATGGTCAGACAGCGGCGGCCTTCGAAGCCTACCTCCTGGACGACGAAGACCTAGGGGAGGTCCCCCATAGCACCTCCGTTAGGGAGGTAGTAAGCGTAACTCCGACGGTTCCTCCTGTGCCCATCGTCGTGCAAGTGGAGTCAGACTCCGCTACTCCCAACTTTCCTGCACCAGAGGTGGTTACGGCGGAGATCACGGCTCTGGCAGGAAATGTTGGGGGCGGGACCTCAGGAGATGACTTCGCCGACATCCTTCAGATGTATGAGGTCCTGGAGGATCTGGCAATCGTACCCCACGAGGCTCCCGGAGGTACTTTCCGAAGCTCCCCCCTTTTTTGATCAATACTTGCACACTATTCCTGAAAACATGCTTATTAATTTTGTTATCGAAGTAGGTACCTCTACGGGTGTCAATGCCTCGGTGGCGTCCGAAGCTCCTGCACCTTCGGAGGCTGCTGCTCAAGCGGACCCCCCCCGTGCCTTTGGACGCTCCGAGCTTGATGGTGGAGGACGCGTCCGTCGGAGCGGATGATACGCCTGCCGAGACGAACTTGGCGACGGAGGTCATCCCTGCAGCGGCAGCCCCGACCGCCGAGGTTGCCTCTGTCGATGCGGTTCTAGACAAAGGGGTAGCTGCCGATGATCGGAGTGTCCCTGCTTCGGCCTCTTTCGTACCGGGGAGGGGCAAGAGCATATCCAGCCTCAGCCTTCTTCCTGGCCAGGCTGCGACCTCCGCCGGCAATTCGGAGGACGAGGCCGCAGCGGATGATCTCCAAGCTTTGTCTTGGCTTCCTCTGCTGGCTCCGTTCTTGAAGCATCGGAGCGGCCTCCGGAGCCTCATGGAGCCCCTGGCAGAGAGAAGCCAAGATATCGCCAATTCGGACTTGGTCTCCATCTTGAGCGAGGCTAGGGCTTCGTCACTCAACTCAGCCCTCGAAAGGGCTGCCCTTCAGGTATGAAAAGACACCATAGCTGCTTGGTATTAGTGACCATAAATACCTTAGTACTTACTTGTTCTTTTTGCAGCAATTTGTTCTTGCTAGAGCGGCAGCGACTTCCAACGAGGTCGAGGTTAATCGACTTAACTGGAAGGTCACCACCCTCCAGACGGCCCTTAACGCCTCCACCGAGAGATCCCTTAGGCTGGAGGAAGAGGTCCTAGAGGAACAGAGGGCTAGGGCGGCGTTTGACGAAGCCCTCCGGGAAGCGTGACAAGCCAGTGATGCCCTTCGTTCGTCTGCCCAAGAGGTCGAGGCCGAGCGCGTCGTCCTCTGAGCGGAAGTTGAAAGACTCCGCCAAGAGGCTGCTACTTCGAGTGCGCAGTTGGTGGAGCTCTAGGGGGCTCTTAGCCAGGCTATGGCCCATAAGAGCTCTTTAATGCTCCGGGTGGCCGAAGTGTCTACGACTGCTGCAGGGCTGGAAGCAGCGGAGAAGAAGAATTCCAGTATTGCGGACCGTACCTTGGAGGCTCTTTAGGGTACGCTGGAGTACTTCGGCACCATGTGCCCTTCGTCTTCTGATGCGACCCACGAGCCCCTTGACCGAAAGCTGACGAGGATCCAAGTTGCTTCGTCGCTGATGAAGAACTCCGGCATTCGGTACGGAGAGATCTCCGGACAGTGTGCCGGCATTGGGGTTCTTCGTCACCTTGAATCTCTTCGGATCCCCCTCGGCTTAGTCGGGAGTTCGTCTCCTGGAGGCTTCACAGACGACGACTTGCTGCGGCCATCTTCGGAGGTGGCTTTGGCCTGGGAAGCCTTCCGGTCGACCTGGAAGACGGACCACAAGGTCGCAGCTAAAGCTTGGATTGACGAGGCCCATCGGCAGAAGCAAGCGCATACAAAGCTACCACTTCCTGCTTCGCCAGACCCTTCGATTCCTGCTCCACCAACCGACCCGCAGGTCTAGCCACTTAGGGTTACTATGTACATGAAGCCTTGTAAAGCCTCTTTTTATTAATGAAAAAGTTATAAACAAGAACTTGTCTTGGGTGTTCTGCTCTTTTTTAGGTTTTGTCATGCCCTTCGAGCCCTGACTTCAAACTTTTGGAAATTACCGACGAACTCCGAAAGGAGTGGGCAAACCTCGAGGGCTTGAGGCCTTACCGCCGCTTCCGTTTTTCTGTTCCTCGTGGAGACGGAGGAGAAATCACCCTTGAAGTTTGTCGGGATGTCTTAGCTTATATTAAAGAGGAAGAGAAGGCGGAGGGATCTTCTTCTTCCGAACCTATTGACTGGTCCGACTCAGAGTACCGGGCCGAAGACCATGCGGAGGCTGAGTCCGAAAGGCTCCTGACATGGGCCGAGCTTCAAGAGGAGCAGAAGAAACTGCGAGCCTCGAAGAAGAAGAGAAGCACTCGAACTAAAAGGACAATTTCGGCGGCTTCGAGCTCCGAAGGGCAAAGTAGCCGTAGAGGTAGCTCTAGAGGCCGAAAAGGTCTCCGATTTTACCTAGGCTTAGACACAAATTTCTCTTGATGTAAAAGTATAATAATTTAATGTGAAATGCTTCGAAAGTATGCTGTGTAACTCCTATCCTCCGACCCCCCTTGTGGGTGGCGGAGCCTTTACTATAGAGAAGGGTTCGCTAGGCACAATGAATCTCCGAACAACCGCATGCTTCAAATTTATACTTATCATTTGTATTTTTAGTTCGCGCCCGAGGACTAAAACTTTTTTCTCTTTTAAAGTCTTTAGACTCTTGTACGGATCCTAACAAGCCGGAGCCTAGAATCCGTAGGGTGGCCACCTTCGGCTCTTTTACAGATACCTCACACCCGGAGGCCGAAGGTCTGTTTTTCTTTAAAGTCCTTAGACTCTTCTACGGATCCTAACAAGCCGGAGCCTGGAATCCGTAGGGTGGCCACCTTCAGCTCTTTTACAGACACTTCGCACCCGGAGGCCGAAAGTCTGTTTTTCTTTAAAGTCCTTAGACTCTTCTACGGATCCTAACAAGCTGGAGCCTGGAATCCGTAGGGTGGCCACCTTCGGCTCTTTTACAGACACTTCGCACCCGGAGGCCGAAAGTCTGTTTTTCTTTAAAGTCCTTAGACTCTTCTACGGATCCTGAGAAACCAAGGGTTGGTTTCGGTATTTGTGATGAGTGATTGACAGGCTTTTAACCTCTGATTCGAAGGGGTACCTCCGAAGGGGGTTCGGAGGTTGGAACTCCGAAGGGGTTCGGAGGTGATTTCACCGAAGGGTTCGGTGGTTTGGTTGCTGCAGCTGTTGCAGCGGAGTGTGCCTGTCGGAGGGGTCCGACAGTACATGATGACTGGGTTGTACCGAAGTTCTCGGTACTTTGGGTGGTACACTGGAGTGTGTGCCGAAGGTTGCTAACCCGGAGAGGTCTCCAGAGTACTGGATACACTTGTCTGTTTGTCTGTGGTGCGCAGGGGATTTCGGAGGCGACGGACGGACGTAGCAGGTGAACCTGGGTCAAGCGGGAGGCTTGATGCCAGGGGAGCGGGGAGCTCCGTCACAGTGGCTGCGAAGGGGTCCAGGTCGGACCTCGGGTCGAGGTGCACCAAGAGAAGGCAGTAAGTGCGGAGCGTGGCTCCGGGCGAAGGTACTCCGAGACAAAGTCCTCGGAGGCGAGGCACTTCGAAGGGTACTCCGGATAGAGTGACTTCGGAGTATGGTGGTTCAAGTCCTCTGCGGAGGCAAGGCATTCGAAGTGGGCTCTGGAGGGAGACATTCGAAGGTACCCGACGAAGGTCTCAGAAGTCGAGGTGCATCGAAGGCATGGTCTGGGTGAGGCTCGTCGAGGAGTGTGCTCAGGGAGAGACACTGCGACGAAGGGCTCATGGAATGCTTCATGCGGAGGCCTTGGACGAAGGAGGGACTTCGAAGGGTGGTACTCCGAAGGTGGGGCTTCGGAGCATGGTTGTCTTGTGGTACTTCGGCCATGCATGGCTTTGGTACACAGACTGACGGAGTTTGAGCTGGGAGAAGCTGCGAAGCTGTGGTGGTCCACTCCGGAGGTGGTGGTGCGAAGGCCCAAGGGCTTTGACGGCTTCGGCTCAAAACCGTCACTGTATCGGAGGCTATCTTCAGTGAGGCGAAGGCCGTTAGGCTCAAGGCTTCTCACAGAAGCTACCGCACCCCTCGCGTGCGAAGGGGGGCTTCAGAAAGGTCAAAGACTGCAAAGGCTGACATTGTCTGCTCTGCAAAAAGCTGACGCTGTCCCCTCTGCAAAGCTGACAGAGAAGCCTCCAGAATAAAGTTGACTACCTTTTATACCCCTCTGTTCTGTAGAGACAAAACTGGTGTAAACCCTAGGGGTAAAGTAGTCATTTCACTTAGGGTGAATAGTGGCTATAAATATGGGGGCTGGGTAGGTAACATTTAACACTTTGAGCATTTACTGTTGAGCTCCTATACTAGCCCTACATACGTTGTATTCATCCAGTGAGTTCTTTTTACTGTGTTCCTTGTTCAAGCGGCGAAGCCCTGCTTCTGTGTTGTCTTTCTGCTTGAACTTGTCTGCATACCTCGCTAGTTGTAGTGCACCGAAGCCTGTCTTGGCGGAGGGTGTTTTGTGTGAAGTGTGCTTATCAGTGTGTGTTTGCTCTGTGTAACAGGAGGCTAGACCTTGCTGCTTACTAGCGAAGCCCTGATCAAAGCCCGTTTAGCTTCGAGTGTCGAAGCCCCTAGCGAAGTCTGTTAGTGTGCGTTTGGACCTTCGGTGTACGAACCCCAGCACCAGTTGCTGTCGCTAAATTTTAGGTCGAAGTCCTCAGAGGGCAGTCCACTCTTGCGAAGGGTGAAGTGCGAAGCTTGCTCGAAGCACCCTGTGTGCGGAGCCTGCACTGACTTAGCAGAGTTGTTTTTGGGGTTGTGAGTGGAGCGAAGTCTGCTTGACTTCGGACTTTTACTCCTTGCGAAGCCTATGCTCGTAGCTGTCAAATATCTCCGAACCAGACCTTCGAAGGTTGGTGTTCGAAGCCTGTTCTGCAGTAGACAGAATTAAAAACCGAAGGCTGTTTTTAGCCTGAATTTTTAAAGCTCCCATTCACCCCCCTCTGGTCGCCGTTTCCGGTCCAACAATTGGTATCAGAGCAGGTTAAGATCACCAGTTGACCTTAACCGGTTTTGTGATCTGTTGGTGTTATGGACAGAGCTAGTAAAATTCCTCTGTTCGATGGGACTGATTTTGCATACTGGAAGGTGCGCATGGAGGCTTACTTGTTAAGCCAAGGAAATGCAATTTGGGAGATTGTGGACTCACAATACTCCATCCCTGAGACTCGCACCTCTCAAACAGAAAAAGATCAGTATAATGCCAACTCCAAGGCTAGGAATATACTGTTCATTGGTTTGAGCCAGAGTGAGTTCGATAGGGTGCAGCACCTTAGGACTGCTAGGGAAATTTGGACCACTCTCACTATTTTTCATGAGGGCTCTACTCAGATCAAGGCCAGGGGCCAAAGCACATACAATCAATAGTATCAGCTGTTTGTGCAGGCACCTGGTGAATCTATAGATGCCATGTTTTCGCGCTTTGATGCTATAGTGAGTAACTTGCGGTCCAACAGGACGCTTGCTTACAATGACCATGACAGGGCTATCAAGCTTCTCTATGCTCTTGACCGTAGCATATGGGAAGTGAACATATCCAGCATTGAGGAGTCTGCAGGTTATGACACATTGACCTATGATGAGCTCTTCAGCAAGCTGAAGTCCACAGAGATTGCCAAGGCATCTCTTGCAGTGCACAGAAGCTCTTTGCCACAACCATTGGCATTGGTTTCTAGCACTAGTCGTGGCACGCTGCAGAACCAAGCACATCTGGTACTTGTGTTCTTGCAGATAGTTTTGCTTTGTCCTCCCTGGTCTCCGTCACAAAGGAGCAGGTGGACACTCTACATGATGATGAGCTTGCTCTCATTGCCAGAAGGTTCACCCGTTTTCACCATGAGAGACGGGATCAGAGGAGAAGTGGTTTTAGTGGTTGCTTTGAATGTGGCGACACTTCTCATATTAAGGCCAATTGCCCAAAACTCAAAAAGAGAGATGTGAGTGAGCGCCCCAAATACCACAAAAAGGAGAGGAAACCCTTTGTGAATGGCAAGCGTGGCAAGGTGGCTAAGAGAGTAGCCAAAGCCGCTTCCAGAGCATTTGTTGCTGCTCTCAGTGACATCGACACTTCCTCAACTGAGGAGTCGAGCTCTGAGGAGGAGGAGTCCCCAAGGAAGGAGGACAAGAAGGACAGGAAGGGATGACACTTCACCGGCCTTTGCTTCATGGCCGACAGCGATCACAACGGCGATGAGCTTGACTCATCTGAGGTACCACTATCATCTGACCAGCTATTAATTAAATTAGATGAGCTAAATGAAGTAGTTCTTGGTCAGGATAGATTGCTTGTGCAAGCCGCTAGAGAAAGAAAAGACCTTAGACTTAGGCTAGAATCTATTTCTACTGAATATGCCATGCTTAAGTCTAAAGTAAATGATGCTGATTGTGAATCTTGTTCTGTTGTCATGGGTGAGCTTGCTCAGTTGCGTTCTGTTCATGCTCAAACTCTTTCTAAGCTTGAGACTGCACAGAAGTAGCTTTTGGTGGTGGATTCTAGACCTCATGATAATATTGAATGCATGAACTGTTCTTTATTGCGCGAGAGCATTAATTTACGTGATAAACATGTTCATGATTTAGAGGCTAGATTGGAGAGGGCCGGTAGTTCTAAGGATGTGCAGCCTTTTTGTGACACGTGCATTACCCTTAAGGACCAGCTAGGCACTGTTAGAGAGCGAGCTAAGAACCTCATGTCAGAAAATGAATACCTTCTTTCCGTGGTTAACAAATGCACTGAGGGAAAGGGTAGGATGGATTTGCTCTTGGCTAAAACCAAGATGTGTGCTGACAGAGCAGGGGTAGCTCTAGGTTTGGGTTTGAGAGAATTTCTTCAGATAGTAAGAACAAAACTGTTTTCACCTCACCCACTACCTTAGAGAAAGAGAGAGCTCTGTTAGACACCCCATCAGCCAAAAAGCCTACCCGACCACCAAAGAAAACCACTCCTCCTGCCAAGAAAAATCCTCCCAAGAAAACCACTCAGAAGAAGCCCAAGGAGCCTGTGAGAGTTGCTCCTGTGACCCATGAGAGTGCCCCTAGGAGAATTTTTCATTGTTCCTAATGTCAGTGGGCGGGTCATTTGGTTGGGTTCTGTTATCGTCGCATCAAGGATGTGCGACACTCTCAGGCGATGAGTTACCAGGACATGCATTACCCATCTTTAGGTATGCATGAGTCTGAGTTTTACTATCGTCCTGCTTTTGAGGCTCCTCGTGCTTCTCGGAGAGGTTTTGCTCCTCGAGGTGTTCACCATGTTCCATATGGTGGTAGACCCCGGGCGAGTAGCTTTGTACCTCGTCAGAGTAGGAGACCTCGACATGTTGTTCGTTCACAGCATGTAGGTAGACCTCACACTTTGCTTCATTCTGATTATCATGTGCGTAGACCGTCTACTTTTACTGCGCCTACTACTCGTGTCACTCAGTGTTGGATGCCTCGTCATTTTTTCACTCACCCCAGCACTGAGCGATTGAGATATTCTTATCATGTGTAGGTGACAGATCGAGGCTTGGAGGGCACGTGGATCATGGACTTCGGTTGTTCGCGCCACATGACCGGAGATGCAGCATGGTTCTCCAGCCTCACCACAACCAACCAAAGGGAACATATCACCTTCGGAAAGAATCAAAGGAGTAGAGTGAAAGGTAAAGGTGTGGTAAGAATTAACTCGAATTTCACTCTCAAAGATGTTGCTTTGGTTGAAAACCTGGGATACAATTTGCTTTCGGTATCTCAGTTGCTTGATGAGGGCTTCGAAGTGCGATTTCATCGCGATAATTCACAAGTGCTCAATTCTGATGGCATTGTGGTGTGTAAGATCTTTAGAGTTGGGAGAGTTTTTGGAGCTGATTTTTCTGAGTCATCTGGTTCTTCTCATTGTCTTGTTGCACATTCTACTTCTGAGCTTTGGAAGTGGCATAGGAGACTAGGGCATATGAGCTTTGAGTTGCTCGCTCGTCTGAGTGCCCTAGGTCTGATCCGAGGATTGCCCAAGTTCAAGTTTGAGAAGAATTTAGTTTGCGCTCCTTGTCGACATGGAAAAATGATTGCCGCTTCGCATTCGCCAGTCACCACAGTGATGACTGAACAACCCGGAGAACTTCTCCATATGGACTCTGTAGGTCCTTCTCGGGTTAGTTCTTTAGGCGGCAAGTGGTATGTATTAGTAATTGTCGACGATTTCTCTCGCTACTCTTGGGTCTTCTTTCTTGCCAGCAAGGATGAAGTGTTTTCACACTTTCGGAGCTTGGCTTTGAGACTTTTTACTGAACTCCCTGGTGCATTAAAATTCATTCGAAGTGATAATGGCACCGAGTTCAAAAACATTCTCTTTGTTGACTTTTGCATGGAGCATGGCATAGAACATCAATTCTCTGCTCCGCGGGTTCCTCAACAGAACGGTGTCGTTGAGAGGAAGAACCGCAATTTGGTTGAGATGACTAGGACGATGCTTGATGAGCATAGGACTCCTAGAAAATTCTGGGCTGAGGCCATGAATACTGCTTGTTACATCTCAAACCGAATATTCTTGCGCTCAATTTTAAACTTGACATCTTGTGAGCTACGTTTTGGGAGACAGCCCAAGGTTACACATCTTCGAGTATTTGGCTGTCGCTGCTTCATCCTAAAACGTGGTAATTTGGATAAATTTGAGTCGCACTCTTCTGACGGGATCTTTTTGGGTTATACTAATCATGGTCATTCTTATCGTGTTTATAACTTAGAGACTAACACTGTCATCGAGTCAAGTGATGTGACTTTTGATGAATCAACCCCCTCTGTTAGCTCTGCGTTTGAACAGGCAAATGAACACGACATGGAACAGACCATCTTCGAAGAAGAAGATCCCGGAGAGTTCGAGGATGAACCCCTAGTACCCTCGACATCAACCCCCGAAGCTGACCCCGCTTCAACCACTTCGGCACAAGGTCCCGAAGAAAATACCTCGACATCGGTCATCTTGGACCACTCCAATGCACAAGTTGAGGGGGAGACTGCATCCTGCCGCGAGGCTCCACATCATGTTCAAAGGATGCACCCTCCCGAGCAGATCATTGGTGAGATTGATCAAAGGGTAACACGTTCTCATGCTCATTTCACTAATTCTGCTTTTGTTGCCTCTTTCGAGCCCTTAGATGTTAGTCATGCACTTTCTAATTCTAGTTGGATCAATGCCATGCATGAGGAACTTGAAAATTTTGAGAGAAACCAAGTCTGGACTTTAGTTGATCCTCCACCAAATGTTCATTTCATTGGAACAAAATGGATTTTCAAAAACAAACAAGGGGAGGATGGGACTATAGTTAGAAACAAGGCTAGACTTGTAGCTTAGGGTTTTTCTCAACTAGAAGGGATTGATTTTACTGAAACTTTTGCACCCGTTGCTCGCCTTGAGGCCAATAGGATTTTGCTTGCCTTTGCGACATCCCAGGGATTCAAGATCTATCAAATGGATGTCAAAAGTGCTTTTCTTAATGGCTTCATAGGTGAAGATGTTTATGTAAAACAACCCCTGGTTTTGAAAACCCCAAGTACCCACATAAAGTCCTTAAACTTCATAAGGCTCTTTAAGCAGGCCCCTCGGGCTTGGTATGATAGACTTAAGTCTTTTCTGCTTGAGCGAGGGTATTTGATGGGCTCTGTTGATAAAACCCTGTTTACTCTCAAGCATGGCAAAGATTTCCTCATAGTTCAGATTTATGTGGATGATATCATCTTTGGTGGCTCTTCTCATGCTTTGGTTGCCGAGTTTGCAGATACCATGAGCAGGGAATTTGAAATGTCCATGATGGGTGAACTAACTTTTTTCCTTGGTTTGCATATCAAGCAAAGCAAACAAGGTACTTTCGTCCACCAAATGAAGTACACCAAGGACCTGCTCAAGAAGTTTGACATGGCCGATGCGAAGCCCCTCGCCACTCCAATGGCTACATCTGTAGCATTGGATCCTGACGAAGATGGAGAAGCCGTAGATCAGAAGGAGTTCCGAAGCATGATTGGCTCCCTCCTCTACTTGACTGCTACGAGGCCTGACATACACTTCGCTGTGTGTCTGTGCGCTCGTTTTTAGGCTTCACCACGAGCTTCGCACTGCCAAGAGGTAAAGCGCATCCTAAGGTATCTCAAACATACCCTCGAATTTGTCATATGGTATTCAACATCTTCATCTTTATGTCTTCGAGGTTATTCCAATGCGGATTTTGCTGGGTGTAGGATTGATAGGAAGAGTACCTCTGGTACTTGTCATTTTTTGGGTACATCACTGGTTTGCTGGTCTTCCCGCAAACAGTCTAGTGTTGCACAATCAACGGCCGAGGTCGAATATGTTGCTGCAGCTAGCTGTTGCTCTCAGATTTTGTGGATGGCTTCCACTTTGCGGGATTTCGGGTTAGATTATAAGAGTGTTCCACTTTTCTGTGATAACACTAGTGCTATTTGTATTGCAAACAACCCGGTTCAGCACTCCAAAACCAAACACATTGATGTACGGTATCATTTTCTCATAGATCACAATGAGAAGGGCGATATTGAACTTCAATATGTTGATACCCAACACCAGCTAGCCGATATTTTCACAAAACCGCTCGATGCTTCTCGTTTTGCCTACTTGCGTGGGGAACTTGGTATTTGTCACCCGTACGGCATTTTGTGAGGGGGAGCTGTCTTTAATTGCCGCGCATATGCTCATCATGTCTGGAATTGCCTTTACATCTGTTGCACTTATATGCCTCATTTTTACTCATGAAATCATGACAGCTCAGCTCTTTTTAATTTATCTGAAACATTAATGTGCATGATGTTTTCTTTCCAAACTCAAATCATGCTCACTTCTCAATCCTGTATCTAGCATGTATAGGCAGGACTGCTCTAGCTATCTCTTATCTGCTTGATAGCAAGACACTTTTCTTTGGATGCTAAACTTTGCAACTTGAAAATTGTTCTACATATTCATGGATATTCCTAAAATGCTTATTCATTTAAATCTGATTCAAAACTCCATGATTTGCATGGTTCACAGTTAAAAGATCCAGGTGGATTTGTTTTGTCGCACTACTCTATTCTAGACTGCTTACAATTGCACCTTGGTCTGAACTGGAATAGTGTAGTGTCTGCCAAAATCATTGCCTTAAGCTTGTGATGGCTTTCATGCCTAGGCTTGGCCTGATTGGAAAGTATAAGGTGGACAAACAATTAACCCCTGGCATTAAGAAAAGAACAACAAAATTCATTGATCATCAAGTTTGCTTTCATTGCTCCATTTGAACTGGACCTGTCTGTCTAGAGTAGACATTGACTAGCTTTGCGCAGTCCTTGCTGTTCCTTGTCTAGTTATCTTGATTGAGTGGTGATGCTTTTATTTCAAAATGACAAAATCATATGCTGTCATCATGTTTTTCGAGAATGTTAAATTGAGCTGAGCACATGATAATTAGTATTAAGTATTGGCATATTTTTGCTTTATATGTCTTTGCAATTCTGCTCATTTTCAAGCAATGCATCCTTTTCATGCTCCTTGATGCTTGCATTGCCAAAGGGGGAGAAAGAATTACTCAGGGGGAGTTTTTATCTTGCAAAAGGGAGATTTGCCGAAGGGGCTTTTACTCTTTTGAAAAGGGGGAGGAAAATTCTTTTGTCAAGTGACATGATTTGGCTCGTTTCTGAGTTTTTATGGTCACTTGTGTGCTGAAAGTTTTTAAATTTTCTTGAACTTGAATTTGGTTGTCAATGCACTCATCAAGGGGGAGATTGAGAAACCAACGGTATTTGTGATGAGTGATTGACAGGCTTTTAACCTCTGATTCGAAGGGGTACCTCCGAAGGGGGTTCGGAGGTTGGAACTCCGAAGGGGTTCAGAGGTGATTTCACCGAAGGGTTCAGTGGTTTGGTTGCTGCAGCTGTTGCAGCGGAGTGTCCCTGTCGGAGGGGTCCGACAGTACACGATGACTGGGTTGTACCGAAGTTCTCGGTACTTTGGGCGGTACACCGGAGTGTGTGTCGAAGGTTGCTAACCCGGAGAGGTCTCCGGAGTACTGGATACACTTGTCTGTTTGTCTCTGGTGCGCAGGGGATTTCGGAGGCGACGGACGGACGTAGCAGGTGAACCTGGGTCAAGCGGGAGGCTTGATGCCAGGGGAGCGGGGAGCTCCGTCACAATGGCTGCGAAGGGGTCCAGGTCGGACCTCGGATCGAGGTGCACTAGGAGAAGGCAGTAAGTGCGGAGCGTGGCTCCGGGCGAAGGTACTCCGAGACAAAGTCCTCGGAGGCGAGGCACTTCGAAGGGTACTCCGGATGGAGTGACTTCGGAGTATGGTGGTTCAAGTCCTCTACGGAGGCAAGGCATTCGAAGTGGGCTCCAGAGGGAGACATTCGAAGGTACCCGACGAAGGTCTCAGAAGTCGAGGTGCATCGAAGGCATGGTCCGGGTGAGGCTCGTCGAGGAGTGTGCTCAAGGAGAGACACTGCGACGAAGGGCTCATGGAATGCTTCATGCGGAGGCCTTGGACGAAGAAGGGACTTTGAAGGGTGGTACTCCGAAGGTGGGGCTTCGGAGCATGGTTGTCTTGTGGTACTTCGGCCATGCATGGCTTCGGTACACAGACTAACGGAGTTCGAGCTGTGAGAAGCTGCGAAGCTGTGGTGGTCCACTCCGGAGGTGGTGGTGCGAAGGCCCAAGGGCTTTGATGGCTTCGGCTCCAAACCGTCACTGTATCGGAGGCTATCTTCGGTGAGGCAAAGGCCGTCAGGCTCAAGGCTTCTCACCGAAGCTACCGCACCCCTCGCGTGCGAAGGGGGGCTTCAGAAAGGTCAAAGACTACAAAGGCTGACATTGTTTGCTCTGCAAAAAGCTGACGTTGTCCCCTCTGCAAAGCTGACAGAGAAGCCTCCAGAATAAAGTTGACTACCTTTTGTACCCCTCTGTTCTATAGAGACAAAACTGGTGTAAACCCTAGGGGTAAAGTAGTCATTTCACTTAGGGTGAATAGTGGCTATAAATATGGGGGCTGGGTAGGTAACATTTAACACTTTGAGCATTTTCTGTTGAGCTCCTGTACTAGCCCCACATACGTTGTATTCATCCAGTGAGTTCTTTTTACTGTGTTCCTTGTTCAAGCAGCGAAGCCCTGCTTCTGTGTTGTCTTTCTGCTTGAACTTGTTTGCATACCTCGCTAGTTGTAGTGCACCAAAGCCTGTCTTGGCGGAGGGTGTTTTGTGCGAAGTGTGCTTATCAGTGTGTGTTCGCTCTGTGTAACAGGAGGCTAGACCTTGCTGCTTACTAGCGAAGCCCTGATCGAAGCCCGTTTAGCTTCGAGTGTAGAAGCCCCTAGCGAAGTCTGTTAGTGTGCGTTTAGACCTTCGGTGTACAAAGCCCAGCACCAGTTGCTGTCGCTAAATTTTAGGTCGAAGTCCTCAGAGGGCAGTCCACTCTTGCGAAGGGTGAAGTGCGAAGCTTGCTCGAAGCACCCTGTGTGCGGAGCCTGCACTGACTTAGCAGAGTTGTTTTCGGGGTTGTGAGTGGAGCGAAGTCTGCTTGACTTCGGACTTTTACTCCTTGCGAAGCCTATGTTCGGAGCTGTCAAATATGTCCGAACCAGACCTTCGAAGGTTGGTGTTCGAAGCCTGTTCCGCAGTAGACAGAATTAAAAACCGAAGGCTGTTTTTAGCCTGAATTTTTAAAGCTCCCATTCACCCCCCTCTGGTCGCCGTTTCTGGTCCAACAGATCCTAACAAGCCGGAGCCTGGAATCCGTAGGGTGGCAACGGAGCCTCTGAACCAATGGTTCGAAGGCAGCTGCCTGGGTCTTGGGAAAAATGCTTGGCTCTACAAGCATCTCCGTCCTCCCGATGCGTCCATCAGGAGTAAGGGATATTCGAAGAGCAAACAAAATTCGACCCTTATGTTTATTCATAGAAAGGAAGGTTTTACAAGTGATTACATGGGGCCCCTAAGCAAAATAACGCTTAACGTGCTCCGCATGCCATGCATGCTTCAACTCTTCTCCTTCTAAATTAGCTAATTTAAACGATCCGGGGCGTCCTGAGCGTAAGATAACATATGGTCCTTCCCATTTGTTTCCTAGCTTCCCTGGAGCTATTACACTTCGCAACAGTAGATGACCAGGCTTTAACTCATTTAGCTTTACCTTCGGGTCATACCATGTTTTGGTGTGGTCCTGGTACTTAGTCAGGTTGGCGACAGCTCGAAGCCTTGTTTCTTCTGACAAATCCAGCGAAGTGCTCCTGTCATCTTCGTCCCCAGGTTGAATTACGCGAAGCGATCGACCTCTGAGTTCCGTAGGAGTCATGGCCTCATATCCGAAGAGCAATCTAAATGGTGTGAAACCTGTTGACCTGGTCTGAGTGGTTCGAATGGACCACAAGATTTTGGGGAGCTCTTCGACCCACAGCCCCTTGGCCAATCCAACAATTCGGCGATTCAGCCCATAGAGGATGTTCCCGTTGGCTCGCTCAACGGCTCCGTTGGACTGTGGATGTCGCACCGCCGCGAAGCATAACTTAATGCCCAGTTCTTCACAAAATGTTTGGAAGGTGTCAGCTTCGAACTGGGTTCCATTATCCACCGTCAACTCTCTTGGAACTCCGAACCTGCATATAACATTTTGCCAGAAAATTTTTTGCACGTTCTTCGAGGTGATAGCTGTTAATGGCTCTGCTTCAACTCATTTTGAGAAATACTCGATTGCCACTACCGCAAATTTCAAGCCACCTTTTGCCACTGGGAAAGGGCCTATGAGGTCCATGCCCCATCTAGCCATTGGCCATACTGGGGCAATAACTTGAAGCTGATTTGGCGGGCGATGGCTCCGTCTGCCCATCCACTGGCAGCCTTGACATGTTCGAACCAGTTCCTCCGCATATCTTACTATAGTTGGCAAATAAAATCCTTGCCGAAGCGTCTTGCCTGCTAGCGCCCGAGGGGCTAAATGACCTCCGCACAAGCCTTCGTGGATGTCTCGAAGTATGTCTTCACCTTCGGGCTGTGAGATGCATCTAAGTAGGGGTGAACACACTCCAGCTTTGTATAATATTCCATCAATAATCTTGTAATTTCGAGCTCTTGCTTGCAATCTTCGGGCTTCGGGGCCTTCGGGAGGGTCCATGCTACTTTGCAACATGTTCATAATCGGAGCCCGCCAATCTGTAATTGGAATGCACAGTACCTCCGAAGATGGTATTTGAACAGCTGCTGGTTGTGCTAGCTCTTCGTAGAAAGCACCCTCCGGGAGGTCCACCGCCCCTGCTGCAGCCTTTGCAAGAATATCTGCAAGTTGGTTCTCTGCCCGAGGGATACTTCGAACTGTAAATCCTTTGAATGCTGCTTCGGCCTTGCGGATTTCTTCAAGGTATTGTGCGAGATGTGGATTCTTTGCTTGAAAACTTTTATCAACATGCCCTGCGACGACTTGGGAGTCTGTCTTAATCACTATTCTGGCAGCTCCGAGCGCTTTAGCCTTTCGGAGGCCTAGCAAGACTCCTTCATATTCGGCAATGTTATTAGTGGTCCTAAAGTTGAGCCTCGTAGAGTACATGGCCTTCTGCCCTGATGGTGATATGATGACGGCCCCTGCTCCGGCACCGGATGCTTGATAAGCTCCGTCAGAAAATATTGTCCAAAAGCCTTCGGAGGGTTCTTCCGGGGCCCAAACAGCAGATGGGGTCCATTCTGCTACGAAATCGGCTATAATTTGAGATTTAATAGTTGGTCTCGCCGTGAAGGAGATTCCGAATGGTGCCAGTTCGACCGCCCATTTTCCAATCCTGCCCGTAGAATCTTTGTTTCGTAGCATATCTCCAAGAGGATACGATGTAGGGACGATCAGGTTATGCGCCAAGAAATAATGCCTTAGCTTTCGCGAGGCCATTACTAGGGCATAAGCAAACTTCTCGAGCTCGGAGTATCTGACTTTAGCTCCGGATAATGCCTCCGAGACAAAATAAACTGGGTTCTGGACTAGCTTTTCCTTAAGCTCGACTTCCCGGACCAATACTGCGCTCACCGCTGAACTTGTTGCTGCAAGATAAAGGAGCAGTGTTTCTTCTGGGAGTGGAACAGTCAGGATTGATAATCTTCCGAGGTATGCCTTTATATCATCGAAGCTCTTCTGGCACTCCGATGTCCACTGAAAGCTTTCGAACCCCTTTAGTGCTTTGAAAATTGGGAGGCTCCGCTCTGCTGACCTGGCCAGGAACCTGCTAAGAGCTGCGAGCCTTCCTGCTAGCTTCTGAACTTGCTTCAAATTCTCCGGTGGAGCCATCCTTTGTAGTGCGCTTATCTGTGTTGGGCTAGCTTCGATTCCCCTGCTCGAAACTAAGTACCCTAGCAGTTTTCCTGCTAGTGCTCCGAATATACATTTTTCTGGATTGAGGCGTACTCCGCATGCTCGGAGGCTCTCAAATGTTTCAACTAGATCTAGGCTATGCTGGTGCTTTAGAGCACTTTTTATTACAATATCATCCATATAGGCCTCGACATTCCGGCCTATTTGATGACCTAGAGCCTTAGCTATTAAACGAGAAAAGGTGGCTCCAGCATTCCGCAGCCCAAAAGGCATTCTTACATAACAAAATACTCCAGAAGGAGTTATAAAGCTTGTCTTGGCTTCGTCTTCGCGTTTCAGCCATACTTGATGATATCCGGAGTAAGCGTGGAGGAAACTTAGCAATTCGGACCCGGCTGTGGAATCTACCAGCTGATCTATTCGGGGCATCGGGTAGGGGTCTCGCGGGCATGCTTTATTTAATGAAGTGAAGTCAATACACATGCGCCATTTGTTCGAGTCATTCTTCCTTACAAAAACAGGGTTAGCCAACCACTCGGTATGGGCTACCTCCTTGATGATGCCAGCTCTTAACAATTTTTCTACTTCGGTTTTGGCGAGGCTTGCTCTTTTTGCTGACAGCTTGCGGAGCCCCTGGCGCACTGGCCTGGCCTTTGGGTTGACGAGCAGACTATGCTCGATGATGCTTCGATCGACCCCGGTGATGTCTTCGTCAGTCCAAGCAAATACGTCCAGATTTCTCCTGACGACTTCTTGTAACGAGGCAGCTATTTCCGGGGATAGCCCCTTGCCGAACTGTACTGGGTACTCTTTGCCATCTTTCGAAATTATTCTTGTCTCAACATCACCCTCCGGGCTTGGCTTGAGCGATGATCCCTTCGGAGGGTTCGAGGTCTCCGGCACTTCTTCGATGCTTTCCGCCACATTATGCACTTGCCAGGGGTCTAACGGCTGCCCATGGCCATACTCCGTCATCCGGGCTACAGCTTGGTCTCCTGAAATAGTAAGCACTCCACCTTGCGTGGGCATTTTCAGACAAAGGTAATTATGGTGTGCTATAGCCCCGAACTGGTTCAACATCCCTCGGCCGAAGATAGCATTGTAAGCGTATGGGGCGTCAACCACGTCGAAGATCACCTCTTCTACTCGGGCCAAAGGCCCCTCTCCGAAGGCAACCTCGAGGCCTATTTGGCCGAGGGCATCGAGAGGTGGTCCTGAGAACCCTTGAAGCGGCCGGGCTGCTGGAAGTAGATGCTTCCGAGGTATGCACATCTGATCGAAGGCCTGGGCAAAGAGTATGTCCGCGGAGCTCCCACCTTCTACCAGGATCCTTCGGACCTCCACTCCTGCTACATCAGCAGAAATGACCAATGGGTCAGCATGGGGGAACTTCACCACCGCAGCATCACTGGCGGTAAACGAGATGGGCACGTGGGACCACTCTGGCATCTCTTCGGCGGAACTCGAGGTCCCAATGTGCCCGACGTCGCGGACGTACTCACGCCGCTGCCTTTTTGACATGCTTCCGAGGGTCCCTCCTCCGGAGATGGGAAGACTACTCTCTTGCCGCGGTCCTGCGGGTCTTCTTGCTTTGGTGGTGGCATAATGTTGGCCACCGGTAGCCGCATGGGGGCTTCAGGGGCACCGCCTCGGGCCACAGCTTGTACAGGCTCCGAGCGTGCCGATGGTGGGGCCCGATCCGAAGTAACCCGACCGGTACATCGTTTCAAGGTAGTCGCCCCGAAGGGCCCACACTGCCTTGCAATCCTTCGTGTCATGGCTTCTATTGTCGCCATGCACGCAACAGAAAAAACTCTGGCGCCCGCCAGGCACCCTTTCTTGAGGCTTCGGCGGCCCGGCCTTGAAATTCTTCACCTGCTGGAAATTGGCAGGTGCCTTCGGAGCAGAAGGTGCAATGTTTAGCACCTCCGAACGGAAATGCTTCTTTCCCCGCTTGTACTCGTTGAAGCGGTTGTCTTGTGGAGGTTGTACGGGAGCGGAGGCTTCGGGCTCCCTTTTGACTTCTCGGAGGGTGGGCGATGGTGCTTCAGCTCACCGAAGACAGCCTTCCTCCGCCTTGGCATACTGTTCGAAGTATGCCATTAGCTGCACCACAGACGTCACCGGCTTCCGATGGAGTTTGCTGAGGAGGTCGGGGTTTAGCACCCCTTCGCGGGCAGCGTCGACTACCGAAGAGGTAGACAGGCCCTTAATCTGTGATTTGGTGTGGGCGAAGCGCGTGAAGTACTCCCGGAGTGTTTCTCCCACCCGCTGCTTCACCTGGAACAAGCTTCCTGTGGACATCGGGGCCACGAAGGTGCCTTGGAAGTTGCTCACAAATTTCTTCTTCAGCTGCTCCCAGGAACTGATCGATCCTGGCTTCAGGGACTAGAACCAGCGAAGTGCCACGCCCTCGAGGGTGAGGGGGAAGCATTTTGCCATAGTGCTTCGGACTCCTCCGCTCGCTTCTATTGCCAGGGCGTATGAGCGGGCGAACTCTCTGGGGTCCGACCCCCCGGAGTACTTGTGCAGTTTCGAGGCCTTGAATCTGGGGTCGAAAGGCACTGTCTGCAAATCCGAATGTAATGGAGACTCGTTATCGAAGGATGCATTCTCGGGTTCCCCTGGGACTTGGATAACTTCTGGGAGATTGTGGGTACCACCGTCTTGAGGCCCTTCTGGAGTTTCGGTGGAAGCTTGAGTGTGGAGGCGATCGGCGGCCTCTTGCCTCCACCTGGATACCTCCTCCTGAAGCCTGGTTAGTTGTGTAGCCTCGGTTTCGGGAGGGCCTTCGTCTTCGTCGGAGGGCACCTCCGGGTCTCGGGAGCTGACGTAGTCGGTCTGAAGCACCGTAGGAGGAGCCTGAGAGCCCCGGGGCACTCGACATCCGGCAGTCTCGGCGGGAATCGCCGGATTAGCCGAGGGTCCAGCTCCTGTGGTCCGAGGGGACCTTCGGAGAGGACCCGAAGCCTGACTTCGCTTCGGAGGCATAGCTAGCCACGAATAGGTCTTGGAGACAGAGGACATCGAACGACTCGGGAGGTCGAGTGAAGGCCTTCGGGCTGCACTAAGAAGCCCTTAACCAAAGGGTGCGCGGAATCTTGAGACTCCGAGGCTCCCTCCGTAAGTGCTCTTCGAAGTGCAGTCAGCAGCAGAGAACAAGCTTTTAGAACTTGAGTCCCCACGGACGGCGCCAACTGTTGGCGCAAATGTTACGCCAACAGGTTCTCTGAAATCAAGAACGGACAAACAAGGAGTTTGCGCTTTAGGACTACCTCGAGCCTCCGAATTGGATAATAACTCGAGTGGTCCGAAAGAGTGTGATCAATAACTTGTTCTAGATCCCCTTTTACAAGGTACAAAGGGAGGTATTTATAGGGGAAAAAGCATAAGGAAAAGACCTATTTACCCCTAGATTACAACCGACATAGTGGAAACTATTCGGTACCATAAACAAGGTTATATAAGGTAAAATACTACAAGGTAGATGGATAAGCTGGACATCCAATCAATCATGTCCTTCGGCTTCGAGGCCTCCATCTTCCATTCGGAGGGTTCTCCAGGGCTTCGCACCGCTGCACCCTTCGGCGTGGCGACGCATACTTCGAACAACAGCTCACTAGCTTCGGAGTCCTCCTCAGCCTTTGAAGGATTAATCTTTAAGCCCTGGAAATGGAGTAATTTCCCCCAACAGTATCTTCGGGGCTCATGCTGGGAAGTTGTTAGGGTATCTAGTTTCAAGCAGAGGGATCGAAGCTAGCCCCACTCAAATAACTACGTTGCAAAGGATGGCTCCTCCGAAAAATTTGAAGCAAGTGCAAAAACTGACTTGTCGTCTTGCAGCACTTAGCAGATTCTTGGCAAGGTCTGCGGAGAGAAGTTTGCCCATTTTCAAAGCATTGAAGGGGTCCGAAGATTTTGCATGGACACCAGAGTGTCAAAAAAGCTTCGATGATATTATGAATTATGTCAGTAACCTCGTTGCACTCACTGTGCCTGTTGCGGACGAAACCCTACTCCTTTACCTTGCGGCTACTGGCTCCGCTGTCAGTGCAGTCCTTGTTAGAGAAGTTGATTTCAATGGGAAGTTGGTACAGAATCCAGTCTATTTTGTATCCGAAGCATTGTCCGGAGTAAAAATAAGATATTCCGAGCTTGAGAAGTTCACCTATGCTCTGATAATGGCTTCGAGGAAGGTAAGGCATTATTTCTTAGCACATAATGTGATCGTACCAACTTCATATCCCTTGGGAGATATGCTCCGAAGTAAGGATTCCACAGGAAGAATTGGGAAGTGGGCTGTTGAGTTAGCACCCTTCGGCATCTCCTTCGTGGCAAGGACAACAATTAAGTCACAAGTGTTGGCAGATTTTGTGGCAGAGTGGACTCCCCCTGCAGCATGGGCTCCGGAGAAGGCAAGCGAAGGAATTTGGACCATATACTCCGATGGAGCTTTTCAAGCATCTGGAGTAGGTGTCGAAGCAGTAATAATTTCGCCTTCAGGGCAAAAGGCAATGTACTCCGCAAGACTCAACTTTAAGTCTACTAATAATACAGCGGAGTATGAAGGAATTTTATTGGGACTTCGAAAGGCACGTGCTTTGGGGGCTACAAGAGTTGTTATTAAGACAGATTCTCAAATTGTAGCAGGGCATATAGATAAGAGTTTTCAAGTTTGGCATCCACAGCTTGCAAAATATTTGGAAGAGATTCGTAAGATTGAAACAGAATTTAAAGGAATTTCCATTCAAAGTATACCCAGAGCTGAAAATATGCAAGCTGATATCTTGTCAAAAGCTGCAGCCAGAGCTATGGACATTCCAGAAGAAGCTTTTTACGAAGAGCTCAGTGCACCTTTGGTAACACAGATCCCTTCTGTGGAAGTCCTTTGCATTCCAAGTATAGATTGGCGAAGTTCAATTATGGAATTGTTGCAAGGAGAAGCAAATTTGCCTGAAGGGCCACATCTTTCGAGGTTGATTCTTAGAATTCGAAATTATCATATAATCAATGGTATTCTGTACAAGGCCGGAGTATGTTCCCCTCTGCTCCGATGTATATCTCAAGCTGAAGGTCAAGAGATTCTTTGATGAATTCATGAAGGACTTTGCGGTAGCCATCTGGCCCCTCGAGCTTTGGCAGGAAAAACACTTCGCCAGGGGCTTTATTGGCCCACAATAGTAGCTGATGCAGAGAGCTTAGTCCGCACTTGCCAGGGTTGTCAATGGATGGGAAGAAGAAGTCATCGCCCGCCAACAACTCTTCAAGTCATTGCCCCAGTATGGCCCATTGCCAGATGGGGCATGGACCTTATTGGCCCCTTCCCAGTAGCAAAAGGAAATTTGAAATTCGCAGTGGTAGCAATTGAGTATTTTTCCAAGTGGGTCGAAGCAGAGCCCCTAACAGCTATCACTTCGAATAACGTACAAAAATTTTTCTGGAAAATATCATATGCCGGTTCGGAGTGCCTCGGCAACTCACAGTTGACAATGGGACACAATTTGATGCAAAGCTCTTCAGGAAGTTTTGTGAAGATCTTGGCATACAATTATGCTTCGCTGCAGTGCGACATCCCCAGTCTAACGGAGCTGTTGAAAGAGCCAATGGTAATATCTTGTCAGGGCTGAATCGAAGAATAGTGGGATTGGCAAAAGGATTATGGACCGAGGAGCTCCCGAAGATTCTATGGTCCATCCGGACTACTCAAACAAGGTCCACGGGTTTTACTCCTTTCAGACTATTATTCGGAGATGAAGCTATGACACCAACGGAGCTTAAAGGAGGATCCCTTCGCAGCACCGAACCTGAAATAGAAGTAGAATGGCAAACTTCGCTTGATTTAACTGAAGAAAAAAGGCTTCTAGCTGTCGCCAATTTATCAAAGTATCATCAGAGCACAAAGACTTGGTTTGACCCGAAGGTCAAGCCTAACGAACTTAAGCCGGGTCATCTTGTTTTGTGAAGTGTTATAGCACCAGGGAAACTAGGGAATAAATGGGAAGGTCCATATGTACACTACTACAAACCGTCACTGTAGTGGCGTTGGGCAAAACCACTGTAGTGGCGGGCCATTAGATGCTCGCCACTACAGTTGCTGGTGCTGACGGCAGCACCGACGCCCGCCACTATTGTTGGTAAAGTAGTGGCGGTCGGTGCTGACGTCATCCCGGACCGCCACTATTGTACCAATAGCAGCGGCGAGCACTGGTGCTGTCCGCCGCTGCTAATATGGCCGCCACTAAAGTATTGATGACATCACTTGCGACCACCACTACTATTCTAGCTATAAATGCGTAGCTTCTTCCTCCCCGAGCTCTACCGGAGTTCGCATTTAATTTTGTCCGTACAATGGCGACAAAAATCTAGATAAAGAGGGGGGAGGCTTTGTTTTCGTTTCTTTTGAAGGATCTCATTCTAGGAGGTAAATCCATGCCGAATCTCACATTTATTTTGTGTTTAATCATGTATACAATGAGTTATTAGCGTTTTACTAATTTAGGGTTTGTGAATAGAAATTTTCAAATAATCTTCCATTTACAGTGTTACCTTCTCCGAAATGAACAAATATGACCCTCCTCACAATTATTCATCACTCGTATATTGATTTACGTCATTTTAATCTCTTTTTTAATTTGATTTATGATTATAGATCTAGAGTTATGTTGTTTGGAGAGAGAGAAACCAATATAGTTAATTTATTTAATATTTTTTTCTGCTTAATAAATAGTTTTAATTAAAGCATTGAGGATTTTTAATTAATGTTGTTATGAGCAATAATAAATCAATATATTTTCAATTTGTAAATTACTAAAATTAACAATAATGAATTTATTAATATTTTTTCAAATAATATATGTTTTAGATGGAGCACAGGTCCTGGATGTACTCGTCCAACGACGGAGATGTGGTGGCATATTTTAACAGAGTAACTGAATTTACTAAAGCTGCCGCACAATATGCTTCCCGTCAGAGTGAAGAGGCAATATATTGTCCTTGTAAAGTTTGTAAAAACGAAGCGATGTATCCATGTTTTGATCGTGAAACCATACGATTTCACTTGTTGAAAAATGGTTTCGTGAAGAACTATTATATATGGACGAAACACGGTGAGATGGGCCAAAATCCTCCTGAAGATTCTGATGTGCAGCAAGATGCTCATCAACATAGAAGAGGTTGTGATCATACATCCGACATAACACATGATGATGTTGATCAACATGATGATGATGACGCCTTTGATGTGGAGGAACTGATGCGAAATGTTGCGTCTGAGGTGTTGTTGCAGAGAACTACAACCAAAGGATACGATAACTTTGAAGCACTTGACAAAGCATCAAAAAACCTTCTTTACGAAGAACGCCATGGATGCGATAAGCAGTATACTATGTTGTACACAATTCTTGAGCTTATGAAACTGAAGGCCAACAATGGATGGTCTGACACTAGTTTTTCAGATCTTTTACAACTCCTAAAAAAGGTTTTGCCAAAACCCAATGGTTTACCATCTGATACGTACCAAGCAAAGAAGATGATTTGTCCGTTGACTTTGGGCGTTCAGAAGATTCATGCATGCCCGAACCACTGTATCCTATATCGAAAAGAGTATGGATTGTTAGAGAGATGTCCGCAGTGCAACGCGAGTCGATACAAACGTCCAAATGACTGTGTGGAGGACTACAATGACCACCAGAAGAAGAATAATAAGAGGTTGCAGAAGAGGAATAAAAAGTTATTGAAGACCATACTGGAAAAAAGACGAAGAGGAAAGATCCAGCCTTAGTAATGTGGTACCTACCAGTGATTGATCGCTTGAAACGTATGTTCTCTAATCCTAGAGATGCTGAACTATTAATCTGGCATTTCGCTGGGCGAAAGAAGGACGGAAAACTTCAGCACCCTGCGGATGCTAGGCAGTGGAAATCATTTGACCTGGCCCATCCAGAATTCTCGGACGATCCTAGAAATATCAGGATGGGACTTAGCATGGATGGAATGAATCCCTTCGGTGAGATGAGGAACCCACATAGTATGTGGCCAGTCTTTCTATGCTTGTTCAACATTCCATCATGGTTGTGCCATAAAAGAAAATACCTTATGCTCACTACTCTAATTTCTGGTCCAAAACAACCTGGCAATGACATTGATATCTTTCTAGAACCTTTGATGGAGGATATGAAACGTCTATGGGAACATGGTGTCTGTGTGTGGGATGAGCACAAGAAAGAGCACTTCAATCTAAGAGCCATAATATTTTGCACCATAGCTGACAACCCAGGACGCATGTCCCTAATAGGACAGGTTAAAGGAAAGACAGCATGTGTAGTGTGTGTGTGGACCAGACAGAATCTATGCATCTTCCATCATTCGTTAAGATGATATATATGCGACACCGCAAATTTTTACCAAAAAACCACAAATATCGAAGAAATAGGAACCATTTCGACGGTACAATCGAGCTTGGACAGCCTCCACGAAATCGAGATGGCAAATTTCTATTCGAAATGGTAAAGAATATCAAAGTTGTTTTCGGCAAGAAGAGGAAGAAATCTGAAAAAATTTCAAAGGACGCTCCATTTAAAAAGCAGTCGATCTTCTTTAGATATTTGCCCTATTGGAAGGAGTTGGAGATTGGTCATGCTATCGATACAATGCACGTTGAGAAGAATGCCTTCGAAAGCACTATCGGTATTTTGTTAGACATACCGGGCAAATCAAAAGATGGACTCAAAGTACGAAGGGACCTTTAAACTCTCGGAATTAGACCCGAGCTTCACCCACAGGAAAGGTCCAATGGAAAATTTTTCCTTCTGGCTGCTAGCTATAACCTCACAATTGACGAGAAAAGATCAATCTGCAGGTGTCTACATGGAATTAGAGTTCCAACAGGATTCTCAACGAATATAAAGAATATTGTCTCCGTAGCAGATTTGAGGATGAGCGGCTACAACACTCATGATTGTCATGTTATGGTTGGGCTATTCCTCGCCATCGCAGTAAGAGGAGTCAAACATTCATTTCTGAAGATGGTGATAACACGCATGTGTCACTTCTTCAATGTCATATCAAAGAAGTTGATCGACACTGAAGAGTTAAATGAATTACGTAAACAAATGAGGGAGACTATGTGTCAGCTTGAGATGTGCTTTCCTCCTTCATATTTTGATATTATGGAGCACTATATGATACATATAGCAGACCAAATATTTGTTCTTGGTCCAACGTACCTGCACAATATGTATGCGTACGAGCGTCATTGAGTGCTACACGACTAAGGAAGTCATTGAGTGCTACGCAGATTACATAAGAGATGGAAGACCAATAGGAGTTCCCGTGTCCCGGCACCATGGAAGACTCACCGGTAAAGGAACTAAAGGCAGGAAAATCATACGAGACAATAGTTACCAAACAATAAGAGAATCACATTACAGTGTAATGCATCAGTTGGCGATTATGAGACCATATGTTGAACAACACCTGCAAGAGCTTCGTGAAACGAATGAAGATCGCGATGAACAATGGATTATGAAAGAACACAAAATTTATTTCACATCATGGCTGAGGGATCTAAACCTTTCGATCGGAGAAACCGACGAAGAGATGATGATAAATAAATTGTCTTACGGTCCATTGAGCATGGTTAAAACATGGCAAGCGTATGACATGAATGGTTTCACATTCTATACCAAAGCAAAGGATCAAAAGAGTCAGCGCCAAAATAGTGGTGCTAGAGGAGAAGCAGAAGATAGCACTGGACAAAAGAATGCTTACTATGGATACATCGAAGAAATATGGGAACTTAACTACGGGAACTCTATAGAAATCCCTGTATTTAAGTGTCAGTGGGTCAGACATCTAGAAGGTGTGGAGGTGGATGATTACGGGTTTACGATAGTTGACCTTAATAAGGTGGCTTATAAAGATGACCCTTGGATACTCGCTCAATCCGTGGCACAAGTATTTTACATACTTGATCCTAAAGATGAGAAAAAATACATCGTTGCTCCAGGAAAACAAAGAATTGTTGGAGTTGATGGAGTCGAAGACGAAGAAGAATACAATCAGTTTGATGAGGTGCCGTTTTTCGTTGACATATCAAGGATCAATGTGGTTGAAGCAAAACTGTCATTTGGCAATGTGATTCCTTATCTACACACCAATGGCGATGGAAAATTAGTGCAAGGCTAGATCATTTATGTTTAGCGTGCGTATTTGTAAAATCAATTATGTCATTTATTGTTAAAACATTTTCAAGATCAAATGAGGATTTAATTAAACATCAATAGAAAATTTTTAAAAATATTTAATTTTTGGGGCCAACAGCAAGGTTAAAACCTCAAACCGCCTGCCGGCAGCGAGGTTCGAACCTCGAACCGCATGGCCCCAAGGAGCCCCGCGCACCACTGCGGTACTAAGTGTTTCACGTCATTGTAGGAAGAGTATTATATGCTATATATATAATGCCTACCTCAATTAGTAGTGGCGGGCTGGATGACGTCATCATGCCCGCCACTACTAAGAGAAAATAGCATTAGCGGGCATAATGACATCATCATGCCCGCCACTGCTAATACACCTATATATACTTTCTACTCCCGCCGTCCGAAAACCTAGTTTCATTTTCTAAACCCTAAACTCCCGTGTCGCCCCCCTCCTCCCGTCGCCGCCGTCGACGTCCCGGAGCACGTCGCCGCTGCCCTCCGCCCATCGCCACCTTCCTCTGAGCCCATCGGCGCCGCCCGTCGCCGCCATCTAGTCGATCAGTAAATGATTATTAACCTATCTTTGATCTTATTTTATTCGAGCTTAGGGTTAAAATGATGGAGGATTGTTATATTAATTTATGCGTGGTAATATAATTTAGTATAATATTACTAGTAGAATACACGATAACAATGATGTTTTTTAATGTACTGTAAAAAATTTCTGAGAAAAAAAATTTCCACTATAACAATAATATTTTTTAATGTACTATAAAAAATTTCTGAGAAAAAAAATTTCCACTATAACAATAATGTTTTTTAATGTACTATAATATTACTAGCTTAGGGTTTTTTAATGTTATATCAATGTGACAAAAAAAATGCAGATGGCTCCTCCTAAGATTGAACCAAACAGTGGATCCTCAGACTCTACATCAAGTGGCGCGTGTGAGGTTTGCAAATGCGGTAAACATAAGGTACATGATGGTATAGTTTGCAGTTGTTTGGCGAAGAAAGTGATTCTCATAATGGACTCTGACTCGGAGGACGACTCGCGATCGCCGCAACCAGATAGGGTAAGTGTTGGCAGACGGAAGAATGATGAGACAACCGGTGGTAGAGGGAAACATGCCGAGGCAAGCGGTGGAAAAGGGAAGCATGTAGAGCAATGCGGCAGCAAGAGGAGGAAGGAGGCAAGATCCTCTTTTTATGCAAATTTTATATTTTTATCATCCAATTCAATCATTGATAATAAGTTGTTCTCACTATCGCCGCCGCGTGTATTTTCTTGTTCAGGAACATGGAGAGCAGTTCAGACTGCCTGATGATGCCGAGTTGGTTGAGGATTGGCAAGTTTAGGCTTTTAATCTGTTTAACCAGAAATAGGTTGGGTTTGTGCCGAGGAAGAAGAAGAAGCTCCAAACCATATCTTTCTTTTGGGTTTGACCAGTAGTGCGTTTCGATGTGTAAGCTGGTTTCCCCAGCCTGGACTTGTGTTTGTTTACTTACTTTCAAATAAACATGATATGTCAAGCGAGCCCCCGCACCACCGCGCTACAAAGTCTCGATCATATCGTAACAACATGTAATAAAAACACACTTAATGAAATAAAAATAGTAAACTAAGGGAGAAAAATACCAATTTTTGCAATTAGAATGTTGGTGTTGTATTTTTATTGTACACAAAGTTTCAATTTCAAAGGAAGAATAAACTATAGATTTTGCTTTCAAACCTCAGTCATTTCTTCTCTAAACCCTAATGCATCCCCGGAGAATCTCATGTTTATTAATGAAATAAAAAAAAGTAAAGTGAGGTAGAAAAATACCAATTTTTTAAATTTGATAAGTCATGATGTATTTTTATTGTTAAAAAAATCAAGTTCAAACTAGAATTTAAACATGAATAAAAAAGTAATGAAAATGAGAATAGAAATGTAAAAAAATTGTTTGGATGCTAGCAGCAAGGTTCAAACCTCAAACCGCCTGCAGGCAGCAAGGTTCAAACCTCGAACCGCATGGCACCAAAGCAACCCCCGCACCACTGCGCTACTAAGTTTTTCTCGACATGAGTGGAAACGTATGCTAGATAACCCCACCAGCGGCGGGCGGATTAGTAGTGGCGGGCATGATGACGTCACCAGCCCGCCACTGCTATCCTTTTAGTAGTGGCGGTCGCATGATGTCATCGGCCCGCCACCACTAAGTCGAGTGACGTACACTGAGGCAGAAAAATACCAACTTTTTAAATTTGATAAATTATGATGTATTTTTATTGTTAAAAAAAATTCAAGTTCAACGAGGATTTAAACATCAATAAAAAAGTGCTGAAAATTTAAAAAAGTACAAAACTTAAAAAAAGTTGATTTGGCGCTAGCAGCAAGGTTCGAACCTCAAACCGCGTGTCGGCAGCAAGGTTCGAACCTCAAACCGCATGGCACCAAAGAACCCCCCGCACCACTGCGCTACAAAGTATTTCTCGGCTATTTGTGCAGTGTATGCTAGATAATCCCTACCTCTATGTTGACTTTTTTGCATTTAAATACCAATTTCTGTTAATGAAAGATACCAATTTTTGCAATTAGAATATTGGTGTTGTATTTTTATTGTACAAAAAGTTTCAAGTTCAAAGGAAGAATCAACTATAGGTTTTGCTTTCAAACCTAGGTCATTTCATCTCTAAACCCTAATTCATCCCCGCAGAATCTTAGGTTTCTTAACGCCCTACATGATTATATTCTCGAAACAATTTTATTTTTTATGACAACATCTATGGATCGATCATATCATAACAACATGACAAGTCTCATCTTTTTTAGACTTTATTTTACTTTTTGAGGATTAAAAAACTATAAAAATACAAGTTGTCGATCGAGTGTTGTGGAAACCTACATTTTTATGATGGTTTTAAATTTACTGGATAATAATAACTAATTATAGAGTCAAAACATGAATATGGTTTTTCTATAAATTTTGGTGAATTATTTCATGTCTTGTAGTTCAAATTGAACTTATTTTGACTTTGATCATAAAAACACACTTAATGAAATAAAAACAGTAAACTAAGGGAGAAAAAGTAATGTGAGGCAGAAAAATACCAATTTTTTAAATTTGATAAGTTATGATGTATTTTTATTGTTAAAAAAATCAAGTTCAAACTAGAATTTGCTTTCAAATCTCAGTCATTTCTTCTCTAAACCCTAATGCATCCCCAGAGAATCTCATGTTTCTTAATGAAATAAAAAAAGTAAAGTGAGGCAGAAAAATACCAATTTTTTAAATTTGATAAGTTATGATGTATTTTTATTGTTAAAAAAATCAAGTTCAAACTTGAATTTAAACATGAATAAAAAAGTCATGAAATGTAAAAAAAAATGTTTGGACGCTAGCAGCAAGGTTCGAACCTCGAACCGCATGGCACCAAAGCAACCCCCGCACCACTGCGCTACAATGTGTTTCTCCAAATGTATCGCAACGTATGTTAGATAACCCCCACCTCTCATAGTAGTGGCGGTCGGGTATGCTGACGTCACCAGCCCGCCACTGCTATTCCTTTTAGTAGTGGCATCGAGCACCAGCGGTGGGCGGATTAGTAGTGGCGGGTTGGTGACGTCAGCATGCCCGCCACTACTATGAGAAAATAGCAGTGGCGGCCGGATGATGTCATCATGCCCGCCACTGCTAATCCGCCTATATAAATATTTCGCTCCTGCCGTGTGAAAACCCTAAGCCCTAATCTTCTCCTGCCAGTTACTGCCACTCCCAGTGCCCGCGCTGCCACCCTTGGAGCCCGTCGTTGTCATCCCCGAAGCCCGTCGCCGCCATCTCGGAGCCGTTGGTGTCCCCGGACCCCTCGCCGCCACCTCGGAGCCATCGCAGTCATCCTCGAAGCCCATCACCAGAGCCCGCGTCGGTGTACCCGGACCCCTTGTCGCTGCCGTCCCCGTCCCCGACGCACGCCGCCATCCCCGTCCCGGAGCCCGCGCCGCCACCCTCAGAACCCATCGTCGTCGTCGCCCCGAACTCCGCCGGAGCCCACGTCGCTGTCCCCGGACCCCACGCCACCATCCCCGTCCCCGAGCGCACGCCGCCGTCCCCGTTCAGGTTGCTAAAAACTTCCCCTTTTCAAATTTTCTCTGAAATTAATGCCCTGATTCAGATGAACATGCATGTTCTCTTAGGTAGTGTTTGGTTGCTTGTATGAAGTTGAATATGTATGGGATGGTTCACTTGAATGGGATGGTCCTGAATAAGATGGTACAAGTAGGGCGTTTGGTTGTTTGTATCGGATGATACATGATTTTGTTTGGTTACTTGAATAAAATGGTATGGGATGGTACATGTTCTTGTTTGGTTGGTTACTTGCATAAAATGGTATGGGATGGTCGGCTATATCTGAAGAGGGGAGAGTTTGGTGACTGACGAGATCTAGAGAGGGGAAAGTGTAGGTGACCGATGAGATTTGCAGAGGGGAGAAGGCGGGCAGTCGACGGGCAGCGGTGTGAAGCACGGGCGATGGTGGTGAACAAATAAAAATAGAAAATGTTGATTGTGGAATGCAGTTTAGGCCTATCTTTATTTTATTTTTTCTATTTTGGTTGAATGTGTTCTATTTTGATTCAGAAATTTCCCCTTGAATTCATTGCAAGGTGTTTAGATAATTAAGTTTGTTTAAATTCTGATTTCTTGATCAGATATAAAGATTAAATAGCAAGTTTGTGATATAGTCTTTAATTTGACTCATTGGAGCTAAATATGTGATTAAGTTTGGAGGAGCGTTGGGTGTTTTGAAAGGGCCATCTAATTCGAAAGAATTTTGTCGAGGCGCCTATTCACCCCCCTCCAGTTCTTGAGTGAAGTCTTCTATATCTAAGTTATGCCATGAGAAATATTGCATACCATATTACCACTTTTTTAGAACAACTTTTAGAGGCCTATGATGCAAATAGTAATTGAGTTCTCTCATGTATGTCATCAAGCCGTGGGACACATCCATTCCGGTCAACAACTTCTTCTTTCTCGTGTTGCTGACAGGGAATGGATGTGCTCACGGTTCCATGGCAGCCATGAACATATTTGAAAAACAACACAAAATATGCTGAGGCCTCAACAACACAAGAGAGAGAGAACAACACAATCTCCTAACTTGAGGATTAATATAGTAGCTTCAGAAGTAATAGCTGACTACTGTAGCCAAGAAGAGTTTTCATACATTTCCCACCTTTGACACTGTGATCAGTTTACTACTGCTATTACTTCTGAGGCTACAGTAGTAAACTGATCACAGTGTCAAAGGTGGGAAATGTATGAAAACTCTTCTTGGCTACAGTAGTCAGCTATTACTTCCGAAGCCACTATATTAATTCTCAAGTTAGGAGATTGTGTTGTTCTCTCTCTCTAGTTTTGTTGAGACCTCAGCATATTTTGTGTTGTTTTTCCCTCTAATGTTCCATGGCAACAAAATATGCTGAGGCCTCAACAACATTGTGATCAGTTTACTACTGCTATTATTTCTAAGGCTACTATATACTAATCCTCAAGTTCATGCATCCGGTTGAAGACCAACATTAGATTCTACAATTACTTTTAGAGGCCTATGATGCAAATTGTTATTGAGTTATCTCATGTATGTCATCAAGCCGTGTGACACGTCCATTCCTATCAACAGCTTCTTCTTTCTCGTGTTGCTGACAGGGAATGGATGTGCACACGGTTCCATGGCAGCCATGAACATTTTGAAAAGCTACACAAAATATGCTGAGGCCTAAACAACACTGTGATCAGTTTACTACTGCTATTATTTCTAAGGCTACTATATACTAATCCTCAAGTTCATGCATCCGGCTGAAGGCCAACATTAGATTCTGCAATTTCCTTTTAGAGGCCTATGATGCAAATTGTTATTGAGTTATGTCATGTATGTCATCAATCCGTGTGACACATCCATTCCTGTCAATAGCTTCTTCTTTCTCGTGTTGCTGACAGGGAATGGATGTGCACACAGTTTCATGGCAGCCATGAACATTTTGAAAAGCTACACAAAATATGCTGAGGCCTAAACAACACTATGATCAGTTTACTACTGCTATTATTTCTAAGGCTACTATATACTAATCCTCAAGTTCATCCGGCTGAAGGCCAACATTAGATTCTGCAATTCCTTTTAGAGGCCTATGATGCAAATTGTTATTTAGTTATCTCATGTATGTCATCAAGCCATGGGACACATCCATTCATGTCAACAATTTCTTCTTTCTCGTGTTGCTGACAGGGAATGGATGTGCTCATGGTTCCATGGTAGCCATGAACATTTTGAAAAGCTACACAAAATATGCTGAGGCCTAAACAACACTGTGATCAGTTTACTACTGCTATTATTTCTAAGGCTACTATATACTAATCCTCAAGTTCATCCGGCTGAAGGCCAACATTAGATTCCACAATTCCTTTTAGGGGCCTATGATTCAAATTGTAATTGAGTTATCTCATGTATTTCATCAAACCATGTGACACATCCATTCCTGTCAACATCTTCTTCTTTCTCGTGTTGCTGACAGGGAATGGATGTGCACATGGTTCCATGGCAGCCATGAACATTTTGAAAAACAACACAAAATATGCTGAGGCCTCAACAACACTAGAGAGAGAGAACAACACAATATCCTAACTTTAGGATTAATATGACATCAGACCTTTTTTGCATAACCAAAATTCTGATATATTAGCCTCTTAACTATGAATAGTTTATCTATGGCGGAAAAAGGACGTTCCAACGAGGAGCTCATCTATGAGTCTCCCGCAAAAACAAATAAAGAGGGTTCATCTGAAGGATCCTCCGATAGCGAATCTTCGTACCCTCTCCGGAGAATGAACATCCAATGGAGCCTAGGAAGAAGAGAACGAGAGAAGACGCCGATGAGGATTATATTCCTGAAGCTCAAGCGAAGGTAATTATTACGTTAGTAACAAGTCAGAGCAGCTTCTAACTGAGGATTACATTCCTGAAGCTCACATTGTCTATCATCGTAGGATCGTCCAAAGCGAGGAAGCAAGCGTCGATTATTCCAAGTCGAGAAAAGAACAACTATTGTCCCAGCTATTGAGTCAGCTGAGCGAACAGATGTTGAGCCCGCTGCCACAACAAGCTGCATACATCTATCTATGAGGTTGAAGAAGTGCATGTTGATGAGGCTCCAAAGAAGCCAAAAGAAATCACAGCGAAGTTGTGTAACGACTGTGGATGTCTCGCCAGGGAGCGATCTAAGATAGTTTGGAAAAATTGGAAGACTGTCCCTGAAGCTACAAAGAACGAATTGTGGCAGCATATAAAAGCGCATTATAAATTCCCGGAAGACCGCTTAGAAGATGCTAAAGCTGCTACATTGAAGACTATCGGGAAGGCTCTCCGTACATTTAGGACTAAACTGAACACACAATACCTTCAGAAAGATGAGTCGCCACTCAACGACTACGGCTTTATAATGCCAAATGAATGGAATGAATTCAAAATGCAGCATTGCTCGGAAGAAGCCAAACAAGAGAGCATCATGTTCAAAGAACTTAATAAGAAGAATAAGTTCTCACATAAACTTGGGCCAGGTGGATATAAGGCCAAGGAGGATGAGTGGAGTAGAAAGGAGGAGGAGGACCGTGCGGCTGGGTTACCTGAACAGTTTTCAGGTGCTGATCAGCGCACTAAGAGATGGCTCCTAGGTCGAGCTAAAAAACACCCGAGGGCCAATATATGCTCTCCGACTCACGGGCTAGTGAAGTATTCCAGAAAGCACAGGAAATCGCTGAGTTGGAGAAGACTGGAAGGTTCAAGCCCGAGGGATGTAATGACCAGCTTACATCTGCTCTCGGAAACGAGGAACATCGAGGGCGCACCCGAGGTGTCTCTTCTATAGCACCCTGGAAAAATACTTTTAAGAAACAGGAGGGTGCCACATACAAGAAGCGTCAAGCACGCACAGACGACGCCGCACAACGCCGTGCAGAGTGGGAGTGACACTTTTTTGAATTTATTAATGAGAATCCAAACATAATGCAGGCTGCAGCGGGACAAATAATTGTGCCAGAGGTACGACTCGACGTACCAAGCAGTGTTGGCTCAGTACAAGACAAATTTCCTGTAAATTATATTAAAGAGGACACACCATGCAGCCTACATGTACTGATAGGGCGCAAAGGGCATTCCCAAGAGGCTGCACGAGGCATTGCTATGCTTGGGGATTTATTTCACAATCGGCCTATTCCTGCTGACTATACCAAGGTTCAGGTCAATGAGATCACCAACGACAGATTTATTAATGACCCCTTGGATCTTCCAATGCCTGATGAGGGGATTGAGACAATCGGAGATGCTCTAAATAACTTTGTCCTATGGGCGAGCCGAGATATCAAATTACTGCAGACAAGTTCTCAGAGTAAATAACCTATTGTCTCATCACAATCCCCCACATATCTTTCATCTCAGGATGTGCAAAATATAGGATCTTTATCACCTGTTGATGAGCGTGAGATAGAGGAAAAGGTAGAGGAAGAGCTAGTGCCCGATAAAGTGGCAGAAGTGATAGAATCGAAAGTGACTTCCGATCCTCAAGTGACAAAGCCAGTGCCAGTGCTTGAGCCCACTGATGAGCCCAACACAAATGTGCTAGAGCCAGATCAAATGCCAGTGCCAGTTCCGGCTGAGCCTCAAGTGCCAGTTCCGGCTGATCCTCAAGTGCCGGTGGCCAAGCCCATAACAAAAGTGCCAGTACAAAAGGCTGCGGGCTCACTTTCTGTTGATAAGTGGACCTACAGAGACGAGGATTATATCGAATACGAACCAGGCAAACCATTATTACCCCAAGGAGTACTTAAGAGTATGCCTTGGATGATGAAAACATTTCATGACTGGTACCTCGAAGCGTCTTCGTTAGGAGTAACACAAATAGAACTGAAGGTTCCACAAGAAATATTCAACTGCCCAGAGTTTAAGCTTGCACTATTTTTCGACGACTTCCATCGGATGTTTCGTCTGAAGCGAACCGACATCACAAGCATGATGCTCTGGTGTATGTAAGTACTTTATACTTTGTCAATACAAAGCAAAAATAAATAATGTCTTATATTGACTATTGTTTCATAACATATGCAGTTGTAATTCATGCTGTGACGAGTCTAATATGTATGGGTACTTGAACCCATCATTAATAAGCCAAAGTGCGCTGAACCCGACACTAAACCAGAACGATAGCAAGTACTGGACTGCGGGTAAGAAAAAATTTCAAAGAAATATGTTCAATAAAGACGAAGACACACTTAAGAAGAACAAAAGGAGCTGTGCCGCGTTGTATATTGCGCGGTACATGGATCAATGGAAGGACAGAGAAATGATAAGTGGGGCATATATCTTTAAGTAAGTATACCCACTATATCCACTTAACCACGTTTTATCGATTATGAAACTAACATAATCATATATTACTTCTTTCGATAGTGATCATTGGATTGCACTTCTGATATACCCAAAGAGCTCAAGGGTTTATGTGCTCGACTCGCTCGACAAACCCAAAAAAGAATATCAAGATATATTAAATGTTATTCAGAGTGCATATAGATACTACGTGGAAAAGTTAGGTGGCCCACATGATCCACAGAGGCCGAAAGATATGCTTATCAGAACCAACTATCCGGTAATATTATATTTTTAAATTTTTTTAATTCAATTGATAAAGCCAAACTATATATCGTTCTAACTTTGTCTATTTTGAAGTGTCACAAACAATCTCTTGGTTCCGTGCATTGCGGCTATTATACTTGTGATTTCATGAGCAATAACTTAGGAAAGTTTGGGCGAACAGTATCTGAGGATACTAAAGAAGTAAGTTGATTTCTTGTGTGTTAATCTAATATAACTTGCAGCGTATGTACTTATATTTTACGTATGCAGGCGTCAGGTCCATCAACCGTTGCCCAGAAGAGCCAACTCTCAGAATTACAAATGTACGAAATCATATCAAGGATGTGCCGCTTCACGATGCATGAGATTCTTCATGAGCTTGGAGCATTTTTCGATCCTGAGAGTGAAGTGGCCAAGCATCCAACTCTGTATGATTGGGCCGGAAGAATGAAAAGGCGAACCAATTAAGATATGAGTTGGCCTTCCAAGAAAACATAAACCGCATGAGCATGTATTTGTGAAACAATGGTTAATTTTGAAATTTTGATAGATGTAAACTTTTTAGACTTGATGTGTGATGAAATGTAAATTTGTAAATTGATGAGATGTGTTGTTGTTGTGCTGTGTATGTAGATGGCTGTGTGAAGCATATAATGTAAACTTTGTAAATTTTTGAAAATTGATGAGATGGATGGTTGTTGTGTTGATGTGTTGTTGTTGTGGATGTGTATGTGGATATGTGGATGTTTTGCTGCTGTGTAAGTAGATGGTTGTGTGAAGCATATAATTTCTGTGTTTTGGTTTGTGGGATCACAGCATTCTGTGTTATGGGTTATACACAGCAGTGGCGGGAAGATGAGGTAGCTTGCCCGTTACTGCTGTTGACATAGTGGTGGCGGGCGCGCTGACATCATCTGCCCACCACTGCTATTGATAACAGTAGTGGCGGGCAGATGAGGTCAGCGCGCCTGTTACTGCTGTTGACATAGTGGTGGCGGGCGAGCTGACCTCATCTGCCCGCCACTACTGTTATTAATAGTAGTGGCGGGCAGATGAGGTCAGCTCGCCCGCCACTGCTGTTGACACAGCGGTGGCGGGCGCTCTGACTGCCACTGCTAACCAGCGATAGCAGTGGCGTTAGAGCAGTGGCGGACTGGATGCCCGCCACTATAGGTCATTTTTGCCCGCCGCTACAGTGTCGCTTTGTAGTAGTGGTAATTTTCCGTTCAGGACGCCCTGGTTCTTTTAAGTTAACTAATTTAGAAGGCGAAGAGCTAACACATACATAGCATGCGGAGCACTTAAAGCGATATTTCGCATAGGGCCTCCATGTAATCATTTGTAAACGCCTTCCAAATTAATAAAGCTCATGGTTCAGATAATGCCTACCTCTCAAACACTTCCTACTTCTAGTGGACGCACTAGAAGAACGAAGTTAGCTGGAAGGGAAGTGTCATTAATTTGAACCAATTTTTCGGACATCGAACCACTGGTTTGAAGCTTCCGACGAGGTGGGAAAGTCACTGAAAAACGGATTCCAAGCCACCGGCTTGAAAGCATCCGTAAAAAGTGTCGAAGGAGACTAAATAATGCGGATTCCAAGCTCCGGCTTGAAAGCATCCGTAAAAAGAGTCCAAGGAGACCACTGCGAATTCCAAACCACCGGTTTGATAGCATTCGCAAAAAGAGCCAAAGGAGGCCAAAACAAAACAGAGTTTGAGCTGATAAGCTTCGAATATCTGTGGAAAGAGTCCAAAGTGACCAATCGTTTGAGACACTAAAGTGTCCAGGAAGTTGTCTGAAGTGACTTCTTTCAAGCAAAAGGTACTAAGTTACCAGTTTTACGACTCCAAGCAGTCAGACACTTTATAAGATTTTAATCAATCTTTAAATTACTGAGGGGCTCCGAGCCTCCAAAATTGTACTCCTAAGTTTTTCTTTGCGCCTAACCATCTTCGAGTATAGTGCGAAGTTGCTTACGCCCAAAGAGGGGCTAGGAAATAGGGAGACAATTTTAAAAATCAATCTTTATTATTCGAACAGATTACATTACATTACGAAAAATTTGTGTCTATCCCAAGAAGGAATCGAAGACCTCTTCGATCTCTAGAGCTACCACCCAAGTCGGAACGACTAGTTCCAGAGCCAGGAGTCCTGATAAATTTGCGTTTAACTCTTTTCCCTCTCTTCGAAGCTCGAAAATCTTTCTGCTCTTGTTGAAGTTTAGCCCAAGTTTGAAGTCGTTCGGGGCTTCTTTCCCAGCTCCGAAGTTCCTCAATTTTCTTCCCTTGTTCTTCAGCAATACCTTCGTCCTCGGACCACGCAACGTCTTCAGAAGACGAAGTTTCCAAGTTAACGCCTTATTCTTCCTCTTTAATATAAGATAATATATCTTTACATATTTCGGGCGCAATTGCACCGGAGCTCTCTCGAGGAATTAAAAATCGAGGTCATTTATGAAGTTTTAAAAGATTGAAGGTAGCCCATAGCAGGCGGAGTTCTTCGGTAATGTTTAATACTTCGAGATCATCCATTCGATCTTGAGAAGCCTAAAAATATGATAAGTAAATTTTCATTCATAATGTATGAAAGCATAATTTTTACATAGTCGGGCTCCTAAAACAAAGCTAAACCTGCGGGTTCGGTGGAGGCTGGCTGCTCGAAGCTTGAGACCGAGCTTGCTTTTGGCGATGCCCTTCATCGATCCAAGCCTTGATCGCTGATCGACCTTCGGCTCTCCATGAAGTTTGGAAGGCTTGCCAAGCCGCGGCCACATCTTCGGAAGGGTTGAACAGTTGGTTGTCATCAAAGGTAATGGGAGCCGCCCCTGAATCTGATGCTATCGATAGCCCTAGATCTTCGTAGTAGCGAAGTATTCCGCGAGCAGCCACTTGGCCAGAGATCTCTCCATACCGAATGCCTGTTGTCTTCATCATCTTCGCAGCTCCTTGGATCATCTTCAGCCGTCGCAGCAGGGGGATGTTGTCACTCGAAGTTAGTGTCCAAAGAGTACTGAAGTACTCTAGAACACCTAACAGATTGTTCATGACCTCCGCGGCTACCTTCTCCGATTTTACCTTATCTTCAATCAAAGCATCCTTTGATGAAGTCAGCTCATCTATCATAGCCGATAGCCTAGCTGCCTCCGTAGCCAGAGAACTCTTCTGGCTAAGCAAGTTGCTAGCTTCCTCCGTGGCTTTAGCTTTCTCCTCTTGAAGCTTAACTAGCTCAGCCCCCGCCGTGGCGTGTTCTGCCCGCATTTTCTCTATCTCGGCCCGAAGCACGATTGTTTCGGCTTCGAGTTTTTTATTCGCAGCCTCCAGATTTTGTCTGGCCCTCCTCTCCGCAGAAACCTTCTCCTGAAGACGAAGACTTCTGCGCTCGTTCGAGTCAGCTGCAGCTCGAGCCAAAACTATTTGCTGTGAAGGGAAAAAGCAAGGTGAGAGATTATTCGAAAGTTGAAATTAATATTGATTTGCAGATACTTCGTACCTGGTAGGCTGCCCGTTCTAAGGCTGCGCTGAGCTCCGAGCCCTCAGCTTCGCTAAGGATGGCCACTAGGTCCGTCTCCCCAATTTCGCGGTTAGCTCGATCCAAAGGCTCGAGCAGGGTCCGAAGTCCGGTCCTTCGCTCCAGGAAAGGAGCTAGGAGGGGGATCATGGACAGAGCCATCTGGTCGTTTTCATTTGGCGAGGGGTCGGAGCGTTGTGTTGCGTCTTCGGAGACCTCAGTAGACTAGCCCCCCTCCGTAGATTGACCTCTGTTTGTTGATTCAGACGGAGTTAATCCTGAATTCAGAGCAGGAAAGGGGTCCATTTTGCCTTTACCTTTTCCAGGTCCCATCTGTGCAACGTCTGGAATCGGCTCTGGAGAGGTTGAGGTCCCATCAGCCGTATCTTCAGGAGGAGCCACTTCCATGAGAGCGGACCCTGCTAACACAAAGGTATTATATATTGCATAATTTTGCAGGGAAAAGGAACAAACGGTTCATGCGAAGTTTACCTCCGAAGTCATGTTCGGAGGGTCAAAGGCCACTTCGAAGTCTTCATCGGACTCGAAGTTTAGAGCCGAAGGGTCAACTGTTGGAGCCTTTCTTGTAGCTACAGTTACCGCTTCGTCCGGAATCGAATCTAGCTCAACAGTAACTTCGACTCTGCCTTCAGTTACAAGGGCTTCTTCATGCGGCGGGTCTGGCTGGACATTTGAAGCCCCAGCCTGTTCGGAGCTACTTGGAACATCTGGCACGCTTGCAGTGTCGCCAGTGTTTACATCCGCCCGGTTTTCATCTTCAGTGATTAGGTTGATGACGACTCTTCCCTCATTCTCAGAGGAATCGGAGACCGAAGCCACCGGACTTGAAGGCGCCAAATTCTTTGGCTTTCAGGCTACCTTTTTTGCCAGAGTCTTAACCGGAGCCGAAGTCCTGGCGTCCGCCTTCCTCTTCTTCGGCCCTTGCTCTGAAGGCACCCAATCCGGAAGAGGAGGGGGAGCAACTCCGAGTACACCCCTCACTCGGTTGAGCCGCTCCTAGTTACCTACTAGCTTCATCCTCCACTCCTTCTCGGCCAGAGTTGGAACTCCCAGAATCATCTCCGAAGCTCAAACAACTTGCTACGAAGTCATGGGGGCTTGAGAAGCTAAAAGATAAGTTGGCGTTAGTCATGTCATCGAACAAATATATATATATATCATGTTGTTTTCAAAGCTACCTGGAGGGCTTGAGTTCGAAAAGAGTTTTTGGAGTCCACCCTGTGGATCCTCTTCGAAGGTGATAGGCCAGTTGGCCATCAGGGGTGGAATTTGGAGTCCGATGAACTCCTCCGCTAAGTCCCGCATGCTCATGCGGCGACTAATCCATTGGAGCAGGCTAAGGCGAGCTTTGAGCTGGCCGGGATCTGCGTGAACTTGGGCTTCCCTTCGGAAGTTTATGTCCTACAGAGCTCTGGCCAGACGATTGTTTGCCCCAACTTCGGCATAGAACCACCGAAGGATCCAATTTGTGTACCATCTGGCATTGATGGCCTTCGCTGGAAATCTTAGCTGAAATTCATCCCGAAGTCGGAAGTTGATGCTGCCGAAAGCTACCATGATCTTCTCTCCTTCGGGGCCTAGGTAAGTCTTTGGCTGGCATGATGCTCTGTGCAGTGCTACGAAAATCTATGCTCTTCCTTCGCAGCCCTTAGCTCGCAACGCCCATTCGAAGATGGCTAAATGGGCTATTGCGTTCGCAGATAGTTGGGGAAGGGTGATGTGAAATAAATCCAGTACCTCCGATAGGAAGTCGACTGCCAGAATTCCTAACCCTGCTTCGAAGAAAGCTTCGAAGACCACAACTTCTCTAGGCCTTGGTGAAGGGATGGCCTCCTTTCTAGGTTTCCAGATGATAACCTCCGAGCTAATCTTTCCCTCCACTGCTGTTGTGATCGACTCCCTTTTGCAGCTAGATGGCCCCAGTTGATAAGACTGGTCTGAGTACTTCGAAGATGTCGGGAGGAGATCATGAGGACCAATATTTTGGGGATTCCTTGCTGCTGCCGCCACTGGTGCTGCTACCGCCGCCGTCGGAGCCGCCACAACTGTTGGCACCGCTGCTGTCGCTGCCGCAGCCGCAGCCGCGACCTGCTGCCGGGCTAGGGCCGAAGCCGCCCTAGGGACCTTGAAGCTAGTCTTCGCCATGAACTTGCTCTGATTGCTAAAGCAGAAATCTAGAGGCTAGGGCTTGGTTGCGCAAAGACGGTGAGAAGGGAATTCGAGAAGTGTCCGGGTCCTCTATTTATAGCCCAGGCCCATGATTTTTTTACCGTTTACGTTTGTCGTTTTGCATTATTGACCGTTACCTCTTGTGAAGTTAACGCATCGCGTAACTTCTGTTGGAAGGTAAAAGACAACAGCTATTTTTTTCCAAGTCTAAAAAGCTTTCTGGCTCTTTAAGTTAATTCCAAGATAGTTCGAATGTAACTTTCTTAGAAGTTGATTCGAAGTTTTGAATCTCCGCATACTTCGGAGGTTGATTAAATCTGTTAACCCCTACGCATGATTATTTTTCTTGCGTATACTGCTCTCCTAACATTACAAGTCTAGCAGAGAAGCGTATTCGAGGGGCTACTGTTGGGAGAAAATACTTCATCCTCAGGGCCATTGCTGCAACAAGACAAAGGCAGGTGATTTAATCGAAGGTTTCCAGCATCTAACTCCGGAAGTTTACTGGATCAAGTTCGAAGGATAGAGGCGGACTCTAGTTCGGAGTATATCTTCGAACATCGGCTCTTCAGAGAGATTCTTTGCCAGCTAGGATGGAAGACTTATCTTCTTTCTCTTTAGATTAGTCTTTTTACTGTTTTAGCCCTATCAAGGGTACCAAATAGTCTCCACTATGTCGGTTGTAACAGAGGGGTAAAAGGGTCCTTTCATTAAGGTTTTGGCCTATAAATACCCTCCGTTTTACCCTGTAATGGGGATCGAATACTGAGTTATTCAATACACATCTTCGAACTATTTTCATCTATTATCCACTTCGGAGGCTTGAAATAGTTTATTTCACAAACACTTCATTTGTTAGTTTCTAACCTCTAGAAACCTATTAGCGTAATCTTTTGCGCTAACAGTCGGGTTCTCCATATGACAACTTCGAACCCCAGTGGTCAGGTTCCCCATGTGACAGCTTCAGCCCCTAATGGCTGAACCCCGCACCATGGTGGACTTCTCTGATGAGAGGCTTCGGCCTGCACTGGCCGAACATACCTCCGGCCTAGCGGGATCCTTCACTGGTGTGGTCGGAGACACCTTCGACTTGGCCGAACCCCCCTCCGGGTAACGGGTTCGGCCCGCAATGGCCAAGGCCACTAGAGCCGCCGATGCCACCGCCGTATGACTGGGCGGCGACCCCGTGGGCCCCGTATGTATCCGGGTCAGGGTACCCTCCGCAGACTAACCCTATGCCTTGTTTTCCTTCGGAGTATTATGGATGGAAGGGGCAAATAGACGCAGTGGAGGGGGGCATCGTCCACAGACTGTCTATGGTACCTCTGAATCGGACCCTGTAGAGCGAAGCCGAAGGGTGCGAGCACGTGGAAGCCGAAGTCAGGGAGTCCGAAGCCATAACTATCAGAGTTGGGTCTCAGGAAGTCCCAATCCTGAGGACTTTGTCGCCGAAGGCTAACGGAGGTAAGCCGCATACTTCGGCAGGGCTCCACGCCGAAGCTTGGTTCAATCGGCGGACAAGGTTGATCTGTTCGATGGGGTTCGCAGCGAAGCCCCCTTCGAACACAGGGCGCCCGAGGCCGAAGGGCACACATCGGCCAGAATTAACAGGGGTCAAACAATAGCTCCAGGCACCAAGCCGAAGCCATCTTGGGCTCCTCCGGGAATGTCCAAATCACAGAAGAGACGCCTACAAAGGCTGTGGGCACAGGAGATGCGCGAGAAGGTAGCTGAGGCCGAGCATGATGCTATCTTCAAAGAGATCTGCCCTCGGCCAGCAACGAAGCAGGTATGGAGAGAGAAGCCGGTTGAAACAACCAACCTGGCTCCCAGTCCAAGCGACGACGAGGATGACATGCTGGACGATGATTACTCGCCCGTCTCCGAAGGACCCGCACCTCAGGCGATGGACATCAACGTCGTCACATTACCCACCGAGTTTGCACCACCACGGGATGAGGCCGAGGTCGCTCAATTGAACCTCGGTCCACGCAACGCTATCTTCGAGAAGCCCGAGGACTCGGCCCGCCATCTTAAGCCCCTCTATGTCAGGGTCACATCGATGGGAAGCCGATTTCCCGGATGCTCGCCGACGGTGGCGCCACAGTTAATCTAATGCCTTATTCATTGTTGATGAAACTTGGCAGGGACAAAGATGACCTGAAGAAGACTAACTTGATGCTCAACGGCTTCAACGGCGAGAGCTCCGAAGCCAAGGGAGTACTCTCTATGGAGTTGATAGTGGGCAACAAAAAGTTGCCAACAACGTTCTTCGTCATCGACGTACAAGGTAATTACAGTGTGTTACTCAGACGCGACTAGATCCATGCGAACTGTTGCATCCCCTCTACCCTACACCAGTGCTTGGTGCAGTGGGATGGCGATGAGGTGGAGGTCATCCCCACAGATACTTCGGCCCAAGTAGCTTTGGACGATGTGTCGGTTGACGTCGTCCATAACAAAGTAGAGTGTCTATCAGGTAGAGATCTTTCGGATTATGACTTTGTTATCATATCCAGAGGACGGTTTGTACTAGTGTCTATAAAGCCGGCTGGAGTAGCATGGCTATTTTTGTATTAGTAGTCATGTCTAGCAAAAATAATCTAGAATGGCTAAAGTCTCGCGTGGAGCAGTATCGGTCTAATAAAGACGGTATTGCCGAAGCCATCGTGGACTTTAGCGAAGTAGAAAAGTTAGGGCAAGGTTTTGCGTCGGCTGACCCCTTGGAGGAAGTTGATATAGGCGATGGTAGCATCCCAAGCCGACTTTTGTAAACCAACATTTACAGCCCGATGTAAAGGCTGAAGTAATAAAGTTACTTCGGTCGTATGTCGATTGTTTCGCATGGGAGTATAGCGAAATGCCGGGGCTAAGCCGTGAGCTCGTGGAGCATCGGCTGCCCATCAAGTCCGGGTTTAGGACTTATAAACAGCCTCTCCGTCGCTTTAATTCGGCCGTCTATGACCGAATTAAAGAAGAAGTGGAACGACTACTTAAAGCTGAATTTATTAGGCCATGCAGGTACGCATAATGGGTTGCTAACATTGTACCTGTAGAGAAGAAAGGGAGCGGCAAGATACGAGTATGCATTGATTTCAGGGATCTGAACAGAGCCACTCCAAAAGACGAGTATCCAATGCCAATAGCCGACATGTTGATCAACGATGCTTCGAGACACAAGGTACTAAGTTTTCTTGATGGCAATGCCGGTTACAATCAAATCTTTATGGCCGAAGAGGACGTCTATAAGACTGCCTTTCGATGCCCTGGTTTTGTCGGTTTGTTCGAATGGGTCGTCATGACTTTTGGTTTGAAAAATGCCGGCGCCACGTATCAACGCACTATAAACTTGATCTTTCATGACTTGTTAGGAGTCATGTTAGAAGTTTACATCGATGATGTCGTGGTCAAATCGGACGCTATGGGAAACCATTTAGCCGATTTGAAAGTTTCTTTCGATAGGATGCGACAGTATGGATTGAAAATGAACCCGCTTAAGTGTGCTTTTGGTGTGTCGGCGGGTAAGTTCTTAGGTTTCATGATTCATGAGAGGGGTATAGAAATTGATCTAAGAGACTTGAGAAGATTAGAAACGTTGCAGCACCGCCATGCAAGAAAGATGTGCAAAAGTTGCTAGGCAAGTTGAACTATCTGCGTTGCTTTATATCCAACTTGTCCGGCAAGATTGATGCCCTTGTCCCCATACTCCGGCTAAAAAATGAAGCCGAGTTCACTTGGGGGGCAAACCAGTAAAATTCTTTTGAAAAAAATCAAGGAATGCTTGTCATCATCGCCCGTGGTGAGAGCGCCCAAGGCCGGGATTCTGTTTCGGCTATACATCGCCGCTGAAGATAGCGTGATTGGGGCAATGGTAACCCAGGAGGTGGAGGGGAAGGAATACATCATCACATTCTTGAGCCGCCGCCTGCTATACGCCGAAACCAGGTATGCGTTTGTGGAGCAATTATGTTTATCACTTTATTACGCGTGTACCAAGTTACGCCATTATCTTCTTCCCACCACATGTGTTGTCGTTTGCCAAACCGATGTTATAAAGCACATGTTACAGAAGCCGATTCTAAGTGGAAGAATCGAAAAATGTGCTTACACGTTAATTGAGTATGATTTGGCCTACGAGCCCCTAAGAGCGATGAAAGGCCAAGTCGTAGCAAACTTTATAGTTGATCATCACATAGATGCTAGCTGGAGTAATACTATCGCTCTGGTTGAAGTAGCGCCATGGAAAATCTATTTTGATGGTTCGGCTTGCAAGAATGGCCAGGGAATTGGAGTGGTTCTCATATCACCTAATGGTATGTGCTTTGAAACCTCGGCCCGACTAGAGTTTTCTTCCACTAATAACCAAGCCGAATACGAAGCTTTGTTGCTAGGTCTTGAACTATTAGAGTCTATAGGCGCTAAGCATGTTCACGCGTACGGTGATTCATTATTAGTAGTACAACAAGTAGCCAAGAATGCTCAATGTTTTAATGGCCTACTGAATAGCTACTTGGACAAATGTCTAGACATAGTTGCTACTTTTGATGATTTCAAAATATCTCACGTGTCAAGAGAAGCCAATTCAACCGCTAATGATTTGGCTCAGCAAGCATATGGCTACCAAGTCAGGAGAGGTAAATTTTCTGTGTTGAAAAAGCCGATGTTTGATCTCACTGCCGAAGCCAGTGATGCTGGACAGGCGCACCCTTCGGGTCGAAGCCCTCAGGTCACCGATGGCCACCGCATGCCGGAGCTCCTGGATTGGAGTGCTCCGCCCACCGAGGGGTCCAGCATGCCAAAGCCTATAGTCCGAAGCCTTTCGGATGGGGAAGGCTCTCCAGGGTCCAAACCCCCCGAAGGGCTTCGGTCCAGTGCACTCCAAGCAGCCACTTGGGCTGGGCTTCGGCAGGAGCTGGAGTGGCTCGGGAGGCACCCCAAAGTCAGGGTTTTAGAAGTTTTTTCAGAAGGTGGACCAGCGAAGCCCTCTGAAATCTGTGAGGGTGATTGGAGAGTCCCAATCGTCCAGTATTTACAAGACCCTAGCCGAAGGGTTGATCGGAAGGTTCGGCGACAAGCGTTCAAATTTGTGTTGATAGACGACACATTATATCACCGAACCATCAACGGAGTGCTATTGAAATGTTTAGATCATGAGCAGTCCCAGGTGGCTACAAGAGAAGTCCATGAGGGTCTTTGTGGCACTCACCAGTCGGCCCAAAAGATGAGTTGGATGCTAAAAAGAGCGGGTTTTTATTGGCCGACTATGACCGAAGATTGTTTCAAGTACTATAGAGGGTGTGAGGCATGTCAGAAGTTTGGCAACATCCAGTTAGCTCCTGCCTCATTACTCAATCCTATTGTCAAGCCATGGCTGTTTCGAGGATGGGGTCTAGACTTCATCAGCCAAATCTACACTCCTTCCTCAAAGGGGCATCGGTTCGTGTTGATGGCGATAGATTACTTCACCAAATGGACCGAAGCCGTACCTCTCAAGAACATGACTCACAATGAGGTACACGATTTCATTTTGAAGCATATCATACACAGATTCGACATCCCTCAAACCCTCACTACGGATCAAGGTAGTTCGTTTGTTTCTAAAGAAGTGAGGGACTTCGCCGAATACTATGGCATTAAGTTGATAAACTCTTCGCCTTACTATGCTCAGTCCAATGGTCAGGCCGAGTCTAGTAATAAAACCGTGATTAAGCTTATTAAGAAGAAAATTGAAGAGTTTCCTAAAAGGTGGCATGAAGTGCTTTCCGAGGCATTATGGGCTTTTAGGATTGCAAAGCACGGTGCCACCAAGGTCAGTCCATATGAGTTGGTATATGGGCAAGAAGTCGTTCTGCCTGTGGAGGTAGATCTTGGTTCCTTAAGAGTGTTAAAGCAATACGACTTATCGGTCGACGAGTATGAGGCTCTTCTAAAGGATAATCTAGAGGAAGTGACCGATAAGAGACTAAGGGCTTTATAAGCCATAGAAGTAGACAGGAAGAGAGTAGCTAAAGCCCCTACAACAAGAAGGTTAAACCAAAATCGTTTCAAATAGGAGACTTGGTGTGGAAAACGATTTTGCCCTTAGGCACGAAGAGTCCAAAATTAGGTAAATGGTCACCTAGTTGGGAAGGTCCTTTTAGGATAGCCGAAATCGCTCCCGACAAGGCATACGTGTTGGAATCCCTAATGGCAGAGCGGTTTTGAAGAGCTTTGAATGGTAGGTACTTGAAGAAGTATTTCCCAAGTGTGTGGCAAACATCCTAAAAGTGTCGGAAAGCCGATACAAATGGTATTGTCTTCAGCTCGTTGTGCTTTTAGTTCACTAGTTCACTAAAATGCAGGGGGGCATGTGTTGATAGCAAAAAATGGCATTAATGGCTAGATAAGCCCGATGGGCCTGGCCGAGGCCCACACTGCCGAAGTTTCGGGAACCTTCGGAGGCCCACGCTACCAAAGCTTCGGCCCAAAGAGAAGGCCTCGGCGGGCCTGGCCGAAGCCTACCTCGGCAGAAATAGAGTTGGACGCGTTTCCAGCTCAATCCTTATCTCTATCCGGCCGGATTAATAGTAGATTAGATTAGAGTTAAACCCTCTATAAATAGAAGGGCCTGGCCGGTGTGGAAACCCCCCCCCCAAATACAAACCAAACCAAAGCCATGCTTTGATCGTACCTTTACTTTTACCTTTACTTTCATGTACCTCTTCGTGGGTTTGCTTGGAAGCCCTCCGTCCGCCACTACGAAATAGTGGTAAGCCTTGGTACTTCGCCCGTGAAGTCCCCGTTAATCTACGTAACAGATTGCTATCGCCTTGTTACTTCACCTATGAAGTATCCGCTAATCTGCGTAATAGATTGCTACCTTCGCTACCCGTGCAATACCTCGCAAATTCGGTCCTAAGGCCGAATTGGTACTTCGCATCATCCCTGTTGCAGGTTCGCACGTTCGGAGCCCCTTCACCGGAGGTGTTCGGAGCTGAGAGATCGGTTCCGGAGGTCCCCAGGACGTCCTTCGACAGGATCGCAGGTTTCGGCAACAGGCTTCGCCGGCACACTTCGTCGTGACAGGCTTCGCCACAACTACACCCCGCACCGAGACGAGGTTGCACCTGCGTGTGGCTTCGCGTCACCACTCTGTAATTCACTGCATCGGAGATCGCACGCCGAACCCCGCTGTTGGGAGGTGATAGCTGTGTTCAGATCTGTTTGGAGTCTACCTTCGGCCGGATCAGTCCGAACGCCGAAGCACCCTTCGGTGGAGCACTTCGCATTAGATCCGTTCGGATTCTACCTTCGGCCGGATCAGTCCGAACGCCGAAGCACCCTTCGGCGGAGCACTTCGCACTAGACGCCGAAGGTACCCTTCGGTGCACCCTTCGCATCAGACTTCGAACCAGGAGGGCTCTGACCGGTTTGCTGATTTTGACCCATTTAATCTATTTCTTTTGGCTAATTGGATTATTTCTTGTAATCTGGTTGCCTGGTGACTCCACCCCCCTTATCACTATTAAGGGTAGTCCAAACGCGGCGTCGGTGCTACGTCACGCTTAGGCCCATCTCTAAGTATCCATGCACTTTTGGATCGCCGGACTGACCCAAGTGCGGGGGCACGTTTCCGTGTCAACACCCTTCCCTTTAGTGCATTTGTCTACCATGGAAAGCAGATAATAATTCTCACACTTAAGTTTTTCAACATGCTCTCTAGCGAAGCTGAGTTGGTCCTTCAGGATGATGCAGGTGGAACATGATAGCTGCACATCCTTAAAACACTTAGCACTCTCCAATCTAGCCTTAAGTTCATCAATATGCTTATCTCTCAGATTAATGATTTCAACAAGTAAAGGACAATTTAAGAATTCATTGATGACACAAGAACTAGAATCGACCTCCAAGAGTTGCTTCTGAACATTTCCAAGTTTTTCAATGTTTTGAGCATGAATCTGACGCAACTGAGCAAGTTCATCCATAAAAACAAGACACGACTCACATTCAGCAATTTCAGACTTAGACTTCAACAAAGCAAGTTCAGTAGAAAGTGATTCAATTTTAAGCTTTAGTTCCTTTTGTTCTTTAGCAGCAAGTTTAAGCAATCTATCTTGTGAAATAATTGCATCATGTAATTCATCGTTTTGAACAAGTAACTAGTCAAGTGATAGATTGACCTCAGATGAGTCAAGCTCATCGCTACTGTGCTTGTCATTGGCCATGAAGTAGAGGCCATTTAAGTCATTTGTCTTTTCTTTATTTTCTTCATTCTTGCTTGGTTCTTCTTCATCGGAGCTTGGTTCTTCACTCGAGGTGTTGTCGATGTCACTGAGTGCAGCCACGAAAGCTCTAGCCATCCTTTTTGCCACTTTTCCTCTTTTACCTTTGAAGTATGGTTTTGTCTCTTTTCTGATATTTGTGTTCATGTTCATTCTTGGCTTTCAGTTTTGGGCAATTGGCTTTAATTTGATTAAGATCACTGCACTCAAAACACCCTCGAGAGCCTCCTCTTCTTTGATCTCTTCTATCATTGTAGAACCTTGTGAACTTTTTGACTATAAGAGCAAGCTCTTCATCGTCCAATGTGTCCACTTATTCTTTTGTGATAGAGACCAATGAAGGCAAGTCAAAACCCCCTGATAAAGCACAAACTCCAGACACACTACCTCTAGACGAGGTGCCACTGCCAGAACTAGAAACTAGTGCCATGGATTGTTGAAAAGAGTTCCCAATTCAAGAACGAGATGCCTTGGCAATCTCGGTTGACTTAAGCTTACTAAAAAGTTCATCGCATGTCAACGTATCAAATCTCACAGACTCTTCAATGCTTGAGATCTTTACTTCCCATATGATACGATCAAGAGCATAGAGAAGTTTGATCGCCCTGTCATGATCAGCGTAAGCTAGCATCCCAGTGGAGAGCAACCTATGCACTAACAATATTCCAGAAAATTCAGAGTTTCATGGATGAGTTCAGAAATTATGTGTCAACATAGCTGAAGATGCCCATTCAGATGACTCATACTCATACTCATACTTTAGCTAAAATAGAATTCTGATGCACACAACAACACTGATCTGCTAAACCTAAACCGGAGAATGGATTGGGTCCAAGTTACATAAATCAATTCATTGTTATGTCAAAAAATTCAAAAATAAAACAAAATGTGATACTGTAGAACTAATTCTTGTTGATTCCTATGTCATATCCAATATGTCTTAAAAGAAAAATTATAAAGAGACTCAAACTTTCAATATATTTTTAGAATAGAAACATTCTAAAAATATACCAAAAGGATACGCTATAAAACTAAAATACTCAAACTAAAACTAAACTCCTATTTATTGTATTTAAAACATTTAGAGAGTCGACGGTTTTTAGCAAAAACCGACCAAGCATCCCCTGATCGTCGACGACCGTCGTTAGTCTGCGAACTCGACCGCCAGTAAGTCTCTCCCGCTCTCGATCCATCGAGCCACCTTGTCACTTGAAATGGCTTCCCTTTCACTGACTCGATCGACGCTTCGTCTTGATCAACCTTCAACTCACGTCATGTTCGATCTCCATGCATACATCTGAGTCCACTCTCGACTTCGACTAACACCCTCAACCATCTGGCATTAGACTCCCCTTATAACCCTGATCCCTTGCCATCGACAGTTGACGAGTAACTCAAGCCTGCACACACGAGACAAACACAGACACACAACACATATCCAAATCACCCACACACAAACTCATGACATCACCTTGTTAATCACTCATCATTACCTTGAATCATAGTGACAAACCTCACTATGTTCCTCAAATACATCATCACCTTCTTGAGCCACTGCTTGCTGGACGCCGAGACAAGGTACATGTTTGTAGAGAGTTTTTGTTTATCACTTTATTATGTGTGTACTGTTGGGGGAAATTACTTCATTTCCGCGACTTAAAGGTTGACCCTCCGAAGGCTCTAAGGAAGTCCCGAAGATGGTCGACTAATGCTCGAAGATACGTCAGCGTGGTCGAAGGGTGCCACGATGCGAAGTTACGGAGGACCCTTCGAAAGGAGAAAGGAAGCTTCGAAGCAGGACGACGTGACTGATTGGATGCCCTGCTTATCTATCTACCCTGCAGCACTTTACCACGTATAACCTCGTTTATAATACTGAGGGTATTTGTAATATAAGGGTAAATAGGTCTATTCCTTTAGCTTTTCTCCCTATAAATACCCCCCTTTGTACCTTGTAAGAAGGATCCAGAACCAGTGGTTCAAACACATACATTCGGACCTCTTGAGTTGTTATCCTTACGGAGGCTCAAGTTTGTCCTAAAGACACAAACCTCTTGTTTGTTTGTTCTTAACTACTAAGAACCTGTTGGTGTAACTTTTACACCAACAGTTGGCGCCGTCCGTGGGGATCCAAGTTCTAAAAGCTTGTTCTCTACTGCTAACTGCACTCTGAAGAAAACTTACGGGGGGAGCCTCGGAATCCTGAGATTCCGCGCACCCTTCAGTTAAGGGCTTCTTAGTGCAGCCCGAAGGCCTTCCCTCGACCCCCCCGAGTCGTTCGAAGCCTTCCATCTCCAAGTACCCACCTCATCGACTAACCATGCCTCCGAAGCGTGGTCAGGCTGCAGGTCCCCTTCGAAGGTCCCCTCGGACCAACGGAGCCGGACCCTCAGCTAATCCGACGGCTCCTGCCGGAACCGATGGGCGTCGAGCGCCCCGGGGCCCTCTACCCCCCCCTACAATGCTTCAAACCGACTACGCAGCAAGCCGAGACCCTGAAGTTCCCTCCGACGAAGACGAAGGCCCTCCCGAGACCGAGGCTACGCAGCTAGCCAGGCTTCAGGAGGAGGTATCCAGATGGAGGCAGGAAGCCGCCGACAGACTCCGCACTCAAGCCTCCACTGAAACTCCAAGAGGGCCTCCAGACGATGGAGGCCACAACCCCCCAGAAGTTATACAAGTCCAGGAAGAGGCCGAGAATGCATCCTTCGACAATGAATCTCCACTGCACCCTGATCTACAAAGAGTGCCTTTCGACCCCAAGTTCAAGGCCTCGAAGCTGCACAAGTACTCCGGGGGGTCGGACCCCGGGGAGTTCGCCCGCTCGTACGCCCTAGCTATAGAAGCAAGCGGAGGGGTACGAAGCACCATGGCAAAATGCTTCCCACTTGCTCTCGAAGGTGTGGCACTCCGGTGGTTCTGGTCCCTAAAACCAGGATCGATCAAGTCATGGGAACTACTCAAAAAGAAGTTCGTGAGCAACTTCCAAGGCACTTTCGTGGCCCCGATGTCCACGGGAAGTTTGTTCCAAGTAAAGCAGCGGGAAGGAGAAACCCTCCGAGAATACTTTACACGTTTCGCCCACACCAAGTCACAGATCAAGGGCCTCACTACCTCTTCGGTAGTTGATGCTGCCCGAGAAGGGGTGCTGAACCCCGACCTCCTCAGCAAACTCCATCGGAAGCCGGTAACATCCGTAGCACAGCTCATGGCATACTTCGAACAATATGCCAAGGCAGAAGAAGGATGCCTTCGGCGAGCTGAGGCAGCACTACCCACCCTCCGGGAAGTCAAAAGAGAGCCAGAGGCTACCGCTCCGCCACAACCTCCACAAGACAGCCGCCCTAGCGAGTATAGGCGAGGAAAAAAGCATTTCCGTTCGGAAGTGCTAAATATTGCACCTTCAGCTTCGAAGGCACCGGCCAGTTTCCAGCAGGTAAAAAATTTTAAGGCTGGGCCGTCAGTACCTCAAGAAAGGGTGCCTGGAAGGCGCCAGAGTCATTTTTGCTGCGTGCATGGCGATAATAGAAGCCATGACACGAAGGACTGCAAGACGATATTAACCCTTCGGGGTGAATACATTGACCGAAATACCAGGAGGGGTACTTCGGACCGGGTTCCACCTGCGGCACGATCGGAGCCTGTCCAAACTGTGGCCCGAGCCGGTGCCCTCGAAGCCCCTATACGGCTACCGGTGGCCAGTATTATGCCACCACCAAGGCACGAAGATCCGCAAGACCGCGGCAAAAGAGTGGTCCTACCCATCTCCGGAGGGGGGACCCTCGGCAGCATGTCCAAGAGACAGCGCCGTGAGTACGTCCGAGAAGTTGGGCACATTGGGACTTCAAGTTCCGCTGAAGGGATGCCAGAATGGTCCCGTGTACCCATCTCATTCACAACCAGCGATGCAGTAGGGGTGAAGTTTCCCCATGCTGACCCATTAGTCATCTCTGCTGATATAGCAGGGGCTGATGTTCGGAGGATCCTGGTGGACGGTGGGAGCTCCGCAGATATACTCTTCGTTCAAGCCTTCGACCAGATGTGCATACCCCGGAAGCATCTACTCCCTGCAGCCCGGCCACTTCAAGGGTTCTCAGGACCGCCTCTCGATGCCCTCGGCCAAATAGGCCTCGAGGTTGCCTTCGGAGAGGGGCCGCTGGCCCGAGTAGAGGAGGTGATTTTCGACGTGGTGGATGCCCCCTACGCCTACAATGCTATCTTCGGACGAGGGATGTTAAACCAATTCGGGGCCATAGCTCATCACAACTACCTTTGTCTCAAAATGCCCACGCAAGGTGGAGTGCTCACTATTTCAGGAGACCAAGCTATAGCCAGAAGGACAGAATATGGCCACGGGCAGCCATTGGACCCTCGACAAGTGCACAATGTGGCGGAGAGCGCCGAAGAAGTACCAGAAGCCTTGAGCCCCCCGAAGGGATCCTCGCTCAAACCAAGCCCGGAGGGTGATGTCGAGACAAGAATAATTTCAAAAGACGACAAAGAATACCCAATAAAATTCGGCAAGGGGCTATCTCCGGAGATAACAGCCTCATTAGAAGAAGTCGTCAAGAAGAATTTAGACATGTTTGCTTGGACCGACGAAGATATCACGGGGGTCGACCGAAGCATCATCGAGCACAGTCTGCTCGTCAACCCGAAGGCCAAACCAGTGCGCCAGGGGCTCCGGAAGCTATCAACAGAAAGAGCAAGCTTAGCCAAGGCCGAAGTGGAAAAATTGTTAAAAGCTGGCATTATCAGGGAAGTGGCCCATACCGAGTGGTTGGCCAACCCTGTCTTTGTAAGGAAGAAGGATTCCAGCAAATGGCGCATGTGTATTGACTTCACATCACTAAATAAAGCATGCCCGCGAGACCCCTACCCAATGCCCCGAATAGATCAATTAATAGATTCCACAGCCGGCTCCGAACTATTAAGCTTCCTCGATGCATACTCCGGGTACCATCAAGTATGGCTGAAGAAAGAAGACGAGGCCAAGACAAGTTTCATAACTCCTTCAGGAGTATTCTGCTATGTAAGAATGCCGTTTGGTTTACGGAATGCCGGAGCCACTTTTTCTCGCTTAATAGCTAAAGCTTTAGGCCATCAGATAGGCCGCAATGTCGAAGCCTACATGGACGATATTGTAATAAAAAGTGCTCAAAAGCATCAGCATAGCATAGACTTAGATGAAACTTTTGAGAGCCTCCGAACATGTGGAGTACGCCTCAATCCCGAAAAATGTATATTCGGGGCACAAGCAGGGAAGCTGCTAGGGTACTTAGTTTCGAGCAGGGGAATCGAAGCCAGTCCAACGCAAATAAGTGCACTGCAAAGAATGGCCCCACCTGAAAATTTGAAGCAAGTACAGAAGCTAGCAGGAAGGCTAGCAGCACTCAGCAGGTTCCTGTCCAGATCGGCAGAGCGAAGCCTCCCAATTTTCAAGGCACTCAAAGGCTCCGAAAGCTTCAGCTGGACGCCGGAGTGCCAAAAGAGCTTCGAAGAGATAAAAGCCTACCTTGGAACATTATCAACCTTAACTGTTCCTCTTCCAGGGGAAACATTGCTTTTATACCTTGCAGCGACAGGGTCAGCAGTAAGCGCAGTACTAGTCCGAGAAGTCGAGCTCAAGGACAAGCTGGTACAAAACCCAGTTTATTTTGTCTCGGAAGCATTATCAGGAGCCAAGATCAGATACTCCGAGCTTGAAAAGTTTGCTTATGCTTTGGTAATGGCCTCACGAAAGCTAAGGCATTATTTCTTGGCGCATAACCTTATTGTCCCCACATCGTATCCCCTTGGAGATATGCTTCGAAACAAAGATTCCACAGGCAGGGTTGGAAAGTGGGCAGTCGAGTTATCACCCTTCGAAATCTCCTTCACAGCAAGGACGGCCGTTAAATCTCAAATTATAGCAGATTTCGTAGCAGAGTGGACTCCATCTGCAGTATGGACTCCGGAAGAACCCTCCGACGGTTTCTGGACAATATTCTCCGACGGGGCCTATCAAGCATCAGGTGCCGGAGCAGGGGCAGTAATCTTTTCACCGTCAGGACAAAAGGCAATGTACTCTGCAAGGCTTAACTTTCGAACCACTAATAACGTCGCCGAGTATGAAGGAATCTTGCTAGGCCTCCGAAAGGCTAAAGCACTCGGAGCTACAAGGATAATGATCAAGACAGATTCCCAAGTCGTCGCGGGACACATTGATAAAAGCTTCCAAGCGAAAAACCCACATCTCGCGCAATACCTTCAAGAAATCCGCAAGGCAGAATCAGCATTCAAAGGGTTTACAGTTCGAAGCATACCGCGAGCAGAAAACCAACTTGCAGATATTCTTGCGAAGGCCGCGGCAGGAGCAGTAGACCTCCCGGAGGGCGCTTTCTATGAAGAATTAGAGCAGCCAGCAGCTGACCAAGTACCCTCGTCAGAAGTAATGTGTATTGAAGCTGCGGATTGGCGAACTCCAATAATAACTATGTTGCAGGGCAACAACGACCCTCCGGAAGGCCAAGAAGCTCGAAGAGTGCAAACAAGAGCTCGCAATTACAAACTTATTGGAGAAGTACTATATAAAGCCGGGGTATGCTCACCACTACTTCGATGCATCTCTCAACCTGAAGGACAAGACATACTTCGAGGCATCCACGAGGGGCTGTGTGGAAGTCATCTAGCTCCCAGAGCACTAGCAGGCAAGACGCTTCGGCAAGGTTTTTATTGGCCAACGATCGTCAGAGACGCCGAAGACTTAGTTCGGACGTGCCAAGGCTGCCAATGGATGGGCCGAAGAAGCCATCGCCCGCCAGCTCAACTCCAAGTTATTGCCCCAGTATGGCCGATGGCTAGATGGGGCATGGACCTCATAGGCCCTTTCCCACCAGCAAAAGGCGGATTGAAATTTGCGGTCGTAGCAATAGAATACTTCTCAAAATGGGTGGAAGCAGAGCCGTTAACAGCCATCACATCAAAGAATGTGCAAAGGTTCTTCTGGCAGAATATTATATGCAGGTTCGGAGTCCCCAGAGAATTAACAGTGGATAATGGGACCCAGTTCGAAGCTGATGCCTTCCAAACATTCTGTGAGGAACTGGGCATTAAGCTATGCTTCGCAGCAGTACGACATCCGCAATCCAACGGAGCCGTCGAGCGAGCCAACGGGAATATTCTCTCCGGGTTAAATCGCCGAATCGTCGGATTAGCCAAAGGCCTATGGGTCGAAGAGCTACCCAAAATTCTATGGTCTATCCGAACCACGCAAACTAGATCAACCGGCTTCACGCCATTCAGGTTGCTCTTCGGAGACGAAGCCATGACCCCTACGGAGCTCAAAGGGGAGTCACTTCGCGTAATTCAACACGAAGACGAAGGTGATCGAGGTGCTTCAATAGACTTGTCGGAAGAAACAAGGCTTCGAGCTGTCGCCAACCTGACGAAGTACCAAGAGCACACAAAGACATGGTATGACCCAAAAGTCAAATTAACTGAGTTAAAACCAGGTCATCTAGTATTACGAAATGTAATAGCTCCGGGGAAGCTAGGAAACAAATGGGAAGGACCATATGTTATCTTACGCTCAGGTCGCCCCGGCTCGTTTAAATTAGCTAATTTAGAAGGAGAAGAGTTGAAACACGCGTGGCATGCGGAGCACCTTAAGAGATATTATGCTTAAGGCTTCCTTGTAATCACTTGTAACACTCCTTTTATAAATAAAGCTAAGGGGTTGAGATTTGTTTTGCCTTTCGAACATCAAACCCTCCGGATGGACGCATTCGGAGGTCGGTGATGCTAGCAAGAGCCAAGCATTTCTCGGAAAAACCCAAGGGGCTTGCTACGAACCATTGGTTCAGTGGCTCCGCCAACCTACGGATTCCAGGCTCCGGCTTGTTAGGATCCGTAGAAGAGTCTAAGGACTTTAAACAAAACAGAATTTCAAGCCTCCGGGTGCGAAGTATCTGTAAAAGAGCCGTAGGTGGCCAACCTACGGATTCCAGGCTCCGGCTTGTTAGGATCCGTAGAAGAGTCTAAGGACTTTAAACAAAACAGAATTTCAAGCCTCCGGGTGCGAAGTATCTGTAAAAGAGCCGTAGGTGGCCAACCTACGGATTCCAGGCTCCGGCTTGTTAGGATCCGTAGAAGAGTCTAAGGACTTTAAACAAAACAGAATTTCAAGCCTCCGGGTGCGAAGTATCTGTAAAAGAGCCGTAGGTGGCCAACCTACGGATTCCAGGCTCCGGCTTGTTAGGATCCGTAGAAGAGTCTAAGGACTTTAAACAAAACAGAATTTCAAGCCTCCGGGTGCGAAGTATCTGTAAAAGAGCCGTAGGTGGCCAACCTACGGATTCCAGGCTCCGGCTTGTTAGGATCCGTAGAAGAGTCTAAGGACTTTAAATTTTTTGTCTAACTTATCGAGGGTGACATGTGCATAATTCGAAGCATACAGGTGCTCAAGCAATCATTGTGCCTACCGAACCATTATATAAGATAAAAGCTCCGCCACCCACAAGAGGGGTAGGAGGATAGGAGTCACACAGCATGCTGTCGAAGCATTCCACATTAAAATATTATATTCATACATCAGGAAAAATTGCTATCTAGACCCAAATAAAAACGGAGGCCCTTTCGACCCCTGCGGCTACTTTGCCCTTCGGAGCTTGAAGTCTTTTTAGGCCGGGAACTTCTCTTTTTCTTCGAGGCTCGCAGCTTCTTCTGCTCCTCTTGAAGTTCGGCCCACGTCAAGAGCCTTTCGGAGCCAGCCCCGGCAAGATTTCCAGCTTGGTACTCCGAATCGGACCAGTCAACAGGCTCGGAGGACGAAGACCCCCCTTCCTGTTCTTCCTCTTTAATGTAAGACAAAACATCCCTTCGTACTTCAAGGGTAACTTCCCCCCCGTCTCCGCGAGGAACAGAAAAGCGAGAGCGGCGATAAGGCCTCAAACTCTCAAGAACTGCCCACTCCGTTCGAAGCTCGGCAGTAGTTTCCAAAAGTACGAAGTCAGGGCTCGAAGGGTATGACAGAACCTAAAAAAGAGAAGAACACCCAAGACAAGTACTGTTTATAACTTTCTCATTAATTAAACAAAGTTTACAAGACCACAGGTACACAACAGCCCTAAGCAGCTAGACCTGCGGGTCGGTTGGCGGAGCTGGGACCGAAGGCGCTGGCGAAGTCGGGAGTGGTGGCTTCGCCTGAGCCTGCTTCTGCCGGCGGGCCTCGTCGATCCAAGCCTTAGCAGCAACCTTGTGGTCCGCCTTCCATACTGATCGGAAAGCTTCCCACGCCGAAGCCACCTCCGGAGACGGCCGCAGCAGGTCATCATCCGCGAAGCCTCCAGGAGACGAACCACCAACCGGAGCAAGGGGAACCCGAAGAGTTTCGAGGTGGCGAAGAACCCCGATGCCGGCGCACTGTCCGGAGATCTCTCCGTACCGTACCCCGGAATTCTTCATCAGCGACGAAGCTACCTGGATCCTCGTCAGCTTCCGGTCGAGCGGCTCGAAGGTTGCAGCAGAAGTCGAAGGGCACATGGTGCCAAAGTACTCTAACGTACCCTGAAGAGCTTCCAAGGTACGATCAGCAGTACTAGAATTCTTTTTATCTGCTGCTTCCAGGCTTGCAACCGTTGCGTCCAACGCGGCCACCCGGAGCATCAAGGAACTCTTCTGAGCCATTACCTGGCTAAGAGCCCCTTGAAGTTCAACCATACGGCCGTTCGAAGCAGCCGCTTCTTGGCGAAGCCTCTCGACCTCCGCACGAAGAACCACTTGTTCAGCTTCGACTTCTTCGGCATGAGAGCGGAGGGCTTCAGAGGCTTCGTCAGACGCGGCTTTGGCCTTCCGCTCTTCCAAGAGTTCCTCATTCAGCCGAAGAGACCTCCCGGTAGACTCGTCGAGGGCTGTTTGAAGAGCTGTAACCTTCCGGTTGAGTCGGTTAATTTCGACCTCACTGGAAGTCGCTGCCGCTCTAGCAAGGGCGAATTGCTGCAAGGAAAACAAAGTAAGTGCTAAAGAAGCTTCGATCGTTAAAATACAACAACTGCGGTGTCTTTTTCATACCTGTAGGGCAGCCCTTTCGAGGGCCGTGTTGAGATTCGAAGCCCTGACTTCGCTTAAAGCGGAGATCAACTCCGAATTGGCAATATCCTGGCTTTTCTCAGCCAGGGGCTCCAGTAACCTTCGAAGGCCGCTCCGATGCTCCAAGAAAGGAGCCAGAAGAGGGAGCCAAGATAAGGCCCGGGTGTCGTCCTCGGCGGCCTCGTCCTCTGAGTTACCAACGGAGGGCGCTGCTTGATCAACCCGAAGGCCCAAGCTGGAAATACTCTTACCCCTCCCCGGCACGAAAGGGGGAGAGGCAAGAACATCTTGACCTTCGGCCGCCACACCTCCAGCTGGAGCCACGTTGTCGGAGGCGCCGTCAGTAGTCGAGGTTGCCACGGCCGGAGCCAATTCCGTCCCAAGGAGCACATCGTCCGCTCCGAAGGATACGTTCTCCGTCACCGGGCTCGGAGCCCCCGGAGGAGCCGGAGGGTCCGCCCGGGTGACTGTCTCCGAGGAAGTAGGGACGTCGGGCACCAACGAGGCCTCGATTCCTGAAGAGGTACCTGTTTCAGTTATCAAGGTTAATTAACATATTTTGCAGATAGCAAGCGAAGGCCGATGAAAAAAGAAAGAGCTCTGGGAAAATACCTCCAAGAGCCGCTTGGGGAAGGATCGCTGGATCCTCCAGGACTTCGTACATCCGGAGGATGTTGTCAAAATCATCCCCCGAAGTCCTGGCCTCGGTCTCGTCCGTCGGGGCCACAACCTCCGCTAAAACCCTTTCTGGTGCAGGCAAGTCAGGGGGAGAGTTTGACTCTACTTGCACGTTGACAGGCGCAGGAGGAGCCAGTAGGGTGTCGTCAGCATCCTCTTGGTTGGGGAGGTTTGTGGGGACCTCCCCCATATCTTCGTCGATCAAGAGGTAATCTTCGAAGGCCTTTGCTGTGGCACCTCCAGAGTCTTCTGTCTCTTCGGGCGTGGGGCTCCGCTCGTCCGGCGATGAAGAGGACGAAGCAGGCGTCAAGTGAGAAGGCTGCTTCACCGCCTTCTTCTGAGCGGGTTGCTTGCCGGCCTTTTTAGAGGGCTCGGCCGCTGCTTTCCTCTTGCGAGCCGCCGCTCCAGCCGGGGCGAAGTCGGGAAGCGGCGGGGGCTCCATGCCGAGGGCTCTCCACACCCTGTTCGAGCGCTCCCAACTCCCTACCAGTTCCAGCCTCTTCTGTCTCTCGGCTACCGAAGGGGCCCCGAGAATTCGCTCGGTAGCCCGGACTATGTCGTCCGGAGATAAGGCCAGAGGCGCCGCTGAAAAGGAAAAGGTATAAGAAGCATAAGTATAATTAATGTGTTCATATAAAATGATGCAGCAGGAGAAGGACGTACCTATGTTTCGGAGGTCCCCCTCCGAGGCTCGCGGGATGGAGATTGGCCAACTGGCCCCGAGGGGTGAGATCCGAAGGCCTACGAACTCTTCGGCCAGGTCTCTCATGCTCATTCGACGGGCCACAGAAACCAGCAGCCCTAGCCTCGTCGAGAGCAGGCTAGGGTTCGGAGAGATATCTGCTTCCTTCCGAAACCAAATTTCTTGAAGAGGGCCCGAAAGGGGGGAGTCTTCTCCTACTTCAGCGTAAAACCACCGAAGTATCCAATTGGTATACCATCGATCGTTTATGGCCTTCGCAGGGAAATGAAGAGCGTGCTCCCGCCGTAGCTGAAAATTGACACTACCGAAAGCCACAGTCACCTTCGAGTCTCCAGGCCCATCTTGAGGCTTCGGCTGGCAGATAGCTTCGTGGGTTGCTGCGAAGATTTCGGAGCGCCCTTCACACCCTTCCGCCCGAAGAGCCCATTCAAAGACAGCAAGGCGGACGATGGCGTTTGGAGACAACTGGGGCAGAGTAATGTGAAACATGTCTAGTACCTCTGCTAGGAAATCCACGGCTGGTAGCCCCAGGCCAGCTTCGAAGAATGCCTCGAAGACTACCACTTCTCCGCGCCGAGGCCGGGGAGTCGACTCTGTCCCAGGAACACGAGTCCTCATTCCAGCTCCCAACTTCCCATCTACTGCCTCTTCGATGGACTCCGCTGTGCTCATTGATTGCCCAATAACGAAGCTCTGGGCCATCTTCTTCTTGGAGGGCGGACGGAGCGCCCGAGGGTTCTTGGGCCAACCGCCGCCCGGGCCCCCCGCCATTATCGTGGCTGCTGATGCCGCCCATGCCTGCCGTTGCGCCATAGTGCTGGCCGCCAAAGGAGTGGTGTGGCTGGTTCTCGCCATTACGCTCAGGTGCTCGAAGGGGCAGAAGGTTGAGGGGAAAGGTGAATTGCAAGAACGGTGAATGCGGTAAAAAATTTCCAGTAATCCCTTTCTCCCCCTTTTATAACCGCACAATCTATACTGCTCTTCGAGAAGTTTCACACTGCAGGTTCGGCTTCCGACGCTGACAGGTGGGGTTGGAAAGTGAAACGGCGTGCAACCATCGAAGAAATCGACCGTTACTTCTTTTTTACAGAGGGTAACGGCTATTTGCGTCGTAACGGTCATATTGACGGCACCCCACGACGTCCACACTTCGTAACCGCCCGTACAACGTTCACGCTCCGTAACTGCTCTCGTAGCACTCATGCTCCGAAGCCAGGCTGCTCCAGGGAGTTTTCCTCACTATGCCAAAATTCGGAGACGAACGTTTTAAAATATTGGACTTAATATTCCGAGCTAAATCATAGTATCTTCGCATTTTCTTCAAGTCAGGAACTAAAAATGTTCCTTTCGTATACTGCCTTCTTTCTAAAAAATAGGTTATCTACAGAAAGGCGTATTCGAGGGGCTACTGTTGGGGGAAATTACTTCATTTCCGCGACTTAAAGGTTGACCCTCCGAAGGCTCTAAGGAAGTCCCGAAGATGGTCGACTAATGCTCGAAGATACGTCAGCGTGGTCGAAGGGTGCCACGATGCGAAGTTACGGAGGACCCTTCGAAAGGAGAAAGGAAGCTTCGAAGCAGGACGACGTGACTGATTGGATGCCCTGCTTATCTATCTACCCTGCAGCACTTTACCACGTATAACCTCGTTTATAATACTGAGGGTATTTGTAATATAAGGGTAAATAGGTCTATTCCTTTAGCTTTTCTCCCTATAAATACCCCCCTTTGTACCTTGTAAGAAGGATCCAGAACCAGTGGTTCAAACACATACATTCGGACCTCTTGAGTTGTTATCCTTACGGAGGCTCAAGTTTGTCCTAAAGACACAAACCTCTTGTTTGTTTGTTCTTAACTACTAAGAACCTGTTGGTGTAACTTTTACACCAACATGTACCAAATTGCATCACTATCTTCTCCCTAGTACATGTATTGTTGATTGTCAAACCGATGTCATAAAATACATGTTACAAAAGCTGATTCTAAGTGGTAGAATCAGAAAGTGGGTGTTGACGCAGAAATGCGCACCCGCACTTGGGCCGGTTCGACGTCCAAAAGTATCTCAGCGATACCGATACCGCATTCCGACTACCCTAAATAGTGACAAGGGATTTGGAGTCACCAGGCAATTAGATAAATAATTAATATTTTAATCCAATTGGCTGAAAGTATCAATAATAATGTAAACAGAAATAAAATGATCAAAATACCTAGAATCGGCCAATTCAGAGGCCGATTCGGTCTTACGGCAGAGATTGGCTCGAAGGGTCCATAGGGCACCTTCGGCCTCAGGCCCGGTCAGACCGTTGGTACAACCTCGGTCGGACCGTGGTGCTGCAAAGGGGCTTCGGGCGATGTCCCGAAGGCTGATCTGAAGTGTGGCTCTCGACGGTCTGACCGGTGAAGTATCTCCGGTCGGACCAGCTGTGCTACCCCGGTCACACCGGGCGAAGGGATCTCCGAATGCTGGACTTCGAACGTGCGAAGATCCAGTGCGTGGGACTTTGACGATTAGGGCTTGGGCAGGCTCAGACTTTGGCTTCAGCACGCGTGGTGTGGAGGGTCCTGGATGGACCGGCAGAATGCCATCGGTCTGACCGGCTAATGCTGACAACGGCGTGACGTGGTCCAGTAAGACCATGGTCTCAACGCCGGTCGGACCGAAGTAACAAATCGGATCTGCCAAACCTCGGTACTCCTAGCAAACAATCTTCAATTGCCTCCAAACTTTGCAGGGGAGTTTCGTGAAGACAATTACCCTACAAAACAACAAGAAAACGACGGCAATTCGGTCTCGGGACCGAATCACCAGTAAAAGTCGATAAACACGATAAAAAACCCGTACGGGGGTGAAATAGAAGGTTTTCAGATCAAACCTACAAAGAGCTCGCGGTAACGTGGTGAAGCACAATCAATTTACTGATCAAATTGATGAAGTTCTACTGCTAGGGTAAAAGCAATGCATGGGCGAAAAAGTAATACGATTCAAAAGTAAGGCATTATGATGATCTGTGTTTAGATGCCATGAATTGGCCTTGCCCCTTGGTATTTATAGGGGGTGGGCTGGTTTATCTGGCACCCAAGATGAGTAATTTTCGGCCAAAATCGTTAGGATATGATTAGGGAATCAAAACAGCCGAAAACTACTATTGTATCCCTAATCCCGAACGATGGCCGGTCTGACTGGACCCATTGGGCCGGTCTGACCAGGCCTACTTGGCCAATTTGACCGGCCTACTATGGCCGGTTAGACCGGACTTTGCCAGCTCTATCACATTTTCGGTCAAACGTACCGTCTTCTGGTATTTTGCACATTTTAACCATTAGTGACATTTTTGGGTATAAACAGTGGGCTTATGCTTTAATTGAGTACGATTTAGCTTATGAACCTCTAGGGGCCATAAAAGGTCAAATCGTCGCTAATTTATAGTTGATCACCACGTAGATATCAATTGGAGTAACAGTGTCGCTCTAATTGAAATAGTGCCATGGAAACTTTATTTTGATAGTTCGGTTTGCAGAAATGGCCAGGGTATTGGAGTGGTTCTCATATCACCTAGTGGCATGCGTTTTGAGACCTCGGCCCATTTAGAATTAATCAAACCGAATATGAAGCTTTATTGCTAGGACTCAAATTGCTAGAATCCATGGGTATTAAAAATATTCATGCATATGGTGATTCTCTGTTGGAAGTACAACAAGTAGCTAAAAGTGCTCAATGTTTTAATGCCTTGCTAAACAGTTACTTGGATAAATATTTATACATAATTGCTACTTTCGATGATTTCAAAATTTCCCATGTGTCATGAGAAGCCAATTCAATTGCAAATGATTTGGCTCAGCAAGCATCTGGCTATCAAGTCAGGAGAGGAAAATTCTCTGTACAGGAAAAGTCAATGCTTGGTCCTACTACCGAAGCCAGAGACTTCACGCGGATGCGAGATTCGTTGGACCCTCTGAATCAGACCCCTCTGACCATTGAAGGGTGTTGCGTGCCGGAGCCCTCGTGCCAAAGCCAGTCATCTACCGAAGGATCCTGCATGTCGAAGCCCTCACGCCGAAGCCTTCTGGGCAACAGAAGTCTTCGCACACCAAACTCCTCCGGTGGAAGATTTCAGTCTGATCGGCTCCACATGGCCAATCCGGTCAGCCTTCGAAAGAAACGAGAAAGACCTGGGGGGCACTCCATAGTTAGCAATTTAGACAATACTCTAGGAAAGGAGTTAGCAAACCCTTCGGATGTCCATAAGGATGATTGGAGAATTCCAATCGTCCAGTGTTTAAGAAATACCAATCAAAGGATTGATCGGAAAGTTCGGCGACAAGCATTTAAATTTGTGTTACTAGATGATGTATTATACTGCCAAACTATTGATGGAGTACTCTTAAAGTGCTTAGATGCCGATCAATACAAAGTAGCTATAGGAGAGGTCCATGAGGGGCTTTGTGGCACTCATTAGTCGGCCCAGAAAATGAGCTGGATGCTCAAAAGAGTGGGTTTTTATTGGTCGACTATGACTGAGGATTGTTTGGGTTAATTTTTTCCGTACCATTACAATTTTCACGGTTTGCCAATATGCCATTGGTGTGTCACTGACAAATGGGGGCCGCCACAGGCTTTGACAGTGGCATATAGGCAATTTCTCAAAATTATAATGGCATGTGAGTAATTTTCCCTTATTTTAAATACTATAGAGGGTGCGAAGCATGTCAAAAGTTTGGTAATATTCAGTTAGCTCCTGCATTTCTACTTAATCCTATTATCAAGCCATGGCCATTCCAAGGTTAGGGTTTGGACTTTATCGGCGAAATTCATCCTCCCTATTGAAAAGGGCATCGGTTCGTACTAATGGCGACAGACTACTTCACCAAATGGACCGAAGTCGTGCCTCTCAAGAACATGACTCACAATGAAGTAACTGATTTTATCTTGAAACACATTATACATAGATTTGGTATTCCCCAAATTCTCACTACAGATCAAGGTACTTCATTTGTTGCTAAGGAAGTGAGAGACTTTGCCAAATTTTATGGTATTAAGTTGATAAAATCTTCACCATATTATGCTCATTAAGCTCATTAAGAAGAAAATCGAAGAGTTCCCTAAAAGGTGGCATGAAGTGCTTTCAGAAGCATTGTGGGCATGTAGAGTTGCAAAGCACGGTGCTAACAAAGTCAATCCATATGAGTTAGTATATGGACAAGAAGTCGTTCTACCAGTAGAGGTGGATCTTGCCTCTTTGAGATTTCTTAAGCAAGATGGCTTATTGGTCGATGAATATGAAACTCTTTTAAAAGATAATTTAGAAGAAGTGACCGATAAGAGGTTGATGTATTTAGAAGCTACAGAGAAAGACAAGAGAAGAGTAGCTAAAGTCTACAATAAAAGAGTTAAGCCAAAATCGTTTCAAGTTGGTGATTTGGTTTGGAAGACGATTTTGCCCTTAGGCACTAAGAGCCCCAAATTTGGTAAATGGTCGCCTAGTTGGGAAGGCCCTTTCAAAATAGCCGAAATCGCTCCAAGTAATGCATATGTGTTAGAATCTCTACAAGGAGAGCGGTTTCAAAGAGCTTTGAATGGCAGGTACTTCCCTAGTTTGTGGCAAAGCGCTTGAAAGTGTTGAAAGGATGATATGGAAGGTATCGTCCTTAGCCCGTTATGCTTTTAGTTCACTAAAAGGTAGGGGGCATGTGTTGATAGCAAAAAATGGCATTAACGGTCGAGATTGTCAAAATATCAATTTTGGTAATTTGGGCCAAAAATACACAAGACCTGGTACAGGTCGAAACCTTATAGGGCCGAAGGTCCATCAAACATTGGGCTTCAGAGGCCTTTTAGCGGCCTGCTAGATTTGGCCCGAAGGCCCTTCGGAGGCCTGCCTCGCCGAAGCTTCGGCCTGAGGAGCAGGCTTCGGCAGGCCTACCGAAGGCCCACTTTGGGCTGGCTTCGGAGATAGAGTTTGATGCTGATTCTGGTTGTTTTTATACCTAAACTTGATTAGGCCGAATCTTATCAGATTAGAATTAGAGATAAGAATACTAGCCCCTATAAATATAGGGGTGAGGCCGGTTCATCATCCCCCCGACACAATTCAACCACAAAGCCCTAGCTTTGAACCGTATTTACCTTTCTTTACTTTTTTGCACAACCTTTGTGGGTTTGCCTAGAAGCCCTCCGCCGGCCACATCGAAATAGTGGTAATCCTTGTTGATTCGATTGTGAAGTACCCATTAATCTACGTAATAGATTGATATCACCTTGTTGGCTCACCCGCGAACCATCCGTTAATCTACGTAGCAGATTCCTACCTTCGTTTCCCTACGGCAACACTTAGTAAATTCGGTCTTCAGGCCGAATTGGCACTTGATCTCTATTCTGTTGCAGGTTTCACAGTCGGAGCCCTCTTCGCCAAAGGTTTCTGGAGCTAGGAAACTAGTTTCGGAGGCTGCCAAAACACCCTTCGGTGGAACCCCGCATCGTCAGCCTGTGCCGGATCCGTCAGGCTATTGTCGGTCTGGTACCGGAGCCACTCCGCATCAGGGTTGCTTTGCGCTGGGGTCATGTCAATATGCACCGCATGAGGCTTTGTGACGCCAACACTCTACACCAGACAAAGTGACGCCAGCACGTTGCGTTGGATTTTCGTCGTGTAAGAGACCTTGCACCGAACCCTGTCGTTTGGATGTGATTTTGCATCAGAGATCTATTCGGAATCTGCCTTCGGCCAGATCGATACGAACGTCGAAGGATATCTTCGGTGCACCCTTCGCATCAGACGTCGAAGGCCCCCTTCGGTGACCCTTCGCATGGTAAACTCTGTACCAATCAGGCTCCGTTCAGCCAGTTGGATTATTTTATCTATATATTTCGGCTAATTGGATTATTTCCGTGTGATCTGATTACCTGGCAACTCCAGCCCCTTGCCACTGTTAAGGGTAGTCGGAACACGACGTTAGTGTTGTGTCACTCTTAGGCTTGTTCCTATGTATCCGCACACTTTTGGATCGTCGAACTGACCCAAGTGCGGGGGCACATTTTCGTGTCAACACATATGCATGACTTTTATGCTTTAAAATTGAAAAATGATCACCATTGCTTTTGGTAACTAGCATGTGTAGGTTGAATGCTTTTGCTATCTCTTACATGCCTGGTAGCTAGTTCCTTACTTAGATGCAGATATGCAACTTGGACATCTATATGCTTTAACATGGAAAATATGTTATAAAGTGAAAAAAATCAGAAAAATTAAAAATCCATGCCTTTTATGCTTAATTGAAAATATCCAGGTGTATTTGCTGTGTCCTATTGCATTGTCCTGGACTGCTTACCATAGCACTTTTGTATGAACTAGGATGATTAGAGAATTCCAATCGTCTAGTGTTTAAGAAATACCAATCAAAGGATTGATCGGAATGTTTGGCGACAAGCATTTAAATTTGTGTTACTAGATGATGAATTATACTGCCAAACTATTGATGGAGTACTCTTAAAGTGCTTAGATGTCGATCAATACAAAGTAGCTATAGGAGAGGTCCATGAGGGGCTTTGTGGCACTCATCAGTCGGCCCAGAAAATGAGCTGGATGCTCAAAAGAGTGGGTTTTTATTGGTCGATTATGACTGAGGATTGTTTGGGTTAATTTTTTCCGTACCATTACAATTTTCACGGTTTGCCAATATGCCATCGGTGTGTCACTGACAAATGGGGGCCGCCACAGTCACTGACAGTGGCATATAGGCAATTTCCGAAAATTATAATGGCATGTGAGTAATTTTCCCTTATTTTAAATACTATAGAGGGTGCGAAGCATGTCAAAAGTTTGGTAATATTCAGTTAGCTCCTGCATCGCTACTTAATCCTATTATCAAGCCATGGCCATTCCAAGGTTAGGGTTTGGACTTCATCGGCCAAATTTATCCTCCCTATTGAAAAGGGCATCGGTTCGTACTAATGGCGACAGACCACTTCACCAAATGGACCGAAGCCGTGCCTCTCAAGAACATGACTCACAATGAGGTAACTGATTTTATCTTGAAACACATTATACATAGATTTGGTATTCCCCAAATTCTCACTACAGATCAAGGTACTTCATTTGTTGATAAGGAAGTGAGAGACTTTGCCAAATTTTATGGTATTAAGTTGATAAAATCTTCACCATATTATGCTCATTAAGCTCATTAAGAAGAAAATCGAAGAGTTCCGTAAAAGGTGGCATGAAGTGCTTTCAGAAGCATTGTGGGCATGTAGAGTTGCAAAGCACGGTGCTACCAAAGTCAATCCATATGAGTTAGTATATGGACAAGAAGTCGTTCTACCAGTAGAGGTGGATCTTGCCTCTTTGAGATTTCTTAAGCAAGATGGCTTATTGGTCGATGAATATGAAACTCTTTTAAAAGATAATTTAGAAGAAGTGACCGATAAGAGGTTGATGGATTTAGAAGCTACAGAGAAAGACAAGAGAAGAGTAGCTAAAGTCTACAATAAAAGAGTTAAGCCAAAATCGTTTCAAGTTGGTGATTTGGTTTGGAAGACGATTTTTGTAACACCCCAAGAATTAAAAGAAAATAAAATAAAAGAAAAATATTATTAAAGACATTTCTGAATTTATTTATTAAAGAAAAACCCTAAAAGAGCCCTATTAAAGCCAAACAGGGAGAAATATTCAAAATTTGGACTTGAAAAATTTATGGGATAAACTAGAGGCCAAAATATAATTTTAGGAATTTTTACAAATTTTTACCCACAATGCTTCAATCCTTAAACAAATATATGAATTACTGTAATTATTTTAAATCAGAAAACAATTTAAATTCTAAATGGGCCTCAACCCTCAATCTGCCCCAAGCCCGGCCCAGTCCGACCGCCAGCCACCGACAGGTGGGACCAACCTGTCGGCGCTCGCATCCCCTCTCTCCTCCCCACGCCCGTCCCCCGCCTGGCCCACCCGTCAGCCACCCATGGCCGTCCCTCGCTCTCTAGTCACCGGGGCCCATCTGTCGGCCTTTCCTTTTCTACTTCGCCCGCTGACAGGTGGGGTCCACCTGTCAGGACCTTCGTCCCCGATGGAAGGGTATCGCTCCCCTTTCCTTCCGGCGACCCCCTTTCCTTCCCTCGCCGCCGGCCGCCCCGATCCTGCTGGATCTACCTCGGACACCTTTCCCCGGACCCCCATGATCCCTTTCCACCGATAGGCCACGCGTTTTGGTGATTATGGTAGCCGAGCCAAGGGAATGGAACCCTCGCCGGAGCAGGATTCGGTTTCCTTCCATTTGGTCGCCGCCGATGACCCTATAAAAACCCCCCAAGCTCCGCCTTCATCCCACACCGTCTTAGCGCCAGCCTGTGCGATCCAGAGCGCCACCGCCCCTCCTCTCGGGATCCCCCTCTATTTCAACTCCGGCCGCCGCTCGCCGATGACTCCGTCCTCCCCCGCCGTAGCCACCACCACCATCGGGACCATCATCAACTGCCCGTCCTCGGCCACCCCTCTGTTGGCCGTGGAACCCGCCAAATCGCCGTCGCCGTCGAGCTCGCGAGGACCCCCTTCGTCTACCCCTCGCCGCCGATCGTCATCCGTCGTCCTCCGTCGCCACCGCAGGTATTGTCGTGATCGCCGTCCTCCCCTCATTCCATTTTAGCCAAAACCTAGGCCCCTAGGCGCTCGCCACCGCCGTCGCCACCGCGCCCGAGGGCGCCGTCACCGGAGACTAAGGGTAAAGTACCCTCGTCGCCACGTGCCGTGCCGGATGGCCCCTTGGCCGCACGATTGCGATCGAAGGGCTAGGATTAAATCCCTTCGGGATTTAATCCAGGCCCTTGATCTGGACAAAGAGGTATTGAGGCCTCTCGGCCGTTGATCGTCACTTAACCCGTCCGCACGATCTGGTGCGTCCACGCGTACTGGTTCGGTGCGATTTAATCCTGGCCGTCCACTCTCATTTAAACGAACCCGCCTCGCTCCCGACCGCCGGATCCAGATCCAACGGCCCTCAATCATTCGGTCCACGCACACAGTGGCCCAGTCCACCGTGGGCCTAGCTCACCGTGGACCAGAACCCATTTTCCAGTTTAAATAAAATTCCAGAAATTGATTTAAACTTTGAAAATTCATAACTTGCTCATTTTAACTCCAAATTTCACCATTCTAATTTTGTTAAATTCAGCATTTTATTCTCTACACATTAATGCCATAAAAAATATGTTAATATTGCCCAAAACAATCTTATTAATTAAATGAATAAAAACCCCTTAGGGATAAAATTATTAATTCAGAAAATAAATTAGGAAAAAACATTAAAATATAAGCTTTACTGTTTTTCACCAAACTTCAAAATATTAAAACCTTAATTCACCCATAGACATGTAAGTTTATTATTTGGTGGACTTTTATCTGTTTATTGAATGTATTGTTTATCTTTCCGTAACGAGAACACTACGAGTTCGTCGAGGAGCCGAAGTTTTATCCAGAGGTTCCACCTTCCCCATTTGCTGAGCAAGGCAAGTCATCGACCCTCCTATGGAAATAGTTGATCATCTTTGAGCCCATGTTTTAATAAATTATCGCTATAACTCATAGGATAATATTGCATTAGTCCAACATCAAGCCCTACACTTATATTTATTAGATCCCCGTCCTTGTGTGCAAACTCAAGCCATGCTTATTGAGCCTTAACTCCTTGTCACTCTACAAATATTATATTAGCTAGTGCCCAATGTACCGGCACAACTGCTATAGGATAAAAGAAATGAGTCATAGATAGAACGATTCTACTATATGAAATTTCCTCGTTATTCTTGTCTCTGGACTCTGTTGGAGTTGGCTATGTTATAAGTATGGTGGGTTCCGGGTGTAAGCTAGGGCATTGGTTGGTCGCACCCAGGGCACTATAAGGACCGGTCTGCGGGATCTGTTGCAAAGCACTTCCGTACCAACCACAAGTCTAATGGGTAAGTCCTAACTGGAAGTATGGAACAATCCGACTCGATGCACCATAGTGGAGGGGGCAAGGGGCAACCTATGGGTGACTTGTACCGACGTGGCTCAAGGGGGGTATGGTGAGGCTCGATGCGTCGAGACACGATACGAAACCCATAAGAGGGTGCTGTCGGGTCGAGGAGGACCATATGGAAGGTTTTGGAATGAGTTCCCATGGAATGGGTCATCTCGTTACACTTTGGTGTAAGTGGTGAGTGTGTGCCTTGTGGGTATAGTGGTACATCTCTGATCAGAGTATTTAATCTTTTCGAAAAGTCGAGCCCACGGTCAAGGGCGGGTTATGTGACTACTCGTAGTTAGTTTACTGTTGTTTGAATGGTTGAGTTATTCATGGCATGTAAGGACTGTTGAGCGAGGTGGGGCTGACTGTACCCCTCGAGTTAGAAGATGATGATGCATACGCATGTTTACATTTCAGTACTAATAACTTGCTCACATTTAATTGCTTTACAAATTATGCTCTTCCGCAAAATTAGCCACTATCTCCCTTGTTATTACCTTGCATTATATTTGCATTCGGTGGCTTGCTGAGTACGTTTGTACTCACCCCCGTTAACTTACACCACCAGTGCCCATCTACTACGAGGAGGATGAAGGTCTGGAGTAGCGACCCAGTCAAGGCGAGACTGGAAGGAGGCGTTCATCTAGGACCCTTTATTTTATTAGTTTCTCTTCACCTTTATTCACTTTTGTACTAATGCGGTCTACGAACCATGAATGATTGCTCGTATTGTACGTGGTCGCATGATGAACGTCTTGTTTTTATTGATTTTCTATGGAATTTCAATAAAAGTCCTGATTTATTAAATCGGGGCGTGACAAGATGGTATCAGAGCCGACTTGACTGTAGGAAGCCAAACGGACCTGACCTTAGGACTTATATTAATCCTAATTTCTTACAAAATTACTTACCCTCTCATCTTCTAGAGTTTCACCAAAAAATTTCTCTCTTTTGTAGATGCCGGTCCATACCATGAGCGGGAACCTTCGCGATGAGGCCGGATTCATCCGCGAACTACGCATGCTCGTCGGTTTCCTCGGATTTGAGCACGAGCCGATGTTCCATGGAGTCTTCCCTGATGAGGAAGAGAGCTACTGTGAGGTCACCATCGTAGTCCAGCCCTCCCCTCAGATAGCCCACACCTATCGAGGTGGAGGACCTACCTTCTTGGTAGCCAGCCAGCGCACCGCCCTCCAGGCCCTCACTGAGCTCCGGATGATCCACGATAGTGAGCTCTATGATACGGATTATCGCTTTGTGCCCCTTTGCACTCCAGGGAGTCCCCACAGCATCTACGTGAGCACGCTCTCCCAGCGCCATTCTGCGATTGGACACACCGTACGTTTATTGGAGGCAATGGATGATCTCCACTACGAGGCACTACAGGATGCCAATGGACAGCGCGACACGATCGATTTTTACCGACACTCTTTCGAGGATCTGAACCACGAGAATGGAGATCTTCGTCACCGTATCCAGCAGGGACACCGATTGGCTGCCGAGGCCGAGGAGCTGCGACGCCAGAATGAGATCCTACGACAGCGTGTTGCCAACAACCCTCAATTCCGCCATCAGATTGAGGAGTTGAAAAATGATATCGAGAAGATCGCACCCCTTCCGCCCCGCAAGGAGAAATCACTTCGGATCCCCACCGTGAGGCCTAAGAGGATTTCCCGCAGTGCGCCACCCGCCGGACCCTCCAGCTCCACGACCCCGACCATCTCCATCGAGCCTGTGGTCGAGTCATCCCCTGAGCTGCCTTAGACGTAGTTATTTCGATTGGTTGTTTTCTTTTATTGTTTTGGATTGTATTGCCACTCATGTCAAATATAAGGCATGAGTGAATAATTAAATGAATAAATGTAATCGCAAGAACGATATTTTGAAATAAAGCGTAATATTAATTTCCTCTAAGAAAGTGCTATATGCTTTGGAAACTTCAGGATGACCAACACTCAAGGCTCCGACGTCCCTCAGAACGGAGGGGAGAACGACAACTTGCCACAGTGGGGAGAGACTGGGCAGAGGTAAGCCCCAGTCGCCAACCACCCCACTCTGGCCGAGATGATGGCCACTCAGAACCAGTTGGTCGCTGCCCTATTGAACCAGATGCAGCAACAGCAGCAGCAGATGCAAGAGCAGCAGGCTCAGTTCTTCCGCCTCCACCAACAGCCCGAGCTGCCTCGCCCCGCCACTCTAGCTCCTGCTCCAGCCTCTCAGCTCTCGGAGTTCCTCCGAGTCCGCCCACCCACCTTTTCGAGCACTACCAACCCTATGGAGGCTGGGGATTGGTTGAGAACAATCGGGAAGAAGCTAGACCTGCTGACCTGCACTAAGTAGGAGAGGGTGGCTTTCGCCGCCCACCAGCTCCAGGGTCCCGCCGCAGAGTGGTGGGACAATCTGCGCGAGACCTTGCCCGAGGGACACGTCCATACTTGGGCGGAATTCTCTGCTGCCTTCCATGCCGCTCATGTCCCCGACGGCATCATCGCCCAGAAGCAGCAGGAATTTCGGGACCTGCAGCAAGGGAGTAGGACCGTTACTGAGTATCTGCACGAGTTCAATCGACTGGCTCGGTACGCGCCTGAAGAAGTCCGTACCGACACGTCCCGGCAGTCGAAGTTCCTCCGGGGACTAAAGGATGAGTTGTCCCTTCAACTCATTTCCGGGGATTACGCCAACTTTCAAAAGTTGGTAAATAAAGCTATCATTCAGGAGACCCAGCAGAATAAGGTCAACCTGAAGAAGAAGAGGATGATTGCCTTTAGGCAGAACCAGGGCATGGCCCAGAGGCCTCGTTTCACCCCTCCCCCATCAGCGCCACAATACCACCCTCGCCCAGTGTATCGTCCGGCGCCACCAGCCGCCAACGCCAGAACTGGACAGCCTCGCCCCGCTCCCACCGCACCAGCCGCACCACCCGCCCCGGCAAAGAAGGCGGAGATTCTGCGTGACAAGCACGGCAAGCCCGTGGTATGCTTCAACTGCCGCCAGGAGCGGCATTATTCCCACCAGTGCCCCCACCCCAAGCGCGCTCAAGGAGTTGCATCGAACCCCGCCATCCGCGCCCGCATCAACCATGTCACTGCTGAAGAAGCCCAGGACACACCAGAGATTGTCATAGGTAAGTTCATGGTACATTCCGCACTTGCAGTGGTTTTATTTGACAATGGAGCTACGCACTCCTTCATATCAACTACTTTTGTGGAAAAGAACAACCTAAACATAAATGAACTACCGAGAGTCGTGCTAATAGCCACCCCTGGGAAGCAAACTCTAGCCCTATCCTATAGCCCAAAGGTATGGATAGATATCCACGACACCATATTTTGGGCCGACCCCATCATAATAGAATGCCAAGGCTTGGACCTCATTCCCGGGATGGATTGGCTCAATAAACACCAAGGAGTAATAAGATGTGCCCGGAGACAAGTCACGGTGACCAGTGAAGAAGGGACTGCCGTCACTTTTCAAATGCCAAGCTTGAAGTTTGGAAGATCAAGACTACATCAGATTACCTTGGAAGAGATACCGTTAGTCTGCGAGTACACGGACGTATTTCCGGAGGATTTACCAGGGATGCCACCCAAGAGGGACATCGAGTTCCGAATTGATTTGGTGCCCGGGACCACCCACATTTACAAGCGACCATACCGGATGGCCGCCAATGAGTTAGCTGAGGTGAAGCAGCAGTTGGAGGACCTTGAGAAGAAAGGCTATATCAGACCTAGCACATCTCCGTGGGGTGCCCCGTCATCTTCGTTGAGAAGAAAGAAGACAAGGCTAAAAGCATGTGTGTGGATTACCGAGCTTTGAATGAAGTAACCATCAAGAACAAGTACCCGTTACCCAGGATCGATGATCTTTTTGACCAGCTGAAGGGAGCTACGGTATTTTCTAAGATAGACCTGCGGTCCGGATATCATCAGTTAAGGATTCGAGAAGAGGATATACCCAAGACAGCTTTTACCACCCGTTATGGATTATATGAGTGTACCGTTATGTCCTTTGGATTAACCAACACCCCTGCTTTCTTTATGAACATGATGAATAAGGTGTTCATGGAATATTTGGACAAATTCATCATGGTCTTTATAGATGACATCCTCATTTATTCCAAGGATCAGAAGGAGCACGAGACTCACCTACGGTTAACCTTAGGAAAGCTAAGGGAACACCAGTTATACGCCAAGTACAGCAAGTGCAAGTTTTGGACGGCGGAAGTAAAGTTCCTTGGACACATTATCTCTGCACAAGGCATTGTCGTAGATCCTACCACCGTGGAAGCAGTTACAGATTGGTTGCCACCCACCAACGTATCGGAGATACGAAGTTTCCTGGGTTTAGCGGGGTATTATCGGAGGTTTATCGATAATTTTTCCAAGATAGCCAAGCCGATGACCAAGTTATTACAAAAGGGAGAGAAGTTTGAATGGACTCCTGAATGCGAGGAAAGTTTCCGCACCCTCAAGACTCGGCTGGTGTCAGCACCCATACTGACCCTACCAGATATCCGGAAGGACTTCCATGTTTATTGCGACGCATCTTGCCAAGGATTGGGATGTGTTCTCATGCAAGACAGAAAGGTTATTTAATACGCCTATCGTCAGTTGAGACCTCATGAGATAAATTACCCGACCCATGACTTGGAATTGGCCGCTGTTGTGCACGCCCTGAAGATATGGAGGCATTACTTGGTTGGAAACCGCTGCGAAATCTTTACAGATCACAAGAGCTTGAAGTATATCTTCACACAGCCAGACCTCAATCTGAGGCAAAGACGATGGTTGGAATTAATAAAGGACTACGACTTAGGTATTCACTACCACCCCGGAAAAGCCAATGTGGTAGCTGATGCATTAAATCGTAAGGGATATTGCACCACCGTCATAATTCAGGATCACGCGCCCTTACTCTATAAGGAGATGGAAAAGCTAAACCTTGGGTTAATCACAGGAGCATATCTAGCCACTTTGGAGACCCAACCAGTTCTATTTGTGCAGATCCGTGAGGCTCAGTTGGAAGACCCGGATATAGCTGCCATTAAGAAGAACATGGGGCAAGGTAAAGCCCCAGGATTTTCAGAGGACGAGAATGGCACCATATGGTTTGGAACCCGAATATGTGTGTCGGATAAACCGGAGATAAAGACCCTTATCCTAAGGGAAGCCCATGACACTTTATACTCCATCCATCCCGGAAGTACCAAGATGTACCAGGACTTGAAGGAACGCTATTGGTGGGTTAGCATGAAGAAAGAGATTTCTCAGTTCGTCGTAGAGTGTGACACATGCAGAAGAGTAAAGGCAGAACATCAGAGACCTGCAGGATTGTTACAGCCACTTAAAGTGCCTGAATGGAAATGGGAAGAAATCGGAATGGACTTCATCACCGGACTCCCAAAGACCCAGCTTGTGTATGATTCTATTTGGGTAATCATCGACCGGCTCACGAAAGTAGCACACTTCATAGCCGTTAAGACGACCTTCAGTGGCCCTAAGCTCGCAGAGTTGTACATGGCCCGCATTGTGTGTCTTCATGGAGTGCCCAAGAAAATAGTGTCCGACAGAGGAGGTCAGTTTACCTCTCGTTTTTGGAAGAACCTTCAAGAAGAGATGGGGACGAGACTGAACTTCAGCACTGCTTACCACCCTCAGACAGATGGACAAACTGAAAGGGTGAATCAGATATTAGAAGATATGCTACGGGCATGCGTCCTAGATTTTGGAGCAACTTGGGACAAGAGTTTACCATACGCTGAGTTTTCGTACAACAACAATTATCAAGCTAGCCTTCAGATGTCCCCGTTCGAAGCCCTATATGGACGAAGGTGTAAGACGCCTCTACTTTGGGATCAAACCGGCGAATTCCAAGTATTTGGAACTGACATCCTTCGAGAAGCTGAAGAGAAGGTACGGATCATCAGAGACCGGCTCAAGACAGCCCAATCTCGCCAAAAGAGCTATGCAGACAATCATCGTCGAGATTTAGCCTTTGAATAGGGAGACCATGTCAACCTCCGTGTCACACCCCTCCGTGGCACTCAACGGTTTAACATGAGAGGAAAGTTGGCCCCTCGATATGTTGGACCATTTCCCATTATTTGACGCCAAGGCGAAGTTGCTTATCAGTTGGAACTGCCACCCTCATTGACCAGAGTGCATGATGTGTTTCATGTGTCTCAACTAAAGAAGTGCCTTCGCATCCCGACAGAGCAAGTGGACCTGCAACAGTTGGATGTTCAAGAAGATTTGACCTACGTGGAAAAGCCCGTCAAGATACTGGAAGTCAAAGAAAGGACCACCAGAAGTCGAGTCATCTGCTTCTGCAAGGTTCAGTGGAGCAATCATCCCGTAGAGGAAGCTACATGGGAAAAAGAAGATGAACTCAAGGCATAGCATCCTGAGCTATTCGAGGAATGATCCCAATCTCGAGGATGAGATTCTCTGTAAGGGGATAGGATTGTAACACCCCAAGAATTAAAAGGAAATAAAATAAAAGAAAAATATTATTAAAGACATTTCTGAATTTATTTATTAAAGAAAAACCCTAAAACAGCCCTATTAAAGCCAAACAGGGAGAAATATTCAAAATTTGGACTTGAAAAATTTATGGGATAAACTAGAGGCCAAAATATAATTTTAGGAATTTTTACAAATTTTTACCCACAATGCTTCAATCCTTAAACAAATATATGTATTACTGTAATTATTTTAAATCAGAAAACAATTTAAATTCTAAATGGGCCTCAACCCTCAATCTGCCCCAAGCCCGGCCCAGTCCGACCGCCAGCCACCGACAGGTGGGACCAACCTATCAGCGCTCACATCCCCTCTCTCCTCCCCATGCCCGTCCCCCGCCTGGCCCACCCGTCAGCCACCCATGGCCGTCCCTCGGTCTCTGGTCACCGGGGCCCATCTGTTGGCCTTTCCTTTTCTGCTTCGCCCGCTGATAGGTGGGGGCCACCTATCAGGACCTTCGTCCCCGATGGAAGGGGATCGCTCCCCTTTCCTTCCCTCGCCGCCGGCCGCCCCGATCCAATTGGATCTACCTCGGACACCTTTCCCCGGACCCCCATGATCCCTTTCCACCGATAGGCCACGCGTTTTGGCAATTATGGTAGTCGGGCCAAGGGAATGGAACCCTCTCCGGAGCAGGAGGTTTCCTTCCATTTGGTCGCCGCCGATGACCCTATAAAACCCCCCAAGCTCCGCCTTCAGCCCACACCATCTTAGCGCTAGCCTGTGCGATCCAGAGCGCCACCGCCCCTCCTCTCGGGATCCCCCTCTGATTCAACTCCGCCCACCGCTCGTCGACGACTCCGTCCTCCCCCGCCCTAGCCACCGCCACCGTCGGGACCATCATCGACCGCCCGTCCTCGGCCACCCCTCTGTTGGTCGTGGAACCCGCCGGATCGCCGTCGCCGTCGAGCTCCCGAGGACCCCCTTCATCTACGCCTCGCCGTCGGTCTCCATCCATCGTCCTCCATCGCCACCGCAGGTATCGTTGTGATCGCCGTCCTCCCCTAATTCCATTTTAGCCAAAACCTAGGCCCCTAGGCGCTCACCGCCGCTGTCACTGCCGCGCCCGAGGGCGCCGTCACCGGAGACTAAGGGTAAAGTACCCTCGTCGCCACGTGCTGTGCCGGATGGCCCCCTGGCCGCACAATTGCGATCGAAGGGCTAGGATTAAATCCCCGAAGGGATTTAATCCAGGCCCTTGATCTGGTCAAAGTGGTATCGAGGCCTCTCGGTCATCGATCGTCACTTAACCCGTCTGCTCGATCTGGTGCGTCCACGCGTACCGGTTCGGTGCGATTTAATCCTGGCCGTCCAATCTCATTTAAACGAACCCGCCTCGCTCCCGACCGCCGGATCTAGATCCAACGGCCCTAGATCATTCGGTCCACGCGCACAGTGGCCCAGTCCACCGTGGGCCTGGCTCACCGTGGACCATAACCCATTTTCCAGTTTAAATAAAATTCCAGAAATTGATTTAAACTTTGAAAATTCATAACTTGCTCATTTTAACTCCAAATTTCACCATTCTAATTTTGTTAAATTCAGCATTTTATTCTCTACACATTAATGCCATAAAAAAATATGTTAATATTGCCCAAAACAATCTTATTAATTAAATGAATAAAAACCCCTTAGGGATAAAATTATTAATTCAGAAAATAAATTAGGAAAAAACCTTAAAATAGAAGCTTTACTGTTTTTCACCAAACTTCAGAATATTAAAACCTTAATTCACCCATAGACATGTAAGTTTATTATTTGGTGGACTTTTATCTGTTTATTGAATGAATTGTTTATCTTTCCGTAACGAGAACACTACGAGTTCGTCGAGGAGCCGGAGTTTTATCCAGAGGTTCCACCTTCCCCATTTGCTGAGCAAAGCAAGTCATCGACCCTCCTGTGGAAATAGTTGATCATCTTTGAGCCCATGTTTTAATAAATTATCGCTATAACTCATAGGATAATATTGCATTAGTCCAACATCAAGCCCTACACTTATATTTATTAGATCCCCGTCCTTGTGTGCAAACCCAAGCCATGATTATTGAGCCTTAACTCCTTGTCACTCTACAATTATTATATTAGCTAGTGCCCAATGTACCGGCACAACTGCTATAGGATAAAAGAAATGAGTCGTAGATAGAACGATTCTACTATATGAAATTTCCCCGTTATTCTTGTCTCTGGACTCTGTTGGAGTTGGCTATGTTATAAGTATGGTGGGTTCCGGGTGCAAGCTAGGGCATTGGTTGGTCGCACCCGGGGCACTATAAGGACCGGTCTGCGGGATCTGTTGCAAAGCACTTCCGTACCAACCACAAGTCTAATGGGTAAGTCCTAACTGGAAGTATGGAACAATCCGACTCGATGCACCATAGTGGAGGGGGCAAGGGGCAACCTACGGGTGACTTGTACCGACGTGGCTCAAGGGGGGGTATGGTGAGGCTCGATGCGTCGAGACACGATACGAAACCCATAAGAGGGTGCTGTCGGGTCGAGGAGGACCATATGGAAGGTTTTGGCACGAGTTCCCGTGGAATGGGTCATCTCGTTACACTTTGGTGTAAGTGGTGAGTGCGTTCCTTGTGGGTACAGTGGTACAACTCTGATCAGAGTATTTAATCTTTTCGAAAAGCCTAGCCCACGGTCAAGGGCGGGTTGTGTGACTACTCGCAGTTAGTTTACTGTTGTTTGAATGGTTGAGTTATTCATGGCATGTAAGGACTGTTGAGCGAGGTGGGGCTGACTGTACCAATTGAGTTAGAAGATGATGATGCATACGCATGTTTACATTTCAGTACTAATAACTTGCTCACATTTAATTGCTTTACAAATTATGCTCTTCCGCAAAATTAGCCACTATCTCCCTTGTTATTACCTTGCATTATATTTGCATTCGGTGGCTTGCTGAGTACGTTTGTCCTCACCCCCATTAACTTACACCACCAGAGCCCGTCTACTACGAGGAGGATGAAGGTCTGGAGTAGCGACCCAGTCAAGGCGAGACTGGAAGGAGGCATTCATCTAGGACCCTTTATTTGAGTACGATTTAGCTTATGAACATCTAGGGGCCATAAAAGGTCAAATTGTCGCTAATTTATAGTTGATCACCACGTAGATATCAATTGGAGTAACAGTGTCGCTCTAATTGAAATAGTGCCATGGAAACTTTATTTTGATAGTTCGGTTTGTAGAAATGGCCAGGGTATTGGAGTGGTTCTCGTATCACCTAGTGGCATGCGTTTTGAGACCTCGGCCCATTTAGAATTTCCTTCTACTAATAATCAAACCGAATATGAAGCTTTATTGCTAGGACTCAAATTGCTAGAATCCATGGGTATTAAAAATATTCATGCATATGGTGATTCTTTGTTGGTAGTACAACAAGTAGCTAAAAGTGCTCAATGTTTTAATGCCTTGCTAAAAAGTTACTTGGATAAATATTTATACATAATTGCTACTTTCGATGATTTCAAAATTTCCCATGTGTCAAGAGAAGCCAATTTAATTGCAAATGATTTGGCTCAGCAAGCATCTGGCTATCAAGTCAGGAGAGGAAAATTCTCTGTACAGGAAAAGCCAATGCTTGGTCCTACTACCGAAGCCAGAGACTGCACGCAGATGCGAGGTTCGTTGGACCCTCTGAATCGGACCCCTCCGACCATTGAAGGGTGTTGCGTGCCAGCGCCCTCGTGCCAAAGCCAGTCATCTACCGAAGGATCCTGCATGTCGATGCCCTCACACCGAAGCCTTCTGGGCAACAGAAGTCTTCGCACACTGAACTCCTCCGGTGGAAGATTTCAGTATGATCGGCTCCACATGGCCAATCCGGTCAGCCTTCGAAAGAAATGAGAAAGACCTAGGGGCACTCCAAAGTTAGCAATTTAGACAATACTCTAGGAAAGGAGTTAGCAAACCATCCGGATGTCCATAAGGATGATTGGAGAATTCCAATCGTCCAGTGTTTAAGAAATACCAATCAAAGGATTGATCGGAAAGTTTGGCGACAAGCATTTAAATTTGTGTTACTAGATGATGTATTATACTGCCAAACTATTGATGGAGTACTCTTAAAGTGCTTAGATGCCGATCAATACAAAGTAGCTATAGGAGAGGTCCATGAGGGGCTTTGTGGCACTCATCAGTCGGCCCAGAAAATGAGCTGGATGCTCAAAAGAGCGGGTTTTTATTGGTCGACTATGACCGAGGATTGTTTGGGTTAATTTTTTCCGTACCATTACAATTTTCACGGTTTGCCAATATGCCATCGGTGTGTCCCTGACAATTGGGGGCCGCCACAGTCACTGACAGTGGCATATAGGCAATTTCTGAAAATTATAATGGCATGTGAGTAATTTTCCCTTGTTTTAAATCCTATAAAGGGTGCGAAGCATGTCAAAAGATTGGTAATATTCAGTTAGCTCCTGCATCGCTACTTAATCCTATTATCAAGTCATGGCCATTCCAAGGCTAGGGTTTTGACTTCATCGGCCAAATTCATCCTCCCTATTGAAAAGGACATCGGTTCGTACTAATGGCGACAGACCACTTCACCAAATGGACCGAAGCCGTGCCTCTCAAGAACTTGACTCACAATGAGGTAACTGATTTTATCTTGAAACACATTATACATAGATTTGGTATTCCCCAAATTCTCACTACAGATCAAGGTACTTCATTTGTTGATAAGGAAGTGAGAGACTTTGCCAAATTTTATGGTATTAAGTTGATAAAATCTTCACCATATTATGCTCATTAAGCTCATTAAGAAGAAAATCGAAGAGTTCCCTAAAAGGTGGCATGAAGTGCTTTCAGAAGCATTGTGGGCATGTAGAGTTGCAAAGCATGGTGCTACCAAAGTCAATCCATATGAGTTAGTATATGGACAAGAAGTCGTTCTACCAGTAGAGGTGGATCTTGCCTCTTTGAGATTTCTTAAGCAAGATGGCTTATTGGTCGATGAATATGAAACTCTTTTAAAAGATAATTTAGAAGAAGTGACCGATAAGAGGTTGATGGATTTAGAAGCTACAGAGAAAGACAAGAGAAGAGTAGCTAAAGTCTACAATAAAAGAGTTAAGCCAAAATCGTTTCAAGTTGGTGATTTGGTTTAGAAGACGATTTTGCCCTTAGGCACTAAGAGCCCCAAATTTGGTAAATGGTCGCCTAGTTGGGAAGGCCCTTTCAAAATAGCCGAAATCGCTCCAAGTAATGCATGTGTTAGAATCTCTACAAGGAGAGCGGTTTCAAAGAGCTTTGAATGGCAGGTACTTGAAAAAGTACTTCCTAAGTTTGTGGCAAAGCGCTTGAAAGTGTTGAAAGGATGATATGGAAGGTATCGTCCTTAGCCTGTTATGCTTTTAGTTCACTAAAAGGTAGGGGGCATGTGTTGATTGCAAAAAATGGCATTAATGGTCGAGATTGTCAAAATATCAATTTTGGTAATTTGGGCCAAAAATACACAAGTCCTGGTACAGGTCGAAACCTTATAGGGCCGAAGGTCCATCAAACATTGGGCTTCAGAGGCCTTTTAGCGGCCTGCTAGATTTGGCCCGAAGGCCCTTCGGAGGCCTGCCTCGCCGAAGCTTCGGCCCGAGGAGCATGCTCCGGCAGGCCTACCGAAGGCCCACTTTGAGCTGGCTTCGGAGATAGAGTTTGATGCTGATTCTGATTGTTTTTATACCTAAACTTGATTAGGCCGAATCTTATCAGATTAGAATTAGAGATAAGAAGACTAGCCCCTATAAATATAGGGGTGAGGCCAGTTCATCAGCCCCCCGACACAATTCAACCACAAAGCCCTAGCTTTGAACCGTATTTACCTTTCTTCACTTTTTTGCACAACCTTTGTGGGTTTGCCTAGAAGCCCTCCGCCGGCCACATCGAAATAGTGGTAATCCTTGTTGATTCGCTTGTGAAGTACCCATTAATCTACGTAATAGATTGATATCACCTTGTTGGCTCACCTGCGAACCATCCGTTAATCTACGTAGCAGATTCCTACCTTCGTTTCCCTACGGCAACACTTAGTAAATTCAGTCTTCAGGCCGAATTGGCACTTGATCTCTATTCTGTTGCAGGTTTTACAATCGGAGCCCTCTTCACCGAAGGTTTCTAGAGCTAGGAAACTAGTTTCGGAGGCTGCCAGAACACCCTTCGGTGGAACCCTGCATCGTCAGGCTATTGTCGGTCTGGTACCGGAGCCACTCCGCATCAGGGTTGCTTTGCCCTGGGGTCATGTCAATATACTCCGCATGAGGCTTTGTGACACCAACACTCTACACCAGACAATGTGACGCCAGCACGTTGCGTTGGATTTCCGTCGTGTCAGAGACCTTGCACCAAACCCTGTCGTTTGGAGGTGGTTTTGCATCAGAGATCTATTCGGAATCTACCTTCGGCCAGATCGATACGAATGCCGAAGGATATCTTCGGTGCACCCTTCGCATCAGACGTCGAAGGCCCCCTTCGGTGACCCTTCGCATGGTAAACTCTGTACCAATCAGGCTCTGTTCAGCCGGTTGGATTATTTTATCTATATTTTTCAACTAATTGAATTATTTCCGTGTGATCTGATTAGCTGGCAACTCCAGCCCCTTGCCACTGTTAAGTGTAGTCAGAACACGACGTCAGTGTTGTGTCACTCTTAGGCTTGTTCCTATGTATCCGCACACTTTTGGATCGTCGAACTGACCCAAATACGGGGGCACATTTTCGTGTCAACACATATGCATGACTTTTATGCTTTAATATTGAAAAATGATCACCATTGCTTCTGGTAACTAGCATGTGTAGGTTGAATGCTTTTGCTATCTCTTACATGCCTGGTAGCTAGTTCCGTACTTAGATGCAGATATACAACTTGGACATCTATATGCTTTAACATGGAAAATATGTTATAAAGTGACAAAAATCAGAAAAATTAAAAATCCATGCCTTTTATGCTTAATTGAAAATATCCAGGTGTATTTGTTGTGTCCTATTGCATTGTCCTAGACTGCTTACCATAGCACTTTTGTATGAACTAGGATATTGTAATGTATGCCAAGACCAATGTCTTAAGCTTCTGATGGTCCTTTTCTAGCCTAGGCTTGACTTGGTCGGTTAGCATAAGGTTGACATGCAAATAACCCTTGGAAAAAATGAAAAATGAAAATAAAAAGGCTAAAAATTAAAAAGATAACAAGTTTGTTGAAGCTCTTTGTTCTGGACATTGCTTATCTTCGTAGATATATGTTAGCTTTTGCAGCTCACGTTTTACCTTGCGTGTCGACTAGAAAATGTGGTGATGCTTTTATTGGTAAAAATATAAAAATGTGTGTTAATGACTTTCTTTGGATATCACCTATTACGCTGATCATGCCATGTGTCTTAGACAGTATTTGTGTGTTATACTTGCTAGATGTTGTAATTGCAGTCAATCATATCTAAGAAGCATGCTTTTTACACTCTACTTGCACCCTAGTTGCATTCATTGTATATTTTGAGGGGAGCTACATTTCAGGGGGAGTTTGAGTTTGTGTCTCTTTTGAGTGCATTTAGTCTCACTTGATGAGTCCAATTGTCAACAAGGGGAGAAATTTTGGGTTACTTGATGTTTTAGAAGAGTTTAGGGGGAGTTTTGGTTTTCTATGGGATCTATTTCAGGGGGAGTTTTAGTCTCTTTTGCCTTTACTCTTTGGATATCCTTGTTGATAATTCAGAGATTGCACTCGTTTGGGTTTTTATTTTTGTTTAACCATAACGACTGTTTTCTGTCTTTTGTTCGGCTTTTGGTCATTAGGGTTAAATCTTTTATTTTATTTACTTCTTTATGTTCTCTTGTGTTTTTGTTTTTTCGTGTTTTCACATGTTTTGAAGGTTACAAAGCGTTATTGAAAAGAGTGTTGACAATTCACTCATCAACAGGGAGATTGAGGAGCCATGTTGAAGTTCATGGGCCTCATGGCTACAGAAGTGATGAGTGATTGTCAACGGAAGTCAAAGAGAGAAGAGACGAAGAGGAGTCGAGACCTGTCGTGTCTTGGGCCACGTGTGACTCAGGTACATGGACAGCGAGCGACTGCCGGGCAGAGGGGCTGTAGAGTCGGGCTAGCCCAATCCGGTTACATGGTCCAGGAACGACGGGGGATCCGCTGATCTGTTGATCGGGTTTGACCAAGATAAACAGGCGGCGAGCGATTGCCAGACTGAGGGAGTCACGGAATCAGGCCGGCCCAATCTGGGTACCCGGTGCGAAGACAGTGAACGCTTTGTCAGTTTCGACGTAAAACCGACACAACTATCCAGAACACTCATCGGAGATCAGACGGTCCTGAAGCGAAGCCGTAGCTGCTACGAAAGCTACGCATCAGGACAAGTTACATTTAGTTAGGATTTTACTATTTTGTCCGTTGGGTCCACAGTTTTATTTTTGCGTCTGTGTAAGTTATCCTAAGGGTAAAACTGTTATCCTAAGGGTAAAACTGTCTTTTCTAATTTAATGAGCTGCCTATAAAATGGGCTTGTATCTCCCTTAAGGTTTCCAACTCACTTGAATTAGAAAATCAGGGTTCAATTGCTTTATCCCCTTTCTTCTCCGCACAGCGCCGCCATCACCCTGTTTCACTGTTCGACCGCCATTCTCTCTCCTCGAAATCACGTCGCCGGTAGCTTTGTTCGACTCCAAGCATTCTGCATCCCTTGTGCTGTTTTTCTGGGAGTAGAGCTGCTACCGCTGTCACCTCAAGTTGGCCGGCGCCGCCCGTTTCATCTTGTTACTGTTCAGGCTTCATCCCGCGTGTGTGGCTCATCTCGTCCAAGCCGGTTGCCAGCACAAGGAATATTTTTTTGCCTGGTTTGTGCAGACAAGTGCATTGTCTCCTGTGTGCATGTTGCTCAAGACCACATCCAGCGCTCACTGTTTGCTTTTGATGCACCACACGAGCACACCATCCAAGGTCACAACGCTGTTGACTCAAAACTCAGAGATATTTATGCTACTCTGTTTTCTCCACCATTTGCTCTAGCACACATAGGTTCTAGGTAAGTAAAGGTACGCATCTTGTTATTCCTCGTTTCTCATGCATGTGTAGTTTCGATTATACGTTTAATATTCTGTGATTAATTAGACTGCACTGTTTATTTTGAGATAAATTAACTTACAACAAGTTTTTTATTCAGATTGCACTATATATGTTCATTGATATATCTTTGTATCCTTAGTGCACCTAGAATCATCTGTGAGCACATTTTATCATCTATATTTATTTTATCTAATTAAATGCCTGAACATTGTTGATAATTTTATTTGTGCTATTTGAAATGCGTGTGAATTAAATGCGTTGTTGATCTGCCTTTGAACACTTTGATACTGCCTTTTTGTTTAGATCACCAGTCGTTTTTAGGCTAGATTATTTTAAGTACTTGAGATTTGTTTTGCTTCTGATGGTTATCTCTTGAGGTGCATTGGGTGTTAGGAGAAGACCATTGATTCAAAAGAATTTTAGGTGCCCATTCACCGCCCGCTGGTCGCTACTCTTCGTCCTACAACGGCAAGGACGAAGTGAGGATGGGCTTGACGCGTTACTCCGACATATTCTTCTGCTAGATCTAGCGCGTCTCGTGCTAGAAGGTACTGATCTATGATCTCACATGCGCATGGGTCTTCGGTTTTAGGGCGGAAATTTTGAATTTGTCGGCTAGCGTAGCTCCCCCATAACCCAACAGTGGTATCAACACCTACGTGCATGTGTTCGATCTGGATCCCTCATGTATGGAGATACATGGTGGAAAATAGATTAGATCTATTTCTCTCCGCGGTAAATCGGAAGTTATAATATGGATCGGAAGTTCTGATAGTGATCGGATGTTCTGATATCGAATAATGATTTGATACAGAAAGCAATTGTTGTGGTCTAGGATTCCGACATTGATCAGAAGTTCCGATGGATCAGAAGTTCTGATGAATTGGAAGTTATGACCCACGTGAATTTGAAATACCGAGCTTGTTGAGCCGGATTTTTTTGATCCATAATCCAGTAACTTGTAGATTGCTCACCTAACTTTGTTTTGCAGAGAATGATGTGACTGACATGGCCTTGGATAAATGTGATGTATAAGATGTATGCAATTAATGTAAATTAAATATGGCCTGCGTGTTATGGTTATTTATAGCCCAAGGTTGATGTAAAATTTATTATGGCTTGCATGCCGTTTCCGCAGTGCTTTGGGCCATGTAATTACTATAGGCTACGCGAGATAGACTAGTACTCTTCATAGAGGCTGGGAGCACGCACTCAATGACGGGAGCCATGGGGATGGATATCGCCATGTGAAGAAGGTCATGCTATGTCACAGTTAATATGATTGCCTGTGATGCTTTCTTATGTTCCTGTTATTCTATTCTTGCATGTTTCATGTGCGCTACGGACATTAAAGTGCTAGAATAGTTTTCCCTCACAAAATTAAGTGTTGATGCTCTTCCCAATAGCTACAGCCACCAAGGTTCGTGCTCATCGATAGTGGGTCTGCCAAAGCAGGGTGCTATCTTTTATCTCGACTAGTTGGGGTGGAAGTCCGACTTCTGCACGCATAGTATTGGTTCACTTAACAATGCTATCAAAACTGTTTTGGGTCTTGGAGCATAAGAGTTGGGGTCCAGAATTGGATGCTTCTCGAACGACAAGAGTTACATATGATGTGATTTGCAAGGAGTTGCTTACTATTGGCGTAAAAGGTTATGTCAACAGGTTCGAGGAAACTGCGTTGAGATGGAGAGATTTTTCTAGAAAGTTGTTGTTGGCATAAAAGATTACGCTAACAGGTTTAAGAAACTATATGTGTAACAAACGAAGTGTTTGCTTGACTAAACTATTCCAAGCCTCCGAAGACGGATAATAGCCTGAAATAGTTCGAAGTGTGTATTGAATATCTTCGTATTCGATACCCTTTACAGAGTGAAGAGGGATATTTATAGACTGAATATTAAAGTAAAACACTCCTTTACCCTCTAATTACAATCGACTAAGAAGATACTGTTTAATATTCTTCATAGGGGTAAAAAGGTAAAAGACTAATTTGATCAGAAAGATGATAAATCTTCTATATATCCTCGCTGGCAACACCCCTTCGGGTGTAAAGGCTTCGGGAGGCTTCGTCATGCCGAAGCCTTGACGGAGGTCTCTACTGTACAGGGCTCCGAATATAGCAAAACGTTGATGCTTTTAGGATCTTCGAAGATCGAAGCTTCTGACTTCGTTTCTTCTGCTTGTATCTACAAGGAAATGTCCATTACTTCTAGAGGATGAAATATTTTCCCCCAATAGTAGCCCCTCGAATACTTCTCTCTGAATTGCCTATACAATAAAGAGGGCAGTATACGCAAGAAATAATTTCATACTTAGAGTCAAGAACTTGACTTTTACCACTCTTTGGGACATTTGGAGGCTTGGAGTCTTCGGACCAACTTCTATGCTAAGGTACTTATTGAAATGGCTTTGAAGATAGATCCTTGCGAAGCTAAAATAACCGTTAGACTCATAGAAATAGCTATTACCTTTTTTAACGGTAAAGTAGATGTAACGGAGCACATGAACGGACACTGTAACTGAAAGTACATACTATAAATAAGAAGATAAGGGTGAGTTTTCGATACTTTACCAACTGCTCTCACATTTTCCCTTTATTCTTCCCGAGCCTATCTTCCATGCTTTCATCTTCTCCAATGGTGAAAACAAGCCACAAGGCTCCTATTCCCGCTTCGTCTCTGGCTCGGCAACATGCGATGGCGGCAGCAGTGGCAGCGGTGCCCTCAGACAACCCTCGCCAAGTTGGTCCTCATGATCTTCGCCCGACATCCACCAAATATACGAATCAATCGTATAGTTTGGGACCATCAACATGTTCAAAGAAGTCAATTGCGGCGGCGATTGCTGGGAAGACAGGACCGGGAATTGAGATTCGCTAGGCTGGGTGTGAAATGATTCCAGCACCACGAACTGGAGAGGTGGTGTTGTTCGAGGCATTCTTCGAAGCCTGATTAGGGCTTCTGGCAGTGGAGTTCCTTTCCGAGGTACTAAACCTATTCCATGTCACCTTGCCTCAATTTTCTCCGAATGCAATCGCGCGTCTAGCCATCTTCGAATGGGCGATGCAAGCCGAAGGGTGTGCCGGGAGAGCCGAAATCTTCGCAGCTCTTCACAAAGCTTCGTGCCAGCCGAAGACCTTTACCGGAGATGGAGGAGAAAAGATGGTGGTCGCCTTCGGGAGTATAAATTTTCAACTACGCGAAGAGTACCAAGATCGGTTCCCAGCGAAGGCCATTAATGCCAGATGGTACACAGACTAGATCCTTCACTTGTTTTATGCCGAAGTAGGAGCGGACTGCTTCTTGACCGGACCTCTCGAGGACATCTTTTACCAGAGGGAAGCGGAGGTCCAACCGGACCCAAGTCAACTTGAAGTCCACCTCAGGCTACTGCAATCCGTAAGTCATCGCATGAGTATGCGTGACTTGCTAGAGGAGTTCATCGAACTCCGGATCCCCCCTTGATGGCTAGTTGGCCAATCAACTTCGAAGAGAACCCGGAGGGTGGACTCCGAGAGATCCCTTCAAGTTCTGCAGGTAAACTTCCTGTATGTCCTACAAAATATTTTTACATGTAGTATTGATTCTATATAAATGATTTAACCAGAAGAAAATCTTATCTTTCAGCTCCACGCATGACCCTTGCTCTGGAACAAATTGTCCGAGCTTTGGAGAAGATCCTTGGGTCTCCTACATCCGTTGAAAAAGAGTGGAGGGTGAAGTTGGTTGGTAGCTGGGAGCAATTCAATCGGGTGTGGAGTGTGCTCAGAGTTGAACCTCCAATTCTCCCAGAGTGGACCAGTTTAGAATAGGCTCTGAAGAAAAGGAAAGCGACTTCAGCACCAGCCAAGACACCCGCTAAATAGGTGGCTCGAAAGCCGAAGACCCTTACTCCTTCCAAGTCTCCAACTTCGTCTTCGGAGTTGTTCGAAGATAAAGATGAGGCAGACATAGCAATGGCGGAGGAGTTTGAGGCCCTTCTTGCTGGGGATGAAGGGTCTCGAATGGGAGCTGAAGTCTCCCTACGAGATGATGTGATGGTGGCACCTACCATTGAAGGTAACCCTGAGAAGGCGGAGACTGAAAATGTCCCGTCTAGCTAGGTAAATGTTCCTGCTATGGAAGAAGGTGGAGTCGAGACTATGTATACCCAAGTCTTGTCTCCGGACAAAGTGATAGCTACAGTGGTCGAAGATATCTCCATAGCTATTCCTTCGGTTCAAAGCCCAGAATCCGTAGAAGATTTTGGGAAAATGTTTGAGCCCCCAAACAGTCCCAAACTTATCCTGCAGCGAGATGTCGGAGGTAATCTTCAGTTTAAGTTGTTTTGTCTTTTACCTGTATAATCAAAATAACATCATTTACCTTTGTTTGGTATATGATTGATTCCGAAGTTGGTGGCTCCTGCTACAGAGGTTGTGTCGGAGCATGCCACAGCTCCGAAGCCAACTCCAGCCATAACACAAGTGGCTCCGGTCCAAGAAATAGCTTCAAAGAAGACGATGGGTCCTGGAAAAGGTAAAGGTAAAGGTTGGCCTTTGCCTGCTCCTGCTCCATGGTGGACTCCATCAGGATCCACGGACGGAGGTCAATCTACAGAGGCCTCCGAAGATGCTTCGCTACGCTCCGATCCATATCCTAAGGAAGATGATCAGAGCGCCTTGTCAAGGCTCCCCCTCTTAGCTCCTTTTCTAGAGCGGAGAACAGGACTTTGGAGTTTACTAGAGCCTTTGGCTCGGGCTAGTCGTGAGGTTGGGGAGACTAACTTGGTTTCCATTCTTGGAGAAGTAGAGGGGTCGGATCTAGATGCAACTTTGGAACAGGCAGCCTACCAGGTACAAAGCATCTGCAAAAATAAATTTAGTTCAAACATTTGTACATAATTTACTTACATTGTTCTTCTTCCTTCGTAGCAAGTAGTTCTAGCTCGGGCTACAGCTATATCACATGAGAGAGAATGTAACCGACTCAAGGAGAAGGTAACAGCTCTTCAAGGGAGCCTTGTTAGCTCCGACACCCGGACTTCGAGCTTGGTAGAAATGGTAGCTGCAGAGAGGAATGCTAGGACTAGCTTGGAGGCTGCAAAAAATGAACTTGAAGCTGAGCAGGTTGTGCTCTGGGCCGAGGTGGAAAGATTGCAGGAAGAGCAGGTAGCTGCGGGGGCTGAATTGGTCAAGCTTCGAGAGGAGTAGCTAAATTTGATGGAGGAGGCCAAGAAGCTGCTCGGACAAAAAAGTTCTTTAATGATGGAGGCAGCTAAACTTTCATCTTTGACGGACGAGCTGACTACGTCAAACAAGACATTGTCTATGGAAAAGATAAAGTGCGAGAAAGTGGCTTCGGAGACCATGGATGCCCTTCGGGGTGTCCTGGAATACTTCAATACTTTTTGCACTGCTTCTTTGACTGGCAACAACTCCCTGCTGCGAAAGATGAAGATAAATCAAAGCAGCGATGAAGACTATGAAGGCTGCAGGTACTCGGTACGGAGAGATCTTCGGCCAAGTAGCTTCTCTCGGAATACTTCGTTACTACGAAGACCTTGGGTTATCTGTTTCGCCGAAGCCTAGAGCAGCCCCCGTCAACTTTGGCGATGATCGACTTCTGACTCCTTCGCCTGATGTGGCCGCAGCTTGGGAGGCTTTTCAACCATCCTGGAGAGCTGAAGGTTCATCAGCTATAAAAGCATGGATCGACGAAGGCATTCGACAAAAACAAGCAAGGGCTCAACCTTCAAGCAGCAAACCTCCTTTGAACCCAAAGGTCTAGTTTCCTTTCGGGCTCCGCTTATTGTAAAAACTTATCTCTTGTTCTCTTTTGAATGAAAAGACTTGTTTGGAAATGTTTTTAGGCTTCTCACTCTTTTTTGGATGAGCTCGAAGTATTAGAGTTTAGCGAGGAACTCCGCCTACAATGGGCCACCTTCGAAGCCTTAAAGCATCACAGGCGTCCTCGATTTTCAATTCCTCAGGGGAAGTTCTGGAGAGGTTATACCCGATATATATAAAAAAGTGTTAGCTTATGTTAAAAAGGAGGAAAAAGAAGTTAGTATAGAAACTTCATCTTCAGAGGACATTGAATGGACCGAAGAAGAAAATACTGGTTAAGAGCAAGTGGAAAAAATCCTCGAACGACTTCGAAGCTAGGAGAGAAGCCTCGAATGATTTTGGACCTGGGCTAAACTTCAGCAAGAACAAAAAGACTTTTGGGCTTCGAAAGAATGGAAAAGAGTTAAGCGCAATGTTTTAAAGACTCTAGGCTCCGGGACAAGTCGTCTTCGAAGTCGGGGTAACTCCGAAAGCAGTTCCGGGGATTGAAGGGGTCTTCGCTTCCTCCTTAGCTTAGACACAGATTTTTCATGATGTAATGTAATATGTTTAAATAATATAAACTAGAAAGTTTCAAAATTGTCTCATTACTTCCTAGCCCCTCTTTGGGGGTAAGCACCACCGAAATTTGATCGAGGGTGGTTACGCACAATGAAGATAACGTTAGTTAGGAGTACAATTTTGGAGGCTCAGAGCGCCTTATTATATTGAAGAGGAATTAAGGACTAGAAATCCAAAAATGGTCACCAAAGACCTCAAAAATATCTTTGAATCTATTAATTTGGAGTTTGAAAACTGGTAACTTAGTACTCTTTTTCGAATGTGGTCGCTTCAGACTATTTCTCGGATGTATTAGAATCCGATTATACTGGTCACTTTGGACTCTTTTTACAGACGTTTTCAAGCTAATTGCTTGGAGTCTGTATTATATGGTCTCCTTGGACTCTTTTTATGGATGCTATCAAACCGGTGGTTTGGAATCCACTTTTTGTGGTCTCCTTGGACTCTTTTTACGGATGCTTTCAAGCCGGTGGCTTGGAATCCATACCATTTGGTCTCTTTGGACTCTTTTTACGGATGCTTTCAAGCTGGTGGCTTGGAATCCATTTTACGTGACTTTCCCACCTCGTCGGAAGCTTCGAACCAATGGTTCGAAGTATGTAAAATTGGTTCAAATGAATGACACTTTCCTTCACAATCAACTCTGTTCTCCTAGTGCGTCCACTAGAAGTAGGAAATGTTTGAGAAGTAGGCATTATTCGAACCATGAGCTTTATTTATTAAGAAAGTGTTTACAAATGATTACAAGGAGCCCCTATGCAAAATATCGCTTAAGGTGCTCTGCATTCCAGGCATGCTTTAATTCCTCACCTTCTAAATTAGCTAATTTAAAAGACCCAGGGCATCCTGAACGAAGGATGATATATGGACCATCCCATTTATTTCCTAATTTTCCTAGTGCTATAATGCTTCGGAAAACGAAATGACCTGGTTTAAGTTCATTAAGTTTAATCTTCGGATTATACCAAGTCTTCGTCTCATGTTGATACTTCGTCAGATTTGCAACAGCTCAATGCCTTGTTTCTCCCATTAAGTCTAGTGAAGCTTGTCTTTCATCTTCTTTTTCGGGTTCGATGGTGCGAACAGATCCTCCTTTAAGCTCCATCGACGTCATGGCTTCATCTCCGAATAGTAATCTAAAAGGGGTAAAGCCTGTGAACCTTGCTTGAGTGGTTCGAATGGACCATAAAATCTTCGGGAGCTCTTCGTCCATAACCCTTTTGCCAATCCTACTATCCTTCGATTTAGGCTTGATAAAATATTACCATTAGCTAGCTCAACGGCTTCATTAGATTGAGGATGATGGACAGCTGCAAAACACATTTCTATGCCAAGACCATCGCAGAATTCTCTGAAGGGTTTGGCATCGAATTGAGTGCCATTGTCAATTGTCAACTGTTGAGGTACTCCAAACATGCATATAATATTTTGCTAGAAAAATTTTTGTACATTCTTGGAAGTGATAGCTATGAGGGGTTCTGCTTCGACCCACTTGGAAAAATATTCAATTGCTACCACTACAAATTTTAAATTTCCTTTTGCCATTGGAAAGGGGCCAATGAGATCCATGCCCCATCTGGCCATGGGCCAAACTGGAGCAATAACTTGAAGAGGTTGTTGACACGGAAACATGCCCCCGCACTTGGGTCAGTCCGGCGATCCAAAAGTGCACGGATACTTAGGGAAAGGCCTAAGCGTTACATAGCACCGATGCCGCGTTCTGAATACCCTTAATAGTGATAAGGGAGGTGGAGTCGCCAGGCAACCAGATTACACAAAATAATCCAATTAGCCGAAAGAAATAGGTTAAACGGGTTAAAATCAGCAAACCAGTCGGAGTCCTCCTGGTTCCAAGTCTGATGCGAAGGGTGCGCCGAAGGGTACCTTCGGCGTCTGGTGCGAAGTGCTCCGCCGAAGGGTGCTTCGGCGTTCGGACTGACCCGACCGAAGGTAGACTACGAACGGATCTGAACACGGTGATCACCTCCGAACAACGGGGTTCAGCGTGCGATCTCCGATGCAGTGAATTAAAGAGTAGTGACGCGAAGGCCACACGCGGATGCAACTTCGTCTGGTGTGGAGTATGTTCGTGGTGAACTCTGTCACGACGAAGTATGCTGGCGGAGCCTGTTGTTGAAGCCTGCGGTCCTGGGGACCTCCAGAACTGATCTCTCAGCTTCGGACAGCTCCGGTGAAGGGGCTCCGAACGTGCGAATCTGCAACAGAGACGATGCGAAGTACCAATTCGGCCTTAGGACCGAATTTTGCGAGGTGTTGCACGGGTGGCGAAGGTAGCAATCTATTACGCAGATTAGCTGATACTTCACAGGCGAAGTAACAAGGCGATAGCAATCTGTTACGTAGATTAACGGGGACTTCACAGGCGAAGTACCAAGGCTTACCACTATTCCGTAGTGGCGGACGGAGGGCTTCCACGCAAACCCACGAAGAGGTACAGAAAAATAATGGTAAAAGTAAAGGTACGATCAAAGCATGGCTTTGGTTTGGTTTGAGTTGGGGGGCTCTCCACGCCGGCCATGCCTCTCTATTTATAGGGGGCGAACTCCCAATCTAATCTGTTATTAATCTGCCGGATAGAGATAGAGATTGAGCTGGCGATGCAACCAACTTTATCTCTGCTGAGGTGGGCTTCGGCCAGGCCCATCGAGGCTTGCTCCTTGGGCCGAAGCTTCGATAGCGTGAGCTTCGGCCAGGCCCATGGAGGCTTGCTCCTCGGGCCGAAGCTTCGACAGAGTGGGCTTCGGCAAGGCCCGTGGAGGCTTGCTCCTTCGGCCGAAGCTTCGATAGCGTGGGCTTCGGCTAGGCCCGTCGAGGCTTACTCCTCGGGCCGAAGCTTCGGTAGCGTGGGCTTCGGCCAGACCCGACGAGGCTTGCTCCTTGGGCCGAAGCTTCGATAGCATGGGCCTTTGAAGGCTTCCGAAGCTTCGGTAGCGTGGGCTTCGGCCAGACCCGACGAGGCTTGCTCCTTGGGCCGAAGCTTCGATAGCGTGGGCCTCTGAAGGCTTCCGAAGCTTTGGCAGCGTGGGCCTCTAAAGGCTTCCGAAGCTTCGGCAGCGTGGGCCTCCGAAGGCTTCCTGGACGAAGCCCATGGGCTGGCCGGAGGTTTTCGGAGCCCATAGCTTGATGGGCTTCGGCCCTGTAGGGCTTCAAACAGACCCTGGACATGTTTATTTTCGGCCCAAATCACCAAAAATTGTTATTTTGATAATTTAGCCATTAATGCCATTTTTTGCTATCAACACATGCCCCCTGCCTTTTAGTGAACTAGTTAACTAAAAGCACAATGAGCTCGAGACAATACTATTCATATCGGCTTTTCGACACTTTTATGACGTTTGCCACACACTCGGGAAATACCCTTTCAAGTACTTACCATTAAAAGCCCTTCGAAACCGCTCTCCCTGCAGGGATTCGAACACGTATGCGTCGCCGATAGTGATTTTGGCTATCTTAAAAGGACCTTCCCAACTAGGTGACCATTTGCCAAATTTGGGACTTTTCGTGTCTAAAGGCAAAATCGTCTTCCATACCAAGTCTCCTATTTGAAACGATTTTGGATTAACCTTCTTATTGTAGGCTCTAGCTACTCTCTTCTTGTCTACCTCTATGGCTTCTAAAGCTCTTAGTCTCTTATCGGTCACTTCCTCCAGATTATCCTTTAGAAGAGCTTCATATTCATTGATCGATAAGCCATCTTGCTTCAACACTCTTAAGGAGCCAAGATCTACCTCTACAAGCAGAACGACCTCTTGTTCATATACCAACTCATATGGACTGACCTTGGTGGCACCGTGCTTTGCAATCCTACAAGCCCATAACGCCTCGGAAAGCACCTCATGCCACCTTTTAGGAAACTCTTCAATTTTCTTCTTAATAAGCTTAACCACGGTTTTATTACTAGACTCGGCCTGACCATTGGCCTAAGCATAGTAAGGCGAAGAGTTTACCAACTTAATGCCATAGTATTCGGCAAAGTCCCTTACTTCTTTTCAAACAAATGAACTACCTTGATCCGTAGTAAGAGTTTGAGGGATGCCGAATCTATGTATGATGTTCTTTAAAATAAAATCGTGTACCTCATTATGGGTCATGTTCTTGAGTGGTATGACCTCGGTCCATTTGGTTAAGTAATCTGTTGCCATCAACACGAACCGATGCCCCTTTGAGGAAGGAGGGTAGATCTGGCCGATGAAGTCTAAACCCCAACCTCGAAATGGCCACAGCTTGACAATAGGATCGAGCAATGAGGCAGGAGCTAACTGGATGTTGCCAAACTTCTCACATGCCTCACACCCTCTGTAGTACTTGAAACAATCTTCAGTCATAGTCGGCTAATAAAAACCCGCTCTTTTGAGCATCCAACTCATCTTTTGGGCCGACTGGTGAGTGCCGCAAAGCCCCTCATGGACTTCTCCTGTAGCCACATGGGACTGCTCATGATCTAAACACTTCAATAGCACTCCGTCGATGGTTCGGCGATATAATGTGTCTTCTATCAACACAAATTTGAACGCTTGTCGCCGAACCTTCCGATCAACCCTTCGGCTAGGGTCTTTCAAATACAGGACGATTGGGACTCTCCAATCTCCCTCACAGATTTCAGAGGGCTTCGCTGGTCCACCTTCTGAAAAAACTTCTAAACACTAACTTCGGGGTGCCCTCGAGCCATTCCAGCTCCTGCCGAAGCCCGGCCAAAGTGGCCGCTCGGAGTGTGCTGGGCCGAAGCCCTTCGGAGGGTTCGGACCCTGGAGAGCCTTCCCCGTCCGAGAGGCTTCGGGCTATAGGCTCCGGCACGCTGGACCCCTCGGTGGGCGGAGCACTCTGATCCAGGGGCTCCGGCATGCGGTGGCCTTCGGCGACCTGAGGGTTTCGACCCGAAGGGTGCACCTGTCCAGCATTACTAGCTTTGGCAGTGAGACTAAACATCGGCTTTTCCAATACAGAAAATTTCCCTCTCTTGACTTGGTAGCTAGATGCTTGCTGAGCCAAATCATTGGCGATTGAATTGGCTTTTCTTGACACGTGAGATATTTTGAAATCATCAAAAGTAGCAACTATGTCTAGACACTTGTCCAAGTAGCTATTCAACAAGCCATTAAAACATTGAGCATTCTTGGCTACTTGTTGTACTACTAATAATGAATCATCATACGAGTGGACGTGTTTAGCGCCTACAGACTCTAGTAGTTCAAGACCTAGCAACAAAGCTTTGTATTCTGCTTGGTTATTAGTGGAAGAAAACTCTAGTCGGGCCGAGGTTTCAAAGCGCACACCATTAGGTGATATGAGAACCACTCCAATACCTTGGCTGTTCTTGCAAGTCGAACCATCAAAATAGATTTCCCATGGCACTACCTCAACTAGAGCAATAACATCACTCCAGCTAGTATCTATGTGATGATCAACTATAAAGTTGGCTACGACTTGGCCTTTCATCGCTCTTAGGGGCTCGTAGGCCAAGTTGTATTCAATCAACACGTAAGCCCATTTTTCGATTCTTCCACTTAGAATCGGCTTCTGTAACATGTGCTTTATAACATCGGTTTGGCAAACGACACCACATGTGGTAGGGAGAAGATAATGGCGTAACTTGGTGCACGTGTAATAAAGTGATAAACATAATCGCTCCACAAACGCGTATGTTGGAACAATTGCGTTAGTTCCAGCAGATTTTCCTGTGGTGGTGTATGATGTAGATAATGAACCTCGATGGGTTCTCTCAGAGGGAGAAGGAGTTTATACTGGTTCGGGCCTCCCCTAGGGGATAATAGCCCTACGTCCAGTTTGTGGTAGATTCGGCATGGTATGCCTTACCATGGAGAAGAGAACTACAGGGTCTCATGGCCCCCTTGGCTGTGTCCCCGGAACAAGGGCTTGGCCCTGCTTTTATAGGCACGCAGGCCTTAAGGAAAAGACTACGATACCCTCTACAAGCCCGTATGCTTATAGGGGCAGACAGGGAAAAGGGCTAGCTACTGAGCAAAAGTACCAGGCAACTTTACAGCTTTACAGACGTGTCAGGCTATGCCAGGCTTTGCCCAGCTAAAAGATACACCGAAGGTGGAGGCTGGGGGAAAGGCTTCGAAATGCACCCGGAGGGGGGGCCTTCGAAGGATGCTCCGGAGGGCGGCCTCCGGACTTGGCTTCCGGAGGGCGGCCTCTGGACTTGACTCCGGGGGCGGCCTCCGGACTTGGCTCCGGAGGGCGGCCTCCGGACTTGGCTCCGGAGGGCGGCCTCCGGACTTGGCTTCCGGAGGGCGGCCTCTGGGCTTGGCTCCGGAGGGCGGCCTCCGGACTTGACTCCGGGGGGCGGCCTCCGGACGTGGCTCCGGAGGGCGGCCTCCGGACTTGGCTCCGGAGGGCGGCCTCCGGACTTGGCTTCCGGAGGGCGGCCTCCGGGCTTGGCTCCAGAGGGCGGCCTCCGGACTTGACTCCGGGGGGCGGCCTCCGGACGTGGCTCCGGAGGGCGGCCTCCGGACTTGACTCCGGGGAGTGGCCTCCGGCGCCTTGCGCCAGGGCCCAAAGTGGGGGCTCGAGCTGGACCCCTGAGAGGCACCCTGGGACTTGAAAACAATACTTAGAGAGAAAGCAGGCTCCGACAGTGCTGGGCCCTGGGCCGGAGGCTGTCGGAGGCTGACGTCATTTGGCCCCTGTTCAAGGGAAATATATTCCCCCAACAGTAGCCCCTCGCGTGTAGGCCTTCGGGACGAAGGGGTGCACGCGTCCTTAGGACAAATGACCTGAAAACACAACTTCAGAGAAAACATACCTTCGGAGCCTGGTCCGAAGATGACCTCGATACCCGGGGGTAATAAATGCCTGCGCTAGCTGCCAGAACGGCCTCGGGGAGGCCGAACGGCTCCGCAACGGTCAAAAATGTTACCGTTACCTTGTTCTGGGCCGGTTCACCTTCGCTGGAGGCCCACCCGGCGGTGGGTTCGGCCCGCGGCGGTTGGAATTCTTACCGTGCTTATAAATAGAGACTTACCGCGCGCGGCTTCGGTACACCTTCATTCGCTTTCTTCTCGTTGCCTTGCAACCTTCGCTCTCCTCTTTCTCCTAGCTTCGCTTCGAGCCCCCTTCGCTAGTTTTAGCCCTTCGCGGCGAAGTCCCATCAACATGCCGAAGAAGGCGGTGACGAAGCCTCTGGCCTTGGGCTCGAGCTCGGGCTCCGCCCAAGTGCAGGCAGCGGCGGCTGCGGCGGCGAAGACTGCGCCCCGGCGGCTGGGGCCGAGGGACCTTCGGACGCCCTCCGACAAGTTCGAGCAGACCCTGGAGATGAGGGCCTCGATCTCCACGGAGGAGTCGGTCCGGAGGGCCTGCGAAGGGAAGATTGCGGCGAAGATCTAGCTTCGGGTCCCGGAGAAGTCGGAGGCTGAGCCGAGGCCTCGCGCCGACGAAGTGGTGGTGTTCGAGGCCTTCTTCGAAGCCGGCCTCGGACTGCCTGCAGTGGGGATGCTGAGCGAAGTCCTCAAGGCCTATAACCTCGAGCTCCCTCAGCTTTCACCCAACGCCGTGGCGAGGTTAGCCGTCTTTGAGTGGGCCATGAGGGCCGAGGGCTGCGAGGGCCGCGCGGATGTCTTCGTCACCCTCCATGATGCCAACTGCCAACCGAAGCCGCGGGAGGGAACGGACCGCGCCAAGAGGGCGCTGGCCTTCGGCAGCGCCAATTTCCAGCTCCGGAAGGAGTACCAAGACGCCTTCCCGGCGAGGGTAGTAAACAACAAGTGGTACTCGAGGTGGGACCAAGAGTGGTTCTATGCCTCCGTCGGTGCCAATTCTCCCCTTCGGAGTACCAATACCCATATTTTGTACCGGCGCGAAGGGGTGGTGAAGACCAGCGAAGACATCCTTCGCTCGAGGATTTCGCTGCTTCGGAGGGTGGCGGCGAAGATGAGCATGAGGGACCTCGCGGAGGAGTTCATCACCCTCCGTCTCAGCCCCCTCGCGCGCTCCTTGCCGAAGGGGCTCTTTCAGGCTTCGGGCCGAGGTGAACTTAGCGAGTTGGCCTTCGACCGCTTCTGTAAGGCTTCGTAATCTCCTTGCTTTTAATGCTTCGTAGACTTTACTTCTAACTTAACTTTCTATGAAGCCGCTCTTGAAATGAGGACCCCGGAGGAGGCCATCGCGGCGGCGGATCGAGTCGTCGGGACTCCGACCCCCGAGGAGCAGGCCCAACGCCTTGCACTGGTAGGGTCCTGGGAGCGCTGGAACAGGGTATGGACCGCGCTCGACCTCGGAGGGCTCCCTGCTCTGCCGGACTTCGCCCACCTGGCTACCTCGTCGGCCGGAGCCAAGAGGAAGAGGGGGGACGAGGACGAAGCGGATGCCTCGGGGGAGGTTGCGGCGAAGCCCGCAGCTACTCCGACCTCCAAGAAGGCAGCGAAGCCCCTGGCGGTGAGGCCTTCGGCAGCGGAGGCTGACGCGCACACTCCGGCTGCTAAGGAGGCCACAGGTGCTCTGGCGGAACCGGCTTCGGGTGCAGATGTGGATGCGCCAGCTTCGCAGCGAGGGAGCTAGAGGGCGCACTTAGCCCCACCTGCCTTCCAAGAAATCTCTGATGAAGGTAAACCTTTTTTGCAAGCTTTGCTCCAATATGCGGATTTTGACTTGGCTCCCTGCAGAGGACGAGGATGATGCGAGGCCCACTAAAGCGAAGCCGACAGGCGAGGGTGGATCGAAGTCTGCCGAGGCGAAGCCCACGGAAGCTTCGAGTAGCAGCGGCAGCAGCAGCAGCAGCGGCAGCGACTCGGAGTCCGAGAGTACTTCGTCCGACGACGAAGGCAGTGGAGGCCGCGAAGTCCCTCGAGGCGAAGAAGAGGTGGACGTGGTGGGCTTGAGCCCCGCTTCGCCGAAGCCCGCGGAGGGGACCGTGGCCGTGATTCACCCTTTCAATCCGAGGGGAGGTGTGACGGTGGCGGCGATCCGCGGTTTCCGCGAGACTTGCGCTTCTGCGGAGGAGGGGGACTTGGTGGCCCAGCTTAGCCACCAGGACCCCGCGGATCTCTTCGTCAGTTCGAACGAAGTCCTCCTGCAGGTGAGCGAAGCCCCTTGCAACTTCGAACTATACTTTGTCCCTTGGTTAACACTTATGGTTTCTTGAATTTCTGCAGGCCTTCGCACTGAACGCGGCGGCTTCGACTGCGGCCGACAGGCGGATGGAGCGCCTCGCAGAGGAGAAGGAGGCCCTTCGCCGCGAGGTCTCGGAGGAGGCCGAGAAACGGAGGCGGGCCGAAGCTTCGGCTGCTGAGGCGAGGGAAGCCTTGGCCTTGGAGACGGCTCGGCTCCGCGCAGAGCTCCAGGCTTCGAAGGATGCCGAGGCCTGACAGGCGAAGGAGAACGAGGAGCTCTGCCAACGGGCGCGGGATCTTGAGAGCTTCGTCGTGGCTAATCTTGGCGAGGCCACCCAGAGCCTGACCGAAGTCCTTGAGAAGATAGGGACCGAGTGTCGGACTCCGGATTTTGGCGATCGGGACCCGATTGGGGACCGCGCCGATTTTTTGAAGACTGTAGCTTCGATAGCAGACGAAGCGCTGACGGGCTTCGCTCTTATGGCCGGTCGCGTCGCGGGCCAAGGGGTGTTGCACCTGCTCCATGCCGCGGGGTGTGACCACCTTCGGGCGGCAACCTCCGTGACCCCAGTAGCCTTCGGGGGTCCCCACTTGGTGACGCCTCCGGCCGAAGTTCGCGGAGCCTGGCGGCGGCTGCAGGACCCTTGGAAGGAACAAGGCTGCGAAGCAGTCCTCGACCTCCAGAAGGCCCTTCGACATCGCCGAGCCAAAGCGCCTGCTGTGCCTGATCAGCCTTCGACCTCGGTACCTCCGCCTCCGAAGGTGTAGATCTCCTTAGGCCTTTTGTAATACTTAGCTGCAGGCTTGTAAAAACTCAATCAGCTTATTAATATGAATGCGGGGTTTTTTATACCTGCCCAGGCTCAGACTTCGAGCGTAGACCTCGAAGTCCTCGAGGACTCCGAAGAGCTTCAACAGCTGTGGGCAATCCTCGAAGTAGCTAGGTCCGAAGGCCCCCCTCGGTTTAAGCTTCCGAGGGGGCCTAACGGCGAAGCCATCTCCGAAGTAGCTCAGGATTTATTAGCCGCTGTGAAGATGGAGTCCCTTCAGGGCCCTTTATCCTTGCCTTCGCGAACGGCCTTAGCAGGCGACGAAGCCCTAGATTTTTCTGCCTTCGATACGGCACCGCCCGCTTCACAAACTTGGAGCGACCTGCAAGGTGGAAGACGGAGCTTACGGGCTTCGGAGCCTGGACGGGCTAGTCGAGGGAGAGCGGGCTCTAACGAGGCAATGTCCAGCCGAGGTGGCCCTGGCCGAAGAAGGGGCAAGCGAGGGTTGGGGCCTCGCACACGGTTCTTCTTAGGTTTAGATACAGATTATACGTACTTTTGCTTCCGAAGTATGTTTGTAACACACTTCTCAATATACAATGAATAGAGTTTGCTATCTTTGCACACTTCGTCTGTATGCTTCGTATTGTTTGGCTTCGAACGTTCTAGCTTGTTACGCTCGTACTGCGTATTACATTCGCACACCTCGCATACATGCTTCCCCCCTTTGCTCGTGGCAGCTAGGGACAACCGTTGCTGGCGCGGGCAAAAAATAAACGATGCGAAGGGTGCGCCTTTCGGTGGCTTCGACGCATGAATTTTATTTAAGCGAAGGCCTCTTTCGGGCTTCGAATGCCTTAAGTTGGTGTGAAGCGAGGCTTCGGCTGCTCGCAATTTTCACTGAGAGATGGCCTCTTTTGGGCTTCGAACGCGCTAACTTGGTGCGGAGCAAGGCTTCGGCACGACCAAGCTTAGCGGGGCATGCTTCGGCATGCTAGGATTTGGATGCTGTGCGTGAGCGAGGCTCTGAAATGCACTTAGATTTTTAGCGAAGTATGACTTCGACAGGCTTTAATCTTTAGCTTAGATCACGTCACACGAAGCGAGGCTTCAGTGCGTGTTTAGATAGCGAAGCAAGGCTTCTGGAGCTTGGTCCTGTATCGAAAAGGATATTTGGTGTGGATTCACCGAACCTGGGATAGTTGAGCCACCTTCGACTCTGAGCAACCTTCGACTCTGGGCCACCTTCGACCCTGGGCCACCTTCGACCCGGGGATGCGTCAAGCCGGAGCCTGGAATCCCGGACTTGCCGAGCCGTCGCTCGGAAGTCTCAAAGCCCATTGCTATGGGCCCGGAGGCGTTGTGTAGCCTTCGGAGGGGTGCTCCGGATTTTATAAAGCGAAGCAATGCTTCGGTTTGGAATAAGGCGAAGCAAGGCTTCGGTTTTGAATAAGGCGAAGCATGGCTTCGGTTTTGAATAAGGCGAAGCAAGGCTTCGGTTTTGAATAAGGCGAAGCAAGGCTTCGGTTTTGAATAAGGCGAAGCATGGCTTCGGTTTTGAATAAGGCGAAGCAAGGCTTCGGTTTTGAATAAGGCGAAGCAAGGCTTCGGTTTTGAATAAGGCGAAGCAAGGCTTCGGTTTTGAATAAGGCGAAGCAAGGCTTCGGTTTTAAATAAGGCGAAGCAAGGCTTCGGTTTTAAATAAGGCGAAGCATGGCTTCGGTTTTGAATAAGGCGAAGCAAGGCTTCGGTTTTAAATAAGGCGAAGCAAGGCTTCGGTTTTAAATAAGGCGAAGCATGGCTTCGGTTTTGAATAAGGCGAAGCAAGGCTTCGGTTTTCAATAAGGCGAAGCATGGCTTCGGTTTTGAATAAGATAGAGCAAAAAATTGCATTCAAGGGCGAAGCGGGGCTTCGGTTTTAAGGCGAAGCAAGACTTCGAGCTTATACTAATGTAACTGCAGATTGGTGCATCGAAGTAAGGCTTCGGACTGTACATACCTTGTAGCCCTCGGAGGGGCTTCGATGGTCTTTGAAGCGTGGAGCGGAGCTCCTTGCCGTAGAGTGGGCTCCGGTATGTGAAGGATGGAGGAAGGCGAAGGTGGCCTCCGATCTGCACCCGAAGCCCCTTGCCGGAGGGTGCGCGAAGCGAGAAAGCCTCGAAGCTCCCCCCTCAGGCGCACTTCGGGTTGCAGGCAGTGGTAGAGAACTTAGCTTCTAGGACTAAGGTCCCCACGGACGGCGCCAACTATTGGAACAATTGCGTTAGTTCCAGCAGATTTTCCTGTGGTGGTGTATGATGTAGATAATGAACCTCGATGGGTTCTCTCAGAGGGAGAAGGAGTTTATACTGGTTCGGGCCTCCCCTAGGGGATAATAGCCCTACGTCCAGTTTGTGGTAGATTCGGCATGGTATGCCTTAGCATGGAGAAGAGAACTACAGGGTCTCATGGCCCCCTTGGCTGTGTCCCCGGAACAAGGGCTTGGCCCTGCTTTTATAGGCACGCAGGCCTTAAGGAAAAGACTACGATACCCTCTACAAGCCCGTAGGCTTATAGGGGCAGACAGGGAAAAGGGCTAGCTACTGAGCAAAAGTACCAGACAACTTTACAGCTTTACAGACGTGTCAGGCTATGCCAGGCTTTGCCCAGCTAAAAGATACACCGAAGGTGGAGGCTGGGGGAAAGGCTTCGAAATGCACCCGGAGGGGGGGCCTTCGAAGGATGCTCCGGAGGGCGGCCTCCGGACTTGGCTTCCGGAGGGCGGCCTCCGGACTTGACTCCGGGGGCAGCCTCCGGACTTGGCTCCGGAGGGTGGCCTCCGGACTTGGCTCCGGAGGGCGGCCTCCGGACTTGGCTCCGGAGGGCGGCCTCCGGACTTGGCTTCCGGAGGGCGGCCTCCGGGCTTGGCTCCGGAGGGCGGCCTCCGGACTTGACTCCGGGGGGCGGCCTCCGGACTTGGCTCCGGAGGGCGGCCTCCGGACTTGGCTCCGGAGGGCGGCCTCCGGGCTTGGCTCCGGAGGGCGGCCTCCGGACTTGACTCCGGGGGGCGGCCTCCGGACGTGGCTCCGGAGGGCGGCCTCCGGACTTGACTCCGGGGAGTGGCCTCCGGCGCCTTGCGCCAGGGCCCAAAGTGGGGGCTCGAGCTGGACCCCTGAGAGGCACCCTGGGACCTGAAAACAATACTTAGAGAGAAAGCAGGCTCCGACAGTGCTGGGCCCTGGGCCGGAGGCTGTCGGAGGCTGACGTCATTTGGCCCCTGTTCAAGGGAAATATATTCCCCCAACAGCGTACCTGGTTTCGGCGTCCAGCAGGCGGTGGCTCAATAATGTGATGATGTACTCCTTCCCCTCCACCTCCTGGGTTAGTATGGCTCCAATCACGCTGTCTTCAGCGGCGATGTATAGCCGAAATGGAATCCCGGCCTTGGGTTCTCTCACCACGGGCGGTGATGACAAGCATTCCTTGATCTTCTCAAAAGCACTTTGCTGGCTTGCCCCCCAAGCGAACTCGGCTTCATTTTTTAGCCGGATTATGGGGACAAAGGCATCAATCTTGCCGGACAAGTTGGATATAAAACGACGTAAATAGTTCAACTTGCCTAGCAACTTTTGCACATCCTTTTTGCATACCGGCGCTGCAACATTTCTAATCTTTTCAAGTCTCTTAGGATAAATTTCTGTACCTCTTTCATGAATCATGAAACCTAAGAACTTACCCGCCGACACAACAAAAGCACACTTGAGTGGGTTCATTTTCAAACCGTATTGTCGCATCCTATCGAAAACAACCTTCAAATCGGCTAAATGGTTTCCCATAGCGTCCGATTTGACCACGACATCATCGATGTAAACCTCTAACATGACTCCTAACAAGTCATGAAAGATCAAGTTCATAGCGCGCTGATACGTGGCACCAACATTTTTCAACCTAAAGGCATGACGACCCATTCGAATAAACCAACAAAACCAGGGCATCGAAAGGCAGTCTTATAGACGTCCTCTTCGGCCATAAAGATTTGATTATAACTGGCATTGCCATCAAGAAAACTTAGTACCTTATGTCCTGAAGCATCGTTGATCAGCATGCCGGCTATTGGCATTGCATACTCGTCTTTTGGAGTGGCTCTGTTCATATCCCTGAAATTCAGCAACCGTCCTAATAAATTCAGCCTTAAGTAGTCATTCCACTTCCTCTTTAACTCGGTCATCGACGGCCGAATTGAAGCGGCGGGGAGGCTGTTTATAAGGCCTAAACTCAGGTTTGATGGGCAGCCGATGCTCCACGAGCTCGAGGCTTAGCCCTGGCATTTCGCTATACTCCCATGTGAAACAATCGACATACGACCGAAGTAACTTTATTACTTCAGCCTTTACATTGGGCTGTAAATGTTGGTTTACAAAAGTCGGCCTTGGGATGCTACCATTGCCTATATCAACTTCCTCCAAGGGATCGGCCGACGCAAAACCTTGCCCTAATTTTTCTACTTTGCTAGAGTCTTCGATGGCCTCGGCAATATCGTCTTTATTAGAACGATACTGCTCCACTCGAGACTTTAGCCAATCTAGATTATTCTTGCTAGACATGACTACTAGTACAAAAATAGTCGTGCTACTCTAGCCGGCTTTACAGACACTGGTACAAACCGTCCTCCGGATACACTAACAAAGTCATAATCCGAAAGATCTCTACCTGACAGACACTCTACTTTGTTATGGACGGCGTCAACCGACACATCGGCCAAAGCTACTTGGGCCGAAGTATCAGCGGAGATGACCTCTACCTCATCGCCGTCCCACTATACCAAGCACTGGTGTAGGGTAGAGGGGATTCAATAGTTCGCATGGATCCAGTCACGTCCGAGTAACACACTATAGTTACCTTGTACGTCGACGACGAAGAATGTTGTTGGCAATGTCTTGTTGCCCACCGCCAACTCCATAGAGAGTACTCTCTTGGCCTCGGAGCTCTCACCGGTGAAGCCGTTGAGCATCAAGTTAGTCTTCTTCAGGTCATCTTCGTCCCTGCCAAGTTTCTTCAATAATGAATAAGGCATTAGGTTAACAGTGGCGCCGCCGTCGATGAGCATCCGGGAAATCGGCTTCCCATCGACGTGACCCTTGACATAGAGGGGTTTTAGATGGTGAGCCGAGTCCTCGGGCTTCTCGAAGATGGTGTTGCGTGGACCGAGGTTCAATTGAGCGACCTTGGCCTCGTCTCGTGGTAGGGCGAACTCGGCGGGTAATGTGACGATGTTGATGTCCATCGCGTGAGGGGCGGGCCCCTCAGAGACGGGTGAGTAATCACCGTCGAGCAAGTCATCGTCGTCGTCACTCGGACTAGGAGCCGGGTTGGTTATCTCAACCGGCTTCTCCCTCCATACCTGTTTGGTAGCTGGCCGAGGGAGGATCTCTTCGAAGATAGCATCGCGCTCGGCCTAGGCTACCTTCTCGCGCATCTCCTGCGCCCACAACCTTTGTAGGCGTCTCTTCTGTGATTTTGACATGCCCGGAGGAGCCCAAGATGGCTGCGGCTTGGTGCCGGAGCTACTGTCCGACTCCTGTTAATTATGGCCGAAGTGTGCCGTTTGGCCTCGGGCACCCTGTGTTCGAAGGGGGCTTCGCTGCGAACTCCGTCAAACGGATCGGCCTCGTTCGGCCGATCGAACCAAGCTTTGGCACGGAGCCCGGCCGAAGCATGCGGTTTACCTCCGTTAGCCCTCGGCGACGAAGTCTTCGGGATTGGGACTTCCTGAGAACCAACCCTGATAGTTATGGCTTCAGACTCCCTGACCTCGGCCTCTGCGTGCTCGCACTCTTCGGCTTCGCTCTGTAGGGTCCGATTCTGAGGTACCACAAACAGTCAGTGGATGATGCCCCCCTCCGCTACGTCTGTTTGCCCCTGCTATCCATAATACTCCGAGGGAAAACAAGGCATACGGTTAGTCTACGGAGGGTACCCCGACCCAGATACGTGCGGAGCCCACAGGGTTCCCGCCCAGTCATATGGCGGAGGCATCGGCGGCTCTAGTGGTCTTGGCCACTACGAGCCGAACTTGTCACCCGGAGGGGGTTCGGCCAGGTCGAAGGTGTCTTAGGCCAGAGGTATGTTCGCCCAGTGTGGGCCGAAGCCTCCCATCGGAGAAGTCCAACATTGTGCGGGGTTCGGCCATTGGGGGCCGAAGCTGTCGCATGGGGGACACGACCACTGGGGTTCGAAGTTGTCGTGCGGGGAACCCGACCATTGGGGTTTGAAGTTGTTGCACGGGGGGCTCGCCCATTGTGGCCCAGAACCACGGTGCGGAGCACCAGGATACCGCGGCCCAAAGCCTTCGTGCGGAGGGTTCGCACCCTTCGGTCCGAAGCCACCCTTTGAAGGTCTCGGCCCCTTTGGTTGTTTTAGCTGAGCGCGTGGGCCTGCTTCTTTGGCCCTCTTCTGATGCTTGTTCAACAGCAAGTTATATGTTGTTACCTTCAGCCTCTTGCGAGACTTAGCCAAAGGGGTATTGACGTTCTGTTTCCACACTCCTACCTCGGGGTTCTTTGGCATGAGTGTGTGAGTACGCGGTTCTCCAACAATCACATCTTTTCCTTTAGCAGACTCGGCCTGTTCTAGCGGAATCAACACATTCTTCTTGCCGAGGTCGATGGTATTGACTGGAAAAGGATTTTTATCCAGCTTCATTTTCGGATCATGGTCTATCTTCAATCGTCCTTCTTCTATGGCTGATTGTATCTGCCATCGAAAAACATTGCAATCATTAGTATTATGAGAATGTGAATCATGCCACTTACAATATGGATGTTTCTTTAACTCGTTGGCAGGTGGGATAACTTGACCCTTAGGTAACCTGAGAAGCTGACTCTTTAAGAGGAAATCAAGTATTTTATCACATTAGGTCACATCGAACGAGTACTTGACCTCATTAAGTCTATTCTTTGTGGGGGATGGTCGTAGATCGGAGCAAGTGACATGTTTGTTTTTAGTGTTTGTAACTCATTCGTCCGCGTACATGTCGGCCGAATCCTCCTCCTCTGACTCCTCATCGGAGCGTTCCATGATGTGGATCTCAGCCCTAGGCTTGCTAAATGTCTTAATAAATTTCTTAGCCTTGGCTCAGCCTTCTTGGACCAGAGCCTACTGTAGAACTTGGCTAACTTCTAAAAAGTTTTGGTTGCCTAACCTTTCTTTAAGTTCGGAACGCAACCCATTAAAAGCTAATTCCGCCAAGTCCCTTTCTGAAATATTAAGACTAAAACATCGGTTTCTGGTATCCCTCAAACGCTTGATATACTCAGAGGCGCTCTCACTAGATTTTTGCTTAACCGATGTCAAATGCGAAAGCCTAAGTTCCATTTCACCCGTGTAGAAATAATCATGGAATTTCCGCTCTAAATCATCCCACGTATGGATGGAGTTCGGCGGAAGCACCGAAAACCAAGTGAAAGCGGTGCCAGATAGCGAGAGAGAAAATAGTCTAACCTTTAGGGCATCTATCCCGCTAACCTCTCCACACTGCGCCAAAAATTGACTAACATGCTCTAGTGTGGTCATACTACCCTCACCATTGAATTTAGTGAACTCAGGGATCCTATAGCCGTGGGGGTAGGGTACTGTATCAAGATGATCGGGGTATGGTTTGCGATAAACCCTAACCCGTCCTTTAAGCACGAAGCCGACACACTCCCTAAACAGTGCGCAGACTCGCTCATCTATATCATCTTGGTAGTTTGTTTGCATGCGCCTCTCATGTGGGGGCGCGACACGCGGTGGGATATCGGCGTGTCAGCCATGTGCTTCTTCCCTACGCGCTATTTGTACAACGTGCTCGTGTCCGGGCGCCTGCGCGTGTGGTGCGGGTTGCGCAGGTATTGGCGCATGTGTTGTGTGGTATGCAGTATTAGTTTGACCATAGGTGTAATGATTGGTCTCGGCCATAACTGATGAGGCTGGAGAAATGTTTGTCGGAGGTGCACTAGCTATAGGAACCGGGGGTATGGCCTCAGTGAAGCTGAACCTTCTAAGAGTTGCCTCTACTTGGTAGCTGATTGCCGAATCTAAACAGTTGGCTAGCAAAGCGCTAACGGCCTGATCTACTAATGCGGCTATTTTTGCTCAATTTCTAAAGAAGATAAACGAGGCGATACAGGTTTTACCTGGACCTAAGCGAGGTCGGGGGTGATGATGTCGTGCTTGACGAAGCTCGTGCGTGTCTTGATGTAGCCCCCGAGCATCATGTCTTGGAGCGCCTTTAGCCTTGCCTCGATCTCTGCTCGGTCTTCTGCAGGAATATATTCAAGTGTAGGTGACATTATGTTGCGGTTGTCGATATCCGCGCCTCCTATTGTGTCCATCGGCGGCGTAGACGTATTAGTCATAGTAGATGTACCGGTGGCCGATGTAGACGTACTCATCTTGTTGGCATAGCTCTTCCCTAGCGGAGTCGCCAAAAAGTGTGTTGACACGGAAACGTGCCCCCGCACTTGTGTCAGTCCGGCGATCCAAAAGTGCACGGATACTTAGAGACAGGCCTAATCGTGACGTAGCACCGACGCCGCGTTCCAACTACCCTTAATAGTGATAAGGGGGTGGAGTCGCCAGGCAACCAGATTACAAAAAATAATCCAATTAGCCGAAAGAAATAAGTTAAACGGGTTAAAATCAGCAAACCAGTCGGAGTCCTCCTGGTTCCAAGTCTGATGCGAAGGGTGCGCCGAAGGGTACCTTCGGCGTCTGGTGCGAAGTGCTCCACCGAAGGGTGCTTCGGCGTTCGGACCGATCCGGCCGAAGGTAGACTCTGAACGGACTTGAACACGGTGATCACCTCCGAACAGCGGGGTTCGGTGTGCGATCTCCGATGCATCCGCCAAAGGGTGCTTCGGCGTTCGGACTGACCCGGCCAAAGGTAGACTCCGAACGGACCTGAACATGGTGATCACCTCCGAACATCGGGGTTCAGCGTGCGATCTCCGATGCAGCGAATTACAGAGTAGTGACGCGAAGGCCACACATGGGTGCAACTTCGTATGGTGCGGAGTATGTTCGTAGTGAAGTCTGTCACGATGAAGTATGCTGGCGGAGCCTGTTGTTGAAGCCTGCGGTCATGTCGAAGGGCGTCCTGGGGACCTCCGGAACCGATCTCTCAGCTCCGGACACCTCTGGTGAAGGGGCTCCGAACGTGCGAACCTGCAACAGAGACGATGCGAAGTACCAATTCGTCCTTAGGACCGAATTTTGCGAGGTGTTGCACGGGTGGCGAAGGTAGCAATCTATTACGCAGATTAGCGGATACTTCACAAGCGAAGTAACAAGGCAATAGCAATCTGTTACGTAGATTAACGGGGACTTCACAGGCGAAGTACCAAGGCTTACCACTATTCCGTAGTGGCGGACGGAGGGCTTCCAAGCAAACCCACGAAGAGGTACAGAAAAATAAAGGTAAAAGTAAAGGTACGATCAAAGCATGGCTTTGGTTTGGGTTGAGTTGGGGGGGCTCTCCACGCCGGCCATGCCTCTCTATTTATAGGGGGTGAACTCCCAATCTAATCTGCTATTAATCTGGCCGGATAGAGATAGAGATTGAGCTGGCGATGCAACCAACTTTATCTCTGCCGAGGTGGGCTTCGGCCAGGCCCGTCGAGGCCTGCTCCTCGGGTCGAAGCTTCGATAGCGTGGGCTTCGGCCAGGCCCGTGGAGGCTTGCTCCTCGGGCCGAAGCTTCGACAGCGTGGGCTTCGGCTGGGCCCATCGAGGCTTGCTCCTCGGGCCAAAGCTTTGGTAGCGTGGGCTTTGGCCAGGCCCATCGAGGCTTTCTCCTCGCGACGAAGCTTCGATAGCGTTGGCCTCCGAAGGCTTCCTGGTCGAAGCCCATGGGCTGGCTGGAGGCTTTCGGAGCCCATAGCTTGATGGGCTTCATCCCTATAGGGCTTCGGACAGACCCTGGACATGTGTATTTTCGGCACAAATCACCAAAAATTGATATTTTGATAATCTAGCCATTAATGCCATTTTTTGCTATCAACAGAGGTGTTGGCGGACGATGACTTCGTCTTCCCATCCATTGACAACCTTGGCAAGTGCGGACTAAGGCCTTCGCATGAGCTACTATTGTAGGCCAATAAAGCCCCTGGCAAAGTGTTTTCCCTACCAAGGCTCGAGGGGCAAGATGGCTACCACAAAGGCCTTCATGAATTTCTCGGAGTATATCTTGGCCCTTAGCTTGAGAAATATATTGGAGTAGGGGAGAACATACTCTGGCCTTGTAAAGAATACCGTTGATAATATGATAATTCCAGACTCTCAATTGCAATCTTGAAAGCTTCGGGCCTTCGGGTAAATTAGCTTCGCCTTGTAATAATTCCATAATTTAACTCCACCAGTCGGTGTTCAGTATGCAAAGGACCTTCGCAGGAGGGAGTTGGGGCACCGAAGGAGAGGTAAGCTCTTCATAAAGAACCCCTTCCAGAATATCTATGGCTCTCGCTACAGCTTTTGCCAAGATATCAGCTTGTGCATTGTCGGCTCTTGGTATGCTTCAGACAGAAATCCCTTGAAATGCTGCTTCGATCTTAAGGATTTCTTCTAGATATTTAGCAAGTTTCGGATGCCGGTCTTTGAAACTTTTATCAACGTGCCCTGCTATAATTTGGGAATCTGTTTTTATAACAACTCTTGTAGCACCAAGAGCACGTGCCTTGTGAAGACCTAGGAAAATTCCTTCGTACTCCGCAATATTATTGGTGGACTTAAAGTTGAGCCTTGCGGAATACATTGCTTTTTTCCCCGAAGGTGAAATGATCACTGCCCCGACACCTGCTCCGGATGCTTGAAAGGCTCCATCGGAGTATATGGTCCATATTCCTCGATTTTTCTGGAGCCCAAACTGCAGATGGAGTCCATTCTGCTACAAAATCAGCCACCACTAGTGCCTTGATTGTTGTCCTTGCTACAAAGGAGATGCCGAAGGGTGCTAGCTCAATGACCCATTTTCCAATTCTCCCTGTAAAATCTTTGCTTCGAAGCATATCTCCTAGAGGATAAGTAGTTGGTACAATTACATTATGCGCTAGAAAATAATGTCGTAGTTTCCTTGAAGCCATCACTAGAGCATAAGTGAATTTTTCCAATTCAGAGTATCTAGTTTTTGCTCCGGATAAAGCTTCTGATACAAAATATACTGGATTTTGTACCAACTTCCCATTGAAATCCACTTCTCGAACAAGGACTGCACTAATAGCAGAGCCCGTAGCTGCATGATAAAGAAGAAGGGTTTCATCGGCCATGGGCACAATGAGTGTTGCAAGGTTGCTGAGATAATCTTTAATATCATCAAAACTCTTTTGGCACTCCGGTGTCCATGCAAAATCATCGGACCCTTTCAAGGCTTTGAATATTGGGAGGCTTCGCTCTACGGACCTTGGCAGAAATCTGCTAAGTGCTGCGAGGCGTCCAGTAATCTTCTGAACTTGCTTCAAATTTTTTGGCAGAGCCATTCTTTGTAGTATAGTTATTTGAGTTGGGCTAGCTTCGATTCCCCTGCTCGAAACTAAATACCCTAACAGTTTCCCAGCTTGAGCCCCGATGATACATTTTTCGGGGTTGAGGCGAACTCCACATGCTCAGAGGCTCTCAAATGTTTCTGCTAAGTCTAGACTATGCTGGTGCTTTAAAGCACTTTTTATTACAATATCATCCATATAGGCTTTGACATTATGGCTTATTTGGTGACCTAAAGCTTTAGCAATTAACCTTGAAAAATTTGCTTCGGCATTTCTCAAGCCGAAGGGCATTCTTACATAGCAAAAGTCTCCCGAAGGAGTTACAAAACTATTGTTGATTACATCTTCATGTTTTAACCATATTTGATGTTATCCGGAGTACACGTCGAGGAAACTCAATAGCTCCGAACTAGCAGTGGAGTCAACTAATTGATCAATGCGGGGCATGGGTTAGGGGTCACGTGTGTAGGACCGAAAGTAGCGAGAAGGGCCAAAAGAACTAGAGAAGTCAATCCGAAAAAACTTACCAAAAGGTAAGATCTGGCAAATCAAAGACCCTCTACAATCAATCACAGAAGAACTGCCCTTCTTAAAGCGAACCTCCAACCCATCCTCAAGAAGTTGCGACCAGAGGGGGGTGAATGGGCGCCTAAAAATTCTTTCGAATCAATGGCTTGTTCCCAACACCCAACGTACCTCAACAGACTTAGCAGCAGAACGAAAACAGATCGCCAAACCCTAAAAGTATCTAGCCTAAAAAATGACTGGTGTCCTGAACAGAGAAAACACCAATACAGTGCTAATAGGCAGATAAGCAAAGAATTCAGAACATGGCTAACCAAACTTCACAGAAACAAATCATCACAGCAACTGATCTAGGTGTACATAAAATGAGATGAGAAGTTACTGTTCAAATTTGTCTCCTGGTCGAAACTTGACGAAGCCTGCTTCGTAGTAACTGTCGAAGTATGTCAAAAACAAAACCTTAGAACAGAGCACACTTCGAAGCTAGGTTCACAATTCAAGTTCGGAGTTGAAAGTTCCAGCAAAGCCTTTGGAGAAGTCTGGTCGAAGCCTGCTTCACATGGCATGATCAGTGCAACAGATGATATCTAAAGAAAGTCATTAGCACGCATTTTTCAATTTTTGCAAACAAAAGCATCACCATATTTTCCAGTTAACAAGCAAGGTAAAACATGAAATGCAGAAGCTAGCCGATATCTACTAAGATAAGCATTGTCCAAAACAAAGTGCTTCAGCAAATTTGTTATCATTTCACTTTTCAGGCTTTTTCTTTTTCCTTTTTCATTTGTGCCAAGGGTTATTTGCATGTCAAGCCTTATGCTACCCGACCAAGTCAAGCCTAGGCCAGAACTGGACCATCAGAAGCTTAAGACATTGGTCTTGGCATACACTACACTGTCCTAGTTCATACCAAAGTGCTATGGTAAGCAGTCCAGAATAATGCAATGTGACAAAGCAAACCCACTTGGATCTTTTCAACTTAAGCAAAAAAACGCATGGAATTTTCGTTCATTTTTGATTTTTATCATTTTTATAGCACATTTTCCATGTTAAAGCATAAAGATGTCCAAGTTGCATATCTGCATCTATGTGAGGAACTAGCTACAAGGCATGTAACAGATAGCAAAAGCACTCAGCCTACACATGCTAGTTACCAGAAGCAATGGTGAACATTTTTCAAGTTTAAAGCATAAAAGCCATGCGTATGACAGATATAAGACATATCAAGTGAACTAAAACAAAGCATGATCATTGACAAGTAATCAAAAGCATGTACCAACTAGAATAAGTAAAGCAGTTCAATCATATAACAGAAGCAGGCTCAAGAGTGTGATATATGAATATGTATGATATGAACACACACAAAAAAAGATCAAGAAAAGAGTAAAGAAGAAGGAAAAATGACGCAAAATATCCTAGAAAGGATACACAACACCCAAATCCCCTCATAAATGCTCAAATGTAGACTGATCTAGGGGTTTGGTGAAAATGTCAGCCAACTGATGATGGGTATCAACATGAACAAGGTCAATGACACCTTTCTCGTATTGATCCCTCAGAAAGTGAAAGCACACATCAATGTGTTTGCTTTTTGAATGGAGACAAGGGTTTTTCCCTACACTAATAGCACTGGTGTTGTCGCAAAACAAAGGAACTTCGGTAGGAAAGAACAACCCAAAGTCTCGCAAAGTGGAAATCATCCAAACTAACTGTGAGCAGCAGCTGGCAGTAGCTACATACTCAGCCTCAGTGGTCGAAAGAGCAACTCCAGATTGCTTTCGAGAAGACCAAGACACAAGAGACGAACCAAGAAACTGGCAAGTACCAGAAGTCGACTTGCGATCCAACCGGCACCCACCAAAGTCAGCGTCTGAAAAGCCAGATAAATCAAGAGATGATGATGCTGAATAGTAAAGACCAAGATCAGGTGCATAGGTAAGATACCTGAAGATGCGCTTGACAGCCTGCGGATGAGACGCGCGTGGTGAAGACTGGAAGCGTGCGCACAGTCCCACGGCGAGCTGTATGTCTGGCCTCATTGCCGTCAAGTACAGCAGCGAACCGATCATCCCTCAAAACTCTCTTTCGTTGACCTTGACGTCGCTCTCGTCCTTGTCCAGGCCCCCAGATGTGCCCATTGGGGTCATCTGAGGCTTCAACTCTCCACCAAAGTCAAATTTGTTCAACATGTCACGAGTGTACTTACCTTGGTGGATGAAGGTGCCGTCCTTGGTCTGCTTGATATGGAGCCCTAAGAAGTACTTGAGCTCACCCATGAGGCTCATCTCAAACTCGCTGTGCATCTTCTCAGAAAACTTGGACACAAGATCATTAGTAGCACCGCCAAATATAATATCGTCCACGTAAATTTGAGCGACTAAGAAATCTGAAGCAACTATGAGCAAAAAGAGAGTTTTATCCACAGAACCCATCACAAAGCCCTTCCCCAACAAAAAATGCTTTAACCGGTCATACCAAGCCCTGGGGGCTTGCTTCAACCCGTATAAAGCTTTTTGCAACTTATAAACATGTCGAGGAAACTTGGGGTTCTCAAAACCGGGGGGCTGCCTAACATAAACCTCCTCCTCTATGTACCCGTTCAGAAAAGCACTCTTGACGTCCATTTGAAAAAGCTTAAAACCCTTCAAAGCGGCAAAAGCTAAGAGAATGCGAATGGACTCAAGACGGGCAACAGGGGCGAAAGTTTCTTCAAAATCAATATCCTCCTTCTGGCAAAAACCCTGGGCAACTAGTCGAGCTTTGTTGCGCACCACAACCCCATCTTCACCTTGCTTGTTCTTGAAGACCCACTTGGTGCCTATGGGGTTGTATCCTGGTGGCAGCTCAACTAGTGTCCAAACCCGATTGCGGACAAAATTCTCAAGCTCTTCTTGCATGGCATTAATCCAGTTCGAGTCAGAAAGAGCATGAGAAATGTCTCTGAGCTCAAAAGATGCAACAAAAGCAGATTCAGCAAACACAACAAGTGAGTCAACAGAAGAGTGAAAAGTCCTTGCAGACAAATCACCGATGATAAGTTTTGAGGGGTGATCACGCTGAACTGCTCGGGATCCCTGGTGATCTGAAGTCACCTCACCGGAGTTAGCAGCTGTCACCTCTGGACTCGACTGAGGGGGCTCGATCGAAGTGGAAGAAGTGATCAGAGGTCCGCCCTCATCCTCAGTCGAAGTCTCACAAGGTGTGGGCTCTGCATGTTGAGCAGAAGGCCCACCCTCATCAACAGCTGGAGTGTCATCATCTTCTTCGAAGATGGACTCTCCGAGCTCACCATCTCCAGAAGGCTCAAAAGACTCATCAAATGAAACCTCACAAGTCTCGACAAGCTGCTGGTAGTCGAGGTTCCAAACTCGGAAGCCTCGAGAATGCAAAGCATAGCCAAGAAAAACTCCGTCCCAGCAAAGAGACTCAAACTTGTCCAAATGCCCTCCATTCTTGAGCACAAAGCACTTGCAGCCAAACGCTCGCAAGCGGCTCACCTTGGGTTGTCTGCCAAACCGCAACTCGTATGAGGTCTTACCTAGGTAAGCTCTAAGAAAAATGCGGTTAGCCAAATAGCAAGCCGTGTTCATGGCTTCAGCCCAAAAGTGCCTAGGAGTCCTATGCTCATCGAGCATCGTCCTAGCCATCTCGACTAGCATGCGGTTCTTTCGTTCCACAACGTCGTTCTGTGGGGGAGTGTAAGGAGCAGAAAACTGATGGTCAAGACCCTGATCACTACAAAAGCTGCCGAACTGAGAGTTCTTGAACTCAGAGCCGTTGTCGGAGCAAATTGCTCGCATCCGACCTTTGTTCTCATTCTTCAGCTTCAAAATCAGGTCATGAACAAAATGAAAAGTTTCATCCTTAGACTCCAAAAAGAAAACCCACGAGAATCGAGAAAAGTCGTCAACAATCACAAGCGCATACCACTTCCCACCGACTGAGCGTACCCGAGCTGGACCGACAGTGTCCATATGTACAGCTTGCCCGGATACGAATTCATCACCTGAGTCACAGGTGAGTGAGAAGCGGCAACCATTTTCCCATGACGACAGGGATGGCAGACTAGATCCTTCTCCATTTTAAGCTTGGGCAATCCTCGGATGAGGTACATAGAGCTCAACCTGACTAGCAGATCAAAACTCAAATGACCTAACCTCCTATGCCACTTCCAGAGCTCAGAGGAGGATCCAGCAATCAAACAGCGAGAAGGGCCAAAAGAACTAGAGAAGTCAATCCGAAAAACCTTACCAAAAGGTAAGATCTGGCAAATCAAAGACCCTCTAGAATCAATCACAGAAGAACTGCCCTTCTTAAAGCGAACCTCCAACCCATCCTCAAGAAGTTGCGACCAGAGGGGGGTGAATGGGCGCCTAAAAATTCTTTCGAATCAATGGCCTGTTCCCAACACCCAACGTACCTCAACAGACTTAGCAGCAGAACGAAAACAGATCGCCAAACCCTAAAAGTATCTAGCCTAAAAACAACTAGTGTCCTGAACAGAGAAAACACCAATACAGTGCTAATAGGCAGATAAGCAAAGAATTTAGAACATGGCTAACCAAACTTCATAGAAACAAATCATAACAGCAACTGATCTAGGTGTACATAAAATGAGATGAGAAGTTACTGTTTAAATTTGTCTCCTGGTCGAAACTAGACGAAGCCTGCTTCACAGTAACTGTCGAAGTATGTCAAAAACAAAATCTTAGAACAGAGCACACTTCGAAGCTAGGTTCACAATTCAAGTTCGGAGTTGAAAGTTCTAGCAAAGCCTTTGGAGAAGTCTGGGCGAAGCCTGCTTCACAGAGCTGAAGGACTTCGAACAAAATAGGGGGCTTTGCCAGAAACAACAAGAGACAAGTAAGATACTATTTTCTCGATCAAAAAGCCATGTCAGGAAAAGCAAGGCTAGAGAACTAGCACACTGTAGCTACAGGAAAATAGTACTACTTGCTACAATCCCAAGAACTAGTACTCTCAAGCCTCAGCACAGAAGCAAACAGAGAGAAGTGTACGTCCAGAGATTAAACCACTTGCACGCAAAACGATGCAGAACAGAACACACACAATCGCAGCACACACGAATCACAGCACGCAGAATAACAAAACCAGAGTGAATCAAAAAAACTCACGGTAGAACATGCAGGAAGATGAAATGCGTGAGGAGGAGCCTGGCGGCGCAAAAACATGAGAGATAGCTGACCCAAGGAATGATTAAAAATTGATTTCTTAAAAGGGTTACCTAACCCTAGGGATTGGGGCCCTATTTATAGGCAGCCCAATCAGCCTAGAATATTCCACCAGACCCTTAGGGTTTTTTATAGACGCTTAAATAAAAGGAAAAGACTAAACTGCCCTTAGGATATTTTTACAGACTCGATTGACTGACTGTTGGCCTAAGGACAAAATAGTAAACTCCTATTTACAGATGACTTATCCGGAGGCGGAGCTTTCTTAGCGACTACGACTTCGTCTCTGAACAGTCCGATACAAGATCAGCGGTCGTCCGTTTTTCGCCGAAACTGACAAAGCGTCCACCGACTTTGCACCACGTACCCGGATTGGGCTGGCCCGATTCCGTAGCTCTCTCAGCCCGACAATCGCTCGCCGCCCATGTACCTGAGTCAATCCTGGTCAACAGCCAAGTGGATCCTCTGCTGCTCCTAGCCCATGTACCCGGATTGGGCCAGCCCGACTTCGCGGCCCCTCTGCCCGACAGTCGCTCGCTGCCCATATACCTGAGTCACACGCGGCCCAAACGCAGTAGATCACCTCTCTTCTTCTGTCCTCTTTGACTATCGTTGACAATGACTCATCACATCTGGAGCCATGAGGCCCACGCTCTTCAGCATGGCTCCTCAACGTGGGCATGCTTTATTCAAGGATGTAAAATCAATGAAGATGCGCCATTTTCCGGAGGCCTTTTTCTTGACGAAGACTAGGTTGGCTAACCACTCCGTATGAGCCACTTCTCTAATAATCCCAGCCTTCAACAATTTTTCAACTTCTGCCTTAGAAAGGCTTGCCCTTTCTGCTGATAATTTTTGGAGCCCCTGCCAAACATGTCGATCCCTCGGGTTCACAAGTAAACTATGCTCAATGATATTTCGGTTAACTCCCGGAATGTCTTCATCGGACCAGGCAAAAACATCCAAATTCTCTCTAACTACTTCTAGTGAAGTAGCAATTTCCGGAGGCAATTCGTTGCCAGATTGGAAGGGATAGTCTTTATCGTCCTTTACAATAATCTTCGTTATAATTTCTCTTTCGGGGCTTGGCCTTGGAAAGAACATCTTCGAAGATTCACTTGATACAGGGATATCCTCCGAATGGTTTTGCACATTATTCACTTGTCTAGGATCAAGAGGTGGACCATGGTCCTATTTTTCCCTTCGTGTCGTAGCTTGATCACTGAAGACCGTAAGCACTCCTTGTGTGGGCATCTTTAGGCATAGATAATTATTATGCATCACGGCTCCGAATTGATTTAACATGCCCCTTCTGAAGATGACATTATAGGCATAGGGGGCATCAACTACGTCGAAAATCACCTCCACCATTCTAGCTAAGATCCCCTCTCCGAAGGAAACCTCGAGACCTATCTAGCCAAGGGCATCAACAGTAGGTCCTACGAAGCCTTGAAGTGGATGAGCTGCTGGGAGGAGATGTTTCCGCGGGATGCAAAGCTGGTCGAAAGCCTAAACAAAGATAATATCTGCAGAGCTTCCGCCATCAACTAATATCCTCCAAACTTTTGTTCCTACAATATCAGCAGTGATAACAAGGGGGTCCGCATGAGGAAATTTTATATGCGTGGCATCAGCTGCAGAGAAAGATATAGGCACGTGGGACCACTCGGGCATTTCAGCTACCGATGAAGAGGTCTCGATATGCCCTACTTCATGAACATACTCCCTCCATTGTCTTCTTGACATGCTTCCCAGGGTTCCTCCCCTGGAGATGGAAGAACCACTCTTTTGCCTTAGTCTTGACTATCTTCTTGCTTCGGAGGTGGCATAACACTGGCCACCGAAGGCTGTCTTTGGGCTTCGTGGCTGTCTACACATCTAACGATCTGCACTGGGTCTGGACATGCCTCAAGAGGGGCTCGGTCTGTAGTGCCTCGACCAGAGCTCCTTTCGAGGTACTCGCTTCTCAAGGCTAGTATAGACTTACATGCATCGGTAGCATGGCTTCGGTTCTCACCGTGAACATAGTACAAGAAGGCCTGGCCCTTGTCAGCCAGCTTCCATAGCGGCCTCAAGCCGCTGACCTTGTTTCCCAAAGCTTGTGGATTCTTAGGCGAAAATTTTTGCGAAGAAGGAGCAATGTTCAAGAATTCGGAGCGAGGATGCTTCTGCCCTCTTCGTCTATCATGCTAATTATCGAAATGGTACCCTTGTGAAAGAGTTGAAGTTTTCACTTCAAGTTTAACTTCCTAGATGGTTGGCGAAGACGAAGCCGTCCTTCGGAGCTATCTTTCCTCCGACCTAGCATATTCCACAAAATAAGCAAGTAATTGCGCTACTTAGGATATATGCTTCTGGTGAAGCTTGTCGAGGAGGCCTTCATTTGTGACTCCTTCCTGAGTTGCATCAACAACAGATGATGTAGAGAAGCCTCTTATTTGCGACTTCGTATGAGCGAAGCGCTTAAAAAACTACCTCAAGGTTTCTCCAGTTTGCATCTTCACTTGAAAAAGACTTCTAGTAGACATAGGGGGCACAAATGTACCTTGGAAGTTGCTTATGAACTTTTTCCTTAGCTGTTCCCAAGACTTAATTGATCCTGGTTTCAAAGACCAGAACCAACGCAAAGCAACTTCTTCTAGTGCAAGGGGGAAGCATTTTGCCATTATATCTCTAACCCCTCCACTGGCTTCGATTGCTAAGGCATGTGAACGAGAAAACTCTCCTAGATCTTCTTCCCCGGAGTACTTACAGAGCTTTGAAGTCTTGAACTTGGGGTCGAAGCGCACCTTTTGCAAGTCAGGGTGCAGCGGAGATTCATTATCAAATGAAGCATTCTCAGGGGCTTCAGGATAAAATGCGAGGTCATCATCTTGAACTTGGGGACGAAGCCTGGATGCAGCTTCCTACCTCCACCTCATCACTTCGGCTTGAAGATTGGCCATCTGGGTCACCACATCAGCAAGGTGATCTTCATTTCTTCTGGAAGGAGCTTCCGGGTCTTGAGAACTGAACAAGTCAGTTCGGAGTACAGTCGGAGCTACAAGAGAGGCTCCGTCGGTTTGAAGCATAGACAGAGTCCCTGGAGGGGCATGGCTCTAGAAAGAAATTGATAGAGAACGAAGTTTTCGTACTATGTTCCCCATGGATGGCGCTAACTATTGGCATAAAAGATTACGCTAATACGTTTAAGAAATTGTATGTTTAACAAATGAAGTGTTTGCTTGAGTAAACTATTCCAAGCCTCCGAAGACGGATAATAGCCTGAAATATTTCTAAGTGTGTATTGAATATCTTCATATTTGATACCCTTTACAGAGTGAAGAGGGGTACTTATAGACAGAATATTAAAAGAAAAGACTCCTTTACCCTCTAATTACAACCGACTAAGAATATAGTGTTTAATATTCTTCATAGGGGTAAAAAGGTAAAAGACTAATTTAATCAGAAAGAAGATAAATCTTCTATCCTCGCTGGCAACACCCCTTTGGGTGGAAAGGCTTCGGGAGGCTTCGTCACGCCGAAGCATTGATGGAGGTCTCTGCTATACAGGGCTCCGAATACAGCAAAACCTTGATGCTTTTAGGATCTTCGAAGATCTTAGCTTCTGACTTCATTTCTTCTACTTGTATCTACAGGGAAATGTCCTTGACTTCTAGAGGATGAAATATTTTTCTGCAACAGTTGTGTTAGGGGAAAATACATCATCCTCGGGATCTTCAAGATTCGAAGACAAAGACAAATCATAATCTCCAAGTCTAAGACTTATCTCCAGTCGGAGCGATTAAAGACGGAGGGTTCGTCCAGGCTCTGCTCTGAAGAGACCCTCTGAAGGCTTCCCCTCCGTAGTGGAAAACAACCAGAAGGATGAGACGTCTACTTTATCTACCTCCTTCGAACATACTTTACCATATTAGCCCTATTCGGGGTACTGAAATAGTTTCCACTATGTCGGTTGTAATTGAGGGGTAAAAAGGTATTTTCCTTAGAGCTTTTACCTATAAATACCAACCTTCTCATCCTATAATAGGCATCGAATATTCAGATATTCAATACGCAACTTTGAACTACTTCGAGCTATTATCCTATTCGGGGGCTTGAGATAGTCCTCTTTCACAAACACTTCGTTTGTTAGTTCTTAACCTTCAAGAACCTGTTAGCGTAATCTTTTACGCCATCAGTTGGCATCGTCCGTGGGGAGCCTAGTTCTAAAAGCTAGTTCTCTGCCACTGCGTGTATTTTAAAGAGCTCCCGCGAAGGGAGTTTCAGAGTCTCAAGATTCTGCGCACCCTTCGGCAAGGGGCTTCAAAGTATAGTTCGAAGGCCTTTCCTCGCCTTCCTTAATCATTCGAAGCCTCTGGTCTTCGGACCTTAGCTTCGTAAGTCATGCCTCCCAAGCGGAGTCTAGCCACCGATCCTCCCCGAAGGTCCCCTCGCACCCACGATGCAGGACCTTCAGTCGTTCCCCAAACTACCGAAGTAGTCATTAGACGTCGAGCAGCCAGAGTCCCTCGGGTAGCTCCATCTATACTTTGAACTAATTATGTCGGTTCTCAAGACCCGGAGGACCCCTCCAGAGGAAGCGAAGGCCTTCCTGAGGATGCGGCTGCTCAGGTAGCACAGCTTCAGGCTAAAGTAGCAAGATGGAGGCAGGAGGCTACGGATAGGCTTCGCTCTAAAGCCATCCCTCCTGCTTTGGAAGTGCATCAAGATGGTGACCACGATGATTATCCCGAAGCTCCTCAAGTCCAAGAAGATGTCGAGAATGCCTCCTTTGACAATGAATCCCTGTTGCATCCAGACTTGCAGAAGGTGCGCTTTGATCCCTAGTTCAGAGCCTCGAAGCTGCACAAGTACTCTGGAGTGTCTGATCCCAGAGAATTCTCTCGTTCTTATGCCCTTGCAATAGAAGCCAGTGGAGGGGTCTAGAATACAATGGCAAAATGTTTCCCCCTCCCGTTGGAAGATGTGTCCCTTCGTTGGTTCTAGTCTCTAAGACCAGGATCAATCAAGTCGTGGGAGCAATTAAAAAGGAAATTCGTGAGTAATTTCCAGGGGACGTTCGTAGCCCCAATGTCTACTGGGAGCCTTTTTCAGGTGATGAAGCAGGAAGGAGAGACCCTTCGAGAATACTTCACACACTTCGCCCACACCAAGTCCAGATAAAAGGACTGTCTACATCTTCTGTGGCGGATGCAGCGCGCGAAGGTCTTTTAAATCTAGACCTACTCATCAAACTTCACTGGAAGTCGGTGTCCTCAGTAGCACAACTAATGGCATACTTCGAACAGTATGCCAAGGCAGAAGAAGGCTGCCTCCAAAGAACTGTTGTGTCCACGCCAGTCCTCCCTCAAGAAGTCAAGCTAGAGCCAGAAACTCCGATTCCTACGCAAGTCCCATCTGATAATCGCCCTAATGATCATAGAAGGGGAAAGAGACACTTCTGCTCCGAAGTGCTAAACATTGCCCCCTCCACTCCGAATGTGGCTTTCAACTATCAACAAGCTCAATGTAATAAGTCTAGTACTTCAAAGCCACAAAAAAACCGGTTGGCCGTGGCCAAGCTCTTTTTTATTCTGTGCATGGTGAAAACAGAAGCCATGCCACAAAAGACTGTAAGTCTATACTAGCTCTCTGGGGCGAGTACCTCGGGAGAAGTTCAGGGTGAGGCACTACAGATCGAGCTCCTCTAGCAACACGATCGGAGTATATACAAGCTGTGGGGCAGGATGGCAACCCTGAAGCGCCGATGCAGCTTCCGGTGGCCAACATTATGCCACCACTAAAGCAAGAGGACCCTCAATATTGTGGCAAGCGGGTGGTCCTACTCATCTCTGGAGGGGGGACCCTTGGTAATATGTCGAAGCATCAACGAAAGGATTATGTTCGCGGAGTAGGACATATAGGGACTTCGAACTCGGCTGCAGAAATACCCGAGTGGTCTCATGTACCAATTTCATTTTTTGCCCATGATGCTATAGGGGTGAAATTCCCCCATGGTGACCCCCTTGTCATTTCAGCTGACATAGCAGGAGTCAAAGTCTGAAGGATATTAGTCGATGGTGGAATATCCACTGATGTACTCTTCGTCCAAGCCTTCGGTCAAATGTGTATTCCCCGAAGGCACTTGCTTCCTGCAGCTCGCCCACTCCAAGGCTTCGCAGGTCCTCCTCTTGATGCCCTCGGCCAAATATGCCTTGAGGTTGCATTTAGAGAGGGGCCCCTTGCTAGAGTTGAGGAAGTCATCTTCGACGTCGTCAATGCCCCGTACGCCTACAACGCAATTTTCGGGAGGGGAATGCTGAATAAATTTAGAGCTGTGGAACATCATAATTATCTATGTCTCAAGATGCCCACTCAAGGTGGATTTCTTACAATTTCAGGAGACCAAGCCGCAGCTCGGAGAGCATAATATGGCCACGACCCACCTCTAGATCCTCGGCAAGTAAACAGTGTGCAGGAGCACTAGGGGGAAACTTCGTGGTCCTCAGACCCTTCAAAGAGCCTTTCCCTCAAGACAAGCCCAGAAGGTGATGTAATCACAAAGATGATTCTCAAGGAAGGCAAAGAATATCCAATTTAGTTTGGTAAGGGGCTACCTTCGGAAATATCTACTTCGCTAGAAGTAGTTCGAGAAAATTTAGATATCTTCGCTTGGTCCGAGGAAGATATCCTCGGAGTTGACCAGAGCATTATTGAGCATAGCTTACTCGTCAACCCTAAGGCTCGACCAATTCGCTAGGGGCTCCACAAATTGTCAACCGAAGGAGCAGACCATGCTAAAGCGGAGGTAGAAAAGTTCCTGAGAGCTAGAATCATCAGGGAGGTAGCCCATACGGAGTGGTTGGCTAACCCCGTCTTCGTCAAGAAGAAAGGCTTCGGCAAGTGGCACATGTGCATTGATTTCACTTCTTTAAATAAAGCATGCCTCCGAGACCCCTACCCTATGCCCATTATCGATCAACTTGTGGATTCTACGGCTGGCTCCTAAGGAGCCATGATGAAGATCATGGGCCTCATGGCTCCAAATGTGATGAGTAATTGTCAACAGAAGTCAAAGAGAAGACGAAGAGAAGACGAGACCTGCCGTATCTGGGGCGCGTGTGACTCAAGTACACGGGCGACGAGCGACTGCCGGGTAGAGGGGCCGTGGAGTCAGGCCGGCCCAATCTGAGTACATGGGCTAGGAGCGGCAGGAGATCCACTGGTCTGTTGACCGGGATTGACTTAGGTACACGGGCGGCGAGCGATTGCCGGGTTGAGGGAGCCACGGAATCGGGCCAGCCCAATCCGGGTACCCAGTGTGAAGACGGTGGATGCTTTGTTAGTTTCGGCTCAAAACTGATGACCGCTGATCTTGGATCCGACCATTCTAAAGTGAAGTCGTAGATGCTACGAAAGCTCCGCATCAGGAAAAGTTATCTTTATTTAGGATTTTACTATTTTGCCTTTTAGGCCCATAGTCTTTGTTAGTCGAGTCTGTAAAAATCCTAAGGGCATGTTTGTCTTTTCAGTTTATTTTTGTGTCTGTGTAATTTACCTTAGGGGTAAATCTGTCTTTTCCCTTCTTATTGGGCTACCTATAAATAGGCCCCAATCCCCTAGGGTTAGGGTGAACTCTCAAAATCAAAAACATCTGAGTTCATCTCTTTACTACTGTTTTTTCCCTGCCGCAACAATTTTTTCTCTGGCCAAACATTCATTTTGCTGTCAACACATCTAGTGTTGTGGCCGTTCTAGAGTCTTCGAGCGGGAGGCTTTGTGGTGCTCGGATGCGTGGTGCTCATCTTCCAGGCGGTGGAGTTTGTAGCTTGCGCATCATTTCGCTAGGGGGCATCCCCCTAGGCCATCGTCTGTCGTGCGTGAGAGCTGGCTTCGGGGAACACACTTGGCAGGCTAGCTTGCATGTGCTCGCACAACACCTGCAACGCATTAATCTCAATCTGCGTGCTGGCCTGGTTCGGTGGGATTTTCTCGGCTGGAGGCGCTGTGAGCTGAACGGCGTGGCAAGTGGAGCGATCGAGGTGCAGGCAGCGTACAGTTCATCAGGCGCAAGGTGACCACGCGCGTGCCATTTTTTTCTATTGGGAGATGACATGTGAACGCAAGTCTTGGAGCAGCGCGCATGACATCTGGTGCGCATGAAGTGTTCGGCCAGGTGTGCACAGGAGACAAAATTAGAACAGTAATTGATCCCTCTCTCATTTTTCCGTGCATTGTTTTGATTCAGAATATTCTAGACTGAATGGATCATTTCCCAGCACATTTAATTGACTACATCTAGTGATTTTTAAATGCTACAAATAGTGTGCATGACTTGTATATGAACTGCCTATGATTTGTGCTTGGTTGAGAACATACTTAATCATCTGCAGTTATTGTGTTTTTTGGTTAAAGGCCTATGATGATTATCTTTATGATGCTTGAAATGCGTGTGAGTTGAATGTCATGTTGATCTGCCTTTAAGCACTGTGTTGGTGTCTTTTCGACTAGGACACTGGTCGTTTTTAGGCTAGATTATTTTTAGTACTTGTGATTTGTTTTTGCTTTTGTTGATTGTCTGTTGAGGTGCGTTGGGTGTTGGGAGAAGGCCATTGATTCGAAAGAAATTTTAGGCGCCCATTCACCCCCCTTTGGTCGCTACTTTCGGTCCTACAGCTCTGAACTCTTAAGCTTCCTGGACGCATACTTCGGTTATCATCAAATTTGGCTAAAGCGTGAAGACGAAGTCAAGACAAGTTTTATAACTCCATCTGGAGTATTTTGTTATGCCCGAATGCCTTTTGGCCAAAGGGAATTCCAGGGCTACTTTTTCACGTCTTATTGCTAAGGCTCTAGGTCACCAAATAGGCCGAAATGTCGAAGCCTATATGGATGACATTGTAATAAAAAGTGTTGTAAAGCATCAGCATAGTCTAGACCTAGCGGAAACTTTTGAGAGCCTCCGAGCATGTGGAGTTCGCCTCAACCCTAAAAAATGTATATTCGCGGCGCACGCAGGAAAATTGCTAAGGTACTTAGTTTCGAGCGGAGGAATCGAAGCTAGCCCGACACAGATAAGTGCACTGCAAAGAATGTCTCCATCGGAAAATTTGAAGCAAGTCTAGAAACTGATAGGATGCCTCACAGCTCTAAGCAGATTTCTAGCCAGATCAGCAGAGCGAAGCCTCCCAATATTCAAAGCCCTAAAGGGGTCCGAGAGTTTTAAATGGACGCCGGAGTGCCAGAAAAGCTTTGATGATATTAAAGATTATCTCAGAAATTTGTCAAAACTTACTTGGCCCCTCCCAGAAGAAACTCTCCTTCTTTATCTTGCAGCAACGGGCTCCGCAATAAGTGTAGTGCTTGTCAGAGAAATAGAGCTCAAGGGAAAACTGGTGCAGAACCTAGTATACTTCATTTCAGAAGCTTTGTCCAAAGAAAAAACACGATACTCCGAGCTTGAGAAATTTGTTTATGCTTTAGTAATGGCCTCAGAGAAGTTAAGGACTATAAAGAACATATTTCTAATCCTCTGGGTTCGAAGCATCTGTAAAAGAGCCGAAGGGGGCCAAAGCCTATAGATTCCAGGCTTCAGCTTGATATCATTCGTAGAAGAGTCCAAGGTCTATAAAGAACATATTTCCAATCCTCCGGGTTTGAAGCATCTGTAAAAGAGCTGAAGGTGGCCAAAGCCTACGGATTCCAGGCTTTGGCTTGATAGCATCCGTAGAAGAGTCTAAGGACTATAAAAGAACAGATTTCCGATCCTCCGGGTTCGAAGCATCTGTAAAAGAGTCGAAGGCGACCAAGTAATAAGGTTTCTTGGCTCCGGCCAAATGAAACACTTCATAAGTCCTAAGTGACCAATATCGGAGCTCATAAGTATAAATTCAACTCCAAAATTATGAACATCACAATACGAATGTACAGTTCGAAGAACTCTACAAAAGAGTTAAATTCATGATTACCAAGTACTATTGCAAAGCATGAGTTTCTTATACCAAACATTGTGTCCGACAGACCTTATTGCAGTGCATATGGTCCCCCATCCACAAGGAGGGGCAGGGGAGTAAGGTATAATGATGCTTCCCAGATAATTTGTATTAATTGGATAATCATGTTACAATCATTGTAATTAGGAAATATTATTATCTAAACCTAAATAAAAGCGGAGACCCCTCCGACCTCTAGAACTACCCCTAGGACTAGTTCGATCTTCGGAGCCTGGAGTTCTCAAAACTTTTCTTTTAGTCCGAGTGCTTTTCATCTTCAAAGCTTGCAGCTTTTTTTCTTCTTCTTGAAGTACAACCCAGGATAAAAGCTTTTCGGAGCTAGCCTCCATTGGGTCTTCGACTTGGTACTCTGAGTCAGACCAATCTACATACTTTGAAGACGAGGATGCTACTACCTTATCCTCTTCTTTAATATAAGAGAGAACTTTGCTACAAACATCGGGTGCTATTTCCCCTTGCTCCCCTCGAGGAACAGAAAATCGCGAGCGCCTGTAAGGCCTCAAGCTTTCGAGGATAACCCACTGTTGGTGAAGTCCTTCATTAAGCTCTAATACTTCGAGCTCATGATCCGAAGTATGAAGAAAAACCAAAAACAAACATTCAAGCGAAGACTTTTCATTTATAAACCTTTCATTCATTATCTCTACTATTATAATGCGGCTAAATTTCTGTTTCCTCCATCCGCTCAGCGCACACTGCTCCCGCTTGCTCAACGCGCGCGCCTGCCTCCCCGTCGCTACGACCCGGCCCATTACGCAAGTGTCGCGCCCCCTCACGAAACCTAGTGCCGCGCCCCCCGCGACCCCCTTGCGAAACCATAGCGCCGCGCCCCCCGCGCCCCCTCACGAAAACCTAGCGCCGCCACGCCCCCCACGCCCCCTCCCAAATGCCTAGCACCGCCGCACGACCGCGCGTCGCCCCCTTGTGAAACCCTCGCGCCGTGCCCCCCGCGCCCCCTCGCGAAAGCCTAGCTCTGCCGCGCAACCGCGCGTCACCCCCTCGCGAAACCCTCGCGCCGCGCCCCCCGCACCCCCTCGCGAAAGCCTAGCTCCGCCGCGCGATCGCGCGTGCGGCCTGCAGCCACGTCGCCTCCTCCCTCTCATCGTCGGATGTCCGCTCGGTGGATGACGCGTTCTCCAGCCACATCGCCTCCTCCCTCCGCCTTGCCCGCTCCGAACACCATCGGATGGCATGTTCAGTTAGCTCTGTCCCCACCCTGCTCCGAGCGCCGGCGCGTGGAGCGCCTCTCGCTCAGTCCACGAGCCGTGCTCATCTCCCTCCGCCGTTCCCCCTCCATCGCCCGTCATCGGTCTGCACAAGATCTGATAACTGCCACATTGACCACGTCGCGCACGCCGCCCGCTTCCCCGCAAGACTACAGACCGCTGCCATCACACCCAACTGCCCACCATCACCATCACTCTATTTCAGCCATCCCCTACATCTGCTCATCTCACACCTCCTATAGCTAAACTGCTCAACAGAGGGTGCTCGAAGCTTCATCAAGTTTGTTCTACTCATTCAGCTTCTACCGCCGCTGATTAGGGTTCTTGATTGTAGTGTTGAATGTTGATTGTTTCTACCGCCCCTAATTAGGGTTCTTGATTGCAATGTTGAATGTTGATTGTTGATTTTGCGATATTGAGTTATGCCACTCAGTTATGTAGGTAGAAAGGTATTTGCCTAGAGCAAAGTTTATTTGATTACAGATGTGTTATAGCTTTACTTGCAAGAAGAGCACTCCCTGAACATTGAGTCTGGCGATATTGAGTTATGCCACTCAGAATGTTGGACTTGCATCTTGAAATCTTAGCACATTACTTATGTAGGTAGAAAGGTATTTGCCTAGAGCAAAGTTTATTTGATTACATATGTGTTATAGCTTTACTTGGAAGTAGAGCACTCCCTGAACATTGAGTCTGACCATGCAAATGAACAAAATTTCAGGTAAGAATAGACCAATTACCTGTATGTATGTACTTCAATCCTCGAAGCAGCTGATAAAGGAAAAACTGATAGTGTTCTGGAGTCAAGTCATCATTGGCTTTTATAACTTGGTGCAAATATTTATAATTTTGATGGAGGAAGCAAAATATGTTTTATTTCCACAATATCTGGGTGCCGCAGTAGCCGGAGCAACTTGATTTCACGAAGTATCCGAGTTGCATCAGATACATGTTCAAAAATGTCATTAATCTTCTTGATAGCAACTTTCTCACCGGTATGAGTATCCAGAGCAGAGCAAACAACACCATAACTCCCTTTTCCTATGACCTCTTCTATCTTGTACCTGTTTCCCTCCCCATACTCAGTAAAAATATCCATTTCAGTTAATACCTGCATAAACAGGAATATAAATGAATCAGCTTGACCGGCGCTATATGTGAAATGTCATTCCAGGTTAATGGTAGGAAGACAAAGAAACAATTCCCTGCATCAAAAGTAAGAGTGATACACATTTGTTGTTGCAACATAAAAGGGGATAAATCATAAATGACATCATATCCTTGTAACATATAAAAGCAAACTACCAAATATAGGGTTTTTCATTTGGTAAAGAGCTAAGTACAGCCATTTTAGTTATATTATTTCAGGTTCTTTTAAATTCAAATTTAGATACCACCTAATCAATCAAGATCAAAACAAAGTTGAAAAAACACTAACTAGCCACTTGGTCGGAAGCTTGGAGATAGACGATGCGGCCACTCACAATCCATTGAGAAGAAACTATACTAACAAATCAAAAGGCTAACACCTAATCGAGTGATTCCACTGTGCAACTCATCTGCCCAACAGAACGACATTTGCAAACAATGCAAGCACACTCCCCAATCTGAAAACAAATGAGAGTTGCTGCATGACATGTGACAAGTCTGTATAACATCATGGACGTATGTTTCAAAGCCCATGTGACAAGCAGGGGTTTTAGTTCAATTTTCAGTGCTATTTGTATTTTATATCCACCAAAATGCTATTTTGTCATTGATACACATTTGTATAGGGATTTGTATAGGGATATGATGTTCTTCTAGCCTGTTCTTCTAGACATTACTAACTTTAGTTTTTTGCAGATTTGAAAGGAGTAAGAGATATTCAAAGCAATTCAAAAGCATTCGAAATATTCAGAGCACTTCAAAGCATTATTCTTAAATTTCGTCATAACAGGTTTTATATAGCCTCTGGTTCTGTCAGATGCTCGTGTTTTGCAATTCTCTTGCTGGTTGTTGTATTGCCCAACAATTCTGTTTTTGCATGTTCTTGATGAATAATGTTGTGATGGTGTGTATGCTCAAATGTTAAACATATTTTGGAATATGGCACAATGATGATAAAAGACATTCCTGCTTGAAATTAAACTCACTTGCTTGATCATTTTTTCGTGAAGTGCTTACTTTATTGTGTGTGAGTAGGGTCTTTTCTCTCCAAGAATTAGTTGATCTACAAGAATTTATGACGTTTGATATTTTGATTCATGCAAAACTGTAGTTCTAATGGCAAGTAAAGTAACACATCCAACTAAGCAACATAGCCATGACAGCAAAAGAGATGGACAGTCTGTGTCGAAAATACTATGTTTTAGGATTTAGAATAATTCATGAATAATTCATTGTTAACTATCCTGAGAATTTAGAAGATTTCTTCTCAGATTCATAGTTGGAGTACAAAATAGGATACTACAGTCACACAGTGGAGGTGTTATACAAATGACACATTGACCAAACAGAGATGCAGTTACCAACTTACCATTCATCTTTGCATAGACAAAATGAATCGACTTTTTCTTGTTCCAAAAATCATACAATAGTACTTCTTCTGGCAGCAAAGTGTATAAGATGTAAAAAAAATCAAATGTTCACCTTTAAGATATTCATCCCAAACTAGGGTGCTTTCCAGTGACATGAGCTGATTACTCTTTCCATGATTTGTTTTAGATAAGACATGATGTCTAGATTGCTGCTTTTTTATGAATTTGTGTTCTTGATGAGTCTTTTAGTTTTGATTATTTGGAAGGGGGGATTGAATAAGCTATCTGCAGCAGTGCAATAGTTGCTTGGTTTCTAGACGAAAACAAATGACATGCATCCATCTGTACTGCTTGTCTCTGAATTTAGAAGTCGAAAGCCCACAGCTAGCAGCCTACCTGCCAAATGTACGTTTTATAAACATAGACACAATCTCACGGCCTTGATCAGTAAAGTACTGATAATGAACAAATAGAAGCATTCAATAAATCCACATTGGCTGCATTGTACGTTCAGTGATCAGTGCATGTTGCAGCTACAATATATGATGAAGCTCCAAACTGTTTTTTTATAAAAGGTTCCTTCAAAATTGATTTTTTACTGGCAATTTCGTAATACACCTCAATGTAAAATGAATTTAAGGACAAGAAGAATGTAGCATAGGTAATAGGAATGTGCCATATATACAATTATCATTTTCAATTCCCTATTTATTTTTAATATCCATGTTTATTTTTTTAATATTTTCTCATGTTTATTTTTTTACTATTACCAATTTAGCATCATGTCTTCAATATATTTTTAATTTCTTGTGGTCTTATGTTTATTTATATTCTGTTTGTCCAATATATTTAGAGTCCCTGTTTATTTTTTTAATATTCTCCCATGTTTATTTTTCTAACTATTACCAATTTAGCATCATGTTTTCAATACTTTTTTAATTACATGTGATCTTACATTTATTTATATTCTGTTTGTCAAATATATTTAGAGTCGCTGTTTATTTTTTTAATATTCTTCCTTGTTTATCATTTTCCCTGTTTATTTTTTACTATCCCTATTTATTTTTTAAGATTTTCTCTTTTTTTTTACTATTACCAATTTAGCATCATGTCTTCAATACTTTTTTAATTGCTTGTGGTCTTATATCTATCTATATTCTATTTGTCAAATATATTTAAAGTCCCTGTTTATTTTTGTTAATATTTTTCCTGTTTATTTTTTTAACTATTACCAATTTAAAGTTTTGAACTACCTAGATATATTAATGACTGCCATGCGAAAGAGAATTTACGCCGACCGTACAACTCGTAATGAGGTGATCCCTAGGTGAGCCTACATTACTAAAAACAACTTAGTTGCAATGATGAAAAATATTCTAATTTTATTCTTTTGTTAAGGTTTATGAAATTTGACGAGATAGAGTTCCAGCACATAGGCCATCCATGGAGTGTCGTCGTCAGAGTAGATGTTAAGTTTTGCCTTGATGAACATGGAGAAAAACAACGATTTATTTTAATGGATATTACTGTAAGTTGCGCATACGTTGGACTAAATCTTACACAGTAGTTAACATATGGCATATTTTAAACCCTAACATTGTACGTAGGGTGCTAAAATAGAAGTGATTGCATGGGAGCGGGATGATGTTCATAGGTTTAACATTCTCTTAAATGAAGGACAATGTTATACTATTCATTGTCTATATTTTCAACCCAATCTTGAAGAGGCATTGTATTATCAGAGCATTGCCCATGCCTATGAAGGTTCTCTTCGAAGAAATACAATAGTTGAGCCATACATTCTTCCAATCCAATTACCTCCCTATCCAAAATATCTATTGACGTTTCATGACGCGTGGATTCGTCCGAATAAAACGTTTGTGGGTACGTTTGTAAATTAAATCAGCGAAGCATAGTTTCTAAAAAAATAGTTGTCTTACTTATAGTATGATATGATTATTTGCACAGACATAGCTGGAGTGGTTGTCTATTGGGGAAAATTGGCACGTATTGGAGGCCTAAATATGGAGATAACACTGATGGACATTAGGTAATTCATAAGTTAGATACAACCACTTATATCGTCATAAATAATCACATTGTTGTTGCAAATCGAAAGCTAATGAAAATTTGATCTTTTTTAGCTTGAACATGATGGTTGTTGGAATTTGGGGTGACTGCCTCACTAATCATATGTCTGAATGGACAGAAGCTCATCGTAACAACCACATTGTTTTAGGAACCATGCTTCGACTTCACAAGAAGCATAGTAATTCAGTCCTAACCCATTTTATCATTCATGAAGATATAGTGATGAATTACACTAATACTTGTTCTACCATGCGATAGGATGTTTAGAGACTTCAGAACACACTACAGTAAAGTTTAATCCGATTCATCCAGCCACACTACCTTTGCAAAGTAAGTAGTTCCAACAATACAAACACAATATAATTATAATGGCAATACATCACATAATATTATAGATATTATTAATTATTTTTCTTCGAAATATAAATGCAGACTTACGGCAACGTGTGAGTTCAGGAACTATGGATCTAAGATTTGTCAATAGGTTCATGGAAGCTAGATGGAGAGATTTGGCAACGATTTTGGATCTGACTGTCCATAGTGTTACAGTCTTGTGTGTGTGTGTATCGTGATGTGCGTTGTTTATGTACTTCCCCATATTCGGGTGTTTTGTGTTTATTTCTATTGTGTACTCCCTTTGAAGTTATTTGAATGTAATATTTGGTTTTTCAGTTCATTTCGTTAAATCTATTGTGTACTCCCTTTGAAGTTATTTGAATGTGGTATTTGGTTTTGTGATCATTCGTTGAATCTATTGTGTATTCCCTTTGAAGTTATTTCAATGTAATATTTGTATTGGAATACATGTCTCAAATTCAAATACGCTTATTTACAAACTGAAAACATCATTCGCTGTAATACTCTCATTCCTAACCTTGAAGAATATTTTCTTTCTTCTAACACAATCTCAAGATCCAATCTTGATTAATAGTCATCCAATGCCCTATTTAAAATAACAAATTTGTAATCTTAACCCTCAAAATAACCCTTTCATCCAAAACAAGTATTCTAAATCACTCTTTGGTTCCATGAAAAATAAATTAAAAACTCAAACACTTCTCTCATTTAAATTCATGTTCCATTTCTAATGTTTCCACTCAAGTATCGTTTGTTTGGTGGTTAACCAATTATGCAATCGACAGGTCGCTCGACGTCGCGATAACAAAGCTATCAGCCATGTCAGAAAATATAGTGAGGAGAGAGGGGAAAGAAGGTTATTTTATTTTATGCGCCTAATTTATCCTGTTTATTTGTCTATTCAGATATTTGTGCTACAACATTACACCAAAATTATTGTCTAAAAATGTGTACTCATTTCAAATTTTTATAGTCGTCGATGGTCGTCATAGACAAAAGAGAAATCGCGGTAACAATTTGCCTCATGGCCCTTATGGAATTTGTATTCGACAACCATCGCACACTCCATCAGAAAGTTCATCGGACAGTGATGATGTGACATGTCGACCATCGTCCTCATTTGTTATTCCTACGCAAAGTACCGTTACATCATTGAGATTATTTCCAGGACAAAGCTCTAATGGTATAAACTACTACTAAGTAATTTGTGCAATTACTAATAACATAATTTATGTCTCATGTGATTACATAAACATTGTCCAGGTGCAAAATCTTCTACAGTACAACCTGCAACTATCGACTCACAAGATCAACAATCAATTCTCTCTGTTCAACAAAACCCTATTGACCGATCGGTCGATCGTGCTGAAATAAGGCAAGCATGTGAAAGATCACGATATGCAAGGTTGACACCAGAGCAACGGAATAAGAGACGTGCAAGTGACAAAGCTAGATATGCAAGTATGATGGATGAGCAAAGGAATGTGATGCGAGAACAAAATAACCAACGAAAATCAGATAGTTATGCAAGCTTGACACCAGAGCAAAGAAACAAAAAACGTGCACATGACAGAGCTCGATATGCAAGTATGCCGGATGAGCAGAGGCAGGTGAAGAGAGATCAAATGAACCGACGAAATTCTGCAAGACGAAGAACTCTTGATCCAAATTGTATTTATGCTAATGCAACACATGGCTCCACTAATGTTATCTACCAGAACCTACCAGGTAGCACTCACTTATTAAAGACTCAGCCAGACTGTCGTCACTGTGGTGCGAAGAGGTTTGAATATGAGCCACCAGGATTTTGTTGTATGAATGGCAAGGTCAAACTTGAAATGCCTGAGCCACTTGAGGAGCTTCGACAGTTGTACACAGGTGAAGACATTCAATCACAATATTTTATGGAGAATATTAGATATTTCAACAGCCATTTTTCCTTCACCACAATGTACTGTGATTATGACAAGAACCTCACAAGTGCAAGGGATAGAGTGTAAACATTTAAAGCACATGGGCAAATGTACCATAACATACACTCTTTGGGGAATGGAGACAATGAACCTAGCCACTTGCAGTTGTACTTCTACAATGATGATCCTAGCTTATTACATCATTTTTGTCGTGCTCGATACGAGACATATAGAGAAAGAGACATATCTATTATTAGATGTTTGGTACATATCCTGAGAGATAATCCCTATTCTAAAACATTCAGAAGCCTAGGACAGGTTGAAAACATGGACGGATATCGTATTGTGCTAAACATGGACTACAAGCTAGACCAGAGAACTTATAACAGACCATTAACATCAGAGGTTGCTGCTGTGTGGGTTGAGGGGAATGATATTCACAAATATTTTGATCGTAGCATCACCTTGTTTGGCAATAACAACTACTGCTATTCAATTAGACTGAGTGATGGCTGCTACGACCCTTTGACATACCCCCTATTTTTTCCAAGAGCAGAGATCGGTTGGCATTCTGATATACCAAGAGAAGGTATTGACATTAGTCAAATAAGTACAACCCGACAAAGAAATGCTAACAACTCAGGTTAGCTAAGTGACACATATTCATGTTACTACAATATTATTAATCCATAAGCTAATCACCTAACTGATTTCTCTTTGCTTTGTAGATACAACCAGCAAATTGTGTGTTTCGATGCGCGAGTATTATTGCTATAAATTCCAGATGCGTTGTGGAATCTTCAACACGGTCTTGTATGGGAGACGTCTATTCCAACAGTTTGTAGTTGATACCTACATAAAGATCGAACGTCTCAACTGAATTACTTCTTGTACAATCAGAAGAAAATTCGTGTAGATCTTTACCAGGGCTTGATGGATAGTATATCTGTTGGAGAACATAGAGCGAGTAGATTGGGAAAAGATTGGTCCTGCCTGCATCATTTATCGGTGGCGGGAGGGATATGAGACGAAGATACTTGGATGATATGGCCTTGGTGCAGAAGTATGGAAAACCAGACATATTTATCACAATGACTTGTAATCCTAATTGGGAAGAGATAAGTAGGGAGCTTGGACCTGGCCAAACACCAAAAGATCGTCCTGATCTTGTTGTGCGTGTATTCAAACCCAAGCTAGAGGATCTCAAATTCCAGCTATTTCATAAACATATCCTTGGAATCATTGCACCACAAGTCCATGTAATCGAGTTCCAAAAAAGGGGTCTACCACATGCACATTTCCTCCTTATCATGGAGTCAACATATAAATTGAGTTGTCCCGATGAGTATGATAATGTTATTAGTAGAACTTCCAGATAAGGATATATACCCGGAGTTATATGAAATGGTCGTGAAACATATGATGCATGGCCCGTGTGGCCCACTAAATTGGAAGAGTCCATGTATGAAAAATGGTAGTTGCAAGTGCTATTATCCACACCAATTTAGTGACACAACTATCCAAGGTGAAGATTCTTACCCTATCTACAGGAGAAGGGATGACAGACAAAGGGTAAGAGTGAGAGGTCATGACTTAGACAATAGATGAGTTGTTCCATATAATCATATGCTTTTAAGAAGGTATGATTGTCACATCAATGCAGAGGTTTGTTCGAGTATTAAGGTTGTTAAGTACCTCTACAAGTATATTAATAAGGGTCATGATAGGGCGTCTATGTCCGTCAATGAAGCTGATGAAAACTGCGAGATTAATGAGATCAATGAATATAGGGAAGCTAGGTGGGTAACACCACAGGAGGCATTGTGGAGAATATTTGGATTTGATCTTAGTGGGATTTTGCCACCAGTGCTACAGTTATAGCACCACCTCCCAGGAATGCATCTTGTGTCCTATAGAGAGAATGATGATGTACGTGAAGTTCTCGACCAACAGGGTTCCTCAAGAACCATGTTGACTGAGTATTTCAAGGCAAATCAAGAATTTACGTGGGCACACACGTTACTTTATAGAGATTTCCCACAATATGCAGTGTGGTTGCCTAGACATAAGCTTTGGAAAATAAGAGAACGAAGCACGCAGGTTGGGAGGATCATCTCAGCACATCCAGCAGAGGGAGAGAGATACTACTTGAGGGTGCTATTAAACCATGTGGTTGGTGCTACTTCATTTGAGAATTTGAGGACATATGATGGTATTGTATACCCTACATTTCGAGAAAGCGCTGAGAAAAGAGGTATTATTGAGTCAGATAACAACATTGATGAGTGCCTCTCTGAAGCTGAAGTTTTTCATATGCCTTCGTCCCTCCGAAGGTTGTTTGCTACAATATTGGTTTATTATGAACCTAGCGATGTGCGTGGACTCTGGAAAACACACTTCGAAGCAATGTCTGATGACATCCGATGATCCCAAATGAATTCATATGCAGTTGAACAAATGGTGTTATTGGATATCAGAAAATTGCTTCAGTCAATGGTAAAGAGATAACATCATTTCCTCTTCCAAAAATTGATGAATCATATGACACCATGGCAGGTGAGGTGAGGGAGATTTGTGAAGAGTCCTCTATATAGGTGGATAATGAGCTACTAGCGAGCACATCCTCTCTTAATGCAGAACAAAGATATGCTTATGATGTTATACTATCATCCGTTGACAACAATAGTGGAGATGTGTTTTTTGTTGATGGCCCAGGAGGAACAGGAAAAACCTTTCTGTACAAAGCTTTATTAGCAAAAGTCCATAGCGAGGGGAAGATAGCTATTGCTAATGCAACATTTGGTGTTGCTGCTTCCATCATGCCTGGAGGTAGGACGGCTCATTCAAGGTTCAAGATACCACTAAGCATACAAGATAATGCAGTGTGTAACTTCACCAAACAAAGTGGTACTACGAAGCTTCTTCAAAAAGCTTCGCTTATATTATGGGATGAAGTCTCCATGACAAAAAGACAGGCAATAGAGGCGTTCGACAACAGCATGAGGGACATAATGGAAAAGCCTAATCTACCATTTGGAGAAAAAACAATGGTTTTTGGAGGTGACTTCAGACAAGTTCTTCCAGTTATACGAAAGGGGAATAGGGCTCAAATTGTAAATGCAACATTGCGTAGATCTTACCTATGGGATAACATGCATCAATTGAGACTTGTCCATAACATGAGAGCTCGATCAGATATATGGTTTTCAGACTACCTGCTACGGATTGGCAATGGCATTGAAGAGACCATCGATGATGACTATGTAAATTTAACCGACAAAATATGTGTACCCTACACTGGTGCAGAATCAGACATTGATAGTCTTATTGACATGGTATTTCCAATGTTAGGTGCAAACATGACTGATGCAGACTACATCACATCTCGAGATATTTTGTCAATGAGGAATGAGAACGTTGATGCAATAAACATGAAGCTTATCGAACATTTTCCTGGTGACGAGATGATTTATCACAGTCATGATTGAGCAGTCGATGATCCATGCAACCATTATCCGTCTGAGTTCTTGAATTCATTAACACCAAATGGGTTACCTCCACATATATTAAAACTCAAGGTTAATTGTCCTGTGATTTTTCTTAGAAATCTTGACCCGGCCAATGGTCTGTGTAATGAGACTAGGTTGATAGTACAAGCATTTCAAAGGAATACTATTGATGCGGAAATTGTATTGGGACAGCATGCTGGTGAGAGAGTCTTCCTTCCACGCATACCTTTGTGCCCCTCCGGTGATGAAATGTTTCCCTTCAAGTTTAAGAGAAATCAATTTCCTGTTAGGGTGAGTTTTGCCATGACAATTAATAAAGCACAAGGTCAAACAATACCACATGTTGGAATCTACCTCCCGAACCCGGTGTTCTCTCATGGACAGCTATATGTAGCTCTGTCACGAGCAACTTCTCGTAGCAACATCAAAATACTCGCTGCTCCGGAGAAAAATAGGGGTATCAATTCAGCAAGCACGCTAACGAAGAATATCGTCTACAACGAAGTGCTCACTGAGTAGATAAAAGAATATGTGCTCACTGTATAGTATATTGTATAATTTCATGCCAGATCTGTAATTATAAATATGCAATGACACTTTATATAGAAAAGATACCTCTATGTATTGTTTTGAACAATAATATATTACTTTGTTTCTTATCATCGCAATATTACTAAACAAATGTGTTCGACAAATATATCATATTCTAAATATATTGCCATTAAAATTATGACGACGTTGCAACACACGTGCACCTTACTAGTAAAATAAAAGGGCATTACAAGATCTCTTGTACATAATTAAAGCGCCCTAAGAGCTAGACCTTCGGGTCAGTAGGTGGAGCAGTTGGCGGAGTTGGAGCCAGATGCTTCGTTTAAGCTAGCCACTACCGACGGGCTTCGTTGATCCAAGCCGTGGCCGCAGCTTCGTTGTCTGCTTTCCAGGTCGCTCAAAAGGCTTCCCAAGCCAAAGCCACGTCCAATGATGGTCGCTGCTAGCCTTTGTCAGTGAAGCTTGCCGGCGTTGAACACTTCACCGGAGGGACAGACACCCTGACGACTTCGAGGTATCGAAGGACTCCGATCCCGGCTACATGCCTAGAGATCTCCCCATAGCAGGTCAAGAGCCCTTCATCATTTTGGCCGCCACTTGGATCATCTTGAGCTTCCGATCAAGAGGTTCATCAGCCACAGATGAAGAAGACAAACACACCGTGCCGAAATACTCTAGAACACCCCCGAGGTTTTCCAGAGTATGATCAGCTGCTACGTTCTGCCTCGCCTCGGCCTTCATCAACTCAGAAGCAATGGAGGAGATCTTTGTTGTCTTCGATAACAGGTAATTCTTTTGGACCAGCGCTTCTTTGAGTGAAGATTGAAGCTCTACGCGTTCAGCGCTGGAATCCACCTCTGCTTTCCGGAGCCTCTCAATCTCGGCCCTTAGCACCATATGCTCCACTTGAATTTCTTCTATCGAAAAATTGAGCTTAGCGCAGGTCTGCTGCTCTACCCGGAGTGCTTCCTCCGTTATGGCTTTGGCCCTTTGCTCCTCAAGGAGCTCTTCCTCCAGCTGCAGAGTTTTATCTTCGGAGCCCTTGAGGATGTTCTGAAGCACTGTAACCTTCTATTTGAGCCGATTGGTTTCAAGCTCATTGGAAGTCGCTGCCTCTCTAGCAAGGACAAATTGCTGCAAAAAAACAAAGTGAGTACGATGTAATTTCCATTAAATAAATATGCTTGTTATTTGCTGTATACTTGGAGGGTAGGCCTTTCGAGGGCCAAGTCAAGCTCCGGTCCGCTAGTCTCGCTCAGAACTGAGATCAGCTCGGAGCTCCCGACCTCTTGGCTCTTGTCCACCAAAGGTTCCAAAAGAGCCTAGAGCCCTATCCGCTGCTCCAAGAACAAAGCCAATAGTCGGAGCCGGGACAGGGCTCGTTGATCGTCTTCAGTGGGGTCTTTCTTCCGAAGATCCTACCGAAGGATCATTTGACGAAGGTGTTGTTGTCAAAGAAGGGAGAGGCCCAAGACAAGTCTTACCCTTACCTCTCCCCGGTACAAAAGTGGGAGCTGTGACTTCAGTCGGAGTAGATCCTCCTTCGAGAGTCGTTACTTCAGGCGGAGCCACCTCACCCGAAGCAACTCCAGTCGTCGGAGCTATCACCTAGACTGGACCCTCATCTCTAAGAGAAGACGAAGCTCCATCATTGGTCGGAGCCATGCTGCTCCTTGATGCATCTACAAAATGCAAGGTATTCATTAACTATTCATTGAAATATTATTAGTGTAGTGGAGCCATTTCAGGAATTTTGAGGAAAAAAGTTCGAAGGCATACCTCCGTCCAAACTTTGAGGAAGAATTTCGGGGTCCCCCAGAAATTTGTACATCTTGAGGTACTCATCGAGTTCATCCCTCGAAGTTTGTGCTGGAGTAGCAGACGTCAAAGCCCTAGCCTCCGTCACTACTACTCCGATCAACGGCGAGCTAGGATTTTCTAGCTCAGGTTCTGGCTCGACTCTGGTAGGTTCGGAGTGAGTCGCCACCGCTGCTTCTGCAGTCTCCCGAGGGGCGTCCTCGGTCACAACATGGGACTCTCCTTCGTCGCCATGTAGCAGGTAGTCTTCCAGTTCCTTTCCCATGCGAACATGCGAATCTCTTTCTTTAGACTGCTCTGAAGAGGAGCTCCGAATATCGAGCGAAGCCGGAGACGATGGAGGCGAAGGGAGTTTGGCTATCTTCTTTCCCTTCTTCACGAGAGTCTTCGCGGCCTTCTTGGAGGTCCCAGCGGTGGCTTTTCTCTTCCGAGAGACCGCTCCCGTTGAGTCGAAGTCTGGCAGAGGCAGAGCTTCCATCCTGACAGCACTCCACACTCGGTTGGAGTGTTCCCAGCTCCCAACCAGCTCCACTCTCTTTTGCTTTTCCACTACAGTAGGGGCTCCGAGCACCCTTTATGTAGCCCTGGCTATCTGCTCCGGAGATAATGCCAATGGATCCACTAAAAAAAAGGTAACAATCTGTTGAGGATATTATTTGTTCTCTAATCAATGTTAATGCAGAAGATGTGAAGACTTACCCAGGCTTCGAAGCTCTCGTTCCGAAGCACTTTGGAATACAATCGGAAAATCGACCCCGAGAGGAGGAATCCAGAGGGCTCTGAATTCTTCGGCCAAGTCCCACATGCTCATGCGCTTGGCCACCAAAGATAGTAACCCGAGATGGGTTGATAGAAGGCTTGGGTCCGGAGACACCTCTGCTTCTCTCCGGTACCAAATCTATTAAAGGGGCCCCGCTAGGCCGGAGTCTTCGCCAACTTCAGCATAAAACCACTAGAGTATCCAATCAGAGTACCACCGGTCGTTGATTGCCTTCGCTGGAAAATTCTTCAAATGCTCCTTTCTGAGCTATAAGTTGACGCTCCCAAAGACCACCAGTACATTGGAGTCTCCGGACCCATCTTGTGGCTTCAGTTGGCACGATGCTTCGTGAGTAGCTGCGAAGACCTCAGACCTCCATTCGCCTCCTTCAACTCAAAGGGACCACTCAAAGACGGCCAATCTTGCGATGGCGATCGGTGACAATTACGGTAAGGTAATATGGAACATGTCCAATACCTTGGCCAAAAAGTTTATTGCAGGAAGTCCTAGCCCCGCTTGAAAGAAGGCTTCGAAGACTACCACTTCTTCGCTCCTCGGCGCCGGGGCACCTCTATTCTAGGAACATGAGTCCTCATTCCTGGACCCAGCTTCCCATTCACCGCATCCTCAATGGATTCCGCTGTACATGCTGATTGCCTGAGGAGAAAGCTTTGCTTCAGTGGCTTCTTGGATGGCGGGTGGAGTTCTCGTGGATTTTTGGGCAAAGAACCCCCTAGGGCCCCCGCCATTGCCATTGCCGTTGGTGCAGCCCACACTTGCATCTACGCCATAGTCCCCGTTGCCGTCGGCACCCTTGCACTGGTCCTCAACATCATATGTGTGCTCAAAAGTGTTGGAGAGGGTTTGAAGGTGAAAATGTGGAGGCTTAGAACCGGAGATCTGTAAAATTTTCCGTCGTGGTTCGGGTCCTCTTTTTATAACCCTCTACTTTCGATTAGCATGGTTCATATATGCATTCGCACTTGCAGATTCAACTTCTGTCGTTGTCGGGTGGGACCAGAAGCTAAAAAGGTGTGAACCCGCAGTTAAATTTGTGTCCGTTTCTTTCTCAAAAAATCCTAACGGCTACATGAGGAGTAACGTCTCAAATTTAACGGCTCCTTGCGATGCTCCACATTTTCAACGGTCCTTCTTCTTGCGAAGTTTTCACACGGAGATTCAAGTTCGAAGCTTGAGTATGATACACCTCCGATGTTGAAGATACTTCGAACGGTTATAATACCTTGAATTTTTTCTAAGTCCCTAAGCATGAAAATATTTCTTGCGTATACTGCTCTCCTTGCTATACAGGTTATTCGGAGAAGCGTATTTGAGGGGCTACTGTTGGGGGAAAATACTTCATCCTCAGTATCTTCAAGATTCTAAGACAAAGACAAATCATAATATCCAAGTCTAAGACTTGTCTCGAGATGGAGAGATTAAAGCTGGAGGGTTCGTCCAGGATCCGGTCCGAAGAGACCCTCCGAAGGCTTCCCCTCCGCAGTGGAAAACAACCAGAAGGATGGGACGTCTACTTTATCTACCTCCTTTGAACATACTTTACCATATTAGCCCTATTCAGGGTACCGAAATAGTTTCCACTATGTCGGTTGTAATTGAGGGGTAAAAAGGTCTTTTCCTTAGAGCTTTTACCTATAAATACCCCCCTTCTCATCCTTTAATAGGCATCAAATATTTAGATATTTAATACACAACTTAAAACTACTTCAAGCTATTATCCTATTCGGAGGCTTGAGATAGTACGCTTTCATAAACACTTCGTTTGTTAGTTCTTAACCTTCAAGAACCTGTTAGCGTAATCTTTTACGCCAACAGGTTGTATTCTTGGATCTCGAGGAAGATGATCCCTATAAAATACAGGTGGGATGGTATTTATAAGGGGATCCCTTTGCTGGGGAAATACCTTCCTACCCCTAGTCTTACATACATCATTACAAACCTTATTTCCCTAATTGGTAGGGGTACGACGGTACAGACCCTGCTCATTACGCAGACTAGACTACATCTGGTAGGTGTGACAACGCGCACGTGCGGTCCCATCGTACAACTAGCCACGATGCGACCACTACACAACCCCTACGGTGCACTCTACAGGAGCCACTTGACGTCACAACTGTCATGTCTTCTCTTTAGTGGTTGGAGCCCAGGGACCACGCGGAAATGTGCAGGGCTTCGCTCAGGTCAATCGTCTCAGCCTTCCTCGGGACCGTCTGCCGGTAGTCTCCGTCCTCCAAAAGGCTTCGCTCCGGAACCCCATCGCGGCCTACTAGGGAACCATCCGTCGGTGGTCTCCGGCTCTGGTAGGCTCCGCATCGGGCCTATATCTACGTGCGGGAGCACGAGCCCCTACAGAGCCTATCTTCGACCCCGAGGTTCACCCGGTGCGACCAAGTAGACCGGCTCACAGCTTCCCGCCTGATCATTAAGACCTCATAGTTGTGGACTCTGAGACCGCATTGCGACCTCCAGTCTTGCCTTGACCACTGCCAGGATTATTTCCCCCAACAGTATCCCCTCGCATGCACCCATTCAGCTGACCTTCAAGTAAGAAAGGGGATGCGCCAGAAATAATGCCACAATAAAAAACCTCGAAAAATGAGTAGACCTCTAGCATGGTTCTAGAGAGGCCTCGCGGTGGAGGGGCCCAAATCGCCAGGGCTAAGTAGACGAAACGTTTCACCGTATAAACTCTCATCGTGGGGCTCGAGTTCCTAGGGTGCCATTTCGGACACGCCCATCGTGGCCCACATTCCATCCTTAGGAGAATAAGAACCGGCATGGTGATGGCGCATCATGCGGTCCCGAGCCCCTATATAAGCTGCAACTCACCGGCTGCAATCGAACCCTTCAAATGCTTTCATACTCCTTGCTCACGGCTCCTTGCTCACATCTAGTGCTCATCGCCAATCATCGATCCCTCTTTTATCCAATAGCCCTCCGTTTTAGAGAGGATGACAAAGAAGAAGAGCGCCGCTGCTGCCATCGACCCCACTTCATTCAACATCAAGCGATGGTAGTGGCGGTGGGGGTAGTAGTAGCCCCGAGTTCCACAAAAGCTCACGGTACTCAGGACATCCGACCACCTTCAGAGAAATTCACCGAGAAGACGTTGGTCTTAGAGAGAACCATCTGCACGGTGGGGTCGATGAAGAGCGCGATCCAGGACTTCCTTGACTTCGGTATAGAAGAGAGGCTCCCGGGGATGGAGCTGACCCCGAGCTGTGCGAGGGAGATGTCATCGTCTTCAAAGCCTTCTTCAACCTAAACCTATCGCATTTATCCCCAAACGCCATCCCTCATTTAGCCGTCTTCGAGTGGGCCATGAGGGCTGAAGGCTGTGAGGGTAGGGCCAAAGTATTCGTGAAAATGCACGAGGCTTCCTTACAACCCAAGAACCGGGATACCTTGATCCTAGCGTACGGGAGCATCAACTTCTAGCTTCGGAAGGAGTACGTGGACTCCTTCCCAGCGAAGGCCATCAACGAGTGGTGGTATTCCGACTGGTTCTACTGCTGGTTCTACATGGCGATGGGGCCAGACTCTGCGTTGATGGGGCCCCTTCATCAGATTTGGTACGGGAGGGAGGCTGACGCCACAGCGGACACCAGCTCAATTTCTACCCACATCTAGCTCTTGCAAATAGTATCTCGACGAATGAGTATGCGGGATCTGGCCGAGGAGTTTGTCTCACTCTAGATCCCGCCTTTGAAGGCATTATGGCCTCCCGCTCTTTAGAGTGTTAGGGACAGGGCACCCTTGGAGATGCCCTCCGATTTGCTTGGTATGCTTCGATTTCTAGTCCATTCAACGATTAGCACTGTTTTCCTTAGATATTGAATACTTTACAATGGATACCTTCGCATCTACAGGGTCATGTGCTGTCATGACTCCCGAATAATTGATCCGAGCGGTTGAGAAAGTTTTTGGGGCCCCCACTCTGGCGGAGAGGAAGTGGAGGATGGAGTTGGTGGGATCTTAGGAATGGTACAACTGTGTATGGAGTAGTTTGTGGATCCAGTCCCCGTCGCTTCTGAACGTCGACATCTCCGACCCGGCTCTGAAGAAGAGGAAGGCGGACGCCAGCCCATCTAGCCCTTTGAAGCCTCCTATGAAGAAGACGACCAGTAGGCCTAAGTACATTCCGATCTCCACCCCTTCCCTTGGGGACTCAGGGGGATGACCTCGAGCGAAGCGCAGGCTGTTGATATCGAAGTCTCGGTGCCAGATCCTGCCGTGAGCAAGGACGCTTCTAGGGGCACGGTGGCTGCCTAGGCATCGTCCACCCCTCCGGCAGACACAGCTGTGGAGGAAGCGAGCGTGAGGGTTTCCACCAATCTTCTAGCCCCTGTGGCTCTAGATGCGGTGGCCGAGGAGATGTCGGCCAGCTCGCATGCAAGCCCCGAGAGCGGTAGCATGGCTCCCAAAGGGCTATCTGATCTGCTAGTGGAAGTGGTCGAGAGCGCCAACGTCGTGGCCGAGATAACATCCACATGACACGTATCCCTAGTGCACTCCATAGGGGGGGTTCTTCGAGACATTGGAGGTCGTACGGTCCCCGGTGGCTAGGCGATCTCCGACATCCTTACCCGATGAAGCTGAGACGAATAAGCTACTCCACATGAACCTCTGCCTTTCGACCCCCGCCATCTTCGTTTGCCTGCATTGTTTTATAAATACTTTCTTATTTCATAGGTACCTTGGGGGTAGGCGCCTCCTCGAACCTGCCTCTTCCTTAGGAGGGTGCTGAGGCGAGGGCGGCGGTTGGCGTCGAGGTGGTCTTCGTGCTAGAATCCAACGAGGAGGTTGACTTGGGGAAAACTCCGAGGGGAGCCTTTCAGCACTCTGGGATTTTTCCGGAGGCGGGGACCAGCTATGTGCACGGGGGCATTACCCTACTGGCCCCGTTCATAAGCTTCCAACTGGACCTCGCCACAAAGACAATTCCCCTGCATCGGGCCTGCATGTCCCTTAGGGGTACCAACTTGACCTCCGAGGTCAGTCAATCAAATAGGGCCGACCTGAACTTTGCCATAGAGCGCGTGGCCTGCCAGGTATGCTCATCTTAAGTGTCTTTGGTCGCGCACTGTCTCTCTTTTCTTGTTTCTTCAATTTTCTTGCTCCACCCCCTTTTTTTGCAGCTCCTCATCTTGGCCCAGGGAACTTCGACGTCCCTCTTTGCTGAACATAGCCGACATGAGTGTGAGATTGTGGTTCTTTGTGAATGCATCATCTCCGCCGAGGTGGAGGTGCGAGACCTTTGTGCCGACCGGGATGCCTTGGTCACTAAAACCATGAGGCTTTGAGAGAAAGTGGTGAAGATCGAAGGAATCCAAGATCTGGCCACCGTGGTCGATGATATCCGGGCGTAGGTGACCGAGGTCGAAGAGCTCTGGGTCCGGGCGGTGAGGTCAATGAGCTCCGGGTCTAGGCGGCCGAGGTTGAGGAGCTCAGTACGTGGATAGAAGAAGCCGAGGCCATCAAGGTTCAGCGTACCAAACTGGAGAAGACAGTCTCGGGCCTCGTAGCTTCGAACGAGATGCTGAGGGCGTCGCTGGTGAAGGATGAGGAGGCAGCAATCGACGTCATAGGCACCCTCAAGGATGTCTTAGAGCGCTTCGAGACATCTTGCTCTTCAGGTTTCGATGTCATGTGAGAGCCCCTGATCCCCCGACTGTAGTTCATCTAGGCTGCCGCGAGGAAAATCGATGTGACCATATCCAAATACGGGGAGGTCTCCGGATGGGTGGCCCCCCTTGGCGTCCTCCACCACCTCGAGGCCATCGAAGGTACCATTCTGGCATCGGTGGGGATGGTTCCCATTACCTTCAGGGGGAGTTGTCTTCTTGCTCCAGCTCCGCCCATGGTGAAGGCCAGGAAGGCATTCCAAGTGTCTTGGAAGAGCGAGGTCCCATCCGCGGTGAAAACCTTGACAGACGAAGCCCATCGCTCGAACCTACCGCGGACGCAGCCCCCTTTGAAACCCGCCTCTGTCGTTCCCCCCTCGGAACCGAAGGTGTAGTTTCCTTAGGGCCTTCTCCTATAAAATCAATCTTGTAAGCCAAGGTCTACGACTTTATAAATGAAAATCCTTTTTTTAAAAATTTCTCAGGGATCGGCCAACGCCTCGAACTTTGAGGTCGAGGTGCTTGATGCGATGGAGGCTCTTCATCATCGGTGGAGTATTTTCGAAGCCCTTAGGAGTAGTAAATGAGCTCGCTTTACTATACCTCGTGATAGTCAAGGGCATGTTATCCCTGAAATTTTACATGAAGTATTCACTTTTATAAAAGAAGAAGAGAGGGAGGTGAGGGCTTCATCTTCATCGCCCGAGCCCATGGACTGGTCTGACATGGAGCAGGATCCCAATGATTCAGAACTCGGAGGTCAACCCCTTTGGACTCAGGTGCAGCTCTAGGCGGACCAGAGATCTTGGAGGGCTTCGAAGAAGATGAAGAAGGCACGAGCTAGGCCTATGGAGAGGGCCGTCATAGCCCTTAGGGCTTCGGGAGCGCTGGTGGTCGAAGAGGGTTCTCGGGGCCAAGCTAGTTTGCAGGATCAGAAGGGTTTCCAGCTTCTTCTTAAGTTAGATACTGACTTTTCTTAAGGGTAGTCCGAATCTTAGCCATGTTATAATTGTAATCGTAATTTGAATGAAATTGGATTGCTTTTTCTGTTTTGACGCTCCGAACTTATAACCACCTTCTGCCCCTCCTTGCGGGTAGCTGGCTTGTCGGCTTCATGCAATGACCGGAGCGTTTATTTCATGGTGTCTTTGTGATGAGGACATCACTTCACATGATACACACATGGAGCTTCCACCTACAATTCAACTCCAAGGACCAATCACACGCGCCCGTGCCCGTCGCTTGAACCATGAGGTTAATTCGTTCCTTAGCAACTTTGATTATATTTGTTTGGATGGGATGCTACTGAATACTAGTGATATTTTTTTGCTTAGTAACATGGGAGATGGAATAGGAGAGTTGGAGTTGAAGACGGAGCCGCACGGATGATTTGAAGTCAAGAATTCGCTGGTTCGGACTACATCGACCACCATTCACCAAAATGGGCATAACTTCCTCATACGAAGTCCGATTGGCGCGTTCTTTGACTTTTTGGAAAGCTGAGGAGAAGACGGATCGTTTGCCGTTGGTTTCACCTCATTTGGAGTCTTGAGTCGTCCTGTGTATTTAAAACAGTACTGCGTGACAGAACTGGGCCATGTTGGCCATAATTTGAGTCTGTACATCTTCTAGCCCACAGCCCATGTCTGTTTGCCTTCCACAGGCCGCCGCCCTATGTATTCTCACGCCAGCCACTTCTAGGGTTAGGTTATGCTTTGTTGCATCTACACTGTTGTGTTTAGATCCCGCCTCTTGCACCGGACCGATTGGCTGCTGCATTGGCGTTTGTGAAACCTCACTTTATCCTCGTTTGTCTGTGTTTTGGCATTCGATTTGTATCCTTCCTGTTCTTGCTTGTGTTCTTGGGTTCGCTTGCAGGAATTAGCCTTCTTGGCGAGGTCAATCACGTTCTGCGTGGTTGATAACCAACGGAGACAGTGGTGTAACGATTGCAAGGTTTTGATCCGTCGGACCGGAGCCTTGGATCGCCAACGTCGAGATTCTCCACCAACCCAAGTTTATCCTTTACCTAGCAGAAGATTGGGACCAATCCCCCATCAGTTGGTATCAGAGCTCAGATTTCCCGTTAGGTAATCTCGATCTGCTTTTGTTTTACCCAGAGTCCAGAAAAACCGCACCAAAAAAATTCCCCACCGAGAACCCCCTTTGTGCCTTGCGATTTTAATTCCAGTTTTAACTTTGTTGAGTTCGTGTTCTTGGTCGAGTCTTGTTGCTGGTTTAGTAATCCCTCTGTGTCGTTTGAGTAGTAGTTGTTCTTGTGTCTCAGAAAAAAAATTCCCCACCGAAACCCCCCCCTTCCGCAACCCTACTTTGTTTTCCACATTGACTCTTTGTGACCCCCCTTCGGTAAAACAGGCATAACTTTTCGCTCGTTTGGCAGAAAAATCTGAAATTTTTTGAGCGTGTTCCTGACCAAAGTTTTTGCTCGCCGGACAGCGAACTTGTTTGAATTTTTGCAAGCCACATCCCACCTCAGTTGTAGGTGCCAATTTTTGTGGTTGCATCTCTGGTCATCCTTGTTTCAAAAAAAAAATAGAGTGAAAAAAAAAGAAGAAAAAAAAAGAGAGAAGCAGTCCTGTTTGTTGCTTGTCCGAACTCCTGTCCGAACTCTTGTCCAATCTGAGGAAGTCTTTGGCTGTTTGTTGCTTGTCCGATCTCTTGTCTGAACCTTTGTCCGAACTCTTGTCCAATCCGAACAGCAGCAAAAAACAAATTGCACATACCCTTGTCCGATCACTTGCCCGATCTCTTGTCCGATCCCTTGTCCGATCTATAGAGAGCTGATTTTGACCTGTTTTTGCTTCCTTTTTGATTTTTGGGCACATAGTTTCCCTCTATTACTTGAACTTTCACTTTGGGAGCACTACGGTCAGCAACTTTGACGAGTACTAGGGAATACTTATTGAACTTGGTTTAACTGTTATTATTATCGCTAATCCTTGCTACTCACTTTGCCTTCCAAGCTACACCTTTCTCTTGGTCAGGACAGGATCATTTCTTGCAATTGTACACCACCCTCCACTTGGTTCATCACCTGTAGGCCGGTGACCTCCCTGCGGCGTGGTAAGAACACTTGCAAGCGTGGGTAAGGTGCTTGACGGATTGTTTCCACCCCACACCCACCACCACACCTAGCTGTTTTCCATCAGGATTATTCTTTGTTGTTTTGTCTTTCACTAACATGGCAGATAACAGTGGTACCCCTCCATCTGATTTTAATGAATGTGTCTCACGACGTGCCCTACTAGAGTCTCAGCGGCAGACCCAACATTCCATTGAACGTCTCGCACGTACTGTGGCTGACCTAGTAGACCGGATGACTGCGTTGGAAACACGCTTGCCTGCTGCACGAGCCAACAATGACCATGTTGAAGAGGAAGACGACCATATTGAAGAGGAAGACGACCTATCCTATGCTGGGAACAATGGCATTGGACCTGATGAGGCTGCACATCATCGCTTTCAGTTCAACCGTCAAGGTATGGGCGGCCACCGCAACCGCCCTCCACGAGGTAACAATGACAACCACAGGAACAATGATCCCTACTCTAAGGTAAAATTTTCAGTACCTCCTTTTGCTGGCACCTATGATCCAGATGCATATTTAGATTGGGAGATGTCAGTTGAACAAAAATTTAATGCTCATATGGTTCCTGCTATCCACCGCGTGCGTTTAGCTACTAGTGACTTCACTGGATATGCTCTTCTTTGGTGGACTGAAATAGTTCAGGTTGGAAATGAACCACAAACTTGGGATATGTTAAAATGGCAAATGCGTGGTAGATGGGTCCCTCCTTCATATAAACGTGATTTGAGAAAAAATTGCAGCGCCTAAACCAAGGAAATAAATCGGTAGAGGAGTATTATCAGGAGTTGCAAATAGGTTGCATGCGTGCTGAAATTGAGGAGGACAATGAGGATAAAATGGCCCGTTTTTATGGTGGTTTAAGACGTGAAATTCAGGATAACATTGATTATAAAGAATACAATACTATCACTCGTCTTTTCCACCTTGCTATGCTTGCAGAAAAAGAATTGCAGGGTCGCCAACAACCACAACGCAGCATGAGGACCAACATTGGTGGTGCTACTTCACGCTCAAGTGGGCAGCAGCAACGACCACCCGCACCCCCTTCTCGACCGGCGGCTACATCAGCACCTTCTACATCTATAGCCCAGGTTGAGAGTTCCAAGACTGCAGCATCCAAGGCGCCAGCCAAGCCCACCTCCTCGGCAGCCTCTACTGCACGTTCTGCAGCGATCCAGTGTCACAGATGCAAAGGACTTGGCCATGTGATGAAAGACTGCCCTAGTCAGCGGGCTTATATTGCTACGGAAGACGGTGGCTATGTAAGTGCTAGTGATGTTGAAGATGAATATGCACTTGCTGCTAACATTGCAGGAGATGATGATACATCCGATGATGACGCTGTTTTTACATCGGATACCTATGCCGACCATGAAGCACTTATTGTACAACGTGTTTTAAGCACTCACATGGAGCAGGACGACCGGGCACAACGGAACAATCTATTTCAGACCTTCTTCCTCGTCAATGACCGCCGTGTACGTGTCATCATCGACAGTGGTAGTTGCAACAATTTGGTGAGCCTCGACATGGTAACGAAGCTTCAACTTCCCACACGTGCGCATCCACACCCTTACCATGTGCAGTGGTTCAACAATAGCGGTAAGGTCAAGGTAACACAAACTGCTCACATCAAATTTGCCATTGGTACATACTTAGGAGTTGCTGATTTTGATGTAGTACCAATGCAAGCATGTTCTCTGTTACTTGGTAGACATTGGGAGTATGACACTGATGCTACACACCATGGTAGGAGCAATAAGTATACGTTTATGAACAAAGGAAAGAAAGTTACATTGCTTCCTATGACTCCTGCTGAAATTGTAAAATTTGAACAAGAAAAACATGGTAGGGATGCACAAAAGGGCAAACAACTTTCTGAAAATCAGCAAGTAGCTAAGACGCTTTTGAGGCAACAGAGAGATAAAATTGCTTCTCCTTTTTCATCACAAGTTATTAATCTGAAAGGACATGTCATGCTTGCAACTAAGACTGACCTTGCTGAAATTTGTGATGATACTCCCTTGCTATACGGCTTGATTTGCACAAACGTGTTGTTTTCACTTACGAACATTCCTAGCACTGTTCCTGTTGCAGTCACTGACCTTTTGCAGGAGTTTAATGATGTTTTTCCTGCTGAGATACCACCCGGGCTGCCATCGATACGCGGCATCGAGCACCAAATTGATTTGGTCCCGGGAGCGTCTCTTCCTAATCGTGCAGCGTACCGTACCAATCCGGAGGAGACAAAAGAAATTGAGCGCCAAGTACAGGACCTTCTTGATCGTGGGTACGTCCGTGAAAGCCTTAGTCCTTGTGCAGTACCCGTTCTTTTGGTACCTAAGAAAGATGGTAGTTGGCGCATGTGTGTTGATTGTCGTGCTATTAATAATATCACCATTCGATATCGACACCCTATTCCTAGATTGGATGACATGCTTGATGAGCTTAGTGGTGCCATTATCTTTTCTAAGATCGATCTCCGTAGTGGCTACCACCAAATTCGCATGAAACTAGGTGATGAATGGAAAACTGCTTTTAAAACAAAGTTTGGATTATATGAGTGGCTTGTCATGCCTTTTGGACTTACTAATGCACCTAGTACCTTCATGCGCTTGATGAATGAAGTCCTACGGCACTTTATAGGACGCTTTGTGGTTGTATACTTTGATGATATCTTGGTTTATAGCAAGTCTCTCACTGAACATGTTGAACACCTACGTGCTGTTTTTTTTGCCCTCCGTGAAGCTAGAATGTTTGGTAACCTTGAGAAGTGCACGTTTTGCACGGATCGAGTTGTGTTTCTTGGCTATGTTGTCACTTCACAGGGTATTGAGGTCGACGTGGCAAAGGTAGAAGCCATCAACAGCTGGCCGCAACCCCAAACTATCACACAGGTACGTAGTTTTCTTGGTCTTGCAGGTTTCTACCGGCGTTTTGTGAAAGATTTCAGCACCATAGCCGGTCCTTTGCATGAGTTGACCAAGAAGGGAATTACTTTTGCGTGGGAGCCAGCACATGAACATGCTTTTGCCACACTCAAAGATCGTCTTACACATGCACCTCTACTTCAGCTACCCGACTTCAGTAAGCCTTTTGAGTTAGAATGTGGTGCTAGTGGGTTTGGATTAGGAGGTGTGCTGCTACAAGGAGGTAAACCCGTGGCCTATTTTAGTGAGAAATTACATGGCCCACAGTTGAATTATTCTACCTATGATAAGGAATTATATGCCTTAGTGTGTGTGCTTGAAACTTGGCAACATTACCTTTTGCCTAAGGAGTTTATTATTCATTCCGATCATGAAGCATTGAAGCATATACGTAGTCAAGCAAATATGAATAAACGACATGCTAAATGGGTAGAATTTATTGAGACTTTTCCATATATCATTAAGCATAAGAAAGGGAAAGATAATGTGATTGCTGATGCTTTATCTAGACGATATACATTGCTTTCTCAACTTGATTATAAGATCTTTGGTTTAGAAACATTGAAGGGCATGTATGCTACTGATTTGGACTTCAAAGATGCTTTTGCAAATTGTACAAATGACCGTGCTTGGAACAAATATGTGCTGAATCATGGATATCTTTTTCGTGCTAACAAGTTATGTGTTCCGGCTAGCTCTCTTCGCTTGTTGTTATTGCAGGAAGCACACAGTGGTGGTTTGATGGGTCATTTTGGATCCAAGAAAACCGAAGATGTGCTGTCCACACATTTCTATTGGCCTAGGATGAGACGAGATGTTGAGCGCTATGTGGCACGATGCACTACTTGCAATAAAGCTAACTCCCGTCTAAACCCACATGGTCTTTATATGCCTCTGCCCGTCCCTAGTGTACCTTGGGAGGATATTTCTATGGATTTTGTGTTAGGGTTACCTAGAACTAGGAGGGGGAGAGATAGTATTTTTGTGGTGGTAGATCATTTCTCTAAAATGGCGCATTTTATACCTTGTCACAAGAGCGACGATGCTACAAATGTTGCTGATTTGTTTTTCAGAGAGGTCGTACGCTTGCATGGAGTTCCCAATACCATCGTTTCAGATCGTGATGCCAAATTCTTAAGTCATTTTTGGAGGACGTTGTGGCATAAGTTGGGGACGAAGCTGCTGTTTTCTACTACTTGTCACCCCCAAACAGATGGACAAACGGAGGTCGTCAACCGCACATTATCCACCATGTTGAGGGCTGTTTTGAAGACCAACTTGAAGCTCTGGGAAGAGTGTCTACCTCATATTGAGTTTGCATATAATAGGTCAGTACACTCCACTACTAAGGTAAGTCCGTTTCAAGTGGTCTATGGCTTTAATCCGCGTGCTCCTATTGATTTGCTGCCATTACCACCATCTGAAAACTTGAATTTTGATGCTACTACACGTGCTGAATTATTACTTAAGATGCATGAAACTACTAAAGCAAACATAGAGAAAATGAATGAGAAATATCGTGCTTATGGTAGTAAGGGTAGAAAAGAGATAACATTTGAACCAGGTGATCTTGTTTGGTTGCACTTGCGCAAGGATCGTTTTCCTGATTTACGAAAGTCTAAATTGATGCCCCGTGCTGATGGTCCTTTCCGTGTGCTTGAGAAGATAAATGACAATGCATATAAGCTTGAGTTGCCTGCAGCTTTTGGGGTTAGTCCCACATTTAACATTTCAGATTTAAAACCCTATTTGGGAGATGATGATGAGCTTGAGTCGAGGACGACTCCAATTCAAGAGGGGGAGGATGATGAGGACATCACTTCACATGATACACACATGGAGCCTCCACCTACAATTCAACTACAAGGACCAATCACACGCGCCCGTGCCCGTCGCTTGAACCATGAGGTTAATTCATTCCTTAGCAACTTTGATTATATTTGTTTGGATGGGATGCTACTGAATACTAGTGATATTTTGTTGCTTAGGAACATGGGAGATGGAATAGGAGAGTTGGAGTTGAAGACGGAGCCGCACGGATGATTTGAAGTCAAGAATTCGCTGGTTCGGACTACATCGACCACCATTCACCAAAATGGGCATAACTTCCTCATACGAAGTCCGATTGGCGCATTCTTTGACTTTTTGGAAAGCTGAGGAGAAGACGGATCGTTTGCCGTTGGTTTCACCTCATTTGGAGTCTCGAGTCGTCCTGTGTATTTAAAACAGTACTGCGTGACAGAACTGGGCCATGTTGGCCATAATCTGAGTCTGTACATCTTCTAGCCCACAGCCCATGTCTGTTTGCCTTCCACAGGCCGCCGCCCTATATATTCTCACGTCACCCACTTCTAGGGTTAGGTTTTGCTTTGTTGCATCTACACTGTTGTGTTTAGATCCCGCCTCTTGCACCGGACCGATTGGCTGCTGCATTGGCGTTTGTGAAACCTCACTTTATCCTCGTTTGTTTGTGTTTTGGCATTCGATTTGTATCCTTCCTGTTCTTGCTTGTATTCTTGGGTTCGCTTGTAGGAATTAGCCTTCGTGGCGAGGTCAATCGCGTTCTGCGTGGTTGATAACCAACGGAGACAGTGGTGTAACGATTGCAAGGTTTTGATCCGTCGGACCGGAGCCTTGGATCGCCAACGTCGAGATTCTCCACCAACCCAAGTTTATCCTTTACCTAGCGGAAGATCGGGACCAATCCCCCATCACTTTGAGTCGTTAGGTTTTTGATGTGGAGCGTGGGTGTCTCGCTTTAACCATTCGGAACCCTTTTTAGTATGTATGTTTTGATCCGTGGGTTCGAAATCCGCACCATGGATGCTTTGGGCTAGGGACTCAGAATCTGAGGTGTGGATTCTTCGAGCTGATGGCTCAGAATTCTTAGTTAGGAAGCTCCAAACTGGTGGATCAGAATCCTTAATTAGGATACTTTGGGCCGGTGGCCCAGAATTCCTTGGATAGGATGCTTCGGGACGGTGGCCCAGAATCCATAGTTAGGATGCTTCGGGCCGATGGCCCAGAATCCTTGGTTAGGATGCTTCGGGCCGGTGGTCAAGAATCCTTAGTAGGGATGCTTCAGGTATGTGAGCCGGAATCCTTAGTTGGGATTCTTCAGGCTGGGGACTCGAAATCCTTAGTTAGTATGCTTTGATTTGGTCCGAAACAAGTCTTGTACCGTAGTGCGTCCACTTTGGCAAAGGTTGTTTCGGAGGAGCATCGCAAAATGGATGGTCATATTTTATTATAAGATGGTACATCGGTCATGATTACATTGATTTTATGTGTAGTATCGCTTCAAGTGCTCAGCATGCTTTAGCTCTTCCCCTTCTAAGGTGGCTAACTTAAATGAACCGGGTTGGCCAGAGCGGGTGATGCTGAATGGCCCTTCCCACTTGTTACCAAGCTTCCCAAGGGCGAGCACGCTTTGGAGGACGAGGTGTATTGCTTGTAACTCCTTTAGATTCACCTTGGGGTCATACAAGGCCTTCGTCTGGTTGTGATACTTGGTGAGGTTGGCGACGACTTAGAGTCTTGTTTCTTTGGAGAGGTCGAGCAAGACGCTTCTCTCTTGCTCGTCTTCAAGCTCTGTTCTTCACAAAGAGCTACCTTTGAGCTCTATCAGGGTCATTGCTTCATCGCCGAATAAGAGCGAAAACAATGTGAATCCGGTCGCCCGAGTTTGAGTGGTTTGTATGGAGCACAAAAGTTTTGGTACCTCCTCCGTCCAAAGCCCCCTAGCGAGGCCCACAATCCAACGGTTGAGGCCGGACAATATGTTTCAGTTGGCCCGCTCGATAGCTCCGTTAGACTACGGGTGTCGGACATCAGCGAAGCACAACAGGACTGCCAGCTCTTCGCAGAAGCGCCTAAAGGCTTCAGCGTCGAACTAGGTGTTGACGCAGAAATGTGCCCCGCACTTGGGCCAGTTCGACGTCCAAAAATATCGCAACGATACCGATGCCGTGTTCCGACTACCCTGGATAGTGACAAGGGATTTGGAGTCACCAAGCAATCAGATAAATAATTGATATTTTAATCCAATTGGCCAAAAAGTACTAGTAATAATGTAAACATTGACAAAATGATCAAAATACCTGGAATCGGCCAATTTAGAGGCCGATTCAGAGTTACAACGAAGGTGGTCCGAAGGGTCCCTAGGACACCTTTGGCCTCATGTCTGGTCGGACCGGAGGTGCAGAGGGGCCTCCGGATGTATCCCGAAGGTAGCTGCGAGGTAGACTCTGGCGGTCTGACCAGCGAAGTACTCCTGGTAGGACCAGCGAAGTACTCTCGGTCGGACCGGCGAAGCAGGCTTCAGTGCGCGCGGACTATGGCACACAGAACTTTGACGATCAGGGCTTCGGCGAAAAACTTCGGTGTGATGCGGGGGGTACCAATCGGACCGGCGAGATGCCTTCGGTCTGACCGGCCATTGCCGAAAAAAGCATGACGAAGGGGGCTCCGGTCAGACCGGCCCTACGCCACCGATCGGACCGGCGACAATAGATCTGATCTGCTAGGGGTCGGATGGCCTAGCAAACAAGATCCAATTGCCTCCAAATTTTGCAGAGGGGCTCAGGAAGACAATTACTCTTCAAAAATAATAAGAGATCAAACAAAATTTGGCTAGAAGGCCGAATTACCGAGTATGGCGATAAAAACCAATAAAAAGGTATAGCAATCTGTTACATGGATTAATGGTAGGTTGACAAGCGAACCAGCAAGGGTTACCATGATTACGGATGCGGCAGACGGAGGGCTTTCAAGAAAACCCATGAATATGCGGAAAGTAAAGAAAAGTAGATGCGATTCAAAGCTAGGGCTTTGGATTTTCGAGATTGGAGACCCTTGAATCGACCTTGCCCCTAGTATTTATAAGGGGTGGGCTTGTGGGATCAGAATGGTGTTGGGGGAATATATTTCCCTTGAACAGGGGCCAAATGATGTCAGCCTCCGACAGCCTTCGGCCCAGAGCCCAGCACTGTCGGAGCCTGTTTTCTCCCTAAGCATTGTTTTCAGGTCCCAAGGTGCCTTTCGGGGGTCCAGCTCGGAGCCCCCACTTCGGGCCCTGGCGCAGGGCGCCGGAGGCCACCCCCCGGGCGCAGGAGGCCAGAGGCCACCCTCCAGTCGCAGGACGTCGGAGGCCGCCCTCCGGAGCCAAGTCCGGAGGTCGCCCTCCGGAGCCCAGTTCGGAGGCCGCCCTCCGGAGCCAAGTCCAGAGGTCGCCCTCCGGAGCCCAGTTCGGAGGCCGCCCTCCGGAGCCAAGTCTGGAGGCCGCCCTTCGGAGCCTAGTTCGGAGGTCGCCCTCCGGAGCCCAGTTCGGAGCCAAGTCTGGAGGCCGCCCTCCGGAGCATGCTTCGGAGCCCCCCTCCGGGGTACACTTCGAAGCCTTCTCCTCGCAGGCCAGCCTTTGGACCCTGTCAAGACTGTTCGAAGCCAAGGCTCCGAGACCCCAGTTCGGGGCCCTGTTCGGAGCCTTGCTCGGAGCATGCTTCGGAGCCCCCCTCCGGGGTACACTTCGAAGCCCTCTTCGCAGCCTCGGCCATAGAGCTCCGACCCCTACTTCGAGGCTCAAGAAATATCTAAGTATAGGCCATACCAGGGGCCCCTCCGCCCCTAGTATGTCGTTTAGCTCGTCAAAGTCTGGCGCAGCCTGACACGTCTGTAAAGCTATAAAGTTGTCTAGTACCTTTGCACAGTAGCTAGCTCCCTTTCCCTGTCTACCCCTATAAGCCTAGGAGCTTGTAGAGGGTATCTTGGTCTTTTCCTTAAGGCCTGCGTGCCTATAAAAGCAGGGCCAAGCCCTTGTAGTAGGACACGCTCCAGGGGGCCATGAGACCCTGGAGTTATTTCTCCACACCAAGGCATAGCATACCAAATCCACCACAAACTGGACGTAGGGCTATTATCCCCTAGGTGAGGCCCGAACCAGTATAAACTCTTTCTCCCTCTGAGAGAACCCATCGAGGTTCATTCTCCACATCATACACCACCACAGGAAAACCTGCTGGAACTAACGCAATTGTTCCAACAGTTGGCGCCGTCCGTGGGGAACTTAGTCCTAGAAGCTAAGTTCTCTACCACTGCCTGCAACCCGAAGTGCGCCTGAGGGGGGAGCTTCGAGGCTTGCTTGCTTCGGGCACCCTCCGGCAAGGGGCTTCGGGTGCAGCTCGAAGGCCACCTTCGCCTTCCTCCATCCTTCACATACCGGAGCTCACTCTCCGGCAAGGGGCTCCGCTCCACGTGTCGGCGGCCGTCGAAGCCCCAAGAGCTACAAGTACGCCTGAGGAGGGAGCTTCGAAGCCTTCTTGCTTCGCGCACCCTCCGGCAAGGGGCTTCGGGTGTAGCCCGAAGACCGTCTTCGCCTTCCTACTTCACACACCGGAGCTCACCCTCCGGCAAGGGGCTCCATTCCACGTGTCGAAGGCCATCGAAGCCCCAAGGGCTACAAGGTATGTACAATCCGAAGCCCTACTTCGATATACCAATCTGCAATTACATTAATATAAGCCCGAAGCCATGCTTCGCCTTATTTATAACCAAAGCCATGCTTCGCCTTATTCAAAACCGAAGCCATGCTTCCCCTTATTCAAAACCGAAGCCATGCTTCGCCTTATTCAAAACTGAAGCCATGCTTCGCCTTATTCAAAACCGAAGCCATGCTTCGCCTTATTCAAAACCGAAGCCATGCTTCGCCTTATTCAAAACCGAAGCCATGCTTCGCCTTATTTAAAACCGAAGCCTTGCTTCGCTTTATAAATCCGGAGTACCCCTCCGAAGGCTACACAGTGCCACCGGGCCCGTAGCAGTGGGCTAAAAGGACTCCGGGCCACTGGCCCGACGCGTCCAGGGATTCCGGGCTCCGCACCCGAAGCATCCCAGGGTCGAAGGTGACCCAGAGTCGAAGGTGGCTCAGAGTCGAAGGTGGCTCAACTATCCCAGGTTCGGTGAATCCACACCAAATATCCTTTTCAATACAGGACCAAGCTCCAGAAGCCTTGCTTCGCTATCTAAACACGCACTGAAGCCTCGCTTCGTGTGACGTGATCTAAGCTAAAGATTAAAGCCTGTCGAAGTCATACTTCGCTAAAAAATCTCAGTGCGTTTCAGAGCCTCGCTCACGCACAGCATCCAAATCCCAGCATGCCGAAGCATGCTTCGCTTAATTTGGTTATGCCGAAGCCTTGCTTCGAAGCCCAAAAGAGGCCTTCGCTCAATGAAATCCCGAGCAGCCAAAGCCCTGCTTCGCACCAAATTAAAGCATTCGAAGCCCAAAGCGGCCTTCAATTAAATAAAATTTCATGCGTCGAAGCCGCCGAAAGGCGCACCCTTCGCATCTTTTATATTTCTTGCCCGCACCAGCAACGGCTAAATCCCTAGCTGCCACGAGCAAAGGGGGGAAGAATGTATGCGAGGTGTGCGAATGTAATACGCAGTACGAGCGTGACAAGCTAAAACGATCGAAGCCAAACAATACGAAGCATACAGACGAAGTATGCAAATATAACAAACTCCATTCATTCTATATTGAGAAGTGTGTTACAAACATACTTCGGAAGCAAAACTACGTATAGTCTGTATCTAAACCTAAGAAGAACCGCGTGCGAGGCCCCAACCCTCGCTTGCCCCCTCTTCGGCCAGGGCCACCTCGGCTGGACGTTGCCTCGTCGGAGCCCGCTCTCCCTCGAACAGCCCGTCCAGGCTCCGAAGCTCGTAAGCTTCGTCTTCCACTTTGCAGGTCGCTCCAAGTTAGCGAAGCAGGCGGTGCCGTATCGAAGGCAGAAAAGTCTAGGGCTTCGTCGCCTGCTAAGGCCGTTCGCGAAGGCAAAGACAAAGGGCCCTGAAGGGACTCCGTCTTCACAGCGGCTAGTAAATCCTGAGCTACTTCTGAGATGGCTTCGCCGCTAGGCCCCCTCGGAAGCTTAAACCGAGGGGGGCCCTCGGACCTAGCTACTTCGAGGATCGCCCACAACTGTCGAAGCTCTTCGGAGTCCTCGAGAACTTCGAGGTCTACGCTCGGAGTCTGAGCCTGGGCAGGTATAAAAAACCCCCGCATTCATATTAATAAGCTGATAGAATTTTTACAAGCCTGCAGCTAAGTATTACAAAAGGCCTAAGGAGATCTACACCTTCGGAGGCGGAGGTGCCGAAGTCGAAGGCTGATCAGGCGCAGCAGGCGCTTTGGTTCGGCGGTGTCGAAGGGCCTTCTGGAGGTCGAGGACGGCTTCGCAGCCTTGCTCCTTCCAGGGGTCCTGCAGCCGCCGCCAGGCTCCGCGAACTTCGGCCGGAGGCATCACCAAGTGTGGACCCCCGAAGGCCACTGGGGTCGCGGAGGTTGCCGCTCGAAGGTGGTCACACCCTGCGGCATGGAGCATCTGCAACACCCCTTGGCCCGCGACGCGACCGGCCATAAGAGCGAAGCCCATCAGCGCTTCATCTGCTATCGAAGCCGCAGTCTTCAAGAAATCGGCACGGTCCCCAATCGGGTCCTGATCGCCAAAGTCCGGAGCCCGGCACTCGGTCCCTATTTTCTCAAGGACCTCGATCAGGCTCTGGGTGGCCTCGCCAAGATTGGCCACGACGAAGCTCTCAAGATTCCGAGCCCGTTGGCGGAGCTCCTCGTTCATCTTCGCCTGTCGGGCCTCGGCATCCTTCGAAGCCTGGAGCTCCACGCGGAGCCGGGCCGTCTCCAAGGCCAAGGCCTCCTTCGCCTCAGCAGCCGAAGCTTCGGCCCGCCTGCGCTTCTCGGCTTCCTTCGAGACCTCGTGGTGAAGGGCCTCCATCTCCTCTGCGAGGCGCTCCATCCGCCTATCGGCAGCAGTCAAAGCTGCTGCGTTCAGTGCGAAGGCCTGCAGAAATTCAAGAAGTCATAAGTACCAATGAAAGCCTAAAATATAGTTCGAAGCTGCAAGGGGCTTCGCTCACCCGCATGAGGACTTCGTTCGAGCTAACAAAGAGATCCGTGGGGTCTCGGTGGCTAAGCTGGGCCACCAAGTCCCCCTCCTCCGCAGAAGCACAAGCCTGGCGGAAACCGTGGATCGCTGCCACCATCACGCCCCCCCTCGGCTTGAAAGGGTGAATCACGGCCACGGTCGCCTCCGCAGGCTTCGGCGAGGTGGGGCTCAAGCCCACCACGTCCACGTCTTCTTCGCCTCGAGGGACCTCACGGCCTCCGCTGCCTTCGTCGTCGGACGAAGTACCCTCAGACTCCGAATCGCTGCTGCTGCTGCTGCTACTGCTGCTCGAAGCTTCTGTGGACTTCGCATCGGCGGGCTTCGATCCACCTTTGCCTACCGGCTTCGCCACGGTGGGCCTCGCATCATCTTCGTCCTCTGCAGGGAGCCAAGTCAAAATCCGCATATTGAAGCAAAGCATGCAGAAAGGGTTTACCGTCATCGGAGATTTCTTGGAAGGAAGGTGGGGCTAAGTGTGCCCTCCAGCTCCCTCGCTGCGAAGCTGGCGCATCCACCTCCGTGCTCGAGGTTGGTTCCGCCGGGGCATCCGTGGCCTCCTTGGCAGCCGGAGTATGCGCGTCGGCCTCCGCCGCCGAAGACCTCGCCGCCAGGGGCTTCGCTGCCTTCTTGGAGGTCGGAGTAGCTGCGGGCTTCGCCGCAACCTCCCCCGAATTAGAAGCTTCGACCGCGGGGACCTCCGGCCGATGTCCCGAAGCATCCGCTTCGTCCTCGTCCCCCCTCTTCCTCTTGGCTCCGGCCGACGAGGTTGCCAGGTGGGCGAAGTCCGGCAGGGCCGGGAGCCCTCCGAGGTCGAGCGCGGTCCATACCCTGTTCCAGCGCTCCCAAGACCCCACCAGGGCAAGGCACTGGTTCTGCTCCTCGGGGGTCGGAGTCCCAACGACTCGATCCGCCGCCGCGATGGCCTCCTCCGGGGTCCTCATTTCGAGGCCGGCTTCATGAAAAGTTTGAGTTAGAAGTGAAAATCTACGAAGTATTAAAGCAAAGAAATTGCGAAGCCTTACAGAAGCGGTCGAAGGCCAACTCGCTAAGTTCACCTCAGCCCGAAGCCTGAAAGAGCCCCTACGGCCAGGAGCGCGCGAGGGGACTGAGCCGGAGGGTGATGAACTCCTCTGCGAGGTCCCTCATACACATCTTCGCTGCCACTTTCTGGAGCAGCAAGATCCTCGAGCGAAGGATGTCTTCGCTGGTCTTCACCACCCCTTCGCGCCGGGACAGGATGTGGGCATTGGTACTCCGAAGGGGGGAGTTCGCACCGACGGAGGCATAGAACCACTCTTGGTCCCACCTCGAGTACCATTTGTTGTTTACAGCCCTCGCCGGGAAGGCATCTTGGTACTCCTTCTGAAGCTGGAAATTGGCGCTGCCGAAGGCCAGCGCCCTCTTGACGCGGTCTGTCCCCTCCCGCGGCTTCGGTTGGCAGTTGGCGTCATGGAGGGCGACGAAGACATCCGCGCGGCCCTCGCAGCCCTCGGCCCTCATGGCCCACTCGAAGACAGCTAACCTCGCCACTTCGTTGGGCGAAAGCTGAGGAAGCTCGAGGTTGTAAGCCTTGAGGACTTCGCTCAACATCCCCACTGCAGGCAGTCCGAGGCCGGCTTCGAAGAAGGCCTCGAACACCACCACCTCGTCAGCACGAGGCCTCGGCTTAGCCTCCGACTTCTCCGGGACCCGAAGCTGGATCTTCGCCGCAATCTTCCCTTCGCAAGCCCTTCGGACCGACTCCTCCGTAGAGATCGAGGCCCTCATCTCCAGGGTCTGCTCGAACTTGTCGGAGGGCATCCAAAGGTCCCTCGGCCCCAGCCGCCTAGGCGCAGTCTTCGCCGCCGCAGCCGCCGCTGCCTGCACCTGGGCGGAGCCCGAGCTCGAGCCCAAGGCCAGAGGCTTCGCCACCGCCTTCTTCGGCATGTTGATGGGACTTCGCCGCGAAGGTCTAAAAACCAGCGAAGGGGGCTCGAGCGAAGCTAGAAGAAGAAGAGAGCGAATGTTGCAAGGCAACGAGAAGAAAGCGAATGAAGGTGTGCCGAGGCCGCACGCGGTAAGTCCCTATTTATAGGCGCGGTAAGAATTCCAACCGTCGTGGGCCGAACCCACCGCCAGGTGGGTCTCCAAGCGAAGGCGAATCAGCCCAGAGCAAGGTAACGGTAACTTTTTTGACCGTTGCGGAGCCGTTCGGGCTTCCCGAGGCCGTTCTGGCAACTAGCGCGGGCATTTATTACCCCCCGGGTATCGAGGTCAGCTTCGGTCTAGGATCCGAAGGTATGTTTTTTCTGAAGTACGTTTTCAGGTCATTTGTCCTAAGGGCGCGTGCACCCCTTCGTCCCGAAGGCCTACACGCGAGGGGCTACTGTTGGGGGAATGTATTTCCCTTGAACAGGGGCCAAATGACGTCAGCCTCCAACAGCCTTCGGCCCAGAGCCCAGCACTGTCGGAGCCTGTTTTCTCCCTAAGCATTGTTTTCAGGTCCCAAGGTGCCTTTCGGGGGTCCAGCTCGGAGCCCCCACTTCGGGCCCTGGCGCAGGGCGCCGGAGGCCACCCTCCAGTCGCAGGACGTCGGAGGCCGCCCTCCGGAGCCAAGTCCGGAGGTCGCCCTCCGGAGCCCAGTTCGGAGGCCGCCCTCCGGAGCCAAGTCCGGAGGTCGCCCTCCGGAGCCCAGTTCGGAGGCCACCCTCCGGAGCCAAGTCCGGAGGCCGCCCTCCGGAGCCTAGTTCGGAGGTCGCCATCCGGAGCCCAGTTCGGAGCCAAGTCCGGAGGCCGCCCTCCGGAGCATGCTTCGGAGCCCCCCTCCGGGGTACACTTCGAAGCCTTCTCCTCCGCAGGCCAGCCTTCGGACCCTGTCAAGACTGTTCGAAGCCAAGGCTCCGAGACCCCAGTTCGGAGCCCTGTTCGGAGCCTTGCTCGGAGCATGCTTCGGAGCCCCCCTCCGGGGTACACTTCGAAGCCCTCTTCGCAGCCTCGGCCATAGATCTCCGACCCCTACTTCGAGGCTCAAGAAATATCTAAGTATAGGCCATACCAGGGGCCCCTCCGCCCCTGGTATGTCGTTTAGCTGGTCAAAGTCTGGCGGAGCCTGACACGTTTGTAAAGCTATAAAGTTGTCTGGTACCTTTGCACAGTAGCTAGCTCCCTTTCCCTGTCTATGAGGAGCCATGCTGAATAGCGTGGGCCTCATGGCTCCAGAAGTGATGAGTCATTGTCAACGATAGTCAAAGAGGACAGAAGAAGAAGAGATCTGCTGTTTCATGGGCCGCGTGTGACTCAGGTACACGGGCAGTGAGCGACTGTCGGGCAGAGGAGGCTGCGAAGTCGGGCTGGCCCAATCCGGGTACATGGGCCAGAAGCAGTAGAAGACCCACTGGGCTGTTGACCAGGATTGACTCAGGTACACGGGCGGTGAGTGATTGCCGGGCTGAGAGAGCTGCGGAATCAGGCCGGCCCAATCCGGGTACCTGGTGCAAAGCCGGTGGAGGCTTTGTCAGTTTCGGTGCAAAACTGACAACCGTTGATTCTGTATCCGACTGTCCAGAAGAGAAGCCATAGTCGCTACGAAAACTTAGCTTTAGGATAAGTCATCTGTAACTCTAGGCCCACAGTCAGTCAGTCGTGTCTGTAAAAATACCTAAGGGCAGTAGAGTCTTTTCCTTTATTATTGCGTCTGTAAAAACCCTAAGGGGCAGGTAGAATATTCCTAGTGTTGGGCAGCCTATATAAAGGGCCCCAATCCCTAGGGTTTGTGCCACCCTTTTGGCTGAAATCACATCCACTCTATTGGGTCATTTTGTCTCTCTTTCTCTCTCCTGTGTGCGCCGCCAGGCTCTTGCTCGTTCCTGTTTTTGCCTTGCATTTGCTCTAATCTCTTGGATGCATTAAAGCCTTGGTCCCTGTTGATTTTATTTGGTGCACATTGTTTGGTTTGGGGAGTTATTGCTTCGGCTACAGGCTGCCTGAATTTATTTTGTGAGAGGAAGCTTCTCTTTTTGCTTCCGTTCTTCACAAACCGAGTACTAGTTCTTGCTGTTGCAAGTAGTACTACTTTCCTGTAGCTACTGTGTGCTGTGCAGCTTTTCACCTTCTACTGCTCTGCTTTTTGATCGAGGCTGATAGGCTCTGTCACCTTTTTGGCTGTGTTTTGAGCGAAGCCATTCTCTGTTCGAAGCCCCTCAGTTTCGTGAGGCAGGCTTCGACCTATCTCCTTCGAAGGCTTCGTTCGATCTTCGGTGTTTTGGTTTGCGTTCTGTGTTGCTAAGCTTCGAAGCATTTTTCTGAATGTCAGTATCGCATACTTCGAACGATAGTGCGAAGGAGCTTCGGCTCTATCTATTCGAAGTCCATACTTCGACAGGTTTCGAAGTTGGGTCCGAAGTTTGTAGCTCCGCTAGGCCTCGCACTGACTTCTGTGTAGTGTGTCACACTTCGCCTCTCTTTTCGGAGCTTGCTCTTTTCGAAGGTAGAGCAGTGGCTTCGGACTTTGGTTTTCTGTCGTGTGGCAGGCTTCGCTTCACTGTTCGAAGGTCGTTCATCTGCTTGGTGTGTTCGAAGTTCTGTGTTCGAAGGTTTGACTTCGAAGCTGTTGGTTCGAAGCTGTGTTCGAAGCTTTATCTTCGAAGTACACACTTCGAACCAGGCTCCGGCATTGTCATACTTCGCTCCGAAGTACACTTCGATACTTGCCACTTCGAACTAGGCTAGACCAAAACACCTTCGACTTCTTCGACATGCTTCGCAACTGACCTCCGAAGCAGGCTTCGTCACTAACCTCCGAAGCAGACCTCGACGTGCGAAGGGGGCTTCACCAAGTTCCGAACAGAAGACAAATTTGGACAGTAACTTCTCTTTTCATCTTACACATACTTAGATCATTTCATTGAGAAGTTTAGGCCTGTTACACCATGTATATCTGCCTAGTTGCACTTATTTAATAATTCTCAGTTATAATCATTTGCTTCTAGGTTAGAAACCTTTAGACTTAGGCCTTTTATCTATTTTCTGCTGCGTAGTCTTTTTGAGATGCGTCGGGTATTGGGAACAGGCCATTGATTCGAAAGAATTTTTAGGCGCCCATTCACCCCCCCCTCTGGTCGCTACTTTCGGTCCTACAAGTGGTATCAGAGCGAGGTTAGGGTTTTTCCATACCTTAACCGGTTCTAAACCCCAGTAGTGACCATGACGTCTCCTGGCAAGGTCCCGTCCTTGGAAGCCTATGGCTATAATTATTGGAAGACTCGCATGCGAGCCTATATCATGAGTCAGGGTTCGGACATATGGGACATTTGCGTTCACACCACGTTTGTCATTTTGCCAGTTACTGAGCAAGGTACTGCTGGTATCATTGCTCAGCATCTGAGCAACAGTAAGGCTGTGAACATTTTGTTTTCTGGCTTAGGTCCCACTGAGTTTGAGCGCGTGAGCCATCTCTCCACTGCGAGAGAGATCTGGGCTACCCTCAAGGCACACCATGAGGGAACAGCACAGGTCAAGGCTCGGCTCTATCAGACCTACCGGCGTGAATATGAGAATTTCACACAGAAGCCGGGTGAATCTGTTGAGGCTTTGTTTGGTCGTTTTCAGTCGATCATAAACAAGCTTCGGGACAACAAGGCTGAGGGTGCTCAGTTAGTCTCAGATCATGAGCAGGCGCTCAAGGTTCTCCATACCTTGGACCCAAAGATCTGGGAGATCAAGGTATCCTCTATCGTTGAGAGCACTTCTTACGATACCTTGACCATTTCTGAGTTGTTTAGCAAGCTGAAGGCCACTGAGGTAGACATCCAGCTGAGATCAAATCTCACTGGTTCTGGATCAAAATCCCTAGCCCTTGCTACACCTTCTGTTGATCCCTCTTCTATGAGTTGTGCTGGGTTCTCCTTGATGCCTATCACTGAGGACCAGCTTGAGTTGTTGGGAGATGATGATTTGTGTCTTTTTAACAACCGGGTGCGTCGTGTCTATGATAAGAGAACGTTCAAAAGACATGGCACAAAATCCGGATGCTTTGAGTGTGGTGATCCAGGACACTTCATCGCCGACTGCCCCAAGCGCAATGGATACAAGAAGGGCACCGGTGGCAGCTTCCATGACTCCGGCAAGCACGAGAGCTCATCCTTCAACAAGGGCAAGCCGAAGACCAGATTCTTCAGAAAAGCCCTGAAGGACTACCGGCGAGAGAACAAGAAGCGCGACAAGGCCTTCTTCGCCGATATGGAGAAAAGCTACTCCAAGCGGTCCACGTCCTCTTCCTCTTCATCAAGCTCAAGCGATGAGGAGATCGCCATCAGGAAGGGAAAGGACAAGGACGATCCGGCGGGCCTTTGCTTCATGGCCTTCGGAGACAAGCCGAAGAGCCGATCACACCAGCGCCGAAGATCCCGCAAGAGCTTCTGTTCTATGGCTCTTGGGGATAGAGAAGAAAAGACCTCCTCCGACGACTCCGACGACGACGACAGCAAGGTATCATCTTATGAGCGTGAAATTGTTGATTTACTTGAGAGCAATCGTCAGGAGTTGAAGTATCGGGAAAAACTGCTTAGGGGGGCTAAGAAAAGGATAGACGAATTAGAGAGTGAGCTTGCCGTGGCCAACGGCAGAATTGAGAGTCTATCTTCTTCCCTTTGCTTGGGTGATAGCAGTGAGTGCCCGAAGTGTGAGGTGCTTCTGTGTGACCTGTCGACTCTGAAGTCCAGGTACACAGAAAGAGTTGATGAGAGGGACGCTTTGGCCACTGAGCTTGAAAGGGCTCAGCTGGAGCTGAAAGATGCTCAAGCCACTGTCGTCGCACCCTGTGTTGATTGCCCATCTCATCTAGCTGTTTTAGCTGAGCTGAAATCCAAGGGCGATGAGCATTTGGGTGATTTAGAGAGGTTGAGAGCTGAGCTTGCGCAGACTAGGCTAGAGCTTGAGACATTGTCAGTTCCACACACTGTCTGTGAGAACTGTCTGTCTCTTAGAATGGAGTTGATTAAGTTGAAAGCCGAAAAGTCTGTCCAAGTTGAGAGTGAGTGTGAGACCTGTTTGTCTCAGGTGGAGGTTCTAGCTTCCTTGAGAGAGGAGCTAGCAGATTCTCATAATGAGAACTTTTACCTCCGTTCTATCCTGAGTTGGATCAGTGCCAGAGAGCCACAACTTGGCATGATGATCCAACAGTTCAAGAGGCAGGATGGGTTTGGAGTAGGTTACACCTACACCAAGGCTGACTTTGAGAGTGCTATCAGCCGGGCAGTGGAGTGGAGTAAAATGACTCCAGAGCAGAGGTATCCCAAGACTCACTCCACTGAGTCTTCCCAGGCTTGTCAGCCCAAGGATGGAGTGATCCATGAACCACCTAAAGCTCCACCCAAGAAACCTATCTGGGTTCCTAAGCCCAAACACCTCCACTCTTCTCTAGACTCTCTTCCTGGACCCTCTCAACCCAAGAAGACAACACCAAACACCACTAAGCCCAAACATCCCAAGCCTCAACCACATCCCAAGAAGCCCACCTATCATTGTGAGTACTGTCAGAGAGACGGGCACCTTGCGGAGTTCTGCTTCAGGAGGAAGCGGGTTGAGAGAGCAGAGAGGGCTCGTAGTGATCAGGAGCAGTTCTACCAGCAGGGTGGTAGACTGCGTGTTCCTCGGCGCGGGGAGAGGCTGGAGGCCAGGCCGCGTCGTGTAGGTGGTGGTAGAGGAGACGACTTTCTTGCCCGTGCTCCAGTTGGTGGTGTCCGTTCTGGCAGAGTTCCAGGCCGTGTTGGCTACGGTTCTGGACCTCGTGGCCGCAGGGTTAGGCAGAACCGAGGACCGCGCTTTGAGCCGCATTTTGGTCCAAACTCTTTTGATGGTTTTCGCTTTCCATCTTTTGAGCAGATGGCTCGACACTGGTTTAGCTCTTTTGCTAAACCTGGTGCCGGACCATTTGCTCCCACTTACAGACACTGATTGTGCAGGACCGGGGACTGGAGGATGTTTGGATCATGGACTCAGGATGCTCTCGCCACATGACGGGACATCGCAGATGGTTCTCCAGTCTCACTCCCCCGAGCTCCAAAGAGTACATCACATTCGGGAACAGCGGTCAAGGGAAAGTAAGTGGCATAGGCTCAATTCGCATTTCAGATCATTTCATTTTAAAGAACGTTGCTCTGGTTAAAAATTTGAACTTCAACTTGATTTCTGTTTCGCAACTTCTTGAGGATGGTTTGGAAGTGCATTTTAAGAAGGGTAATTCTTCTGTGGTTGATTCTAGAGGGTCTTTGGTTTGTCAGATTTTACCTTTCGGTAAAGTTTTTCGAATTGACTTCTCTAGTTCTTTTGGCCCTTCTCGCTGTTTGATTGCTGGATCTTCTTCTGAGCTCTGGAAGTGGCATAGGAGGTTAGGTCACTTGAGTTTTGATATGCTGGTCAGGTTAAGCTCTATGGACCTCATCCGAGGATTGCCAAAGCTTAAGATGGAGAAGGATCTAGTTTGTCATCCCTGTCGTCATGGGAAAATGGTTGCCGCTTCTCACTCACCTGTGACTCAGGTGATGACTTCGTATCCGGGCGAGCTTTTACACTTGGACACTGTTGGTCCAGCTCGGGTACGTTCAGTCGGTGGGAAGTGGTATGCACTTGTGATTGTTGACGACTTTTCTCGATTCTCGTGGGTTTTCTTTTTGGAGTCTAAGGATGAAACTTTTCAGTTTGTTCATGACCTGATTTTGAAGCTGAAGAATGAGAACAATGGTCGGATGCGAGCAATTCATTCCGACAACGGCTCTGAGTTCAAGAACTCTCAGTTCATCAGCTTTTGTAGTGATCAGGGTCTGGACAATCAGTTTTCTTCTCCTTACACTCCCCCACAGAACGGCGTTGTGGAACGAAAGAACCGCACGCTCGTCGAGATGGCCAGGACGATGCTCGATGAGCACAGGACTCCTAGGCGTTTTTGGGCTGAAGCCATGAACACGGCTTGCTATCTGGCCAACCGCATTTTTCTTAGAGCTTACCTTGGTAAGACATCGTATGAGTTGCGGTTCGGCAGATAGCCCAAGGTGAGCCACTTGCGAGCGTTTGGCTGCAAGTGCTTTGTGCTCAAGAAGGGAGGGCATTTGGACAAGTTTGAGTCTCGTTGCTGGGATGGTATTTTTCTTGGTTATGCATTGCATTCTCGAGGCTTCCGTGTTTGGAACCTCGAATCCCAGCTGCTTGTCGAGACCTGTGAGGTGTCATTTGATGAGTCCTTGCCTTCTTTGACTCCTTCTTTTGAGCTTTCTGGTGATGATGAGCTCGGAGAGTCCATCTTCGAGGAAGATGAGGATACTCCAGCTGCTGATGAGGGTGGGCCTTCTGCATCCCCCGCAGAGCCCACACCTTCTGAGACTTCGACTGATGATGAGGGTGGACCACTGATCACTTCTTCCACTTCGATCGAGCCCCCTCAGTCGAGTCCAGAGGTGCCAGTTGCTGACTCCGGTGAGGTGACTTCGGATCACCAGGGAACCCGAGCAGTACAGCGTGATCACCCCTTAGAGCTCATCATTGGTGATTTGACTGAGAGAACTTTGCGTTCTTCTGCCTCTCTTGCTGTGTTTGCTGAATCTGCGTTTGTTGCATCTTTTGAGCCCAGAGACGTTTCTCATGCTCTTTCTGATTCTAATTGGATTAATGCTATGCAAGAAGAGCTTGAGAATTTTGTCCGTAATCGGGTTTGGACACTAGTCGAGCCGCCACCAGGATGCAACCCCATAGGCACCAAGTGGGTGTTCAAGAACAAACAAGGTGAAGATGGGATTGTGGTGCGCAACAAGGCTCGACTAGTTGCCCAGGGTTATTGCCAGAAGGAAGGTATTGACTTTGAAGAAACCTTCGCTCCTGTTGCCCGTCTTGAGTCCATTCGTATTCTTCTAGCTTTTGCCGTTTCGAAGGGTTTTAAGCTTTTTCAAATGGATGTTAAGAGTGCTTTTCTAAACGGGTACATAGAAGAGGAGGTTTATATTAGGCAACCCCCCGGTTTTGAGAACCCGAAGTTTCCTCGACATGTTTTTAAGTTGCACAAAGCTTTATACGGGTTGAAGCAAGCCCCCAGGGCTTGGTATGACCGGTTGAAGCATTTTTTGTTGGGAAAGGGTTTTGTGATGGGTTCTGTGGATAAAACTCTTTTCTTGCTCAGAGATGCTTCAGATTTCTTAGTCGCTCAGATTTATGTGGACGATATTATCTTTGGCGGTACTACTGATTCTCTTGTGTCCAAGTTTTCTGAGCAGATGCACAGCGAGTTTGAGATGAGCCTCATGGGTGAGCTCAAGTACTTCTTAGGGCTCCAGATCAAGCAGACCAAGGACGGCACCTTCATCCACCAAGGTAAGTACACTCATGATATGTTAAAGAAATTTGACTTTGGTGGTGAATTGAAGCCGCGGATGACCCCGATGGGCACATATGGGGGTCTGGACAAGGACGAGAGCGGCGTCAAGGTCAATGAAAGGGAGTTTCGAGGGATGATCGGTTCGCTGTTATACTTAACGGCAACAAGACCAGACATACAGTTCGCCGTGGGACATTGCGCACGTTTCCAGTCCTCTCCACGCGCGTCTCATCGGCAGGCTGTCAAGCGCATTTTTAGGTATCTTACTTATGCGCCTGATCTCGGTCTTTACTATTCAGCATCATCATCTCTTGATTTATCTGGCTTTTCGGATGCCGACTTTGGTGGGTGCCGGTTGGATCGCAAGTCGACTTCCGGTACTTGCCAGTTTCTTGGTTCTTCTCTTGTCTCTTGGTCTTCTCGAAAGCAATCTGGAGTTGCTCTTTCGACCACAGAGGTTGAGTACGTAGCTGCTGCTAGCTGTTGCTCACAGTTGGTTTGGATGATTTCCACTCTGCGAGATTTTGGGTTGTTCTTTCCTACCAGGATTCCATTGTTTTGCGACAGCACTAGTGCCATTAGTGTAGGGAAAAACCCATGTCTTCATTCAAAAACCAAACACATTGATGTGCGCTTTCACTTTCTGCGGGATCAATATGAGAAAGGTATCATTGACCTTGTTCATGTTGATACCCATCATCAGTTGGCTGACATTTTCACCAAACCCCTAGATCAGTCTACCTTTGAGCGTTTACGAGGGGATTTGGGTGTTGTGTATCCTTTTTAGGATATTTTGCGTCAGTTTTCTTTCTTCTTTACTCTTTTCTTGAGTCTTTCTGTGTGTTCATATCTTGCATATTCACATATAACACTTTTGAGCTTGCTTCTGTTATATGATTGAACTGCTTTACTTATTCTAGCTGGTACATGCTTTTGACTACTTGTCGATGATCATGCTTTGCTTCAGTTCAAATGGTATGCTGATATCCGTCATATGCATGGCTTTTATGCTTTAAAATTAAAAAATGATCACCATTGCTTCTGGTAACTAGCATGCGTAGGCTGAATGTTCTTGCTATCTGTTACATGCCTTGTAGCTAGTTTCTGACTTAGATGCAAATATGCAACTTGAACATCTGTATGCTTTAAACATGGAAATGTGCTATAAAAATGATGAAAATTCGAGAACAATGAAAATTCCATGCCTTTTTTTGTGCATAACTTGAAAAGATCCAGGTGGGTTTGCTTTGTCGCATTACATTTGTTCTGGACTGCATATCATAGCACTTTGGTATGAACTAGGACAGTGTAGTGTATGCCGAGACCAATGTCTTAAGCTTCTGATGGTCCAAATCTGGCCTAGGCTTGACTTGGTCGGTTAGCATAAGGTTTGACATGCAAATAACCCCTGGCAAAAATGAAAAAGGAAAAAGAAAAAGCTTGAAAATTGAAATGATAACAAGTTTGCTGAAGCACTTTGTTTCTGAACAAAGCTTATCTTGGTAGATATCAGTTAGCTTTTGCATCTCATGTTTTACCTTGCTTGTTTTACTGGAAAATGTGGTGATGCTTTTTGTTTGCAAAAACTGAAAAATGCGTGCTAAAGACTTTCTTTAGATATCATCTGTTGCACTGATCATGCCATGTGTCTTAGACAGTATCTCTTTTGCTATGCTTGTTAGATGATGTAATCACAGTCAATCATATTTGAGAAGCATGCTTTCTACACTCCTTATGCACTCCAGTTGAATTCACTGCATATTTTGAGGGGGAGTTGCATTTCAGGGGGAGTCTGTGTCTCTTTTGAGTGCTTGATGAGTTCACTTGTCAACAAGGGGGAGAAAATTTGGGATCAGAGTTTAAGGGGGAGTTCTTACTCTGTTGATGTCCTTGTTGTTCTAAAATCGCACTCATTTTGAGCTTTTACGTTTTGGTTAACCATAATGACCACTTCTTGCTTTTTGTTCGGCTTTTGGTCATTAGGGTTAAACTTTTACCTTATTTTTCATCTTCTTTGTTTTCTTGTGTTTTGTTTTCGTGTTTCCACATTTGTTCGTAGGTGCTGAAGAGCTGTAGAGGAGGAGTGTTGACAATGCACTCATCAAGGGGGAGATTGAGGAGCCATGCTGAATAGCGTGGGCCTCATGGCTCTAGAAGTGATGAGTCATTGTCAACGATAGTCAAAGAGGACAGAAGAAGCAGAGATCTGCTGTTTCATGGGCCGCGTGTGACTCAGGTACACGGGCAGCGAGCGACTGTCGGGCAGAGGAGGCTGCGAAGTCGGGCTGGCCCAATCCGGGTACATGGGCCAGAAGCAGTAGAAGACCCACTGGGCTGTTGACCAGGATTGACTCAGGTACACGGGCGGCGAGTGATTGCCGGGCTGAGAGAGCTGCGGAATCAGGCCGGCCCAATCCGGGTACCTGGTGCAAAGCCGGTGGAGGCTTTGTCAGTTTCGGCGCAAAACTGACAACCGTTGATTTTGTATCCGACTGTGCAGAAGAGAAGCCGTAGTCGCTACGAAAACTTAGCTTTAGGATAAGTCATCTGTAACTCTAGGCCCACAGTCAGTCAGTCGTGTCTGTAAAAATACCTAAGGGCAGTAGAGTCTTTTCCTTTATTATTGCATCTGTAAAAACCCTAAGGGGCAGGTAGAATATTCCTAGTGTTGGGCAGCCTATATAAAGGGCCCCAAATCCTAGGGTTTGTGCCACCCTTTTGGCTGAAATCACATCCACTCTATTGGGTCATTTTGTCTCTCTTTCTCTCTCCTGTGTGCGCCGCCAGGCTCTTGCTCGTTCCTGTTTTTGCCTTGCATTTGCTCTAATCTCTTGGATGCATTAAAGCCTTGGTGCCTGTTGATTTTATTTGGTGCACATTGTTTGGTTTGGGGAGTTATTGCTTCGGCTACAGGCTGCCTGAATTTATTTTGTGAGAGGAAGCTTCTCTTTTTGCTTCTGTTCTTCACAAACCGAGTACTAGTTCTTGCTGTTGCAAGTAGTACTACTTTCCTGTAGCTACTGTGTGCTGTGCATCTTTTCACCTTCTACTGCTCTGCTTTTTGATCGAGGCTGACAGGCTCTGTCACCTTTTTGGCTGTGTTTCGAGCGAAGCCATTCTCTGTTCGAAGCCCCTCAGTTTCGTGAGGCAGGCTTCGACCTATCTCCTTCGAAGGCTTCGTTCGATCTTCGGTGTTTTGGTTTGCGTTCTGTGTTGCTAAGCTTCGAAGCATTTTTCTGAACGTCAGTATCGCATACTTCGAACGATAGTGCGAAGGAGCTTCGGCTCTATCTGTTCGAAGTCCATACTTCGACAGGTTTCGATGTTGGGTCCGAAGTTTGTAGCTCCGCTAGGCCTCGCACTGACTTCTGTGTAGTGTGTCACACTTCGCCTCTCTTTTCGGAGCTTGCTCTTTTCGAAGGTAGAGCAGTGGCTTCGGACTTTGGTTTTCTGTCGTGTGGCAGGCTTCGCTTCACTGTTCGAAGGTCGTTCATCTGCTTGGTGTGTTCGAAGTTCTGTGTTCGAAGGTTTGACTTCGAAGCTGTTGGTTCGAAGCTGTGTTCGAAGCTTTATCTTCGAAGTACACACTTCGAACCAGGCTCCGGCATTGTCATACTTCGCTCCGAAGTACACTTCGATACTTGCCACTTCGAACTAGGCTAGACCAAAACACCTTCGGCTTCTTCGACATGCTTCGCAACTGACCTCCGAAGCAGGCTTCGTCACTAACCTCCGAAGCAGACCTCGACGTGCGAAGGGGGCTTCGCCAAGTTCCGAACAGAAGATAAATTTGGACAGTAACTTCTCTTTTCATCTTACACATACTTGGATCATTTCATTGAGAAGTTTAGGCCTGTTACACCATGTACATCTGCCTAGTTGCACTTATTTAATAATTCTCAGTTATAATCATTTGCTTCTAGGTTAGAAACCTTTAGACTTAGGCCTTTTATCTATTTTCTGTTGCGTAGTCTTTTTGAGATGCGTCGGGTATTGGGAACAGGCCATTGATTCGAAAGAATTTTTTAGGCGCCCATTCACCCCCCCTCTGGTCGCTACTTTCGGTCCTACAGTCTACCCCTATAAGCCTAGGAGCTTGTAGAGGGTATCTTGGTCTTTTCCTTAAGGCATGCGTGCCTATAAAAGCAGGGCCAAGCCCTTGTAGTAGGACACGCTCCAGGGGGCCATGAGACCCTGGAGTTATTTCTCCACACCAAGGCATAGCATACCAAATCCACCACAAACTGGACGTAAGGCTATTATCCCCTAGGGGAGGCCCGAACCAGTATAAACTCTTTCTCCCTCTGAGAGAACCCATCGAGGTTCATTCTCCACATCATACACCACCACAGGAAAACCTGCTGGAACTAACGCAATTGTTCCAACAAATGGCGACTAGAGGGGAGTGAATAGACGCCTCAACAAATTCTCATGAATATGATGGCCTTTTCAAATCACCCAACGCACCTCTAAAAGGAACAAAAACAGAAGCTAATAATCGTTCACAACAAAATCCTGAATAAAGCAAGTGCTATCACTCTCCTATCAGATATGATGTGATATAAGAGTTTGAGAGATCACAAGCACTACTCTTATATCAAATAGACAAATCACCAAACATTTCAACAATTCTTAGGCATTTCATCATGTTCATGGCAAGTACGCAGATTTCACACATATTTAATCATAGCACAATGATCAAACTAGATTAGACAGGCTCACAGATGAATTATACTGAACATCACACATTCATAGGTATATTATCAAAAGGACCACAAGTAAAGTGCATGAAGCAATTTAATCTATCACAAAGTAATCATCCAGAAATAATTCATGTTCATGAGGATTGAAAATACTATACAGTTCTTAATCAGTTCTATCAACAGAAACCCAACAGAGAGGTAATCAAATATAGAAATAATCTATTGGGAGTCTTTGAAAATACACTGAAGAAAATCACCTGAGACTGCCGGCAGTGGTACAACTTCCAGATATTATAGGAATTTCTGTTCCAAAATTGTCAGCTAATCTCAATTTTTCAGAATCAGTTAAGCATACTGTTGGACAGAAAAATATATGTAGCAGTGGTCAAAACCTTGTGCAAATTTCAAACATGGAACCCCTGAAACTTGGACAACAAAAGTTATGTAGAACTCAGGTCCAAAAGCAGTACCAAAACAGATCAAAAATCGCCTCAAAGATTGAATCCAGGCTGAAAATAGAGAACTGTATTCAGCTGAAATCTCAAGTTTTCAAAATAAGTTAAGCACTTTGTTGGACAGAAAATTATATGTAGAATTTGTCAAAAACTCTTGCAAATTCCCAAAATGAAACCCTGGAAACTTGATCTTCAAATGCTATGAAGAACTTGGATCCGAAAACAATACCAAAACTTTTGATAACTTCACAAATGGAACCTTGGAAACTTGAACATCAAAAACTATGAAGAACTCGCATCCAATATCAGCACAAAAACTACTCAAAATCGTATTCAAAAGTGATCATACAAGAAAACTAATCTGGTACCAGAACTCTCTGCAGGAACAAAACAAAATGGTAGAAAGGATTAATTCTCAATTTCTGCAAAAAGGGTTATGGAATACCTTTGAATCCCTTCAACCATGATATTACTCAAGAAACAATCCAAGAATAAGCCAAGATGCAGATGAAAATTTGAAGCAACAATTCATCAAACATATAGAGGGCTACACAAACACAAACCATTTCAGCTAGAGTTAAATTCCAGAACCGTGATGCCTTGTTTGATCAGCAAAATAATTAAGAAAGAATCACGGAAATCAGTTGCAACTTTAAAAAATGGATCATTCAAAAAATCCATGACAAAAGTTGTATAGACTTCAACAACAAGTTTTGCACAGAAATCACCAGAAAACGCTGCACAAAATTGATCACAGCCACAATTGCATACCTGCGCTAGAACAAAAATTATAGTGAACAGTATTGTCGATAGAATCCAGAGAAACCAAGCAAATCACTATTCATCATCCAATCTTCCGTCAAAACAAAGTTTATATCAATTTCATAGCAAAATGGCTGTCTCAAGTCTCCTCAATGGTTCAGCCAACTTAGGGGGGTAATATCCTACCAATTCATGTTCTAGAAGCCCCCATTTTACACAAAGATCCTTAGTAATTTCAGAATTAACAATTCTGAAAATTCCCTATAAAACCTAAAAGTAAAATTACAAATTGACTGTCCTTTTAATATAATTTCAAAGTAGAACCACTCTAAAAATTATACAAGGAGGTTACACTACAAAACTGAAAATTTAAACTAATAATAGACACCTATTTATTGAATTAACAAAAACATTTAACGATTTGACGGTTTTCAGCAAAAACCGACAAAGCCTCTCGACCCTTTGACTCGTGACACCGCTTCGTGACTCCGAGCGCCAGCAAGCCACTTCCGCTCTCGATCCCCTCGAGCTGCCTGAATGCTTGTCCTGGCCTCCCTCTCGCAAACCCGGTCGACACGCCATCGCAGTTAGCCGTCCGTCCAAGTATTGCTCGGTCTCTTCATGCACTCTTGAGATCTTCTCCAACTTCGCCCTTCCTCCCTGATCCTCCGGCATCAAGCTCCCCGCTCGATCCTCGATCACTCGCCGTCGACAGTTGGTCAACATCTCCACCCTGCACATACAAGACAAGCCAAAACAAGAACACAACACACCACCGAAACCCTTGACAGCCAAACCTCCATTTCACATCGAAACCCTCGATGCACTCAAACCAACTCTCAACCACTCAACCGCTCATCCTTGTAAATCACTCATCATCTAGACCGAAACCACTCTTGGTTTCTCTTTGCTGGTGATCCCTAGTGAAAAATACAGTAGGGTTCGACCAAAATTCGGTTGAGATAAGATTTGGATAAGAATAGCTCGAATCCACCTCGGATTCATATTCTGAACCCCTAGTCGGTCTGACCGAGCCCATGGGCCGGTCTGACCAGGCCTGGCCGGTTGGACTGACCTATCATAGCCGGTCAAACCGGCCTTTGCCAGGTTTGGCATATTTTCGGTCAAAAATACAATTTTTTCATTATTTTGCTTAGCTTGAACCTTAATACCATTTTTTGCTATAAACACATGCCCCCTACCTTTTAGCAAACTTAGTGAGCTAAAAGCATGACGGGCCGAGGGCGGTACTTTTAATATCGGGCTTTTAACACTTTAAGCGTTTTGCCACACACTTGCGAAGTACTTTTTCAAATATCTACCATTCAAAGCCCTTCGAAATCACTCTCCTTGTAAAGACTCTAGGACATGCATTTCCTAGAGCGATTTCGACTATCTTAAAAGGTCCTTCCCAACTAGCTGACCATTTACCAAATTTTGAGCTCTTAGTGCCTAATGATAAAACCTTCTTCCACACCAAGTCATTGATTTGAAACGATTTTGCCTTGACCTTCTTGTTGTAGGATCTAGCTACTCTTCTTTTATCTTTCTCTATTGCCTCTAGATCCTTCAACCTCTTATCGGTCACTTCTTCTAAACTATCCTTTAGAAGTGTCTCATATTCGTCGACCGATAAGCCATCTTGCTTAAGAAATCTAAGTGAGCCAAGATCCACCTCTACCGGTAGAACGATTTCTTGTCCATATACTAACTCATATGGACTGACTTTAGTGGCACTGTGCCTTGCAACTCTACTAGCCCATAAAGCTTCAGAAAGCACCTCATGCCACCTCTTTTTGAAACTCTTCAATCTTCTTCTTGATTAGTTTAATCACAGTTTTGTTACTAGACTCGGCCTGACCATTGGCCTGAGCATAATATGGGGAAGAGTTTACCAATTTGATCCCATAGTATTCGGCAAAGTCCCTCACTTCTTTAGCAACAAACAAAGTACCTTGGTCTGTAGTGAGAGTTTGGGGAATGCCAAATCTGTCTATAATGTGTTTCAAGATAAAATCAACTACCTCATTGTGAGTCATGTTCTTGAGCGGCACGGCCTTGGTCCATTTGGTGAAGTAATATGTTGCCATCAACATGAACCGATGCCCTTTTGAAGATGGAGGATGAATTTGGCGGATGAAGTCTAAGCTACAACCTCGGAATGGCCATGGTTTGATAATAGGATTGAGCATCAATGCAGGTGCTAGCTGAATATTACTAAACCTTTGACAAGTCTCACATCCTCTATAGTATTTAAAACAGTCCTCAATTATAGTCGGCCAATAAAAACCCGCCATTTTGAGCATCCAACTCATTTTCGGGGCCGACTAATGAGTACCGCAAAGCCCTTCATGGACTTCACCTGCAGAAACTCTAGCTTGATCGGGGTCCAAACACATCAAAAGTACTCCATCGATAGTCCACCGATACAACACATCGTCAAGCAAAACAAATTTGAACGCTTGTCGCCGAACCATCCGATCAACCTTTTGGCTTGGATCTCTTAAATACTGAACGATTGGGATCCTCCAATCGTCCTCACTAATCAAAGGAGCAATGGCCAAATTCCCACTAGAATTCGCCTCTAGATTTCCCATTTGGACCTACTCCCCGAGTGCTAAACCCTCCTGACAACAGTCGGTCGGACCGGCCATGTTGGCCTGGTTCAACTGGCTATTGCCGATCATCTAGCATAGGTCGGTCTAACCGGCATGACACGGCCAGTTGGACCGGGAATGCAATGGCGGTCTGACCGTGCTTACAAGGTCGGTCAGACCAACGTTAGTACTCTCGTATGATACATCGTCTCCAAACATCGGCTTTTCTCGTGTGCAGAATTTACCTTTCTTAATTTGATAGCCCGATGCTTGTTGAGCCAAGTCATTTGTAATTGAATTAGCTTCTCTAGACACATGAGCAATTTTGAAATCATCAAAGGTGGTGATTATATCTAGATACTTGTCCAAATAGCTATTTAACAGACCATTCAAACATTGAGCAAGTTTAGCTACTTGTTGTACCACTAATAAAGAATCATCGTATGCACAGACATATTTCACACCCATGGAGTTTAACAACTCAAGACCTAGCAATAGAGCTTTATATTCGGCTTGATTATTAGTTGAATGAAAATCTAGATGGGCCGAGGTCTCAAAGTGCATACCACTTGGTGATACAAGCACCACTCCAACACCTTGGCCATTTTTGCAAGCCGAACCATCAAAACAAAGTTTCCATGGTAATACCTAAATTAAAGCGACCTTGTTGCTCTAATTGACATCTACATGGTGATCCACTATAAAGTTAGCAATGATTTAGCCTTTCATAGCTCTCAATGGTTCACAAGCCAAATCATATTCAATTAACGCATACGCCCACTTGCCGATTCTACCACATAGAATTGGTTTTTGCAACATGTACTTTATGACATCTGTTTGGCAAGTGACAACACATGTGCTAGGGAGAAGATAGTGACGCAATTTGGTACATGCATAATAAAGGGATAAACACAAACGCTCCACCAACACATACCTTGTCTCGGCATCCAGAAGTCGACGACTCAAGAAGGTTATGATGTACTCTCTTCCTTCAATGTCTTGAGTAAACACGGCTCCAATCACACTCTCCTTCGCGGCAATATAAAGCCGAAACAGAATCCCGACCTTCGGCGGCCTTACTACCGGTGGCGTCGATAAACACTCGTTAATTTTCTCAAAGGCGCGTTGCTGACTTGGCCCCCAAGTGAACTCGACTTCATTTTTTAGCCAGAGTATCAGGACAAAAGCATCAATTTTGCCAGACAAGTTAGATATAAAGCGTCGCAAATAATTAACCTTGCCTAGCAGTTTCTGCACATCTCTTACATGTCGGCGCTACACATCCTCTAATTTTCTCAAGCCTCTTAGGATCGATTTCAATGCCTCTTTCATGGATCATGAATCCCAAGAACTTGCCCGCCGACACGCCAAAATCACACTTGAGAGGATTCATTTTTAAGCCATACTGGCGCATTCTTTTGAAAGCAACTCTCGAATCGGCGAGGTGAATCTCCGTAGAGTCCGATTTAACCACAACATCATCTATATAAACCTCTAACAAAACTCCTAGCAAGTCATGAAAGATTAAGTTCATGGCACATTGGTACGTGGTGCTAGCATTCTTTAAACCAAATGTCATTACTACCCACTCAAACAAGGCAACAAAACCAGGGCAGCGAAAGGCCATTCTAAAAACATCCTCTTCGGCCATAAAGATTTGATTATAACCAGCGTTGCCATCAAGAAAACTTAGTACCTTGTGTCCCGAGGCATCGTAGATCAACATGTCGGCTATTGGCATGGGATACTCGTCTTCCGGAGTGGCTTTGTTCAAATGCCTAAAGTCGACGCAGATGCGGATCTTGCCACTCTCCTTCTTCTCGACAGGCACAATGTTAGTGACCCATTTCACGTACCTGCATGGCCTAAAAAACCTATCGCTAATAGACGTTCAACCTCCTTTTTAACTCGTTCATAGACGGCCAAACTGAAGCGGCACAGCGGTTTATTATAAGGCCTAAACCCGGGTTTGATGGGGAGCCGATGCTCAACAAGCTCATGGCTTAATCCAGGCATCTCGCTGTAGTCCCATGTGAAGCAATCAACATACGATCGAAGAAATTTTATTACTTCAGCCCTTACATCATTATTCAAATTATGATTTACAAATGTCAGCCTCAGAACACTACAATCTCCTATGTCTACTTGTTCCAAAGGGTCGGCCGATGAGAAGCCTTGACCTAATTTTTCTACCTCACTAAAATCTTCGATGGCATCGGCGATACTATCTTGAGAAGACTGATATTGCTCCACGCGAGATTTTAGGCAATCAAGATTAGCGCTAGACATTCTGCTACCTTAGACACAACTGAGCCACACTGGCTGGCTTTACAGAAATGGGAACGAACCTCCCCTCTGATACACTGACAAAGTCGTAATCCGAGAGGTCCCGCCTCGACAAGCATTCTATCTCACCATGGGTGGCCTCGCCGGACGCATCGGCCAAACTAACATGGGCCGATGTATTGGCGTGTACTATCTCAACTTCATCGCCATCCCATTGTATTAGGTGCTGGTTCAGGGTAGATGACACACACTGGTTTGTGTGAATCCAATAACGCCCAAGCAATACATTATAATTACCTTGCACATCGACGATGAAGAAGGCGGTAGGTAGTGTCTTGTTCCCTACTATCAGTTCTAGAGACAGCACGCCTTTGGCCTCAGTCGTGTCATCGTTAAAGCTATTGAGGGTAAATTGGTCTTCTTCAGGTCGTCGTCATCTCTGCCGAGCTTCCTCAGAAGGGATTATAGCATTAGGTTCACGGTGGTGCCACCGTCGACGAGTATCCTTGAGATCGGCTTTCCGTCAATGTGTCCCCTTATGTAGAGAGGTCTCAGGTGACGGCTCGTGTCTGCGGGGTTCTTGAACACGGTGTCCCGCGGGGAAAGGTCTAGCTGTGCGACCCTGGCCTCCTCTTGTAGTGGAGCGAACTTGAAAGGTAACATGACGATGCTGATGTCCATCGCCTGAGGAGCAGGCCCCTCAGAGACGCGAGTGTAGTCATCGTCGTCGGAGCTAATGACGGGAGCCGGGTCATCGACCATGACCTGCCTAGGTCTCCAAACTTTCTTTGCTGTGGGCCGAGGATGGATTTCCTCAAAAAATGTGTCCCATGCCTCCACGGCTTTCTCTTCTCATATCTCTTGTGCCCACAAGCACTGCAACCTTCTCTTTTGTGACTTGGACATCCCCGAGGGTGGCCATGATGGCTGAGGACGGGTGCCGGGTGCCACGGTCTTGCTTCTAGCATTTTTGGTAGAAGGGGACTTGTCTGTACTGGCCTCGAATATCTTGTGCTTGCTATGAGAGATCCCCTGCTCTTGGTTAGTCGGACCTGCCATAGCGGGCCAGTCGGACCGGCCTGTGCCGAAAACCGTTGTAAAGCCGGTCGGACCGGCCATAGTAGGCTGGTCAGACCGGGCATCGGCCGGGGCTCTGGTCGGGCTAGGAGATGCGTCTTCGCACCGTCTCACTGGGGCACCCATCGGGATTGGGACCTCTTGGGATCCCACCCCGATGACTATAATCTCCGAGGTGTCTTCACGTCCATCCCTTCCGGTGCCATCTTGCGGGGCACGGTTCTGAGGTACTATGGATAGGCGGTGAATAATATTCTCATCCTGCACTGGCCCCCGAACCTTCCACTCAGAAACACTAGAAGGCATGTGAGTGTTAGTAGCTAGACACTGCCCAGAGTTCTCCGGCAGTGGAGGCCAAGTCGGAGCCATCGTCTAGCAGTAGGGGGCGGCATCGGAGGCTCTAACAGCCTCGCCCACTGGGTGCCAAACCCATTGGCCTATTGGAAGCTCGACCACATCGATGGTACCGCGGACCAGACCAGCGAAGGGTCCTGCAAGGTCAGAGGTAAACTATCCTATGGCGGAGAAGGGTCCGGCCACTAGAGACCGAATCCATCCAGAGGCTGTAGCCCACTCGGTGGAGATGGGCTCGGCCACTGAGGTCCGAAACCTCCCATAATCTAGGGCCAAACTGGAGGATTCGGCCACTAAGGGCTGAACCCTGCTGGTGGTTGGGACCAACCCGTAGGGGGGTTCGGCCACTGAGGTCCAAACCCTGCTGGAGGTTGTACCCACTCCGAAGAGGGGTTCAGGCCCTGAGGTCCGAGCTCAACCCTCGCGGGGTTTGGTCTCCCGAGGACATTCGACCATCCAGGAGCCCGTGGGTGAACACCTCTCCTCTCTAACATTCGCTGGTGCTTGTCCAAAAGCATCTTGTATGTCACCTTCGGCCTTCTGCGGTGCTTGGCCGAAGATGATGGCTTAATATTTTCTTTCCATACTCCTACCTCCGGATTCTTTGGTACGAGTGTGCGCGTGCGAGTGTCTCCTATGACGACCGCTTTCCCTTTAGCCGTCTCGGCCTGCTCCAGCCGAACCAACACCTTCTTTACCTCGAGCTCAACGTTGTTTATGGGAAAGGGGTCTCTATCTAATTTCAGTTTTGGATTTGCTTCTATTTTCAATCGTCCTTCCTCTATGGACGATTGAACCTGCCGACATAAAACATTGCAATCATTAGTGTAGTGAGAATGTGAATCATGCCACTTGCAGTAGGGACATTTTTTTAATTCATCGGCGGATGGCATGACTTGCCCTTTCGGCAGTCGCAGAAGTTGTTTTTTAAGTAGAAAATCGAATATTTTATCGCACTTAGTCACGTTGAATGAATATCTAACTTCATTAGGCCGACTCTTAGAGGGAGACGGCCGCAATTCAGAGCAGGTGACTGGTTTTGACTTCGTGATCCAAGTCCATTCGGCCGTGTACGTATCGGTCGAATATTCTTCCTCTTCGGATTCTCCCTCGTTAGAGTGCTCCATCGTGTGGATTTCAGCCCTCGGTTTATTAAAAGTTTTAACGATTTTTCTATCTTTGGCCCGGCCTTCTTGGACCAGAGCCTGTTGCAAGACTTGGCTAACATCTAAGAGGTTTTGATTATCCATACGTTCTTTAATTTCTGCTCGTAGGCCATTGAACGCTAGATCTGCTAGGTCTCTCTCCGATGCATTTAGGCTAAAACATTTATTCCTGGTGTCTCTAAATCGCTTGACATACTCAGAAACACCCTCGCCAGATTTTTGTCTAACCGCCGTGAGGTGCGATAGCCTAAGTTCGGTCTCGCCTGTGTAGAAATAATCATGAAACCTTTGCTCCGATTGAGCCCATGTCTAGACGGAGTTCGACGGGAGCGCCGAAAACCAAGTGAATGCGGTGCCGGACAATGATAAGGAAAATAACTTGAGTTTCAATGCATCCGACCCACTAGCTTCGCCACATTGTGCTAGAAATTGGCTAATGTGTTCTAATGGGGATTTACTACCCTCGCCGTCAAACTTTGTGAAATCCAGGACTCTATAACCACGAGGGTATGGAACAGTATCAAAGTGGTCGGGATATGGTTTCCGATAAACCCTAGCTTTATCCCGAGGTGTGAAGCCAGTGCATTCCCTAAATAGCGCGCGGATACGTTCCTCGATATCGTCATGGTCTAATGCTTGCACGCGTCTTTCATGTGGTGGCGGGACGCGTGGCGGTATATCAGCATGCTCTGGCCTATGCTGCGGTGTGGGAGTGTGCAGTGCGAGCGGTGGTGGCAGAGCTAGTATGGGCGCAGGCAGCGGCGGTGCATGATAAGTTGGGTTTGCCTGGCCATAAGCGTAGTTATGTGTTTTGGTTGTCGATGACGTAGCCAGAAATGTGACAGTTTTACCAGTATTGCCGTCCATCCTACTATAAATGTGTTATGCTGGCGGAATACTAGTGATCGGTGCTGGTGAATCAGCCTCAATAAAACCGAATCTCCTAAATAATGTTGTGGGTTCTAGTTTATTGGCTAGCGATGCGCTAACCGCCTGATCAACAGATGCAGTATCCTACAGTCAACTTGTGAAGCAGATAAAGGGGGTGATGATGGCGTACCTGGGTTAGGTTGAGGTTGTCGCGCATAACGAAGCCCGAGCGTGTCCTTATGCAATCCCTGAGCATCAGCTCTTCGAGTTCCTTCTTCTTCGCTTCAATCTTTGCTCGGTCCTCCTCAGATATGTCTGCCATGGTGGGCGTCATAATGTTGCGGTCATCGATGTCCGCACCCCCCATAGTGGTTATCTGCGATATAGTGGATGTAGACGTAGTAGAGGTACTTGTGGCCGATGTAGAGGTAGTAGTCAAGATTGGTGTTGTCCCAGCGGAGTCGCCAAAAAGTGTGTTGACGCAGAAATGCGCCCCTGCACTTGGGCCGGTTCGACGTCCAAAAATATCGCAACGATACCGACGCCGCGTTCCGACTACCCTGGAAAGTCACAAGGGATTTGGAGTCGCCAGGAAATCAAATAAATAATTGATATTTTAATCCAATTGACTGAAAAGTAATAGTAATAATGTAAACAACAACAAAATGATCAAAATACCTGGAATCGGCCAATTCAAAGGCCGATTCAGAGTTACAACGAAGGTGGTCTGAAGGGTCCCTAGGGCACCTTCGGCCTCAAGTCCGGTTGGACCGGAGGTAGGACTTTGGTCGGACCCTGGATGTATCCCGAAGGTAGTTGTGAGGTAGGCTCCAGCGGTTTGACCGGTGCAGTACTCCCGGTCGGACCGGCGAAGCAAGCTTTGGCGCGCGCGGACTCCGACACGCAGAACTTCGGCGATCAGGGCTTCGGTGAAAAACTTCGGCGTGATGCGGGGGGTCCCGGTCGGACCGGCGAGGCACCTTTGGTCTGACTGACCGTTGCCAAAAACAGCCTAGCGAAGGGGGCTCCGGTCAAACTGGCCCTACGCCACCGGTTGAATTGGTGACGATAGATCTGATCTGCTAGGGGTCGGATGGCTTAACAAACAAGATCCAAGTGCCTCGAAATTTTGCAGAGGGTTTTAGGAAAACAATTACTCTGCAAAAATAATAAGAGATCAAACAAAATTCGGCCTCAAGGCCGAATTACGGAGTATGGCGATAAAAACTGATAAAAAGGGATAGCAATCCGTTATGTGGATTAACGGGAAGTTCACAAGCAAACTAGCAAGGTTTACCGTCATTACGGACGCAGTAGACGAAGGGCTTTCAAGCAAACCCATGAAGATGCGGAAAGTAAAGAAATGTAGATGCGATTTAAATCTAGGGCTTTGGATTTTCGAGATTGGAGACCCTTGAATCGTCCTTACCCCTACTCTTTATAGGGGGTGGGTAGGTGATCCCTGGTGAAAAATATAGTAGGGTTCGGCCAAAATTCGGTTGAGATAAGATTTGGATAAGAATAGCTCGAATCCACCTCGGATTCATATTCTAAACCCCTAGCCGGTCTGACCGAGCCCATGGGCCGGTCTGACCGGGCCTGGCCAGTTGGACCAGCCTATCATAGCCGGTCAGACTGGCCTTTGCCAGGTTTGGCATATTTTAGGTCAAAAATACCATTTTGCAGTATTTTGCTTAGCTTGACCCTTAATGCCATTTTTTTGCTATAAACACTAGGTATTGTTGTCGATTGTTTGTTGCCTGGGTAATCCAAATTGACAGATGATATTTTGCCAAAAGAACTTCTGGATGCTCTTCGAGGTGATGGCGGTTAGTGGCTTAGCCTCGACCCACTTCAAGACGTATTCAATCGCGACCACGGTGAACCTAAATTTCCCTTTGGATCTAGGGAATGGACACATGAGATCCATCCCACATCGGGCCAAGTCCCCAACCAGGGTTATGATTTGGAGCGGGGTGGATGGTTGGTGGCTACATCACCCAATCCACTAGAACCCCTGGCAGGTGCACACTAAGGCTTCAACACAGACATGATAGTGGGACAGTACAAACCTTGGTGAAGTGTTTTCCTTGCTAGGGCCCTAGGCCCCAGGTGGCTGCCACATAGGCCTTCGTGGATGTCTTGTAGCACTTGTTCCCTCTCGGGGTGGGAGATGCATTGGAGCAATGGTGAGCATATTACGGATTTGTACAGCTCTCCGTTGATGACTTGGTAGTGCCGCGCTCTGTGCCGGAGCCTTGAGAGTTTGGGTCCTTCTTGGAGCTCCCCTTCATTTCATAGCAAGCTCAGGATCTAGTCTCGCCAGTCTTCAATGGTAGTACAAAGGACTTCAGTGGGCTCTGGGGATGGAAACGAAGGTTTGTACAGCTCTTCAAAAAAAGCCCCTAGGGGTACCTCTTGACCTCTAGCTGCTGCTTTGGCGAGGACGTCTTCTTGCTGGTTATCACCCCGTTGGATGCTTCAGACGGAGATTCCCATGAATGCTGCTTTAGTGTTGCGGATTGCTTATAGATAGGGGGCGAGATCCGACTGCCGCACCTGGAAGCTCTTATCTACGTGCCCTTCTACAATATGAGAATCTATTTTTAGTACAACCCGGGCAGCGCCTAGCACGCGCCTTTAGAAGGCCTAACAACATGCCTTCGTACTCAGCTATGTTTTTCGTGGCTTTAAAATTTAATATTATAGAATATAAATCCTTTTGCCTTGACGGCGAAATAATGACCGCTCCTTCGCCTGCTCTTCCGAAGTCTAGTTTGTTGGTAGAGTACACTACATGACGAAGTCAGCGAGAATTCGTAACTTGATGGTGGTCCTGGCGACGAACATGATGTCGAAGGGGGCGAGCTCCCCTGCCCATTTTCCTATCCTTCCAGTGGCATCCATGTTTCTAAACCTATCTCTGATTGTGTACGAAGTAGGGATGATAATACCGTGGGCCAATAAGTAGTGGCACAGCTTCCTCGAAGCCATTATGAGGGCATAAGCCATCTTCTCGAGCTCGGTATACCTTGTTTGGGCTCCTGAGAGGGCTTCATACACGAAGTATACTAGTCTCTGGAATAGTTTCCTTCCGATCTCTTCTTCTTGAATTAACACGGCGCTTGTTGCGAAGCCCATTGCAGCGAGGTAGACGAAGAGGGTTTCTTCGTCACGAGTAGTGAGAGTAGCCAGGTCAGCGAGGTACTCTTTGATTTCGTCGAAGCATTTTTGGCACTCGGGGGTCCAAGCGAAGTCTGATGACCCTTTTAGCACCTTGAAGATTGGGAGGCTTCACTCGGCTGACCTGGCGAGGAAGCGACGGAGGGCGGCGAGGCGTCCTGCCAGCTTTTGGACCTGCTTTAAATTCTCCGAAGGGGTCATTTGTTGTAGTGCGCTGATCTGGGTTGGGCTGGCTTCGATTCCTTGGCTCAAGACTAGGTATCCTAATAGCTTGCTGGCCCGGGCCCCAAAGACACATTTGTTAGGGTTCAAGTGGATCCCGCAGGCTCAGAGGCTATTAAACATCTCCGCTATGTCTAGGCTATACTAGTGCTTGCATGCACTCTTGATTACAATTGTCATCCATGTATGCTTCGATGTTATAGCCAATCTGATGGCCTAAATCCTTGGCAATTAGCCTAGAAAAGGTGGCCCCGGCATTTCTTAGGCCAAAGGGCATCCTTACATAGCAGAAGACTCCGGCGGGAGTGATAAAACTAGTCTAGGCTTGGTCTTCGCGCTTCAATCATATCTGATGGTAACCAGAGTATGCATCAAGAAAACTGAGGAGCTCAGAACCCGCAGTGGAGTCGACTAGTTGGTCGACGCGAGTCATGGGGTATGGGTCACGTGGGCATGCTTTATTTAAAGAGGTCAAATCGATACACATGCTCCATTTGCTGGAGTTTTTCTTTTGTACGAAGACGGGGTTTGATAGACACTCCGTATGGCTGATTTCCCTAATGACCTCGGCTCACAGCAGCTTCTTCACCTCTGCTTTGGCGAGATCGACTCTCTCCATGGACAGCTTGTGGAGCCCCTGATGGACCAAGTATGCCTTTGGTTTCACCGATAAGGAATGCTCAATGATGCTTCGGTCCACCCTTAGGATGTACTCGTCAGACCAGGCAAAAACGTCTAGGTTATCCCGCACCACATCCTCTAGCATGGCAATGACTTCAGGGTCGAGCCCTCCACCGAACTGGATGGGGTACTCTCACCGCTCCTTGATGATGACCTTGGTGATCACTTCTCCCTCAGGGTGGGGTTTAGCGGCCGGTCCCCTCTAGAGCTCAGAGGGAGGCTGGGGGTCTTGGTTGCCCATGTTCTCCCGGACGCTGCTGACTTGTCGAGGTTCTAGTGGGGCGGAGTTGCCGTACTCCACCCTCTAGGCCATGCCCTGATCCATGAGAATGGAGAGGACTCTGCCCGGAGTCGGCATCTTCATACAGAGGTAGTTGTGGTGCATGAAGGCACCTAACTAGTTCAGCATGCCCCTCCCGAATATGGCATTGTAGGCATAGAGGGTGTCGATGACCTCGAAGATGACTTCCTCATCTCGCATGAGAGCACCTTCTCCGAAGGTCACTTTGAGGCCTATTTGGCCGACGGTGTCGAGTGGCGAGCCCACAAAACCTTGGAGCGGCCTAGTGGCCGGGATCATGTGCCTTCTCGAGATGTAGAGCTGATCGAAAGCCTGCACAAAAATAATGTCAGCGGAGCTTCCTCCATCAATAAGCACCCGACGGACCTCAACACTGGCGATGTCAGTGGTGACAATGAGGGGTCGGCGTGTAGAAATTTGACGCCATCTATGTCACTAGCGGTGAAGGAGATGGGAACATGCGACCACTCGGGCATCATGACCGAGTCCGAGGTCCCGATGTGCCCTACTTCTCAAACATAATCCCGCCGCTGTCTCTTCAACGTACCACCCATAGCTCCTCCTCCAGAGATGGGTAGTACTATGTGCTTCCCCTGATCCTAACTTTATGAAACCTTCGGGGTTGGGAACTTGCTCAGGTCTAGGAAGTTCTTGGGATCCCCGTGCTCCTCAATCCACCCGACCACTTGAACGGGCTCATCGTGGGTGGTGGGTAGGGCCCTGTCGAAAGACCCTTGGCTTGAGATTCGCTCGAGGTAGTCGTTTTGGAGGGCGAGGATTGTTCTACAGGAACCGATGTCGTGGCTCCGATTCTTTCCATGAACGTTGTAGTGGAAGATTGCATTCCCGGCCGGGGTCCTCGTTGGTGGCTTTGAGCCGTTGGGTCGCCCCCCGCCTTGGGTGTGATAGAACTTCGGGGGCTTCGAGGCCAGGGGCGATGTTGTGTACTTCCCCATGTAATGCTTCTACCCCCGCTGGGATAACGTCGGCGTGGCATGCGGGGGTTGTGGTTTCTTGCTTCGTAGACTTTGACCTCCGGAGCTCGGACAGGGGTGATCATCGCCTATCTACGAAGCTGCCCCTCTTTGGATCTGGCGTACTCTTCGAAGTATGTCAATAGCTGAGCCACCGAAGAAATTAGCTTCTGATGAAGCTTGTCGACGAGGCCGGGGTTGGTGATGCCTTCCTGAGCCGCGTCGATGATTGAAGAGGGTGACAGTCCCTTGATCTAGGCCTTGGTGTGAGTGAAGCGCTGTGAATACTGGCGCAACATCTCGGCAGGTTGTTGCTTCTCGTGGAAGAGGATTCCGGTGGACATGGGGGCCATGAAGGTCTATTGGAAGTTGTTGATGAACTTCTTTATCAGCTGGTCTCAAGATCTAATTGACCCCGGTCTCAGTGACTAGAATCATCGGAGGGCGAGGGGGAAACACTTCACCATCGTGTCCTGTCCTCCTCCGCAGGCTTCTATTGCCAGGGTGTAGGACCGAGAAAATTTCGTCGAAGGAGGCGTTCTCTTCCTCCCTCTGGGCTCATTGGTCTTCATCGTCACTTAACACACCATCTTCAACTTCGGGTGTCCTCGTAGGTCCTGGGAGCTGGACTGTGGCCTCTTGCCACCACCGCATGAGCTCGGCCCTCAGCTATGCATTCTCGACGTCTAGTGCATCGACCTGGCTTCCGCTTCCTATAGAGTGGGTCTTTGGGTCCTATGAATGGACGAAGTCTGTTCGGAGGATCGTAGCGGGGTGGTCACCGGACGATTGAAGCCCATGAGCCCCTCTCGGGCAGGGGGCTGAATTCTTGGGGATGGATTTTGTTGACACAAAAATGTGTCCCCGCACTCGGGTCACTTCAATGATCCAAAAGTGTGCGGATATTTAGAGACAATCCTAAGCGTAAAACAACACCAACGTCGCGTTCCGACTACCGTTAACCGTGGTAAGGGGGTGGAGTCGCCAAGTAATCAGATCACACAAAAATAACCCAAATAGCCAAAAAGAAATATATTAAAGAGAACAAATCAGCAAGGCAAGCGGAGCCTGACTGATCTGAAGTATACAGTGTGAAGGGTATCGCCGAAGGGTACCTTCAGCGTCTGACGCGAAGGGTCCCACCGAAGGGTGCCTTTGGCGTTCGGACTAATCTGGCCAAATACGGGCTCCGAACAGATCTCGACGTGACAATTACCTCCGAACAGCGGGGTTCGGCACGAAGTCTCTGACATGATAAAATAACTTAGGCACAATGCGTGGGCGTTGCTTCGTCTTACACGGGGTACGAGTGTAGCGAAGCCTGTCGTGATGAAGCCTGCTGCGAAGCGTGTTGGTGCGCGGGACTTGGCCAAACCGACAACAGCGTGATGGCCCGGCACGGGTAGTCGAAGTAGTAATCCCGCTAAATGGTGCTCAGGCAGCCTCCGAAACCAATTTCATGGCTCCGAACACCTCCGGCGAAGTGGCTCCGAATGTGGAAACCTGCAACAAAACAAATATCAAGTACCAATTTGGCCTAGGGACCAAATTTTGCTAAGTGTTGCACTAGAGAGCGAAGGTAGCAATCTGGTACGTAGATTAGTAGATACTTCACAGGCGAAGTAACAAGGCGATAGCAATCTATTACGTAGATTAATTGATACTTCACAAGCGAAGTAACAAGGATTACCACCATTCCGAAGTGGCCGTCGGAGGGCATCCAGGCAAACCCACAAAAATTGCAGAAAAGTAAAGGTAAAAGTAAAGGTACGGTTCAAAGCTAGGGCTTTGTGTTGATTTGTGTTTTGGGGGGTTAATGAACCAGCCTCACCCCTATATTTATAGGGGCTAGACTTCTAATCTCTAAGCCAAATCTGGTAGATTCAGCTTAATCACGCATAGGGATAAAATTAACCAGAATCAGACTCAAACTTTATCTCCAGAACTCAGCCCGAAGTGGGCCTTCGGCCAAGCCTGCTGAAGCCTGCTCTTCGGGCCGAAGTTTCGGCGAGGTGGGCCTCCGAAGGCCTCCGGGCCGAAGGTATCAGGCTCACTAGAAGCTTCCAAAGCCCATAGCTCAGTGGACCTTCAGCCCTGTAAGGCTTCGGCCCAGTCCAGGACATGTGTATTTTCGGCCCAAATTACCAAAATTGATATTTTGACAACCTTAACCATTAATGCAATTTTTTGCTATCAACACATGCCCCCTGTGTTTTAGTGAACTAAGTGAACTAAAAGCATAACGGGCTAAGGTTGATACCTCTCATATCGGTCTTTCGACACTTTTCAAGTTGTTTGCCACACACAAGGGAAGTACCTTTTCAAGTACCTGCCATTCAAAGGTCTTCAAAACCGCTCTCCTTACAGAGATTCTAACACATATGCATTGCTAGGAGTGATTTCGGCTATTTTGAAAGGACCTTCCCAACTGGGTGACCATTCACAAATTTAGGGTTCTTAGTGCCTAAGGGCAAAATCATCTTCCAAACCAAGTCACCCACTTGAAATGATTTTGGTTTAACCTTCTTATTGTATGCATTACCTACTCTCCTTTTGTCCATTTCTATAGCTTCTAAAGACCTAAACCTCTTATCGGTCACTTCTTCTAGATTGTCCTTCATAAGAGTCTCATACTCGTCGACCAATAAGCCATCTTGCTTTAGAACTCTTAAAGAGGCAAGATCTACTTCCACAGGTAGAACGGCTTCTTGTCCATATATTAACTCATATGGACTAACTTTGGTAGCACCGTACTTTGCAATTATACAAGCCCATAGTGCCTCGGAAAGCACTTCATGCCACCTCTTTGGGAATTCTTTGATTTTCCTCTTAATGAGTTTAACCACAGTCTTATTACTAGACTCGGCCTGACCATTGACTTGAGCATAGTATGGTGAAGAGTTTATTAACTTAATACCATAGAATTCGGCCAAGTCTCTCACTTCCTTGGAAACAAATGAACTACCTTGATCCATAGTGAGAGTTTGGGGAATATTGAATCTATGTATAATGTGCTTCAAGATAAAATCAAGTACCTCGTTGTGAGTCATATTCTTGAGAGGCACGGCTTCGGTCCATTTGGTGAAGTAGTATGTTGCCATCAATACGAACCGATGCCCCTTTGAAGAAGCAGGATGGATATGGCCGATGAAGTCTAAACCCTAACCTCGGAACGGCCATGGCTTGATAATAGGGTTAAGCAATGAAGCAGGAGTTAATTGTATGTTTCCAAACTTTTGGCATGCTTCACACCCTTTATAATATCTGTTGGCGCAAGAGATTACGCTAACAGGTTCTTGAAGATTAAGAACTAACAAACAAAAAGTTTGTGTTGAGAACTATTTCGAGCCTCCAAATAGGATAATAGCTCAAAGTAGTCCGAAATTATGTATTGAACAGCTGAGTATTCGATGCCTATTATAGGGCAAGAAGGAGGGTATTTATAGGCAAAAAGTCTAAGGAAAAGACCTATGTACCCCTCAATTACAACCGACATAGTGGAAACTATTTGGTACCCCGAATAGGGCTAAAATAGTAAAATCTATCTCGAGAAGGTAGATAAGGCAGACATCTTATCAGTCTGGCTGTTTTCCACTATAGCTTCAGAGCTTTCGGAGAATTCCTTTGAATCATAAGCCGAAGCATCCTTCGGCTTAGAAACTTCATCACCTTCGGAGATGAGCGCAAGATTTGATGCTGATAAGTTATCTTTGACTATCAATGTCTAAAGCCCTGAGGATGAAGTATTTTCCCCCAACAGTAGCCCCTCGAATACGCTTCTCTGATTTAACCTGTATGGCAGGAAAGTAGTATACGCAAGGAATATTTTCATATTCTGGGACTTAGAGAAATTTGAAGGTGTTATAGCTGTCCGAAGGGTATTTGACATCGAAGTATTCCCGATGAAAGCTTCGAACTATGACTGCTGTGTGAACACTTCGCAGGAAAGTGAACCGTTACGGAGGCAGAACGTCGTGGAAAACCGTCAAATTTAAGTCGTTACCCTTCAAGTAGCCGTTATGCTCCCGAAAAAGGTAACGGTCCAAATTTTACCGTGGGTTCATGCCTTTTCACTTCATGGTCCCACCCATTAGCGGCAGAAGTCGAACCTGCAGTGTGAACATGATCGAAGTGCAACAGCTAGCAGGAAGGCTATAAAAGGGGGGTCGAAGCCCACCAAAATTTTTTACAAAACCTATCTTTTGGAGCTCACTTTCTTCAACCTTCAAATCTCCCCTCAACTTCCTGAGCGATCGACTCATGGCGAGGACTAGCACCACTGTGCCAACGGCAGCGAGCACTTTGGCGCAGAGGCAAGCTTGGGCGGCTTCAGCAGCAGCAGCCATGGTGGGGGCTCCAGGAGGTTCTTGGCCCAAAATCCTCGGGAGCTCCGCCCTCCATCCAAGAAGTAGATCCCGCAAAGCTTCCTCATCGTCCAGTCCACAAGAACTGCGGAATCCATCGAAGAGGCAGTGGCCGGGAAGCTGGGCCCCGGAATGAGGACTCGGGTCCCTAGAACAGAGTCGACCCCAAGGCCACGAAGCGGAGAAGTAGTAGTCTTCGAAGCATTCTTCGAGGCTGGTCTTGGGCTCCCTGCCATCAACTTTTTATCAGAGATATTAGAAATGTTTCACATTACCTTGCCTCAATTGTCTCCCAATGCCATCTCAAGGCTGGCGATCTTCGAGTGGGCTCTTCGAGCCGAAGGATGTGAAGGAAGATTGGAGATCTTCGCTGCCACTCACGAAGCCATCTGCCAACCGAAGCCACAAGACGACCCCGGAGACACCAAGGTGTTGACGTACAGCCTTCGAAGGAGCATGCACAACATTTCCCTATGAAGGCCATCAATGACCGGTGGTACACCAACTGGATCCTTCGGTGGTTTTACACTGAGGTTGGAGAAGACTCCAGCTTCGCGGGGTCCCTCCAAGAAATCTGGTTCCGGAAGGAGGCCGAAGTCACTCCGAACCCAAGCCCGCTCTCAACGCGGCTTGGGTTACTCTCTTCGATAGCCAGCCGCACGAGCATGCGGGATCTTGCGGAAGAATTCATCTCCCTCCAGATTCCTCCTCTCGGAGCCGACTGGCCGATAGCGTTCCAAAACGCTTCGGAGGGAGAGATTCAAAGTCTAGGTAAACCTTCGATCTTCCTGCAGTAATATATTAGGAAAGAAATAACATACTTATAATATGCTACCTTTTTTCAGTGGCCCCTTTGGCGCTAGCTCCAGAGCAGATAGCGAGAGCCACCGAACGGGTGCTTGGAGCCCCTACGGTTGTGGAGAGGCAGAAAAGAATAGAATTGGTGGGAAGCTGGGAATGCTTCAACAGAGTGTGGAGGGCTCTCGGGATGGAGACCCCACCTCTACCAGATTTCGACCCAGCTGGAGTGGCCCCTCGAAAGAGAAAAGCCACCGTCGAGCCTTCGAAGAAGACCATCAAGACCCCAATCAATAAGGGGAAGAAAATGACAAGACCTCCTCCTCAGCCGACTACGGTGTCCTCTTCTTCCTCTTTGGGCATTCAGAGCTCATCTTCGGAAGACTCCGGAAACAAAGGCTCCAAAAACAAAGGCTCCGATGTCCAAATGGGAAAGGCCCTCGAGAATTATCTTCTCGATGACAGCGAAGATGAAGCCGTGGATGCAACCGGAGTTCCTTCTCGAGAGACTGCAGAGGAAGACACAGCGCGCTCTCCCGAGCCCGTCACCGCGAGTTCAGAGTAGGAGGTGGTTATCCCCATCTCACCCATGGCTGGGGTGATAGTACCGGAGGTCGAGGCGCCTGCAGCAGCTACAACGGAGACGACATCGGGGGATGACCTCGACGAGTACCTCCGGATGTACGAGGTCTTGGAGGACCCTACAATTCTACCTCAAGGCACCAACGAATGTATACTTCGAAGCTTTTGCCTTTACAATTCTTGTAACTGTTATTACCCACAAATATTCATCAAGTACCTTAATGTTGTAGGTGCGTCGAGGAGTAGCATAGCTCCGATCATAGATGGAGCTCCAGCTTCTCTCGGAGTTGAGGCTTCGGCAGACACAACAGCTCTGATGACTGGAGCCATCTCGAGCGAAGCAGTTCCGGCCGAGGGGGCATCAGTTGAAGGAGGATCTACCTCCACCGGAGTCGCTCCTCCGGCTTTCGTGTCGGGGAGAGGAAAGAGCATGACGAGCCTTGGCCTCCTCCCTGCTTTGACGGCGACCCCTTCCTCCAACGATCCTTCGACAAGTAATTCGGAGGAGGAGGCGACTGCGGATGATCGCCAGGCTTTGTCCTGGCTCCCTTTACTGGCTCCATTCTTGGAGCAGCGAACGGGCCTCCGAGCGCTTCTGGAGCCTTTGGCGGAGAAGGGCCAAGAAGTTGTAAACTCCGACTTGGTCTCCGTTTTAAGCGAAGCTAGAGCACCGGAGCTCGATCTAGCCCTCGAAAGGGCTGCTCTTCAGGTATGCATCGTACCACAAGTCCATTCAATTAATAAATGGAATTACTTAGTACTTTCTCTTTTTGCAGCAATTTGTCCTTGCTAAAGCGGCACCGACTTCCAATGAGGTCGAAACTAATCGGCTCAAGAGGAAGGTTACTACCCTCCAGTCTACCCTCAAAATCTTCGAAGACAGAACACTTCCACTAGAGGAGGAGCTCCTCGAAGAACGAAGGGCTAGGAACGCAGCCAATGAAGCACTCTGTAGGACCGAAAGTAGCGACCAGAGGGGGGTGAATGGGCGCCTTAAAAATTCTTTCGAATCAATGGCCTGTTCCCAATACCCAACGCACCTCAAAAGATTAAGTAGCAGAAAATAAACAGATAGCCTAAGTCTAAAGGTATCTAGCCTAGAAGCAGCTGATGACAAACAGAGTACTAACAAGGCAGTGCTAATAGACAGATAAACAGTATATGCAAGACTAGGCAAGTCAAACTTCTCAGTAAAGCAACCTCGGTGCACTATGAGAGATAAGAGAAGTTACCTGTTCAAATATGTCTCCTGTTCAGATCTCGGCGAAGCCTGCTTCGCAGATCGAAGCCTGCTTCACTGGCCGAAGTCTGCTTTGGAGGTCGAGGTCTACTTCGCTGAGCGAGGTCTAGTTCGGAGGTGACAGGAATCGAAGTAAGTCGAAGGTGTTGTGAAAATGCCGAAGGTAAGAATCGAAGTATGCTTCGAAGCGAAGTATGAGAAAATCGGAGCCTGCTTCGAAGTGAGTACTTCGAAGGCAAGACTTCGAACACAGCTTCGAACCAAGTACTTCGAAGCTAAACCTTTGAACAGAAAACTTCGAACGCAACAGACAGACAGACAAGCTTCGAACAAAGAAGCGAAGCCTGTCACACGACAGAGGCACCAAATTCGAAGCCTACACTCTACCTTCGAAAAGAGCAAGCTTCGAAAAGAGAAGCGAAGGCTGACACGAGACAAAGAAACCAAAGTGAAGCCTAACAGAACGACAAGCTTCGAAGCCAACTTCGAAACCTATCAAAGTGTGGACTTCGAAGGGCTTGAGGCTGAGTACCTTCGCACCGTCGTTTGAAGTATGCGACGTTGTCCGTTCGAAAAGTACTCCGCAGCTAGCAACTCAGGACACAGAACGAAGTTCGAAGTTCCAATGAAGCCTTTGAGTATCTCAGAACGAAGCCTGCCTCACGGAGCTGAGGGGCTTCGAACAGAGAGGATGGCTTCGCCAGGAAACAGACAGAAAAGTTGCTAGGGCCTGTCAACTTCGATTAAAAAGCTGCGCAAGAAAATCAAAAAGCTGGCACTAGAGTACTGTTGCTATAGTAGTAGTACTACTTGCAAACAGTAGGAACTAGTACACTCTTCGTGAAGAACAGGAGAGAACAGAAGCAATTTGAAGCCTCCACAACAAGGAATAAAATCACTGCGAATGAAATGATTGCTACAGATCCATAATCACACAATGCACGCCACGCACACAACAGAGAACAAAATCTTACTCAATTAATGAAACATGAACGCAAGCAGGAAAACAAATCTCTGGTGGCGCACACAACCAGGAATAGAAGAGAGAGAGCGCAGGAACAAAAGTGACCCAAGGAATGATGGAAAAAATGATTTGTAGAAGGGTAGTCCAAACCCTAGGGATTGGGGCCCTATTTATAGGCTGCCCAACACTAGGAATATTCTACCAGCCCCTTAGGATTTTTACAGACGCAAGAACAAAGGAAAAGACTCTACTGCCCTTAGGTATTTTTACAGACACGACTGACTGACTGTGGGCCTAGAGATACAGATGACTTATCCGGAAGCTAAGTTTTCGTAGCGACTACGGCTTCTCTTCTGGACAGTCGGATACAAGATCGACGGTTGTCAGTTTTGCGCCGAAACTGACAAAGCCTCCACCGACTTTGCACCAGGTACCCGGATTGGGCCGGCCCGATTCCGCAGCTCTCTCTGCCCGGCAATCACTCACCGCCCGTGTACCTGAGTCAACCCTGGTCAACAGCCCAGTGGGTCTTCTACTGCTTCTGGCCCATGCACCCGGATTGGGCCAGCCCGACTTCGCAGCCTCCTCTGCCCGACAGTCGCTCGCTGCCCGTGTACCTGAGTCACACGCGGCCCATGAATAGCAGATCTCTTCTTCTTTTGTCCTCTTTGACTATCGTTGACAATGACTCATCACTTCTGGAGCCATGAGGCCCACGCTATTCAGCATGGCTCCTCAATCTCCCCCTTGATGAGTGCATTGTCAACACTTCTCTTCATCAGCTCTTCAGCACCTGCGAACAAATGTGGAAACACGAAAACAAAACACAAGAAACAAAGAAGAAGAAAAATAAGGCAAAAGTTTAACCCTAATGACCAAAAGCCGAACAAAAGGAAGAAGTGGTCATTATGGTTAACCAAAACGTAAAAGCTCAAAATGAGTGCGATTTCAGAACAACAAGGATATCAACAGAGTAAGAACTCCCCCTTAAACTCTGATCCCAAATTTTCTCCCCCTTGTTGACAAGTGAACTCATCAAGCACTCAAAAGAGACACAGACTCCCCCTCAAAATATGCAATGAATGTAACTAGAGTGCAGGTGGAGTGAATAAAGCATGCTTCTCAGATATGATTGACTGCAATTACAACATCTAACAAGTATAGCAAAAGACATACTGTTAACGATACATGGCATGATCAGTGCAACAGATGATATCTAAAGAAAGTCATTTGCATGCATTTTTCAGTTTTTGCAAACAAAAGCATCACCACATTTTCCTGTTAACAAGCAAGGTAAAGCATGAGATGCAGAAGCTAACTGATATCTACCAAGATAAGCATCGTCCAAAACAAAGTGCTTCAGCAAACTTGTTATCTTTTAAATGTTCAGGCTTTTTCATTTTCCTTTTTCATTTTTACCAAGGGTTATTTGCATGTCAAACCTTATGCTAACCGACCAAGTCAAGCCTAGGCCAGAACTGGACCATCGGAAGCTTAAGACATTGGTCTTGGCATACACTACACTGTCCTAGTTCATACCAAAGTGCTATGGTAAGCAGTCCAGAACAATGCAATGCGACAACACAAACCCGCTTGGATCTTTTCAACTCAATCATAAAAAGGCATGGAATTTTCATTCATTTTGGATTTTTTATCATTTTTATAGCACATTTTCCATGTTAAAGCATAAAGATGTCCAAGTTGCATATCTGCATCTATGTGATGAACTAGCTACAAGGCATGTAACAGATAGCAAAAGCACTCAGCCTACACATGCTAGTTACCAGAAGCAATGGTGATCATTTTTCAAGTTTGAAGTGTAAAAGCCATGCATATGACAGATATCAGACATATCAAGCGAACTGAAACAAGGCATGATCATTGACAAGTAATCAAAAGCATGTACCAGCTAGAATAAGTAAAGCAGATCAATCATATAACAGAAGCAGGCTCAAAGTGTGATATGTGAATATGCAAGATACGAACACACACAAAAAGACTCAAGAAAAGAGTAAAGAAGAAGAAAACAGACGCAAAATATCCTAGAAAGGATACACAACACCCAAATCCCCTCGTAAACGCTCAAATGTAGACTGATCTAGGGGTTTGGTGAAAATATCAGCCAACTGATGATGGGTATCAACATGAACAAGGTCAATGACACCTTTCTCATATTGATCCCGCAGAAAGTGAAAGCGCACATCAATGTGTTTGGTTTTTGAATGAAGACATGGGTTTTTCCCTACACTAATTGCACTAGTGCTGTCGCAAAACAAAGGAACTCTGGTAGGAAAGAATAACCCAAAATCTCGCAGAGTGGAAATCATCCAAACCAATTGTGAGCAGCAGCTAGCAGCAGCTACGTACTCAGCCTCTATGGTCGAAAGAGCAACTCCAGATTGCTTTCGAGAAGACCAAGAGACAAGAGAAGAACCAAGAAACTAGCAAGTACCGGAAGTCGACTTGCGATCCAACCGGCACCCACCAAAGTTGGCATCCGAAAAGCCAGATAAATCGAGAGAAGATGATGCTGAATAGAAGAGACCAAGATCAGGCGCATAAGTGAGATACCTAAAGATGCGCTTGACAGCCTGCCGATGAGACGCGCGTGGTGAAGACTGGAAACGCGCGCAAAGTCCCATGGCGAACTGTATGTCCGGTCTTGTTGCCGTCAAGTATAGCAGCGAACCAATCATCCCTCGAAACTCCCTTTCATTGACCTTGACGCCGCTCTCGTCGTTGTCCAGACCCCCAGATGTGCCCATCGGGGTCATCTGCGGCTTCAATTCACCACCAAAGTCAAATTTCTTAAGCATGTCGCGAGTGTACTTACCTTGGTGGATGAAGGTGGCTCATCTCAAACTCACTGTGCATCTGCTCAGAAAACTTGGACACAAGATTATTAGTAGTACCGCCAAAGATAATATCGTCCACGTAAATCTGAGCGACTAAGAAATCTGAAGCATCTCTGAGCAAGAAAAGAGTTTTGTCCACAGAACCCATCACAAAGCCCTTCCCCAACAAAAATTGCTTCAACCGGTCATACCAAGCCCTGGGGGCTTGCTTCAACCCGTACAAAGCTTTGTGCAACTTAAAAACATGTCGAGGAAACTTAGGTTCTCAAAGCCGGGGGGCTGCCTAACATAAACTTCCTCCTCTATGAACCCGTTCAGGAAAGCACTCTTAACGTCCATTTGAAAAAGCTTAAAACCTTTCGAAGCGGCAAAAGCTAAGAGAATACGAATGGACTCAAGATGGGCAACAGGAGCGATAGTTTCTTCAAAGTCAATACCTTCCTTCGGGCAAAAACCCTGGGCAACTAGTCGAGCCTTGTTGCGCACCACAACCCCATCTTCACCTTGTTTGTTCTTGAATACCCACTTGGTGCCTATGGGGTTGCATCCTGGAGGCGGCTCAACTAATGTCCAAACCCGATTGCGGACAAAGTTCTCAAGCTCTTCTTGCATAGCATTAATCCAGTTAGAATCAGAAAGAGCATGAGAAACGTCTCTGGGCTCAAAAGATGAAACAAATGCAGATTCAGCAAACACAGCAAGAGAGGCAGATGAACGCAAAGTTCTCTCAGTCAAATCACCTATGATGAGCTCTGAGGGATGGTCACGCTGAACTGCTCGGGTTCCCTGGTGATCTGAAGTCACCTCACTGGAGTCAGCAGCTGGCACCTCTGGACTCGACTGAGGAGGCTCGATTGTAGTGGAAGAAGTGATCAGTGGTCTGCCCTCATCCTTAGTCGAAATCTCAGAAGGTGTGGGCTCTGCGGGGGGTGCAGAAGGCCCACCCTCATTAGCGCCTGGAGTGTCATCATCCTCCTCGAAGATGGATTCTCCGAGCTCACCATCAGAAGGCTAAAAAGAAGGAGTCAAAGAAGGCAAGGACTCATCAAATGAAACATCACAAGTCTCGACAAGCAGCTGGGATTCAAGGTTCCAAACACGGAAACCTCGAGAATGCAATGCATAACCAAGAAAAATGCCATCCCAGCAACGAGACTCAAACTTGTCCAAATGCCCTCCCTTCTTGAGCACAAAGCACTTGCAGCCAAACGCTCGCAAGTGGCTCACCTTGGGTTGTCTGTCAAAACGCAATTCATATGAAGTCTTACCAAGGTAAGCTCTAAGAAAGATGCGGTTGGCCAGATAGCAAGCCGTGTTCATGGCTTCAGCCCAAAAACACCTAGGAGTCCTGTACTCATCGAGCATCGTCCTAGCCATCTCGACTAGCGTGCGGTTCTTTCGTTCCACAACGCCGTTCTGTGGGGGAGTGTAAGGAGAAGAAAACTGATGGTCCAGACCCTGATCACTACAAAAGCTGACGAACTGAGAGTTCTTGAACTCAGAGCCGTTGTCGGAGCGAATTGCTCGCATTCGACCATTGTTCTCATTCTTCAGCTTCAAAATCAGGTCATGAACAAACTGAAACGTTTCATCCTTAGACTCCAAAAAGAAAACCCACAAGAATCGAGAAAAGTCGTCAACAATCACAAGTGCATACCACTTCCCACCGACTGAGCGTACCCGAGCAGGACCTACAGTGTCCAAATGTAAAAGCTCGCCCGGATACGAAGTCATCACCTGAGTTACAGGTGAGTGAGAAGCGGCAACCATTTGCCCATGACGACAGGGATGACAAACTAGATCGTTCTCCATCTTAAGCTTGGGCAATCCTCGGATGAGGTCCATAGAGCTTAACCTGACTAGCAGATCAAAACTCAAGTGACCTAACCTCCTATGCCACTTCTAGAGCTCAGAAGAAGATCCAGCAATCAAACAGCAAGAAGGGCAAAAAGAACTAGAGAAGTCAATTCGAAAAACTTTACCAAATGGTAAAATCTGGCAAATCAAAGACCCTCTAGAATCAAACACAGAAGAATTGCCCTTCTTAAAACGCACTTCCAAACCATCCTCAAGAAGTTGCAAAACAGAAATCAAATTGAAGTTCAAATTCTTAACCAAAGCAACATTCTTCAAAGAGAAATGATCTGAAATGCGAATAGATCCTATGCCACTTACCTTCCCTTGACCACTGTTCCTGAAAGTGATGTATTCTTTGGAGCTCGGGGGAGTGAGACTGGAGAACCATCTGCGATGTCCCGTCATGTGGCGAGAGCATCCTGAGTCCATGATCCAAACGTCCTCCAGTCCCCGATCCTGCACAGTCAGTGGTTGTAAGTGGGAGCAAATGGTCCGGCACCAGGTTTAGCAAAAGAGCTAAACCAGTGTCGAGCCATCTGCTCAAAAGATGGAAAGCGAAAACCATCAAAAGAGTTTGGACCAAAATGCGGCTCATAGCGCGGTCCTCGGTTCTACCTAACCCTTCGGCCACGAGGTCCAGAACCGTAGCCAACACGGTCTGGAACTCTGCCGGAACGGACACCACCAACTGGAGCACGGGCAAGAAAGTCGTCTCCTCTACCACCACCTACACGACGCGGCCTGGCCTCCAGCCTCTCTCTGTGTCGAGAAACACGCAGTCTACCACCCTGCTGGTAGAACTGCTCCTGACCACCACGAGCTCTCTCTGCTCTCTCAACCCGCTTCCTCCTGAAGCAAAACTCCGCAAGATGCCCGTCTCTCTGACAGTACCGACAGTGATAGGTGGGCTTCTTGGGATGTGGTTTAGGCTTGGGATGTTTGGGCTTAGTTGTGTTGGGTGTCGTCTTCTTGGGCTGAGAGGGTCCAGGAAGAGAGTATAGAGAAGAGTGGAGGTGTTTAGGCTTAGGAACCCAGATAGGCTTCTTGGGTGGAGCTTTGGGTGGTTCATGAATCACTCCATCCTTTGGCTGACAAGCCTGGGAGGACTCAGTGGAGTGAGTCTTGGGATACCTCTGCTCTGGAGTCATTTTACTCCACTCCACTGCCCGACTAATGGCACTCTCAAAGTCAGCCTTGGTGTATGTATAACCTACTCCATACCCATCCTGCCTCTTGAACTGCTGGATCATCATGCCAAGCTGAGGCTCTCTAGCACTGATCCAACTCAGGATGGAACGGAGGTAAAAGTTCTCATTCTGAGAATCTGCTAGCTCCTCTCTCAAGGAAGCTAGAACCTCCACCTGAGATAAGCAGGTCTCACACTCACTCTCTACTTGGACAGACTTTTCGGCTTTCAGCTTGATCAACTCCATTCTAAGAGACAGACAGTTCTCACAGACAGTGGGTGGAACTGACAGTGTCTCACGCTCTATCCTAGTCTGGGCAAGCTCAGCTCTCAACCTCTCTAAATCACCCAAATGCTCATCGCCCTTGGATTTCAGCTCAGCTAAGGCATCTAGATGAGATGGGCAATGAACACATGGTGCGACGACAGTGGCTTGAGCATCTTTCAGCTCCAGCTGAGCGCTTTCAAGCTCAGTGGCCAAAGCGTCCCTCTCATCAACCCTTTCTGAGTAACTGGACTTCAGAGTCGACAGGTCACACAGAAGCACCTCACACTTTGGGCACTCACTGCTATCACCCAAGCAAGGGGAAGAAGATAGACTCTCAATTATGCCGTTGGCTACAGTTGGCTCACTCTCTAACTCATCTATCCTCTTTTTGGCTCCCCTAAGCAGTTTTTCCCGATACTTTAACTCCTGACGATTGCTCTCAAGTAAATCAACGATTTCTCGTTCATAGGATGATACCTTGTTGTCGTCGTCGTCGTCGGAGTCATCGGAGGAGCTCTTTTCTTCCCTATCCCCAAGAGCCATTGAACAGAAGCTCTTGCGGGATCTTCGGCGCTGGTGAGAGCGGCTCTTCAGCTTGTCCCCAAAAGCCATGAAGCAGAGGCCCGCCGGATCGTCCTTGTCCTTCCCCTTCCTGATGGCGATCTCCTCATCGCTTGAGCTCGATGAAGAGCAAGAAGACGTGGATCGCTTGGAGTAGCTCTTCTCCATCTCGGCGAAGAAGGCCTTGTCGCGCTTCTTGTTCTCTCGCCGGTAGTCCTTCAGGGCCTTCTTGAAGAATCGAGTCTTCGGCTTGCCCTTGTTGAAGGATGAGATCTCATGCTTGCCGGAGTCGTGGAAGCTGCCACCGGTGCCCTTCTTGTATCCATTGCGCTTGGGGCAGTCGGCGATGAAGTGTCTTGGATCACCACACTCAAAGCATCCGGATTTTGTGCCGTGTCTTTTGAACATCCTTTTGTCATAGACACGATTCACCCGGTTGTTAAACATACACAAATCATCATCTCCCAAAGACTCAAGCTGGTCCTCAGTCATAGACATCAAAGAGAACCCAGCACAGCTCATAGCAGAGTGATCAACTGAAGGTGTAGCAAGGGCTAGGGACTTTGATCCGGAACCAGTGAGATTTGATCTCAACTGGATATCTACCTCAGTGGCCTTCAGCTTGCTAAACAACTCAGAAATGGTCAAGGTATCGTAAGAAGTGCTCTCAACGATAGAGGATACCTTGATCTCCCAGATCTTTGGGTCCAAGGTATGAAGAACCTTGAGCGCCTGCTCATGATCTGAGACTAACTGAGCACCCTCAGCCTTGTTGTCCCGAAGCTTGTTAATGATCGATTGAAAGCGACCAAACAAAGCTTCAACAGATTCACCCGGCTTTTGTGTGAAGTTCTCGTACTCACGCCGGTAGGTCTGATAGAGCCGAGCCTTGACTTGAGCTGTTCCCTCATGGTGTGCCTTGAGGGTAGCCCAGATCTCTCTCGCAGTGGAGAGATGGCTCACACGCTCAAACTCAGTGGGACCTAAACCAGAGAAAAGAATGTTCACAGCCTTACTGTTGCTCAGATGCTGAGCAATGATACCAACAGTACCCTGCTCAGTGACTGGCAATATGACAAACGTGGTGTGAACGCAAATGTCCCAAATGTCTGAACCCTGGCTCATGAGATAGGCTCGCATGCGAGTGTTCCAATAATTATAGCCATAGGCTTCCAAGGACGGGACCTGGGGTTTAGAACCGGTTAAGTTATGGAAAAACCCTAACCAAGCTCTGATACCACTTGTAGGACCGAAAGTAGCGAACAGAGGGGGGTGAATGGGCGCCTTAAAAATTCTTTCGAATCAATGGCCTGTTCCCAATACCCAACGCACCTCAAAAGATTAAGTAGCAGAAAATAAACAGATAGCCTAAGTCTAAAGGTATCTAGCCTAGAAGCAGCTGATGACAAATAGAGTACTAACAAGGCAGTGCTAATAGACAGATAAACAGTATATGCAAGACTAGGCAAGTAAAACTTCTCAGTAAAGCAACCTCGGTGCACTATGAGAGATAAGAGGAGTTACCTGTTCAAATCTGTCTCCTGTTCAAATCTCGGCGAAGCCTGCTTCGCAGATCGAAGCCTGCTTTGCTGGACGAAGTCTGCTTCGGAGGTCGAGGTCTACTTCGCTGAGCGAGGTCTAGTTCGGAGGTGACAGGAATCGAAGTAAGTCGAAGGTGTTGTGAAAATGCCGAAGGTAAGAATAGAAGTATGCTTCGAAGCAAAGTATGAGAAAATCGGAGCCTGCTTCGAAGTGAGTACTTCGAAGGCAAGACTTCGAACACAGCTTCGAACCAAGTACTTCGAAGCTAAACCTTTGAACAGAAAACTTCAAACGCAACACACAGACAGACAAGCTTCGAACAAAGAAGCGAAGCCTGTCACACGACAGAGGCACCAAATTCGAAGCCTACACTCTACCTTCGAAAAGAGCAAGCTTCGAAAAGAGAAGCGAAGGCTGACACGAGACAAAGAAACCAAAGCGAAGCCTAACAGAACGAAAAGCTTCGAAGCCAACTTCGAAACCTATCGAAGTGTGGACTTCGAAGGGCTCGAGGCTGAGTACCTTCGCACCGTCGTTTGAAGTATGCGATGCTGTCCGTTCGAAAAGTACTCCGCAGCTAGCAACTCAGGACACAGAACGAAGTTCGAAGTTCCAACGAAGCCTTTGAGTATCTCAGAACGAAGCCTGCCTCACGGAGCTGAGGGGCTTCGAACAGAGAGGATGGCTTCGCCAGGAAACAGACAGAAAAGTTGCTAGGGCCTATCAACTTCGATTAAAAAGCTGCGCAAGAAAATCAAAAGCTGGCACTAGTGTACTATTACTATAGTAGTAGTACTACTTGCAAACAGTAGGAACTAGTACACTCTTCGTGAAGAACAGGAGAGAACATAAGCAATTCGAAGCCTTCACAACAAGGAATAAAATCACTGCGAATGAAATGATTTCTACAAATCCATAATCACACAATGCACGCCACGCACGCAACAGAGAACAAAATCTTACTGCATTAATGAAACATGAACGCAAGCAGGAAAACAAATCTCTGGCGGCGCACACAACCAGGAATAGAAGAGAGAGAGCGCAGGAACAAAAGTGACCCAAGGAATGATGGAAAAATGATTTGTAGAAGGGTAGTCCAAACCCTAGGGATTGGGGCCCTATTTATAGGCTGCCCAACACTAGGAATATTCTACCAGCCCCTTAGGGTTTTTACAGACGCAAGAATAAAGGAAAAGACTCTACTGCCCTTAGGTATTTTTACAGACACGACTGACTGACTTTGGGCCGAAACTGACAAAGCCTCCACCGACTTTGCACCAGGTACCCGGATTGGGCCGGCCCGATTCCGCAGCTCTCTCAGCCCGGCAATCACTCACCGCCCGTGTACCTGAGTCAACCCTGGTCAACAGCACAGTGGGTCTTCTACTGCTTCTGGCCCATGCACCCGGATTGGGCCAACCCGACTTTGCAGCCTCCTCTGCCCAACAGTCGCTCGCTGCCCGTGTACCTGAGTCACACCCGGCCCATGAACAGCAGATCTCTTCTTCTTTTGTCCTCTTTGACTATCGTTGACAATGACTCATCACTTCTGGAGCCATGAGGCCCACGCTATTCAGCATGGCTCCTCACACTCCGGATCGAGCGGGAGAGCAGCACTGCATTCCAAACTTTGGCCCAAGAAGCCGAAGCCAAATGTGTGGTGCTCAGAGTGGAGGTGGAGAAGCTTCGGCATGCAGCAGCTACTTCAAGCATGAAACTCGTAGAACTTCAAGACTCACTTCAACATGCCATGGCTCAGAAAAGCGCTCTGCTATCCAAAATGGCCAAAGTGTCTGCTGCTGCTGCTGGGCTGGAGGCGGCAGAGGTGAAGAATGTTGCGATAGCGAAGCATACCTTGGATGCCCTTCAGGGTACCTTGGAATACTTCGGCACAATGTGCCTTCATCTTCAACTGTGGCGAGCGAGCCCCTCGAACAGAAGCTGAAAATGATTCAAGTGGCGACGAAGCTGATGATGGGCTCCGGCGTCCGGTACGGAGAGATCTCTGGACAAGTTGCTGGAATTGGAGTCCTCCGTCACCTCGAAGCTCTTAGGATTTCTGTTGCTCTGGTTGGGGGTTCGACGCCTGTAGGCTTTGCCGACGAAGGCTTGTTGCGTCCTTCGCAGGATGTAGCTTCAGCTTGGGAAGCTTTCCGGTCAATCTGGAAAACAGACCACAAGGCTGCAGCCAAAGCTTGGATCGACGAGGCTCGGCGGCAAAAGCAAGCCCAGACGAGGCCTCCGCTTCTAGATTCACCAGCTCCGATGCCCCTTGCTCTGCCAACCGACCCGCAGGTCTAGTCTTATAGGGCGCTTAAGCATGTACAAGAAATCTTGTAAAGCCCCTTATATTAATGAATGAAAAGTTTATAATCGAGGAACTTTTTTGGACGTTTATTCTTTTAGGTTTTGCCATGCACTTCGGACCTTGACTTCTAAGTATTGGAACTTAATAAAGGGCTCCTTCGATAGTGGTTTGTCCTCGAGAGCTTAAGGCCTTATCGATGCTCGCGCTTCTCTGTTCCTCGTGGAGATCAAGGGGAGATAGCTCCCGAAGTACACCATGAAGTCTTGGCTTATATCAAAGAAGAGGAAAAGAAAGAAGCATCTTCGTCCTCCGAGTACATAAACTGGTCTGACTCGGAGTACCAGGCTGAAGATCCCATAGAGGCTAGCTCCGAAAGGCTTCTGTCTTGGGCTGAACTTCAAGAGGAGTAGAAAAAACTGTGAGCTTCGAAGAAGAGAAGCACTCGGACTAAGAAGAAAGTCCCAAACGCTTCAAGATTCGAAGGTCGAGGTGGTCTTAAGAGTAGCTCAAGAGGTCGAAAGGGTCTCCGTTTTTATCTAGGCTTAGACCAAAACTTCTCTTGATGTAAAAATACGATTATCCAATTAATATGAATTGCTTCGAAAGCATCTTTTGTTGTTCCTTACTCCCTTGACCCTCCTTGTGGGTGGGGGACCGTACGCATTGCGATAGGGTCCATCAGACACAATGATTTACATAACAATCTGATGCTTCGCACAAAAATTGGTAATCATACTTTACTCTTTCGTAGAGTTCATCAAACTATACGTTCGTATTATGATGTTTATAAATTTCGGAGCTAAGTTTATACTTGTAAACTCCCATAGCAGTCGCTTAGGACTTTTAAAAGTGTTTCATTGGCCGGAGCCTTGAAACCTTATTGCTTGGTCACCTTCGACTCTTTTACAGATGCTTTGAACCCAGAGGCCAGAAATTTGTTCTTTTAAAGTGCTTAGACTCTTCTATGGATCCTAACAAGCCGGAGCTTGGAATCCATAGGCTAGCCACCTACGGCTCTTTTATAGATGCTTCGAACCCGAAGGCCGGTGTTGGGGGAAAATATCTCATCTTCGGGGTTATTGCCGAAACGGCATAAAGGCAAATAGCGGATTCGAAGGTTCCCAGACGTTCATCTTCGAAGATACCCGGAGTCAAGCTCGAAGTATGAAGATAGACATTGGTTCGGAGTACATCTTCGAACTAAGGCTTTTCAAGATCTTTTCTGCCAGCTAAGATGGAAGACTTATCTTCTTTCTCATTAGATTAGTCTTTTACCATTTTAGCCCTATTAAGGGAACCGAATAGTTTCCACTATGTCGGTTGTAATAGAGGGGTAAATAGGTCTTTTCCTTAATATTTGGGCCTATAAATACCCCCCATTTTACCCTGTAATAGGGACCGAATACAAGTTATTCAATACACACATTCGAACTATTCTAAGTTGTTATCCTTTCGGAGGCTTAGAACAGTTCTCTTCGCAAACACTTCGTTTGTTAGTTTCTTTTCTACAGAAACCTGTTAGTGTAATCTTTTACGCCAACAGTTGGCGCCGTCCGTGGGGAACCTAGTCCGAAAAACTTCGTTCTATACCTTCTTACATCATGCCTCCTAAGCGGAGCGCACCCCGCAATCCCGTTCGGAGGTCTTCTCGGATCTCCGGAGAGATACCATTTGATACGGTTGAAGTCGGAGGCCCTTCGACATTCCCTCCGCAAACTCCGGAAGGGGCTTCTATCCCTCGAACATACGAAGCTTCTCCGCCAACCCCTTCCATACTTCGACCACCCGGAGTCCCTCCTCCACCTTCCATCCCAATTCGAACTGATCCTACTAGTTCTCAAGACCCGGAAGATCCTTCCGGAGGAGATGAAGACAATCTTGGAGATATGGCCACTCAAATGGCCAACCTTTAAGCTGAGGTAGCAAGGTGGCGACAGGAAGCTGCGAACAGGCTTCGCTCTCAAGCCATCCCAACTATCCCAGAAGTGCCCGAAGACGATGATCTTGATTATCCCGAAACCTCGGAGAACGCCTCCTTTGATAATGAATCTCCGCTACATCCTGAGCTGCAGAAAGTTCGCTTTGATCCAAAGTTCAAAACTTTGAAGCTCTGTAAGTATGCCGGAGATGAAGATCCCGGAGAGTTCGTTCGTTTTTATGCCCTAGCAATCGAAGCTAGCGGAGGAGTTCGAGACACCATGGCGAAGTGCTTCCCTTTAGCTCTTCAAGGAGTGGCGTTAAGGTGGTTCTGGTCCTTGAAGCCAGGATCAATTAATTCATGGTCGCAGCTGAAGAAGAAGTTTATAAGCAATTTTCAAGGCACCTTCGTGCCTCCCATGTCAACAGGAAGCCTTTTTCAGGTGAAACAGCTTCCTGGAGAAACATTGAGGCAATATTTTAAGCGCTTCGCTCATACGAAGTCGCAAATCCGGGGGTTGTCTGCATCTTCGGTAGTTGATGCAGCTCGAGAAGGTGTCACTCATCAAGGCCTCTTGGATAAGCTTCATCGGAAAAGCATCTCCTCGGTCTCTCAGTTGATGTCATACTTCGAGGAGTATGCGAGGTCAAAAGAGGGTTGGCTTCGAAGGACTGCCGCTACTTCGTCTATATTGCAAGAAGTTAAAGTAGAAGTGAAAACTTCGGCACAGCCGCAGGAACCACTCTTCGAAGTTCAACATGATCGGAGAAGAGGGCAAAAGCACCCTCGTTCTGAAGTCATGAATATTGCACCCCCACAGAAGTTTACACAGAGAGCTCCATAGTCTCCGGGGAACAAGACCAGCGGCTGGAGGCCACCAGGGAAAACGGCTGGCAAGGGCCAGACCCTTTTCTGCTGCATCCATGGAGAAAATCGAAGCCATGCAACTGATACTTGCAAGGCTATACTTACCCTAAGGGGAGAGTACCTAGAGAGAACTTCGGGTCGAGGTACTACCGACCGAATTCCAACTGCAACGCGCCTAGAGCCGGTCCAGGCTGTGGCGCGGATAGAAAACTTTGATGCTGCAAGACACCCTCCGGTGGCCAATGTTATGCCACCTCCGAAACAAGAGGAAGGCCAAGACCGAGGGAAAAGAGTAGTCCTCCCCATCTCCGGAGGAGGGACCCTCGGAAGCATGTCGAAGAGACAGCGAAGAGACTACGTCAGAGAAGTAGGCCATATTGGGACTTCGTCGTCTGCAGCTGCAATGCTGGAGTGGTCTCATGTGCCGATATCCTTTTCTGCGGAGGATGCAGCTGGCATCAAGTTCCCGCATGCAGATCCACTTGTTATCACTGCTGATATTGCGGGCACTGAAGTTCGAAGGGTGTTGATTGGCGGAGGTAGTTCAGCAGATATCATTTTTGTTCAAGCCTTCGATCAATTGTGCATCTCCAGGAAGCATCTCCTGCCAGCGGCTCGTCCTTTGCAAGGCTTCGCAGGACTTCCGCTTGATGCACTTGGCCAAATAGGCCTGGAAGTTACCTTCGGAGAAGGTTTGTTGGCCCGAACTGAGGAAGTAATTTTCGATGTCGTAGATGCCCCGTATGCTTACAACGTCATCTTTGGAAGAGGCATGCTAAACCAGTTCGGAGCTGTGGCGCATCACAATTATTTGTGCATGAAGATGCCCACACAAGCAAGAGTCCTTACAATCTTCGGAGATCAAGCCATTGCTCGAAGGGCGGAATATGGTCATGGTCCCCCTCTTGATCCAAGACAAGTAAATAATGTACAAGATAACGAAGAAATTTTTTCAGCCTCCTCCCAAGCTTCGAAGAAGTCCTTTCCAAGACCAAGTCCTGAGGGAGAAATTGCAACGAAGGTCATTGTTAAAAATGGTAAAGAATATACCTTTCAATTTGGTAAAGATTTACCCCCAGAAGTTGCAACCTCTTTGGAAAAGGTGGTAGAAGAAAATTTGGATGTGTTCGCTTGGTCTGACGAAGATATCACCAGAGTCGATTGGGATATCATTGAGCATAGTTTACTTGTAAACCCGAAGGCCCGGCCTGTCCGGCAAGGAATCCGGAAAATGTCTGCAGAAAGAGCTGCTCTAGCAAAGGACGAAGTTGAGAAATTGTTGAAGGCTAGGATTATCAGAGAAGTGGCTCACACAGAATGGTTAGCCAACAAAGTTTTCGTCCGAAAGAAGTCTTCCGGGAAGTGGCGCATGTGCATTGATTTTACATCCTTGAATAAAGCATGCCCTCATGACCCCTACCCCATGCCCCGAATTGATCAGTTGGTTGACTCCACCGCAGGTTCAGAGTTATTAAGTTTCCTTGACGCGTATTCTGGTTATCATCAAATATGGTTGAAGCGCGAAGATGAAATCAAGACAAGCTTCGTAACTCCTTCGGGAGTCTTCTGTTATGTAAGAATGCCCTTCGGCTTAAGAAATGCCGGGGCTACTTTTTCGAGGTTAGTTGCTAAGGCTCTAGGTCATCAGTTAGGTCGCAATGTGGAGGCCTATATGGATGATATTGTAATAAAGAGTGCTTTAAAGCACCAACATAGCCTAGACTTAGCAGAAACATTCAATAGCCTTCGGGCATGTGGGATCCGTCTTAACCCCGAAAAATGTATATTCGGAGCTAAGGCTGGAAAGCTGTTAGGGTATTTAGTTTCAAGCAGGGGAATTGAAGCTAGCCCTACTCAAATAACTGCGCTACAAAAGATGGCTCCTCCGGAAAATTTAAAGCAAGTGCAAAAACTGACTGGGCGTCTGGCAGCACTTAGCAGGTTTTTATCAAGGTCTGCGGAGAGAAGCTTGCCTATATTTAAAGCATTGAAAGGGTCCGAAGATTTTGCATGGACATCGGAGTGTCAAAAAAGCTTCGAAGGTATTAAAGAGTATCTCAGTAATCTTGCTACACTCACGGTGCCTACTGCGGACGAAACCCTACTCCTTTACCTTGCAGCTACAGGTTCTGCTGTCAGCGCAGTCCTTGTCAGAGAAGTGGATTTCAATGGGAAGTTGGTCCAAAATCCTGTTTATTTTGTATCCGAAGCATTATCAGGAGCGAAGACAAGATACTCCGAACTTGAGAAGTTCTTTTATGCTCTGATAATGGCTTCGAGGAAGATAAGACATTATTTTTTGGCACACAATGTAATTGTACCAACTTCGTATCCTTTAGGAGATATGCTTCGAAGTAAGGATTCCACTGGAAGGATTGGGAAGTGGGCAGTTGAGCTAGCACCCTTCGGCATATCCTTCTTGGCAAGGACAGCAATCAAATCGCAAGTCCTAGCAGATTTTGTAGCAGAATGGACTCCACCTGCAAATTTGGTTCCGGAGAAGTCAAGTGACGGAGTTTGGATTGTTTACTCTGATGGGGCTTTCCAAGCATCCGGAGCAGGCATCGGAGCAGTGTTGATTTCACCTTCAGGGCAAAGAGCAATGTACTCCGCAAGACTCAACTTTAAGTCTACCAATAATATAGCGGAGTATGAAGGAATTTTATTGGGACTCCGAAAAGCACGTGCTCTAGGGGCTACAAGAATAATTATAAAGACAAATTCTCAGATAGTAGCAGGGCACGTAGATAAAAGTTTCCAAGTTCGGCATCCACAGCTTGCAAAGTACTTAGAAGAAATCCGTAAAATCGAAGCACACTTCAAGGGTATTTCTATTCGGAGTATACCAAGAGCAGAAAATGTGCAAGCGGACATCTTAGCAAAAGCTGCAGTCGGAGCTGTGGATGTGCCCGAAGAAGCTTTCTATGAAGAGCTCAATATACCTTCGGTGCCACAAGTTCCCTCTGCAGAGATTCTTTGCATTCCTAGTGCAGATTGGAAAAATTCAATCATGGAACTTTTACAGGGAGGAACAAATTTGCCCGAAGAGCCACAGCTGTCAAGATTAAAGCTTAGAGCCAGAAATTATCAAATAATCAACGGTATTTTATATAAGGCCGAAGTATGTTCCCCTCTACTCCGATGTATATCTCAAGCCGAAGGTCAAGAAATTCTTCGAGAAATTCATGAAGGCCTTTGTGGTAGCCATTTAGCCCCGAGAGCCTTGGCAGGAAAAACACTTCGCCAGGGGCTTTATTGGCCTACAATAACAGCTGATGCGGAGAGCTTAGTCCGCACTTGTCAAGGATGCCAGTGGATGGGTCGACGGAGTCATCGCCCACCAACAGCTCATCAAGTCATTGCTCCGGTATGGCCTATGGCCAGGTGGGGTATGGATTTAATAGGTCCCTTTCCAGTAGCCAAGGGAAATTTGAAGTTCGCAGTGGTAGCTATTGAATATTTTTCTAAGTGGGTGGAAGCAGAAACCTTAACAGCTATCACTTCGAACAATGTACAGAAATTCTTCTGAAAGAACATCATTTGCCGGTTCGGAGTGCCTAGATACCTCACAGTTGATAATGGAACACAGTTTGACGCAGAACCCTTCAGGAAGTTTTGCGAAGATCTAGGCATTCAGTTATGTTTTGCTGCAGTGAGGAATCCTCAGTCTAATGGAGCCGTAGAGCGAGCCAATGGAAATATTTTATCAGGGCTAAATCGAAGAATAGTAGGATTAGCAAAGGGACTGTGGACCGAAGAACTTCCAAAGATTTTGTGGTCCATTCGGACTACGCAAACAAGGTCCACAGGTTTTACTCCGTTCAGACTACTATTCGGAGATGAAGCTATGACTCCAACGGAGCTCAAAGGAGGATCATTTCACAGCACCGAACCGGACATTGAAGAAGAACGACAAGCTTCGCTAGATTTATCAGAAGAAACAAGACTTCGAGCTGTAGCAAATTTATCAAAGTATCATCAGCAAACGAAGGCTTGGTTTGACCCGAAGGTTTAGCTCAATGAACTAAGACCGGGTCATCTTGTTCTACGAAGCATTATAGCACCAGGGAAGTTAGGGAATAAATGGGAAGGTCCATACCTAATTGTCCATTCAGGACGCCCTGGCTCTTTTAAGTTGGCTAATTTAGAAGGTGAAGAGTTAGCACATACTTGGCATGCGGAGCACCTAAAGCGATACTTCGCATAAGGGCTCCTTGTAATTCGATTGTAATCATCTTCTAAATTAATAAAGCATATGATCCTGATAGTGCCTTCCCCTCATAGACTTCCAGCTTCCGAGTGGACGCACTGGAACCGCGGGGTCGACCGAGAGGGAAGTGTCGTGAAGCTGGGTTGTATTTTCGGACTTCGAACCATTGGTTCGAAGCTTCCGACGTGGGGGCTGACATAATCCGGAGCCCAAGCCACCGGCTTGTAGGCATCCGTAAAAGAGCCCAAAACCACATCATACGTAGTCCAAGCCATTGGCTGGTAGACTTCCGTAAAAAGAGCCGAAGGTGGCCAAAACCTGCGGAGTCCAAGCCATTGGCTGGTAGACTTCCGTAAAAAGAGCCGAAGGTGGCCAAAACCTGCGGAGTCCAAGCCATTGGCTGGTAGACTTCCGTAAAAAGAGCCGAAGGTGGCCAAAATCTGCGAAGTCCAAGCCATTGGCTGGTAGACTTCCGCAAAAGAGCCGAAGGTGGCCAAAATATACGGAGTCCAAGCCATTGGCTGGTAGACATCCGTAAAAAGAGTCCAAAGTGACCATTGCAAACTCCGAACCATTGGTTCGACAGAGATCGCAAAAATAAGCCGAAGGTGGCTAAAGCAAAACAGAATTTGAGCCATGAGCTTCGAATGTCTGTTAACATAGTCCAAAGTGACAAATTATCTAAGATACTAAAGTATCTTGAAAGTTATCTCAAGTGATTTCTTTCATAAAACAAAGGTATTAAATTGCCATTCTTCCGACTGCAAATAGTCGAAGACATTTTATAAGATTTTAAAAGATCTTTAAATTACAGAGGGGCTCCGAACCCCCAAAAAATTGTACTCCGAAGTTTTTTCTTTGCGCATAACCATCTTTGAATACATTTTGAAGTTGCTTATACCCAAAGAGGGGCTAGTAAATATGGAGACAATTTTAAATCGGTATTCATTATTCAAACGAATGTGTTTAAAGATTACATTATGAAAAATTGGTATCTATACCAAGAAGGAATCGAAGACCTCTTCGGTCTCTAGAGCTAGGGGTGGAACGACTAGTTCCAGCGCTGGGAGTTCTAATAACTTTGCGTTTAACTCTCTTGCTCCCCTTCGAAGCTCTAAAATCCTTCTGTTCTTGTTGAAGCTCGGCCCAAGTTCAAAGCCGTTCGGGGCTTCTTTCCCAGCTTCTAAGATCTTCAGATCTTTTATTTTGAACTTCATCTTCGTCTTCAGACCAAATAGTGTCTTCAGAAGACGAAGTGTTTACGTTAACATATTTTTCTTCCTCTTTAATATAAGACAATACATCTTTGATTACTTCGGGCGCAATTACGCCGGAGTCATCTCGAGGAATTAGAAATCGAGGACGCTTGTAAGTCTTTAGAAGTTCGAAGGTGTTCCATAATGAGCGAAGTTCGTCGTTAATTTCTAACACTTCGATATCTTCCGTATGAGACAAAGCCTAAAAATATGATAAACAAATTTTCATTGATAAAGGTTCATAAACACGAAGCTTTACATAGTCAAAAATCCTAAATTATTCCTAAACCTGCGGGTTCGGAGGAGGCTGACTGCTTGAGGCTTGGTTCCGAACTTGCTTCTAGCATTGACCTTCGTCGATCCAAGCCTTGATCGCAGTGCGACCTTCGACTCTCCATGAAGCCTGAAAGGCCTACCAGGCAGCAGTCACGCCTTCGGAAGGAGTCAGAAGCCGCTCGTCGTCGAAGGTAATAGGGCCCTCTGCGCTCGGAGTGATTGTTCGGCCCAAGTCCTCGTAGTAACGAAGTAGTCCGATGGCATACACTTGTCCGGAGAGTTCTCCGTAACGAATGCCCGCCGTCTTCATTTGCTTCGCTGCTCCTTGGATCCTTTTTAACCGGCGCAGCAGAGTGACGTTGTCATCTGAAGGAAGTGATCCAGTAGTACTGAAGTACTCCAGAACACCTAGCATCTGTTCTATGACCTCCGTAGCTACCTTCTCGAACTTAAGCTTTTCTTCAATTAATGCATCCTTGCTCGAAGTCGTTTCTTCTAGAACTCCGGAAAGCCTAGCATTCTCCGTAGTTAAAGTATTCTTCTGATTTAGGAGTTGGTTAGCTTCCTCTTGGAGCCTCACAAGCTCGGACCCCGCATTAGCATGCTCCAACCGCACCCTTTCGATTTCCGCCCGAAGCACGATCCTTTCTGCTTCGAGCTCCTTATTTGCAGCCTCCAAACCCTGTCTGGCCCTGTGTTCTGCTGAAATCATATTATCCATTTGAACCACTCTAGCTTCAGAGAAAGACAAGTTGCGCTGAAGAGCTTCGTTTTCTTCCCGAAGCTGAGCAATTTCATGTTCGCCTCATAAAGTTGCAGCGCGGGCCAAGACCGCTTGCTAAGAAAAGAAAAAACTGAAGTAAGAAATTATTCATGTATAATTTGTTATTGGTTCGAAGGTGTTCCGTACCTGGTAGGCTGCTCGTTCCATGGCAACGTTTAGCTCCGAACTCTTCGCCCTGATTAAAATAGCTACCAGCTTTGTCTCCCCGACTTCGCGACTGACTCGACCTAAAGGTTTGAGCAGAGTCCGAAGCCCGGTTCTTTGCTCCAAAAAAGGAGTTAAAAGAGGGAGCATTGCCGAAGCTTCTTGGTCATCCCTGCTTGGCGAAGCTCCGGAGCATTCTGCTGAGGTCTTTGGAGCTTCAGTAGATGGCCCCCCCTCAGTAGATTGACTCTCGTCTGTTGATTCAGACGAAGTTGATCCTTGAGCAGGGAGAGGTTCTATATGTCTTTTACCCCTTCCAGGCCCCTGTTGAGTGACTTCCGGGTGAGGCTCCGAAGTTGTCAAAGGCCCTTGAATTGGATCTTCGCGACGCACTTCTTCCACAGAAGAGGGCTCTGCAAAAGCAAAGGTATTATACATTGTATAATTTTGCAGAAAAGAATAAGAGAATTATGCGAAGTTTGCCTTCGACATTTTGGGGGCGAGCGAGCATCGGACTGCTCGGAGGATCGAAGGTAAGGTCTTCGTCTGAATCCAAAGTTAAAACTTCAACTGCCGGAGTATCTCCTTGAGCAGTCCTCCCTTCATCCAAAACTTAAGTTGTAGCAACTTCAACTTCACCTTCACCCACAGGGGCTTCGATTTGCTCTTCCTCTTGAGCATCCGGAGTTCTCACTTCTTCAATGTTAGCCTGAGACTCCAGCATACCTGCAGTATCTTCAATGTGAATATCTTTTTGAGCTGCATCTTCATCAATCAACCTCACTAATAGTTTACCTTCATCTTCTTTAGAACCGGAGGTTGAGGTTCTTGGGCTTAGAGATGCAGGTTTTCTGGGCTTCCGAGCCACCTTCTTCACCGGAGTCTTTGCGGAGCTCGAAGCCCCAGCTTCGGCTTTCCTTTTCTTGGGTCCTTTCTCCGAAGGCACCCAATCCATCAGAGGGGGCGGAGTGATCCCCAACATTCCCCATACTCTGTTAAATCTCTCCCAACTCCTGACTAATTTGACTCTCCATTCTTTTTCGGTCGGAGTTGGAGCGCCCAAAATCTTCTTCGAAGCCCTTATGATTTGTTCCGAAGTAACAGGGGCTGAAGAAGCTAAAAAAAGAAAAATAAATCAAGTTAAGTTTTCTTCGAATGAATATGCATAATACATATTGTCTTCGAAGTTACCTGCAGGGCTCGAAGTTGAAGTAATTTTTCGAAGACCGCCTTCCGAATCCTCTTCGAAGATGATAGGCCAGTTAGCCATCAGCGGAGAAATTTGCAGACCGAGGAATTCTTCGGCTAAGTCTCGCATGCTTAATCTTCGGCTAATCTTTTGAAGCAGGTTGAGGCGGGCTTCGAGCTGACCTTCGCTGGGCTGCACTAAGGCTTCCTTCCGGAATTGGATTTCTTTAAGGGGTCCGGCCAGAGGACTGCTTGCCCCAACTTCGGCATAGAACCATCTCAGAACCCAATCAATATACCATCTTGCATTGATGGCCTTAGCAGGAAACTAAAGGGCATACTCATCTCGAAGCCTAAAGTTGATACTACCGAAGGCTACTACTACTTTTTAACCTCCGGGGCCTACGAAGGTCTTTGGTTGGCATGTTGCTCTATGTAGTGCAGCGAAGATCTCTGCCCTCCCTTCACAACCTTCGGCTCTCAGCGCCCATTCAAAGATAGCCAAATGAGCTACTGCATTCGGAGAGAGCTGAGGAAGGGTAACGTGAAATAGATCAAGTACCTCCGCCAGGAAGTCTACTGCTAGAAGGCCCAAGCCGGCTTCGAAGAAGGCTTTGAAAACAACTACTTCTTCGGGTCTTGGCGACGGAATCATTTCTTTGCCTGGCTTCCGGATCATGACTCTGGTACTAATTTTCCCTTCTACTGCGATTGCCAATGACTCTCTCTTGCAGGTAGAAGGCCCCAATTGGAAAGATTGATCCAAGTATTTTGTTGATGGCGGGTAGAGACCTTGATCATCGACATTTTGGGGATTTCCCCCTTTTGCCGCCATGGATGTCGTTGCAGATGTCGGAGCTAATGTCGCCATTGCCGCCGCCGCTACTGCAGCTGCGGCCTGCTGCCTAGCCAAAGCTGAAGGCCCCGAACCTTTGGTCTTCACCATTGCAGTCACTGGGTTGCTTTGGGGAAAATGGAGGCTAGGGCTCAAGAACTCAAAGGGCTCAAAAGGTGTTTGATTGCGAGAAAGCGGTGAAAAGGTAACCGGGTAAGTTCTAGGCCTTCTATTTATAGCCTAGATTTTACTTTTTTACCGTTAGTCCATGTAGTTTCGCATTCCTGCCGTTACTTTTCTCCGAAATTAACGCATTCTACAGTTTCCGTTAGAAACAGAGAGCTAACGGCTATTTTCTCTAAGTCTAAAAGTCTTTCGAACTTCCTGAGTCGGTTCTAAGATAGTTCGAAAAGCAATTATCCTAAGACTGATTCGGAGTTTATATCTTCATACATTTCGGAGATGAATTAAAATCCAATAACCCCTATGTTTGGTTATCTTTTCCTTCCGTATACTGCTCTCCTAACATTACAGGTTACTAGTTGAGTGTCCGTGCGTTGCAACGGGAAAAAATAAAATATTAAAAGGATATCAGACAAATGATATAATGATATAAATAACTTAAAACATTTTAAAATAATATTTATCATAATTTAGTTACAACTTCATTGTATAAATGCATATAAAATTATTATAATAGATATATGGGTGCATTTATTATATTTAATACTTACCAAGGTGTTATAAATAATTTTAAATAGCTAGTAGGTGAGATAGAAAAATTTGAAGCAAAGACAAGTGAACATGGCAAAATGGTAGGATGCACCATCACCACAAATTTATTCTTTTAAGAAAAAAATATAGGATCATGGTCCGGTAGCATTGTAACTAAATAATGTTTTTTAATTCTAAAAAATCAAATAAAGTCTAAAAACACGAGATTTGTCATGGCGATATGATATGATACATATATATTGTTATAAAAATTTAAAACATTTCGAGAAAGTTAAAATGTACGATGTTAAAAAATTGTCAGAATTTTCCAGGACAAATTGGAATTTAAAGAAGGAATGAGTTGAGTTTAAAATCAAATTAACAGTAAATTCTTCATTTGAACTTGAAAGTTTTTACGATCAAAATTCAACATAGCTTATTTTATATAAAAATTTGGTATTTTTAATTTATTAAGCGTGTTTCTATAAATTCTAGGATTTATATTGAAATATATCAAATTTGAACTACAAGTGCATGGAATAATGAATCAAAATCTGTATAAAAATATATTCATATTTTTAGTCTATTTGTAGGACATACAAAGATTTTTTTGAAAATCTAGGTCGCAACACTTGATTGGCAACACGGAACTTAATAATTTTTTTAATTCTAAAACAAAAAATGAAGTCTAAAAAATTCGACCGGTTTTTATCCCATGAAAAATTTAGCATTTTTCTAAGTGAGTTAGCTATTTTTAGTTAATTAATTGTATTTTTAGAGTTAAATTGAAAAAAAATCCAATAGTACATATTTGTATCCTATTTTAAAAATTAAGAAGTTTTTGAATTTCTAAAATAGTTGTATCTGATTTTAAAAAATTATATGTTTTTGAAATTCTAAAACACTTTTACTGATTATACAAAAGATCATATTTTTTAAATCCTACAGAAAATTTAAAAGTTTTTAATTCTAAATATTTGAAAAGATTCCAATTTTAAAAAACTTTTCATTTCTTAAGTTTCTTCTACCTTTCCTCTCTCTTCTCTCTTTCCTTTCTCTTCTTTCCCTTCTCTCCTGAAAGCAGCAGCGTTGTAGCAGCATCGTCTATGTCTGGGGGCTAGCCGATGCGACTGTAGTGCGCCGAACAGGGCGGCGCACGGTGCTGCAACGGGCATGAGGCGGAGAGCCGGCGAGGCTGTGGCAGTGCGCCGGGAGAAGGCTCGACGGGACTGCGATGGGCTGCGGGCGCCGACAGGCTGCGGCAAGGCGTTGGCCGAGAATGGCGACCAGGGTGGCGTGTCGGCGGGGTCGGGTGTTCGGCGGGGGCGACGGCCGGCAGAGGCAGCTCACCGGCTAGGGCAGCGGCAAATGGAATTTTGCCGGAGAGAGAAACATATTGCGGGTTGGTGGTTGCCCGAGCATTGAGCATGACCCACCTGTCAATGAAAGATCATAGTGGTGGCAGACTCACCACCACTACCGTCTTTTAAAGTAGTATAGAAACGGAGAAGCGTATTCGAGGGGCTACTGTTGGGGGAAAATATCTCATCTTTGGGGTTATTGTCGAAACGGCATAAAGGCAAACAGCGGATTCGAAGGTTCCCAGACGTTCATCTTCGAAGATACCCGGAGTCAAGCTCGAAGTACGAAGATAGGCATTGGTTCGGAGTACATCTTTGAACTAAGGCTTTTCAAGATCTTTTCTGCCAGCTAAGATGGAAGACTTATCTTCTTTCTCATTAGATTAGTCTTTTACCATTTTAGCCCTATTAAGGGAACCGAATAGTTTCCACTATGTCGGTTGTAATAGAGGGGTAAATAGGTCTTTTCCTTAATATTTGGGCCTATAAATACCCCCCATTTTACCATGTAATAGGGACCAAATACAAGTTATTCAATACACACATTCGAACTATTCTAAGTTGTTATCCTTTCGGAGGCTTAGAACAGTTCTCTTCGCAAACACTTCGTTTGTTAGTTTCTTTTCTACAGAAACCTGTTAGCATAATCTTTTACGCCAACAGCCGGAAATATGTTCTTTTAAAGTCCTTAGACTCTTCTATGGATCCTAACAAGTCGGAGCTTGGAATCCGTAGGCTGGCCACCTATGGCTCTTTTACAGATGCTACGAACCTAGAGGCCAGAAATATGTTCTTTTAAAGTCCTTAGACTCTTCTACGGATCCTAACAAGCCGGAGCTTGGAATCCATAGGCTGCCAACGGAATCCTTGAACCAATGGTTTGAAGGCCGTTGTCCGGGTTCTTTGAAAGATGCTTGACTCCACAAGCATCTCCGTTCTCCTGATGCGTCCACTAGTAGTAAGGGATATTTGAAGAGTAAACAAAATTTTAATCTCCATCTTTATTTAGAAAGGTACTTTTACAATTGATTACAAGGAGCCCCTAAGCGTAATAACGTTTAAGGTGCTCTGCATGCCATGCATGCTTCAACTATTCCCCTTCTAAATTGGCTAATTTAAATGAGCTGGGGCACCTTGAGCGTAGGATAATATATGGTCCTTCTCATTTATTTCCTAGCTTCCCCGGAGCTATTACACTTCGCAATACCAAATGACCTGGTTTAAGCTCGTTTAGTTTTATCTTTGGGTCATACCATGTCTTTGTTTGGTCTTGGTACTTTGTCAGATTAGCGACATCTCAAAGCCTTGTTTCTTCTGACAAGTCCAGTGAAGTGCTTTTCTCATCTTCATTTCCAGGTTATACTACGCGAAGGGATCCACCCTTGAGCTCCGTAGGAGTCATGGCCTCATCTCCGAATAGCAGCCTGAATGGGGTGAAGCTTGTGGACCTAGCTTGAGTGGTCCGAATGGACCATAGAATCTTAGGAAGTTCTTCGGTCCACAGCCCTTTGGCCAGACCGACAATCCTTCGATTTAGAACGGAGAGAATATTTCCATTGGCTCGCTCGACGGCTCCGTTGGATTGTGGATGGCAAACTGCTGCGAAGCATAACTTGATGCCTAGTTCTTCACAACATTATTTAAAGGGTTCGGCTTCGAACTGGGTTCCATTATCTATAGTTAGCTCCTTTGGCACTCCAAACCTGCATATGATATTTTGCCAGAAGAATTTTTGCACATTCCTTGAAGTGATAGCAGTTAGAGGTTCAGCTTCGACCCATTTAGAAAAATACTCAATTGCTACCACTGCAAACTTTAAGCTGCCTTTTGCCATTGGAAAAGGGCCAATGAGATCCATTCCCCATCGTGCCATTGGCCATACCGGGGCAATAACTTGAAGTGGTGTTGGTGGACGATGGCTCCGTCTACCCATCCACTAGCATCCTTGACAGGTTCGAACTAACTCTTCCGCATCTCTTACAATTGTTGGCCAATAGAGCCCCTGCCAAAGTGTCTTTCCTGCTAGAGCGCGGGGGGGGGGGGGGGGCTGGTGGCTTCCACATAAACCTTCGTGAATTTCCCAAGGTATATCTTGGCCTTCGGGTTGCGAGATGCACCGGAGTAAGGGAGAACACACTCCGGCTTTGTATAATATCCCACTTACAAGATCATAATTTTGAGCCTTTTCTTGCAACCTTCGGAAATTTGGACCTTCTGAAAAGACTGCACTGTTTTGCAAGACATCTATTATCGGAGTCCGTCAATCTGCAGCCGGGATGCAAAGGACTTCTGCGGAAGGTAATTGATTTACCGTAGGCTTGATAAGTTCTTCATACCTTCGCTAGAATGTCTGCAAGTTGATTATCTGCTCGAGAGATACTCCGAACAGAAAATACTTTAAACATTGCTTCTATCTTACGGATTTCTTCTAAATATTTTGCAAGATGCAAGTTCCTGGCTTGAAAGCTTTTGTCAACATGCCCTGCGATGACGTGGGAATCTGTTTTAATTATAATCCTTGCTGCTCCAAGTGCCTTTGCCTTTCGGAGGCCTAGCAGGATTCCTTCGTACTCTGCGATATTATTGGTGGTCTTAAAGTTGAGCCTCGCAGAATACATGGCCTTCTGCCCTGATGGCGATATTATCACAGCTCCAACTACGGCACTCGATGCCTGATAATCTCCGTCAGAAAAAATTGTTCACAGACCTTCGGAGGTTTCTTCCGGAGCCCAGACTGCATATGGAGTCCACTCTGCCACGAAGTCAGCTATGATCTGAGATTTGATAGTTGTTCTCGCCGTGAAGGAAATACCAAAGGGGGCTAGCTCGATAGCCCATTTTCCGATCCTACCCGTGGAATCTTTGCTCTGAAGCATATAACGAAGGGGATACGAGGTAGGAACAATTAGGTTATGTGCTATAAAGTAATGCCTTAGCTTCCGCGAGGCCATTACTAGAGCATAAGCAAATTTTTTGAGCTCAGAGTATCTTGTCTTTGCTCCGGACAAAGCTTCTGAGACGAACTAAACTGGGTTTTTCACCAGCTTTCCTTTAAGCTCAACTTCTCTGACCAATACTGCACTTACTATGGAGCCTGTTGCTGCAAGATAAAGAAGGAGAGTTTCTTCTGGGAGGGGCACAATAAGTGTTGACAGGCTTCCGAGGTATTCTTTAATATCATCAAAGCTCTTCTGGCACTCCGGCGTCCAGTTGAAAATTTCGGACCCTTTTAGAGCTTTAAAAATTGGAAGGCTTCGCTCGGCTGATCTGGCCAGGAATCTGCTGAGAGCTGCGAGCCGTCCTGTTAGCTTCTGGACCTGCTTTAAATTTTCTGGTGGAGCCATTCTTTGTTATGCACTTATCTGCGTCGGGCTATCTTTGATTCCCCTACTCGAAACTAAATACCCTAGCAGTTTTCCTGCTTGCGCCCCGAATATACATTTTTCAGGGTTGAGGCGAACTCCACATGCTCGGAGGCTCTCAAATGTTTTAGCTAAGTCTAGGCTATGATGGTGCTTTACAACACTCTTTATTACTATATCATCCATATAGGCTTCAACATTTCGATCTATTTGATGACCTAGAGCCTTAGCTATCAAACGTGAGAAGGTGGCTCCGGCATTCCGCCAGCCAAAAGGCATTCTTACATAACAAAATACTCCGGATGGGGTTATGAAAGTCATCTTGGCTTCGTCTTCATGCTTTAGCCAGACTTGGTGATAACCGGAGTTAGCATCCAAAAAGCTTAGTAATTCAGAGCCATCCGTAGAATCTACCAGCTGGTCTATTCAGGGCATAGGGTAGGGGTCTCGTGAGCATGCTTTATTTAATGATGTGAAATCAATGCACATGTGCCACTTGTCGGAGCCCTTTTTCCTGACAAAAACAGGGTTAGCTAGCCACTCTGTGTGGGCTACTTTCCTAATGATGCCAGCCCTTAACAATTTTTCCACTTCTACCTTGGCGAGGTCTGCTCTCTCTGCTGATAACTTACGGAGCCCATGGCGCACTAGCCTAGCTTTCGGGTTGACAAGCAAACTATGCTCGATGATACTCCGGTCAACCCCGGTGATGTCTTCGTTGGCCCAGGCAAAGATGTCCAAATTTTGCTTGACTACTTCTTCCAATGAAGTGGCTATCTCCAAAGGTAGCCCCTTGCCGAACTGTATTGGGTACTCCTTGCCATCCTTCAGAATTATCTTCGTGACGACATCACCTTCCGGGCTTGGCTTTAGGGAATGGCCCTTTGAGGAGTTTGAAGACTCCGAAGCCTCCTCTCTGTGCTCCGACACATTGTGCACTTGCCGAGGGTCCAATGGTTGACCATGGCCATACTCCGTTCTTCGGGATATAGCTTGGTCTCCTGAGATAGTGAGAACTCCACCTTGTGTGGGCATCTTGAGACATAAGTAGTTGTGATGTGCTATAGCCCCGAACTGTTTCAATATCCCCCGTCCAAAAATCACATTATAGGCATATTGGGCATCGATGACATCGAAGATCACTTCTTCCACCCTGGCCAAGGGCCCCTCTCAGAAGGCAACCTCGAGGCCTATATGGCTGAGGGCATCGAGAGGCGGACCTGCGAAGCCTTGGAGTGGGTGGGCCACCAGAAGTAAATGCCTCCAAGGAATGCACATCTGGTCGAAGGCCTGGACAAAAAGTATATATGTAGAGCTCCCGCCGTCTACTAGGATCCTTCGAACTTCGACTCAAGCTATATCAGCTGAAATGACTAGGGGGTCGGCATGATGGAATTTCAACCCCGTAGCATCATTGGCAGTAAAGGAAATAGGTACATGAGACCACTCGGGCATTCTTGCCACAGAATTTGAGGTCCCTATGTGCCCAACTTCGCGGACATATTCTCGCCGCTGCCTTTTTGACATGCTTCTGAGGGTCCCCCCTCCAGAGATGGGCAGGACCACCCTCTTGTCGTATCTAGGGGATCTTCCTGCTTCGGTGGTGGCATAATATTGGCCACCGGGAGCTGCATGGGTGCTTCGGGGATGCTGGCTCGGGCCACGGTTTGCACGGGGTCTGAACGTGCCGCTGGAGGGGCTCGATCCAAAGTACCTCGCCCTGTACTTTGTCCTAAGTATTCACCCCGAAGGGTTAATACATACTTACAATCCTTCATGTCATGGCTTCTATTCTCGCCATGTACACAACAGAAGAAGCTATGGCGCCTGCCAGCTATTCTTTCTTGGGGCTTCGAAGCTCCAACCTTGAAGCCTTGCGCCTGCTGGAAGTTGGCAGGTACCTTCGGGGCAGAGGGCGCAATGTTCAACACCTCTGAGCGGAAGTGCTTCTTTCCCCGCTTATGATCATTGAAACGACTGTCATGGGGGGCTTGCGGAGAGGTTGGGACTTCGGGCTCTGTCTTCACTTCTTGAAGGGTTGGTGCAGGTGCTGCAGTTCTTCGGAGGCAGCCTTCCTCTGCCTTGGCATACTATTCAAAGTATGCCATCATCTATGCCACAGATGACACCGGTTTCCGATGAAGCTTGCTGAGGAGATCAGGGTTCAACACCCCTTCGCGTGCGGCATCGACTACCAAAGAGGTAGACAAGCCTTTGATCTTAGACTTGGTGTGGGAGAAGCATGTGAAATATTCCCACAGCGTCTCCGCCACTTGCTGCTTCACCTGAAATAGACTCCCAGTCGACATTAGAGCCACAAATGTACCTTGGAAGTTGCTTACAAACTTCCTCTTCAGCTGCTCCCAAGACTTTATCGAGCCTAGCTTTAGAGACCAGAACCATCGAAGATCTATGTCTTCGAGAGCGAGGGGGAAGCACTTTGCCATAGTGTTACGCACCCCTCCACTGGCTTCTATCGCCAAAGCATACGAACGAGTGAATTCTCCGGGGTCAGACCCGCCGGAATACTTGTGCAGCTTCGAGGCTTTAAACCTGGGATAGAAGGGAACTTTCTGCAGGTCCGGATGCAACGGAGACTCATCATCGAAGGATGCATTCTCGGCCTCCTTCAGGACTTGGACAGCTTCGGGAACTGGTGTAGTCGGTTCGGAGCACCGTGGGAGTGGCTCGGGGGCCTCTGGGTGCTCGACGTCCAGCGGCCCCTTCGGGGGTTACCGGGATAACTGAAAGTCCTGCTCCATTGGTCTGAGGGGACCTTCGAGGAGGATCTGAGGCTAGGCTCCACTTTGGAGGCATAGCTAACGAAGATGAGGTCCGAAGACCATGAACTTCGATTGGTTTGGGAAGGCGAGGAAAGGCCTTCGAGCTACACTAGGAAGCCCATTACCGAATGGTGCGCGGAATCTTGAGACTCCGAAGCTCCCTCCGCAAGTGCTCTCCGAAGCACAATAGTAGAGAACTAGCTTTTAGAACTAGGGTCCCCATGGGCGGCACCAACTGTTGGCGTAAAAGATTACGCTAACAGGTTCTCGAAGATTAAGAACTAACAAATAGAAAGTTTGTGTTGAGAACTATTTCGAGCCTCCGAATAGGATAATAGCTCAAAGTAGTCCGAAATTATGTATTGAATAGCTGAGTAGTCGATGCCTATTACAGGGCAGGAAGGAGGGTATTTATAGGCAAAAGTTTAAGGAAAAGACCTATGTACCCCTCAATTACAACCGACATAGTGGAAACTATTCGGTACCCCGAATAGGGCTAAAATAGTAAAATCTATCTGGAGAAGGTAGATAAGGCAGACGTCTTATCAGTCTGGCTGTTTTCCACTTTATCACCTTCAGAGATGAGCGCAAGCTTTGATGCTGATAAGTTATCTTTGACTTCCAATCTCTAAAGCCCCGAGGATGAAGTATTTTCCCCCAACAATATCGAAAACAATCCTCAATCATAGTCGGCCAGAAGAAACCTACTCTTTTGAGCATCCAACTCATTTTCTGGGCCGACTGATGAGTGCCACAAAGCCCTTCATGGACTTGTCCCGTAGCTATCTGGGATCGTTCGTCATCTAAACACTTAAAAAGTACTCCATCAATAGTTCGTCGATATAGTATATCATCTAGCAACACAAATTTAAATTCTTGTCGCTGAACTTTCCGATCAACCCTTTGACTAGGGTCTTAAATATTGGACGATTGGAATTCTCCAGTATTAAAGCTATGTCATAGACAACCGAATTAAAGCGATGAGGAGACTGTTTATAAGGCCTAAATCTAGATTTGATAGGCAGCCAATGCTCCATGAGCTCGTGGCTTAACCTAGGCATCTCGCTATACTCCAATGCGAAACAATCGACATACGACCGAAGCAATTTTATTACTTTGGCCTTTTCATCAAGCTGTAAATGTTGATTTACAAAAGTCGGCCTTGGGATGCTACCATCGCCTATGTCAACTTCTTCTAAAGGATCAGACGATGCAAAACCTTGTCCTAATTTCTCTACCTCGTTAAAGTCTTCGATGGCCTCGTCAATACCATCTTTGGCAGAACGATATTGCTCTACGCGAGACTTCAGCTAATCTAGATTACTTTTGCTAGACATGACTACTAATTTAGAAATAGCCATGCTACACTAGCCGGCTTTACAGAAAGTCGTACGAAACGTCCTCCGGACACGCTAACAAAGTCGTAATCTGAAAGACGCCTTCCCAATAGACATTCTACTTTGTTGTGGATGGTGTCAATGGACACATCGACCAATGCTACATAGGTCAAAGTATCTGTGGGTATGACTTCTACCTCATCGCCATCCCACTGAATTAGGCATTGGTGTAGAGTAGAAGGAATGCAGCAGTTGATGTGAATCCAATCACGTCCGAGCAGCACACTGTAGTTACCTTGCACATCAACGACGAAGAATGATGTTGGCAATGTCTTGTTGCCTACTGTTAACTTCCCGGAGAGCACGTCTTTGGCCTCGGAGCTCTCAACATTGAATTCGTTGAGCATCAAGTTAGTTTTCTTCAAGTCCTCCTCATCCCTCCCAAGTTTCTTCAATAGTGAGTAAGGCATTAGGTTAACAGTGGCACCACCATCAACAAGCATCCTAGAGATCGTCTTCCCATCAATGTGACCCCTAACGTAGAGAGGCTTTAGATGGCGAGTTGAATCCTCGGGTTTTTCAAAAATAACATTGCGTGGGCCGAGGTTCAACTGAGCGACCTCGGCCTTGTCCTGTGGTAGGGCGAACTCGGCGAGCAGCATGGCGATGTTGATGTCCATTGCCCGAGGTGCGGGTTCCTCAGAGACGGGCAAGTAGTCATCGTCGAGCATGTCGTCGTCGCTCGGACTAGGAGCCAGGCTGGTTATCTCAACTGACTTGACCCTCCATACCTATCTCATCATTGGCTGAGGACGGATTTCCTCAAAGATGGCGTCTCGCTCATTCTCGGCTTTCTTTTCGCGCATCTCATATGCCCGTAGGCATTTTAGACGCCTTTTATATGATTTGGACAAACCTGGAGGTGCCAAAGATTGTTGTGGCTTGGTACCAGGCGCCAGTTCCCTATCCCTATTGTTTTTGGCCGAAGGGGTACCACCTGAATCAACCTCACATGTTTCGTAGTCGGAGGGGCCTTCGCTGCAGACCTTGCCAATCGGACCGGCCTTTTTTGGCCAATCGAACTAGGCTCCGGCGCTGGCTTCGGCTGGAGTAGGGGACTTACCTCTGTCAGGCTTCAGTGAAGGGGCCTTTGGGATTGGGACTTCCTGAGACCCTATCTTGATTGTGATAGCGTTGGACTCCCTGTCCTTCAACTCTTCGCATTCATCTCCCTTGGCTTCATCCCGTGCGAGTCGATTCAGAGGTACTGCAGACAACTTGTGGACGATGCATTCCTCTGTTGCGTCTATTTGTCCCTACTAGTTATAATACTCCGAAGGAAAACAAGGAATAGTGTTATGTTGCAGAGAGTGCTATGATTGTGATATATACGGAGCCCACGGGGTCCCCGCCTAATTGTATGGTGGAGGCACTGGTGTCTTCAGCGGTTCACCCACTATGAGCCGAACCCATTACCCGGAGGGGGGGTTCGACCAGGTCAACGGTATTTCGGACCATATCAGCGAGGGGTCCTGCCAGGCCAGAGGTATGTTCAGCCATTGCGGGCTGAAGCCTCCCACCGGAGGGCTCGTCCAGTGTGGAGCTGGTTTCGACCATTGGGGTCCAAAGCCAACGTAGGGGGTGTTAGGCCACTATGGCCCGAAGTCCTCATCTAGAGGATTCGACCACTGTGTTCTGAAGCCACCATGCAGAGGGTTCGGCCACTATGGTCCAAAGTCACCCTCTGACCACTTTGGTCCCTTTGGCTAACTTAGCCTTTTGGCATGGGGGTCTGTTTCCTTAGCTTTTCTTTGCTGTTTGTTTAATAGCATCTGATATGTTACCTTTGGCTTCTTGCGAACCTTAGCCAAAGTAGATGTGCTAACATTTCTCTTCCATACTCCTACTTCAGGGTTCATAGGTATGAGTGTGCGTGTACGCGGTTCTCCAATAACGACCGCTTTCCCCTTAGTTGACTCAGCCTGCTCTGGCTGAATCAGTACTTGTTGGCGTAAAAGATTACGCTAACAGGTTTCTGAAGATTAGAAACTAACAAATGAAGTGTTTGCGAAGTAAACTATTCCAAGCCTCCGAAAGGATAATAGCTTAAAATAGTTCAAAAGTGTGTATTGAATAACTTGTATTCCATCCTCATTACAGGGTAAAACGGGGGGTATTTATAGGCCCAAATATTAACGAAAAGACCTTTTTACCCCTCTATTACAACCGACATAGTGGAAACTATTCGGTACCCTTAATAGGGCTAAAATGGTAAAAGACTAATCTAATAAGAAAGAAGATAAGTCTTCCATCTTAGCTGGCAAAGAAGCTCTCGGAAGAGTCTATGTTCGAAGATATACTCCGAACTAGAGCCCGTCTTCATACTTCGAACTTGATTCAGTGCATCCCCGAAGATACATGCTGGAAACCTTTAATTCAATCGTCTGCCTTTGTCCTGTTACTACAATAACCCTGAGGATGGAATATTTTCCCCCCAACGGTAGCCCCTCGAATACGCTTCTCCGCTAAATCTGTAATGTTAGGAGAGCAGTATACGCAAGACAAATAATCATGCGTAGGGGTTAGCAGATTTAATTTACCTCCGAAATGCGTGGAGATGTAAAACTTTGAATCAACTACTAAGAAAGTTACATTCGAACTATCTTAGAAGTAACTTGAGAAGCTCGAAAGCCTTTTTAGACTTGGAAGAAATAGCCGTTGGCTTTTTCCTTCTAATGGAAGTTACGCGATGCGTTAACTCCGCAATAAAGTAACGGTTAAGAATGCGAAACGGCAGATGCAAACGGTAAAAAATCGTGGTCTGGGCTATAAATAGAGGACCCAGACCCTTCTCGAGTACCTTTCCACCGCTTTCGTGCAACAAACCATCAGACAAGCCCTAGACTCCATTTTTCCTCTGAAGCAACCCGTGCGATCCCACGGCGAAAACCAGTTTCAAGGGTCCTGGAGCGGCCTCAACCTTGGCTCGGCAGCAGGCTGTGGCAGCAGCGGTGGCTGCGACATCGGCGATGGCAACTCCGACACCAGCAATGGCAGCAATGGCGGCGACGGGGAGAAATCCCCAAAATGTTGGCCCTCATGACCTCTTCCCGGCGTCGACAAAGTACTCGGATCAGTCCTATCAATTGGGGCCCTCAACCTGCAAGAGGAAATCACTCGCGGCCACAATAGAAGGCAAAATCAGTTCTGGGATCATGATTCGCAAGCCTGGGAAAGAAGTCATTCCGTCGCCAAGGCCCGGAGAAGTGGTTGTCTTCGAAGCCTTCTTCGAAGCTGGCTTAGGGCTTCCGGCAGTTGACTTCTTGGCCGAGGTATTGGATTTATTCCACATTACTCTCCCCCATCTTTCTCCGAATGCAGTAGCACGTCTTGACATCTTCGAATGGGCGTTGTGAGCCGAAGGTTGCGAAGGAAGGGCTGAGATCTTCGCAGCACTGCACAGAGCTTCGTGCTAACCAAAGACCTTCGTAGGCCCCGGAGGTGAAAAGATGGTGGTGGCCTTCGGAAGCATCAACTTCAGACTTCGAGACGAATATGCTCTTCAGTTTCCCGCCAAGGCCATCAATGCCAGATGGTACACAGACTGGATCTTGAAATGGTTTTATGCCGAAGTTGGAGCGAGCAGCCATCTAGCTGGACCCTTGCAAGATATCAACTTCCGAAAGGAAGCTCTTGTGCACCCGGATCCGGGCTAGCTCGAAGCTTGCCTCAGCCTGCTCCAAAAAATTAGTCGCCGCCTGAGCATGCGGGACTTAGCAGAAGAATTCCTCGGGCTTCAGATCCCTCCTCTGATGGCCAACTGGCCGATCACCTTCGAGGAAGATTCGGAGGGCGGTCTCTGCAAAATTTCTTCGAACTCGAGCCCTGCAGGCAACTTCGAAAACAACATATGTCATGTATATTCATTCGAAGAAATAACCAACTTAACTCATTTTTCAGCCTCTTCAGCCCCTATAACTTCGGAGCAGATTGTACGAGCTTCGGAGAAGATTCTGGGCGTCCCGACTCCAACCGAGAAAGAATGGAGGGTTAAATTGGTTGGTACTTGGGAACGGTCCAACCGAGTATGGGGGCTACTCGAAGTTGCTCCGCCCCCTCTTGTGGATTGGGTGCCTTCGGAGAAAGGGCCTAAAAAGAGAAAAGCCGAAGTTGGAGCCTCGAGCTCTGCCAAGACTCCACTGAAGAAGGTAGCTCGAAAGCCAAGAGTTGTTGCGCCTTCAAGCCCAAGAGCTTCGGTCTCCGATTCCTTGGAGGATGAAGGCAGGATGCTTGTTGACCTGATCGACGAAGATGCAGCCCAAACAGAAGCAAATATCGATGATGCTGCGAGCGTGCTGGAGTCTCGAGACAACCTTGAGCAAGTGAGGACTCCGGCTGCTCAAGAAAATTTACCGCAAGACGGAGCCCCTGTGAACGAAGGCGGAGTTGAAGCTGTTGTAGAATCAACTTCGATTTCGGGTGAAGTAACAACAACCGCTCCCGAAGATGCTCCAACAGTCGAAGATTTGACTGTTGACTCCGATGAGGACTTTGGAGTAGCCTTCGACCCGCCAAGCAGTCCAATGCTCACCAGTCGCCAAGACGTCATAGGTAAACTTTGCATAATTCTCTTATTCTTTTTTCCTGCGAAATTATACAATGTGTAATACCTTTGTTTCAATAGGATCTACTCCTGTCGAAGAGGTCCGTCCCGAAGATATAATTCCTGGGCCTTCGACAACTTCAGAGCCGATTCCAGGAGTTGCCCAAATGGGACCTGGAAAAGGCAAAGGCAAGATGGACCACCTCCCTGCTCTGAGCTCAGGATCAACTCCGTCTGAATCGACAGACGGAAGACAATCTACAGAGGGGGGTCAGTCTACCGGAGTTCCAAAGGATACGGCTCAGCACTCCGGACCTTTGCCGAACGAAGACGACCAGAGGGCCTTGTCTATGGTCCCTCTTCTAGCTCCTTTCTTGGAGCGAAGAACTGGGCTTCGGACTTTGCTCGAGCCTTTGGATCGAGCTAGCCGCGAAGTCGGGGAGACAGACTTGGTAGCTATCTTGAGCGAGGCGAAGAGTTCGGAGCTCAATGCTGCTATGGAGCGTGCAGCATACCAGGTACGAAGTATCTGCAAAACAGAGTTAAACTTATGTACAAATAATTTCTCACCTTGGTTTTTCTCTTCGCAGCAAACAGTCTTGTCCCGAGCAACGAACATTTCAAATGAACATGGAAGCCTTCGCCTTCGAGAGGAAAATACAACTCTTTAGAGAAATCTTACTATCTCCGAAGGTCGGGTTTCCCACTTAGACAACATGGTTTCAGTGGAGCGCAGGGCCAGACAAAGCTTGGAAACTGCGAACAAGGAGCTCGAAGCAGAACAAATTGTGCTTCGGGCAGAAATAGAAAAGATGCGGGCAGAACATGCCATGGCAGGAGCTGAGCTTGTCAGACTCCGAGAAGAAAAAGCCAAAGCTGCCGAGGAAGCTAGCCACCTACTTAATCAGAAAAATTCTCTAGCTACGGAGGCATCTAGGCTCTCTGGAGTGGTAGGAGAATTAACTTCGGCGAAGGATGTCTTAATCGAAGACAAACTGAAGTCGGAGAAGGTAGCTGCGGAGGTCATGAACCAACTGCTAGGCGTTCTAGAGTACTTTGGTACTACTGGGACGCTCCCTTCAGATGACAACATCCCCCTACTGTGACAACTGAAGAGGATCCAAGGAGCAGCGAAGCAAATGAAGACAGCAGGCATTCGGTATGGAGAAATCTCCGGACAAGTGGCTGCTATCGGCATACTTCGTTACTACGAAGATCTGGGCATATCGATAACTCCGAATGCAGGGGCGGCTCCCATTACCTTTGACGACAATCAGCTTCTTACTCCTTCCGAAGGTGTGTCCGCTGCTTGGCAAGCCTTCCAAACTTCATGGAGAGTCGAAGGTCGCTCTGCGATCAAGGCTTGGATTGATGAAGGGCAACGCCAGAAGCAAGCTCGGTCACAAGCTTCGAGCAGCCAGCCTCCGCCAAACCCGCAGGTTTAGATTTATCTTACGATCTTCGACTATGTAAAGCATCATGCTTTTGTACATTTATGAATGAAAATTTGCTTATCATGTTTTTAGGCTTTGCCTCATATGGAAGATGTGGAAGTGTTAGACGTTAACGAAGAACTCCGCCTACTATGGGCTACCTTCGATATTTTAAAACTTCACAAGCGCCCTCGATTTTTAGTTCCTCGGGATAGCTTCGGTGCAATTACGCCCGAAGTAAGTAAAGACATACTGTCTTGTATTAAAGAGGAAGAAAAAGAAGTTAACTTGGAAACTTCATCTTCCGAAGACATTGTATGGTCCGAAGACAAAGATGAAGCTCAAGGTAAAAAGCCTGAAGAACTTGGAAGCTGGGAAAGGAGCCCCGAACGACTTCGAACTTGGTCCGAGCTTCAACAAGAAAAGAAAGACTTTGGAGCTTCGAAGGGAGGTAGGAGAGTTAAACGCAAAGTTGTTAGAACTCCCTGCTCTGGAACTAGTCGTTCCAACCTTAGCTCTAGAGATCGAAGGGGTCTTCGATTCCTTCTTGGTATAGATACCGATTTTTCATGATGTAATCATATCTGTTCGAATAATAAATATCGATTTAAAATTGTCTCCCTATTTACCAGCCCCTCTTTGGGCGTGAGAAACTTCGAACTATATTCAAAGATGGTTAGGTGCAAAGAAAAACTTAGGAGTACAATTTTTGGGGTTCAGAGCCCCTCAGCAATTTCAAGATTGATTAAAATCTTATAAAATGTCTTCGACTATTTGTAGTCTGAAGATTGGTAACTTAGTACCTTGTGTTTTGAAAGAAATCACTTTGGACAACTTTCCGGACACTTTAGTGTCCTGAATGATTTGTCACTTTGGACTTTTTTAACAGACATTCGAAGCTCATGGGCTCAAACTCTGTTTTGCTTTGGCCTCCTTCGGCTCTTTTTGTGAATTCTGTCAAACCAGTGGTTTGGAGTTCGTAGTGGTCTCCTTGGACTCTTTTTACGGATGCCTACAAGCCGGTGGCTTGGACTCCGCATCATTTGGTCTCCTTGGACTCTTTTTACGGATGTCTACCAGCCGGTGGCTTGGACTCCGCATCCTGTGGTCTCGGGCTCTTTTACGGATGCCTACAAGCCGGTGGCTTGGACTCCGGATTATTTCAGCCCACCACGTTGGAAACTTCGGACCAGTGGTCCGAAGTCCGAAAATATGATTCAAATTAATGACACTTCCCTCTCGGTCAACTCCGCTATTCCAGTGCGTCCACTCGGAAGTGGGAAGTTTATGAGGGGTAGTCATTATCTGAACCATATACTTTATTAATTCGGAAAGTGTTTACATATGATTACAAGGAGCCCCTATGTGAAGTATCGCTTTAGGTGCTCTGCATGCCATGTATGTGCTAACTCTTCACCTTCCAAATTAGCTAACTTAAAAGAACCAGGACGCCCTGAGCGAACAATTAAGTATGGACCTTCCCATTTATTTCCTAATTTCCCTGGTGCTATGATACTTCGCAAAACGAGATGACCCGACCTAAGTTCATTAATCTTGACCTTCGGGTCGAACCAAGTCTTCGTCTGCTGCTGATACTTTGATAAATTTGCCACAGCTCGAAGTCTTGTCTCTTTTGTTAAATCTAGCGAAGCTTGTCTTTCTCCTTCTATTTCTGGTTCAGTGCTGCGAAGTGATCCTCCTTTGAGCTCTGTTGGTGTCATAGCTTCATCTCCGAATAATAGTCTGAAAGGAGTGAAGCCGGTAGACCTTGTCTGAGTTGTCCGGATGGACCATAGGATCTTTGGGAGCTCTTCGGTCCACAATCCTTTTGCCAATCCCACTATTCTTCGATTCAGCCCTGACAAGATATTACCATTGGCTCTTTCAACAGCTCCATTAGATTGAGGATGTCTTACTGCAGCAAAACATAGTTTAATGCCTAGGTCTTCATAGAATTTCCTTAAGGGTTCTGCATCAAACTGTGTTCCATTATCTACTGTCAGCTGTCGAGGCACTCCGAACCGGCATATGATATTCTTCTAGAAAAATTTTTGAACATTATTCGAAGTGATAGCTGTTAGGGGCTCTGCTTTGACCCACTTTGAAAAGTATTCGATTGCTACCACTACGAACTTCAAATTTCCTTTTGCTGCTGGGAAAGGACCAATAAGATCCATGCCCCATCTGGCCATGGGCCATACTGAGGCAATGACTTGAAGAGCTGTTGGTGGGCGATGACTTCTTCGTCCCATCCACTGACATCCTTGGCAAGTGCGGACCAAACTCTCCGCATCAGCTACTATTGTAGGCCAATAAAGCCCCTGGCGAAGTGTTTTTCCTGCCAAAGCTCGAGGGGCCAGATGGCTACCGCAAAGTCCTTCATGAATTTCTCGAAGAATTTCTTGACCTTCGGCTTGAGATATACATCGGAGCAAAGGGGAACATAATCCGGCCTTGTATAAAATACCGTTGATTATGTGATAATTCCGAGTTCTAAGCTTTAAACCTCGAAAGTTGTGGCCCTTCGGACATATTTGCTTCTCCTTCCAACAATTCCATGATTGAACTTCGCCAATCTGTACTTGGAATGCAAAGGACTTTCACAGCAGGAATTTGTGGCGCCGAAGGTGTGCTGAGTTCTTCATAAAAAGCTTCTTCGGGTATGTCCATAGCTCCGGCTGCAGCTTTTGCTAAGATGTCAGCTTGCATATTTTCTGCTCTAGGTATACTCCGAATGGAAATCACTTTAAATGCTGCTTCGATCTTTCGGATTTCTTCTAAGTACTTTGCAAGCTGTGGATGTCGAACTTGGAAACTCTTTACTACATGCCCTGCTACAATCTGAGAATCTGTTTTAATAACAACTCTTGTAACCCCTAGAGCACGTGCCTTTCAAAGTCCCAATAAAATTCCCTCATACTCCGCTGTATTATTGGTAGACTTAAAGTTTAGTCTTGCGGAGTACATTGCCTTTTGCCCTAAAGGCGAAATTATCATAGCTCCGACACCTGCTCTAGATGCTTGGAAAGCTCCATCAGAGTAAATAGTCCAAATCCCTTCACTTGGCTTCTCCGGAGCCCATGCTGCAAGGGGAGTCCATTCTGCCACGAAGTCCGCCAACACTTGCAACTTAATTGCTGTTCTTGCCACAAAGGATATGCCGAAGGGTGCTAACTCAACAGCCCACTTCCCAATTCTTCTAGTGGAATCCTTACTTCGGAGCATATCTCCCAAAGGATACGAAGTTGGTACAATTACATTATGTGCCAAGAAATAATGCCTTAGCTTCCTCGAAGCCATTATCAGAGCATAAGTGAATTTCTTAAGCTCGGAATATCTTGTTTTTGCTCCGGACAATGCTTCGGACACAAAATAAACTGGATTCTGTACCAACTTCCCGTTGAAATCAACCTCTCTGACAAGGACTGCATTGACAGCAGAGCCAGTAGCTGCAAGGTAGAGGGGTAGGGTTTCGTCTGCAACAGGCACCGTGAGTGTAGCAAGGTTACTGATATAATTCTTAATATCTTCGAAGCTCTTTTGACACTCCGGTGTCCATGCAAAATCTTCAGACCCTTTCAATGCTTTGAAAATGGGCAAACTTCTCTCCGCAGACCTTTCAGGAATCTGCTAAGTGCTGCAAGACGACCGGTCAGCTTTTGCACTTGCTTTAAATTCTCTGGGGGAGCCATCCTCTGCAACGCAGTTATCTGAGTGGGGCTAGCTTCGATCCGTCTGCTTGAAACTTGGTACCCTAACAATTTTCCAGCTTGCGCCCCGAAGATACATTTTTTGGGGTTGAGACGGATCCCACATGCCCGAAGGCTATTGAATGTTTCTGCTAAGTCTAGGCTATGTTGGTGCTTTAAAGCACTCTTTATTACAATATCATCCATATAGGCCTCTACATTATGGCCTAACTGATGACCTAGAGCCTTAGCGATTAACCTCGAAAAAGTGGCCCCGGCATTTCTTAAGCCAAAGGGCATTCTTACATAACAAAAGACTCCTGAAGGAGTTACGAAGCTTGTCTTGATTTCATCTTCGCGCTTTAACCAGATTTGATGATAGCCGAAATACACGTCGAGGAAGCTTAATAACTCCGAACCGGCAGTGGAGTCGACCAATTGATCAATTCGGGGCATGGGGTAGGGGTCGCGGGGGCATGCTTTATTCAGGGATGTAAAATCAATACACACGCGCCACTTCCCGGAAGATTTCTTCCTAACGAAGACTGGGTTGGCTAACCACTCCGTATGAGCCACTTCTCTGATAATCCCAGCCTTCAACAACTTTTCAACTTCGTCTTTAGCAAGGATAGCTCTCTTCGTAGACAACTTTCGGAGTCCTTGCCGAACAGGTCGAGCCTTCGGGTTCACAAGTAGACTGTGCTCAATAATGTCCCGACTCACTCTGGTGATGTCTTCATCAGACCAAGCAAAGACATCTAAATTCTCCTCAACTACTTTGTCTAAGGAGGTAGCAACTTTTGGAGGCAAGTATTTACCAAATTGAAATGAATATTCCTTGCCATCTTTGACAATAACCTTCATTGCAATCTCTCCTTCGGGACTTGGTCTTGGGAAGGATTTCTTCGAAGATTCGCTAGGAGCAGAAAAATCTTCTGGATTATCTTGCACACTGTTCACCTGTCTCGGGTCAAGAGGAGGGTCATGACCATACTCCGCGAACCTCAGATCCTGCTATGTCGGCAGTGATGACAAGTGGGTCTGCATGTGGAAATTTAACACCAGCTGCATCATCTGCGGAAAAAGATATTGGCACATGGGACCATTCAGGCATAGCAGCTGCAGACGAAGAGGTTCCAATATGGCCCACTTCTCTGACATATTCTCTTCTCTGCCTCTTTGACATGCTTCCGAGGGTCCCTCCTCCGGAGATGGGGAGGACTACTCTTTTTCCTCGATCTTGCCCTTCTTCTTGCTTCGGAGGTGGCATAACATTGACCACCGGAGGGCGTCTTGCCGGATCGAAGTTCTCTATTCGTGCCACAGCCTGGACAGGCTCCGGACGTATCTCAGCCGGAACTCAGTCAGTAGTGCCTCGACCCGAAGTTCTTTCCAAATACTCTCCTCTCAGAGCAAGTATAGACTTGCACGCATCAGTTGCGTGACTCCGATTTTCACCATGGATACAGCATAAAAAGGTCTGGCCATTGCCAGCCGGTTTCCCTGGCGGCCTCCAGTCGCTAGTCTTGCTTCCTGAAGGTTGCGGAGCGCTTTGGGTAAACTTCTGCGGGGGTGCAATGTTCAGAACTTCTGAACGAGGATGCTTTTTCCCCCGACGCCTGTCATGCTGAGCTTCGAAGCTAGGCCCTTGCGGTTGTGCTGAAGTTTTCACTTCCAATTTAACATCTTGCAGTATCGACGGGGTTGCAGCAGTTCTCCGAAGCCATCCCTCTTCTGACCTTGCATACTCTTCGAAATAAGACATCAACTGAGAAACAAATGATATACTTTTCCGATGAAGTTTATCAAGGAGGCCTAGATGAATAACTCCCTCTCGGGCTGCGTCAACTACAGAAGACGTAGTTAACCCTCGAATTTGCGACTTCGTATGAGCGAAGCGCTTGAAATACTGTCTTAAGGTTTCTCCAAGGAGCTGTTTCACCTGGAAAAGACTTCCTGTTGACATTGGGGGTACGAAGGTACCCTGAAAGTTACTCACGAACTTCTTCTTCAACTGCCCCCATGAACTGGTTGATCCTGGCTTCAGAGACCAGAACCACCGCAAAGCCACTCCTTGGAGGGCTAGGGGAAAACATTTTGCCATAGTGTCCCGCACTCCTCCACTGGCTTCAATCGCTAAAGCATAAGAACGGACGAATTCTCCAGGATCTTCATCTCCGGCATACTTGCAAAGCTTTGAAGTTTTGAACTTAGGGTCGAAGCGTACTTTCTGCAACTTAGGATGCAGCGGAGACTCGGTGTCGAAACAAGCGTTCTCCGGGGCTTCATGATAAATAAGTTCGTCGTCTTCGGGCACTTTGGGGATGACTGGAGTGGCCTGAGAACGAAGCCTATCTGCGGCTTCTTGCCGCCACCTTGTTACTTCAGCTTGGAGACTGGCCATTTGAGCGGCCATATCACCAAGACCGTCTTCATCTCCTCCGGAAGGATCTTCCGGGTCTTGAGACCTGTAGGGATCGGTTCGAAGTGGAACTTAAGGTGGAAGAGGGACTCCGGCTTGCCGAAGTATAGATGGAGTTGGCGGAGGAACTCCGTATGCTCGAGGAAGGGGAATCCCTTCCGGAGTTTGAGGTGGAGGAAATGTCGAAGGTCCTCCGACCTCAACTGTGTCTGAAGATCTTGCTCCAGAGGTCCGAGGGGACCTCCGAATAGGATTACCACCTGCACTCCACTTAGGAGGCATGGTTTGAGAACTTGGTAGAGAATGAAGTTTTTTGGACTAGGTTCCCCACGGACGGCGCAAACTATTGGCGTAAAAGATTACGCTAACAGGTTTCTGAAGATTAGAAACTAACAAACGAAGTGTTTGCGAAGTAAACTATTCCAAGCCTCCGAAAGGATAATAGCTTAAAATAGTTCAAAAGTGTGTATTGAATAACTTGTATTCCGTCCTCATTACAGGGTAAAACGGGGGGTATTTATAGGCCCAAATATTAAGGAAAAGACCTTTTTACCCCTCTATTACAACCGACATAGTGGAAACTATTCGGTACCCTTAATAGGGCTAAAATGGTAAAAGACTAATCTAATAAGAAAGAAGATAAGTCTTCCATCTTAGCTGGCAAAGAAGCTCTCGAAAGAGTCTAAGTTCGAAGATATACTCCGAACTAGAGCCCGTCTTCATACTTCGAACTTGATTCAGTGCATCCCCGACGATACATGCTGGAAACCTTTAATTCAATCGCCTGCCTTTGTCCTGTTACTGCAATTACCCTGAGGATGGAATATTTTCCCCCCAACAGTACTCTTTTTTCATTGAGATTGACGGTGTTCATGGGAAAGAGGTCTTTGTCCAGCTTCATCTTCGGACTGGGGTCTATCTTCAATTGTCTTTCCTCTATGGCTGATTGAACCTGCCAACGAAAATCATTGCAATCATTAGTATAATGCAAATGCAAATCATGCCACTTACAGTATGGATGCTTCTTTAACTCGTCGGCAAACGGAATGACTTGGCCTTTAGGCAACCTGAGAAGCTGGTTTTTCGATAAGAAATCAAATATTTTATCACACTTAGTTATATCAAAGGAGTACTTGACCTCGCTAGGCCGATTCTTGGTGGGAGACGGTCGTAACTCGGAGCAAGTAATAGGCTTACTCTTAGCATTCCAAACCTATTTAGCCGCGTACATGTCAGCCGAATCTTCTTACTCTTCAGATTCTTCATCGTCGGAGTGTTCCATGACGTGGATTTCAGCCCTAGGCTTGTTAAACGTCTTAATAAACTTTTTATCTTTGGCTCGGCTTTCCTGGACGAGAGCTGGTTGCAAGACTTGGCTAACTTCTAAAAAGTGTTGATTGTCTAGTCTCTCTTTAAGTTCATAACTTAACCCGCCAAAAGCCAGATCTGCCAAATCTCTTTCTGAAATATTAAGACTAAATCATTGAATTTTGGTATCTCGAAAATGCTTGATATACTCAGAGACGCTCTCGCTAGATTTCTGTCTAACTGATGTCAAGTGTGAAAGCCTAATTTATGTTTCACCCGTGTAAAAGTAGTCATGAAATTTTTGTTCTAATTCAGCCCACGTTTGGATGGAGTTAGGTGAGAGTGCCGAAACCAAGTGAAAGCGGTGCTAGACAGTGAGAGAGAAAATAGTCTAAGCTGTAGAGCATCCAACCCACTAGCTTCTCCACATTGTGCTAGAAATTGGCTAACATACTCTAGTGTGGTTTTGTTACCGTCAGCGTCGAACTTGGTGAATTCAGGAACTATATATCTGCGAGGGTAAGGTATTGTAACGAAATGATCAGGGTACGACTTCCGATAAACCCTAGCTCGACCCCTGGGTATGAAGCTGGTGCACTCCCTAAACAGTGCGCGGATCTGCTCCTCAATGTCATCATGGCCTACTACTTGCGTGCGTCTCTCATGCGGGGGTGCGACACGCGGTGGGATGTCGGCATGTCGGCCATAGGTTTCTTCCTCATGCGCTAGCTGTACGACATGTTCGGGTCTACGCGCTTGTGCATGCAGTACGGGCAGCGTGGGCAAAGCCGTTGCCGGCATAGGTGGGGGCGGCACATGGTGAACAGTGTTGTCTTGGTCGTAAGCATAATGATTGGTCTTGGCCATGTACATCGAGGCCGGGGGACGCAATGTTTTTGCTAGTACTACCGTCAGTTTTGTTGTAAATGTGATTTATCGGACGTATACTAATAATTGGAGCTAGAGGAATGACCTCTACTTGAGAGCTAACTGCTGAATCTAAACGGTTGGCTAGCGAAGCGCTAATGGCTTGGTCTACTAATGTGGCTATCTTTTGCTCAATCTATAAAGAAGATAAACGAGGCGATACCGGTACTAAAGATGCCTATCATTTAAATATCTATCACTTGCTTTGCCACAAACTTGGGAAGTATTTTTTTTAAAATACCTATCATTTAAAGCTCTTTGAAATCGCTCTCCTTGTAGAGACTCTAACAATTATGCATTACCTAGAGCGATTTCAGCCACCTTAAAAGGATCTTACCAACTAGGCGACCATTTAACAAATTTGGGGCTCTTAGTGCCTAAGTTCAAAATCATCTTCCAAACCAAGTCACCGACTTGAAACGATTTTGGCTCTTTTGTTGTAGGCTCTAGCTTCTCTCCTTTTATCTTTCTCTATAGATGCTAGAGCCCTCAACCTCTTATCAGTCACTTCTTCCAAATTATCCTTCAAAAGAGTTTCATATTCATCGACCGATAAGCCATCTTGCTTAAGAAATCCTAAAGAGCCAAGATCCACCTCCACTGGTAGAACGGCTTCTTGTCCATACACTAACTCATATAGACTAACTTTGGTAGCACCATTCTTTGCAAATCTACAAGCCCATAATGCCTCAGAAAGCACTTCATGCCACCTTTTAGGGAACTCTTCAATTTTCTTCTTAATGAGCTTAATTATAGTTTTATTACTAGACTCGGCCTGACCGTTGGACTGAGCATAGTACGGTGAAGAGTTTATCAACTTAATAGCATAAAATTCGTCAAAGTCTCTCACTTCTTTAGGAATAAATGAAGTACCTTGATCTATAGTGAGAGTTTAGGGAATACCGAATCTATGTATAATGTGCTTCAAGATGAAATCAGTTACTTCATTGTGTGTCATGTTCTTGAGAGGCACGGCCTCGGTCCATTTGGTGAAGTAATCCATTGCCATCAACACAAACTGATGCCCTTTTGAAGAGAGAGGATGAATTTGGCCGATGAAGTCCAAACCCCAACCTCGGAACAGCCATGGTTAAGCAGTGACACAGGAGCCAACTAAATATTACCAAACTTTTGACATGCTTTACACCCTCTATAATACTTAAAACAATCTCCAGTCATAGTCGGCCAATAAAAGCCCGCTCTTTTGAGCATCCAACTCATTTTATGGGACGACTGATGAGTGCCATAAAGTCCCTCATGACTTCTCATGTAGCTACTCTAGATTGATCAGCATCTAAGTACTTTAGAAGTACTCCGTTAATAGTTTGGTGATATAACATATCGTCAAGCAACACAAATTTAAACGCTTGTCGCTGAATTTTCCGATTAACCCTTTGAGTGGGATCTTTTAGCTACTAGACAATTGGAATCCTCCAATCATCCTTATGGATTATTGGAGGGTTCGCCAATTCCATTTCTGATGTGGCATCTAATTCGTAAATTCCAAAGTGCCCCCCTGAGCCACTCCTGTTCCTGTCGAGGTCTAGTCAGATCGGCTGTGCAGAGCCGATCGGACCGAAGACCTTCGACATAGGGGTCCGACACGCGAAGGCCTCCGACACTCGTAAGGCTTCGGTGTGAGGAGACCATTGTGCAGAGTCCTTCAGCGGATGAAGGAGTCTGGCACGAGGGCTCCGGTGCGCCACACCCATCGGTGGGCGAAGGGGTCTGGTCTGGAGGGTCTGATGGGCCTCGTGACCGCCCGAAGCCTCTGTCTTCAGCAGGGAGTTCAAGCATCGGCCTTCTCTGTACAAAAAATTTTCCTTTCCTGACTTGATAGCCAGATGCTTGCTGAGCAAAATCATTTTCAATTGAATTGGCTTCTCTGGACACGTGAGAGATTTTGAAGTCATCAAAGGTAGCAATTATGTCCAAACATTTATCCAAGTAGCTATTTAGCAAACCATTAAAACATTGAGAAATTTTAGCTACTTCATGTACCACTAACAGAGAATCATCATATGCATGAACATGTTTGATACCCATGGAACCTATCAATTCAAGTCCTAGTAATAAATCTTCATATTCGACTTGATTATTAGTAGAAGGAAATTCTAAACGGGTAGAGGTCTCAAAGCGCATACCACTAGGTGATATGACAAACACTCCAATACCTTGGCCATTTTGCAAACTGAACCATCAAAATAAAGTTTCCATGGTACTACTTCAATTAGAGCAACATTGTTACCCCAATTGATATCTACGTGATGATCAACTATAAAATTAGCGATGATTTGGCCTTTCATAGCTCTCAAAGGTTCATAAGACAAATCATATTCAATCAAAGCATAATCCCACTTCCCTATTCTACCACTTAGAATCAGCTTTGGTAACATGTATTTTACGACATCGGTTTAACAAGCAACAATACATGTGCTAGGGAAAAGATAGTGATGTAATTTGGTACATGTGTAATAAAGTGATAAACACAAACGGTCCACAAACATGTACCTTGTCTCGGCGTCCAGCAAGCGGCGGCTCAAGAATGTGATGATGCACTCTTTTCCCTCCACCTCTTGAGTTAGCACGGCTCCTATCATGCTATCTTCTGTAGCAATGTATAGTCGAAATGGAATCCCAGCTTTTGGTGCTCTTACCATGGGCGGTGATGAAAAACACTCTTTAATCTTCTCGAAGGCGCCTTGCTGACTTGCCCTCCAAACGAACTCGGCCTCATTCTTGACCCAGAGTATGGGGACAAAAGCATCAACTTGCCAGACAAGTTAGATATAAAGCGACACATATAATTCATCTTTACTAGCAACTTTTGCACATCTCTCTTGCATGTTAGATATAAAGTTCCTAATATTTTCAAGCCTCTTAGGATAAAATTTCAATACCTCTTTCATGAATCATGAATCCTAAGAACTTGCCTGCCGACATGCCGAAAGCACACTTGAGCGGGTTCATTTTTAAGTCGTACTGATGCATCCTATCAAAAGCAACTCTCAAATCGGCTAGATGGTTTCCCATAGCATCTGATTTGACTACAACATTATCTATGTAGACCTCTAGCATAACTCCTAGCAAGTCATGAAAGATCAAATTAATAGCATGTTGATATGTAGAACTAGCATTCTTTAAACCAAAAGTCATAACGACCCACTCAAACAAGCCGACGAAACTAGTGCATCGAAAGGCTATCTTGTAGATATCCACCTCGGCCATAAAGATTTGATTATAACCAGTGTTGCCATCAAGAAAACTTAGTACCTTGTGTCCTGAAGCATCGTTGATCAACATGTCGGCTACCGGCATGGGATACGCATCCTTTGGAGTGACCTTGTTTAGATCCTTGAAATCAATACAAACTCGTATATTGTCGCTCCCCTTCTTCTCTACAGGCACGATGTTAGCAACCCATTTAGCGTACCTGCATGGCCTAATAAATTTAGCCTTGAGCAATCGTTCTATCTCCTCTTTAACCTGGTCATACACGACCGAATTAATGCGATGAGGGGGATGTTTATAAGGCCTAAACCTGGGTTTGATAAGAAGCCAATGCTCTACGAGCTCGCGGCTTGGTCCGAGCATATCACTATATTCACATACGAAACAATCAACATATGACCGAAGCAACTTTATTACTTTGGCCTTTTGCTGTCTTGTAGGTTTTTGTTTACAAAAGTCGGCCTTGGAGTGCTACCATTTCCTATATCAACATCTTATAAAGGATCAGCCGACGCGAAACCTTGACCTAACTTTTCTACCTCGCTAAAATCTTCAATGGGTTCGGCAATACCATCTTTAGAAGCCTGATTTTGCTCCATACAAGACTTTAGCCAATCAAGATTGCTCTTACTAGACATGACTACTAGTTTAGAAATAGTCACGCTACACCAGCCGACTTCACAGACACGGGTACAAAATGTCCCCCGGAGACGCTAACGAAGTCATAATACGAGAGATCCCTACCTGATAGACACTCTACATTATCATGGATGGCATCAATAGATACATCGACCAATGCTACTTGGGCTCAAGTATCTGCTGGTATGATCTCCACATCATCGCTGTCCCACTGCATCAGGCACTGGTGCAAAGTAGATGGAATGCAATAACTTGCGTGAATCCAATCACGCCCAAGTAGCATGCTGTAGTTACCTTGCACATTGACGACGAAGAATGTCGTCGGTAACATTTTGTTGCCCACCGTTAACTCTATGGAGAGTGCGCCTTTTTCTTCAGAGCTATTGTCGTTGAAGCTGTTGAGCATTAGGTTGGTTTTCTTTAGATCCTCTTCATCCCTGCCGAGCTTCTTCAAAAGAGTGTATGACATCAAATTGACAGTGGCGCCACCATCAACCAGCATCCTGGATATTGGCTTCCCGTCAATGTGCCCCTTTATGTAGAGAGGCTTTAGGTGACGAGCCGTATCTTCGGGCTTCTTGAAAACAGTGTCTCGTGGGCCAAGGTTCAACTGAGCGGCCTCGGCCTCGTCTCGTGGTAGTGCGAACACGGCGGGAAGCATGATGACTTTTATGTCCATCGCCTAAGGTGCGGGCCCCTAAGAGACGGGCGTGTAGTCGTAATCGAGCATGTCATCATCGTCATCGCTCGGAATGGGAGCCGGGTTGTTTGTCTCAACCGTATTGGGCTTCCATACTTGCTTAATGACTGGCCGAGGGCGGATTTCCTCAAAGATGGTGTCTCGCTCATCCTCGGCCTTCCTCTCGTGCATCTCATGCGACCGCAGATGTTGTAGGTGCTTCTTCTATGATTTGGACATGCCCGGAGGTGCCCAAGATGGTTGCGGATTAGTACCACGCGCTACCAATTTGTTCATGTGATTTTTGGCTGAATGGGAACTACCCGGGTCAGCCTCATGCTCTTTGCGCTCGGTGAGAACCTTTCTTTGTACCCTATCGGTCGGATCGGCCTCGTTAGGCTGATCGGACCGGGCTTCGGTGATGGCCTCAGCTGGACTAGGGGACTTACCTCTATCGTGCTTCGATGAGGAGGCCTTCGGGATTGGGACCTCCTGAGACCCTGCATTGACTGTGATAGCTTCGGACACCCTCTCCTTCACCTCTTCGCACCCATCTTCCTTGGCTTTGTCTTATTTGAGTTGATTTAGAGGTACCACAGACAGCCTGTGGAAAACGTTTCCTTTCGCCGTGTCCACTTGCCCTTGCCAATCATAACACTCCGAAGGAAAACAGGGGGCAACATTATACTGCGAAGAGTACTCTGGTGGCGAGGTGTGGTTCGGAGCCCACGGGAATTCTGCCCAGTAGTGTTGACGCAGAAATGCGCCCCCGTACTTGGGTCAGTTCGACATCCAAAAGTATCACAACGATACCGACGCCGCGTTCCGACTACCCTTAATAGTGATAAGGGATTTGGAGTCGTCGGGCAATCAGACAAATAATTAATATTTTAATCCAATTGGCCGAAAGTGTTAGTAATAATGTAAACAGAAATAAAATGATCAAAATACCTGGAATCGGCCAACCCGAAAGTCGATTCGGAGTTACAGCAGAAGTTGGCTCGAAGGGTCCCTAAGGGACCTTTGGCCTCAGGCCCGGTCAGACTGGAGGTACAACCTCGGTCAGACCAGGGGTTTGTGAAGGGGCTTCGGGCGATGTCCCGAAGGCAGTGCGAAGGGTGGCTCCAGCGGTCTGACTGGGGAAGCTCCTTCGGTCAGACCGGCCATGCTACCCCGGTCACACCGGGCAAGGGATCTCCGAACGCTGTCCTTCGAACATGCGAAGCTCTAGTGTGTGGGACTTTGGCGATTAGGGCATCGACGGCCTCGAGCTTCGGCTTCAGCGCGCACGGTGTAGAGGGTCCCAGTCGGACCGGTGGAGTGTCGTCGGTTTGACCGGCTGTTGCCGACAATGGCGTGATGAGGTCCGGTCAGACTGGGATCTCAACGCTAGTCGGACCGAAGTAACAGATCTGATCTGCTAAACCTCGGTAGCCTTAGCAAATAATCTTCAATCACCTCCAAACTTTGTAGAGATGTTTAGGAAGGCAACTGATCTGCAAAAACACCCAAAGATCAAATACTATTTGGCCAAGGGGCCGAATTACCAAAGATCAAAACACCCAAAAACTGTTACGTGGATTAACGGGAGGTTCACAAGCGAACCAACAAGGGTTACCGTGATTACGGACATGACAGACGGAGGGCTTTCAAGCAAACCCACGAAGATGAGGAAAGTAAAGAAAGGTAAATGCGATCCAAAGGTAGGGCTTTGGATTTTTGAGATTGGAGGGAGCCCTTGAATCAGCCTTGCCCCTAGTATTTATAGGGGGTGGGATGGTGATCCCTAGCGAAAAAATATAGTAGGATTCGGCCAAAATTTGGTTGAGATAAGATTTGGATAAAAACAGCTCGAATCCACTTCGGATTCATATTCTAAACCCCTGGCTAGTCTGACCGAGCCCATAGGGCCGGTCCGACCGAGCCTACATGGCTGGTTGTATCGTCCTACTACAGCCAGTCAGACCGGCTTGTGCCAGGTTTGGCATATTTTTTGTCACAAGTACCATTTTTCAGTATTTTTCCTAGTTTGACCATTAATGCCATTTTTTGCTATAAACACATGCCCCCCTGCCTTTTAGCAAACTTAGTGAGCTAAAAGCATGACGGGCCTCGGGCGATACTTTCCATATCGGCATTTTGATACTTTAAGTGTTTTGCCACACACTTGGGAAGTACTTTTTCAAATATCTACCATTCAAAGCCCTTCGAAATCACTCTCCTTGTAAAGACTCTAGGACATATGCATTGCGTGGAGCGATTTCGACTACCTTAAAAGGTCCTACCAAACTAGGCGACCATTTACCAAATTTTGAGCTCTTAGTACCTGTTGGGGGAAATTACCCTATTTCCCAGACTTAAAGAGTAACCCTTCGCGGGCTCAGCAAGGATCCCGAAGGTGGCGAACTGCTGTTCGGAGCATACGTCGCCACGACTGGAGGGTGCCACGGTGCGAAGTCCTAGAGAACCCTCCGAAAGGAAGATGGAGGCCTCGAAGGAGAAGGACATGATTGATTGGATATTCAGCTTATCCATCTACCCTGCAGCACTTTACCGTGTATAACCTTGTTTATAATACCGAATAGATTCTACTATGTCGGTTGTAATTTAGGGGTAAATAGGTCTTTTCCTTATGTTTTTTTCCCTATAAATACCCCCCATTGTACCTTGTAAAAGGGGGCCAGAACTAATTGTTCAAACACACACATTCGGACCACTTGAGCTATTATCCTTTACGGAGGCTCGAGTTAGTCCTGAAGCGCAAACTTCTTGTTTGTTCGTTCTTGATTACCGAGAACCTGTTGGCGTAACTTTTGCGCCAACAGTTGGCGCCGTCCGTGGGGACCCAAGTTCTAAAAGCTTGTTCTCTACTGCTGACTGCACTCCGAAGAGCACATACGGAGGGAGCCTCGGAGTCCCGAGACTCAGCGCACCCTTCAGTTGAGGGCTTCTTAGTGCAGCCCGAAGGCCTTCTCTCGACCCCTCGAGTCGTTCGAAGTCCTTCATCTCCAAGACATCTCAACGGCTAGCCATTCCTCCGAAGCGTGGTCAAGCTTCGGGTCCTCTTTGAAGGTCCCCTCGGACCAATGGAGCCGGGCCCTCAGCTAATCCGGCGATTCCTGCAGAGACCACTGGGCGTCGAGCGCCCCGGGGCCCTCTGCCTCCTCCTACAATGCTTCAGACCGACTACGCGGCAAGCCGGGATCCAGAAGTGCCCTCCGACGAAGACGAAGGCCCTCCCGAAACCGAGGCTACGCAGCTAGCCAAGCTTTAGGAGGAGGTATCCAGATGGAGGCAAGAGGCCGCCGATCGCCTCCGCACTCAAGCTTCCACCGAAACTCCAAGGGGGCCTCAAGACGATGGAGCCCGTAATCCTCCAGAAGTTATACAAGTCCCGGAGGAGGCTGAAAATGCCTCCTTCGATAATGAGTCTCCGCTGCACCCTGATCTATAGAGAGTGCCTTTCGACCCCAAGTTCAAGGCCTCGAAGCTACACAAATACTCCGGGGGGTCAGACCCCGGAGAATTCGCCCGCTCTTACGCCCTAGCAATAGAAGCAAGCGGAGGGGTGCGAAGCACCATGGCAAAATGCTTCCCCCTCGCTCTCGAAGGTGTGGCGCTCCGCTGGTTCTGGTCCCTAAAGCCAGGATCGATCAGTTCATGGGAGCAGCTCAAAAAGAAATTCGTGAGCAACTTCCAAGGTACCTTCGTGGCCCCAATGTCCACAGGAAGTTTGTTTCAGGTGAAGCAGCGGGTGGGAGAAACCCTCCGGGAGTACTTCACACGCTTCGCCCACACCAAGTCACAGATCAAGGGCCTCTCTACCTCCTCGGTAGTTGATGCTGCCCGCGAAGGGGTGCTGAACCCCGACCTCCTCAGCAAACTCCATCGGAAGCCGGTAACGTCTGTGGCACAGCTCATGGCATACTTCGAACAATATGCCAAGGCAGAGGAAGGATGTCTTCGGCGAGTTGAAGCAACATTGCCCACCCTCTGGGAAGTCAAAAGGGAGCCTGAAGCCACCGTTACACTGCAACCTCCACAGGAAAACCGCTCCAACGAGTACAAGTGAGGGAAGAAGCATTTCCGCTCGGAGGTGCTAAACATTGCACCTTCAGCCTCGAAGGCACCTGCCAATTTCCAGCAGGTAAAAAGTTTCAAGGCTGGGCCACCAAGGCCTCAAGAAAGGATGCCTGGTAGGCGCCAGAGTTATTTGTGTTGCGTGCATGGCGACAATAGAAGCCATGACACGAAGGATTGCAAGTCGGTGTTAACCCTTCGGGGTGAATACCTTGAGCGAAATACCGGGCGGGGTACTTCAGATCGAGCTCCACCGACGACACGCTCGGAGCCTGTTCAAACTGTGGCCCGAGCTGGTGCCCTCGAAGCCCCCACACGGCTACCAGTGGCCAGTATTATGCCGCCACCAAAACAAGAAGACCCGCAAGACCGCGGCAAGAGAGTGGTCCTGCCCATCTCCGGAGTGGGGACCCTCGGAAGTATGTCCAAGAGACAGCGCCGCGAGTACGTCCGCGAGGTCGGGCACATTGGGACCTCAAGTTCTGCTGAAGGGATGCCAGAGTGGTCCCGTGTGCCCATCTCGTTCACAGCCAGCGACGCAGTAGGGGTGAAGTTTCCCCATGCTGACCCATTAGTCATCTCTGCCGATATAGCAGGAGCAGATGTTCGGAGGATCCTGGTAGACGGCGGAAGCTCCGCAGACATACTCTTCGTCCAGGCCTTCGACCAGATGTGCATACCTCGGAAGCATCTACTTCCAGCAGCCCGGCCGCTTCAAGGGTTCTCAGGACCGCCTCTCGATGCCCTCGGCCAAATAGGCCTCGAGGTAGCCTTCGGAGAGGGGCCTCTGGCCCGAGTGGAAGAGGTGATCTTTGATGTGGTGGATGCCCCTTACGCTTACAATGCCATATTCGGTCGAGGGATGTTGAACCAATTCGGGGCTATAGCACATCACAACTACCTTTGTCTCAAAATGCCCACACAAGGTGGGGTGCTTACTATTTCAGGAGACCAAGCTGTAGCCAGAAGGACAGAGTATGGCCATGGGCAGCCATTGGACCCCCGACAAGTGCATAATGTGGCGGAAAGCGCCGAGGGAGTACCGGAAGCCTTAAACCCTCCGAAGGGATCTACGCTTAAGCCAAGCCCGGAGGGTGATGTCGAGACAAGAATAATCTCAGAAGACGGCAAAGAGTACCCAGTGAAATTCGGCAAGGGGCTGTCTCCAGAAATAACCGCCTCGTTAGAAGAAGTCGTCAAGAAAAATCTAGACATATTTGCTTGGACCGACGAAGACATCATTGGGGTCGACCGAAGCATCATCGAGCATAGTCTGCTCGTCAATCCGAAGGCCAAGCCGGTGCGCCAGGGGCTCCGAAAGCTATCAGCAGAAAGAGCAAGCTTAGCCAAGGCCGAAGTAGAAAAATTGTTAAAAGCTGGCATTATCAGGGAGGTAGCCCATACTGAGTGGTTGGCTAACCCTGTTTTTGTAAGAAAAAAGGACTCGAGCAAGTGGCGCATGTGTATCGACTTCACTTCGTTAAATAAAGCATGCCCGCGAGACCCCTACCCAATGCCCCGAATAGATCAATTGATAGATTCCACAGCCGGCTCCGAATTATTAAGCTTCCTCGACGCCTATTCCGGCTACCATCAAGTATGGCTGAAGCGAGAAGATGAAGCCAAGACAAGCTTTATAACTCCTTCTGGAGTATTCTGCTATGTACGAATGCTTTTTGGTTTGCGGAATGCCGGAGCCACTTTTTCTCGCTTAATAGCTAAGGCTCTAGGTCAACAGATAGGCCGCAATGTCGAGGCCTACATGGACGATATTGTAATAAAAAGTGCTCAAAAGCACCAGCATAGCATAGATCTAGCTGAAACTTTCGAGAGCCTCCGAGCATGTGGAGTGCACCTCAACCCCGAAAAATGTATATTCGGGGCACAAGCAGGAAAGCTGCTAGGGTACTTAGTTTCGAGCAGGGGGATCAAAGCCAGCCCAACACAAATAAGTGCGCTGCAAAGAATGGCTCCACCCGAGAATTTGAAGCAAGTACAGAAGCTAGCAGGAAGGCTGGCAGCGCTCAGCAGGTTCCTGTCCAGGTCGGCAGAGCGAAGCCTCCCAATTTTCAAGGCGCTAAAGGGCTCCGAAAGCTTCAGCTGGACGCCGGAGTGCCAGAAGAGCTTCGAAGATATAAAAGCATACCTCGGAACATTATCAACCTTAAATGTTCCCCTTCCAGGGGAAGCATTGCGTTTATACCTTGCAGCAACAGGTTCAGCAGTAAGCGCAGTGCTGGTCCGAGAGGTCGAGCTTAAAGGAAAGCTGGTGCAAAACCCAATTTATTTTGTGTCGGAGGCATTATCCGGAGCCAAGATCAGATACTCCGAGCTCGAAAAATTTGCTTATGCCCTAATAATGGCCTCGCGAAAGCTAAGGCATTATTTCTTGGCGCATAACCTCATCGTCCCTACATCGTATCCTCTTGGAGATATGCTCCAAAACAAAGATTCCATAGGCAGGGTTGGAAAATGGGCAGTCGAGCTGGCACCCTTCGAAATCTCCTTCACGGCAAGGACGGCTGTTAAATCTCAAATTATAGCAGATTTCGTAGCAGAGTGGACTCCTCCGACGGTTTCTGGACAATATTCTCTGACGGAGCCTATCAAGCATCAGGTGCCGGGGCAGGGGCAGTCATCCTATCACCATCAGGGCAAAAGGCAATGTATTCCGCAAGACTCAACTTCCGAACCACTAATAACATTGCCGAGTATGAAGGAATCTTGCTAGGTCTCCGAAAGGCTAAAGCACTCGGAGCTACAAGAATAGTGATCAAGACAGATTCCCAAGTCGTCGCGGGGCATATTGACAAAAGCTTCCAAGCAAAAAACCCACATCTCGCACAATACCTTCAAGATATCCGCAAGGCCGAAGCAGCATTCAAAGGGTTTACAGTTCGAAGCATTCCTCGGGCAGATAATCAACTTGCAGATATTCTTGCAAAAGCTGCAGCAGGAGCGGTGGACCTCCCGGTGGGCGCTTTCTATGAAGAATTAGAGCAGCCAGCAGCTGACCAAATACCCTCATCAGAAGTAATGTGCATCCCAACTACAGATTGGCGAGCTACGATAATAACCATGTTGCAAAGTAGCAAAGACCCTCCGGAAGGCCCAGAAGCTCGAAGATTGAAAGCAAGAGCTCGAAATTACAAACTTATTGGGGAAGTGTTGTACAAAGCCGGAGTATGCTCACCACTGCTTCGATGCATCTCCCAGCCTGAAGGTCAAGACATACTTCGAGGCATCCACGAAGGGCTGTGCGGAGGTCATCTAGCCCCTCGAGCACTAGCAGGCAAGACGCTCCGGCAAGGGTTTTATTGGCCAACAATCGTCAGAGACGCTGAAGACCTGGTTTGAATATGCCAAGGCTGCCAATGGATGGGCAGACGGAGCCATCGCCCGCCAGCTCAGCTTCAAGTTATTGCCCCGGTATGGCCAATGGCTAGATGGGGCATGGACCTCATAGGCCCTTTCCCACCAGCGAAAGGCGGGTTGAAATTTGCGGTGGTAGCAATCGAATACTTCTCAAAATGGGTGGAAGCGGAGCCACTAACAGCTATCACCTCGAGGAACGTGCAAAGATTCTTCTGGCAAAATATTATATGCAGGTTCGGAGTCCCTAGAGAATTAACGGTGGATAATGGAACCCAGTTCGAAGCTGATACCTTTCAAACATTTTGTGAAGAACTGGGCATTAAGCTATGTTTCGCAGCAGTGCGACATCCGCAATCCAACGGAGCCGTCGAACGAGCCAACGGGAACATCCTCTCCGGGTTAAATCGCCGAATTGTAGGATTGGCCAAGGGGCTATGGGTCGAAGAACTACCTAAAATCTTATGGTCCATCCGAACCACTCAAACTAGATCAACCGGTTTCACACCATTCAGATTACTCTTTGGAGATGAAGCCATGACCCCTACGGAGCTCAAAGGGGAGTCGCTTCGCGTAATTCAACACGGAGACGAAGGTGATCGGAGTACTTCAATAGATTTGTCAGAAGAGACAAGGCTTCGAGCTGTCGCCAACCTGACTAAGTACCAAGAGCACACAAAAACGTGGTATGACCCGAAAGTCAGATTAAGTGAGTTAAAACCAGGTCATCTAGTACTGCGAAGTGTAATAGCTCCTGGGAAGCTAGGAAACAAATGGGAAGGACCATATGTTATCTTACGCTCAGGACGCCCCGGATCGTTTAAATTAGCTAATTTAGAAGGGGAAGAGTTGAAACATGCATGGCATGCGGAGCACCTTAAGAGATATTACGCTTAAGGCTTCCTTGTAATCACTTGTAGCACTTTTTTTTCTCTATAAATAAAGATAAGGGTTGGAACTTGTTTTGCCCTTCGAACATCCCCTCCTCCTGATGGACGCATTAGGAGGTCAGTGATGCTAGTAGAGCAAAGCATTTTTCGCAAAGACCCAAGGGGCTGACTGCGAACCATTGGTTCAGTGGCTCCGCCAACCTACGGATTCCACGCTCCGGCTTGTTAGGATCCGTAGAAGAGTCTAAGGACTTTAAATAAAACAGAATTTCAAGCCTCTGGGTGCGAAGTGTCTGTAAAAGAGCCGAAGGTGGCCAACCTACAGATTCCAGGCTCCGGCTTGTTAAGATCCGTAGAAGAGTCTAAGGACTTTAAATAAAACAGAATTTCAAGCCTCCGGGTGCGAAGTGTCTGTAAAAGAGCCGAAGGTGGCCAACCTACGGATTCCAGGCTCCGGCTTGTTAGGATCCGTAGAAGAGTCTAAGGACTTTAAATAAAACAGAATTTCAAGCCTCCGGGTGCGAAGTGTCTGTAAAAGAGCCGAAGGTGGCCAACCTACGGATTCCAGGCTCCGGCTTGTTAGGATCCGTAGAAGAGTCTAAGGACTTTAAATAAAACAAAATTTCAAGCCTCCGGGTGTGAAGTGTCTGTAAAAGAGCCGAAGGTGGCCACCCTACAGATTCCAGGCTCCGGCTTGTTAGGATACGTGAAAAAATCTAAAAACTTTGATGATGAGATGTGCAAATTCGAAGCACGCAGGTGTTCGGACAATCATTGTGCCTAGCGAACCCTTTTGTATGATAAAGGCTCCGCCACCCACAAGGGGGGTAGGAGGGTAGGAGTCACACGGCATACTGTCGAAGCATTCCACATTAAAATATTATACTCATACATCAAGAAAAATTGTTATCTAAACCCAAATAAAAACGGAGACCCTTTCGACCCCTAGAGCTACCCCTGCGGCTACTTTGCCCTTCGGAGCTTGAAGTTGTCCTTTTAGGGCGGGTACTTCTCTTTTTTCTCGAGGCTCGCAGTTTCTTTTGCTCCTCCTGAAGTTCAGCCCATGTCAAGAGCCTTTCGGAGTCTGCCTCTGCAGGGTTTTCGGCTTGGTACTCTGAGTCGGACCAGTCAATAGGTTCGGAAGATGAAGACCCCTCCGCCTTCTCTTCCTCTTTAATATAAGATAAAACGTCCCTTCGTACTTCAAGGGTAACCTCCCCCCCCCGTCTCCGCGAGGAACAGAGAAGCGGGAACGGCGGTAAGGTCTCAAACTCTCAAGGACTGCCCACTCCTTTCGAAGCTCGACGGTAGTTTCCAGAAGTTCGAAGTCAGGGCTCGAAGGGCATGACAAAACCTAAAAAAGAGCAGAACACCCAAGACGAGTACTGTTTATAACTTTTTCATTAATAAAACAAGGTTTACAAGGCCACAGGTACACAGCGGTCCTAGGCGGCTAGACCTGCGGGTCGGCTGGTGGAGCAGGAACCGGAGGGGCTGGCGAAGCAGGGAGTGGTGGCTTCGTTTGAGCTTGCTTCTGCCGGCGAGCCTCGTCGATCCAGGCCTTAGCAGCGACCTTATGGTCCGTCTTCCAGGCTGACCGGAAGGCTTCCCAAGCCAAAGCCACCTCCGAAGATGGCCGCAGCAAGTCATCATCCGCGAAGCCTCCAGGGGACGAGCTTCCAACCGAGCCAAGAGGGATCCGAAGAGATTCAAGGTGACAAAGAACCCCGATGCCAGCACACTGTCCGGAGATCTCCCCGTACCGAATGCCGGAGTTCTTCATCAGCGACGAAGCAACCTGGATCCTCGTCAGCTTTTGGTCGAGTGGCTCGTAGGCTACGGCGGAGGACGAAGGGCACATAGTGCCGAAGTACTCCAACGTACCCTGAAGAGCTTCCAAGGTACGATCAGCAGTACTGGAATTTTTCCTCTCTGCCGCTTCCAGGTTCGCAACAGTCGCGTCCACCGCGGCCACCCGGAGCATCAAAGAACTTTTGTGGGCCATCGCCTGGCTAAGAGCCCCTTGAAGCTCCACCAACTGTGCGCTCGAGGTAGCTGCATCCTGACGGAGCTTTTCGACCTCCGCACGGAGGACAACGCGTTCGGCCTCAGCTTCCTGGGCTGACGAACGGAGGGCTTCGAGGGCTTCGTCAGATGCTGCCCTAGCCTTCCGTTCCTCCAAAACTTCTTCCTCCAGCCCGAGGGACCTCCCGGTGGAGTCGTCAAGGGCCGTCTGGAGGGTAGTGACCTTCCGGTTGAGTCGATTAATTTCGACCTCGTTGGAAGTCGCTGCCGCTCTAGCAAGGGCAAATTGCTGCAAGAAGAACTAGGTAAGCACTAAAGAAGTTATGACCATTAATATATAGCAACTGTGGTATCTTTTTCATACCTAAAGGGCAGCCCTTTCGAGGGCCGTGTTGAGGGTCGAAGCCCTAGTCTCGCTCAAGACGGAGATCAACTCCGAGTTAGCAATGTCTTGGCTTCTCTCGGCCAGGGGCTCCATGAGTCTTCGAAGGCCGCTCCGGTGTTCCACGAAAGGAGCCAGTAGAGGAAGCCAAGACAAAGCTCGGGCGTCATCCGCTGCGGCCTCGTCCTCCGAATTGCCGACGGAGGGTGCAGTTTGGCCAGGATGAAGGCCAAGGCTAGAAATGCTCTTACCCCTCCCCGGCACGAAGGGGGGATAAGCAAGAGCACTCCGACCCCCGGCCACCACCTCTCCGGCCGGAACCACATTGTCGGAGGCGACTTCGGTGGTCGAGGTGGCCGCGGCCGGAGGCAACTCCGTCCCAGGAAGCACGTCGTCCGCCCCGAAGGACACGTTCTCTGCCACCAGGCTCGGAGCCCCCAGAGGAGCAGAAGGGTCCGCTCGGATAACCGTCTCCGAAGAAGCGGGGACTTCGGGCGCCACCAAAGCTTCGGTACCCGAAGAGGTACCTACTTCAATAGCAAGATTAATAAGCGTGTTTTACAGATAGCAGGCGAGTATTGACAAAAGGGAGGAGCTTCGGAAAAATACCTCTGAGAGCTTCTTGAGGAAGGATCGCTGGATCCTCCGAAACTTCGTACATCTGGAGGATGTTGGCGAAGTCATCCCCCGAGGTCCTGCCCTCGGTATCCTCCATCGGAGTCACGGTCTCCGCAGGGACCGCTTCGAGTGTGGGCAAGTCGGGAGTAGAGTCCGACTACACCGGCACGGCGACGGGTGTGGGAGGAGTCGTTGGAGTTACGCTAACCCCCTCCCTGACGGAGGTGTTTGGGGGGACCTCCCTCATATCTTCGTCAACCAGGAGGTAGGCCTCGAAGGCCGCCGCCGTCGCGCCTTCGGAGTCTTCTACCTCTTCGGGAGTTGGGCTCCGCTCGTCTGGCGACGAAGAAGACGAAGCAGGCATCAAGTGAGGAGGTTGCTTCGCTGCCTTCTTCTGAAGCGGCTGCTTACCGGCTTTCTTGGAGGGCTCGGCCGCTGCTTTCCTCTTGCGGCCAGCCGCTCCGGTTGGGGCGAAGTCGGGAAGCTGCGGGGGCTCCATGCCGAGGGCTCTCCACACCCTGTTGGATCGCTCCCAACTCCCCACCAACTCCAGCCTTCTCTGCCTCTCGGCCACCGAAGGGGCTCCAAGAATTCGTTCGGTGGCCCGAACTATGTCATCCGGAGCTAATGCCAGAGGCGCTGCTGAAAGAAAGAGGTATAAAAGTATGAGTATAATTAATTTGATCATATAATATGATGCAGCAGGAAGAAGGTGTACCTAAGTTTCGGAGGTCCCCCTCCGAGGCTTGTGGGATTACGATCGGCCAGTTGGCTCCGAGGGGAGGGATTCGAAGCCCGACGAACTCCTTGGCCAGGTCGCGCATGCTCATGCGGCGGGCCACTGAAGCAAGCAACCCTAGCCTCGTCGTGAGCAAGCTAGGGTTCGGGGAGATGTCTGCCTCCTTCCGGAACCAGATCTCTTGGAGAGGACCCGAGAGAGGGGAGTCCTCTCCTACTTCGGCGTAGAACCACCGAAGTATCCAGTTCGTGTACCACCGGTCGTTTATGGCTTTGGCAGGGAAATGGAGAGCATGCTCCCTTCGCAGCTGGAAGTTGACGCCGCCAAAGGCTATCGTCACCTTGGAGTCCCCTGGCCCATCTTGAGGCTTCGGTTGGCAGATGGCCTCGTGGGTCGCCGCGAAGATTTCGGAGCGGCCTTCGCATCCCTCCGCCCGAAGCGCCCATTCGAAGACAGCCAGACGGACGATCGCATTGGGGGACAGCTGAGGCAGGGTTATGTGGAACAAGTCCAACACCTCTGCCAGGAAATCCACAGCTGGCAGTCCCAGACCTGCCTCGAAAAATGCTTCGAAGACCACCACCTCTCCGCTTCGTGGTCGTGGAGTTGATTCTGTCCCAGGAACTCGGGTCCTCATTCCAGCTCCCAGCTTCCCCTCCACTGCTTCCTCTATGGATTCAGCGGTGCTCAAGGATTGGTCGATGATGAAGCTTTGCGCAATCTTCTTCTTGGAAGGCGAGCGGAGCACCCGAGGATTCCTGGGCCAAGCACCGCTCGGACCTCCCGCCATTACCGCTGCTGCTGAAGCAGCCCACGCCTGTCTCTGCACCAAGGTATTGGCCGCTGTGGGAGTGGTGTGACTAGTTCTCGCCATCGCTCTCAAACGTTCGAGGAGTTTGGAAGATTGGGGGAAAGTGAATTGCAGGTGGTGAATGCAGTAAAAACTCTCGGTTAATCTTCGTTCTCCCCTTTTTATAACCATGCGACCATTACTACTCTTCGGTTGGTTTCACATTGCAGGTCCTGCCTCCGTCACCGACAAGTGGGTCCGGTCACTGGAACGGCGTATAAACCGCTGAAGAAATCGACCGTTACCTTTTTTACAGAGGGTAACGGCTATTTGCGCCGTAACGGTCACATTGACGGTACCCCACGACGTTTGCCCTCCAGAACCGTCTCCACGACGAGGGTACTCCGTAACAGTCTCCACGACGAGGGTACTCTGTAACCGTCTCCACGACGAGGATACTCCGTAACCGTCGTCACGGCGCTCACACTCTAAAACCGTTCCATTCCCAGGGAGTTCTCTTACTGTATCAAAAACTTGAAGACAAAGGTTCGAAAGTATTGGGTCCAAAATCCTGGGCTAAGTCACAGCATCTTCGAATCCTCTTTAAGCCTCAGAAATTAGAAATGTTCTTTTCGTATACTGCCTTCTTTATAAAACAGGTTAACTACAGAAAGGCGTATTCGAGGGGCTACTGTTGGGGGAAATTACCCTATTTCCCAGACTTAAAGAGTAACCCTTCGCGGGCTCAGCAAGGATCCCGAAGGTGGCGAACTGCTGTTCGGAGCATACGTCGCCATGACTGGAGGGTGCCACGGTGCGAAGTCCTAGAGAACCCTCCGAAAGGAAGATGGAGGCCTCGAAGGAGAAGGACATGATTGATTGGATATTCAGCTTATCTATCTACCCTGCAGCACTTTACCGTGTATAACCTTGTTTATAATACCGAATAGATTCTACTATGTCGGTTGTAATTTAGGGGTAAATAGGTCTTTTCCTTATGTTTTTTTCCCTATAAATACCCCCCATTGTACCTTGTAAAAGGGGGCCAGAACTAATTGTTCAAACACACACATTCGGACCACTTGAGCTATTATCCTTTACGGAGGCTCGAGTTAGTCCTGAAGCGCAAACTTCTTGTTTGTTCGTTCTTGATTACCGAGAACCTGTTGGCGTAACTTTTGCGCCAACAGTACCTAATGGTAAAATCGTGTTCCGATCCACACCAAGTCGTTGATTTGAAATGATTTTGCTTTGACCTTCTTGTTGTAGGCTCTAGCTACTCTTATTTTATTTTTCTCTATTGCCTCTAGAGCCTTCAACCTCTTATTGGTCACTTCTTCTAAATTATCCTTCAGAAGTGTCTCATATTCATCGACTGATAAGCCATCTTGCTTAAGAAATCTAAGTGAGCCAAGATCCACCTCTACCGGTAGAACGACTTCTTGTCCATATACCAACTCATATGGACTAACTTTAGTGGCGCTGTGCTTTGCAACTCTACTAGCCCATAAAGCTTCAGAAAGCACCTCATGCCACCTCTTTGGAAACTCTTCAATCTTCTTCTTGATTAGTTTAATCACAATTTTGTTACTAGACTCGGCCTGACCAATGGCCTGAGCATAATACAGAGAAGAGTTTACCAATTTGATCTCATAATATTCGGCAAAGTCCCTCACTTCTTTGGCAATAAATGAAGTACCTTGGTCTGTAGTGAGAGTTTGGGGAATGTTGAATCTATGTATAATGTGCTTCAAGATGAAATCGATTACCTCGTTGTGAGTCATGTTCTTGAGAGGCACGGCCTCGGTCCACTTGGTGAAATAATATGTCGCCATCAACACGAACTGATGCCCTTTTGAAGGAGGATGAATTTGGCCGACGAAGTCTAAGCCCCAACCTCACAACAGCCATGGTTTGATAATAGGATTAAGCATCTATGCAGGTGCTAGCTGAATATTACCAAACTTTTGACAAGCTTCACACCCTCTATAATACTTAAAATAGGCCTCAGTCATAGTCGGCCAATAAAAACCCGCTCTTTGAGTATCCAACTCATTTTCGGGGCTGACACTAGCTTGATCGGAGTCCAAACACTTCAAAAGTACTCCATCGATAGTCCCACGATACAACACATCGTCAAGCAAAACAAATTTGAACGCTTGTCGCCGAACCTTCCAATCAACCTTTTGGCTCGGATTTCTTAAATATTGAATGATTGGGATCCTCCAATCGTCCTTACTGATCAAAGGAGCAATGGCCAAATTCCCACTATAATTGGCCTCTAGATTTTCCATTTGGACCTGCCCCCTGAGTGGTAAACCCTCCTGACCACGGTCGGTCGGATCGGCCATGTTGGCCTGGTTCGACCGGCTATTGCCGGATGGATGGCATGGGTCGGTCTGACTGGCCTAACATGGCCGGTTGGACTAGGAATGCAAGGGCGGTCTGATCATTCTTACAAGGTCGGTTAGACCGACGTTAGTACTCTCGGATGATACATCGTCTCCAAGCATCGGCTTTTCTCGTGTGTAGAATTTACCTTTCCTAATTTGATATCCTGATGCTTGTTGAGCCAAGTCATTTGCAAGTGAGTTGGCTTCTCTAGATACATGAGTAATATCAAAATCATCAAAGGTGGCAATTATGTCTAGACACTTGTCCAAGTAGCTATTTAGTAGACCATTAAAATATTGAGCGAGTTTAGCGACTTGTTGCACAACTAATAAAGAATCACCATATGCACGAACATATTTCACACCCATGGAGTTCAACAACTCAAGACCTAACAACAGGGCTTCATATTCGGCTTGATTATTAGTTGAGTGAAATTCTAGACAGGCCGAGGTCTCAAAGTGCATACCATTCGGTGATACGAGGACCACTCCAATACCTTGGCCATTTTTTGCAAGCCGAACCATCAAAATAAAGTTTCCATTGTAATACCTCAATCAAAGTGACTTCGCCGCTCCAATTGACGTCTACATTGTGATCTACTATAAAGTTAGCAACAATCTGGCCTTTCATAGCTCTCAACAGTTCGATCATAAGCCAAATCGTATTCAATCAACGCATATGCCCACTTGCCGATTATACCATTTAGAATCATCTTTTGCAACATGTACTTTATGACATCCGTTTGGCAAGTGACAACACATGTGCTAGGGAGAAGATAGTGACACAATTTGGTACATGCATAATAAAGGGATAAATACAAACGCTCTACAAACACATACCTTGTCTCGGCATCCAGAAGTCGATGACTCAAGAAGGTGATGATGTACTCTTTTCCTTCAATGTCTTGAGTCAACACGGCTCCGATCACATTCTCCTCCATGGCGATATAAAGCCGAAATGGAATCCCATCCTTCGGCGCCCTTACTACCGGCGGCGTCGATAAGCACTCTTTTATTTTCTCAAAGGCGCGTTGCTGACTTGGCCCCCAAGTGAACTCGACTTCATTTTTTAGCTGGAGTATCGGGACAAAAGCATCAATTTTGTCAGACAAGTTAGATATAAAGCGTCGTAAATAATTAACCTTGCCTAGCAGTTTCTGCACATCTTTCTTACATGTCGGCGCTAAACATCCTCTAATTTTCTCAAGCCTCTTAGGATCGATTTCAATGCCTCTTTCATGGATCATGAATCCCAAGAACTTGCCCGCCGACACGCCAAAAGCACACTTGAGTGGGTTCATTTTTAAACCATACTGGCGCATTCTTTCGAAAGCGACTCTCAAATCAGCTAGATGGTTCCCCACAGCGTCCGATTTGACCACAACATCATCTATATAAATCTCTAACATAACCCCTAGCAAGTCATGAAAGATTAAGTTCATGGCACGTTGATATGTGGCGCCATCATTCTTTAAACCAAAGGTCATTACGACCCACTCGAACAAGCCGACAAAACTGGGGCAAAGAAAGATCGTCCTGAAAACGTCCTCTTCGGCCATAAAGATTTGATTATAACCAGCGTTGCCATCAAGAAAACTTAGTACCTTGTTTCCCGAGGCATCGTTGATCAACATGTCGGCTATTGGCATGGGATACTCATCTTTCAGAGTGGCTTTGTTCAAATCCCTAAAGTCGGCGCAGATGCGGATCTTGCCACTCTCCTTCTTCTCGATAGGCACAATGTTAGTGATCCATTTTGCGTACCTGCATGGCCTAATAAAACGTACCGCTAATAGATGTTCAACTTCCTCTTTAACTCGGTCATAGATGGCCGAATTGAAGCGGCGCGGCGGCTGTTTATAAGGCCTAAAACCAGGTTTGATAGGAAGCCAACGCTCAACAAACTCTCAGCTTAATCCGGGCATCTCGCTTTAGTCCCATGCGAAACAGTCAACATATGATCGAAGCAATTTTATTACTTTGGCCTTTACATCACTACTCAAATTTTGATTTACAAACGTCGGCCTTGGAACACTACCATCTCCTATGTCTACTTGTTCCAAAGGATCGGCCGACGAGAAGCCTTGACCTAATTTTTCTAATTCGCTAAAATCTTCAATGGCTTCGGCAATACCATCTTGAGAAGACTGATATTGCTCTACACGATACTTTAGTCAATCAATATTAGCGCTAGACATTCCACTACCTTAAACACAACCGAGCCACCCCGACTGGCTTTATAGAAATAGGAACGAACCTCCCCTCGGATACGCTGAGAAAGTCGTAATCCGAGAGGTGCCGCCCCGACAAGCATTCTATCTCATCATGGGTGGCGTCACTGGACGCATCGGCCAAGCTAACATGGGCCGATGCATCGACGTGTACTATCTCGACTTCATCGCCATCCCATTGTATTAGGTGCTAGTGAATGGTATACAGCACACACTAGTTTGTGTGGATCCAATCACACCCAAGCAATACATTATAATTACATTGCACATCGACGACAAAGAAGGCGGTAGGTAGTGTCTTGTTCCCTACTACCAGCTCCAGAGATAGAACGCCTTTGGCCTCTATCGTGTCGCCATTGAAGCTATTGAGGGTAACATTGGTCTTCTTCAGGTCATCGTCATCTTTTCCAAGCTTCCTTAGAAGGGATTATGGCATTAGGTTCATGGTGGCGCCACCATCGACGAGCATCCTTGAGATCGCCTTTCTGTCAATGTGTCCCCTTATGTAGAGAGGTCTCAAGTGATGACTCGTGTCTCCGGGCTTCTCGAACACGGCATCCCGTGGGCCGAGGTCTAGTTGTGCAACCCTATCCTCATCCTGTAGTGAAGCGAACTCGAAAGGTAGCATGACGACGTCGACGTCCATCACCTAAGGAGTGGGCCCCTCAGAGACGGGTGTGTAGTCATCATCGTCGGAGCTAATAACAGGGGCCGAGTGATCGACCATGACCGGCCTAGGTCTGTAGACTTTCTTCACCGTGGGCCGAGGACGGATTTCGTCAAAAAGTGTGTCTCGTGCCTCCTCGGCCTTCTCTTCTCGTATCTCTTGTGCCCGCAAGCATTGCAACCTCCTCTTTTGTGACTTGGACATCCCTGAGGGTGCCCACGATGGATGAGGATGGATGTCGGGTGCCACGGTCTTGCTTCTAGCATTTTTGGCCGAACGGGACTTGTCCAGGTCAGCCTCGAATATTTTGCGCTTGCCGTAAGAAGTCCTCTACTCCTGGTCGGTCGGAGCATCCATGGTGGGCCGGTTGGACTGGCCTGTGCCGAAAACAGTTGTAAGGCCGGTCGGACCAGCCGCAGTAGGCCAGTCAAACTAGGCTTTGGTCGGGGATTTGGCCGGCTCGGTGATGTATCTTTGCGCTGTCCTGCCGGGTCACCCTTCGGGATTGGGACCTCCTAGGATCCCACCCTGATGACTATGGTCTTCGGGACATCAATCTGTTAATCCACTGTAACGCCTTCTTGTGAGGTTCGGTTCTGAGGTACTACGGATAGGCAATGAATAATACTCTCGTCTTGCGCCGGACCTCGTACCTGCCACTCAGAAACACTAGAAGGAATGTGAGTGTTAGTAGCTGGACACTTCCCGGAGTTCTCCGGCGGTGGAGACCAAGTCAGAGCCATCATCCATCAGTAGGGTGGTGGCATCGGAGGCTCTAGCGGCATTTCCCACTAGGTGTTGAACCCGTTGTCCTGTTGGAAGCTCATACATGTCGAAGGTACCTCGGACCAGACCAGCGAAGGGTCCTGCCAGGCCAGAGGTAAGCTAGCCCATGGCGGAGATGGGTCCAGCCACTGGAGGTCGAATCCATCTGAAGGATGTAATCCACTCGGAGGGGATGGCTCCGGCCACTGAGGTCCGAATCCTCCCGAAGGTTGGAACCCATTCGGAGCAGGTGGATTCAGCCATTGAGGTCTAAACCCTCCCGAAAGTTTGGGCCAAGCCTAGGGAGGGTTCGACCACTGAGGTCCGAACCCTGCTAGAGGCTAGGACCAACCCGAAGGGTGGTTCGGCCACTGAGGTCTCAACCCTGCCGGAGGCTGTAGCCACTCCGAAGAGGGGTTCAATCCTTGAGGTCCGAACTCAACCCTCGCGGGGCTCAGTCTTTTCGGGGGGGTCGGCCGTCCCGGAGTCCGTGGCCGAACACTCCTCCTCTTGGACCTTCGCTGGTGCTTGTCCAAGATCATCTTGTGTGTCACCTTCAGCCTTCTGTGGTGCCTGGCCGAAGATGGTGGTTTCTTCAATTCGTCGGCGGATGGCATGACTTGCCCTTTCGGCAGTCGTAGAAGATAATTTTTTAATAGAAAATCAAATATTTTATCACACTTAGTTACGTCGAATGAATATATAACTTCATTTGGCCGACTGTTAGAGGGAGACGGCCGCAATTCGGAGCAGGTGATGGGTTTACACTTCGTGCTCCAAGTCCATTCGGCCGTGTACGTATCGGCTGGATCCTCTTCCTCTTCGAATTCTCCCTCGTCAGAGTGATCCATCGTGTGTATTTCAGCTCTTGGTTTATTAAAAGTCTTAACGAATTTTCTATCTTTGGCTCGGCCTTCCTGGACCAGAGCCTGTTGTACGACTTGGCTAATGTCTAGAAGATTCTAATTATCCATTCGTTCCTTAATTTTTGCCCGTAGGGCATTAAATGCGAGGTCTGCGAGGTCTCTTTCTGATATGTTTAGGCTAAAACATTTATTCCTAGTGTCTCTAAAGCGCTTGACATATTCAAAAACACTTTTGCTAGATTTATGTTTAATCGACGTGAGGTGTGATAGCCTAAGCTCGGTCTCGCCTGTGTAGAAATAATCATGAAACTTCTTCTCTAGCTGAGCCCATGTCTGAACGGAGTTCAGCGGGAGCACCGAAAACCAGGTGAATGTGGTGTCGGACAATGATAGGGAAAATAACCTGAGTTTTAGTGCATCCGACCCGCTAGCTTCGCCACATTGTGCTAGAAATTGACTAATGTGCTCTAATGTGGATGTACTACCCTCGCCATCAAATTTGGTGAAGTCTAGGACTCTATAACCACGAGGGTATGGAATGGTATCAAAGTGGTCGGGATATGGTTTTTGATAAACCCTAGCTCTATCCTGAGGTGTAAATCTGGTGCATTCCCTAAATAATGCGCGAATACGTTCCTCAATAATGTTGTGGTCTACTGCTTGTGCGCATCTTTCATGTGGTGGTGGGATGCGTGGCGGTATATCAGCATGCTCTGGCCTATGCTGTGGTGTGGGAGTGTGTAGCTCGAGTGGTTGTGAAAGAGCTGGCATGGCCGCAGGCAGTGGTGGCACATGATAGGCTGGGTTTGCCTAGCCATAAGCGCAGTTATGTGTTTTAGCTATGGATGATGGAGATGGAAACATGATAGTTTTTTCCAGTATTGTCGTTCGTTCTGCTATAACTGTGCTGAGTTGGCAGAATACTAGTGATTGGTGTCGGTGAATCGGCCTCAATAAAGCCGAATCTTCTAAATATTGCTGCCACTTGCGAGACAACTGTGGGTTATAGTTTTTTGGCTAGCGAGGCGCTAACCGCCTGATCAACAGACACAGCTATCCTACGGTCAACTTGTGAAGCAGATAAAGGGGGTGATGAGGGGCGTACCTGAGTTAGGTTGAGAGTGTTGTGCATGACGAAGCTCGAGCATGTCTTTATGCAATCCCTAATCATCAGCTCTTCGAGTTCCTTCTTCTTCGCTTCAATCTTTTCTCGGTCTTCCTCAGATATGTCTGCCATGGTGGGTGTCATAATGTTGCGGTCGTTGATGTCCGCACCCCCCATAGTGCTCATCGGCGATGTAGTGGATGTAGACGTAGTAGAGTTACTCGCTGCCAATGTAGAGGTAGTAGTCATGATTGGCGTTGTTCCCAGTGGAGTCGCCAAAACGTGTGTTGACGTAGAAATTCGCCCCCGCACTTGGGCCAGTTCGACGTCCAAAAGTATCGCAATGATACCGACACCTCATTTTGACTACCCTTAATAGTGATAAGGGATTTAGAGTCACCAGGCAATTAGACAAATAATTAATATTTTAATCCAATTGGCCGAAAGTGTTAGTAATAATGTAAACATAAATAAAATGATCAAAATACCTGGAATCGGCCAACCTGGAGGCCAATTCGGATTTACAGCGGAAGTTGGCCCAAAGGGTCCCTAGGGAACCTTCGGCCTCAAGCCCGGTCAGACCGAAGGTACAACCTCGGTCGGACCGAGGGTTTGCGAAGGGGCTTCGGGTGATGTCCTGAAGGCAGCTGCGAAGGGTGGCTCCGACGGTCTAACCGGCGAAGCCTCTTTAGTCGGACCGGTCGTGCTACCCCGGTCACACCGGGCGAAGGGATCTCCGAATGTTGGCCTTCGAACGTGCGAAGCTCCGGTGTGCGGGACTTCGGCGATTAGGGCTTCGACAGGCTTAGGCTTTGGCTTCAGCGCGCGCGGTGTAGAGGGTCCCGGTCGGACCAGTGGAGTGCCGTCGGCCTGACCGGCTGTTGCCGACAATGGCGTGACGAGGTCCAGTCAGACGGGGATCTCAACGTCGGTCGGACCGAAGTAACAGATCCGATCTGCTAAACCTCGGTAGCCTTAGCAAATAATCTTCAATCACCTCCAAACTTTGTAGAGATGTTAAGGAAGGCGATTGATCTACAAAAACACCCAAAAATCAAATACAATTCGGCCAAGGGGCCGAATTACCAAGTATGGCGATAAAAACCAATAAAAATTATAGCAATCCGTTACGTGGATTAACGGGAGGTTCACAAGCGAACCAGCAAGGGTTACCGTGATTACGGACGCGGCACACGGAGGTCTTTCAAGCAAACCCATGAAGATGCGGAAAGTAAAGAAAAGTAAATGTGATTCAAAGGTAGGGCTTTGGATTTTTGATATTGGAGGGAGCCCTTGAATTGGCCTTGCCCCTAGTATTTATAGGGGGTGGGCTGGTGATCCCTAGCGAAAAAATACAGTAGGATTCGGCTAAAATTCGGTTGAGATAACATTTGGATAAAAACAGCTCGAATCCACTTTGGATTCACATTCTGAACCCCTGGCCGGTCTGACCGAGCCCATGGGGCCGGTCCGGCCTAGCCTACATGGCCAGTTGGACCGGCCTACTATAGCCGGTCAGACCGACCTGTGCCAGGTTTGGCATATTTTCGGTCACAAGTACCATTTTTTAGTATTTTTCCTAGTTTGACCATTAATGCCATTTTTTTCTATAAACAAGTAGTATGGCGGAGGCATCGGCGGTTCTAGTGGCTTCGCCCACTATGAGCCGAACCCATTGCCCGGAGGATGGTTTGGCCACGTCGAAGGTACTTTGGACCATATCAGCGTAGGGTCCTGCCAGGACGGAGGTATGTTTGTCCATTTTGGGCAAAGCTCTCCCACCCGCTCTCCCAGAGTAGAGGTGGGTTCGGCCACTGGGGTCCGAACTCACCCACGGAGGGTTCGACCATTGGGGTCTGAATTCACTATGCGAAGAATTCGGCCATTGGGGTCCAAACTCATTATGTGGAGGGTTCGGCCATTGGGCTCCAAACTCACTATGCGGAGGGTTTGGCCATTGGGGTCCGAACTAACCCTTCGGGGGGTTCGGCTGTTGGGGTCCGAACTCCTTCTCCGAAGTGTTTGGCTGTCTTGGCCCCTTCGGTTGTCTTGGAATTTTTGGTCACGAGCCTGCTTTCTTGGCTTTCTTCTAGTGTTTATCCAACAACATCTAGTATGTTACCTTTGGTTTCTTGCGATCCCTAGCCGAAGGAGACGTGTTGATGTTCTTTTTCCACACTCCTACTTCAAGTTATTTGGTATGAGTGTGCGTGTGTGTGATTCTCCAATAATGACCGCTTTCCCCTTAGATGACTCGGCCTATTCCGGCCGAATCAACACATTCTTCTCATCGAGGTCGATGGTGTTCACGGGAAAGGGGTCTTTGTCCAGCTTCATCTTCAGACTAGAATCTTTTTCAATGTTCCTTCTTCTATGGCCGATTGAACCTGTCGACGGAAAACATTGCAGTCGTTAGTATAATGAGAATGTGAATCGTGCCACTTATAGTAGTGGCGCTTCTTTAGTTCGTTGGTGGTTGGGATGACTTGGCCCTTGGGCAACCTGAGAAGCTGGCTCTTCAAGAGGAAATCAAATATTTTGTCACATTCAGTCACATCAAAGGAGTATTTAACTTCGCTGGGCCGACTCCTAGTGGGATACGGCCGCAGCTCAGAACAGGTGATAGGTTTGATCTTAGTGTTCCAAGCCCACTCATCCGCATACATATCGGCCGAATCATCCTCTTCCTCGTAGAAGTGTTCCATGGTGTGAACATCAGCCTAGGTTTGTTAAATGTTTTAATGATTTTTTTATCCTTGGCTCAGCCTTCTTGGACCAGAGCCTGCTATAGGACTTGACTAATGTCAAAAAATTTTGGTTGTCTAGCCTTTCTTTAATCTCAAAACGCAACCCATTAAAAGCCAGATCCGCCAAATCCCTTTCTGAAATGTTGAGACTAAAACATCGGTTTCTGGTATCTCTAAAGCGCTTGACGTACTCAGAGATGCTCTCGCTAGACTTCTATTTGACCGATGTCAAGTGTGAAAGCCTAAGTTCTGTCTCACCTGTATAAAAATAGTCATGGAACTTCTGTTCTAATTGAGCCCATGTTTGGACGGAGTTCGGCAGAAATTCCGAAAACCAAGTGAAAGCGGTGCCAGATAGTGAAAGAGAAAATAGTCTAAGTTTTAACGCGTCCGACCCACTAGCTTCCCCACACTGTGCTAAGAATTGACTGACATGCTCTAGTGTGGTATTGTTACCCTCGCTGTCGAATTTGGTGAATTCAAGGACTCTATAGATGTGAGGGTAAGGTATGGTATCGAAGTGATCGAGGTACGGCTTTCGCTAAATCCTATCCCTATCCCGAGGTGTGAAGCTGGTACACTCTCTAAACAATGTGCGGATCCACTTCTCAATATCGTCCTAGCCTCCTGCCTGTGCGCGTCTCTCATGTGGGGGTGCGACACACGGTGGTATGTCGGTGTGTCGGCCGCGGGGCTCCTCCTCCCATGCTGGCTCAAGGTATATGACGTGCTCGGGTCTATGTGGGTGTGTGGGAGCGTGCGGCGCAGGCAGCGTGGGAAAAGCTGGTGTGGGCATAGGTGGAGGCAGCACATAGTAAGTAGGGTTAGCTTGGCTATAAGTTTAGTGACTTGTCTCGGCCGTAGATGTTGAGACCAGAGACATGATAGCTTTGCCAGTACTACCGTCGATTCTAATATAAATGCGATTTACCAGGGGTGCGCTAGCGATTAGAGTTGGAGGAACGGCTTCGGTAAAGCCGAACCTTCCTAACATTGCCTCTACCTGAGAGCTAACTGCCGAATCTAGATGATTGGCTAGTGAAGCGCTAACAGCTTGATCTACAGATGTGGCTATATTTTTCTCACTCTCTAAAGAAGACAAGGAGGCGATACTGGTGTTACCTAAGTCCGGATTAGGTCGGTGGTGTTGACGTCGCGCTTGATGAAGCCCGCGCGTGTCTTGACGTAGCTCTCGAGCATGAGATCGTGGAGCTCTTTCATCTTTGCCTCGATCTCCGCCCGACCTTCCTCGGGGATATCTTCAAGGGTGGGCATCATGATGTTGCGGTTGTCGATCTCTGCGCCCCCCATGGGATCCATCGGTGTTGTAGACGTAGTAGTCGTTGTAGAGGTACTTGCAGCCGATGTAGATGTACTCGTCATGTTGGCGTAGCTCTCCCCAGCGAAGTCGCCAAAAAGTGTGTTGACATGAAAATGTGCCCCCACACTTGGGCCGGTTTGATGATCTAAAAGCGTGTGGATACTTAGGGATAAGCCTAAGTGTGACATAACACCGACGTCATGTTCCGACTACCCTTAACAGTGTCAAGGGGGTGGAGTCACCAGGTAATCAGATCACACAGAAATAATCCAATTAGTCAAAATATATAGATAAAATAATCCAATAGGTGCGAAGGGTCACCAAAGGGGGGCCTTCGGCGTATGGTGCGAAGGGTGCACCGAAGGTAGCCTTCGGCATTCGGATCGATCTGGCCAAAGACAAGCTTTGAGCAGATCACGATGCGAAATCTCCTCTCAACAACAGGGTTCGGTAAAAAGTCTCTGAGGTGACGAAATCCAACGCGGAGTGCTGGTACAACAAAGTCTGATGCGAAGCATTCTGGAGCGATGAAGTCTGGTGCGGTGCACTGACGCGACAAAGTCCGATGCGATGCGGTCCGTTCTAGCGTGACCCCAGCGTGAAGAAACTCCGATGTGAAGTAGCTCTAGTGCGCGAGACTCAACCAGACTGACAATAGTGTGACAGATCCGGCACGGATGGACGAAGCGAGGACTCGCCGAAGGGTGCTCTGGCAGACTCTAAAACCAGCTTGATAGCTCAGAAACCTTCGGCGAAGGGGGCTCCAAACGTGAAACCTGCATCAAAATGAAGATCAAGTGCCAATTCGGCCTGGAGACCGAATTACCAAGTGTTGCAGTATACAAAACGAAGGGTAGACATCTATTATGTAGATTAACAGATGGTTCACAAGCGAGCCAACAAGGTGATAGCAATCTATTATGTAGATTAACGGATGATTCATAGGTGAACCAACAAGGCTTACCACAATTACGGTGTGGCCGATGGAGGGCTTCAATCGCAAACCCACGAAGGTGTACTGATACTAATGTGGAAAGTAAATAAAGTAAGGGTACGGTTCAAACTAGGGTTTGAAGAGTTGATCTGTGTTGGGGGGGTCCTATGAACCATCTTCACCCTTGTATTTATAGGGGCTAGTCTTCTTATCTCTAACTCTAATCTTATAAGATTCGACCTAATCAAGATTAGAGATAAAAACAAACATGAATCTGTATCAGACTCCTATCTGAAGCCTACCCAAAGTGGGCCTCCGACAGGCCTGCCGAAGCCTGCTCCTCGGGCCGAAGCTTCGGCGAAGCAAGCCGCTGAAGGGCCTTCGGGAGAAAGCCAGCCTATGAAGCAAGCCACTAAAAGGCCCCCGAGGCCCCGTGCGGGTGGGCCTCCGGCACTTTCAGGGCTTTGGCTTGTACCAGGAGTTGTATGTTTTCGGCCCAAATTACCAAAATTGATATTTTTACAAACTCGGCCATTAATGTCATTTTTTGCTATCAACACATACATTCTAGGTACATTCTAGGCATAAAGATCTATAGAGATAGATGAAAATGGTTAATTGGATTAAGCTAAAGTATGTACATTGACAAGGTTTTGAAACAGTTCAAAATGCAGAATTCTAAGAAGGGTTTTCTTGCAATGTCACATGGTATTTCTCTTAGTAAGACTCAGTGTGTTGTGACAACTGATGAGCTAGAGAAGATGAGTGTGATCCTGTATGCCTTCGCAATTGGATCCATTATGTATGCCATGATGTGTACACGCCCAGATGTGTCATATGCTCTAAGTGTTACAAGCAAGTACCAATCGAACCCGTGTGAAAGTCACTGGGATGTAGTAAAGAGTATCCTAAGTACTTGAGAAGGACTAAGGAAATGTTGCTAGTATATGGTGGTGAAGAGGAGCTTGTTGTAAGTGGTTACACTGATGCTAGCTTTCAGACCGATAAAGATGATTCTCGATCGCAACCTAGCTTTGTGTTCTACCTCAATGGAGGCGTAATGAGTTGGAAGAGTTCCAAGCAAGAGATGGTGGCTGATTCTATAATAGAAACTGAGTATATCATCGCTTCAGAAGCTGTGAAGGAGGCCGTTTGGATCAGAAAGTTTCTTTCTGAGTTAGGTGTTGTTCCTAGTGTGTCCAGCCTATTGGACCTCTATTGTGATAATAGTGGTGCCATTGCGCAAGCCAAGGAGCCTAGATATCACGCCCCAGATTTATTAAAATTGGGACTTTATTGAATTTCCACAGAAAAACAATAATAACAAGATGTTCATCATGCGACAACGTACATACGGCAATCATCCGTGGCTCGCAGACCACATTATTACACAAGTGTACAATTAAAAGAAACTATAAAAACAAAACTAGGCAATGAACATCTCTGCCAGTCTCGTGTCCTTGACTGGGTCATTACTCCCGACCATCCTCCTCATAGTACGCAGCCTCTGAAGTGTTTTCCAACGGGTATGAGTACAAAAGTACTCAACAAGCCACCGAGAATGCAATAGTAATGCAGGGTAATAACAACAGAATGATAAGGGTTTAAAGTGCGGAAAAGTACATTTTCAAGTTGCAACATTTAGTGTAGTCAAATTTAATTGTATACAATAATAAACATGAACAATGCCACATCTTCTAACTCAAGGAGTATAGACAGCCCTCCTCACTCAACAGTCCTTACATGCCAATTCATTGAGCAACACTCATAATTGTAAACTAACTGCGAGATGTCACGCAACCCGCCTTTGACCGTGTGCTCGTCTTTACGAAAATATTTAAACTCTGATCAGAGGTGTACTATTGTACCCATAAGGCGCTCATCCTTGCACACCGCATTGTGTTTAGATGACCCAAGTCACAGGAACTCATGCCAAAACTGTTAGCATGAGACGCTCCAACCCAATGACACACACTATAGGTTTCGCCAGCGCACCAGTGCACTTGAACAACATCATGCCCCCTTTTGTGCCACATGGTACAAGTCACCCGTAGGTGCTACTTGCCCCTCTCCACATAGTATCTCAAGTTGGAATGCCCCATACCTCCAGTTAGGACTTACCCATCAGACTTGTGGTTAGTACGGAAGTGTATTGCAATGGATCCCGCAGACTGGTCCTTATAGTGTCCCGGGTGCGACTAACCAATGCCCTCGCTTGCACACGGAACTCACCATGCAAACATGTTAAACCAAAACTCCATAACCAATAGAATTCTAGGGATGAGAGAAATCATGGAGATCATATAATAGAATCAAAATCTCTATGACTCGTTTTTATCCTATAGTGGTTGTGTCGATACATTGGACATTATCTAATAATAGTACTATTATGGGTGACAAGGAGTTTTAGGCTCAATAGCATGGCTTGGGTTTGCACTTTAAGGTCGGGGATTTAAATAAATATAATGTAAAGCTTTTAATTTGACTAATGCATTTATAACCTATGGGTTTTAGCGATATTTTAAGAAAACTAGGTTCAATATGCTCAAATTTTAGTGTGGTGACTAGCCTTGGTCAGCAAATAGAGATGGTGGAACCTCAGGGTAAAACTCTAGCTCCTCGGCAGCGTCGAAGTCCTCTAGGCACGTAAAACAAGAATAACAACCAATTTAAACATAATAAAATGAGCAGTACAACCATTTCAATTAAATTGGCTAAAGTTGAAAAAATAAAAGAGGGGCTTTCTGAAATTGAAATGATGAAATTTGGAGTTAAATGGAGTGAATATGAATTTCTAACGTTTAAAACAATACTTTTGGTTTTATTTTGGATAACAAACAATACAAACATGTCAAGTAAATTGGCTAAAAATGTAGAGGATGAAAGGAGGGATTCTCTGGAATCGAAATTGTGAATTTTGGAGTAAAAATGGAGGAGATAAGAAATTTTAAAGTTTAGGAATAATCTTCTTGGATTTTATTTTGAATAATAAAGAGTACAAGCATATCAATTAAATTGGTTTAATATGTAGAAGATAAAGAGATAAATCTTCTGAAATTTGAATGGTAAATTTTAGAGTTAATTTCAAGGAATTATGAATTTTGAAGTTTGAAGTGATTTCTCAAATTTTATTTGTATTCCAATTAAAACAATATAAAAGTTTATTATAAACATATAAATTTTATTGGATGAATATGAAGAGAATAAAAAGATAAACCTTCTAAAATTCGAATGGTCAAATTTGGGGTTAATTTGAAGAAAATATGAATTTTTGAAGTTTAAAACAATTTCTGAATTTATTTTTAAATTCTTAAATAGACTCTGTTCCACGGTGAGCCAGGTCCACCGTGGATCAACGCACTGTGAGGGTGCACCAAAGCAATCAGGGCCCTCGGATCGGCATCCGATGGCTGACAGCGAGGTGGGGCGTGTGCGGGATTTTTTAAATGAAATGGATGGCTACGATTAGATCTGGATGAAGGGGTACGCACGGGCGGCCAAGATTGACATGGGTATTTAAAGAGAAACGGACGGCTGAGATTAAAACATTTAGAACGGTATGGATCAACGGCCAGGATGGAGGCAGGTGCTTAAGTGGCTACGGACGACCGCGATTTCCCGATACCGATTAGTGCTGGGTCAAATAGATCAGAGCGCTCCATTAGCTATCTAATTTGGTCCCTTCGCTTTGGATCGGACGACGCAGATGGGATCCGGAACGCGCATGGCAATGGCACGAGACCCTCGTCTTCTCCAACGATGGTAGGAGATGGCAATGCGGCTAGCGACGATGGGAGAATATTGTAAGGAGAGGGATGTTACCGAAATTGGGGGTCGACAGCGAGTGGTCGAGGCCAACGATGGGCGAGGCGGCGGAGGGCTCTCGGGTGGATGATGGGGACGAAGCTCCGGTGATTGGTAGCATGAATGGAAGGGTCACCGGTGTAGAGGGGATGATGGTGGTTTCATAGGTGTCATCTACAAGGGCGGTGGTGGTCTCTAGCGATGGCGATCGATGGCTGGAGACGGAACAGGGCGGTGGCGAGTTTGGATCATCGAACTGAGCCAAGTGCGGCGCCACGATTTCATGTCAACACACTTTTTGGCGACTCCGCTGGGGACAGCTACACCAACATGAAAAGTACGTCTACATAGGCCACCGGTACATCTACATCGACTACTACGTCTGCACCACTGATGGACACAATAGGAGGCACGGATATCGACAACCGCAACATCTTGACACCTACACTTGAAGATATCCCCGCAGAAGACCGAGCAGAGATCGAGGCAAAGTTAAAGGCACTCTAAGACAAGATGCTTGGGGGCTACGTGAAGACACGTGCAGGCTTCATCAAACGTGACATCATCACCCCCGACCTCGCTCAGGTCTAGGTAACACCTGTATCGCCTCGTTTATCTTCTTTAGAGATTGAGCAGAAAATAGCCGCATCAGAAGACCAAGCCGTTAGTGCTTCGCTAGCCAACCGTTTAGATTCGGCAGTCAGCTCCCAAGTAGAGGCAACTCTTAGGAGGTTCGACTTTACTGAGGCCGTACCCCTAGTTCCTATTGCTAGTGCACCTCCGGCAAACCACGTGTACAGCAGAACTAACGACAGCACTGGCACAACCATGTCTTCGGCGTCAACACTTACAGTCGAGACTAATCATTACACTTACGGTCAAACTAGCACTGCGTACCAAGCACCACCACCTGCGCCGGTACCCGCGCTGCCCGAACTGCATGCGCAGGCACCCGAACACAAGCATGTCATGTAGATAGCATGCAGGGAAGAGGCCCATGGCCGACACGCCGATATCCCACCACGTGTCGCGCCCCCGCATGAGAGGCGCACGCAGGCAACATGCCAAGATGACATAGAGGAGCGGGTCTGTGCACTATTTAGGGAGTGTGCCGGCTTCGTGCCCAAGGGACGTGTTAGGGTTTACCGTAAGCCATACCCCGACCATATTGATGCAGTACCCTACCCCCACAGCTATAGAATCCCTGAATTCACTAAGTTTGATGGCGAGGGTAGCAAAACTACACTAGAGCATGTTAATCAATTTTTGGCACAATGCGAAGAAGTCAGCGGGATAGATGCCCTAAAAGTTAGGCTATTTTCTCTCTCGCTATCCGGCACCGCTTTCACTTGGTTTTCGGCGCTCCCGCCGAACTCCATTCAGACGTGGGACGATTTAGAGCGGAAATTCCATGATTACTTCTACACGGGTGAGACAGAACTTAGGCTTTCATATTTGACATCGGTCAAGCAGAAATCTAGCGAGAACGCCTTTGAGTACATCAAGAATTTTAGGGATACTAGAAACTGATGTTTTAACCTTAATATTTCGGAAAGGGATTTGGCGGAACTAGCTTTTAATGGGTTGCATTCCGAGATTAAAGAGAGGTTAGATAACCAAAACTTTTGAGAGGTTAGCCAAGTCTTACAGCAGGTTCTAGTCCAGGAAGGCCAAACCAAAGATAAAAGATTCATTAAGACGTTCAACAAGCCTAGGGCTGAAATCTACATCATGGAACGCTCTGACGAGGAGGGTTCGGCCGACATGTACGCGGCCGAATAGGTTTTGAACGCTAAAAATAAACCTGTCACTTGCTCTGAGTTACGTCCATGTCCCACGAAGAATCGACCTAGTGAGGTCAAGTACTCATTTGATATAACCAAGTGTGATAAAATATTTGATTTTCTCTTAAAAAGTTAGCTTCTCAGGTTACCTAAAGGTCAAATCATTCCATCTGCCGATGAGTTAAAGAGGCATCCGTACTATAAGTGGCATGATTCGCACTCACATAATACTAACGACTGCAATGTTTTTCGATGGCAGATCCAATCAGCCATAGAAGAAGGACGATTGAAGATAGACCATAATCTGAAGATGAAGCTGGATAAAGATCCTTTTCCCGTCAACGCCGTCGACCTTGGTGAAAAGAAGGTGTTGATTCGGCTAGAACAGGCTGAGTCGACTAAGGGGGAGGATGTAATTGTTGGAGAGCCACGCACCCACATGCTCATACCAAAGAACCCTGAGGTAGGAGTGTGGAAACCGAACATTAATACCCCTTCGGCTAAAACTCACAAGAGGCCGAAGGTAACGTATAATATGCTACTAAACAAACATCAAAGAAAAGCAAATGAAGTAGGTCCCCACACTAAGAAGATAAACCAGCCAAAGGGTCCAAGACTCTCGGAAGGTAGCTCCGGACCGAAGCAGCCGAAACCTCCGCACGGCGGCTTCGGGCCACGGTGGCCTGACACCCCGCACCGTGGCTTCGAGCCACAATGGCTGAACCCCCGTACAGTAGCTTCGGCCCCCAATGGCTGAACCCCGCACCATTTTGGACTCCTCCAACATGAGGCTTTGGCCCTCACTGGCCGAACGTACCTTTGGCCTGGCAGGACCCTTCGCTGGTATGGTCTGAGACAACATCAACTCTGCCGAACCCCCTTCTAGGTAACGGGTTCGCCTCTCAGTGGGCGAGGCCACTAGCACCACCTATGCCTCCGTCGTATGACTGGGCAGGAACTCCGTGGGCTCCGTACATATCCGGGTCGGAGTACCCTCGACAACTTAACACTATGCCCTGTTTTCCTTCGGAGTATTATGGATGGCAGGGACAAGCAGACGCAGCGGAGGAGGGCATCGTCCACAGACTATCCGTGGTGCCTCTGGATCGGACCATGCTGAGTGAAGCCGAAGGGTACAGACGCGAGAGGCCAAGGAAAAGGAGTGTAAAGCCATCACCATCAAAGTGGGGTCGCAGGAAGTCCCAATTCTGAAGGCTTCATTGCTGAAGTCTGACGAAGGTGAGCCCCATACTTCGGTCAGAACCCGCGCCGAAGAAGGGTTCGATCGGCCGAGCAAGGCCGGTCTGACTACCAGGGTTCGCAGCGAAGGCCCCTCCGAACACAGGGTGCACGAGGCCAAAGGGCGCAGTACCACTTCGGCCAGGGTTGATAGAAGCCGAACAGTAGCACCTGGCACCAAGCCGCATCCATCTTGGGCACCTCCGGTCATGTCCAAATCACATAAGAGATGCCTACAACGACTATTGGCACAGAATATGCGCGAGAAGGAAGCTGAGGACGAGCGTGACGCTATCTTCGAAGAAATCCGCCCTTGGTCGGCTACAAAACAGGTATGGAGGGAGAAGCCGGTTGAGATAACCAACCCGGCTCCTAGTCCGAGCGACGACGACGACATGCTCGACGATGACTACCCACCCATCTCCTAGGGGCCCACGCCCAGGTGATGGACATCAACATCGTCACGCTGCCGGCCGAGTTTGCCCTACCACAAGATGAGGCCGAGGTCGCACAATTGAATCTCGGCCTGTGCAATGCCATCTTCGAGAAGCCCGAGGACTTGGCTTGCCATCTAAAACCCCTCTACGTTAGAGGCCACATTGATGGAAAGTCGATTTCTCGAATGCTCGTTGACGGCGGCGCCACCGTTAACTTAATGCCTTAATCGTTGTTGAAGAAACTTGGCAGGGGCGAGGATGACCTGAAGAAGACTAACTTGATGCTCAATGGCTTCAACGGCGAGAGCTCTATGTCCAAGGGCGTACTCTCCATGGAGTTGACGGTAGGCAACAAGACGTTGCCAACAGCATTTTTCGTCGTCGATGTACAAGGTAACTACAGCGTGCTGCTCGGGCGCGACTGGATTCACGCGAATTGCTGCATTCCTTCTACTCTACACCAGTGCCTGACACAGTGGGACGGCAATGAGGTAGAGGTCATCCCTGTGGATACTTCGACCCAAGTAGCATTGGCCGATGTATCGGTTGACGCCGTCCATAACAAAGTAGAGTGTCTGTCAGGTAGAAATCTTTCGGATTATGATTTTGTTAGCGTATCCGGAGGACGTTTTTTTCTAGTGTCTGTAAAGCCGGCTGGAGTAGCACGGCTATTTTTTTATTAATAGTAATGTATAGCAAGAGTAATCTAGATTGGCTAAAGTCTCGTGTGGAGCAATATCGGTCTAGTAAAGACGGTATCGCCGAGGCCATCGGGGACTTTAGCGAAGTAGAGAAATTAGGACAAGGTTTTGCATCGGCCGATCCCTTGGAGGAAGTTGACATAGGTAATGGTAGCATCCCAAGGCCGACTTTTGTAAACCAACATTTACAGCCCGATGAAAAGGCTGAAGTAATAAAGTTACTTCGGTCGTATGTCGATTGTTTCGCATAGGCGTATAGCGAGATGCCAGGACTAAGTCGTGAGATCATGGAGCATGGGCTGCCTATCAAGTCCGGATTCAGGCCTTATAAGCAGCCTCCTCGCCGCTTTAACTCGGCCGTCTATGACTGAGTTAAAGAAGAAGTAGAGTGACAACTCAAGGCTGAATTTATTAGGCCATGAAAGTACGCGGAATGGGTCACTAACATTGTGCCTGTAGATAAGAAAGGGAGCGGCATGATATGGGTATGTATTGATTTCAGGGATCTAAACAGAGCCACTCCAAAGGATGAGTATCCAATGCCGATAGCCGACATGCTAATCAATGATGCTTCAGGACATAAGGTACTGAGTTTCCTTGATGGCAGTGCTAGTTATAATCAAATCTTTATGGCCGAAGAGGACATCTATAAGACTGCCTTTCGATGCCCTGGTTTTGTCGGTTTGTTCGAGTGGGTCGTCATGACTTTTGGTTTGAAGAATGCTGGCACCACGTACCAGCGTGCTATGAATTTAATCTTTCATGACTTGTTAGGGGTTATGTTAGAAGTTTACATCGATGATTTCGTAGTTAAATCGGACGCTATGGGAAACCAATTAGCCGATTTGAAGGTTTATTTTGATAGAATGCGACAGTATGGGTTGAAAATGAACCCACTCAAGTGTGCTTTTAGTGTGTCGGTGGGTAAGTTCTTAGGTTTCATGATTCACGAGAGAGGCATAGAAATTGATCCTAATAGGCTTGAGAAGATTAGAAACATTGCAGCGTCGACGTGCAAAAGGGATGTGCAGAAGTTGCTAGGCAAGGTGAACTATTTGCGTCGCTTTATATCCATCTTGTCCGGCAAGATTGATGCCTTTGTCCCCATACTCCGGCTAAAAAACGAAGCCGAGTTCACTTGGGGGGCAAGCCAGCAAAGTGCTTTTGAGAAGATCAAGGAGTGCTTGTCATCACCACCTGTGGTGAGAGCACCCAAAGCCGGGATTCCGTTTCAGCTATACATCACTGCTGAAAATAGCGTGATTGGGGCCGTGCTAACCCAGGAGGTGGAGGGAAAAGAGTACATCATCACATTCTTGAGCCGCCGCCCGCTGGATGCCGAAACTAGGTACGCGTTTGTGGAACGTTTGTGTTTATCACTTTACTACGCATGCACCAAATTACACCATTATCTTCTCCCCACTACATGTCTTGTCGTCTGCCAAACCGATGTTATAAAGAACATGTTACAGAAGCCGATTCTAAGTGGAAGAATCGGAAAATGAGCTTACGCATTGATTGAGTACGATTTGGCCTACGAACCCCTGAGAGCGATGAAAGGCCAAATCGTAGCCAACTTTATAGTTGATCATCACATAGATGTCAGCTGGAGTGAAAATATTGCTCTAGTTGAGGTAGTGTCATGGAAACTTTATTTTGATGGTTTGGCTTGCAAGAGTGGCCAAGGTATTGGAGTAGTTCTCATATCACCTAATGGAATGCACTTTGAAACTTCGGCCCGTCTAGAATTTTCTTCCACTAATAACCAGGCCGAATACAAAGCTTTATTGCTCGGTCTTGAATTGCTAGAATCTGTAGGGTCTAGACATGTTCACACATATGGTGATTCTTTGTTAGTAGTGCAACAAGTAGCTAAAAGTGCTCAATGCTTTAACATTTGCTGAATAGTTACTTGGATAAATGTCTAGACATAGTTGCTACTTTCGATGACTTCAAAATCTCTCACGTGTCAAGAGAAGCCAATTCAGTCGCAAATGATTTTGATCAGCAAGCATCTGGTTACCAAGCCAGGAGAGGAAAATTTTCTGTATTGGAGAAGCCGATGATTGGTCTCACTGCCAAAGCCAGTAACGGTGGGCAGGCGCACCCTCCGGGTCGAACCCGTCTGGCCACCGAAGGCCACCGCACGCCAAGATCCTTGGACCAGAGTACCCTGCCAACCGAGGGACCTGGCACGCCGGAGTCCATAGGCCGAAGCCTCCCGCACGGAGAAGGCTCCCCGGAGTCTGAACCCTCCGGAGGGCTTTGGACCAGCACACTCCGAATGGCCAGCCCGGCCAGGCTTCGGCAGAAGCAGGAACGGCTCGGGGGGCACCACGAAGTCAGTAATTTAGAAATTTTTTTAAAAGGTGAGCCAGCGAGACCCTCTAAAATCTATAAGGGCGATTGGAGGATCCCAATCATCCAGTATTTGAGAAACCCTAGCCAAAGGGTTAATCGGAAGGTTCGGCAACAAGCATTAAAATTTGTGTTGATAGACGACACATTGTACCGCTGAACCATCGATGGAGTACTATTGAAGTGTTTAGACCACGAACAATCCTAGGTGGCTACGGGAGAAGTCCATGAAGGACTTTGCGGCACTCATCAGTCGGCCCAAAAAATGAGTTGGATGCTCAAAAGAGCAGGTTTTTATTGGCCGACTATGACTGAAGATTGTTTCAAGTACTATAGAGGGTCTGAGGCATGTCAGAAGTTTGGCAATATTCAGTTAGCTCCTGCCTCATTACTCAATCCTGTCGTCAAGCCATGGCCATTTTGAGGTTGGCGTTTAGACTTCATCGGCCAGATTCACCCTCCTTCCTCAAAAGGGCATCGGTTCGTGTTAATGGCGACAGATTACTTCACTAAGTGGACCAAGGCCGTACCTCTCAGGAACATGACTCAAAAAGAGGTACGTGATTTTATCTTGAAGCACATCATACATAGATTTTGCATTCCTCAAACTCTTACTACGGATCAAGGTAGTTCATTTGTTTCTGGAGAAGTGAGGGACTTCGCCGAATATTATGGTATTAAATTGATAAACTCTTCACCTTACTATGCTCAGGCCAATGGTCAGGCTGAGTCTAGTAATAAAACTGTGATTAAGCTCATTAAGAAGAAAATTGAAGAGTTTCCCAAAAGGTGGCATGAAGTGTTGTCCGAAGCACTATGGGCTTGTAGAATTGCAAAGCACGGTGCTACCAAAGTCAGTCCATATGAGTTGGTATATGGACAAGAAGTCGTTCTGCCTGTAGAGGTGGATCTTGGCTCCTTAAGAGTGTTAAGGCAAGATGGCTTATCGGTCAACGAGTATGAAACTCTTCTGAAGGATAATCTAGAGGAAGTGACCGATAAGAGACTAAGGGCTTTAGAAGCCATAGAAGTAGACAAAAAGAGAGTAGCCAAAGCCTACAATAAGAGGGTTAAACCAAAATCGTTTCAAGTAGGAGATTTGGTGTGGAAGACGATTTTACCCTTAGGCACGAAGAGTCCCAAATTTGGTAAATGGTCACCTAGTTGGGAAGGTCCTTTTAAGATAGCCGAAATCGCTCCCGACAATGCATACGTGTTGGAATCTCTGCAAGGAGAGCGGTTTCGAAGAGCCTTGAATGGTAGGTATTTGAAAAATTATTTCCCAAGCGTGTGGCAAACAACATAAAAGGTGTCGAAAAGCCGATATGGACGGTATCGTCTTCAGTTTGTTGTGCTTTTAGTTCACTCGGTTCACTAAAAGGCAGGGGGGCATGTGTTGATAGCAAAAAATGGCATTAATGGCTGAGATTGTCAAAATACCAATTTTGGTGATTTGGGCCAATAATACATGTGTCCAGGGTTAGGCCGAAGCCCTACAAGGCCGAAGGTCCATTGGGCCATGGGCTCCAAAAGCCTCTAGCCAGCCCATGGCCTTCGGGCAGGAAGCCTTCGGAGGCCCACACCACTGAAGCTTCGGCCCAAGGAGCAGGCTTCAACGGGCCTGGTCGGAGCCCACTTCAGCAGAAACAGAGTTGGATACAATTCTGGCTAAGTTTTCATCTCTATCCAAGATGAAATATAGCAGATTAGATAAGAAGTTTGGCCCTATAAATAGAGCGGCGAGGCCAGCTTAGAGGACCGCCCAACACAAACCAAACCAAAGCCCTAGCTTTGATCGCATTTATTTACCTTTACTTTTCTGTACCTCTTTGTGGGTTTGCCTGGAAGCCCTCCGCCGGACACTTCGGAACAGTGGTAACCCTTGTTACTTTGCTTGTGAAGTATCTGTCTATATACGTAATAGATTGCTATCTCCTTGTTACTTCGCTTTGTGAAGTATCCGCTAATCTGCGTAACAGATTGCTACCTTCGCTACTAGTGAAACACTTAGCAGAATTCGGTCCTCAGGCCAAATTGGTACTTCGAACCCTCTTTGTTGCAGGTTCCCACGTTCGGAGCTACTTCATCGGAGGTGTCCAGAGCTAAGAGATCAGTTTTGGAGGGTGTCAGGACACCCTTCGGCGAGACTGCAGGCTTCGACGACAGGCTTCGCCAGCACACTTCGCAACAATAGGCTTCCCCACGATCGTACTCCGCTCTGGATGAAGTTACGCCCACGCGCGGCCCTCGCGTCATTATTCTATAATTTGCCATATCGGAGAACTCACGCCGAACCCCGCTTTTCGGAGGTGATCGTCGCATCTAGATCCGTTCGGAGTTCATCTTTGGCCGGATCTGTCCGAACGCCGAAGACACCCTTCGGTGAGATACTTCGCACCAGACACCGAAGGTATACTTCAGCGACCCCTTCGCACCAGACTTCGAAGCAGACAAGCTCAGACCGGTTTTCTGATTTTATTCTGTTTAATATATTTCTTTCGGCTAATTGGATTATTTTGTGTGATCTAATTGCCTGGCGACTCCACCCCCCTTATCACGACTAAGGGTAGTCGGAATGCGACGTCGGTGCCACGTCACGCTTAGGCTTGTTCCTAAGTATCTGCGCACTTTTGGATCGTCGAACTGAACCAAGTGTGGTGGCATGATTTCGTGTCAACACGAGGAAGTAGATTGAAAGGTAAAAGAACGATTCAAAGAGAGGGCTTTGTGTTGATATGAAAGCGGGGGGCCTCTTGAATCAGCCTCACCCCTATATTTATAGGGGCTGGTCTGACCTAACCTGAGTAGGATTCAACTAAGTGGTTAAGATTTGGATAAGAGATCTCACCTAATCTGAGTAGGATTCAACCAAGTGGTTAATATTTGGATAAGAGATCAAAAAAGCCGAACTATAACAATCTGAATAGAACTCTGCCAGCCACAGTGGGCCTCCGTGGGCCTCGCCGAAGCCAGCCTGTCGAGTCGAAGCCTATAGGCCGCTGAAGGGGCCACTGGGCCAAAGCCTGGCTACGAAGCAGGACTCCGAAGGTGCTGCCGAAGCCCAACGCAGGACGGGCCTTCGGCACTTCAGGGCTTCGGCTTCTGCCGGAGATGGCATATTTTTGGCTCAAATTACCAAAATTTATATTTAGACAATTTCCACCATTAATGCCAAATTCGAGTGTCAACACATATGCCCTAGAAAATTCCATGTATCGGAAGTTTCGGTTATTTTTTGGTCTCGATACAGAGAGCAAATTTTGCTTTGGAAGTTCTAATAAGGTATCGGAAGTTTCGACAAGCCGGAAGTTCCGATTTGAAATCGGGGAATTTTCTACTGACTAGAAGTTCCGATATGGTATCAGAAGTTCTGAGGTGGGCGATAATAGATTGGATTTGTTTTGTGTCGTACTGTATCGGGACACCTAAAATACCTGGTCGGAAGTTCTGATCTAGAATCGGATGTCCCGACATGGGCGAACAGATTGGATCTGTTACGGTTTTGAGGGTTTCGAGATAGGCATGACCAGGGGGGCTATCAGCCCTATAAAAGGAGAGGAGGAGGACGTCTTGGAGAAATCAATAAGCCTAGATTAGACCGAGCCACCAAAGACTCATCTCCTCTCATTCTTGATCTCAATCATTGAGGTCAAGGATCCCCGTCTCTCACGTGCGGTGCTAGCACGCTGCCATGGGAGGTACTCCATCCCTGTACTTGTGGATACCGTGGAGGCATCGCTCCAACAGCGATGCTCGTGGACATATTCATGTGAACAACTACGTCTTCTTCATCTATCGGATCGACGACGGACGGCGAGGACAAAGCTAGGATAGGCTTGATGCACTACTTTGACATCTTCTTCCGCTGCACCTAGCGCGTCTCGTGCTAGAAGGTACCAATCTTTGATCTCACACGCACATGGGTCTTGGGTTTTCGGGCAGAAATTTTGAATTTGCCGGCTAGCGTAGCTCCCACATAACCCAACAATGACTGCTTGAGGTGCCAGGTTGTTCTAGTTCTAGAGTTGTTGGAGCAGAGCGGTGATCAACTGATTTTGATTATTCACAACTTGGGACAAAGTTGGGTCATGCTGGTGGTGGCGGCAAACCATGGCAAGGAAGAGTTATGCTAGTTCCATCCATGGCATCACCTTGCTCTGCATTGCCTTCGTTGTTGATGTAGCACATGTTGCACGTGTACACCATCTTGCTAAAAGAAGCGGAGTTTAGAATGGTTGGCACAAATTTTCTATCAAAGGGACTCATTTCATATATTTAGTGATGTGAACAAACACTCTGATTAAGCAAACATTCATTCATCAAGCAAATGATATACTAAACATCCAAGCAACATAGTCTGAATTCTTGAAATCTAAACAACATCAAGCAAATCTAAATGAAGTCGTACCATCAAATAGGTCAGTACAAACTTCACACCTATGATAATCTAATGAAAACGTCCAAACAACATGAACGGGTAGAACATGAGGGTGGGTCGATCTACAGCATAGGGGTGTATCCTAGAAGGGGATCCTCGGTGTCGGACTCCGCGAAGAACTCCTCCTCCATGGGCTCCTCCCTGTCCTCACCCACAGGCTGGTCCCTCTGAGGTGCCAAAACTGGAACATGAGTTGGTGCGATAGCCGCGCACTCCCCCGTCTCCTCCTGGATCTCCAGAACAAACCTCTGCTGCTCTCACGGAAGAGGCACTCTCTTCCACGCAGTGACCCGGGTCTTCCTCCTAGGCTAAACCTAAGATTCGAGGTAGAGGATCCTCCGCTGCTGCTATGCCACCTTCTTCTTGCTAGCTTGAATCTCCCTCTCTAGGCATTGGAGCTGCTCTCCCTAGACCGCAGCCTCCTTTCTGCTCTCACACTCCTGAAAAGTGTACATGTAATCCATCGACTCCATCATATGTGCCATATGGGCGTTGGTGGTGTCCACCTCATGTTTAGTGTTGTGGAATATGCTTAAGGACTCCCCCTCTTGTTGAGAAGGGTGACAACAAAATGTCGTGGTCCTCAGCTTCTCGTCGTGGGCGTGGCGGAGGTCCAAAAGTGCCCGGAACGAAGCCACCTGCACTATGACAAAAAAAAAATATATACCTTCCCCCTCATACTCCATAGTGGGAAGGTCAGTTCGGCCTCTAGGGATCATCACAGTCACCCTCCAATGTCGCTCTTCCCCTTTTGGGAACTCGATCCCCTCAAACTCTAGCTGAGACATGTAGCCGATCTTCCTCATCATAGATAAAAGCTCCTCCACAAAACCTTCATCCTGCAAGCACCTCGAGGTCACCAACGCCATCTACACACATATTAAAAAAATGACAAAATCAGCAACCTTTTTTGAATAGTGGGGGAAAGTGAACACAACCACAAAATGACACATTTTGGGAATAGTAATTTTTTTCAAAATAACCTTAGACGGACATCCTAGGGCCTTAACCATGGGGCTTAACCTACAGTCATGGTGGCAATGATACCACTTGTCAAGCCTGGGAATAATACCTTCCCAAACTCTTTGTGCATTAAGTCCTTGTACTAGGAAAAGCAAGGTACACAACAACAAGTAGATACAACAGAGTTCCACATGAATTAAATGATATTACACGTAGTCATTTACATGGCCTAAACTGAAGGATATGCCCAAGAAAATTTCGTAGATCGGAAGTTCTAATAGGTAGTATCAGAAGTTCTGGTTATTATCTGGTCTCTATATAGAGAGCAGATGTTGCTTCGGAAGTCCTGGTATGGTATCGGAAGTTCCGACGAGCCGGAAGTTCCAATTTGGAATCGGTGAATTTTTGTGCTGATCGGAAGTTCCGATATGGTATCGGAAGTTCTGAGGTGGGTGAAAATAGATTGGATCTGTTGCGCGTCGTGCTGAATTTGGAGACCTAAAAAAATTCCTTGTCGGAAGTTCCGATCTAAGATCAGAAGTTCCGATGTGGGGTATCAGATTAGATCTCTTACGAATACGAATTAGTTGTAACTAATTTGTGGGTTCCAAGATGTGCACGACCTAGGGGGCTTTCAGCCCTATATAAGGAGAGGAGGAGGAGGAGGTCTTGGAATAAGGAATAATCCTAGATTAAGGGTCCCTTTGGTTTGGCTTCCGGAAGCAGCTTTTGCTTCCTGGAAGCCAAAAGCCAAACCAAAAGGCATATTTCTAACTAGCGGCTTTTAGTAAAAGCAGCTTTTGGTGCAGTGTAAATGTGAAAGCTCCTCCAGACCTGCTTTCTGTGGCTTTTGTCTTTTGGCTTCGCAACCATACAAAATTTCATAAATTGACATTTTAAATTTCATACAACCATACAAAATTCTATAAATTGACATTTCAAATTTCATACAACCATACAAAATTTCATAAATTGACATTTCAAATTTCAAACAACCATACAAAAATTCATAAATTGACATTTCAAATTTCATACAACCATACAAAAATTCATAAATTAACATTTCCAATTTCATACAACCATACAAAAATTCATAAATTTACATTTCAAATTTCATACCATACAAAATTTCATAAATTGACATTTCAAATTTGATACAACCATATAAAATTTCATAAATTGACATTTCAAATTTCATACAACCATACAAAATTTTATAAATTGACATTTCAAATTTCATACAACCATACAAAATTTTATAAATTGAATTTTTTACACAGCTCACAGCTCAAAGCAGCTTCACAGTCGTTTCAGCCAAACGACTTTCAGCTTTCTCACAGCTAACATCCCACAACAGCTTTTACATAGCCCACAGCCCACAGCAGCTTTTTTCCACAGCCATAGCTCAACCAAACACACCCTAAACCTAGCCACCCAAGAGTCATCTCCTCTCTTTCTTGATCTCAAATGTTGAGGTCGAGGATTTCCCGTCTCTCACGTGCGGTGCTAGCACACTGTTGTGAGAGGAACTCCATCCATGTATGTGTGGACTCCATGGAGGCATTGCTCCATAAGCGACGCTCATGGTCGTCACCACGACGAAGACTACTTCTTCATCGATTGGATCGGTGAGGAACGGTCGGGACAAAGCGAGGATAGGCTTGACGCGCTTCATCAACCTCTTCCTCTGCTGCACCTAGCGCGTCAAGTGCTAGAAGGTACCGATCTATGATCTCACACGCGCATGAGCCTAGGGCCATAGGGCAGAAATTTTGAATTTCTCGGCTAGCGTAGCTCCCCTATTCCCCAACATAAACATCCTGAATAAAGATTAACTAAGCAAAACATAAACAACGTATAACAGCCTTTTCCCACAAGCGCTCGAGTGCGGCCAAGCCTCACGCCTCCTCTTCGTCTTCATTAGAGTAGATCTCTTAGACTTCTAGAGAGGTTTGAAATGATGGGTTGAGTACATTGGTACTCAACAAGCCACCTAAAATGATGCAAATAATGCAAGGGAATAACAACGACGGCATAATAGGGTTCATTTGTGTAAAGCTGATTTTCAGTTAAAACAATTGTAAAACATCTTTAAGTAATAAAGACCATACTATGAACAAATTTCAATCGAAGTAGTGCACCAAAACTCGAAGGTTACCACCACCTGCAGGATCCATAGATCTCATCCCAACCATCATACTAAAATGAAAGTGGAAGGTTATTCTAACCGTGAAAACATCACTTTGCCCGCCCATGACCGTGCGCTCAGCTATTTGAATAGATTTTAACTCTGATCAGAGGTATATAACTTTACCCACAAGACACAGTCTCAGTTAGTGTCAAGATACCACTACGGTACTCCGACCCAACTCCATGAAAAGGCCCTTTGCATACCATAAAAGCATACAAACACCCGCTGAGGTTTCTCTTCCCGTAGGCCCAACCCTAGTTGACTAAGCCCCCTCTTATGCCAAGTGACATTCAGGCCTAAGGGTGTGTTGGACCGGAAACGGCGACCAAGGGGGGTGAATGGGAGCTTTTTAAAATTTCAGGCTAAAAATAGCCTTCTGTTTTAATTCAGTCTACTACGGAACAGGCTTCGAATACACCCTTCGAAGTTCAGGTTCGGAGGTATTTGATGGCTCCGAACACAGGCTTCGCAAGGAGTAAAAATCCGAAGTCAAGCAGACTTCGCTCCACCCACAACCCCGAAAAACAACTCTGCTAAGTCAGTGCAGGCTCCGCACATAGGGTGCTTCGAGCAGGCTTCGCACTTCACCCTTCGCAAGAGTGGACCACCCTCTGAGAACTTCGACCAAATACTTAGCGACAGCAACTGGTGCTGGGGCTTCGTACAACGAAGGTCTAAATGCACACTTTACGGACTTCTCTAAGGGCTTCGACACAAGAAGAAATAACGGGCTACGATCAGGGCTTCGCTAGTAATCAGCGAGGTCTAGCCCCCATTTACACAGAGCGAACGCACACTGAAATGCACACTTCGCACACAACACACTTCGCCAAGACAGGCTTCGATGCACTGCCACAAGTCACTCGAAGTGACACACAAATGATCGAAGTATGCAGCGAGGTATGTAAAACAAGCTCAAGCAAAATGAACACGGAAGCAGGGCTTCGCTACTTGAACAAGAAACACTAAAAATGAACTCACTGGATGAATACAAAGTATGTGGAGGCTAGTACAGGAGCTCAACAATGAATGCTCAAAGTGTTTAATGTTACCTACCTAGCCCCCATATTTATAGCCACTATTCACCCCAAGTGAATTGACTACTTTACCCCTAGGGTTTACATTGGTTTTGTCTCTACAGAACAGAGGGGTACAAAAGGTAGTCAACTTTATTTGGAGGCTTCTCTGTTAGCTTTGCAGAGGGGACAGCGTCAGCTTTTTGCAGAGCAGACATTGTCAGCCTTTACAGTCTTTGACCTTTCTGAAGCCCCCCTTCGCATGCGAGGGGTGTGGTATCTTTGGTGAGAAGCCTTGAGCCTGACGGCCTTCGCTTCACCGAAGTTACCCTCCGATATAGTGACGGTTTTGAGCCGAAGCCATCAAAGCCCTTGGGCCTTCGCACCAACACCTTCGGAGTGGACCACCACGGCTTCGCAGCTTCTCCCAGCTCGAACTCCGTCAGTCCGTGTACCGAAGCCATGCATGGCCGAAGTACCACAAGTCCACCTCACTCCGGAGCCAGCCTTGCTCCGAAGCCTGCTTCACTCCGAAGCCCCACCTTTGGAGTACCACCCTTCGAAGTCCCTCCTTCGTCCAAGGCCTCCGCATGAAGCATTCCATGAGCACTTCATCGCATGGTCTCTCCCCGAGCACACTCCTCGACGAGCCTCACCCGGACCATGCCTTTGTTGCACCTCGACTTCTGAGACCTTCGTCGGGTAACCTTCGAGTGTCTCCCTCCGGAGCACACTTCGAACCCTTGCCTCTGCTGAGGACTTGATCCACCAAACTCCGAAGTCACTCCTTCTGGAGTACCCTTCGAAGTGCCTCGCCTCCGAGGACTTTGCCTCGGGGTACCTTCACCCGGAGCCACGCTCCACACTTACTGCCTTCTCCTGGTGCACCTCGACCCAAGGTCCGACCTTGACCCCTTCGCAGCCTCCGTGACGGAGCTCCCCGCTCCACTGGCATCAAGCCTCCTGCTTGACCCAGGTTCACCTGCTACGAACCATCAGTCACCTCCGAAGTCCCCTGTGCACCACAGACAAGCATACAAGTGTATCCAGTACCCCGGAGACCTCTCCGGGTTAACAACCTTCGGTACACACTCCGGTGTACCGCCCAAAGTACCGAGACCTTCGGTACAACCAATCATCGTGTACTGTCGGACCCCTCTAACAGGCACACTCCGCTGCAACAGCTGCAGCAAACAAACCCACCGAACCCTTCGGTGAAACCATCTCCGAATACCTTCGGAGATCCAACCTCCGAACCCCTTCGGAGGGACCCCTTCGAATCAGAGGATAAAGGCCTGTGAATCACTCATCACAGACTCCGAAACCAACCCTTGGTTTCTCAAGGTGTGACCCACCATGAGTCATCACTCTTTATACCACTGGTGTTGTAAGTAAGTACAAGTAATACTCTATGAAACTAAGTGGGGTCGTACTATGGTTTCTGTCTTTGTGATGAGTGATTGACAAGGATGAGCGATCGAGTGATTGAGTGAGTGATGGTTTGTGTTGGACCGGAAACGGTGACCAGAGGGGGGGTGAATGGGAGCTTTTAAAATTTCGGGCTAAAAACTAGCCTTCGGTTTCAGTTCTGTCTTCTGTGGAACAGGCTTCGAACACTACCTTCGGAGGTCCGGTTCGGAGGTGCTTTGACAGCTTCGAACGCAGGCTTCGCAGGTCCAAAAGTTCGAAGCCAAGAAGACTTCGCTCCACTATCAACCCTCGAAAATCTACTCTGCTAAGTCAGTGCAGGCTCCGCACACAGGGTGCTTCGAGCAGGCTTCGCACTTCACCCTTCGCAAGAGTGGACACCCTACTGAGGACTTCGACCAAGTACTTGGCAGCAGCAACAGGTGCTGGGCTTCGTACACGAAGGTCTAAACGCAAACTAATAGACTTAGCTAGGGGCTTCGACACAAGAAGCAAAACGGGCTTCGATCAGGGCTTCGCTAGTAAGCAGCGAGGTCTCGCCTCCTGTTACACAGAGCGACAGCACACTGAAAAACACACTTCGCACAAAGTCACCCTTCGCCTAGACAGGCTTCGGCGCACTACAACTAGCGAGGTATGTAAAGCGAGCTCAAGCAAAAAGCACACAGAAGCAGGGCTTCGCCGCTTGAACAAGGAACACAGAAAATGAACTCTCTGGATGAAAACAACGAAGTGTGTGGCTACAGGAGCTCAACAGTAAATGCTCAAAGTGTTAAATGTTACCTACCGAGCCCCCATATTTATAGCCAACAGTTCACCCAAAGGAAGTGACTACTTTACCCCTAGGGTTTACAAAGGATTTGTCTCTACATAACTAAGGGGTACAAAAGGTAGTCCACCTTTATTTTGGAGGCTTCTCTGTCAGCTTTACAGAGGGGACAGCGTCAGCTTTTTGCAGAGCAGACAGTGTCAGCCTTTGCAGACTTTGGCCTTCTGCAGCCTCCCTTCGCACGCGAGGGTGCGGTAGCTTCGGCGAGAAGCCTCGAGCCTGGTGGCCTTCGCTTCGCCGAAGATAGCCTCCGATACAGTGACGGTTTTGAGCTGAAGCCGTCAAAGCCCTTGGGCTTTCGCACCAACACCTCCGGAGTGGACCACCACGGCTTCGCAGCTTCACCCAGCTCGAACTCCGTCAGTCCGTGTACCGAAGCCATGCAGGCCGAAGCACCACAAGACAACCACACTCCGGAGATAGCCTCGCTCCGAAGTCTTCCTCACTCCGAAGCCCCACCTTCGGAGCACCACCCTTCGAAGTCCCTCCTTCGTCCAAGGCCTCCGCACGAAGCATTCCATGAGCACTTCGTCGCAGTGTCTCTCCCCGAGCACACTCCTCGACGAGCCTCACCTGGACCATGCCTTCGATGCGCCTCGACTTCTGAGACCTTCGTCGGGCACCTTCGAATGTCTCCCTCCGGAGCACACTTCGAACTCATTGCCTCCTTAGAGGACTTGATCCAACCAACTCCGAAGTCACTCCCTCCAGAGTACCTTCGAAGTGCCTCGCCTCCGAGGACTTTGTCTCGGAGTACCTTCAGCCGGATCCACGCTCCGCACTCTCTGCCTTCACCTGGCGCACCTCGACCCGAGGACCGACCCGGACCCCCTTCGCAGCCACCGTGACGGAGCTCCCCGCTCCCCTGGCATCAAGCCTCCCGCTTGACCCAGGTTCACCTGCCGCGAACCTGTCCGTCGCCTCCGAAGTCCCTGCGCACCACAGACAAACAGACAAGTGTATCCAGTACTCCGGAGACCTCTCCGGGTTAGCAACCTCCGGCACACACTCCGGTGTACCGCCCAAAGTACCGAAGCCTTCGGTACACACCCAATCATCGTGTACTGTCCGACCCATCCGACACGCACACTCCGCTGCAACAGCTGCAGCAAGCAACCACCGAACATACTTCGGTGAAATCACCTCCGAACACCCTTCGGAGGTCCAACCTCCGAAACCCCTCCGGAGGTACCCCTTCGAACAGAGGTTAAAAGCCTGTCAATCACTCGTCACAAACACTGAAACCAACCCTTGGTTTCTCAATCTCCCCCTTGATGAGTGCATTGACAACCAACTTTAAAGTCCAAGAAAATTTAAAAACTTTCAGCACACAAGTGACCATAAAAACTCAGAAAAGAGCCAAATCATGTCACTTTATAAAAGAATTTTCCTCCCCTGTTTTCAAAAGAGTAAAAAGCCCCTTCGGCAATAAAAACTCCCCTGAGTTAAGTTTTCCCCCTTTTTGGCAACAAAGAATCTTCTCCCCCTTTATGTCAAATTTTCTCCCCCTTTGGAAATTATCCCTTCTTGCGGCAGAGAACGTAGCAAGTCTCTCCCCCTTGAGGAATTTCTCCCCCTTTGGCAATGCAAGCATCAAGGAGCATGTAGAAGATGCAAAGCGTCGAAATGAGCAGAATTGCAAAGACATATGAAGCAAAAATATGCCAACAAGAACACCAATGATCATGGGCTCAGCTCAATTTAACATTCTCTAAAAACATGATGAAGCATGTGATTTGATCATTTTTGAAATAAAAGCATCATCACGTAGTCAAGGAACCTAGACAAGTAAAAGCAAGAACTGCGCAAAGCTAGTCAATTTCTACTCTAGACAGACAAGTCCAGTTCAAATGGAGCATGAAAAGCAATCTTGATAATCAATGAATTTTTTTGTTCTTTTCTTAGTGCCAGGGGTTATTTGTTTGTCCACCTTATACTTTCCAATCAGGCCAAGCCTAGGCATGAAAACCATAAGAAGCTTAAGGCAATGATTTTGGCATACACTACACTATTCCAGTTCAGACCAATGTGCAATGGTAAGCAGTCTAGAATAGGGTAGTGCGACAAACAAACCCACCTGGATCTTTTAACTTAAAGCATGCAAATCATGGAATTTTTTATTTTAACCAAGTGAACCAATTGTTTGGTACTTTATGAATATCCATGAAAATGTTTTCAAGTTGCAATTTTTGGCATCCAAAGACATGTGTCTTGCTGTCAAGCAGATAAAAGATAGCTAAAGCAGTCCTGCCTAAATATGCTAGATTCAAGACTAAGCAGTGAGCACGATTTGATTTTGAAAAGAAAACATCATGCACATGAATGTTTTAGATAAATTAAAAAGAGTTGAGCTGTCAGGATGTCATGGATTATAATCAGGCATATAAATGCAAAAGATGTAAATGCAATTTCAACACAGTTAGCAAATGCACATCCATCTAAAACTGCTCCCCCTCACAAAATGTCGTAAAAGTGACAAATACCAAGTTCCCCACGCAAGTAAGCAAATCGAGAAGCATCGAGGGGTTTTGTGAAAATGTCGGCAAGCTGGTGTTGGGTATCAACATATTGAAGTTCAATATCACCCTTCTCATTGTGATCTCTGAGAAAATGATACCGCACATCAATGTGTTTGGTTCTGGAGTGCTGAACCGGGTTGTTTGCAATACAAATAGCGCTAGTGTTATCACAGAAAAGTGGAACACTCTTATAATCTAACCCGAAATCCCGCAAAGTGGAAACCATCCACAGAATCTGAGAGCAACAGCTAGCTGCAGCAACATATTCGGCCTCAGCCGTCGATTGTGCAACACTAGACTGTTTGCGGGAAGACCAGCAAACCAATGAAGTACCCAGAAAATGACAAGTACCAGAGGTACTCTTCCTATCAATTCTACACCCAGCAAAGTCCGCATCGGAATAACCTCGAAGACATAAAGATGAAGATCCTGAATACCATAAGCCAAATTCAAGGGTGTGTTTGAGATACCTTAAAATGCGCTTAACCGCTTGGCGGTGCGAAGCTCGTGGTGAAGCCTGAAAACGAGCGCACAGACACACTGCGAAGTGTATGTCCGGCCTCGTGGCAGTCAAGTAGAGGAGGGAGCCGATCATGCTCCGGAACTCCTTCTGATCTACGGCTTCTCCATCTTCGTCAGGGTCCAATGCTACAGATGTAGCCATTGGAGTGGCGAGGGGCTTCGCATCGGACATGTCGAACTTCTTGAGCAGGTCCTTGGTGTACTTTGTCTGGTGGACAAAAGTACCTTGTTTGCTTTGCTTGATTTGCAAACCAAGGAAAAAGGTGAGTTCACCCATCATTGACATTTCAAATTCCCTGCTCATGGTATCTGCAAACTCGGCAACCAAAGCATGAGAAGAGCCACCAAAGATGATATCATCCACATAAATCTGAACTAGGAGGAAATCTTTGCCATGCTTTAGAGTAAACAGGGTTTTATCAACAGAGCCCATCAAATACCCTCGCTCAAGCAGAAAAGACTTAAGTCTATCATACCAAGCCCGAGGGTCCTGCTTGAGTCCATAAAGAGCCTTATGAAGTTTAAGGACTTTATGTGGGTACTTGGGGTTTTCAAAACCAGGGGTTGTTTTACATAAACATCTTCACCTATGAAGCCATTAAGAAAAGCACTTTTGACATCCATTTGATAGAGTTTGAATCCCCGGGATGTCGCAAAGGCAAGCAAAATCCTAATGGCCTCAAGGCGAGCAACAGGTGCAAAAGTTTCAGTAAAATCAATCTCTTCTAGTTGAGAAAAGCCCTGAGCTACAAGTCTAGCCTTGTTTCTAACTATAGTCCCATCCTCCCCTTGTTTGTTTTTGAAAATCCATTTTGTTCCAATGAAATGAACATTTGGTGGAGGATCAACTAGTGACCAGACTTGGTTTCTCTCAAAATTTTCAAGCTCTTCATGCATGGCATTGATCCAACTAGAATCAGAATGTGCATGACTAACATCTAAGGGCTCAAAAGAAGCAACAAAAGCAGCATTAGTGAAATGGGCATGAGAACGTGTTACCCGTTGATCAAGCTCACCAATGATTTGCTCGGGAGGGTGCATCCTTTGAACTTGATGTGGAGCCTCGCGGCGGGATGCAGTCTCCCCCTCAACTTGTGCGTTGGAGTGGTCCAAGATGACCGATGTTGAGGTAGTCACTTCGGGACCTCGTGCCGAAGTAGTTGAAGCGGGGTCAGCTTCGGGGGTCGATGTCGAGGGTAGTAGGGGTTCATCCTCGAATTCTCCGGGATCTTCTTCTTCGAATAAGGTTTGTTCCATGTCGTGTTCATTTGCCTGTTCAAAAGCAGAACTAACAGAGGCGGTTGATTCATCAAAAGTCACATCACATGACTCGATGACAGTGTTAGTTTCCAAGTTATACACACGATAAGAATGACCATGAGTAGTATAACCCAAAAAGATCCCGTCAGAAGATCACGACTCAAATTTATCCAAGTTACCACGTTTTAGGATAAAGCAGCGACAGCCAAAAACTCGAAGATGAGTAACCTTGGGCTGTCTCCCAAAACGCAGCTCATAAGATGTCAAATTTAAAATTGAGCGCAAGAATATACGGTTTGAGATGTAACATGTAGTGTTCATGGACTCAGCCCAGAATTTTCTAGGAGTCCTATGCTCATCAAGCATCGTCCTAGCCATCTCAACCAAAGTGCGGTTCTTCCTCTCAACAACACCGTTCTGTTGAGGAACCCGCGGAGCAGAGAATTGATGTTCTATGCCATGCTCCATGCAAAAGTCAACAAAGAGACTATTTTTGAACTCAGTGCCATTATCACTACGAATGAATTTCAATGCACCAGGGAGTTCAGTAAAAAGTCTCAAAGCCAAGCTCCGAAAGTGTGAAAACACTTCATCCTTGCTGGCAAGAAAGAAGACCCAAGAATAGCGAGAGAAATCGTCGACAATAACTAATACATACCACTTGCTGCCTAAAGAACTAACCCGAGAAGGACCTACAGTGTCCATGTGGAGAAGTTCTCCGGGTTGTTCAGTCATCACTGTGGTGACTGGCGAATGCGAAGCAGCAATCATTTTTCCATGTCGACACGGAGCGCAAACTAAATTCTTCTCAAACTTGAGCTTGGGCAATCCTCGGATCAGACCTAGGGAGCTCAGACGAGCGAGCAACTCAAAGCTCATATGCCCTAGTCTCCTATGCCACTTCCAAAGCTCAGAAGTTGAATGTGCAACAAGACAGTGAGAAGAACCAGATGACTCTGAAAAATCAGCTCCAAAAACTCTCCCAACTCTAAATATCTTACACACCACAACGCCATCAGAATTGAGCACTTGCGAAGTATCGCGATGAAATCGCACTTCGAAGCCCTCATCAAGCAACTGAGATACAAACAGCAAATTGTATCCCAGGTTCTCAACCAAAGCAACATCTTTGAGAGTGAAGTTCGAATTAATTCTTACCACACCTTTACCTTTCACTCTACTCCTTCGATTGTTTCCGAAAGTGATATGTTCCCTTTGCTTGGTTGTGGTGAGGCTGGAGAACCATGCTGCATCTCCGGTCATGTGGCGTGAACAACCAGAGTCCATGATCCACGTGCCCTCCAAGCCTCGATCTGTCGCCTACACATGATAAGAATATCTCGATCGCTCAGTGCTGGGGTGAGTGAAATAATGACGAGGCATCCAGCACTGAGTGACACGAGTAGTAGGCGCAGTAAAAGTAGACGGTCTACGCACATGATAATCTGAATGATGCAAAGTGCGAGATCTACCTACATGCAGTGATCGAAAAGCATGACGAGGTCTCCTACTCTGACGAGGTACAAAGCTACTCGCCCGAGGTCTACCACCATATGGAACATGGTGAACACCTCGAGGAGCAAAACCTCTCCGAGAAGTACGAGGAGCCTCAAAAGCAGGACGATAGTAAAACTCAGACTCATGCATACCTAAAGATGGGTAATGCATGTCCTGGTAACTCATCGCCTGAGAGCGTCGCTCATCCTTAATGCGACGAAAATAGAACCCAACCAAATGACCCGCCCGCTGACAGTAGGAACAGTGAAAAACTCTCCTGGGGGCACTCTCATGGGTCACAGGAGCAACTCTCACAGGCTCCTTGGGTTTTCTCTTATTGGTTTTCTTGGGAGGATTTTTCTTGGCAGGAGGAGTGGTTTTCTTTTGAGCTCGGGTAGGTTTCTTGGCTGGTGGGGTGTCTAACAGAGCTCTTTCTTTCTCTAAGGTAGTGGGAGAGGTAAAAACAGTTTTGGTTTCACTTTCTGAAGGTATCCTCTCAAAACCCAAACCTAGAGCTAACCCTGCTCTGTCAGCACACAACTTGGTCTTGGCCAAGAGCAAATCCATCCTACCCTTTCCCTCAGTGCATTTATTAACCACGGAAAGGAGGTATTCATTTTCAGACATGAGGTTTTCAGCTCGCTCACGAACAGTGCCTAGCTGGTCCTTAAGGGTGATGCAAGTGTCACAAACAGGTTGCACATCCTTAGAACTACCGGCCCTCTCCAATCTAGCCTCCAAATCATGAACATGTTTATCACGTAAATTAATGCTCTCGCGCAATAATGAACAGTTCATGCAATCAATAACATCATGAGGTCTAGAATCCACCTCCAAAAGCTGCTTCTGTGCAGTCTCAAGCTCAGAGAGAGTTTGAGCATGTACAGAGCGCAACTGAGCAAGCTCACCCATGACAACAGAACATGACTCACATTCAGCATCATCAGATTTAGACTTAAGCATGGCATATTCAGTAGAAATAGTTTCTAGCCTAAGTCTAAGGTCTTTTCTTTCTCTAGCGGCTTGCACAAGTAATCTATCCTGACCAAGAACTACTTCATTTAGCTCATCTAATTTAATTAGTAGCTGGTCAGATGATAGTGTTACCTCAGATGAGTCAAGCTCATCGCCGCTGTGATCGCTGTCGGCCATGAAGCAAAGGCCGGTGAAGTCTCGTCCCTTCTTGTCCTTCTTGTCCTCCTTCCTTGGGGACTCCTCCTCCTCAGAGCTCGACTCCTCAGTTGAGGAAGTGTCGATGTCACTGAGAGCAGCAACAAAAGCTCTGGAAGCGGCCTTGGCTACTTTCTTAGCCATCTTGCCGCGCTTGCCCTTCACAAAGGGTTTCCTCTCCTTTTTGTGGTATTTGGGGCGCTCACTCTCATCTCTCTTCTTGAGCTTAGGGCAATTCGCCTTAATGTGAGAGGTGTCACCGCATTCAAAGCAACCACTAAAACCACTTCTCCTCTGATCCCGTCTCTCATGATGAAAGCGGGTGAACCTCCGGGCAATGAGAGCAAGCTCATCATCATCTAGAGTGTCCACCTGCTCCTTTGTGACGGAGACCAGGGAGGACAAAGCAAAACCATCTGCAAGAACACAAGTGCCAGATGTGCTAGGTTCTGCAGTGGTGCCACGGCTAGTGCTAGAAACAAATGCCAATGGCCGTGGCAAAGAGCTTCTGTGCACAGCAAGAGATGCCTTGGCAATCTCTGTGGACTTCAGCTTGCTAAATAGCTCATCACAGGTCAAGGTGTCATAACCTGTGGACTTCTCAATGCTGGATATCTTTACTTCCCATATGCTACGGTCAAGAGCATAGAGAAGCTTGATAGCCCTATCATGATCACTGTAAGCAAGCGTCCCGTTGGATCGCAAGTTACTCACTATCGCGTCAAAGCGAGAAAACATGGCATCTATAGATTCATCAGGTGCCTGCACAAACAGCTGATACTGTTGATTGTATGTGCTTTGGCGCCTGGCCTTAATCTAAGTAGAGCCCTCATGAAAAACAGTGAGTGTTGTCCAAATCTCCCTAGCAGTCCTAAGGTGCTGCACCCTATCGAACTCACTTCTACTCAAACCGATGAACAGTATATTTCTTGCCTTGGAGTTGGCATTATACTGATCCTTCTCAGTTTGAGAGGTGCGAGTCTCAGGGATGGAGTATTGTGAGTCCACAATCTCCCAAATTGCATTTCCTTGGCTTAACAAGTAAGCCTCCATGCGCACCTTCCAGTATGCAAAATCTGTCCCATCGAACAGAGGAATTTTACTGCCTCTATCCATGTCGCCAAAAGATCACAAAACCGGTTAAGGTCAACTGGTGATCTTAACCCGCTCTGATACCAATTGTTGGACCGGAAACGGCGACCAGAGGGGGGGTGAATGGGAGCTTTTAAAATTTCGGGCTAAAAACTAGCCTTCGGTTTCAGTTCTGTCTTCTGCGGAACAGGCTTCGAACACTACCTTCGGAGGTCCGGTTTGGAGGTGCTTTGACAGCTTCGAATGCAGGCTTCGCAGGTCCAAAAGTTCGAAGCCAAGAAGACTTCGCTCCACTATCAACCCTCGAAAATCTACTCTGCTAAGTCAGTGCAGGCTCCGCACACAGGGTGCTTCGAGCAGGCTTCGCACTTCACCCTTCGCAAGAGTGGACACCCTACTGAGGACTTCGACCAAGTACTTGGCAACAGCAACAGGTGCTGGGCTTCGTACACGAAGGTCTAAACGCACACTAATAGACTTCGCTAGGGGCTTCGACACAAGAAGCAAAACGGGCTTCGATCAGGGCTTCGCTAGTAAGCAGCGAGGTCTCGCCTCCTGTTACACAGAGCGACAGCACACTGAAAAACACACTTCGCACAAAGTCACCCTTCGCCTAGACAGGCTTCTGCGCACTACAACTAGTGAGGTATGTAAAGCGAGCTCAAGCAAAAAGCATACAGAAGCAGGGCTTCGCCGCTTGAACAAGGAACACAGAAAATGAACTCTCTGGATGAAAACAACGAAGTGTGTGGCTACAGGAGCTCAACAGTAAATGCTCAAAGTGTTAAATGTTATCTACCGAGCCCCCATATTTATAGCCCACAGTTCACCCAAAGTAAGTGACTACTTTACCCCTAGGGTTTACAAAGGATTTGTCTCTACAGAACTAAGGGGTACAAAAGGTAGTCCACCTTTATTCTGGAGGCTTCTCTGTCAGCTTTGCAGAGGGGACAGCGTCAGCTTTTTGCAGAGCAGACAGTGTCAGCCTTTGCAGACTTTGACCTTCTGCAGCCTCCCTTCGCACGCGAGGGTGTGGTAGCTTCGGCGAGAAGCCTCGAGCCTGGTGGCCTTCGCTTCGCCGAAGATAGCCTCCGATATAGTGACATTTTTGAGCGGAAGCCGTCAAAGCCCTTGGGCCTTCGCACCAACACCTCCAAAGTGGACCACCACGGCTTCGCAGCTTCACGCAACTCGAACTCCGTCAGTCCGTGTACCGAAGCCATGCAGGCCGAAGCACCACAAGACAACCACACTCCGGAGCTAGCCTCGCTCCGAAGTCTTCCTCACTCTAAAGCCCCACCTTCGGAGCACCACTCTTCGAAGTCCCTCCTTCGTCCAAGGCCTCCGCACGAAGCATTCCATGAGCACTTCGTCACAGTGTCTCTCCCCGAGCACACTCCTCGACGAGCCTCACCCGGACCATGCCTTCGATGCGCCTCGACTTCTGAGACCTTCGTCGGGCACCTTCGAATGTCTCCCTCCGGAGCACACTTCGAACTCCTTGCCTCCTCAGAGGACTTGATCCAACCAACTCCGAAGTCACTCCCTCCGGAGTACCTTCGAAGTGCCTCGCCTCCGAGGACTTTGTCTCGGAGTACCTTCAGCCGGATCCACGCTCCGCACTCTCTGCCTTCACCTGGCGCACCTCGACCCGAGGACCGACCCGGACCCCCTTCGCAGCCACCGTGACAGAGCTCCCCGCTCCCCTGGCATCAAGCCTCCCGCTTGACCCAGGTTCACCTGTCGCGAACCTGTCCGTCACCTCCGAAGTCCCTGCGCACCACAGACAAACAGACAAGTGTATCCAGTACTCCGGAGACCTCTCCGGGTTAGCAACCTCCGGCACACACTCTGGTGTACCGCCCAAAGTACCGAAGCCTTCGGTACACACCCAATCATCGTGTACTGTCGGACCCCTCCGACACGCACACTCCGCTGCAACAGCTGCAGCAAGCAACCACCGAACATACTTCGGTGAAATCACCTCCAAACACCCTTCGGAGGTCCAACCTCCGAAACCCCTCCGGAGGTACCCCTTCGAACAGAGGTTAAAAGCCTGTCAATCACTCATCACAAACACTGAAACCAACCCTTGGTTTCTCAGTTTGATTTTATTGAAGGGTTCGATGTGTGTTTATAAATGGTCTGTGCTGAGGGTGTTCGGTGTGCGTTGCGTCTCTTGTTTTGGCTTGTCTCATGTGTGTAGGGTGGAGATGCTAACCAACTGTCGGCGGCGAGTGATCAAGAGTCAAGCAGGGAGCTCTATGCCAGACGATCAAGGATGCCGGGTAAAGTTGAAGATGATCTTAGGAGTGCACGAGGAGATAGAGCAAGACATGGACGGACGGATGGTCGAGAAAGGGTGACGGTCAAGTCAGCAAAAGGGAGGCCAGTGCAAGTGATTAGGCGGCTCTAGGGGATCGAGAGCGGGAGAGACTTGTTGGCGGTTGAGTTCGCGGATTGGCGTCACTTGTCGGTGATCGAGGAGGCTTTGTCGGTTTTTGTTGAAAACCGTCGCATCTCTAAATGTCTTTAAAATTCAATAATTAGGAGTCTTTTTGTTTTGAGTAATTTAGAGTAATGTGTAAACTTTTAGTATTTTTTCAGAACTTCTAACTTCTGAAAATATATTAAAGGGGTAGAGTCATTTGTAATAATAGTTAGTAGAGGTCTATATGGATAATTTTCAAAATTTACAATTCTGAAAATGACTCATGTCTTTTTGTGTTAAACTGAAAAATTAGAGTGTCTATGTGTAAAGCTGCCATCTTGGGTGGGCCTATAAAAAGGCATCCACACCCATAGGTTGGTTGTCCACTTTTTACTCACAAAAATATCTCATGGCTGATCAATTAATCCAAGAGGTGTGTTTCCCTGCAATTTTTTAGCTTAATCTATAGTACTATTCATCATTTAGATATGCGTGCACACTATTCTTTTTGTCATCTAGTTTTCTGTTTTAGTTGAAAAACAGTGAAGTTCTTCCCTGTTTTTGCTACAGAGCCGCCAGGTTGAATTTGATTTGATTCTTGATGGTTCTATCTGCTGATTCATGATGGTGCATAAACTTTGTGCTTAGAACTAGATTGGGTCTTGAGACTAGTTTTTGGTTGGCTGTTGAAGTTGAATCCATATATGCAGTTTTTGGTTCATACTTCTGAATAGCTACAGCAGCTCAAGAAGGGATCCAATATATTTCCTGATTGTTGTTTGATTACTTGAGTATTGAAAAGTTTTACCTCAGTTTTACCTCGAGTTTTATTCAGAATACAAGGTCAAGAACTTTTCAAGTGTCATATCAAATTGGGATTATGATTCATTTCTGAAATTGGACAGAAATTGCAGTTTCAGTTTTCCTGCTCTATATCAAATCTACTGCTGAATTCTGATCCAAGGAGTGGAGTAATCATGCTGTATTTTTATGCTATCAAGCTATTTGTTCCAACTTTATTTTGACAAATGGTGCATCTGAAAGTTTAGAGTTGTCTTTAACATACTGTTGATCACCATTAAATGTTCTGTTCAGTTTTTGCTCTAAAAACAAGTAGTTCGGATCTGCTAATTTTAGTTGTTTATCTTTCATGTAGTCTCAGTTCAACAAAGTGATTTATCTCTGAATTCATTATTTGAAGTACTGCAACCTTTACCTAAAATATATTTTGCTGGAGTTTAGTAATCTATTTCAGAACATTTTCATTAGGAAATAATCTGCACTTGTTACACTGTTTTGAATATAGTCTGTAGTTTCCTTTCTATTCCAAGTTTAGTCCCTTGTTGTCTACCTTCCTAAATATTCTGAAAGTCTCTAAGTGATTGCCTAATTGGTTTTTGAGGGATACCCTGAAGTGTATTCTCTGATTTTAAATAGTGCTGATCTACAACAGTGTAGTTACTGAAAATTGCAATTCATGTTTTTCAAAAAATGGAGAGTACTCTTATTGCAATTGCTTTCATATCAGAATGTTCAGGTTTTATGTTTGGTGTTTATGTAGTTTAACTGTGTTCTGATTGTCTCAATATATTACAATATTCAATATCATATTTCAAACTGAGTTTCAGTGTGTTGTTTTCTTAAAATTGCATGAATACTGAATTAACTTGTTTGATCTATTGATTTTCATATCAGCACTATTCATTGTCATGTCTACAGCTGATTAGTACAGTTTCTTTATCTGCTATAGCACTAACATTCTGTGTACTAACTATCTTCACTGTTCATCATCCATTGCCAAGTGCATTTATCTTATTTGCTACAGAATTGTCATAATTATTGCCTATGCAGTACTTATTCAGATCTGTTATGTTGCCTTCTGAAAATCAATGTGTTTTCAATTCAATCATCAGAGTTCATCTTTCAGCAGTTGGTCTTTGATCAGTGTTAATTTGTGATGCTTGCATCTTTGATAATTGTGAATTGAATATTCTGTGAATTGATCTAGTTCACAGCATATACAATCAAGGCTGAGCAGAATTTTCTAATTCAGTTTTGAAGAATCTTAGCACAATTTGAGAGATGCATATTCTAGAGAAAAAATAATTCTCTTCAAGACTATTTGTTGCACTCCACATTCTCTCTATTCATCATCAAGTTTCTATATCTGTTCAATTGTTTTTCAGAAGTAGTTTTATTGATACACTACAGTATTGCCTGAAACAGAACAGGTACACTTTGATTGTTTTGAGAAGGAACTTAAGGTTTCTGCTGAAGATTATTTCAAGTTTGTTGTGAGTGTTTTTGTGTCTAAAGTGTCTTGCTCAGGATTAATTGTTTGATGCTAAATAGAACTGCTGAAAGTTCTTATGTCAGTACTAAAATTACTGCATACATTATCTTGGTGTCCTGAATCAGTACTAAAGTCTATGTGTGTGCCAGAATCACTACAATACTTCAAGTATTGACAATCATCTAGTCTGTTGAGATTTATTAATACTAGTTGTGGTTCATGTTTAAATCTGAACTTAAGAATTATTGTCTTCAGTGAACAGTTTGCTGAAACACTATTTCATTTATCATTGCAAAAATATTTAGTTCACTGCTGCAATTGATTGAGGAGGTTTTTAGTTCTGGTTTTGTACTGTGATCATCAAATTGATTTTGCAATCTTTTATAAGTGCGTTGGGAGATTTGAAAAGGCCATCACATTCACGAGAATTTGTCGAGGCGCCTATTCACCCACCCCACTAGTCGCCATTTCGATCCCACAATTGGTATCAGAGCCGGTTAGATCACCGGTTTTCCTTAACCGGTTTGTGATCCTTCTTTTGGCGACATGAGAGAAACTCTAAGATTCCAATTTTCGATGGTCATGATTTTGCTTATTGGAAGGTGCGCATGAAGGCTTACGTACTAAGCCAAGGAAGTGTTATTTCGGACATTGTTGATTCCCAATATGTGATCCCTGAAACTCGCACTTCAGAGACTAAGAATTTACAGTACGATTGTAATAGCAAAGCAAGAAATATAATGTTCATCAGTCTGAATTGCAATGAGTTTGATAGGGTCCAGCACCTTAGAACTACACGTGAGATTTGGTCTACTTTGAAAACCTTTCATTAGGGAACTTCTCAGATTAAGGCTAGGAGGCAAAGCACTTATAATCAAGAATACCAAATGTTTGTGCAAGGCCCCGGCGAATCTGTAGATGCCATGTTTGCTCGATTTGGTGGAATTGTGAGCAACTTGCCCTCCACTAGGACTTTAGCTTACTCAGATCATGATAGGGTGATTAAACTTCTCTATGCTCTTGATCGTAGCAAATGGGAGGTGAAGATCTCTAGTATTGAAGAGTCAGCGAGCTTTGATACTCTAACTTGCGACGAACTCTTCAGTAAGCTTAAGTCCACTGAGATTGCCAAGGCATCTCGTCCAGGATTTGGAAACTCTTTGTTGCCTTCTATTGCTTTCGTTTCCGGTCCTAGCAGTGGTACCTCATCTGGAGGTATTTTTCTGGTGTTTCTAGAGTTTGTGCTTATTTTGGTGGATTTGACTCGTCCTCCCTTGTCTCAATCACAAAAGAACAAGTGGACACTCTAGATGATGAGGAGTTAGCTCTCATTCTCAAGAAGTTCACTCGCTTCTACAATGATAGACGAGACCAAAGGAGAGGAGGGTCACAAGGATGTTTTGAATGTGGAGATCTTTCTCACATAAAAGCGAATTGCGCTAAATTAAAAATGAAAAATGAAAAAGCGCACAAGCACCAAAAGTGGAACAAGAAACATTACTTCAAAGGGAAATGCAGAAAAGTGGCTAAAAGAGTAGCCAGAGATTTTATGGACACCCTCAGCGACATCGATGGTACATCAAGCGAGGAGCCAAGCTCAGAGGAAGAGGAGCCTCCCAAGAAGGAGAAGAAGACAATGGACCTCATTGGCTTATGCTTCATGATCGACGACAACGATAGAAGCGACGAGCTTGACACTTCTGAGGTACATCTATCCCATGATCAACTTCTTGTTCAAAATGATGAATTGTGTGATGATGTCTGTTCTAAGGATAGATTACTTAAACTTGCTGATAAAGAACGAAAAGAACTAAAATTCAAAGTTGAAACAATTTCTACTGAACTTGCAATTTTGAAATCTAAGTCTCATGATGCCGAATGTGAGTCATGTCTTGTTGTCATGAATGAACTTGCTCAGCTCCATTTTACACATGCTCAAACTGTTAAAAAACTTGAATTTACTGAAAAGCAGCTTTTGGTGGTGGAGTGTCCTTTACTTGTTGAAAGCATTAATTTGAGAGATAGGCATGTTGATGAACTTAGGGCTATATTGGAGAGTGTTGAGTGTTCTAAGTATGTGCAGCCGGCATGTCCCACCTGCATCACCCTTAAGGACAACTCAGCTTTGCTAGAGAGCAAGTCGAAAAACTAAAATGTGAAAATTATTATCTTCTCTCCGTGGTTGAAAAATGCACTGAAGGAAAGGGTAGGATGGATTTGCTTTTGGCTAAAACAAAATTGTGTGCTGACAGGGCAGGGTTAACTCTAGGGTTGGGCTATGAGAGAACCACCCCAAACACTCCGAGCGAAACTGTGTTCACTCCACCCACTACCCTTGAGAAAGAAAGAGCACAGTTAGACATCATTCAAAAATCCGAGAATCTTACTCAACCTACAAAGAAAGCTCTTCATCTACCAAACGAAACTTTTCAGAAAAAACCCAAGAAGACTGTGAGATTTGCACCTGAGACCTATGCTCACACAACAAAGAGAGTGTATCACTACTCCTATTGTGATCGGGTGGGTCATTTGTTTGGGTTTTGATTTCTTCGTATCAAGGATTAATGACGTTCTTTTGCGATGAGCTTTCAGGACATGCATTACCATTCTTTTGGTATGCATGAGTCTATTTTTCACTCTTATCCTGATTTTGAGGCTCCCCATGGTTTCATGAGTTATTTTGTCCCTCGTGGTGTACACCATGCTTCATATGGTGCTATATCGCGTGTAAGAGATTTTGATTCCAAACAGTTTAGGAGACCCCATCGTTTTCCAGGCTCACGCTTTGGAAGTAGATCATGCACTATTTATCAGGACTCATACCCTATGCATGATCAGTCTACTGCTTTACCTGGTTCTCGAGTTTTACAATGCTGGATTCCTAAACAGTTTTTCACTCACCCCAACACTGAGCATTCAAGATTCTCTAGCATGTTTTGAGGGGGAGTTGTGTAGCACTGCATGAGCTTCTGTTATATGATTAATTGCTTTTACAAGTACATGATTTGTTATGCCTTTGAAGTGCAGTCTTTAATACTGTAGATTTCACTTGGCTTGTTTACATATGATGTTTGTCATGAGCATTTCTTTTTATTTGTGAAAATTTTAAAATGATCACTGCTTAGTCTAGAAACTAGCATGAATAAGTTGAGTGCTTTAGCTATCTTTTACTTACCTGGTAGCTAAGTCATTTTCACTTGGATGCTAATACGCAACTTGATCATTTCCAAAATATTATGCTGAAAAATAAAAAAAATGAAAAATGAATGAAAATGAATGATATTCATGTTGTTTTATGCTGAAATTGAAAAGATCCAGGTGGGTTTGCTTTGTCGCACTACTTTGTTCTGGACTGCTTACCATAGAACTTTAGTATGAACTGGGACATTAAAGTGTATGCCGAGACCATTGCTTTAAGCTTCTGATGGTTTCAACCGAGGCTTAGCTTGGTCGGTTAGCATAAGGTTGACATGCAAATAACCCCTGGCACTAAAATAAAAAAATCAAAAATCAAAAAGCTTGAATCAATTGCATGACAAGTTTGCTGAAGCTCCTTGGAATGGGATATACTTATCTAGCTAGTATTTGATTAGCTTTTGCATCTCATGCCTTGCCATGTCTAGTATGCTTGTTTGAGTGGTGATGCTTTTATTTGCTAAAATCTAGAAATGATTGCTCATGCCTTTTGTTTACATGGTATTTATCTGAGTGTTTCTTATAGTACTTTTAGACAAAATAAAAAACAAATGCTTGTTTTGTATTGTAATTGGAGTTACTCATGTTTCAGAAGCTTGCATCTATACTCTACCCTCACACCCCTCATTGCATCTTTTTATCATCTTGATGCTTGCATTGCCAAGGGGGGGAAATGGGTTACATGATGCTTTTGGAGGCTTTTGGATGATTGCTTGATTAAGGGGGAGTAATTGGCTTTCATGATGTTTTGATGCTTTTCCCAACAAAGATGCTTTTCTTTCCATGAGTTTTTGCCCAATGGTGAGATCTTTTACCAAGTGACATGTTTTGCTCTTTTCTGAGTTTTTATGGTCACTTGTGCGCTTAACTTGAAACCTTCATCATGTCTTTGTTTGGGGTTGTCAATGCACTCATCAAGGGGGAGATTGTGAAACCAAGTGGGGTCTCACTATGGTTTTTGTCTTTGCGATGAGTGATTGACAAGGATGAGCGATCTAGTGATTGAGTGAGTGATGTTTTGATTGCATCGAAGGGTTCAATGTGTGTTTATAAATGGTCTGTGTCGAGGGTGTTCGGTGTGCGTTGCATCTCTTGTTTTGGCTTGTCTCATGTGTGCAGGGTGGAGATGCTAACCAACTGTCAGCGGTGAGTGATCAAGGGTCGAGCAGGGAGCTCGATGCAAGAGGATCAAGGATGCCGGGTGAAGTTGGAAATGATCTCAGGAGTGCACGAGGAGATAGAGCAAGACATGGACGGATGGATGGTCGAGACAGGGTGATGGTCAAGTCAGCGAAAGGAGGCCAGTGCAAGTGATCAGGCGGCTCGAAGGGATCTAGAGCGGGAGAGACTTGCTGGCGGTCGAGTTCGTGGATTGGCGTCAGTTGTCGGTGATCGAGGAGGCTTTGTCGGTTTTTGCTGAAAACTGTCGCATCTCTAAATGTCTTTAAAATTCAATAATTATGAGTCTTTTTGTTTTGAGTAATTTAGAGTAATGTGTAAACTTTTAGTATTTTTGCAGAACTTCCAACTTCTGAAAATATATTAAAGGGGTAGAATCATTTGTAATAAAAGTTAGTAGAGATCTATATGGGTAATTTTCAGAATTTACAATTCTAAAAATGACTCATGTCTTTTTGTGTTAAACTGAAAAATTAGAGGGTCTATGTGTAAAGCTGCCATCTTTGGTGGGCCTATAAAAGGCATCCACACCCATAGGTTGGTTGTCCACTTTTTGCTCACAAAAATATCTCATGACTGATCAATTAATCTGTTGACACGAAAATGTGCCCCCGCACTTGGGTCAGTTCGACGATCCAAAAGTGTGCGGATACTTAGGGACAGGCGTAAGCGTAACACAACACCGACGTCGCGTTCTGCCTACCCTTAGCCATGGTAAGGGGGGTGGAGTCGCTAGGCAACCAGATCACACAAAATAATCCAATTAGCTGAAAGAAATATATTAAACAGAATAAATTAGCCAATTGGTCGGAGACTGTTTGCTTCGAAGTATAGTGCGAAGGTGTTCACTGAAGCATACCTTCAGCGTATGGTGCGAAGTGTTCTGCCGAAGGGTATCTTCGGTGTTCGGACTGATCTGATCGAAGATGAACTCCAAACGGATCTGGACGCGACAATCACCTCCGAACAGCGAGGGTTCGGCATAAAGTCTCCGATACAGTAAGATACAGAGTAATGACTCGAGCGCGACGCGGAAGCGTGACTTCATCCGGAGTGGAATATGAGCGTGGCGAGGCCTGTCGTGATGAAGTCTGTTGGCGAAGCGTGCGGTCGAAGCAATCAGTCCCGCCGAAGGGTGTTCTGGCAACCTCCGAAACCGATCTCTCAGCTCCGGACACCTCCGACGAAGTAGCTCCGAACATAGATAACCTACAACAGATAAGATTCGAATTACTAATTTGGCCTGAGGACCTAATTCTGCTAAGTGTTGCACTAGTGGCGAAGGTAGCAATCTGTTACGCAGATTAGCGGATACTTCCTAGGCGAAGTAACAAGGCGATAGCAATCTATTACGTAGATTAACAAATACTTCACAAGGAAGTAACAAGGATTACCACTGTTCTGAAGTGGCCGTCGAAGGGCTTCCAGGCAAACCCACGAAGAGTACAGAAAAGTAAAGATAAAGTAAATGCGATCAAAGCTAGGGCTTTGTGTTTGATTTGTGTTAGGGGGGCCTGGACTGGCTTCACCTCTATATTTATAGGGGCTAATCCTCTGATCTAATTTGCTATAATTCGGCTGGATAGAGATAAAAACTTAGTCGGAATTGTGTCCAACTCTATTTCTGCCGAAGTGGGCCTTCGGCCAAGCCCGTCGAAGCCTGCTCCTCGGGCCAAAGCTTCGGTGGCGTGGGCCTCAGAAGGCTTCTTGGCCGAAGGTCATGGGGTGGTCGGAAGCTTTTGGAGCCCATAGCCCAATGGTCCTTCGGCCCTATAGGACTTCAGCCTGACTCAGCACATGTGTATTTTTGGCCCAAATTACCAAAATTGATATTTTGCCAATCTTAACCATTGATGCCATTTTTGCTATCAACACATCCCCCCTGTCTTTTAGTGAACTAAGTGAACTAAAAGCACAACGAGCTCAAGACGATGCCTCCAATATCGGCCTTTTGACACCTTTTACGTCGTTTGCCACACACTTGGGAAATACCTTTTCAAGTATCTACCATTCAAAGCCCATCAAAATCGCTCTCTATTCAGAGATTCTAACACATACGCATTGCCAGGAGCGATTTTGGCTATCTTGAAAGGGCCTTCCCAACTAGGTGACCATTTACAAAACTTGGGAGTCTTAGTGCCTAAGAGTAAAATCGTCTTCCAAACCAAGTCTCCCAATTGAAACGATTTTGGTTTAACCTTCTTATTGTAGGCTTTAAATACTCTCCTCTTGTCTACTTCTATGGCTTCTAAAGCCTTCAATCACTTATCGGTCACTTCTTCTAGGTTGTCTTTCAAGAGAGTCTCATACTCGTTGACCGATAAGCCATCTTTCCTTAACACTCTTAAAGAGCCAAGATCTACTTCTACAGGTAGAACGGCTTCTTGTCCATATGTCAACTCATATGGACTGACTTTGGTAGCACCGTGCTTTGCAATCCTACAAGCCCATACCGCCTCGGAGAGCACTTCATGCCACCTTTTGGGGAATTCTTCAATTTTCTTCTTAATGAGCTTAATCACGGTTTTATTACTAGACTTGGCCTGACCATTAGCCTGAGCATAGTAGGGTGAAGAGTTTATCAACTTAATACCATAATATTCGGCGAAGTCCTTCACTTCTTTAGAAACAAATGAGCTACCTTGATCTGTAGTGAGAGTCTGAGGAATGCCAAATCTATGTATGATGTGCTTCAAGATAAAGTCAAGTACCTCGTCATGGTGAGTCATGTTCTTGAGAGGCACGGCCTCGGTCCACTTGGTGAAGTAATCTGTTGCCATCAACACAAACTGATGCCCTTTTGAGCAAGGAGGGTGGATTTGGCTGATGAAGTCTAAACCCCAACCTCGGAACGGCCATGGCTTGACAATAGGGTTGAGTAATGAAGTAGGAGCTAACTGAATATTGCCAAACCTTTGACATGCTTCACACCCTCTATAATACATAAAACAATCCTCAGTCATAGTCGGCCAGTAGAAACCCGCTCGTTTGAGCATCCAACTCATTTTCTGGGCCGACTGATGAGTGCCACAAAGTCCTTCATGGACTTCTCCTATAGCCACCTAGGATCGTTCGTGGTCTAAACATTTCAACAGTATTCCATCAATGGTTCGGCGATACAGTGTGTCGTCTAGCAACACAAATTTAAGCGCTTGTCTCTGAACCTTTCGATCAACCCTTTGGCTAGGGTCTCTCAAATATTGGACGATTGGAATTCTCCAATCGCCCTTATGGGCTTCTGAGGGTTTCACTAACTCACTCCCCGAACAAGTGTCCATGCTACTGATTTCGAGGTGCCCCCGAGCCCTCCATGCTTTTACCGAAGCTTGGCTGAATTGGCCGTGCGGAGTGTATCAGGCCGAAGCCCCCTGCCGGAGGGTTCGCGCTCCCAGAGGCATTCACTATGCGGAGGACTTCGACTCATGGTCTTCAGTTTGCCAGACCCTTCGATGTGCAGAGCACTCTGGTCCTGGGACCTCGGCGCGTGGTAGCCTCCAGCAGTTGGAGGGGTCTGACCCAGAGGGTGCTCCTGCCCAAAGTCACTGGTTTCGGTAGTGAGACCAAGCATCGGCTTGTCCCATATGAAAAATTTCCCTCTCCTGACTTGGTAACTAGATGCTTGCTGGGCCAAATCATTTGCAATCGAATTGGCCTCTCCTGACACATGAGAAATTTTGAAGTCATCAAAAGTAGCAACTATGTCCAGGCACTTATCCAAGTAGTTGTTTAGCAAGCAATTAAAACATTGAGCACTCTTAGCCACTTGTTGTACTACTAGCAGGGAATCACCATGCGCATGGACATGTTTAACACCCATGGAATCTAACAACTCAAGCCCTAGCAGTAAAGCCTCGTATTCAACTTGGTTATTAGTAGAAGGAAACTCTAAATGAGCCGAGGTCTCAAAGTGTGCTCCGCTAGGTGATATGAGAACCACTCCAGTACCTTGGCCATTTTTGCAAGCTGAACCATCAAAGTAAAGTTTCCACGGCATTACCTCAATCAAAGCAACATTGTCGCTCCAACTAATGTTTATGTGGTGATCAACTATAAAGTTGGCTACGATCTAGCCTTTCATAGCTCTTAGGGGCTCATAGGCCAAATCATATTCGATCAACGCGTAAGCCCACTTTCTGATTCTTCCACTCAGAATCGGCTTTTGCAACATGTGTTTTATAACATTGGTTTGGCAAATGACAACACATGTAGTAGGGAGAAGATAGTGGCGCAACTTAGTACACGCGTAGTAAAGTGATAAACACAAACGTTCCACAAACGCATACCTGGTCTCGGCGTCCAGCTGGCAGCGGCTCAAGAACGTGATGATGTGCTCTTTTCATTCTACCTCCTGGGTTAGCACGGCCCCGATCACACTATCTTCAGCAGTGATATACAGCCGAAAAAGAATCCTAGCTTTGGGTGCTCTCACCACGGGCGGTGATGACAAGCACTCCTTGATATTCTCAAAGGCACTTTGCTGGCTTGCCCCCCAAGCAAAATCGGCTTCGTTCTTTAGCCGGAGTATGGGGACAAAGGCATCAATTTTGCCAGACAAGTTGGATATAAAGAGACGCAAATAATTCATCTTGCCTAGCAACTTCTGCACATCTTTTTTACATGTCGGCGTCGTAATGTTTCTAATATTCTCAAGCCTCTTAGGATAAATCTCTATGCCTCTTTCATGAATCATGAAACCTAAGAACTTACCCGCCGACACGCCAAAAGCACACTTGAGTGGGTTCATTTTCAAACCATACTGCCGCATCCTATCAAAAGCAACTTCCAAATTGGCTAAATGGTTTCCCATAGCATCCGATTTAACTACAACATCATCAATATAAACTTCTAACATAACTCCTAGCAAGTCATGAAAGATTAAGTTCATAGCGCGCTGATACGTGGTGCCAGCATTCTTCAAACCAAAAGTCATAACGACTCACTCGAACAAACCGACAAAACTAGGGCATCGAAAGGCAGTCTTGTAGACGTCCTCTTCGGCCATAAAAATTTGATTATAACCAGCATTGCCATCAAGAAAACTTAGTACCTTGTGTCCTGAAGCATCGTTGATTAGAATGTTGGCTATCGGCATTGGATACTCATCCTTCGGAGTGGCTCTGTTCAGATCTCTGAAATCAATACATACCCGTATCTTGCCGCTCCCTTTCTTCTCTATAGGCACAATGTTAGCAACCCATTCTATGTACCTGCATGGCCTAATAAATTCAGCTTTGAGCAGTCGCTCTACTTCTTCTTTAACTTGGTGATAGAAGGCTGAGTTAAAGCGACGAGGAGGTTGTTTATAAGGCCTAAATCCGGACTTGATAGGTAGCCGATGCTCTACGAGCTCGTGGCTTAGTCCCGGCATCTCGCTATACTCCCATGCGAAACAATCGACATACGACCGAAGTAACTTTATTACATTGGCCTTTTCATTAGGCTGTAAATGTTGGTTTACAAAAGTCGGCCTTGGGATGCTACCATCACCTATGTCAACTTCCTCCAAGGGATCAGCTGACGCAAAACCTTGTCCTAATTTCTCTACTTCGCTAAAGTCCTCAATGGCTTTGGCAATACCGTCTTTATCAGACTGATATTGCTCTACACGAGACTTTAGCCAATCCAGATTACTCTTGTTAGACATGACTACTAATACAAGAATAGTCGTGCTACACCAGCCAGCTTTACAGACACTGGTACAAAGTGTCCTCCGGACACGCTAACAAAATCATAATCCAAAAGATCTCTACCCGACAAACACTCTACTTTGTTGTGGACGGCGTCAACTGATACATCGGCCAATGCCACTTGGGCCGAAGTATCTGCGGGAATGACTTCTACTTCATCGTCGTACCACTGAATTAGGCACTGGTGCAGGGTAGAAGGAATGCAGCAATTCGCGTGAATCCAGTCGTGCCCAAGCAGCACGCTGTAGTTACCTTGCACATCGACGATGAAAAACGTTGTTGGCAATGTCTTGTTGCTGGTATCAGAGCCTGGTTAGGTTTTCTCCATACCTTAACCGGTTCTAAACCCAGGTAGTGATAATGACTTCTTCTGGAAATGTCCCGTCCCTGGAAGCTTATGGTTATACTTATTGGAAGACTCGCATGCGAGCCTATCTCATGAGCCAGAGCGCGGACATTTGGGACATTTGTGTTCACGCTACTATCACCATATTGCTCGTTGTTGAGCGTACATCTGCTGATATTATCGCCCAGCATCAAACAACAACAAAGCAGTGAACATTTTGTTTTCTGGTTTAGGTCCCACTGAATTTGAGCCTGTGAGACTTCTCTACACTGCTAAAGAGATCTGGGCTACCCTCTAGGCACACCATGAGGGAACAGCCCAGGTCAAGGCTCGGCTCTATCAGACCTACCGGCATGAATATGAAAATTTCACACAGAAGCCGGGTGAATCTGTTGAAGCCTTGTTTGGTCATTTTCTATCGATCATCAACAAGCTTCGGGCCAACAAGGCCGGGGGAGTTCAGCTGGTCTCAGATCATGAGCAGGCGCTCAAGGTTCTTCATACCTTGGACCCTAAAATCTGGGAGTTCAAGGTATCCTCTATAATTGAGAGCACCTCTTATGATACCTTGACAATTTCTGAGTTGTTTAGCAAGCTCAAGGCCACAGAGGTTGATATCCAGTTGAGATCAAATCTCACTAGCTCTGGATCAAAAACCCTGGCCCTTGCTACACCTTCTGCTGACTCCTCTTCTATGAGTTGTGCTAGGTTCTCCTTGATGTCTATCACTGAGGACCAGCTTGAGTTGCTAGGAGATGATGATCTGTGTCTGTTTAACAACCGGGTGCGTCGTGTCTATGATAAGCAAATGTTCAAAAGACACGGCACAAAATCCGGATGCTTTGAGTGTGGTGATCCAAGTCACTTCATCGCCGACTGCCCCAAGTGCAATGGTCACAAGAAGGGTACTAGTGGTGGCTCCTATGACTCCGGCAAGAACGACAGCTCCTCCTTCACAAAGGGCAAGCCCAAGACAAGATTATTCAGAAAGGCCCTGAAGGACTACCGGCGTGAGAACAAGAAGCGAGACAAGGCCTTCTTCGCCGAGATGGAGAGAAGCTACTCCAAGCGTTCTTTGTCTTCTTCCTCTTCATCGAGCTGAAGCGATGAGGAGATCGTGATTAGAAAGGGGAAGGACAAGGACGATCCGGTGGGCCTCTGCTTCATGGCCTTGGGGGACAGGCCGAAGAGCCGCTCACATCACCGCCGAAGATCCCGCAAGAGCTTCTGCTCAATGGCTCTTGGGGATAAGGAAGATAAGGGCTCCCCCGACGACTCCGACGACGACGACGATGAAAAGGTATCTTCCTATGAACATGAAATCGTTGATTTACTTGAAGAGAACCGTCAGTAGTTGAGATATCGGGAGAAACTTCTTAGAGGGGCTAAGAAGAGAATAGATGAGCTTGAGAGTGAGCTTGTCGTGGCCAACGGCAGGATTGAGAGTCTATCTTCTTCCCCTTGCTTGGGTGGTAGCAGTGAGTGCCCAAATTGTGAGGTGTTACTGTGTGACCTGACGACTCTAAAGTCCAGGTACATAGAGAGGGTAGATGAGAGGGACGCTTTGGCCAATTGAGCTTGAGAGCACTCATCTAGAGCTGAAAGATGCTCATGCCACTGTCGTCGTGCCCTGTGTTGATTGCCCATCCCATCTAGCTAGTTTAGCTGAGCTGAAAGACAAGGGTGATGAGCAATTGGGCGAGTTGGAGAGAGTCAGAGCTGAACTGGAGCAGACTAGGCTAGAGCTTGAGACATTGTCAGTTCCACCCACTGTCTGTGAGAACTGCTTGTCTCTTAGATTGGAGTTGATCAAGCTAAAAGCTAAGAAGTCTGTCCAAGTTGATAGAGAGTGTGAGACCTGCTTGTCTCGGGTGGAGGTACTAGCTTCCTTGAGAGAGGAGCTAGCTGATGTTCAGAATGAAAACTTTTACCTCCGTCAGATCCTGAGTTGGGTGAGTGCCAGAGAGCCATAGCTCGGCATGATGATCTAGCAGTTTAAGAGGTAGGATGGGTTTGGGGTAGGTTACACCTACACCAAGGTTGATTTTGAGAGTGCCATTAGCCGGGTAGTGGAGTGGAGTAAAATGACTCCTGAACGGAGATATCCCAAGACTCACTCCACTGAGTCTTTCCAGGCTAGTCAGCCCAACGATGGAGTGTTTCAAGAGCAGCCTAAAGCTCCACCCAAGAAGCCCATATGGATCCCAAAGCCCAAACATCTCCACACTTCTCTAGACTCTCTACCTGGACCCTCTCACACCAAATAGTCTACACCCAACACCACCAAGCCCAAGAACCCCAAGCCTCAACCACATCCCAAGAAGCCCACCTACCACTGTTAGTACTGTCAGAGAGACGGGCATCTTGAGGAGTTTTGCTTCAGGAGGAAGCGGGTTGAGAGAGTAGAGAGAGCTCGTGGTGGGCAGGAGCAGTTCTATCAGCAGCGTGGTAGACTGAGAGTTCCTCGGCGCGGGGAGAGGCTAGAGGCCAGGCCACGTCGTGTAGGTGGTGGTAGAGGAGACGGCTTTCATGCCTATGCTCTTGAGGGTGGTGTTCACTCTAGCAGAGCTCTAGGTCATTTTGGATATGGCCCTGGACCTCGTGGCTGAGACTTTAGGCAGAACCGAGGACCGCGCTTTGAGCTGCGCTTTGGTCCAGACTCTTATGATTCCTTCTGCTTTCCGTCTTTTGTGCAGATGGCTCGACACTGGTTTAGTTCTTTTGCTAAACCTGGTGCCGAACCATTTCCTCCCCCTTACGGCCACTGATCGTGCAGGATCGAGGACTAGAGGATGTGTGGATCATGGATTCAGGATGTTCTCACCACATGATGGGACATCATAGATGGTTTTCTAGTCTCTCTTCCTCGAGCTCCAAGGAATACATCACCTTCGAGAATAGTGGTCAAGGGAAGGTACACGACATTGGCTCAATTTGCATCTGTGACCATTTCTCTTTGAAGAACGTTGCTTTGGTTGGAAACTTGAACTTCAATTTGATTTCTATTTCGCAACTTCTTGAGGATGGTTTGGAGGTTCGTTTTAAGAATGGCATGTCTTCTGTGGTTGATTCTAGAGGGTCTTTGGTTTGCCAGATCTTACCCTTCGGTAAGGTTTTTCGGATTCACTTCTCTAGTTCTTTTGGCCCTTATCGCTGTTTGATTGCTGGATCCTCCTCTGAGCTCTGGAAGTGGCATAGGAGGTTAGGCCATTTGAGCTTTGATCTGCTAGTCAGATTGAGTTCTATGGACCTCATCTGAGGATTGCCCAAGCTTAAGATGGAGAAGGATCTAGTTTGCCATCCCTGTCATCACGGGAAAATGGTTGCTGCTTCTCACTCACCTGTGACTCAGGTGATGACTTCATACCCTCGAGAGCTGTTACACATGGACACTATTGGTCCAACTCGGGTACACTTAGTCGGTGGGAAGTGGTACGCGCTTGTGATCGTTGATGATTTTTCTCGATTCTCGTGGGTTTTCTTCTTGGAGTCTAAGGATGAGACTTTTCAGTTTGTTCATGACCTGATTTTAAAGCTGAAGAACGAGAACAATGGTTGGATGCGAGCAATTCACTCTGACAACGGTTCTGAGTTCAAGAACTCTCAATTCGTCAGCTTCTGTAGTGATCAGGGTCTTGATCATTAGTTTTCTGCTCCTTACACTCCCCCACAGAATGGCGTTGTGGAACAAAATAACCGCACGCTAGTCGAGATGGCCAGGACGATGCTCGATGAGCATAGGACTCCTAGGCGTTTTTGGGCTGAAGCCATGAACACAGCTTACTTAGGTAAGACTTCATATGAGTTGCGGTTTGGCAGATAGCCCAAGGTGAGCCACTTGCGAGTGTTTGGCTGCAAGTGCTTTGTGCCCAAGAAGGGAGGGCATTTGGACAAGTTTGAGTCTCGTTGCTGGGATGGAGTCTTTCTTGGTTATGCTTTGCATTCTCGAGGCTTCTGTGTTTGGAACCTTGACTCCCAGCTTCTTATCGAGACTTGTGAGGTTTCTTTTGATAAGTCTTTGCCTTCTTTGAATCCTTTTGACCTTTCTGGAGATGATGAGCTTGGAGAGTCCATCTTCGAGGAAGATGATGATGTTCCTACTATCAATGAGGGTGGGTCTTCTGCACTGCCTACAAAACCCACACCTTCTGATACTTCGACTGAGGATGAGGGTGGAACTCTGATCACTTCTTCCACTTCGATCGAGCCCCCTCAGTCGAGTCCAGCTGCTGACTCCGGTGAGGTGACTTTAGATCACCTAGGATCCCGAGCAGTTGAGCGTGATCACCCCTTAGAGCTCATCATCGGTGATCTTACTGAGAGAACTTTGCGCTCTTCTGTTGACTCGCTTGTTGTGTTTGCTCAGTCTGCGTTTGTTGCCTCTTTTGAGCCCAGAGACGTTTCTCATGCTCTTTCTGATCCGAATTGGAATAATTCTATGCAAGAAGAGCTTGAGAATTTTGTCTGCAATCGGGTTTGGACACTAGTTGAGCTGCCACCCGGATGCAACCCCATAGGCACCAAGTGGGTGTTCAAAAACAAGCAAAGTGAAGATGGGGTTGTGGTGTGCAACAAAGCTTGACTAGTTACCCAGGGTTTTTGCTAGAAGGAAAGTATTGACTTTGAGGAGACTTTCGCCCCGGTTGCCCATCTTGAGTCCATTCGCATTCTTTTGGCTTTTGCCGCTTCTAAGGGTTTTAAGCTTTTTCAAATGGATGTCAAGAGTGCTTTTCTGAACGGGTTCATAGAGGAGGAGGTCTATGTTAGGCAGCCCCCTGGTTTTGAGAACCCTAAGTTTCCTCGACATGTTTTTAAGCTTTATACGGTCTGAAGCAAGCCCCCAGGGCTTGGTATGACCGGTTGAAGCAGTTTTTGTTGGGGAAGGGCTTTGTGATGGGTTCTGTGGACAAAACACTTTTCTTGCTCAGAGATGGCTCAGACTTCTTGATTGCTCAGATTTACGTGGACAATATTATTTTTGGTGGTTCTACTGATATTCTTGTGTGCAAGGTTTCTAAGCAGATGCACAGCGAGTTTGAGATGAGCCTCATGGGTGAGATCAAGTACTTCCTAGGGCTCCAGATCAAGCAGACCAAGGATGGCATCTTCATCCACCAGAGTAAGTACATGCGGGACATGTTGAAGAAATTCGATTTTGGTGGAGAGCTGAAGCCTCAGATGACCCCAATGGGTACATCTGGGGGCCTGGACAAGGACGAGAGTGGCGTTAAGGTCAACGAGAGAGAGTTTCGAGGGATGATCAGTTCACTATTGTACTTGACGGCAACGAGGCCAGACATATAGTTTGCCGTGGAACTGTGCACACGCTTTCAGTCTTCACCACGCGCGTCTCATCGGCAGGCTGTCAAGCGCATTTTTAGGTACCTTACCTATGCGCCCGATCTAGGTCTTTATTATTCAGCATCATCGTCTCTTGATTTATCTGGATTTTCAGACGCTGACTTTGGTGGGTGCCGATTGGATCGCAAGTCAACTTCCGGTACTTTCCAGTTTCTTGGTTCTTCTCTTGTCTCTTGGTCTTCTCGAAAGCAGTCTAGAGTTCTGCTTTCTACCACTGAGGCTGAGTATGTAGCTGCTGCCAACTGCTGATCACAGTTGATTTGGATGATTTCCACATTGCGAGACTTTGGGTTGTTCTTTCCTACAAGGGTTCCTCTGTTTTGTGACAGCACCAGTGCGATTAGTGTAGGGAAAAACCCTTGTCTCCATTCAAAAACCAAACACATTGATGTGCGCTTTCACTTTCTGAGGGATCAATATGAGAAAGGTGTCATTGACCTTGTTCATGTTGATACCCATCATCAGTTGGCTGACATTTTCACCAAGCCCCTAGATCAGTCTACTTTTGAGCATTTGAGAGGGGATTTGGGTGTTGTGTATCCTTTTTAGGTTTTGTTGAGTCAGTTTTCTTTCTTCTTTACTCTTTTCTTGAGTCTTTTTGTGTGTGTTCAAATCATGCATATTCACATATCACACTTTGAGCCTGCTTCTATTATATGATTGATCTGCTTTACTTATTCTAGTTGGTACATGCTTTTGATTACTTGTCGATGATCATGCTTTGTTTCAGTTCACATGATATGTTTGATATCTGTCATATGCATGGCTTTTATGCTTTAAAATTGAAAAATGATCACCATTGCTTCTGGTAACTAGCATGTGTAGGCTGAATGTTTTTTGCTATCTGTTACATGCCTTGTAGCTAGATCCTTACTTAGATGCATATATGCAACTTGGACATCTATATGCTTTAACATGGAAAATGTGCTATAAAAATGATAAAAATCAGAAAAATGAAAATTCCATGCCTTTTTATGCTTGATTTGAAAAGATCCAGGTGAGTTTGCTTTGTTGCATTGCATTGTTCTGGACTACTTACCACAACACTTTGGTATGAACTAGGATAGTGTAATGTATGCCAAGACCAATGTCTTAAGCTTCTGATGGTCCAGTTCTGGCCTAGCCTTGACTTGGTCGGTTAGCATAAGGTTTGACATGCAAATAACCCCTGGCAAAAATTAAAAAAAAGGAAAAAGAAAAATCCTGAAAATTAAAAAGATAACAAGTTTGCTGAAGCACTTTGTTTTGGACAATACTTATCTTGGTAGATATAAGTTAGCTTCTGCATCTCATGTTTTACCTTGCTTGTCAACTAGAAAATGTGGTGATGCTTTTGTTTGCAAAAATTGAAAAATGTGTGCTAATGACTTTCTTTAGATATCATATGTTGCACTGGTCATGCCATGTGTCGTAGACAGTATGTCTTTTGCTATACCTGTTAGATGTTGTAATTGCAGTCAATCATATCTGAGAAGCATGCTTTCTACACTTCACCTGCACCCCAGTTGCATTCATTGTATATTTTGAGGGGGAGCTGCATTTCAGGGGGAGTTTGAGTCTGTGTCTCTTGTGAGTGCATTTAGTCTCGCTTGATTAGTCCAATTGTCAACAAGGGGAAAATTTGGGTTACTCGTTCTCTTCGAAGAGTTTAGGGCGAATTTTGGCTTTCTCTGGGATTTGTTTCATGGGGAGTTTTTGTCCTGGTTGTCCGTACTCTTTGAATATCCTTTGTTGGCATAAAATATTATGCTAACAGGTTTCTGAAGGTTAGAAGCTAACAAACGAAGTGTTTGCGAAGTAAACTATTTAAAGCCTCCGAATAGGATAATAGCTTAAAACAGTTCGAAGATGTGTATTGAATAACTTGTATTCGGTCCCTTTTACAGGGTAAAACGGGGGGTATTTATAGGCCCAAATATTAAGGAAAAGACCCTTTTGCCCCTCTATTACAACCGACATAGTGGAAACTATTTGGTACCCTTAATAGGGCTAAAATGGTAAAAGACTAATCTAATGAGAAAGAAGATAAGTCTTCCATCTTAGCTGGCAAGGAAAACTCCCGGAAGGGTCCAAGTTCGAAGATATACTCCGAACGAGAGTTCGCCTCCATACTTCGAACTTGATCTACTGTATCCCCGGAGTTATATGCTGGAAACCTTTGACTTAATCACCGGCCTTTCTCCTGTTACTGCAATAACCCCGAAGATGGAATATTTTCCCCCAATAGTATCCCCTCGAATACGCTTCTCCGCTAAATCTGTAACGTTAGGAGAGCAGTATACGCAAGAAAAATAATCATGCGTAGAGGTTAACAAATTTAATCCACCTCCGAAATACGTGGAGATGCAAAACTTCGAATCAGCTTCTAAGAAAATTACATTCGAACTATCTTAGAATTAACTTGAGAAGCCCGAAAGCTTTTTCAGGCTTAGAAGAAATAGTCGTTGGCTTTTTCCTTCTAACGGAAGTTATGCGATGCGTTAACTCCGCAACAAAATAACGATAAAGAATGTGAAACGGCAGATGCAAATGGTAAAAAATCGTGGTCTGGGCTATAAATAGAGGGCCCAGACCCTTCTCGAGTACCTTTCCACCGCTTTCGTGCAAACAAGCCATCAGACAAACCCTAGCCTCCGTTTTTCCCCTCAAGCAACTCGCGCGATCCTATGGCGAAAACCAGCTTCAAAGTTCCTGGAGCGGCTTCAGCCTTGGCTCGGCAGCAGGCTGCAGCTGCAGCGGCGGCGGTGACATCAGTGACGGCGACTCCGATGGCTACAGCGACAGGAATGGTGGCGCTAGGGAGAAATCCCCAACGCGAAGATCCTCATGATCTCCTCCTAGCGTCGACGAAGTACACGGATCAATCCTATCAGTTGGGGCCTTCAACCTGCAAGAGGGAATCACTCGCGGCTGCAATAGAAGGCAAGATCAGTTCTGAGATAGTGATCCAGAAACCTGGAAAAGAAGTAATTCCTTCGCCAAGGCCCGGAGAAGTGGTCGTCTTCGAAGCTTTTTTCGAAGCTGGATTGGGACTTCTGGCTGTCGACTTCCTGGCCGAGGTACTAGATTTATTCCATGTTACTCTCCCCCAGCTCTCTCCGAATGCAGTAGCACGCCTTGCCATCTTCGAATGGGCATTGCGAGTTAAAGGTTGCAAAGGAAGAGCTGACATCTTCGCAGCACTGCATAGAGCTTCGTGCCAACCCAAGGCCTTCGTAGGCCCCAAAGGTGAAAAGATGGTGGTGGCCTTCGGAAGCATCAACTTCCGGCTTCGATACGAGTATGCTCTTCGGTTTCCAGCCAAGGCCATCAATGCGAGATGGTACACAGACTGGATCCTAAAGTGGTTTTATGCCGAAGTTGGGGCGAGCAGCCGTCTAGCCGGACCCTTGCAAGATATTAACTTCCGAAGGGAAGCTCCTGTGCATCCGGATCCAAGCCAGCTCGAAGCTCGCCTCAGCCTGCTTCAAAGAATTAGTCGTCGCCTGAGCATGCGGGACTTAGCGGAGGAATTCCTAGGACTTCAGATCCCTCCTCTGATGGCCAACTGGCCAATCACCTTCAAAGAAGATTCGGAAGGTGGTCTTCGAAAAATTTCTTCGAGCTCGAGCCCTGCAGGTAACTTCGAAAACAACATGTTTCATATATATTCGTTTAATGAAATGACTAATGCCAACTTATCTTTCAGCTTCTATGACTCCCATGACTTCGGAGCAAATTGTTCGAGCTTCGGAGAAAATCCTGGGAGTTCCGACTCCAGCCGAGAAGGAATAGAGAGTGAAATTAGTGGGTACTTGGGAGCGATTCAACCGAGTTTGGGGCTACTCGAAGTTGTTCCGCCTCCTCTTTTGGATTGGGTGCCTTCGGAGAAAGGGCCCCAAAAGAGAAAAACCGAAGTTGGAGCCTCGAGCTCTGCCAAAACCCCATCGAAGAAGGTAGCTCGAAAAACAAGAGTTGCTGCACCTCCAAGCCCAATAGCTTCGGTCTCCGATTCCTCGGAGGATGAAGGCAGAATGCTTGTTGACCTGATCGACAAGGATGCAGCCCAAACAGATGCAAATATTGATGATGCTGCGAGCGTGCCGGAGTTACCGAGCAGCCTCGGGCAAGTTGAAACTCCGGCTGCTCAAGAAAACTTACCGCAGGATGGAGCCCCTGTGAATGAAAGTGGAGCCGAAGTTGCTGCAGAATCAACTTTGATTCTGAATGAAGCAATGATTGCGGCTCCCGAAGAGGCTCCGACAGTTGAAGATTTAACTGTGAATTCTGACTCCGACGAAGACTTGGTAGCTTTTGACCCACCAAGCAGTCCCATGCTCACCCGCCGACAAGACTTCGGAGGTAAACTTCACATAATTCCTTTATTCTTTTTTCCCTGCAAAATTATAGTGTATAATACCTTTGCCTCAACAGGATCTGCTTCTGTGGAAGAAGTCCGTCCCGAAGATACGATTCCTGGGACTTCGACAACTTCGGAGCCAATTCCAGAAGTTGCTCAAATGGGACCTGGAAAAGGCAAAGGCAAAATGGACCCCCTCCCTGCTCCGAGCTCAGGATCAACTCCGTCTGAATCGACAGACGGAAGCCAATCTACCGAGGAGGCCAGTCTACCGAAGTCCCAAAAGATACAGTCCAGCACTCCGGCCCCTCACCGAACGAAGAAGACCAGAGGGCCTTGTCTATGCTCCCTCTTCTAGCTCCTTTCTTGGAGCGAAGAACCGGGCTTCGGACTTTGCTCGAACCTTTGGATTGAGCTAGCCGCGAAGTCGGGGAGACACACTTGGTAGCCATCCTGAGCGAGGCTGAGAGTTCGGAGCTTAACGCTGCCATGGAGCGTGCAGCGTACCAGGTACGAAGTATCTGCAAAACAAAATTAATCTTATATACAAATAATTTCTCACCTTGGTTTTTCTCTTTGTAGCAAATAGTCTTGGCCCGAGCTGCGAACATTTCAAGCGAACGCGGAAACCTTCGCCTTCGAGAGGAAGTCAACACTCTTCGGAGAAATCTTAACATTTCCGAAGGTCGAGTTTCCCACCTGGACAACATGGTTTCAGTAGAGCGGAGGGCCAGTCAAAGCTTGGAACTTGCGAATAAGGAGCTCGAAGCAGAACAAATTGTGCTTCGAGCAGAAATATAAAAGATGCGGGCGGAGCATGCTACGGCGGGGGCTGAACTTGTCAAGCTCCAAGAGGAAAAAGCCAAAGCTACAGAGGAGGCTAGCAACCTGCTTACTCAGAAGAACTCTTTAGCTACGGAGGCAGCTAGGCTCTCTGGTGTGGTAGAAGAGTTGACTTCTGCGAAGGATGCTTTACTTGACAATAAGCTGAAATCGGAGAAGGTAGTTGGGGAGGTCATGAACCAACTTCTAAGTGTCCTAGAGTACTTCGGTACTACTGGGACACTTCCTTCAAACGACAACGTCTCTTTGCTTCGGTGGCTAAAGATGATCCAAGGAGCTGCGAAGACAATGAAGACGGCAGGCATTCGATACGGAGAACTCTCCGGACAAGTGGCTGCTATCGGCATACTTCGCTACTACGAAGATCTGGGAATAACAATAACTCCGAACGCAGAGACGGCTCCCATTACCTTCGATGAGAACCGGCTTCTCAATCCTTCCGAAGACGTAGCCGCTGCTTGGCAAGCCTTCCAAGCTTCATGGAGAGCCAAAGGTCGCACTGCGATCAAGGCTTGGATTGATGAAGGGCAATGCCAAAAACAAGCTCGGTTGCAAGCTTCAAGTAGCCAGCCTCCGCCAAACCCACATGTCTAGATTTACTTTAGGATCTAGACTATGTAAAGCACCATGCTTTTTGTACATTTATGAATGAAAATTTGTTTATCATGTTTTTAGGCTTTGCCTCATATGGAAGATGTCGAAGTGTTAGACATTAACGAAGAACTCCGCCTACTATGGGCTACCTTCGATCTTTTAAAACTTTGCAAACGACCTCGATTTTTTGTTCCTCGAGATAGCTCCGGTGCAATTACGCCCGAAGTAAGCAAAGATATACTATCTTATATCAAAGAGGAAGAAAAAGAAGTTAACTTGGAAACTTCATCTTCCGAAGACATTGCATGGTCCGAAGATGAAGATGAAGCTCAAGGCAAAAAGCCTGAAGAACTTGGAAGCTGGGAAAGGAGCCCTGAACGACTCCGAACTTGGGCCGAGCTTCAACAAGAACAGAAAGACTTTAGAGCTTCGAAGGGAGGTAGGAGAGTTAAACGTAAAGTTGTTAGAACTCCCGGCTCTGGAACTAGTCGCTCCAACCCTAGCTCTAGAGATCGAAGGGGTCTTTGATTCCTTCTCGGTATAGATACCGATTTTTCCTGATGTAATTATAATTTGTTCGAATAATAAATGTCGATTTAAAATTGTCTCCCTATTTCCCAGCCCCTCTTTGGGCGTAAGCAACTTCGAACTATATTCAAAGATGGTTAGGCACAAAGAAAAACTTAGGAGTACAATTTTGGTGGCTCGGAGCCCCTTAGCAATTTAAAGATTGATTAAAATATTATAAAATGTCTTCGACTACTTGGAGTCTGAAGATTGACAACTTAGTACCTTCTGTTTTGAAAGAAATCACTTTGGACTTTTTTCACAGATATTCGAAGCTCGTAAGCTCAAACTTCTGTTTGTTTTGGCCTCCTTCGGCTCTTTTTTTACGGATGCCTTCAAGCCGGTGGCTTGGACTCTGTATTATTTGGTCTCCTTGGACTCTTTTTACGGATGTCTTCAAGCCGGTGGCTTGGACTCTTCATTATTTGGTCTCGTTGGACTCTTTTTATGGATGTCTTCCAGCCGGTGGCTTGGACTCCGCATTATTTGGTCTCTTTGGACTCTTTTTACGGATGTCTTCAAGCCGGTGGCTTGGACTCCGTATTCTTTGGTGGCTTTCCCACCTCGTCGGAAACTTCGGACCAGTGGTCCGAAGTCCGAAAAATATGATTCAAATTAATGACACTTCCCTCTCGGTCAACTCCGCTATTCCAGTGCGTCCACTAGGAATTGGGAAGTTTATGAGGGGTAGGCATTATCTGAACCATATACTTTGTTGATTCAGGAAGTGTTTACAAATGATTACAAGGAGCCCTTATGCGAAATATCACTTTAGGTGCTCCGCATGCTATGTATGCGCTAACTCTTCACCTTCCAAATTAGCTAACTTCAAAGAACCAGGACGCCCTAAGCGAACAATTAAGTATGGACCTTCCCATTTATTTCCTAATTTCCCTAGCGCTATGATACTTCGCAAAACGAGATGACCCGGCCTAAGTTCATTAATCTTGACCTTCGGGTCGAACCAAGTCTTCGTCTGCTGCTGATACTTTGACAAATTTGCAACAGCTCGAAGTCTTGTCTCTTCTGTTAAATCAAGCGAAGTTTGTCTTTCTACTTCTATTTCTGGTTCGGTGCTGCGAAGGGATCCTCCTTTGAGCTCTGTTGGTGTCATAGCTTCATCTCTGAATAATAGTCTGAAAGGAGTGAAGCTGGTAGACCTTGTTTGAGTTGTCCGGATGGACCATAGGATCTTTGGGAGCTCTTCGGTCCAGAATCCTTTTGCCAATCCCACTATTCTTCAATTCAGCCCTGACAAGATATGACCATTGGCTCTTTCAACAGCTCCATTAGATTGAGGATGTCTTACTGCAGCAAAGCATAGTTGAATGCCTAGGTTTTCACAGAATTTCCTGAAGGGTTCTGCATCAAACTGTGTTCCATTATCCACTGTCAGCTGCCGAGGCACTCCGAACCGGCATATAATATTCTTCCAGAAAAATTTTTGAACATTATTTGAAGTGATAGCTGTTAGGGGCTTTGCTTCGACCCACTTTGAAAAGTATTCGATTGCTACCACTGCGAACTTCAAATTTCCTTTTGCTACTGGGAAGGGACCTATAAGATCCATACCCCATCTGGCCATGGGCCATACTGGAGCAATGACTTGAAGAGTACTTGGTGGGCGATGACTTCTTCGTCCCATCCACTGACATCCTTGGCAAGTGCGGAATAAGTTCTCCGCATCAGCTACTATTGTAGGCCAATAAAGCCCCTGGCGAAGTGTTTTTCCTGCCAAAGCTCGAGGGGCTAAATGGCTACCGCAGAGTCCTTCATGAATTTCTCGAAGAATTTCTTGACCTTCAGCTTGAGATATACATCGGAGCAAAGGGGAACATACTCCGGCCTTGTATAAAATACCGTTGATTAAATGGTAATTCCGAATTCTGAGTTTTAACCTCGAAAGCTATGGAATTTGTTTCTCCTTGCAATAATTCCATAATTAAACTTCACCAGTCTGTACTTGGAATGCAAAGGACTTCCGCAGTAGGGATTTGTGGCACCGAAGGTGTACTGAGTTCTTCATAAAAAGCTTCTTCTGGTATGTCCATAGCTCTGGCTGCAGCTTTTGCTAAGATGACAGCCTGCGCATTTTCTGCTCTAGGTATACTCCGAATGGAAATCCCTTTAAATGCTGCTTCAATCTTACATATTTCTTCCAAGTATTTTGCAAGTTGTGGATGCCGAACTTGAAAGCTCTTGTCTACGTGCCCTGCTACAATCTGAGAATCTGTCTTAATAACAACTCTTGTAGCCCCTAGAGCGCGTGCCTTTCGATGTCCCAATAAAATTCCCTCATACTCCGCTGTATTATTGTTAGACTTAAAGTTGAGTCTTGCGGAGTACATTGCCTTTTGCCCTGAAGGAGAAATTATCACAGCTCCAACGCCTGCTCCAGATGCTTGGAAAGCTCCATCGGAGTAAATAGTCCAAATCCCTTCACTTGGCTTCTCCGGAGCCCATGCTGCAGGGGGAGTCCATTCTGCCACGAAGTCTGCCAACATTTGCGACTTAATTGCTGTTCTTGCCACAAAGGATATGCCGAAGGGTGCTAGCTCAATAGCCCACTTCCCAATTCTTCCTGTGGAATCCTTACTTCGGAGCATATCTCCCAAAGGATACGAAGTTGGTACAATTACATTATGTGCCAAGAAATAATGCCTCAGCTTCCTCGAAGCCATTATCAGCGCATAAGTGAATTTCTCGAGCTCGGAATATCTTGTTTTTGCTCCAGACAATGCTTCGGACACAAAATAAACTAGATTATGTACCAACTTCCCATTGAAATCAACCTCTCTGACAAGGACTGCACTGACAGCGGAGCTAGTAGCTGCAATGTAGAGGAGTAGGGTTTCGTCTGCAATAGGCACCGTGAGTGTAGCGAGGTTACTGAGATAATTCTTAATATCTTCGAAGCTCTTTTGACACTCCGGTGTCCACGCAAAATCTTCGGACCCTTTCAATGCTTTAAAGATGGGCAAACTTCTCTCCGCAGACCATGCCAAGAACCTGCTAAGTGCTGCAAGACGACCGGACAGCTTTTGCACTTGCTTTAAATTCTCCGGGGGAGCCATCCTTTGCAACGCAGTTATCTGAGTGGGGCTAGCTTCGATCCCTCTGCTTGAAACTAGATACCCTAACAATTTTCCAGCCTGCGCCCCGAAGATACATTTTTCGGGGTTAAGACGGATCCCACATGCCCGAAGGCTATTGAATGTTTCTGCTAAGTCTAGACTATGTTGGTGCTTTAAAGCACTCTTTATTACAATATCATCCATATTGGCCTCTACATTGCGACCTAATTGATGACCTAGAGCCTTAGCAATTAACCTCGAAAAAATAGCCCCGGCATTTCTTAAGCCAAAGGGCATTCTTACATAACAAAAGACTCCTGAAGGAGTTACGAAGCTTGTCTTGATTTCATCTTCGCGCTTTAACCAGATTTGATGATAGCCGGAGGACGCGTCGAGGAAGCTTAATAACTCTGAACCGGTCGTGGAGTCGACCAATTGATCAATTCGGGGCATGGGGTAGGGGTCGTGGGGGCATGCTTTATTCAGGGATGTAAAATCAATACACATGCGCCACTTCCCGGAAGATTTCTTCCTAACGAAGACTAGGTTGGCTAACCACTCCGTATGAGCCACTTCTCTGATAATCCCAGCCTTCAGCAACTTTTCCACTTCGTCTTTAGCGAGGATAGCTCTCTCTGTCGACAACTTCCGGAGTCCTTGCCGAACAGGCCGGGCCTTCGGGCTCACAAGTAGACTGTGTTCAATAATATCCCGACTGACTCCGGTGATGTCTTCATCAGACCAAGCAAAGACATCTAAATTCTTCTCAACTACTCTCTCTAACGAAGTAGTGACTTCTGGAGGCAAGTCTTTGCCAAATTGAAATGAATATTCCTTGCCATCTTTTACAATAACCTTCGTTGCAATCTCTCCTTCGGGGCTTGGCCTTCGGAAGGATTTCTTTGAAGATTCGTCAGGAGCAGATGAATTCTCCGGGTTATCTTGTACGATGTTCACCTGTCTCGGGTCAAGAGGAGGGCCATGACCATACTCTGCTCTTCGCGCAATGGCCTGATCTCCGAAAACAGTGAGCACTCCCGCCTGTATGGGCATCTTCATACATAAGTAATTATGATGCGCCACAGCTCCGAATTGATTCAACATGCCCCTTCCGAAGATGACATTGTACGCATATGGGGCATCCACAACATCGAAAATCACTTCCTCCGTCCTGGCCAATAGCCGCTCTCCAAAAGTAACTTCCAGGCCAATTTGGCCGAGGGCATCTAGAGGGGGTCCTACGAAGCCTTGCAAAGGAGGGGCTGCTGGGAGAAGGTGCTTTCTGGAGATGCAGAGTTGATCAAAAGCTTGGACAAAAATGATATATGCTGAACTCCCTACGTCAATTAGCACTCTCCGAACCTCAGTTCCTGCTATGTTGACAGTGATGACGAGTGGGTCTGCATGTGGAAACTTAATACCAGTTGCATCATCTGCTGAAAAAGATATTGGCACATGGGACCATTCGGGCATAGCAGTTGCAGACGAAGAAGTTCCAATATGGCCCACTTCTCTAACATATTCTCTTCTCTGCCTCTTTGACATACTTCCGAGGGTCCCTCCTCCGGAGATAGGGAGGACTACTCTTTTCCCTCGATCTTGACCCTCTTCTTGCTTCGGAGGTGGCATAACATTGACCACCGAAGGCCGTCTTGCAGGGTCGAAGTTCTCTATTTGTGCCACAGCCTGGACAGGCTCCGGATGCACAATGGTCGGAACTCGGTCAGTAGTGCCTTGACCCGAAGTTCTATCCAAGTACTCTCCTATCAAGGCAAGTATAGATTTGCACGTATCAGTTGTGTGACTCCAATTTTCACCATGGATACAACAGAAAAAGGCATGGGCTTTGCCAGCCGGTTTCCCTGGCGGCCTCCAGCCGTTGGTCTTGCTTCCTGAAGGCTGCGGAGCTCTTTGGGCAATCTTCTGCGGGGGTGCAATGTTCAAAACTTCTGAACGAGGATGCTTTTGCCCCCGACGCCTGTCGTGCTGAGCTTCGAAGCTAGGCCCTTGTGGCTGTGTTGAAGTTTTCACTTCCAACTTAACTTCTTGCAGTATCGACGGAGTTGCAGCAGTTCTCCGAAGACATCCTTCTTCTGACCTTGCATATTCTTCGAAATAAGACATCAACTGAGAAACAGAAGATATCTTTTTCCGGTGAAGTTTATCAAGGAGGCCTGCATGAATGACTCCCTCTCGAGCTGCGTCAACTACAGAAGACGTAGTTAACCATCGAATTTGTGACTTCGTATGAGCGAAGCGCTTGAAATACTGTCTTAAAGTCTCTCCGGGGAGCTACTTCACCTGGAAAAGGCTTCCTATTGACATTGGGGGTACGAAGGTACCCTGAAAGTTGCTCACGAACTTCTTCCTCAACTGCCCCCATGAACTGATTGATCCTGGCTTCAGAGACCAGAACCACCGCAATGCCACTCCTTGGAGAGCTAGGGGAAAACATTTGTCCATAGTGTCTCGCACTCCTCCGCTGGCTTAAATTGCTAATGCATAGGAACGGGTGAACTCTCTAGGATCTTCGTCTCCGGAATACTTGCAAAGCTTCAAAGTTTTGAACTTAGGGTCGAAGCGCACTTTCTGCAACTCAGGATTCAGCGGAGACTCGGTGTCGAAGGAAGCGTTCTCCGGGGCTTCGGGATAAGGAGGTTCGTCGTCTTCGGGCACTTCGGGGATGACTGGGGTGGCCTGAGAACGAAGCCTATCTGCGGCTTCTTGCCGCCACCTTGCTACTTCAGCTTGGAGACTGGCCATTTGGGCGGCCATATCACCAAGACTGTCTTCATCTCCTCCGAAAGGATCTTCCGGGTCTTGAGAACTGTAGGTATCAGTTCGAAGTGGAACTTGAGGTGGAAGAGGGACTCCGGTTGGGCGAAGTATAGATGGGGTTAGGGGAGGAACTTCGTATGCTCGAGGAAGGGAAATCCCTTCCGGAGTTTGAGGTGGAGGAAACGTCGAAGGCTCTCCAACCTCAACCGTGTTTGAAGATCTTGCTCCGGAGGTCCGAGGAGACCTCCGAATAGGATTACTACCTGCACTCCGCTTGGGAGGCATGGTTTGAGAACTTGGTAGAGAACGAAGTTTTTTGGACTAGGTTCCCCATGGATGGTGCCAACTATTGGCGTAAAAGATTACGCTAACAGGTTTCTGAAGGTTAGAAGCTAACAAACGAAGTGTTTGCGAAGTAAACTATTTAAAGCCTCCGAATAGGATAATAGCTTAAAACAGTTCGAAGATGTGTATTGAATAACTTGTATTCGGTCCTTTTTACTGGGTAAAACGGGGGGTATTTATAGGCCCAAATATTAAGGAAAAGACCCTTTTGCCCCTCTATTACAACCGACATAGTGGAAACTATTTGTAGGACCGAAAGTAGCGACTAGAGGGGGGGTGAATGGGCGCCTTAAAAATTCTTTCGAATCAATGGCCTGCTCCCAATACCCAACGCACCTCAAAAGACTAAGCAGCAAAGCATGAACAGATTGCCTAAGTCTAAAGGTATCTAGCCTAGAAGCAACTGATGTTAAAAATAGAGCGAGACCAATACTGTGCTAATAGACAGATAAACAGTATACACAAGGTAGAGAAAATCGAACTTCTCAGTACAGCAATCTAAGTGCACAAAGAGTGGAATGAGAAGTTACTGTTTGAAATCTCTCCTGTTCGAAACTTGGCGAAGCCTGCTTCACTGTGTCGAAGCCTGCTTCGTAGTACCGAAGCCTACTTAGCTGTGTCGAAGCCTGCTTCGGAGTTCCTTGTCGAAGTTGTGCGAAAGTTGATGTTGACGTGCCGAAGGTTTGTTTGGTCTAGCCTAGATCGAGTGTGGCAAAGAGCGAAGTATGCTTCGAAGCGAAGTATGACAGGGTCGAAGCTTGCTTCGGACAGCGTACTTCGAAGCCTAACCTTCGATTAGAAAACTTCGCACACGATGCACAGAAAAACAACCTTCGAAAGATAAGCAAAGCCAAACACGCAGCAGCAAGATCAACTTCGAAGCCAACAAGGTTACCTTCGAAGCTAGCAGTATCGAGGTACGACCTTCGAACCACAGACTAGCTTCGAATCGAAGTAAGCTGATGTTGACACACAAGAAGTCGAGGCCTACAACCACACTTCGAGAAAACAAACTCCGAACTCACACACTGAGACCTTCGGAACAGACAGCTGCACACTCCGAGCAAAGTCTATCAGAGAGACATGCTCTGAAGCCAACTTCGAAGCCTGCCGAAGTATTTACTTCGAAGAACTCAAGTCGGAGTACACCTTCGCAAAGATGGTCGAAGTATGACAAGCTAATCAACACTAAGCACAAAACATACTTCGAAGCTAGGATCACAGTACTCAAAACAAAGTCGAAGTTTAAGCGAAGCCTTTGAAGATATCAGATCGGAGCCTGCCTCACGAAGCTGAGGGACTTCGAACAGAGAAGGGACTTCGCCAGAAAACAGCCAGAAAAGGTACTCAGCCCTGTCCACTCGACCAAAAACTAACATAGTAAAAAGCAATGCTAGGGTACTGTTGCTGCAGGGAGTAGGTACTAGTTGCAGCAGCAAGAACTAGTACTCACGTGAAGAACAGAATGGGGAAAATAGAGAAGCTTCGATTCGGGAATAAAATCACTGCATTCAACCCGAAAACAGCTAGGTTCTCAACTAAATGCCACACACAAACAGCAGGAAGAAACACATCCAGATTAGAGAAGAAATCAAGATGAACTCACAGCACACTTCCTGGCGGCGCACGCATGAATAGGAGAGCAAGAGAGAGAATGCAGGGAACAAAATGACCCAATAGAATAGAAAATGATTTCAGCAAAAGGGTGACCTAACCCTAGGGATTGGGGCCCTATTTATAGGCTGCCCAACACTTAGGAATATTCCACCAGCCCCTTAGGGTTTTTTACAGACGCTGAAATAAAGGAAAAGACTAAACTGCCCTTAGGATTTTTTACAGACACGACTGACTGACTGTGGGCCTAGAGATACAGATGACTTATCCGGAAGCTAAGCTTTCATAGCGACTACGGCTTCTCTTCTGGATAGTCCGATACAAGATCGACGGTTGTCAGTTTTGCGCCGAAACTGACAAAGCCTCCACCGGCTTTGCACCAGGTACCCAGATTGGGCCGGCCCGATTCCACAGCTCTCTCAGCCCGGCAATCACTCACTGCCCGTGTACCTGAGTCAATCCAGGTCAACAGCCCAGTGGGTCTTCTGCTGCTCCTGGCCCATGTACCCGGATTGGGCCAGCCCGACTCCGCAGCCTCCTCTGCCCGACAGTCGCTTGCTGCCCGTGTACCTGAGTCACACGCGACCCATGAAACAACAGATCTCCTCTCTTCTTTTGTCCTCTTTAACTATCGTTGACAATGACTCATCACATCTGGAGCCATGAGGCCCACGCTATTCAGCATGGCTCCTCAATCTCCCCCTTGATGAGTGCATTGTCAACACTTCACTTCTTCAGATCTTCAGTACCTACGAACAACTGTGGAAACACGAAAACAAAGCACAAGAAAAACAAAGAAGAAAATAAAGTAAAAGTTTAACCTTAATGACCAAAAGCCGAACAAAAGCAAGAAGCGGTCATTATGGTTAACCAAAGGTAAAAGCTCATAATGAGTGCGATCTCAGAAACAACAATAAGGATATCAAAAGAGTAAGCGAGACAAAAACTCCCCCTTAAACTCACATTCCAAGATTTCTCCCCCTTGTTGACAAGTGAACTCATCAAGCACTCAAAAGAAACACAGACTCCCCCTGAAATGCAACTCCCCCTAAAAATATGCAATGAATGTAACTGGAGTGCAGGTGGAGTGAATAAAGCATGCTTCTTAGATATGATTGACTGCAATTACAACATCTAACAGATACAGCAAAAGACATACTGTCTAAGATACATGGCATGATCAGTGCAACATATGATATCTAAAGAAAGTCATTAGCACGCATTTTCAATTTTTGGAAACAAAAGCATCACCACATTTTCTAGTTAACAGGCAACGTAAAGCATGAGATGTAGAAGCTAACTGATATCTACCAAGATAAGCATTATCCAAAACAAAGTGCTTCAGCAAACTTGTTGTCATTTCATTTTTCAGGCTTTTTCTTTTTCCTTTTTCATTTTTGGCAGAGGTTATTTGCATGTCAAACCTTATGCTGACCGACCAAGTCAAGCCTAGTCCAGAACTGGACCATCAGAAGCTTAAGACATTGGTCTTGGCATACACTACATTGTCCTAGTTCATACCAAAGTGCTATGGTACGCAGTCCAGAACAATGTAATGCGACAAAGCAAACCCACCTGGATCTTTTCAAGTTATGCATAAAAAGGCATGGAATTTTTAATTTGTCTTGATTTTTCATCATTTTTAACGCACATTTCCATGTTTTAAAGCAGAAAGATGTCCAAGTTGCATATTTGCATCTAAGTCAGGAACTAGCTACAAGGCATGTAACAGATAGCAAGAACATTCAGTCTACGCATGCTAGTTACCATAAGCAATGGTGATCATGTTTTCATGTTTAAAGCATAAAAGCCATGCATATGACAGATATCAGACATATCAAGCGAACTAAAACAAGTCATGATCATTGACAAGTAATCAAAAGCATGTACCAGCTAGAATAAGTAAAACAGTGCAATCATATAACAGAAGCAGCTCAAAAGTGTGATATGTGAATATGCAAGACATGAACACACACAAAAAGACTCAAGTAAAGAAGAAAGAAAAAAAACTGACGCAAAATATCCTAGAAAGGATACACAACACCCAAATCCCCTCGTAAACGCTCAAAGGTAGACTGATCTAGGGGTTTGGTGAAAATGTCAGCCAATTGATGATGGGTATCAACATGAACAAGGTCAATGACACCTTTCTCATATTGATCCCGCAGAAAATGAAAGCGCACATCGATATGTTTGGTTTTTGAATGGAGACAAGGGTTTTTCCCTACACTAATAGCACTGGTGCTATCGCAAAACAATGGAAACCTGGTAGGAAAGAACAACCCAAAATCTCGCAATGTGGAAATCATCCAAACTAACTGTGAGCAGCTGCTAGCAGCAGCTACATACTCAGCCTCAGTGGTCGAAAGAGCAACTCCAGATTGCTTTCGAGAAGACCAAGTAACAAGGGAAGAGCCAAGAAACTGGCAAGTACCGGAAGTCGACTTGCGATCCAACCGGCACCCACCAAAGTCGGCATCCAAAAAGCCAGATAAATCAAGAGATGATGATGTTGAATAGTAAAGACCGAGATCAGGCGCATAAGTGAGATACCCGAAGATGCGCTTGACAGCCTGCCGATGAGACGCGCGCGGTGAAGACTGAAAACGCGCGCAAAGTCCCACGGCAAACTGAATGTCCGGTCTTATCGCTGTTAAGTACAATAGCGAACCAATCATCCCTCGAAACTCCCTCTCGTTGACCTTGACGCCGCTCTCGTCCTTGTCCAGAGCCCCAAATGTGCCCATTGGGGTCATCTGCGGCTTCAATTCACCACCAAAGTCAAATTTTTTCAACATGTCACGAGTGTACTTACCTTGGTAGATGAAGGTGTCGTCCTTGGTCTGCTTGATCTGGAGCCCTAGAAAATACTTGAGCTCACCCATGAGGCTCATCTCAAACTCTCTGTGCATCTGCTCAGAAAACTTGGACACGAGAGAGTCAGTAGTACAGCCAAAGATAATATCGTCCACGTAAATCTGAGCGACTAAGAAATCTGAAGCATCTCTGAGAAAGAAAAGAGTTTTATCCACAGAACCCATCATAAAGCCCTTCCCCAACAAAAATTGCTTTAACCGGTCATACCAAGCCCTGGGGGCTTGCTTCAACTCGTATAAATCTTTTTGCAACTTAAAAACATGTCGAGGAAACTTAGGGTTCTCAAAACCGGGGGGCTGCCTAACATAAACTTCCTCCTCTATGAACTCGTTCAGAAAAGCACTCTTAACGTCCATTTGAAAAAGCTTAAAACCCTTCGAAGCGGCAAAAGCTAAGAGAATGCGAATGGACTCAAGACGGGCAACAGGGGTGAAAGTTTCTTCAAAATCAATACCCTCCTTCTGGCGAAAACCCTGGGCAACTAATCAAGCTTTGTTGCACACCACAACCCCATCTTCACCTTGCTTGTTCTTGAACACCCACTTGGTGCCTATGGGTTTGCATCCTGGTGGCGCCTCAACTAGTGTCCAAACCCAATTGCGGACAAAGTTCTCAAGCTCTTCTTGCATAGCATTGATCAAATTAGAATCAGAAAGAGCATGAGAGACATCTCTGGGATCAAAAGATGCAACAAAAGTAGATTCGGAAAACACAGCAAGAGAGTTACGAGACGAACGCAAAGTCCTTTCAGTCAAATCACCAATGATGAGCTCTGAGGGGTGATCACGCTGAACTTCTCGGGTTCCCTGGTGATCTGAAGTCACCTCACCGGAGTCAGCAGATGGCACCTCTGGACTCGACTAAGGGGGCTCGATCGAAATGGAAGAAGTGATCAGAGGTCCGCCCTCATCCTCAGTCGAAGTCTCAGAAGGTGTGGGCTCTGCAGGGGGTGCAGAAGGCCCACCCTCATTAGTGGCTGGAGTATCCTCATCTTCCTCGAAGATGGACTCTCCGAGCTCACCATCAGAAGGCTCAAAAGAAGGAGTCAAAGAAGGCAAGGACTCATCAAAGGAAACCTCACAAGTCTCGACAAGCAGCTGGGATTTGAGGTTCCAAACACGGAAGCCTCGAGAATGCAAAGCGTAGCCAAGAAAAACACCGTCCCAGCAACGAGACTCAAACTTGTCCAAGTGCCCTCCCTTTTTGAGCACAAAGCACTTAAAGCCAAACGCTCGCAAGTGGCTCACCTTGGGCTGTCTGCCAAACCGCAACTCATACGAAGTCTTACCTAAGTAAGCTCGAAGAAAAATGTGGTTGGCCAGATAGCAAGTCGTGTTCATGGCTTCAGCCCAAAACCGCCTAGGAGTCCTGTGCTCATCGAGCATTGTCCTAGCCATCTCGACTAGCGTGCGGTTCTTTCGTTCCACAACGCCGTTCTATGGGGGAGTATAAGGAGAAGAAAACTGATGGTCAAGACCCTGATCACTACAGAAGCTGACGAACTGAGAGTTCTTGAACTCAGAGCCGTTGTCGGAGCGAATTACTCGCATCCGACCATTTTTCTCATTCTTCAGCTTCAAAATCAGGTCATGAACAAACTGAAAAGTTTCATCCTTAGACTCCAAAAAGAAAACCCACGAGAATCGAGAAAAGTCATCAACAATCACAAGCGCGTACCACTTCCCACCGACTGAGCGCACACGAGCTAGACCAACAGTGTCCAAGTGTAACAGCTTGCCCGGATACGAAGTCATCACCTGAGTCACAGGTGAGTGAGAAGCAGCAACCATTTTCCCATGACGACAGGGATGGCAAACTAGATCCTTCTCCATCTTAAGCTTGGGCAATCCTCGGATGAGGTCCATAGAGCTTAATCTGACTAGCAGATCAAAATTCAAATGACCTAACCTCCTATGCCACTTCCAGAGCTCAGAAGAAGATCCAGCAATCAAATAGCGAGAAGGGCCAAAAGAACTAGAGAAGTCAATTCGAAAAACTTTACTTAATGGTAAAATTTGGCAAATCAAAGACCCTCTAGAATCAGACACAGAAGAATTACCCTTCTTAAACCGCACTTCCAAACCATCCTCAAGAAGTTGCGAAATAGAAATCAAATTGAAGTTCAAATTCTTAACCAAAGCAACATTCTTCAAAGAGAAATGATCTGAAATGCAAATTGAGCCAATGCCACTTACTTTCCCTTGACCACTATTCCCGAATGTGATGTACTCTTTGGAGCTCGGGGGAGTGAGACTGGAGAACCATCTTTGATGTCCCGTCATGTGGCGAGAACATCCTGAGTCCATGATCCACTGCATTCAACCCGAAAACAGATGGGTCCTCAACTAAATGCCACACACAAACAGCAGGAAGAAACACATCCAGATCAGAGAAGAAATCAAGATGAACTCACAGCACACTTCCTGGCGGTGCACGCATGAATAGGAGAGCAAGAGAGAGAATGCACGGAACAAAATGACCCAATAGAATAAAAAATGATTTCAGCAAAAGGGTGACCTAACCCTAGGGATTGGGGTCCTATTTATAGGCTGCCCAACACTTAGGAATATTCCACCAGCCCCTTAGGGTTTTTTACAGACGCTGAAATAAAGGAAAAGACTAAACTACCCTTAGGATTTTTTACAGACACGACTGACTGACTGTGGGCCTAGAGATACAGATGACTTATCCGGAAGCTAAGCTTTTGTAGCGACTACGGCTTCTCTTCTGGACAGTCCGATACAAGATCGACGGTTGTTAGTTTTGCGCCGAAACTGACAAAGCCTCCACCGGCTTTGCACCAGGTACTCGGATTGGGCCGGCCCGATTCCGCAGCTCTCTCAGCCCGGCAATCACTCACCGCCCGTGTACCGGAGTCAATCCTGGTCAACAGCCCAGTGGGTCTTCTGCTGCTCCTAGCCCATGTACCCGGATTGGGCCAGCCCGACAGTCGCTCGCTGCCCGTGTACCTGAGTCACACGCGGCGCATGAAACAGCAGATCTCCTCTCTTCTTTTGTCCTCTTTAACTATCGTTGACAATGACTCATCACATATGGAGCCATGAGACCCACACTATTCAGCATGGCCCCTCACTATTCGGTACCCTTAATAGGGCTAAAATGTAAAAAGATTAATCTAATGAGAAAGAAGATAAGTCTTCCATCTTTGCTGGCAAGGAAAACTCCCGGAAGGGTCCAAGTTCGAAGATATACTCCGAACGAGAGTTCGCCTCCATACTTAGAACTTGATCTACTGTATCCCCAGAGTTATATGCTAGAAACCTTTGACTTAATCTCCAGCCTTTGTCCTGTTACTGCAATAACCCCGAAGATGGAATATATTCCCCCAACATCCTTGTTGATAATTCTGCGATTGCACTTGTTTTTGAGTCTTAACTTTTGGTTAACCATAATGACCGTTTTCCTGCTTTTGTTCGCCTTTTGGTCATTAGGGTTAAACTTTTATTTTCTTCTTTTCTGTTTTCTTGTGTTTTGTTGTTGTGTTTCCACATGTGCTTGCAGGTACTAGATAGCTGATAAAGAGAAGTGTTGACAATGCACTCATCAAGGGGGAGATTGAGGAGCCATGCTGAAGAGCATGGGCCTCATGGATCTAGATGTGATTAGTGATTATCAACGGAAGTCAAAGAGGACATGAAGAGAAGAGAAGACCAGCTGTGTCTGGGCCGCATGTGGCTCAGGTACACGGACAGCGAGCGACTATCGGGCAGAGGGGTCGTGATGTTGGGCTGGCCCAATCCGTGTACATGGGCTAGGAGCAGCAGAGGATCCACTGGGCTGTTGACTGGGATTGACTCAGGTACATGGATGGCGAGCGATTGCCGGGCTGAGAGAGATGCGGAGTCAGGCCGGCCCAATCTAGGTACCCGGTGCAAAGATGGTGGACGCTTTGTCAGTTTCGGCATAAAACTGACGACCGTTGATCTCGGATCTGACCATTATGAGGCGAAGCCTTAGTCGTTACGAAAGCTCCGCTTCAGGATAAGTCATCTGTATTTAGGAGTTTACTGTTTTTCCTTTAGGCCCACAGTCTGTCAGTCGAGTCTGTAAAAGTATCCTAAGGGCATTTTGGTATTTTCATTTTATTTCAGCGTTTGTAAAACCCTAAGAGTCTTTTGGTATTTTCCTAGGCTATCGGGCTGCCTATAAATAGGGCCCCAATCCCTAGGGTTAGGGTTACCCTTTCTGAAATCACTTTTCTAATCCAAAAAGATTGGGTCATTTTCTCTGTTTGCGCCGCTGACGTGTTTATCACCGCCACTGTTCATCACGTGATTGGTTGATCTGTTTCTCAGGCTGATATGAAAATTCGCTACATCAGGTACTGTTATTCACTATTCAGTCTTCAATCATCACACTGTGGAGTTATTGCTATGTTGCCTCGTTTTGCGCGTCATGGTTATTCTTCTGATATGAGTTCACCGCAGAGATCTTTTTCACTCGAAGCCCCTGCAATCTCTTTTGCTTGCAAAGTTTTCCACCGAGCATGCTTTTCCTGTTGCTTATTTTTATTTGATAGATTTTTGTAACATCCCCAGAATTAAAATAAAATAAAATAAAATAAATATAATAATAAAGGAATTTCTGGATTTTATTATTAGTGAAAACTCCTAAAAGAGCCCTATTAAAGCCAAACAGGGATAAATGTTCAAAATTTGGACTTGAAAATTTTATGGGATAAACTAGAGGCCAAGAAATATTTTTGAGAATTTTTACAAAATTTTAGCAACAGTGCTTCATGCCTTAAATCAAATAATTAATTTCCTGGAATTATTTTTATCAGAAAAACAATTTTAAAAGTTAGTGGGCCGCCTTCCTCCTTTCTCCTCGGCCAGCCCAACTTTCCTGCCTCAGCCGCTGACAGGCGGGGCTAGCCTATCGGCCCCATCCTCCCCTCTCTCCTCTCCCACGCCCACCCGCCAGGCCCACCTGGCAGCCTCCCGCTCGCACCCTTCCGCCGCTTACGACCCGGGCCCGCTTGTCGGCCCCTCCTCTCTCGTGCCCGCCGGCTGACAGGTGATCCCCACCTGTCAGGCCCTTCTTCTTCCTTGGAAGGGGATCTCTCCCCTTCCGATTTCAGCCGGCGCCCCCCTGCCAAATCCGCCTCCATCCGGCCGGTGATCTATTTCCCCCAAAAGCCGTCACGATTTCGCCCACAAGGAAGCTAACCCGAGCGTTATAGAAACCTCACCGGCGCATTTTTGGAAACCCTCGGGTTCTTTCCTTTCCGACGCCGGCGAACCCCCTATATAAACCCCCTCCGGCCGCCACCCTCAGCTACACCGCCTAAACCCGAGCTAAGCACTCCTGAGTGCTCCCCCTCGGCTTTTGGCTCTTCTCCCCTGCTCCACCTCTGGTCACCGATCGTCGTCGATCCCGGCCCCCATCACCCTAGCCACCTCCACCGTCGGAACCGCCGTCGCTCACCCTCCCTCGGCCCCACCTCCGTTGGGCCAGATCGCCGCCAGATCTCGCCGTCGCCGTCGACCCCAAAGAACACCGCCGCCCCTCCTCATCGCCGGTCGCCATCGATCGCCCTTCGCCATCATCGCTGGTACTTTCGTGCTCCCCATCCTCCCCTCTCTCCGTTTTTGCCGGAAAACAGGGCCTTAGGCCATCGCCGTCGCCGGTGGGCGCTCGCCGCCGCTCGGCCGGAGCTGGAGACGATGGCCTCGGCCTTCCCGTGCCACGTACATGCCGGACGGCGTCCTGGCCGTACGATTTGAAGCGGACGATGCAGATTAAATCCCCTTGGGATTTAATCAGGGCCCTCGATTCTAATCGAACCGGTACGGGCTCATCTGAGCCGTCGGTTTCGATTTAAAAACCTCCGTATCGCACCCACCCGTTGGATCTGGATCCAACGGTCCAGATCCGATCGGCCCACGCGCACAGTGCGCGGGTCCATGGTGGACCTGGCTCACCGTGGACCGACGACTGATTTCTGTTTAAATAAAAATTCAGGAAAATAGTTTAAACTTCCAAAATTCATAACTTGCACAAATTAACTCCAAATTTCACCATTTTAATTCTGGAAAATTTGTCTTTTTATCTTCTACACTTTTATGCAATAAAAACAATATGTTTATTTGGCACATAATAATATCATTAAATAATAAAGAAAAGTCCCCTTTAGGAGGAAAATCATATTTCAATTAAATAATTCAGAAAAACTCTTAAAAATTTATAAACTAATTTCAGAAGATATAATGGCTCCATTTCACTGTTATTAATACAATAAAAATGGAATGACCATTTTGTCCATGACATTTTATTAAATAACATTCCTAAGACCCCTTTAGGATTTAATTATTGTTTCATTCAGAAAAACTCTTAAAAATTTATATATTAATTTTAGATGATATATTGACTCTAGTACACTGTTTATAAGCCAACAAAAATATAATAATTCATTTTTCTCATTTTAATTTATTAAACAACATTTTCAAGGCCCTTTAAGATAAATGATTAACTCATATAATAGAAATGTAACATTTTACAAAAATCATGGAAACTTATATAATATATTCAGAGGACTTAATGACTTTATTCCACTGATACAATAAAGATAGAATATTCATTTTGCCCACTTTGTTCTATTAAATAATATTACAAAAGCCCTTTTAGGATATTTAATTAATTCATATAATAAAGATCCATACTTTATGAAATTATCTTAAAGCTATATAACAAACTTCAGAAGACTTAATAATTTAAAGTCACTATTTTTGATACCATAAAAACATCAAGGCTAATTTATACCTTTTTAGTTCATCTCTAAAAAGGGGAAATAAAAACCCCTAGGAAAATAAATTACATCAAGTCATAAATTCAGAAATGTCATTAGGAATCAATCTTAAATATTTAAGTAACAATTCCCTAGAATTTAAGACTCTATCTCCCTTACTTAAATCCAACGACAACTTGTATGCTTGTATGCTTGATTTTGGATTGTTTATTAAATGTTGTGTTTACTTTTCCGTATCGAGAAGACTACAATGTCATCGAAGATCCCGAGTCGTATCCCAAGGTTCCACCTTCACCATTCACGGATCAAGGCAAGTCATCGACCACCTCTGTGGAAACAGTTGATCATCATTGAGCCCATGTTTTAATAAATTATCGCTATAACTCATAGGTTAATATTGCATTAGTCAAAATATCAAACCTTACACTTATATTTATTAGATCCCCGTCCTTGTGTGCAAACCCAAGCCATGCTTATTGAGCCTTAACTCCTTGTCACTCTACTATAAAAATATTAGCTAGTGCCCAATGTATCGACACAACTGCTATAGGATAAGAAGAATGAGTCGTAGATAGCGGGATTCTGATATATGAATTTCCCCGTTATTCTCGTCTCTGGACTCTGTTGGAGTTGGCTAAGTTATAAGTATGGTGGGTTCCGGGTGCAAGCTCGGAAACTGGTTGGTCGCACCCGGGGCACTATAAGGACCGGTCTGCGGGATCTGTTGCAAATCACTTCCGTACCAACCACAAGTCTAATGGGTAAGTCCTAACTGGAAGTGTGGAACACTCTGGCTCTATGCACCATAGTGGAGGGGTACAAGGGGCAAGCCTACGGGTGACTTGTACCGACGATGGCTCAAGGGGGGGTATGGTGAGAACTCGACACGTCGAGACACGATACGAAACCCATAAGAGGGTGTTGTGGAGTCGGAGAGGAGTATATGGAAGGTTTTGGCACGAGTTCCTGTGAAATGGGTCATCTCGTTACACTTTGGTGTAGGTGATGAGTGCGTGCCTTGTGGGTACAGTGGTACATCTCTGATTAGAGTAATTTAATCTTTTCGAAAAGCCGAGCCCACGGTCAAGGGCGGGTTGTGTGACTACTCGCAGTTAGTTTACAATTGTTTGAATGGTTGAGTTATTCATGGCATGTAAGGACTATTGTGCGAGGAGGTAAAACGTACTCCTCGAGTTAGAAGATGATGATGCATACACATGTTTACATTTCAGTACTAATAAATTGTTCACATTTAATTGCTCTACAAATTACGCTCTTCCGCAAAATTAGCCACTATCTCCCTTGTTATTATCTTGCATTATATTTGCATTCGGTGGCTTGCTGAGTACATCTGTACTCACCCCGTTGACTTACACCATCAGAGCTCGTCTACTACGAGGAGAATGAAGGTCTAGAGTAGCGACCCAGTCAAGACGAGACTGGAAGGAGGCGTTCATCTAGGACCCTTTGTTTTATTAGTTTCTCTTCATCTTTATTCACTTTTGTATTAATACGGTCTACGAACCGTGAATGATTGCTCATATTTGTACGTGGTCGCATGATGAACGTCTTGTTTTATTGATTTTCTATGGAATTTCAATAAAAGTCCTGATTTATTAAATCGGGGCGTGACACTTTTGGAACTAGCCGGCAGCTTCGCACTGTAGCAACAATAGTATGTATGCACAGCTTGGCAGTAGCAAGCAACACGGTAGTCAAGTGCATCTCAGATAGGAGCTAGGGGATAGGCGATGCAGGCCTAATCTTTGCACAGCAGTCAAGGCCAGGCCCTAGCGTGTAGTAGCTTGCATAGCTTCTCGGCAGAACAAGAGTTTTTCTTTGTTTATTTCTCGGTATTGCAGTTGCTTGTTTTTTTTTAGAAGGAGCAGACAACGCTCGGTAACAGTAGAGTTGTTCGGCTTGGTAAGTCGTAGCTACAGAGGCTAGCGCAGCTAGGCTACTGATCTAGTGTGACAGCTGCAGCGCCAAGGGTCTGCACGGCTCGCTGCACGCGACAGCACCAAGTGTGGATCCAGCTAACTACATCCGGATCTTTTGCAGCTAAGTGGCGGAGAAATCGGGAAGCACTCAGTAGCACGCACATTGCCGAAGCAGTTACTTCGCATGGAAAAGTGTTCACGTTTTCCGGAGAAAGTGATCTCGCCTGGATTTTTGCTTTGTACTCCGTCACGTTCGGAGTAATTTGTTCGAAGCACTCAGCGAGGTCCGTTCGAAGTGTAGGTTGCGTGTTTTGTTTGCGAAGTGCAGGACAGCTTAGTCTAGGTTCGAAGTATAGACTCTGTTGGGTTTTGTTCGGAGTGTGCAGGGACTTTGTGTGGTTCAGTGTTTTAGCTTCTGTGGTCTTCGGTTGTGAAGTGTCCGTTTCTCGAAGGTCGTTAAGAAGGTTTCAGAGGGTGAGGTTCAGAGCATACATCACAGCCTTCGGAAAAGACTTCGATATCCACGATTCCAGCCTTCGCGTGATGACTTCGAAGTAGGCTTCGGTGGTCTGCTAAGCAAACTTCGACACAGCTTCAATAGGCTTCGTTTCAGGCTTCGCACGTCCACATAGCACAGGCTTCGACAAGTAAAAATCAGGAGATAAATTTTAATAGTAACATTTCTTCTCGGTTTATGTGCACTTGAATTAAATTGTTTGTGTTGTCTGTTCTGATGATGCTTAAAATGACTATGTCTTGAATACTCAGTTAATCTGCCTTTAATCACTGTGTTGGTGTCTCTTCGTTTAGGACACCGGTCGTTTTTAGGCTAGATCATTTTAGGTTCGGGTGATCTGGTTACTTTTCCCTGCTAAGTCTGTTGAGGTGCGTTGGGTGTTGGGAGCAGGCCATTGATTCGAAAGAATTTTTTAGGCGCCCATTCACCCCCCCTCTGGTCGCTACTTTCGGTCCTACACTTGCCCACCGTCAACTCCATGGAGAGCACGCCCTTGGCCTCGGAACTCTTGCCGTTGAAGTCATTGAGCATCAAGTTAGTCTTCTTCAGATCATCCTCATCCCTGCCAAGTTTCTTCAATAATGAGTAAGGCATTAAGTTAACAGTGGAAACACCGTCGACAAGCATCCGGTAAATCGGCTTTCCTTCAATGTGACCTCTAATGTAGAGAGGCTTCAGATGGCGAGCCGAGTCCTTGGGCTTCTCAAAAACAGCGTTGCATGGGCCGAGGTTCAATTGAGCGACCTCGGCCTCGTCCTGCGGTAGGGAAAACTCGGCGGGCAGCATGATGACGTTGATGTCCATCGCCTGGGGTGCAGGCCCCTCGGAGACAGGTGAGTAGTCGTTGTCGAGCATTTCGTCATCGTCGTCGCTCGGACTAGGATCCGGGTTGGTCATCTCAACCGGCTTCGCCTTCCATACCTGTCTTGTAGTTGGTCGAGGGCGGATTTCTTCAAAAACAGTGTCGCTCTCATCCTCGGCCTTCTTCTCGCGCATCTCTTGTGCCCGTAGTCATTGCAGGCGTCTCTTCTGTGATTTGGTCATGCCTGGAGGTGCCCAAGATGGTTTTGGCTTGGTGCCAGGCGCCACTGCATGGTTCCTGTCAACTTTAGCCAAAGTGGTACTGCCCCCTTCGGCCTCGCGCACTCTGTATCCAGAGGGGCCTTCATTGTGGACCCCGGTAGTCGGACCGGCCTTGTTCGGCTGATCGGACCAGGCTTCGGTGCGGGCTCCGGCCGAAGCATGGGACTCACCTCCGTCAGACTTCGGTGATAAGGCCTTCGGGATTAGGACTTCCTAAGACCCTATTCTGATTGTGATAGCTTCGGACTCCCTTTCTTCGGCCTCCTCGCACCTATACTCTTCAACTTTGCTCTACACAGGCCAATTCGAAGGTACCATGGACAACCTGTGGATGATGCCTCCCTCCGCTGCGTCTGTTTTTCCCTGCCATCCATAATACTCCGAAGGAAAACAAGACATAGTGTTAGGTTGCGGAGGGTACTCCGGCTGTGATACATACGGATCCCACGGAGTCCCCGCCTAGTTGTATGGTGGAGGCATCGGCGGCTCCAGTGGGCTCGCCCATTGTGAGCCGAACCCGTTACTCGGAAGGGGGTTCGGCAGAGTCGACGGTGTCTCGGACCATATCAGTGAGGGGTCCTACCAGGCCGGAGGTAAGTTCGGCCAGTGCGGGCCGAAGCCTACTATCGGAGGGTTCGTCCAGAGCGGTGCGGGGTTCAGCCATTGGGGGCCGAAGTCGCTCCGCATGGGGTTCGGCCACTGGGGTCCGAAGCTACTATGCGAAGTGTCAGGCCACTGTGGCCCGAAGTCACAACGAGAAGGGCTCAGCCACTGTGGTCTGAAACCACCCTCCGAATGCCTTGGCCCCTTTGGCTGACTTAGCTTTTTAGCGTGGGGACATACTTCCTTGGCTTTTCTTTGATGCTTGTTTAACAGCATCTTGTATGTTACCTTTGGCCTCTTATGAGCCTTAGCCGAAGGGACGTTAATGTTCTGTTTCCACACTCCCACCTCGTGGTTCTTTGGTATGAGTGTGCGTGTGCGCGACTCTCCAACAATTACATCCTTCCCTCTAGTCGACTTGGTCTGTTCTAGCCGAATCAATACCTTCTTCTTGCGAGGTCGACGACATAGACGGAGATGGCCGTAATTCGGAACAAGTGACAGGTTTACTCTTAGCGTTCCAAACTCATTCAGCCGCGTACATGTCGGCCGAATCCTCCTCTTCTGATTCCTCCTCGTCGGAGTGTTCCATGATGTGGATTTCAGCCCTAGGTTTGTTAAATGTTTTAATAAACTTTTTATCTTTGGTTCGGCCTTCCTGGACTAGAGCCCGCTGTAAGACTTGGCTAACTTCTAAAAAGTTCTAGTTGTCTAATTTTTCTCTAATCTCGGAACGCAACCCATTAAAAGCTAGTTCCGCCAAGTCTCTTTCTGAAATGTTAAGGCTGAAACATCGGTTTCTAGTATCCCTAAAATGCTTGATGTACTCAGAGGCATTCTCGTTAGATTTCTGTCTAACCAATGTCAAGTGTGAAAGCCTAAGTTCTGTCTCTCCTGTGTAAAAGTAATCATGGAATTTTCATTCTAAATCATCCCACGTCTGAATGGAGTTTGGCGGGAGCGCCGAAAACCAAGTGAAAGTGGTGCCAGATAGCGAGATAGAAAATAGTCTAATCTTTAGAGTGTCTGTCCCGCTAGCTTCTCCACACTGTGCTAAAAATTGACTAATGTGCTCTATTGTGGTTTTGCTACCCTCGTCGTCGAACTTAGTGAATTCAGGGATTCTATAGCCGCGGGGGTAATGTATTGTATCGAGATGGTCGGGGTATGGTTTATGGTAGACCCTAACCCGACCCTTAGGCACGAAGCTAGCACACTCCCTAAATAGTGCGTGGATCCACTCCTCTAGGTCATCTTGGCCTGCTGCCTGTGCATGTCTCTCGTGCGGGGGCGCTACACACGGCGGGATGTCGGTGTGTCGGCCATAGGCCTCTTCCCTACGCGCTAGTTGTACGACATGCTCGAGCCCAGGTGCTTGTGCATGTGGCGCGGGTAGGGCTGGTACCGGGACAGGTGGTGGTGGTGCGTGGTACGCAGTGCTAGTTTGGCCGTAAGCACAATGATTAGTATCGGCCACAAGTGTTGAGGCCGGAGAAGTAATGGTCGTGCCAGTGTTACCGTCAGTTCTGCTGTACACATGATTCACCGGAGGTACACTAGCAATAGGGACTGGGGGTACGGCCTCAGTAAAACCAAACCTTCTAAGAGTCGCCTCTACTTGGGAGCTAACTGACGAATCTAAACGGTTGGCTAGTGAAGCGCTAACGGCCTGATCTACTGATGCGGCTATTTTCTGCTCAATTTCTAAAGAAGATAAATGAGGCGATACGGGTGTTACCTGGATCCGAGCAAGGTCGGGGGCGACGATGTCACGCTTGATGAAGCCTGCGCGTGTCTTGACGTAGCCCCCAAGCATCATGTCTTGGAGCGCTTTCAACTTTGCCTCGATCTCTGCTCGGTCTTCTACGGGGATATCTTCAAGAGTAGGTGTTAGGATTATGCGGTTGTCGATATCCGCGCCTCCTATGGTGTCCATCGGCGGTGTAGACGTAGTAGTCATTGTAGATGTACCGGTGGCCGATGTAGACGTACTCGTCATGTTAGCGTAGCTTTTCTCCAGTGGAGTCGCCAAAAAGTGTGTTGACATGAAAATGTGCGCCCGCACTTGGGTTAGTTCGACGATCCAAAAGTGTGCGGATACTTAGGGACAGGCCTAAGCGTAACACAACACCGACATTGCGTTCCGACTACCCTTAGTCATGGTAAGGGGGGTGGAGTCGCCAGGCAACCAGATCACACAAAATAATCCGATTAGCCGAAAGAAATATATTAAACAAAATAAATCAGCAAACTGGTCAGAGCCTGTCTGCTTCGAATTATAGTGCGAAGGGGTTCACCGAAGCATACCTTCGGCGTCTGGTGCGAAGTGTCCTACCGAAGGGTATCTTAGGCGTTTAGACTGATCTAATCGAAGATGAACTCTGAATGGATCTGGACGCAACAATCACCTCCAAACAGTGAGGGTTCAGTGTGAAGTCTTCGATACAGTAAGATATAGAGTAATGACTCGAGAGCGAAGCGGAAGCGTGACTTCATCTAGAGCGGAATACGAGCGTGGCAAAGCCTATCGTGACGAAGTCTGTTGGCGAAGCGTGCGGTCGAAGCAATCAGTCCCGCCGAAGGGTGTTCTGGCAACCTCCGAAACCGATCTCTCAGCTCCGGACACCTCTGACGAAGTAGCTCCGAACGTAGATAACCTACAACAGATAAGATTCGAAGTACTAATTCGGCTTGAGGACCGAATTTTGCTAAGTGTTGCACTAGTGGCGAAGGTAGCAATCTGTTACGCAGATTAGCAGATACTTCACAAGCGAAGTAACAAGGCGATAACAATCTATTACGTAGATTAACGGATACTTCACAAGCGAAGTAACAAGGATTACCACTGTTCCGAAGTGGCCGTCGGAGGGCTTCCAGGCAAACCCACGAAGAGTACAGAAAAGTAAAGATAAAGTAAATGCGATCAAAGCTAGGGCTTTGTGTTTGATTTGTGTTGGGGGGGCCTGAACTGGCTTCGCCTCTATATTTATAGGGGCTAATCCTATGATCTAATCTGCTATAATTCCTGGCCGAAAGCCGTGGGCTGGCCGAAAGCTTTCGGAGCCCATAGCCCAATGGTCCTTCGACCCTATAGGACTTCGGCCTGACTTGGGACATGTGTATTTTCAGCCCAAATTACCAAAATTGATATTTTGACAATCTTAACCATTGATGCCATTTTTTGCTATCAACATAATCCAAGAGGTGTGTTTCCCTGCAATTTTTTAGCTTAATCTGCAGTACTATTCATCATCTAGATATGCCTGCATACTATTCTTTTTGTCATCCAGTTTTCTGTTTTAGTTGAAAAATAGTGCAGTTCTTCCCTGTTTTTCATATCAGCACTATTCATTGTCATGTCTACAGCTGATTAGTACAGTTTCTTTATCTGCTACAACACTGACATTCTGTGTACTAACTATCTTCACTGTTCATCATCCATTGCCAAGTTCATTTATCTCACTTGCTACAGAATTGTCATAATTATTGCTTGTGCAGTACTTATTCAGATATGTTCTGTTGCCTTCTGAAAATTAATGTGTTTTCAATTCAATCATCAAAGTTCATCTTCCAGTAGTTGGTCTTTGATCAGTGTTAATTTGTGATGCTTGCATCTTTGATAATTGTGAATTGAATATTCTGCAAATTGATCTAGTTCACAACATATACAATGAAGTATGAGCAGAATTTTCTAATTCAGTTTTGAATAATCTTAGCACAATTTGAGAGATGGATATTCTAGAGAAAAAATAATTCTCTTCAAGACTGTTTGTTTCACTCCACATTCTCTCTATTCATCATCAAGTTTCTGTATCTGTTCAATTGTGTTTCAGAAGTATTGCCTGAAACAGAACAGGTACACTTTGATTGTTTTGAGAAGGAACTTAAGGTTTCTGCTAAAGATTATTTCAAGTTTGTTGTGAGTGTTTTTGTGTCTAAAATGTCTTGCTCGGGATCAATTGTTTGATGCTAAATAGAACTGCTGAAAATTCTTATGTTAGTACTAAAATTACTGCATACATTATCTTGGTGTCCTAAATCAGTACTAAAGTCTATGTGTGTGCCAGAATCACTACAGTACTTCAAGTATTGACAATCATCTAGTCTGTTGAGATTTATTAATACCAGTTGTGGTTCCTGTTTAAATCTGAACTTAAGAATTATTGTCTTCAGTGAACAGTTTGCTGAAACACTGTTTCATTTATCATTGAAAAAATCTTTAGTTCACTGCTGCAATTGATTGAGGAGGTTTTTAGTTCTGGTTTTGTACTATGATCATCAAATTGATTTTGTAGTCTTTTAGCAGTACGTTGGGAGATTTGAAAAGGCCATCACATTCACGAGAATTTATCGAGGCGTCTATTCACCCCCCTCTAGTCGCCATTCTGATACCACATACTCTAAGCTAGGGCATACCCATTAGACTTGTGGTACGAAAGTGCATTGCAATAGTAGCCACGGACAGATCCTTAATCTCCATGGGTTCTACATCACAAAACACTAGCATGCACCCACAACCAGCCCTTTTCAGTATTTTAATTGGTCAAATTTTAATCCAAACCTCTAACGGTAGAAACCCTACCGTAGGGTACAATTTAACCAACATGAAAGATACAACATTCATCATTAAAGAGGAGAATAATTAACCCATTCAAATCCACATACTCATAAATCTGAAATTTAAATTTAGAAAATCATTAATTTGCAACATATTGAAAATAACCTGCCAAATACATTTACTAATGACTGAAATGTCACAAAATCCTATCACCTTGCTAGGAATATACAAAAAGAATAGAGGTACCAAATAAAACTATTCAACTCCCTAATCAAACCAATAATGGGAGAAGTATGGTTACCTACAAGTGTGAAGCTTCTTGCAAGCATAAAGGAACCCATTGAATCAAAGGTCTAATCATAAATTTAGACTAATTCTAAGGTTAATCCTTCTCATAGACGTATGAGAAAATAGAAGTATAAAACTTCTAAACTAGTAAATGCAACTCAACCTAGCGTTGAAAAATACCAAGTGGATTAACCACATCCACCTCCCATATCAATAGTGCACTCAATATCTGATACTGGGACATCGGAACAACATGACGTACCCATATTAGGAAATACAAAAATGTAAACTAACTAAAGTGTAAAAGATTTCATCAACTATCTCGAGTTTAGAGAAACATATAATCCAAAGACTACGATTATCAACACATAATTCTCTACATCAATTACTAAAAACCTCTAAAAGATCTAGATCCAAAATCCATGGTCAAGTGTAAAAATGCACTCGGTCTAGAACAAATAAAAGAGATAATTCAAGCAGAGTTAGCCTCTCTCACAAAAGAAATGTATTATCATCAGTAATAACTACACCTCCAAAACCTTTACCGTGGGTTTCAATTATGTTTTCATCCATAAATGGAATGAAAACAATAATGTGGTGAGACATAAGACGAGGCTCGTAGTACAAGGGTTCATGTAGAGACCCAAATTGATTTTTTCAATCAAACATTCCCTCTAGAAATAAGTGAAATCATTTTCGATAAATTATATGTTTGGCAGTATAAGAATCGTCTATCTAAACAATTGATGGACGTAGTGACTAATCCCTATGAATCACTTGATTCGAACATAAAGATTCCCATTAGAATCCAAAATTTTGAATCTAAATACTAATGCAACATATACTGTGTAAAATTCAATAAGTCATTACATGGCTTGAAATAATTGGATAGAATTTGGTACAACCGACTTAATGAGTTCTTTATAAAAAGAATACTCAAATAACGATGATTGCACACATGTATTCATCAAGAAATCCTCTTTAGGATATTGCATTATATCTATGTATGTTGACATCATCAACGACACTAATGATATCGATTAAGCACGCAATCATTCAATGATGGAATTTGAGGCAAAGGATTTGATCAAAACCAAATTTTTTTTAAGTCTACAACTTAAACACCTTTCCTCGAGAATTTAATACATTAAAACTGAAGGAAGTATGCCCAAGAAAACTTCGGGGGTCAGAAGTTCCGATAGGTGTATCGGAAGTTCCGATTATTTTCGGGACTAGAGTCAGAGAGCAAAACCGACTTCGGAAGTTCCGATATGGTATCGGAAGTTCCGATGGTTGTATTTGTGACATGAATCAGAAATTCTGATTTGGAATCGGATGTTCCGATTATTTTCTAGACTCGAGTCAGAGAGCAAAAGTTTTTTCGGAAGTTCCGACAAGCCACAAGTTCCAATTTTGGAATTGGGAAATTTGTATTGACCGGAAGTTCCAATATGTGTATCGGAAGTTCCGAGGTGGGAGAAAATAGATTGGATCTATTTCAGTATCGTACTGAATCGAGAGTCCAAAATACTCTATCAGAAGTTCCGATCTAGGATTGAAAGTTCCGACGTGGGTAAAATTGATTAGATTTGTTACAACGCAAATCGGTTGTAACCGCTTTGTGGGTTTCGAGATATGGACGACCAGGGGCTCTCAGTCCTATATAAAGAGAGGAGGATGAGGTCTTGAAGAATAAGCTTATGGATAGTTTAGACCTAACTACCAAAGACTCCTCTCCTCCCTTTCTTGATCTCAAAAGTTGAGAACGGGGATTTTCTGTTCTCACGTGCGGTGCTAGCACGCCGTGTGGGAAGTACTCCATCCCTGTACGTGTGGATACCGTGGAGGTGTTGCTCCAATAGCGACGCTCGTAGACTTCATCACGTGAACAACTACGTCATCTTCACCGATTAGATTGGCGAGGAACGGCCAGGATGAAGTGAGGATAGGCAAGGACGCGCTTCCTCAATATCTTCTTCCGCTGCACCTAGCACGTCTTGTGCTAGAAGGTACCAATCTATGATCTCACAGGCGCATGCTTCTTGGGCTTTGGGGCGATTTTTTTGAAATTTCTGGCTAGCGTAGCTTCCCATCCCGAAACAAAAACTGCCTATATCCAGAAACACCTATATCATTTGATCTCTACATTTAGAAAGATCAATTGAGATCTTAGGAAGAGATATAAGGATTGGAGGTTTCGTATCTTAACATCGTTAGAACACTTATGTAATTTGCAAATTGCACTAGGCCTCATATCATATTTTCAAAGAAAAATACTAGCTAGACATAATGTTCATCCAACTAAATATTATTGGACTGGAGTCAAAAATATCTCCAAAGTGACAAAGATTTTGATATTTTATTTCAATAATAAAGAAATCAAGATCAAAATATAATTGAATATATAGAGAGAGAGATATTGGCTACTTATTTGATCCCCATAAGTCATATCTCAAACAAGGTTTTGTGTTCTTACATAGTGAGACAATCATCTCATAGAAGTTTACCTAGTAAACTTTAGTGGCTACATCCGCTAATCCTTCTAAAATGATTTCATTATATGAAACATCATGCAAATGTGTATGACTTCGCAGAATGATAAACGACATACAAAATCTTGTGTTATTGATTCCATTGAATCACATACTATTATCTTTCAAGATAATAGTGCTTGCATAGCACAAATATAGACAGTTTCATAATTTGCAAGCCTTAGGGGGAAATCTCTTTAAAGGTTTAAAATGTACATATATCGTATTATACTCTTTTCTTTTATAAGTTTTAAATAATTTCTCATAAAAGTTTTTAATGAGGTTGAGAAACCAAGGGTTGGTTTCAGTGTTTGTGATGAGTGATTGACAGGCTTTTAACCTCTGTTTCGAAGGGGTACCTCCGGAAGGGGTTCGGAGGTTGGACCTCCGAAGGGTGTTCAGAGGTGGTTTCACCGAAGGGTCTTCGGTGGTCTGGTTGCTGTAGCTGTTGCAGCGGAGTGTGCGTGTCGGAGGGGTCCGACAGTACATGATGACTGGGTTTGTACCGAAGGGTTCGGTACTTTGGGCGGTACACCGGAGGGTGTGCCGGAGGTTGCTAACCCGGAGAGGTCTCCGGAGTATTGGATACACTTGTCTGTGGTGCGCAGGGACTTCGGAGGCGACGGACAGGTTCGCGGCAGGTGAACTTGGGTCAAGCGGGAGGCTTGATGCCAGGGGAGCGGGGAGCTCCGTCACGGTGGCTGCGAAGGGGTCTGGGTCGGTCCTCGGGTCGAGGTGCGCTAGGTGAAGGCAGAGAGTGCGGAGCGTGGCTCCGGGTGAAGGTACTCCGAGACAAAGTCCTCGGAGGCGAGGCACTTCGAAGGTACTCCGAATGGAGTGACTTCGGAGTTGGCGGATCAAGTTCTCTGCGGAGACAAGGCGTTCGAAGTGTGCTCCGGAGGGAGACATTCGAAGGTACCCAACGAAGGTCTCAGAAGTCGAGGTGCATCGAAGGCATGGTCCGGGTGAGGCTCGTCGAGGAGTGTGCTCGGGGAGAGACACTGCGACGAAGGGCTTATGGAATGCTTCATGTGGAGGCCTTGGACGAAGGAGGGACTTCGAAGGGTGGTACTCCGAAGGTGGGGCTTCGGAGTGAGGAAGGCTTCGGAGCGAGGCTAGCTCCGGAGTGAGGATGACTTGTGGTACTTCGGCCATGCATGGCTTCGGTACACGGACTGACGGAGTTCGAGCTGGGAGTAGCTGCGGAGCCGTGGTGGTCCACTCCGAGGGTGTTGGTGCGAAGGCCCAAGGGCTTTGACGGCTTCGGCTCAAAACCGTCACTGTATCGAAGGTTGACTTCGGTGAAGCGAAGGCCATCTGGCTCAAGGCTTCTCACCGAAGCTATCGCACCCCTCGCGTGCGAAGGGGGCTTCAGAAAGGTCAAAGGCTGCAAGTCTGACAGTGTCTTCTCTGCAAAAAGTTGGCGCTGTCCCCTCTACAAAGGCTGACAGAGAAGCCTCCAATAAAGTTGACTGCCTTTTGTACCCCTCAGTTCTGTGGAGACAAAACCAATGTAAACCCTAGGGGTAAAGTAGTCAATTCCTTTGGGTGAACTATGGGCTATAAATATGGGGGCTCGGTAGGTAACATTTAACACTTTGAGCATTTACTGTTGAGCTCCTGTACTAGTCCCACACTTCGTTGTATTCATCCAGAGTTCAATTATTTTTGTGTTCCTTGTTCAAGCGGCGAAGCCCTGCTTCTGTGTTGTTTTCCTGCTTGAGCTTGTTTGCATACCTCACTAGTTTTAGCGCTCCGAAGCCTGTCTAGGCGAAGGGTGTTTTGTGCGAAGTGTGCTTTTCAGTGTGCATTCACTCTGTGTAACAGGAGGTGAGACCTCGCTGCTTACTAGCGAAGCCCTGATCGAAGCCCGTGCTTTTATCGTGTCTGTGACTCTAGCGAAGTCTGTCAGTGTGCGTTTAGACCTTCGTGTACGAAGCTCAGCACCAGTTGCTGCTGCCAAGTACTTGGTCGAAGTCCTCAGTGGGGTGTCCACTCTTGCGAAGGGTAAAGTGCGAAGCCTGCTCGAAGCACCCTGTGTGCGGAGCCTGCACTGACTTAGCAGAGTAGATTTTCGAGGGTTGTAAGTAGAGCGAAGTCTTCTTGGCTTCGAACTTTTGGTCCTGCGAAGCCTGTGTTCGGAGTTGTCAAAGCACCTCTGAACCAGACCTTCGAAGGTAGTGTTCGAAGCCTGTTCCGCAGAAGACAGAACTAAAACCGAAGGCTAGTTTTTAGCTCGAAATTTTAAAAGCTCCCATTCACCCCCCCCCCCCCTCTGGTCGCCGTTTCCGGTCCAACAGAGGTAATATCTATATAAGATATATACCATATTCCTATTTTTTTCCTAAAAGGGTTTTTATAAGGAATATACAAAAGGTATATAAACTTTTCCATAGAAAAGTTTTACTATAAATGCAAATCATATGTTGTATCATTTTCTCCTTATTTTTCCCTACAAGGTTTTATAGGAGTTTTAACAACATATCGTAATCATATTCCTTCCTATTTTTTCCACGAGGTTTTTGGAGGAATATTCAAATAAGATTCAGAGAGAATTTTCTCACAATATGCCTTATTAGGCATCATATTGTTCTCCTTTCTTTCTACGAGTTTTTCCTCTTCAAGGTTTCTCGTATGAAGTTTTTAATGAAACAATATTAAATACAAATATACGTTATATTTCTAATTTCTTCCATTGGGTTTTTTTAGAGCAAAATCAAAGACATATAATTGCTCCTTTTACTCTTCAAAGTATATGATTTGACAATAACAACATATTATATGTCATTCTATTTTTTCCACGGGGTTTTTAAATAAATAAACACATATATTAATTCGTCAAAGTTAATCTCATAAGTCAAACAACGCAACAGGCGCCTCCTCCCAAATGACACCCACCCGACTAACGGCGCCCATACGCCCGTCAGTGAAACCTTTTCCATCTATATCAAAATCTATATATATATATATATATATATATATACGGTGACGCTATTATACACCCCGGGTGTATAATAGCTATTATACACCCGGCTGACCAATCGAGCCATCCGGACTCTGGCCCAACGCGCGCCGACCCAGCTGGCCGACCAAACAAACCGGGCGCCACCCTCCCAATCGGCGTGCGCCACAACCATCCACCGATCGCCACGAGAAGTCTGCCACGCCCGTGAGCCGCCTCCACCAGGGAACCCCCGCCCCCTCGCCAAAACCCCCGCGTGACCTCCGCCACGCCGGCACGCCACCACCATCCGACGATCGGCAAAGCCACCACCATCCACAGATCGCCGTGAGTCCTCCGCCACGCCAGCGAGCCGTCTACACCGAAAAACCCACCCCCTCGCCCCGATCCACCGCGCTACCTCCGGCAAGCCCGCGCGCAGCCACCAGCTGACGATCGCCGCGCGACCTCCGACGCGCACCCACCCCTCACCCCCGCGGTCGCCGCGCAGACTCACCACCGCGACTCCCCCACCACCTGATCGCCGTCCACCACAACATCGACCCCCCACCACCGTGCTCCAGAATCATCACCGACTACAGATTGCATAAATCCTCCTGCCATGGAATCTCTCCTCCAATCATTGTAATCCTGCTGCTTCCTCCTCAATCTGCATATCGCCACTGCAAAATCTTGCCACCTACGAGATAACTGTTTGTTCAGTAAAAAAATATTGTCGTTGTATATGCAATTGCTTGACTAAGTGATGTGTATGCTAAAAAAATACTAATAAACAATTCTTCTAATGAAAAAAGATGTAGAAAGTTGTTATTCTTATACTGAGTGCTTCCACTGCTTACACTACTGATGAACTCTTACAAATGCATTGAATCAGTTTTTGTAATAAATAACATTTACTACTAAGGATAAAGTTATTCAGTTGATATTGTTGCTGTTTTTTACTTAGTACTATATCTGCTAACCTACTGATAAACTACCCATAATATATCAATGATTGTTATGAATGTTCTACAGGGTTGAAATATATGAACAAAGGATCTGTCAATAATGGAAATAATGAGTGTGGATGTTTCAGCGACACCCCCTGATGTTGTTGATGTCGAACCCATCTCGGTTAGTCCGCCTTGGTGTGATATAAGTGAAAGGCATAAACCTATGAAACCACCTCCACAAAGCCTATCTTCTGAACAACTAACAACACCAGAAGTAGTTGTATCTGTCTCTCATGTGAGTACCATTGATTGTGTTATCTGAATTTGTATATAAATACTAACAATTGTTTTGCGTGGAAAATAGCATAATTTTAATGTTGCATTTGAACAGGATGATATAGTTGACCCAAAATTTGTACCAACATTTGATTTGGAATTTGGTGATATGGAACACACATTTCGATTCTACGTTAACTACGCTCATCTTGCTGGGTTCTCTGTCAGAAAGAACAAAAAACGAGTTCTTGGACAAGATTATACTTGCTCATTTGAAGGAAAACACAAAGCAATCAATGTCATGGACCGTGTACAGGAAAAAACAAGTAAAAGGATAGGGTGCAAAGCAATGGTGCATGCGAGACGTACGAAAGCAGATGGCCATGTATTCTTTAGCAAAATTGTACTTGAACACAATCATCTGTTAACCCGCTCACCTCGTATGATGAGAAGAATGCAAGCCCATAAAACCCATGATCCTGGGTTGATGCACATAGTTGACATCGCTCTCAAGAGCAAAGCGAGGCATTCTACGGTGATGAGCATCCTTAAAACTGTTGTTGGAGGAATAGACAATATGTGTTTGACTGAAAGAGATATCCAGAACAGGTAAAACAATGAAACAAAACATCCAAAAAAATGTTGACTGCTTATTTTATACTGAACAATATAAATTGTTGTGTAATGCTTTACTAATGCTGACTCACAATTGAAATATTATTTTGCATATATGCTTTGCAGAAGAGCTGCACTGATTCGTGAGGATCAAACAGATGATATTCCGAAGCTCCAAAATTTTTTCAAAGAATGCAAAAAAAACAATCATCAATTCTTCTTTGAGTTCCACTTGGATGATAAGAACGTCGTACGAAATGTGTTCTGGAGTCATGCAAGCCAGCAAGGGGACTTTGCAGGTAATGCTCCTATACTCAAAAACTATATTTTTAAAAACTGATGCATACTAGACTGAATTGGTATTTCCAAAAAAAATTAAACATGAACTGTTCTGTCTCACGATTATTTGCATTTGCAGATTATGGAGATGTCGTTACATTTGATACAACCTACAGGACCAACCAGTACAGCATGCCTCTTGCAATGTTCGTTGGCTTCAATAACCAGCTCCAAAACATAGTTTTTGGACAAGCACTGTTAAGAGATGAGCGTGTGGATACATTTGAATGGTTATTTAGCACATTCCGTGAATGCATGGTTGGTAAAGACCCCATAATAATTTTTACAGGTATTACTTCAACTAAAACTAAATAAAACTCTTACAATCTACTGAAGCATTTTATACTGCGTATTATGCTACTAATGTTCTCTTATAAACTACTACATCATTTGTACTGTATATATATATATATATGCTACCAGAATAAAATTGTATGATGTATGTTTCACATTGTTACCAACATGCATCGGAAAAATGCTGCAGATCAGGACAATGCGATGGCCAAAGCAATACCTGCAGTGTTTAAACAAACATGCCATAGGAACTGTAGGTGGCATATGATCAGGAAGCACGAAGACGCATTAAACAAGCTATATAAGCAACACCCAGGGTTGTGTGAAAGGCTCACCACTGTAATCAACCACCCACTCACTCCACATGAGTTTGAGAATGCATGGGGCAATATGGTTGGTGATTTCTCACTGCAAGAATCAATAACATTTCAGAACCTTTACGAAGGCAGACATATGTGGGTTGCAACATATTTCAAAGAAGTATACTGTGGCCCAGTGACCTCAACACAACGGAGTGAAAGTGTTAACTCAACTGTTAAAAGCGGGTATGTAGACAATTCTACACCAATACATGAATTTTTGAAGAAATTCCTTGAGATATTGGAGCACACAAAGGAGAATGAGGCACAGGAGGCCTTCAACTCTCAGGTTGGGAAAATCTAATGTCCAAATTCCTACTGCACTATGGAATTAACAAATATCCTTGAATATTATTACTGACTAAGATAGATTTACTGATTCCTAATACTAAAAAACTACTGAATTAAAAAACACTACTATTATATTTAAAGTTCTATTGCTATGATAAAGTATTTTTTGCAATTGAAATACTTTTGCAGATATTGTGACTACAAAAATATGCCAATGATCTCTAGAACTCTACTAAATAAGTATGTAATTGAATTGTATTACTGATGAACTATTGAATTCTACTGAATAAGTCCAGCCCATTAATCGTACGGTCTTAATAAATTTTTTGTAGAAATTACACTATTGATTATTACCACTAAAATAACTAATGTTGATATCTTATAAACTACTATATCAATATGTCCAAAAAAACATGACATTGTGTGATAATAGTTAGGTGGTTGGTGTTTGCAGGCACCCAATGTGTTGGATACACATTATGGTTACGAGGAACAACTTAGCAGGGTATACTCAAGAAATGTCTATAAAAAATTTAGGCAAAAAAGACGCGCCAGTACCTCTTTCCGTTTGCGAGCAGACAACAACAAAGCTGGGTATTTTTTCATTGAGCATAGGAACAAAACAACTGACTTTCCATGGATTCAACATGAATACTGGGTGAAAGCTATCGCTGATACGGATAACCCTGAAAACTCTGTTTTCAACTGTGAGTGTATGTGTTGGGAGCACACAGGTGCGCCTCTCTCCATACCATTCCATTGATAATGCTACTACACACAATAAATTGTTGTCATATTCCGACTATATGCGTTAAAATATGATAAAAATAGAATAATCATAACATTTATTGTGTGCAGGTATCTTCTGTCCACATGTGATGTGTGCATTGACCCATCTTTTTGTTGAGCACATACCATCAAAATACATACTAAAGCACTATTCGAGAAACCCAAAAGTGAGCACTTGCTTTGACAGACATGACAACCTATTTGTTGGACCAGATGGCGCAACAAAATCGTATAGGTCGTCAGTGATACTAAAGGATCTTTTTGCACTGGCAAATTCGGCAATCATGTCTGCGCAGGTACAATATACTTTGCTATTTCATGCTTGTATACAGTTTTACTGGATCATTTTCAAATTGATGATTGGCTATTTAATTGTTGTTAAAAAATGCATTGATATGTTGATATAAAAAAACTTCGTACTTGAGTTGATGACTGTGCTATTGAATGGCTATTACTACTGACATATATCCATTTGTTGAACAACTACTAGTAGTCATACAATATATGCTATTTGCACTGCATAATTATTACTTGAACTACTTTATTGATGTTACCCCATTTTACTACTGATGCGATGTATCTATTGAATTAACACCTTTTCGACATTGAATTTACCTGAATTAGGCTATGGACACAGCAATACATCTAATCAAAGATGCACGTGCCGTGATAGATGCGATACCCCACGACATGGGTCCAATGTCTGGTGCAAATGTTGCACCCCAAAATAATATAGAAGAACATATTGACATTTCTGCTACAGCTCCACCTGTGTCAACAACAAAAGGTTCTCGTAAGAGGGGGAATTGTATGGATGATGTTCCGGAACCTCATACAAGATATGAAAAGAAAAAATATTTAAAAGATGTAGTACATGTGGAAAGAGAGAACGGCAAAACTCAAGAACATGTGGGAAAGAGAGAGTAGAAGTTCCAAAAAGACCACGTGGTAGACCAAAGGGCAGTGGAGCAAAAGGGGTGCAAGCAATAGTGGGTGATGACACCATATCAACTACACAACATACGACTAAACAGTATAATTCTATAACTACCAAAATCTTATAGTATACACCAAGTCTATATATAAGCACATTCTGACAAAGTTAATTCTTTTGCAGAACAAAAAGCAGCAGTCAGTTCACAAAAACCACACCGCGAGTCAGTCAAACTGTAGGTGATATGACCGATGAGTGCTCGTTAAGTGATGAAGATGCTGATGACACTATATCTGGAGATGATGACTGATATATACAGATTGTTGATTTTTACTTTGTTATGGTTGACAATACAACTTACCTAGCTATAATGAAAAATGTTGATATCTAGTGAAAAATTATGCTACTAGTAAAAAATATTAATCCATAACAATTCTTGCTACGGGATTATACTGGATGCTTTTACTGGGAAAATATATCACATTATTATACTGAATGTTGTATCTATTCCGTCGGCTGTTGAATTCTAATGACTATATAATGTTAACTACATCAAGCATGTTGTTCAAAAAATACTGAGCAACACGCTAGGTAATATATATAAATACTGAGTATGAATGTACTGATACTATATCAATAAAAATGCTGAGAACTATTGAACATTAAATATGAACTCACATATAATAATGATTATGAATATACTGATAATACATTAATACACCTAATATAACTATTGATGTATGAACATGAAAATGTATTGAACAATAACTACTGAAAACATGAAGCATGTTGTTCAACATCTACTTAGCAACACAATGGGTAGTATATATAAATACTGAGTATGTATGTAGTGATAATGTATCAAAAAAAATACTGAGAACTATTGAACATTAAAGGTGAACTCAAATAAAATACTGAATATGAATATACTGAGAATGCATCAATAAACATTATGGAAATATTGATGTATGAACCCCAAACCAAGACAAAATATACCTATTCCATAATGCATGTTTATGGACTAGTGATTTTGTAATCTTTGTCATTTGAATGTTGAAATGATTCCCTATGCATAAAAGAACAAGTATTTATCAGCAATGCACTGATAAAGACATCAAATAAAACTCTGAAAAATACTGAACATGAAAAATAAACTTACAAAAAATACCGAATATGAACATACTTAACATACATAAAAAAATAAAACTACTGGAACATGAGGGATGGCCTCATACAGAATATACATTTTCCACGTTTGCGTATTTTCGAATAGATTGTTTTTTATTCTTTATGTCTTCTTTCCAATTTCTTTCCACATGCATATAAAACAACAACTGAGTAACATATTGAGCAACATCAGTTAAATAAAAAAACAAGTGCTGGGGAAGTGAGAAAGTATGAATATATTGAGAAAACGTCAATAAAAATACTTAAATGACTGAGCATGAAGATTTACTGCATAAAAAAATAATGGACACCAACTACTGAAACATGAAGCATGTTGTTCATCATCTACTGAGCAATACAATGGGTAGTATATATAAATACTGAGTATGTATGCAGTGATAATGTATCAAAAAATACTGAGAACTATTGAACATTAAAGGTGAACTCAAATAAAATACTGAATATCAATATACTGAGAATGCATAAAAAACAAGTATTGAGCAGCAATGCACTGAGAAAGACATCAAATAAAAAACTCTGAACAATACTGAACATGAAAATGTATTGAACAACAACTACTGAAAACATGAAGCATGTTGTTCAACATCTACTTAGCAACACAATGGGTAGTATATATAAATACTGAGTATATATGTAGTGATACTATATCAAAAAATACTGAGAACTATTGGACATTAAATGTGAACTCAAATAAAATACTGAATATGAATATACTGAGAATGCATCAATAAACATTATGGAACTATTGATGTATGAACCCCAAACCAAGACAAAATATACCTATTCCATAATGCATGTTTATGGACTGGTGATTTTGTAATCTTTGTCGTTTGAATATTGAAATGATTCCCTATGCATAAAAGAACAAGTATTTATCAGCAATGTACTGATAAAGACATCAAATAAAACTCTGAAAAAATACTGAACATGAAAAATAAACTTACAAAAAATACTGAATATTAACATACTTAACATACATAAAAAAATAAAACTACTGGAACACGAGGGATGGCCTCATACAGAATATACCCTTTCCACGTTTGCGTATTTCCGAATAGATTGTTTTTTATTCTTTATGTCTTCTTTCCAATTTCTTTCCACATGCATAGACAACAACAACTGATTAACATATTGAGCAACATCAGTTAAATAAAAAAACAAGTGCTGGGGAAGTGAAAAAGTATGAATATACTTAGAAAACATCAATAAAAATACTTAAATGACTGAGCATGAAGATTTACTGCATAAAAAAATAATGGACAACAACTACTGAAACATGAAGCATGTTGTTCAACATCTACTGAACAATACAAGGGGTAGTATATATAAATACTGAGTATGTATGTAATGATAATATATCAAAAAAAATAATGAGAACTATTGAACATTAAAGGTGAACTCAAATAAAATACTGAATATGAATATACTGAGAATGCATAAAAAACAAGTATTGAGCAGCAATGCACTGAGAAATACATCAAATAAAAAAACTCTAAATAATACTGAACATGAAAAATAACTCAGCAAATTACTGAATATAAAATATACTTAACATACATATCAAAATAAAAACTACTGAACATGAAAGATGGCCTCAGACGGAATATACCTTTTTCACGTTTGCGAATTTCCGAATAGGTTGTTTTTTATTCTTTATGTCTTCTTTCCAATTTCTTTCCACATGCATAGAAATCCAAAAAACTGAATAAAAATGCAAATAACTGAAAACACAATTGAGCTACATCAGTTAACAAACATAAGTGATAGGAAGTGAAAAGTATAAATATACTGATAAACCCTCAATTAAAAAATTCTTAAACTACTGAACATATAAAATACACAAACTATTACGAACGTACCCACTACATCAATTTGCGCAAGAAAAAATTACTCCATACGCCTAAAACGTCAGTACTACACGACTGTGATCAACTTCAAATTGGTCACAGCACAAACCTCATAATCATCACTACATTTTTATTGTTGTACTAAATACCACATCTATTCAACCTGCTTGATAATTCTACTGAATAGCTACTAATGACCTACTGGACAACTCTATTACAAACTAATCTCCAGAATTATGCTACTATATGAATATACATACAGTACTACACCTGTTACTGCTCAGCATATACGTACTGACATAACAACATATATAGTTACTTATACTCGATATTCATCATCACACTGTACCAAAATTCGAAAAGGTAACACATATTACATAGCAAACATAACATCATAATATCTGCTAGGACCGTACGAAATACATCGGTTTACACATTAAAAAGGTCATCACAGCCCATACAACTAAAAATCAATTCTACGTCTCTGTGGCCTACTCCAAATTGGTTCTAGCAACATCTTCCTATTCATCACGTGAAGCAACATCGTCTTTCTCAACATCGCATGAAGCAACCCCAACTTTCGTGGCATCAGACGAATCGATGATTTGTTGTGTACCTTTACACAAAAAAACCAGCTCAGTATGTTGACAAATGAAAAATACGATACCGACAGACACAAAAATATATTGTACCTTCAATTGCCCAGAGCAAAAAAAACTTATTTTATTATGTACCTTCGATTACATTGTGCTCTGTTTTACCTGATGCAAGAAGTTCAAACAATTCAAGAGATGGCCCCTGGCTTCATTCATCTTGTGGAAAAACAAATAATACATCAACTCAGCCCTGTATTGTGTGCCCTTCTCCTACACAGACAGGCAAAACACAAATCTCTGTATGTTTCAAAAAAAAGAATGTGTCTGTCAAAATTGCAGGTTAACAAGACATGAAAAAAGAAGACTCACCGGAATTATCGGCACATCAAACTTACGGCGCTCACCATCATAGTGTTCCAGAAATAGCATAACAAAAAACCCTCAATCGTTTACGAGCACTTGCTTGGGTACATCTATGTACGGGAGACCCCAACTACTGAAATCCGGGAACATACCATGAGTAAACCGTTGGAAAGCATTGTTTAATCGATCCCGGATACGTACGCATACAGATGAGTGATAATTGTTTCTCTCAACTTCCGATGACCATGGGTATGAGTCTAAAATGTCAATTTGATGATGGATCATATTAACGCAGTAAACTGTCCAATGACCACGACTATGCACCGATAGAAATACCTACTAGATGAGTACTTCTGAAAAACTAACTAACTAATATAAAACAACTGAACAAATATTATATAATTAATTACTATGCAACTACTGAAAAAATTGTTATATAAGTACTGACCAGGGATGCATTCAGTAAATCATGCGCCTTCAAGCGTTCGTCCAGCAATGAGGGTACAGTGTTTTCATCATATTGTGACTCTGATGTGTAATTCTCGAATAGGATGATTTGCTGCATAATAAAATCCAAATCAAAAGATAGGTCAAACAACCAAATTGCGCTGTTGCTGAAAAAAATAATGAAACATACTTACCGATATGAATGTTGGCAATATAACCCTATATCCTGAACATCGTCTCCTGATCTCTTTATCATCGTCAATAATGCATTTACCGAAAAGATCAATGAAACAACACTCGCACTCCTTCCCCTCCCGAAATGAATTGATCAAGTTCTTTTTCGAAGATACTATCAATAAACTCGAGAAAGTGCCCAACAGAAGGTTTTCACGGTATTTAATAAGTGTCCTCCTGGATTAAAAAAAATTACCAACTATCTATGTGGCATGGTCATATTAAAAAAATAATAAGAAAAAACATCGAACACAAGAGTAAAAAAATACTGGATCTAAATACTGAGTATGGACTAAAAAACTAGTGCAACAAAAGTACTGGATGAGTATAACAAAACACATCAAACATAAAACTGTAAATACTGAATGTGAAAGCCAAACCTACAAATGTAATGTACCACTAACAACTACACATTAAGGAGAAAATAAAACAATGAAACAAAGTTTACTAAGATCTTACATTTCAAAAGAGTCGTTGGTGAAGATCAGTGTCTTCAATGCAACCACCAAAGTAGTATCTGGAGGTTGCCGCGGTACATATGGTGGCTTGAATGGCGATGGAATTATCATTTGTACATCCAAACTAGATGAAACAAAAGTGGCGTCCACACCTAAGTCTTTAGGATACAGAAATAGATTTCTTAATTTTTTCTCAACTGATTTAACTTCCTTCATCCTCCTAGCGTGTGTGATCTTTCTTTTATTTGCGTGTGTAGCCTTCTTAGTATTGGACTTCAATTTTCTTGCCGATATAATTTTTTTAGCCTTTTCCTACACAAAATTGATTGAAAATAGTTAGCTCCACAACATTGAAAAAGTACTGGAAACAGTTGTAATTTAGATTCACTAAAATCAACATCTGCTACTGAAAAATAACACATCTACTGCATGAGTACATAAAACACACCGGAACGTTGAACACACGTATCTGACTCACGTATAACTTCATCTGTTGTATCAGCTGCTGGCAGTTCTACCTCAACATGTTCAACAGTGGTTGCCTCTGGTTGTGTTGGCTCATGTTGGACTGGCGTATCTGTCGCAGGAGTTAATATCTCCTGTTGAGCTCTTGCATCCACACCTAACTCTGTTCCCTCATGCTGAACAGCAGTATGTAATGCTGCGTGTATTACCTCCTCATGTACACTTTCAATTGTCACTGTCTGTTCTACCTCATGTTGTACATGTGTATCTGATGGTGCATGTGCCGCCTCCTGTTGCTCAAATGAAGACTGTCCTGCTGATAATTGTGGCGAGCGTTCAACAACAATCTGGAAACAAAAAAAGATTATAAAACTGAGCTGACTACTACTATATTGTTCAATAGTTATCTGAATAGTAATTGAGTAGGTCTAGATGTAATATATCAAACTAACAAGTTTAATAACTCACCTCTGGACAATCATCACCACTGTCTATGTGTTCTGGAGACACCTCTCGTGGGATCTGAGATTTCCGTTTTACATTAAGTGAACTACCACCAAGCGGTCTCTGTACAGAAAAAAAATCACCCCCTGCATATTATGAACATTCACAAAAAAGGGAACAGCACATAACTACTGAATGCAAAAACTACTGACCTCAGCACGGCGTTTGCGGCGAATATCTCGTGGTGATTCTGTATTCAGCGAATAACCTACTAGATCACCAAACATATGCTTAATCTCAGATGCAAACTTTTGTTGTGCCTCCTCGATATCTTTATGTGCTTAATTAATTTTAATTATAGCATCATCTACGTCCTTGTCATGCAATTCCAAAGCAGATAGAAATTCTATTTTCTGCTGTCCATCAGATATATGATCACCTAGACCACGTAACAAAGGTTGAAGGTGAAGAAAACCATATGAAATATGTCGATACTCCATCGTTTTGCTCGTGGACTGTCCTTTAGACTTGGATCTCTTAGTATTATCATCAGCGGAGGGACTCCTATGTTTATCATGATGTTTAACTCCTTTTTCTTTAACAGTATGGTCCCTCTTAGCTTTAGCAGCAGGATGGATCTTCACAATACCAGCTGCCTTCCCATAAAGAAACCCAGCTGAAGAGGTCACATATTCTAACACATGCCCCTGCCCCCCTGGCCCATCACCTATGTTTGCGTAACAACTGCCAATTCTCTCTCTCAACTGCAATGAAAGCGACAAACAACAAATAAACGTAAAAATTCACCATACACCAATCAATTCGATATATGTTTCATTCTAACACTGATATTGATTGCATATATAGTGATGAAAACATTTAGTAGCCACTGCATCTATCTTTGCTGTACAATTTCAGCATACATAATAAAAAACACATATGTATTGCATTGCTGTTGTCTAGCTGAAATAAAAAAAAAGTATACTACTATACGTAAACTTCCTCTATGTAAAATGCACACCTACCGGTAGTTTGCCATATGATAGATATCCGTCATGTGATTCCCGATCGGCTGATGCAATTTTTTCAATAATTGCGCTGGTAAAGAATCTTGCTCTTGGAATTGATACAAAATCAACAATCATATCATCGCACTCCAAATTGTCTAGATAGTATATCTGTTAGGAAAATGTATACAACTTAAACAAACGGCTATAATGATACATTAAAAAATATGAAATCGTAGACAACGAAAAACCCCCTACTGCACTGCACATGTCAGCCACATAAAAAACTACTGAACATAAAACTGCCAATAACAACTGAATAAATACATACCAATCACAAAAAAAGGACTTGTCGATTTGCAACATGCGTATGTAATAAATATAATAAAGCATGCAATTAACAAAAAATGCTTCATAGATCATTTAAACATACCATTATAAATGCAATGCATCCTTGGACAAGTGGAGTTGCTTTATCTCTGTTTTTCCTCCACCTGTCCACTTTGTCGCGTATGTCGTCCACAACAGCTTGACACCAATCAAATTCCCCCATACGCATAATTTCTTTGCAGTACAAAAAATCTGAGCCATTGATATTGAGGACGCTTGTTGGAAACAGCAGAGCATTGAAAACAGCCATCATGAAACACTGAAGAGTCCAAACATCATTTGATCCAGATGATGCAAATGACTCTATAACCCATCTTGGTACATCGTTTTTCTGCAACCCCGCAAAACTTTTCATGTTGCCATGCACCTTAGACCTATTACTAAATAATTTTTTCATTCCATTCTGAACACAAATACTTCTCAATTCACTGAGTCCTTTTTTTTGTCAGCCAAGGAATATGACGGAACCTTAACACCACCTATGGGAATCCCCAATACAGCATGGACAGCAGCAGCATTAATGGGTAGAACCTTGCTACCCACCACGATGCTCAAAGGCTTGTCCCGTATATGGTTCATCAAAAAAAATGCGAGAGCCCTATCATCGATACCATCCAATTTAAACTCAAGAATGTGTCCGAACCTAATGTTCCTCACACTCTCTTCTAACGCGTGGTGCGGGCTATTACGCAAACCAACGACCAACGAAGGTGCGCACCTTGTCGTCAGATAATTCATTTTCTTCCCCTACACATAAACAGATAAGTACTTAACAAACAAAACTGCTGGATACATAAGCATATTGTGCAAAAATATACTTAAAAAAATAGTATTTAAAAAATACTAAACATAAATATACTGATAATACAACCATACAAAAATACTGTTACCTATTGAACATAAAAGCTGACCTCATATACAATACTAAATATGAAAATACTGATAAGACATCGGTAAAAATACTGAGACGAATCGAATATGAAAATGCAGAAAATCTAGAATCATCTAAGGTATACCTTTTCCACATTAACATGTTTTCGACGTGGTGATTTTGTAGCCTTTGACTTCATACCAGCCCTTTTCTTCCCCTATGCATAACAAAACAATTACTGAGCAAAAATACTACTGACTACATAAGACATATTGTGCATACAACTACTTGGAAAAAATTAGTAATTAGAAGGTGCAATGTATGCAAAATAATGATAAGGAATCAGAAAAAAAAACTTAAGTCTACTACACATACAAACTGGGCTCATAAATAAATTCGTACACAAAAAAATGAGCAAACATCAATAAAACCTGATAGCTACTGAACATGATAACTGCCCATAAGTAATATACCTTTTCCACGTTTGTTTGTTCCACGTCCTGCTGTCCCACGACAACGAAATCATCATCTCCAGACGAAACGTTACCATGTTGCAAAGAAGGCCGTTCTATGTTCAAAGGCATCTCGAATCTCGAGAGTGGTACTTTCCTCACCGCCGTGCGTACCTTCTAATTTACTTTATCACTCATGATTTCAGGTAGAACTTATCCTGCACAATTAAAAAAGGTAAACAATTCTTTAAAACAAAAATAACACACCCTAATGCCAATAAAAAATACATCGTATCATATGCTATAAAAAGCTGACCAATTAGATTGAAACAAATAAAAATATTAACCCTACTGTAACTCATCCCCTTTCCCACTTGTACTCCACAACTCAACATCAAGACATATTAAAACCCTTCGCAAGAAATATAGTACACGGAAAGTATATCATATATAACAAACATTAAACCTAAAAAATATGGTAACTACTAACACAAAACATTACCAACATATTTAAAAACATCCCGCCAACCCTAGCCAACCATGTAATACAAAAACAGGACAATTAACGCGAAGACATTCACATGTCCAGAAGTCACCATTTATAATGTCACCATCGCAACCATGTGACATCATCGTCATCTGTAATTATGTCTATACTCTAGTAACTAGTATATTGTTGAACACAGCTACTGAGTATGACTACTGACTAAATATCACCATCAGCGAGACCGAACACTACTTCTTCAATGAAAAACCAATAAACACAGATTAAGCGTAATAAAAAAATCACCCCCCCTACATGAAAATGTACTCCAAGCCAATAAACAAAACGCTTATTAGCACATATAAGTGAATAAACTACTGACTAAATATCCCCAACAACCATGCCGAACACTACTTCTTCATTGAAAAAACAATAAACACATATGTGTGAATAAACTACTGACTAAATATAACAAACAGCCATGCCGAACACTACCTCTTCAGTGAAAAAAACAATAAACCCATGTTAGCCCTACTAAAAAAAATCACCCCCCCCCTACAAAAATGTACTCCGTACCAAAAAACAGACGCTTATTAACACATATGAGTGAATAGACTTCTGACTAAAAATCACCAACGGCCATGCCAAACACTACTTCTTCAGTAAGAAAAACAATAAACACAGGATGCACACAATAAAAAATCACCACCCCCTACACGAGATGTACTCTAAATTAACAACAAAGACGCTTATTAAAACATTCACACAAACAAACGCAGACTATAAACCATATAGAAGCAAGTCCAGCAGCAACAAAACCTAGGTATTGCAGAATGCTAACTCAAACGTGTATAACATCCAACTCGCCAGGGGCCAACTATTGACGGAAATCAATTTATGACCAAACTTCTGCTTCACATTGAGTCGTCGTCGCCGTCGCCGTGACAACCGTGGGTCGTCGCGGTCGCAGACGCGCTCGTGGTGGATAAAACAGCCCTAATCTTCGAAATGTTTGGGAACGCACCTGCCTTCGTCGTCGTTGAGGCCGTCGCCGTCGCTATTGTCTCCGTCGCCTTCACCTTCACCGCCGACGCGCTCGCGATTTAGCCAGAAGACGGTTGTCGGGGAGAGGGACACAATGATTGAATGCAGGTGTCGCCGCCTCAACTGCGGAAGAGGGGAAAAAGCATCGGTCGCGGTTAGTCCTCGGTCTCCACGATGGGGCGCCAGTTAATGGGTCGTCGTCGTCGCGGTCGCAGACGCGCTCGTGGTGGATAAAACAGTTGTAATCTTCGAAATGTTTGGGAACGCACCTGCCTTCGTCGTCGCTGAGCCCGTCGCCGTCGCTGTTGTCGCCGTCGCCTTCACCTTCGCCGCCGACGCGCTCGCGATTTAGCCAAAAGACGGTTGTCGGGAATAGGGGCACAAGGATTGAATGCAGGTGTCGCCGTCTCAACTGCGGAAGAGGGAAAAAAGCTTCGGTCGCTGTTAGTCCTCGGTCTCCATGATGGGGCGCCAGTTAATGGGTTGTATCTGTCTGCGGGCTGCATGCTCCAATTAAATGCCACGCTAAGTCTCGACCAATCGGGCTGCATGCTGCGTACATTTGACTCGGTTGGTCAGCCGGTGTATAATAGCTATTATACACCTAGGTGTATAATAGTATTTATATATATATATATGTAAAACAGTAATCAATAAAATACTTCTTAATCAACAATCACTGTGTTGATTCTCTGTTCAATCAATCCGTTCTTTGCATTCTTTCGATTTACAACAGAACTCACGGCCTCCCCGCCCCGGCTCACACCATATCATCGGATTCGCTCGGCCAGATCCGTCAGACTCCCAGCCTCACCGCCATAGCTCACACTGTACCATCAGATTCGCACTGTAGCCACGTGACAAAAATCCAACAAGGTTTGAACTTTATCAAATAGCTGTGTGGCAGCTTCAGATGCCACTTAATTGAATATCCTAATGTCATCAAAGCCTGTACAAAATTGAACTCTCCTAGACATGCCCTCGAGCTGATTAGGTACCAATCCTCAGTGACTTACAAGTCATCTGGGTGAATACATGTGGCATGTTAAGCCCATTCCTAACAATTGCGAGCCAGGACTTCTTATAACACTTCATCCTTTCACATATTACGTACGTCACTATAGCTATGAGGTTGTGAAAATGTAATTAGCAAAACGAGAGCATCAAAGTAAATGCACCTAAAAGCCGGAATTCCAATGCTATCTGCCATCAAACCATCAACACATCAAGAAAAAGATGCCAAGTTATACAAGACGCCAAGTTAACCGTTCTTTCTATAATGAGCACACTGGGGCACAATTCAGTTGATTGCTAGGGCGGAGTTCATCGGTTGACCACATAAATCCCCATGAAAGCATAAAAAAACGGCACAATAGTCTGACGAAAAAAGGATTAGCCTTCTCCTGTTCTCCAACAGCTAAACTTTGAAAGGAGACGAGGCATCTATCGCAGAAATGGCCATCGGCACCTTCTTTCCTCTCCATAAACTTCTCTTAGAAAACCATCCCTTGTGGCATGTCAAAAAGAGCGCGAATAGTCTCACTGGCCACATCCAAAAGTTGTAAATACTCATCTGCTCCATCAACCAAGCACTACAAATTCCAAATAAAATGAGGTTAAGAAAAATGGGATGGAAAGACAATATAGTCAAACTATCATTGTTTTAATTGCATAAAAAAAGATGTCCACATAAAATGCTGGAGTTGTTCCAACCATATATAAATGGCAGCTTTATTTGAATTTCAATGTGTAACATATTGAAAAATAGAGAAATAGAAGTTATATTTCATTATAATCATCTATGTACAATTTATCCAATGTTCTAGGTTTCTCACTTTCTCTTTAGAAACATGCACCTCATGATGACAAAATGGATCGACAAATAATTTGTGGCGTACTAAGATTCCAGATGACTATATAGTGAAACAAGCTTATAAAAAAGGCAAAAACAAAACAGTAGGGCACACCTTATCTGCTTCCCCAAGCTTTTTACATATTCTTGCTTTCTGCTCATCTGGAATATCGTCTACATTAACTACCACATCTAGAAACTGAATAAAGTACTTCTGTTAGCAAATGATAAGGTGAAAGCATCACAAATTTAGATAAAAGGTAAATATAGATGACCTGTGAGATCAACTGTGAAATGGGATATCCATCTGCAATAATATTATTAACTTCCTTGTTTGCCACATCAAATTCACCAGATTTGCAAGACGCAAGCAATGACTTGACAACATCCTCAGGGATAGTCTGACACACAGAGGACCAACACGATGAATGAAATAATTTGATCTACCAACAAAAAAATTTCATAAACTATTCATTCCAACCAATCACCAAACTTGCATAGTAAAAATTATTTTGACATTCAATGATTTTCCAGGTCAAAAAAGTACATCACAAGTAAACAATTTGATTCACTTTGTGTACAGGACCTCACTACAAGTGGTGCAAAATCCACTTTGCTAAGTTCAAGAAAACAACATCATCAAATAAGCATGCCAGCATGACTCAGTACAACCCCAAACGCAAATTAGTAAAACAAATATGGCACATGTAAGCTAGCCATTTGCAAGGGAAGAGAAGTGAGTGGTAATGTACCCCTGAAACACTAATCAAGTCAGTGGAAGAAATAGAAGATCCAAATAAGCGAGCAGCACTCTGCAACAACAAAAAGTATATACAATTACTACAAATTAACCATAATGCCATGTAATGTGAAAGGCAAGCTCAGGAAACCATACCTGAAGATAAGTTATAGCACGACGGAGATCACCTTGAGAGATAGCACTTAGTGTGGACAATGCCTATAATGGAAAATAAGAAAAAACAATTTTGTGTACATCAATGATGAAGACATGTCATATTTAAATGTAGATATACATATTTGAAGTGGACACAGTAAGGCTACCTGAGCATCAAGATTGAGGCCTTCTTCATTGCATATATGTGAAATACGATTGCTCATTACTTCTTCTGAAAGAGGCTTGAATCTAAACTTTGCACATCTTGATGCAAGTGGCTCTATTATCCTGTATACACACTAGGATAATGAATTACATAAACTCAATAAACAATGGTCCACAGGGAAGAAATAAGAAGAAACTGATACCTGCTGATGTAATTGCATATGAAAAAGAATCTAGTCACTTTGGAATAAGTCTCCATAGTTCGTCTCAAAGCATTCTACAAACAATGACACAGATATAAGATATAATCAACACATGGTTAGGCGGAAAAAAGTATCTTAGAGTGCTGCATGCAGCAATGTACCTGGGCATCTTCTGTCATTGAATCTGCTTCATCTAGTATAATAATCTTATATGGTGGGCAGGGATAACCACTGAAGGCCATTGCCAAAACAAACTAGTCAAGAATGCAGCTACAGATGAAAATTGAAAGGTCCCTAGTTTTGATCATCTTACCCTTTTCGTGTAGTACCAACAGCAACAGCAGCAAAGTTCTTGATCTTAGTCCTCACCACATTAATTCCACGATCATCACTAGCATTAAGTTCTAGAACTCTTGACTTGTAGAGCTCTGGACTGCATCATCCAAATAATAAGGCAAAATTAATGTGAGTCCCAAACATAGTGAGACTAACCTTGCACTGTTTACAACAAAATATCCTCTAATGATGTTTCATTATTCATAGAATTTTATCCAAAAAAGTTTCATTATTCAATATTCATGATCAGAATGGGTTTTTCACAAATGAATTTAGGAAAGTAACAACTATATGCATAAAAATGATTAAGGGAGGAAACCTTAGATGGCAGACAGCAATCTCAGTCATTCTAGTCCTCTCAATCAGTTGAAAACAATGCAACTCAGGCACTACTCTCAAAGTAATCAAATCCCCCTCCCCAAAAAAGAAGCCTATTTTTACGATTTTATTATGTTTTATCACATCATCTATTTTTTTACAATTTTGTACTCTATATCCATCATCTAGATTTGCTTCTGAACTCCCTAGAACTGACCGCATCTGATTTTCACTAGTAATAGTAAGGTATAGACCATCACATATGTCAAATAGATTCAATAAGCGATGTATCTACAAGTCAATGAATAAAAGGGGGGCTTGTGAGAGATGACAGAGTAAGTATGGAAACCACGAATTGAGTGTTGAAACAGACCTCAACATTTCAACAATTCAGATTTCACTTGAACACCATACAAAATTCAACACACTGATCCTGTAGTATGATGAGTATTCGAATATCTAGGAGTAGGATCAACCATGCCATTGAATTAATCACATCCACTTTAAGGACACCAGCCTAAAAACAGGCATGCCAATGTTTGCCAAAATAGACAAAGTTCCCAACATATTGATGGTCGAACTTTGTGTAGGAGCTCCACATCCTTGCCATTCCTTGGTATTTGCGCATCATAACAATATGAAATTAAGGCCAACAATTTCACTGTCTCGACAATTATGCAATTCACCTGGCGCCAGACCATATAAAGCTCCCATCACAGTTGACGCACCATCCAAAATTACTAAGCAACCAATTTTAACCCAACCAGAATAAGAACACAAAATCAAGGAAAATAGTATCCAGCAAGAGTGAGTACCCATAGAGCTGGTAAGCAATGGCGAGCGCGGTGGTAGTCTTTCCAGTGCCAGGCGGACCATAAAAGAGCATGTGCGGAAGCTGCAAGGGACCAAACCGCAAATAAGGAACCTCCCAGGGGGCTCGGCCGATAAAAGGCAAGAAGAAGCAAGAAATGAGCACATATGAAAATAGAGCTAGGGTTAGCGCGCGCGGTCGCTCACGTCGGCGGTCTGGAGGGTGTTGGTGAGCACCCGCACTACCTCCTCCTGGTGCGCCACATCCTTCACCTGCCTCGGCCGGCTTCGAAGCAGTAGTGGCGATTAGGGCAATCCAAAGGGGTTAATCAACAAACGGCGAAAAAAAATGGGGGGAAAGGGTGGGGGGAGGAGGCCACCCGCCGCCGCTTACTATTTCTCCACCCATGGCTGCGAGGACGGAACAAGCGGTGCCATCGGATCCCGCCCCCCTCCGCCGCCGCCGCCGCAGAGGGAGATGGTTCGAGTTGGCGGGCTGCTGGTTCGCTTCCCGCCTCTGGCTTTCCCTCTCCCTCCAGGCCGACGGGGCCAGGGTTTTGGTCTTGCGGTTCCTCGAAATCGTACACGCCCATCCCAAACGGACGGCTTAGATCGACCGGCCTTTCATGGGCCCACACACATTACATGATTTCGATCGCTGCCAACAGCAGCGGAATTTTTTTGAAATAATATATTTTTTCCAATAAATTTCAAATCTGATATATATTTTTTTAAAATTACAAAATTTCATGGCTCGGTTTCATAAAGCTTTGGAGTCATCCAATCTAGTCCGATTGGCTTACATCAGCTGATGAAGTTTTGATTTATGGTTAATCGGTTTAGATTGACACTTGAAAGCATAAGGCTGAATTTGTACTTTTTCATATCAGATTTGAATTTTGTTTTTAAAAATATATTATTTCAAAAAAAATAAACAGCGGAGACCCATACGGCATACAAAAGATTTGTTCTCGGCCCTTGAACCTCTAAAATAGACGGACCATAAGAACTGGGCCATAGACGTTTTCTTCAACACGTATGGGCCCAATAAGTCTGGCCCATAATTTTGGGTCGTCACTATTGGTAACGATCTAAATTAGACCCATAGAATCTTTTAGCTCACCACTGGCCCATGAATTCACCTGCTCCTGAACCCTGAACCGAGAGGCTACGCGGCCTCCCGGCGGCGGAGGACGCTGTGGCGAGCGATGCGCCGGCGAGGTCGGCGGCCGGGACAGCGAAGGAAGCCGGGCCCCGGTGTGAGCGAGACTAGCGAGTAGCGACGGCAGACTTAGGGGCAACAATTTGATTGGTAGGGATGAACGGATTGTATCCATCCGAATATATGAAAAAAATGGTTTCGGATTCGGTTTTTCCGTTTTAACATGTATTTTTTGATTGAGATTCAGATATTTTTTTAATATGAAAATAAATATGAGATCAGATAACTGCTATCTAATGACAGATTCGAATAATCCAAATAAATAATATTCAAATTATTCAAAATTAAAAACCCATCCAGCCCAACTATTTCTAACAATTAGATATGCTTTACTATGTGTACTAGATATGTTTTATTTCACTTTCCAAAATATTGAGTTATTTCATGCACTTGTAGTTCACATTTGAAATATTTCAATATAAATTCTATAAATACAGTTAATAAATTAAAAATAGTAAACTAAACTAAAAAATATTAAATTTTTACATAATATATATTGCATTTTTATCATAGAAAATGTTTCAAATTCAAACGAAGATGTAACCATCAATATGCTTTTAAATCTAACATATTCCTTCTTTAAATCCAACTTCGTACTTAAAAGAATCTCCAACTGTTTTAACATCATACGTAACAACTTTCTCTAAATATTTTTAATTTTTTATCACAATATATATATATATATCATAATACCATGATAGGTATCATATTTTTAGATTTTATTTGATTTTTTTAGAATTAAAGAACCATTAAGCTTCATGTTGCCGACCGAGTGTCGTAACCTATATTTTTTAATATTTCTTTCAATTTAGTGGATAAGAACTAAAAATGGACTCAAAATATAAATATGATTTTTCTATAAATTGTGGTTCATTATTTCAAGCACTTACATTCCAAATTTTACTCATTTGAATTTAAATCCTAGAAATATAATTAATGAATTAAAAATAGAAAACCAACATAGAAAATACAAATTTTTTACATGAAATAATGAATTAAAAATAGTAAACTGAACTAAAAAATATTAAATTTTTACATAATATATATTGCATTTTATCATAGAAAATGTTTCAAATTCAAACGAAGATGTAACCATCAATATGCTTTTAAATCTAACATATTCCTTCTTTAAATCCAACTTCGTACTTAAAAGAATCTCCAACTGTTTTAACATCATACGTGACAACTTTCTCTAAATATTTTTAATTTTTTATCACAATATATATATATATATATCATAATACCATGATAGGTATCATATTTTTAGATTTTATTTGATTTTTTTAGAATTAAAGAACCATTAAGCTTCATGTTGCCGACCGAGTGTCGTAACCTATATTTTTTAAATATTTCTTTCAATTTAGTGGATAAGAACTAAAAATGGACTCAAAATATAAATATGATTTTTCTATAAATTGTGGTTCATTATTTCAAGCACTTACATTCCAAATTTTACTCATTTGAATTTAAATCCTAGAAATATAATTAATGAATTAAAAATAGAAAACCGACATAGAAAATACAAATTTTTTACATGAAATAAAATATGTTGAGTTTTTAGCGTATAAAAATTTTTAAGTTCAAATCAAGTTGCAAATATCATATAGGCTCGAAAAATATACTCAGCGAACAACCCTCTTTACCGAGTGCCTAAAAAATACACTCAACAAATAGCTATTTTTATATAGTGAATGCTATATTTTCTTTAAGATTTTAAAAATAAACAATAATTTTTAAATATTTTAAAATCCAAATGAAATCTAAATTTGGAGAATGTTTATTATCTACAAGACAATTTTTTCGATAAATATTTATAATTGTATTTGTATCCACTTTGGATCCACTCTGTATTCATATTCGATAATACCTATTTCCATATCAATATCTGGAGTATCTGAATCCAAAAAAATAAAAAGGATATGATATTACTTATATCCATCCGTGCCTGATCCATTTTCATCTCTACTGGTGGAAAATGGTAATTGGGATGACATTATTAATCGAGTATCCATGAATTTAAAATTAAAATTGGACTTAACTCGACTCTAAATGACTATCTAAACTCGTAAACTCATGAGCATAAATTTGAACCCAAACTTATATGTCTATCGAGTCCGGCACACACAAGTACTTGGACTCGTGGATAAATTAGTCATCCCTAGAGTACAAGGCCATAGGTACATACCAAACATTACCTTATAAAATAACATCCTGCGAAAACATACACAATCATTTTACTATTATATAAAACATCAATGAACGTTCTTTGGATAATTTTGTTTTATATATCAATGTTATGTCAGTTGTATCGACTATGGGTATGGCAAACATTGTTTTTTGAACAACACCCAAAAATATGTCCAATCATTAACCTATTATATAAAAATACCAACAAATATATTTTAAATGGACATGTGAGCATCAAAGTCATGTCAAGGGTACCAAACCCAGGACTCGTGCATAGTGCAATCATTGCTTTCTAGAACAATACTCTACAAAACATGTATGATCATCCTACCTAGACATCAAGCCGTCGTATCACATACCCAGAAAAGAACCATGCAAATCTAACAAATTTCGAACCTCCCCAACTAGCCAACCAACAATCGAACAACAATAATAATAGAACATATAACTATAGGTGGCCAGATGGGCCGTGCCTGGTGGGCGGCACTAGGCCCGGCACGAAAAGCCCGACACTAGCACGGCCCGGCACTATGGGCTTAGTGCTAGTGCCGGCCCGGCACTAGGGGTCGGGTAGTGCTTGGGCCGGCACCTCGGCCCATAGTGCCGGCCCGGCACGGCACGGGATTTCGATAGTGCCTGATCCGGCCCGACACAGATTTAACACCAGCCGTTCGATCTTGTAGAAGCATTCTCAGCCGTCGGATTTCCTCAGGCCCTAGTATAAAAACCGCGGCCAGCCGAGGGTGTGAACCCTAATCATCCCCCCCCCCGCTCCCCGGCTCCCCCTCGCTTCCTCCGCCGCTTCTCGGTTCTCGCACTCGCCCCCCTCGCTTCCCTCGCCGGCTCGCCGCTTAGTCTCCTCGACTCCTCCGCTCCAGGCCGGCAGGCCTCCAGAGTTCCTTGCCTCCTAGTTCCTCGCCTCCTCGCCCTCGGTCATCCTCTCCGTCTCCGGCTGGCGACTGCCGACTGGTGACTTGGTGAGCGTCGACGACTGACGGTCGCCACTCGCCACTTCGTCATCCTCTCCGTCTCCGACTCTCCGCCAATCCGCCTCTCCGGTACCGCTTTAAGGCTCTGAGCCTCTGACCCACTCCCTTCCTATGCTTCTGTATAGATCTATTACATCTTGTAGTTCTGTTACTTCTTGTTCAGTTGTTCTTGATGTGTATTGTGTTCTGTGTATAGATCTGTTACTTCTTGTTCAGTTGTTCTTGATGTGTTCTGTGTATAGATCTGTTACATTTTGTAGTTCATGTACATTATTACACTTCTGTAGTTCTGTTACTTCTTGTTCTTGATGTGTTCTGTGTATAGATCTGTTACTTCTTGTAGTTCTATATAGATCTGTTACTTCTTGTAGCTCTGTTACTTCTTGTTCAGTTGTTCTTGATGTGTTCTGTGTATAGTTCTGTTACTTCTTGTAGCTCTGTTACTTCTTGTTCAGTTGTTCTTGATGTGTTCTGTGTATAGATCTATTACATTTTGCAGTTCATGTACATTATTACACTTCTGTAGTTCTGTTACTTCTTGTTCTTGATGTGTTCTGTGTATTCTTCTGTTACATTTTGCAGTTCATGTACATTATTATACTGCTGTAGTTCTGTTACTTCTTGTTCTTGATGTGTTCTGTGTATACTTCTGTTACTTCTTGTAGTTCTGTATAGATCTGTTACTTCTTGTAGCTCTGTTACTTCTTGTTCAGTTGTTCTTGATGTGTTCTGTGTATAGTTCTGTTACTTCTTGTAGCTCTGTTACTTCTTGTTCAGTTGTTCTTGACGTGTTCTATGTATAGATCTGTTACATTTTGCAGTTCATGTACATTATTACACTTCTGTAGTTCTGTTACTTCTTGTTCTTGATGTGTTCTGTGTATACTTCTGTTACATTTTGCAGTTCATGTACATTATTATACTTCTGTAGTTATGTTACTTCTTGTTCTTGATGTGTTCTGTTTATACTTCTGTTACATTTTGCAGTTCATGTACATTATGATACTTCTGTAGTTCTGTTACTTCTTGTTCTTGATGTGTTCTGTGTATACTTCTGTTACTTCTTGTAGTTCTGTATAGATCTGTTACTTCTTGTAGCTCTGTTACTTCTTGTTCAGTTGTTCTTGATGTGTTCTGTGTATAGATCTGTTACATTTTGCAGTTCATGTACATTATTACACTTCTGTAGTTCTGTTACTTCTTGTTCTTGATGTGTTCTGTGTATACTTCTGTCCCTTCTGTCCAAGTTTGCTCATCATCTCCTAAAGGCTCCATCATTTCTTTGTTGACCTCACTAGCAGCTCTGGTGCTCCGGATTTATAGGAATCCGTTGAGGAACCAGAGGGCTGGTGATGGCTGACGAAGTGGATGGACCCTCCATCAACGATGAACTTCGTTTGTTGGGTGGAACCGGGGATGATGTGGTAGACTTGGGCTTAGAGAGGGAGGAGCTCTTAGGCGGCCGCAGCAGTGCCGATCCTACCGACATCAGAGCTGATGCCGAGGACGGTAGCGCTGCGGCCTGCCAGGAGGACTCCACCCAGGGCAGCCAGAAGAGGTCCCGTTCCACGACCTCTGATGTTTGGAATGACTTTGAGAAGATCTTTAAGGTAATTGGGGGCAAAAATGTCAGGTATGAAGCTAAGTGCAACCATTGCAGTCGTGTTTATTCTGCTCTATCTACTGGTGGCACTGGCCATCTCTTGAGGCATAGGTCTAAATGTCAGGCTAGAATTGGTAAGTCTCGGTCGTCTCAATCATTAATTCATTTTAATCCTGATGGTACTGTTAGACATTGGGAGTACAATGCTGAGGTTGCTCGTACTCAACTTTGTCGCTTGATTGCTAGACTTGATCTTCCACTTAGTTTTGGTGAGTACGATGAATTTGAGGAATACATTAAGCTTGCTCATAATCCTAGATTTGTTCCTGTATCTAGGCAAACTACCACTAGAGATCTTAAAAAATACTTTACTGATTCACGTGGTAAGCTTATCGAGTCTTTTAACTCTAGTGTTACATCTGTTTCGCTCACATCTGATATATGGTCTGGTAATGCCAAGGAGGATTACCTTTCTGTGGTTGCCCACTATGTTAATTCTGCTTGGCAATTAGAGAAAAGGATAATTGGTTTTAGGCTTATTGATGTATCTCACACTGGTGAGAACATTGCTGATCTTATGTTGGCTGTGTTTACTACTCTACCTCCACCCTTATGTTGCATCATCTTATTAAGTTTGCTAAACACCTACAGACTTATGAAAATGATAGAATGCTTAGAACTGTAGTTATCCCTATGAAAGACAAATTTCTAAAGTACTGGAGGGACATACCATTACTTTATTCCATTGCATTCATATTAGATCCTAGAGCTAAATTGAAACATTTCTATAGTGTGCTTAGGTTGTTATCTTCTCTTACTGGTACTGATTATTCTGCATATTTAACTGAGGTCAGAGCACATCTCCATACACTTTATAACACATATGATAACAAGTTTGGTGCTATAAGATTGCAGAGACCATCACAGGCAGACAGTACTGGTAAGAAATTCACTACTTGGGATTTTATTTGGATGATGATCCAGATTCTGGTTCTGGTATGCCTTTCTCCTCTTCCACCCCTTCCACTATGTCCACAAGAACCTCTGCCACATCACTTTTGCATGCTGCAAGCAATCCTGTTCCTGGTACTGGTATAGGAACTGAACTTTCACACTATTTGGATAGTGATCTAGTCAATCAACAATATGATGATAATTTCAACTATTTGAACTGGTGGCAGGACCATAAACTGTCCTTTCCAGTTCTTTCCATCTTAGCTAGAGATGTTCTATCTGTGCCTGTTTCTACTGTTTCATCTGAATCTGCATTTAGTCTTTGTGGCAGAGTCATAGAAGAGTGACGACGACGTTTAACTCCTGAAATGGTAGAGATTCTATCATGTGTCAAGGATTGGGAAGCCTCTGAAAAGAGGATTCAAACATTGGTGGACGACAAGGAATTGAAGGAACTTCAATTGAAATTTGATAATCTTTATCTTGATGCTGATTCTGATGAGTTGTAAACTTGTAATGTGTGTTTGTGTGAACTTGTAATGCCTTGGACTGGATGTAAACTTTGATACTGATGTGAAATAATCTGATTGAGCTGGGCTGCACTCTTTTTCCCTACCTAGAGTTTCTCACGAGGTGTGAGTTTTACCTAGATAGGTTTTTAATGAGGCAGCCATTGCACCAGCTCAAACTTGTTTAAAGTTGTGTTGGTTTGATTTCTGTTTTGCAATTCTCATGTGAAATGTTCTGAACTGTAATTTTTTCAAAATTCTGTTATAAATTTTGAATTTTGAAGTTGGAAATCATCTCAGATAGTCAGATTGTGAATTCTGTTATGCATTTTTATGAAATCTAAATTTTTGCAAGATTAGTGCCTGGGCCGGCACTAGCCCATTGGGCCGATAGTGCCATAGTGCCGGCCCGGCACTATTATTTAGCCTTAGTGCCGTGCCTGGGCCACAACCTTGGCACGCTGGACCGGCACGGCACGGCACGAATAAGGTGTAGTGCCTAATCGGGCCGTGCCTATTCGGGCCGTGCCTAACCGTGCTAGGGCCGTGCTAGTGCCGGGCCGCCCATCTGGCAACCTATACATATAACTAAGTGGATTTAGACGAGACATGTTATACCTTGAGGCAGCAGATAGTAGAGGAGAATTGGGGAGCGGAGATTTCACAAGTCTAGAGTTTGGAGGTGTCGACAAGAAAGAAGAATCCCAAATGCCGGGTAGAGATTGCTAGTTTGGTGCTAAAAAGTTTTGATTAGATGATTTGTTATTCACGTGAAATATATATATATATATATACGGAACTATATAAATCTACAATTATTAGGTAGAGTAGAGATCATAAAAGTTACTTTTGAGTGACAAATTATCGAAAATTCCTAGAAAGCCTTAGTACTATTACATTTCACCACAAAATTTCACCAATCATAAAGCATCATTTAACCAGGCTAAATTTTATAAAAGTCCATGGCACTCTGTCAGGACAAATTTGTGATACACACTTCCTCCATTTGCATATTTCGGTTTTAATCAACTTGGTTATTCACAAACAGTAGTTTGAAGTATGTAAGCCTTGGAACTTTTTGAATGAATAGTACCTCTGTTTCATGTTAAGCTGTTTTAATTTTGCACCAAGTAAAGTTTCTTTAATTTTAATTAAAATATATTAATACATATAATAAAAGGTTTGTTTGTGATGAGCATCGGTGTATTTTTTATAAATTTAATTGAAGTTAGATAACTTGACATAGGATAAAACTAAAATAACTTGCATATGGAATGGAGTAGTGAATGCAATCCACTCAAATTTTTTATGCTTTGAGAACAAATATATTTATGAATATTTTTACTATGTTTTACAAATCTATCCTACTATATAAAGATTTTAAGCTTTTTCACCATTTGAAGCATCTGAGACGTCCATCTCTCGTCTGTCATCATTGGGAGCATCTGACCCGTTCGTCTCTCATCTATCATCATTGGGAGCATCTGAACCATTCATCTCTCATATGTCATCATTGGAAGCATCTGAACCATTCATCCATCCGCCCGATCCCACAAATAGCCTCTCATAATCCCCATAGACTGCCATCTATTTGGCTCACCTGCCATCTAATTGGTTCACCTGCCATCTAATGGCAAAAATTAATTAAGGCAGTATATATTTTAAGCATACTTTCCATAGAAAACCTTACATGCATGTTGATCTATACTTTCCATGAAAAAAATCAAACAATCAATCTCACGTATTGCCTTATTACACTCCTTGCCTTGCATAGAGATTCTTGCCTTGCATGGAGTCTACTTGATCACGCTGCTATTTATTTGCTTCACCTACCATATATAACATTGCTACGCTGCCTTGTATAGTTTTATATATAACGGAGATGAGGGGAGGGGGAAAGCGCAAGACGCCGACCTCGGCGTCTAGCTCAAGCGCGGGCGGGAGCGGCGGCGGACTGAACGTGAAGCGACAGCACAACGTGCTCGCGGTGATCAGTTAGGGCGCCATGATCCCGGCTAGTCATCGTCCTCGGCGTCAGCAACATCTTCTACGGGTTGTCGTCCTCGGCATCGGCTACGTGTACGAGATCTTCGTCAGCGGCGTCTGCGCCGTTGTCCACCTCATCCTCGAGGAGTGAAGGCATAGGCATTGAGCTGAGCCACCGACCGTCTCACTCGATCGATCTGCAATTTTGTTGTCTTCTTGATCGATCTCATGGTTGCCCATTTCTGATTTCTCATTAGCATTCGTTGTGTATAGGTATACGACGAGCCTATAATGTACGATGTGTTTATTCATTCCATTGGTGTAGTTTTGTACACTATTATATCATATATGTCTCGCTTTATCTGTGCACTCGATCACATTTTTAATTATTGATCACCAATCTCGACCGAGGTGTGCCTGAAGATCTAGGCCCCATGTGAGTTTTGGTAATTAATGACAAACGCGCACTTCTAGACTAATATTTTTCTTAAGTGTGAAGGAGATTGAGAAACCAAGGGTTGGTTTCGGTGTTTGTGATGAGTGATTGACAGGCCTTTTACCCTCTGGTTCGAAGGTACCTCCGAAGGGGGTTCGGAGGTTGTACCTCCGAAGGGTGTTCGAAGGCTAGACCTCCGAAGGGTGTTCGGAGGTGGTTTCACCGAAGGGTGTTCGGTGGTTTGGTTGCTGCAGCTGTTGCAGCGGAGTGTGCTCGTCGGAGGGGTCCGACAGTACACGATGACTGGGTGTGTACCGAAGGCTTCGGTACTTTGGGCGGTACACCGGAGTGTGTGCCGGAGGTTGCTAACCCGGAGAGGTCTCCGGAGTACTGGAAACACTTGTCTGCTTGTCGGTGGTGCGCAGGGACTTCGGAGGCGACGGACAGGTTCGCGGCAGGTGAACTTGGGTCAAGCGGGAGGCTTGATGCCAGGGGAGCGGGGAGCTCCATCACGGTGGCTGCGAAGGGGGTCCGGGTCGGTCCTCGGGTCGAGGTGCGCCAGGTGAAGGACAAGAGTGCGGAGTGTGGCTCTAGCTGAAGGTACTCCGAGACAAAGTCCTCGGAGGTGAGGCACTTCGAAGATACTCCGGATGGAGTGACTTCGGAGTTGGTTGGATCAAGTCCTCTACGGAGGCAAGGAGTTCGAAGTGTGCTCCGGAGGGAGACATTCGAAGGTACCCGACGAAGGTCTCAGAAGTCGAGGCGCATCGAAGGCATGGTTCGGGTGAGGCTCGTCGAGGAGTGTGCTCGGGGTGAGGCACTGCGACGAAGGGCTCATGGAATGCTTCATGTGGAGGCCTTGGACGAAGGAGGGACTTCGAAGGGTGGTACTCCGAAGGTGGGGCTTCGGAGTGAGGAAGGCTTCGGAGCGAGGCTAGCTCCAGAGCAAGGTTGACTTGAGGTGCTTCGGCCAGCATGGCTTTGGTACACGGACTGATGGAGTTCGAGCTGGGTGAAGCTGCGAAGCCGTGGTGGTCCACTCCGGAGGTGTTGGTGCGAATGCCCAAGGGCTTTGACGGCTTCGGCTCAAAACCGTCACTGTATCGGAGGCTATCTTCGGCGAAGCGAAGGCCACCAGGCTCAAGGCTTCTCGCCGAAGCTACCGCACCCTCGCGTGCGAAGGGAGGCTCCGGAAGGTCAAAGAATGCAAAGGCTGACACTGTCTGCTCTGCAAAAAGCTGACGCTGTCCCCTCTGCAAAGCTGACAGAGAAGCCTCCAGAATAAAGTTGGACTACCTTTTGTACCCCTTAGTTCTGTAGAGACAAATTCAATGTAAACCCTAGGGGTAAAGTAGTCACTTCCTTTGGGTGAACTGTGGGCTATAAATATGGGGGCTCGGTAGGTAACATTTAACACTTTGAGCATTTACTGTTGAGCTCCTGTAGCCACACACCTCGCTGTATTCATCCAGAGTTCAATTTTATTGTGTTCCTTGTTCAAGCGGCGAAGCCCTGCTTCCTTGTGCTTTTTGCTTGAGCTCGCGTTACATACCTCGCTAGTTGTAGTGCACCGAAGCCTGTCAAGGCGAAGGGTGTCTTTGTGCGAAGTGTGTTTTTTCAGTGTGCCTTCGCTCTGTGTAACTTGAGGCTAGACCTCACAGCTTACTAGCGAAGCCCTGATTGAAGCCCGTTTTTGCTTCTTGTGTCGAAGCCCCTAGCGAAGTCTTTTAGGGTGCGTTTAGACCTTCGTGTACGAAGCCCAGCACCAGTTGCTGCTGCCAAGTACCTGGTCAAAGTCCTCAGAGGGTCGTCCACTCTTGCGAAGGGTGAAGTGCGAAGCCTGCTCGAAGCACCTTATGTGCGGAGCCTGCACTGACTTAGCAGAGTAGATTTTCAAGGGTTGTAAGTGGAGCGAAGTCTTCTTGGCTTCGAACTTTTGGACCTGCGAAGCCTGTGTTCGGAGTTGTCAAAGGACCTCCGAACCAGACCTCCGAAGGTAGTGTTCGAAGCCTGTTCCGCAGAAGACAGAACTTAAACCAAAGGCTATTTTTTTAGCCCGAAATTTTAAAAGCTCCCATTCACCCCCCCTCTGGTCGCCGTTTCCGGTCCAACAATTGGTATCAGAGCAGGTTAAGATCACCAGTTGACCTTAACCGGTTTTGTGATCTGTTGGCGACATGGATAGAGGCAGTAAAATTCCTCTGTTCGATGGGACATATTTTGCATACTGGAAGGTGCGCATGGAGGCTTACTTGTTAAGCCAAGGAAATGCAATTTGGGAGATTGTGGACTCACAATACTCCATCCCTGAGACTCGTACCTCTCAGACTGAGAAGGATCAGTATAATGCCAACTCCAAGGCAAGAAATATACTGTTCATCGGGTTGAGTAGAAGTGAGTTCGATAGGGTGCAGCACCTTAGGACTGCTAGGGAGATTTGGACAACTCTCACTGTATTTCATGAGGGCTCTACTCAGATTAAGGCCAGGCGCCAAAGCACATACAATCAACAGTATCAGCTGTTTGTGCAGGCACCTGGTGAATCTATAGATGCCATGTTTTCTCACTTTGACGCGATAGTGAGTAACTTGCGATCCAACGGGACGCTTGCTTACAGTGATCATGATAGGGCTATCAAGCTTCTCTATGCTCTTGACCGTAGCATATGGGAAGTAAAGATATCCAGCATTGAGGAGTCCACAGGTTATGACGCCTTGACCTGTGATGAGCTCTTTAGCAAGCTGAAGTCCACAAAGATTGCCAAGGCATCTCTTGCAGTGCATAGAAGCTCTCTGCCACAGCCATTGGCATTGGTTTCTAGCACTATCCGTGGCACCACTGCAGAACCAAGCACATCTGGCACTTGTGTTCTTGCAGATGGTTTTGCTTTATCCTCCCTGGTCTCCGTCACAAAGGAGCAGGTGGACACTCTAGATGATGATGAGCTTGCTCTCATTGCCCGGAGGTTCACCCGTTTTCATCATGAAAGACGGGATCAGAGGAGAAGTGGTTTTAGTGGTTGTTTTGAGTGTGGCAACACTTCTCACATCAAGGCTAATTGCCCAAGCTCAAGAAGAGAGATGAGAGTGAGCGCCCCAAATACCACAAAAAGGAGAGGAAGCCTTTTGTGAAGGGCAAGCACGGCAAGATGGCTAAGAAAGTAGCCAAAGCCGCTTCCAGAGCCTTTGTTGCTACTCTCAGCGACATCGACACTTCCTCAACTGAGGAGTCGAGCTCTGAGGAGGAGGAGTCCCCAAGGAAGGAGGACAAGAAGGACAAGAAGGGACGAGACTTCACCGGCCTTTGCTTCATGGCCGACAGCGATCACAGCGGCGATGAGCTTGACTCATCTGAGGTAACTCTATCATCTGACCAGCTATTAATTAAATTAGATGAGCTGAATGAAGTAGTTCTTGGTCAGGATAGATTACTTGTGCAAGCCGCTAGAGAAAGAAAAGACCTTAGACTTAGGCTAGAATCTGTTTCTACTGAATATGCCATGCTTAAGTCTAAAGTTAATGATGCTGAATGTGATTCTTGTACCACTGTCATGGGTGAGCTTGCTCAGTTGCGTTCTGTACATGCTCAAACTTTTTTGAGCTTGAGACTGCACAGAAGCAGCTTTTGGAGGTGGATTCTAGACCTCATGATATTATTGAATGCATGAACTGTTCTTTATTGCGCGAGAGCATTAATTTATGTGATAAACATGTTCATGATTTGGAGGCTAGATTGGAGAGGGCCGGTAGTTCTAAGGATGTGCAGCCTGTGTGTGACACTTGCATCACCCTTAAGGACCAGCTAGGCAATGTTAGAGAGCGAGCTGAAAACCTCATGTCAGAAAATGAATACCTTCTTTCCGTGGTAAACAAGTGCACTGAGGGAAAGGGTAGGATGGATTTGCTCTTGGCCAAGACCAAGTTGTGTGCTGACAGAGCAGGGGTAGCTCTAGGTTTGGGTTTTGAGAGGTTACCTTCAGACAGTAAGTCCAAAACTGTTTTTACCTCTCCCACCACCCTAGAGAAAGAGAGAGCTCTGTTAGACACCCCATCAGCCAAAAAGCATACCCAACCACCAAAGAAAACCGCTCCTCCTGCCAAGAAAAATCCTCCCAAGAAAACCACACAGAAGAAGCCCAAGGAGCCTGTGAGAGTTGCTCCTGTGACCCATGAGAGTGCCCCCAGGAGAGTTTTTCACTGTTCCTACTGTCAGCGGGCGGGTCATTTGGTTGGGTTCTGTTTTCGTCGCATCAAGGATGAGCGACGCTCTCAGGCAATGAGTTACCAGGACATGCATTACCCATCTTTAGGTATGCATGAGTCTGAGTTTTACTATCGTCCTGCTTTTGAGGCTCCTCGCGCTTCTCGGAGAGGTTTTGCTCCTCGAGGTGTTCACCATGTTCCATATGGTGGTAGACCTCGGGCGAGTAGCTTTGTACCTCGTCAGAGTAGGAGACCTCGACATGTTGTTCGATCACAGCATGTAGGTAGACCTTGCACTTTGCATTATTTTGATTATCATGTGCGTAGACCGTCTACTTTTGCTACGCCTACTACTCGTGTCACTCAGTGCTGGATGCCTCGTCATTATTTCACTCACCCCAGCACTAAGCGATCGAGATATTCTTATCATGTGTAGGCGACAGATCGAGGCTTGGAGGGCACGTGGATCATGGACTCCGGTTGTTCGTGCCACATGACCGGAGATGCAGCATGGTTCTCCAGCCTCACCACAACCAAGCAAAGGGAACATATCACCTTCGGAAACAATCGAAGGAGTAGAGTGAAAGGTAAAGGTGTGGTAAGAATTAACTCGAACTTCACTCTCAAAGATGTTGCTTTGGTTGAAAACCTGGGATACAATTTGCTGTCTGTATCTCAGTTGCTTGATGAGGGCTTCGAAGTGCGATTCCATCGCGATACTTCGCAAGTGCTCAATTCTGATGGCGTTGTGGTGTGTAAGATCTTTAGAGTTGGGAGAGTTTTTGGAGCTGATTTTTCTAAGTCGTCTGGATCTTCTCATTGTCTTGTTGCACATTCGACTTCTGAGCTTTGGAAGTGGCATAGGAGACTAGGGCATATGAGCTTTGAGTTGCTCTCTCATCTGAGCGCCCTAGGTCTGATCCGAGGATTGCCCAAGCTCAAGTTTGAGAAGAATTTAGTTTGCGCTCCTTGTCGACATGGAAAAATGATTGCCGCTTCGCATTCGCCAGTCACCACAGTGATGACTGAACAACCCGGAGAACTTCTCCACATGGACACTGTAGGTCCTTCTCGGGTTAGTTCTTTAGGCGGCAAGTGGTATGTATTAGTTATTGTCGACGATTTCTCTCGCTACTCTTGGGTCTTCTTTCTTGCCAGCAAGGATGAAGTGTTCTCACACTTTCAGAGCTTGGCTTTGAGTCTTTTCACTGAACTCCCAGGTGCATTGAAGTTCATTCGAAGTGATAATGGCACCGAGTTCAAAAACAATCTCTTTGTTGACTTTTGCATGGAGCATGGCATAGAACATCAATTCTCCGCTCCGCGGGTTCCTCAACAGAACGGTGTTGTTGAGAGGAAGAACCGCACTTTGGTTGAGATGGCTAGGACGATGCTTGATGAGCATAGGACTCCTAGAAAATTCTGGGCTGAGGCCATGAACACTGCATGTTACATCTCAAACCGTATATTCTTGCGCTCAATTTTAAACTTGACATCTTATGAGCTACGTTTTGGGAGACAGCCCAAGGTTACTCATCTTCGAGTTTTTGGCTGTCGCTGCTTTATTCTAAAACGTGGTAATTTGGATAAATTTGAGTCGCGATCTTCTGACGGGATCTTTTTGGGTTACACTACTCATGGTCATTCTTATCGTCTTTATAATTTAGAGACTAACACTGTCATCGAGTCATGTGATGTGACTTTTGATGAATCAACCCCCTCTGTTAGTTCTGCTTTTGAACAGGCAAATGAACATGACATGGAACAGACCTTATTCGAAGAAGAAGATCCCGGAGAATTCGAGGATGAACCCCTACTACCCTCGACATCAACCCCCGAAGCCGACCCCGCTTCGACCACTTCGGCACGAGGTCCCGAAGCGACTACCTCAACATCGGTCATCTTGGACCACTCCAACGCACAAGTTGAGGGGGAGACTGCATCTCGCCGCGAGGCTCCACACCATGTTCAAAGGATGCACCCTCCCGAGCAGATCAATGGTGAGCTTGATCAAAGGGTAACATGTTCTCATGCTCATTTCATTGATTCCGCTTTTGTTGCGTCTTTCGAGCCCTTAGATGTTAGTCATGCACTTTCTGATTCTAGTTGGATCAATGCCATGCATGAAGAGCTTGAAAATTTTGAGAGAAACCAAGTCTGGACTTTAGTTGATCCTCCACCAAATGTTCATTTCATTTGAACAAAATGGATTTTCAAAAATAAACAAGGGGAGGATGGGACTATAGTTTGAAACAAGGCTAGACTTGTAGCCCAGGGCTTTTCTCAACTAGAAGGGATTGATTTTACTGAAACTTTTGCACCTGTTTCTCGCCTTGAGGCCATTAGGATTTTGCTTGCCTTTGCGACATCCCGGGGATTCAAACTCTATCAAATGGATGTCAAAAGTGCTTTTCTTAATGGCTTCATAGGTGAAGATGTTTATGTAAAACAACCCCCTGGTTTTGAAAACCCCAAGTACCCACATAAAGTCCTTAAACTTCATAAGGCTCTTTATGGACTCAAGCAAGCCCCTCGGGCTTGGTATGATAGACTTAAGTCTTTTCTGCTTGAGCAAGGGTATTTGATGGGCTCTGTTGATAAAACACTGTTTACTCTCAAGCATGGCAAAGATTTCCTCCTAGTTCAAATTTATGTGGATGATATCATCTTTGGTGGCTCTTCTCATGCTTTGGTTGCCGAGTTTGCAGATACCATGAGCAGGGAATTTGAAATGTCGATGATGGGTGAACTCACCTTTTTCCTTGGTTTGCAAATCAAGCAAAGCAAACAAGGTACTTTTGTCCATCAGACGAAGTACACCAAGGACCTGCTCAAGAAGTTTGACATGTCCGATGCGAAGCCCCTCGCCACTCCAATGGCTACATCTGTAGCATTGGACCCTGACGAAGATGGAGAAGCCGTAGATCAGAAGGAGTTCCGAAGCATGATCGGCTCCCTCCTCTACCTGACTGCCACGAGGCCGGACATACACTTCGCTGTGTGTCTGTGCGCTCGTTTTCAGGCTTCACCGCGAGCTTCGCACCGCCAAGCGGTTAAGCGCATCTTAAGGTATCTCAAACACACCCTTGAATTTGGCATATGGTATTCAGCATCTTCATCTTTATGTCTTCGAGGTTATTCCGATGTGGATTTTGCTGGGTGTAGAATTGATAGGAAGAGTACCTCTGGTACTTGTCATTTTCTGGGTACTTCTTTGGTTTGCTGGTCTTCTCGCAAACAGTCTAGTGTTGCACAATCGACGGCTGAGGCCGAATATGTTGCTGCAGCTAGCTGTTGCTCTCAGATTTTGTGGATGACTTCCACTTTGCGGGATTTCGGGTTAGATTATAAGAGTGTTCCACTTTTCTGTGATAACACTAGTGCTATTTGTATTGCAAACAACCCGGTTCAGCACTCCAGAACCAAACACATTGATGTGCGATATCATTTTCTCAGAGATCACAATGAGAAGGGTGATATTGAACTCCAATATGTTGATACCCAACACCAGCTTGCCGACATTTTTACAAAACCCCTCGATGCTTCTCGATTTGCTTACTTGCGTGGGGAACTTGGCATTTGTCACCCTTACGACATTTTGTGAGGGGGAGCTGTTTTAGATGGATGTGCCTTTGACTAATTGTGTTGAAATTGCATTTACATCTTTTGCACTTATATGCCTGCTTATAATTCATGAAATCGTGTCAGCTCAGCTCTTTTTACTCAATCTAAGACATTCATGTGCATGATGTTTTCTTTTCACATCAAATCATGCTCACTGCTTAGTCTTGAATCTAGCATGTTTAGGCAGGACTGCTTTAGCTATCTTTTATCTACTTGATAGCAAGACACCTTTTCTTTGGATGCTAAAAATTGCAACTTGAAAACTGTTCTACATTTTCATGGATATTCATAAAGTACCAAACAATTGGTTCACTTGGTTAAAATCAAAAATTCCATGATTTGCATGCCTTAAGTTAAAAGATCCAGGTGGGTTTGTTTGTCGCACTACCCTATTCTAGACTGCTTACCATTGCACATTGGTCTGAACTGGAATAGTGTAGTGTATGCCAAAATCATTGCCTTAAGCTTCTTATGGTTTTCATGCCTAGGCTTGGCCTGATTGGAAAGTATAAGGTGGACAAACAAATAACCCCTGACACTAAGTACAGAACAACAAAAATTCATTGATTATCAAGCTTGCTTTTCATGCTTCATTTGAACTGGACTTGTCTGTCTAGAGTAGAATTTGACTAGCTTTGCGCAGTCCCTGCTCCTTCTTGTCTAGTTTCCTTGACTAAGTGGTGATGCTTTTGTTTCAAAAATGATCAAATCACATGCTTCATCATGTTTTTAGAGAATGTTACATTGAGCTGAGCCCATGATCATTGGTGTTATTGTTGGCATATTTTTGCTTCATATGACTTTGCAATTCTGCTCATTTCGAAGCTTTGCATCTTCTACATGCTCCTTGGTGCTTGCATTGCCAAAGGGGGAGAAATTCCTCAAGAGGGAGAGACTTGCTACGTTCTCTGCCGCAAGAAGGCATAATTTCCAAAGGGGGAGAAGATTAAGGGGGAGAAGATTCTTTGTTGCCAAAAAGGGGGAAAACTTAACTCAGGGGGAGTTTTTATTGCCAAAGGGGCTTTTACTCTTTTGAAAAGGGGGTGGATAATTCTTTTATCAAGTGACATGATTTGGCTCTTTTCTGAGTTTTTATGGTCACTTGTGTGCTGAAAGTTTTTAAATTTTCTTGGACTTTAAAGTTGGTTGTCAATGCACTCATCAAGGGGGAGATTGAGAAACCAAGGGTTGGTTTCGGTGTTTGTGATGAGTGATTGACAGGCCTTTTACCCTCTGGTTCGAAGGGTACCTCCGAAGGGGGTTCGGAGGTTGTACCTCCGAAGGGTGTTCGGAGGCTAGACCTCCGAAAGGTGTTCGGTGGTTTGGTTGCTGCAGCTGTTGCAGCGGAGTGTGCTCGTCGGAGGGGTCCGACAGTACACGATGACTGGGTGTGTACCGAAGGCTTCGGTACTTTGGGCGGTACACCGGAGTGTGTGCCGGAGGTTGCTAACCCGGAGAGGTCTCCGGAGTACTGGAAACACTTGTCTGCTTGTCGGTGGTGCGCAGGGACTTCGGAGGCGACGGACAGGTTCGCGGCAGGTGAACCTGGGTCAAGCGGGAGGCTTGATGCCAGGGGAGCGGGGAGCTCCGTCACGGTGGCTGCGAAGGGGGTCCGGGTCGGTCCTCGGGTCGAGGTGCGCCAGGTGAAGGCAGAGAGTGCGGAGCGTGGCTCCGGCTGAAGGTACTCCGAGACAAAGTCCTCGGAGGTGAGGCACTTCGAAGATACTCCGGATGGAGTGACTTCGGAGTTGGTTGGATCAAGTCCTCTGCGGAGGCAAGGAGTTCGAAGTGTGCTCCGGAGGGAGACATTCGAAGGTACCCGATGAAGGTCTCAGAAGTCAAGGCGCATCGAAGGCATGGTTCGGGTGAGGCTCGTCGAGGAGTGTGCTCGGGGTGAGGCACTGTGATGAAGGGCTCATGGAATGCTTCATGCGGAGGCCTTGGACGAAGGAGGGACTTCGAAGGGTGGTACTCCGAAGGTGGGGCTTCGTAGTGAGGAAGGCTTCGGAGCGAGGCTAGCTCCGGAGCAAGGTTGACTTGAGGTGCTTCGGCCAGCATGGCTTCGGTACACGGACTGACGGAGTTCGAGCTGGGTGAAGCTGCGAAGCCGTGGTGGTCCACTCCGGAGGTGTTGGTGCGAATGCCCAAGGGCTTTGACGGCTTCGGCTCAAAACCGTCACTGTATCGGAGGCTATCTTCGGCGAAGCGAAGGCCACCAGGCTCAAGGCTTCTCGCCGAAGCTACCGCACCCTCGCGTGCGAAGGGAGGCTCCGGAAGGTCAAAGAATGCAAAGGCTGACACTGTCTGCTCTGCAAAAAGCTGACGCTGTCCCCTCTGCAAAGCTGACAGAGAAGCCTCCAGAATAAAGTTGGACTACCTTTTGTACCCCTTAGTTCTGTAGAGACAAATTCAATGTAAACCCTAGGGGTAAAGTAGTCACTTCCTTTGGGTGAACTGTGGGCTATAAATATGGGGGCTCGGTAGGTAACATTTAACACTTTGAGCATTTACTGTTGAGCTCCTGTAGCCACACACCTCGCTGTATTCATCCAGAGTTCAATTTTATTGTGTTCCTTGTTCAAGCGGCGAAGCCCTGCTTCCTTGTGCTTTTTGCTTGAGCTCGCGTTACATACCTCGCTAGTTGTAGTGCACCGAAGCCTGTCAAGGCGAAGGGTGTCTTTGTGCGAAGTGTGTTTTTTCAGTGTGCCTTCGCTCTGTGTAACTTGAGGCTAGACCTCACAGCTTACTAGCGAAGCCCTGATTGAAGCCCGTTTTTGCTTCTTGTGTCGAAGCCCCTAGCGAAGTCTTTTAGGGTGCGTTTAGACCTTCGTGTACGAAGCCCAGCACCAGTTGCTGCTGCCAAGTACCTGGTCAAAGTCCTCAGAGGGTCGTCCACTCTTGCGAAGGGTGAAGTGCGAAGCCTGCTCGAAGCACCCTATGTGCGGAGCCTGCACTGACTTAGCAGAGTAGATTTTCAAGGGTTGTAATTGGAGCGAAGTCTTCTTGGCTTCGAACTTTTGGACCTGCGAAGCCTGTGTTCGGAGTTGTCAAAGGACCTCCGAACCAGACCTCCGAAGGTAGTGTTCGAAGCCTGTTCCGCAGAAGACAGAACTTAAACCGAAGGATATTTTTTTAGCCCGAAATTTTAAAAGCTCCCATTCACCCCCCCTTTGGTCGCCGTTTCCGGTCCAACAGAGATGATTTGGTCCCGCGCAAATGGAGCACAAGATGGAAAACCCCGGAAATTTAACGTGATGAAAAGTGATGGCAAAAAGTTTGAGGAAATTAGAAATTGATCGAGGTGTTTGGAGCGATCAATTAGGACTAGTATTTATTTTATTTTTGTTGTACTATCAAGAGGGGTTTGCATCTTAGTTTTGAGTTGATATTCAAGTGCTAATTTGCATTGCATATAGTAGCTTTTGGTCATGTGTGGAATTTGCAAAAGTTACAAAATTGCTAGAATCTGAAATCTACAAAAAATGTGTTTTTGATGATTTTATGGCACCTAGCGGTCTGACCGACCAAGGGGGTCCGGTCAGACCAACCTGTGTTGGGCGGTCCGACAGGGGCACGCATAAATTTCTAGCACATCAATACAGAGCCGAAACAGGGACTATCGGTCTAACTGAGCCGATGGCCGATCAGACCGGGTCACCCTGTTACATCAGCAAAACGACTAGTTTTCTAGCCGTTGCAAAGGGGGTCGGTCTGACCGGCCCAAGATGGGCGGTCAGACCGACGGTGCGCAGTTTTGCCACCTAACCTTGTAACATCTAGTATATGTGTGTGGCTATATAAACCCTTGCTACAACTCCTTTGCTAGACTTTTGACACTCATTTCAGCATACTTGAGCACTAGAGAGTCTCTCCCACCATTGAGCACTAAAATTGAGCACACGTGTGGTTGGGAAGCAAGGGTGATCAAATGATCGGTTTATTGCATTGCATTTGCATTTTTGGCACTTGATCGTCTCCTCTTAGCTTTGATTGCAGCTTGTTACTCTTGGAGGTTGCCACCTCCTAGACGGCTCGGAGGAGAACCCAGTGATCACTCCAAGAAGGTTGTGGATAAGACCCGAAAGATTGTGAAGGCCAGAGCTCGCCTATCCAGAGTGGAGAAGAGCTACCACTAGTAATCGAGGCCCGAGAGTTGCACTTCCGGTGCCGACTCATCATCAATCTCATTCCTTCTTGAGGAATCTGGTGGCTTGGTGAAGAGAGCGGTCAAGTGAAACTCGCCCCAACGAGTACGTAGGAAATTGGCAAATTTCTGAACCTCGGGATAAAATTCAGTTGTCACTTGTCCCCTTTACTTTGAGTAATTTAATTTAAGAAATTTACTTTCATAGAGTAATTTAATCGTGTCATCCTAAGTTGCAAACCTTTAGACTTAGTTGAATCTCAATTTATATCTAGAGTCATTTGCCTTGAAAATAAAATTCATTAAAACTTGTCTAGTGATAGTTAAATATAAATTAGTTTTAAAAAACGCCTATTCACCCCTCTCTAGTCGGTACATCGATCCGACAAGTGGTATCAGAGCTTGGTCTCTCAATTTAGGCTTTACCACCTAGAGAGAAGATGTCCGACAAGGTGGTGCACAACGTAGGCAATGGTCCTTTGTTTGATGGCACAAATTATTCTATATGGAAAATTCGTATGGACGCTCACCTCAAAGCCATGAGCTTTGAAATTTGTCGTATTGTTGAATTAGGTTTTGAAGTTGAAGAAAAGACCAATTTAACATCCCAAAACAAGAAAGATATACAACTTGATGCCCAAGCTACAAATGCACTTTTCAATTGTTTATTTGCCGAAGAATTCAATAGGATAAGCAATAGTCCAACGGCACATGACATTTGGGTTACACTTCAAGACATTCATGATGGAACAACTAGTGTGAAAAATGCCAAGTCACACTATCTCAAGATCAACTATGAAACATTCACCATGTTGCCCAATGAAAGTGTCAATGAGATGTATGCAAGGCTCAATGTAATTGTTAATGATCTCAAGGGTGTTGGAGTAAAGTACTCCTAGTTGGAAGTTGCCCAAAAGATGTTGAGAGCCTTTCCCGAGAAGTATGACACGTTGGTGACCTTCCTCATCAACTCGGATATGTCAAGTTTAACTCCTACAACTCTCTTGGGGACAATCAATACCAATGAGATTTATAAGAACAAGAGAATTGAGGGAAACACCGAAGAACTTTCCTCATCCAAGAAGAAGAGCATTGCTTTGAAGGCTAAGGTAGAGAAAAAAATATGAAGAGGAAGAAGACACTTCTTGTGATGGTGATACCGAAGATGAAGAGATGGCTCTCTTTGTGAAGAAGTTCAACCGGTTTATGAAAAAGAGAGGAAATTCCTCAAATTCTTTCAAGAACAATAGTGACAAGAAGTCAAACAAGAGGAGTCTAAAGAATGTGAGGTGTTATGAGTGTAATGAGAAGGGTCACTTTCCTCAAGGTGTTCAAACAAACAAGAAAGTGAAGATGAAAAGTCTCACAAGAAGAGTAAAGAGAAGAGTGGAAAGAAGAAACTCTTCAAAAGTTGAACAAGAAGAAGGGCAAAATTGAAGCATTTGTGAGAGAATGGGACTCCAATGAAGATAGCTCTGATTCCTCCTCAAGCTCTGACTCCGGTGGTGAGTCAAACTCAAGAAAAAAGAACATGGCGGGCATTGCAATAAAGGAGGCTCCATCACTATACTCTCCTTTTTGTCTCATGGCAAAAGGAAGTACTTTGGTAAAATCCACTTGTGTTAGTGAAAATGATGATAATGATGATGAATTGTCATATGATGATTAGCACAAATGCTTGAGGAGCTTAATGAGTTAAATGGCAAAGAAGATGTCAAGTTTAAAGCTCTAAAGAAAGACCATGAGTCTTTAGTGGCAAAATATAAGGAGCTAAAGATTTCTTATGAGAAGCTTTTGGTCTCTCATGAGAAGCTTGAGGAAGCTCATGAAACTCTCTTTGCCTCTACACTCAATAAGCCCAAGATGGATGTAGGCATTACATGTGATATTTTTTATGATACTTATCTAAATGCTGCAAATTTCATTCCAACTAAGACTAGTATATCCACTTCATGTGATGATTTGCTTGTCATGCCATGCTCATCTAATATTGATGGTTCATTGTGTTCTAACAATATATTATCATCAAGTGATCCTTCATTAATTGTTGAGAACAATGAGCTCAAGGAGCAAGTAGCTAAGTTGAGTAAGAGCTTGGAAAGGTGCTTTAAGGGTAAAATCACTCTTGACAAAATCTTGAGTGAGCAAAGGTGCTCCTTTAACAAGGAGGGACTTGGGTTTGTACCCAAGAAGGGCAAAAGCCTTTCAACCGAGCTCCAAGATTTATTAAGAGTAATGGTAAATTTTGTCATAAATGCCATAAAGTTGGTCACATGATTGGTGAATGCCAAATTAATAAGATTCCTAAATGTGTGTTTTTTATTCTCACTATATGCTTAGGAGAGATAATGATGATTCTATTTATGTTAAGTTCTTAGGCACTCCTATTTTAGGTGAGAAGAATAAATCTATTTGGGTGCCAAAAGTTTTGGTAACTAATCTACAAGGACCCAAAAAGATTTGGGTACCTAAAAAGTCTTGATTTCTTTTTGTATGTGAACTACCACACCGGAGGATCACATTGGGTACTTGATTGTGGGTGCACTCAACACATGAACGGTGATAGGAAGATGTTCACTTATTTTGAAGTTGGTGCCAAAGATCAAGAGAAAGTGACCTTCGGCGATAATAGCAAAGGGAAGGTAATGGGATTAGGTAAAATTTCTATTTCAAATGATTTATTTATTTCAAATGTTTCACTAGTTGAGTCATTAAATTTTAACTTGTTATCTGTTGGCGTAAAAGATTACGCTAACAGGTTTCTGTGGATTAGAAACTAACAAACAGAATGTTTGCGAAGTGAACTGTTCTAAGCCTCCGAAAGGATAATAACTTAGAATGGTTCGAATATGTGTATTGAATAACTTGTATTCGGTCCCTATTACAGGGTGAAAAGGGGGGGTATTTATAGGCCCAAATATTAAGGAAAAGACCTATTTACCCCTCTATTACAACCGACATAGTGGAAACTATTCGGTACCCTTGATAGGGCTAAAATGGTAAAAGACTAATCTAATAATATAAAAGATAAATCTTCCATCTTAGCTGGCAATAAAGATCTCGAAGAGCCTTAATACGAAGATGTACTCCGAACCAATGCCTATCTTCGTACTTCGAGCTTGACCCAGGGTATCTTCGAAGATGGACGTCTGGAAGCCTTCGAATCCACTATCTGCTTTCATGATGTTGCGGCAATAACCCCGAAGATGAGATATTTTCCCCCAACAGTAGCCCCTCGAATATGCTTCTCCGTTTAACCTGTAATGTTAGGAGAGCAGTATACGGAAGGAAAAAATAACCAGACATAGGGGTTATTAGATTTCAATTCATCTCCGAAATGTACGAAGATATAAACTCCGAATCAGTCTTAAGATAATTACTTTTCAAACTATCTTAGAACCGACTCAGGAAGTTTGAAAGTCTTTTAGACTTAGAGGAAATAGCCGTCAGCTTTCTGTTCCTAACGGAAACCGTAAAAAGCGTTAATTTCGGAGAAAAGTAACGGGCAGGAATGCGAAACGGCATGGACTAACGGTAAAAATGTAAAGTTTAGGCTATAAATAGATGGCCTAGAACTTACCCGGTTACCTTTTCACTGCTTTCTCGCAATCAAACACCTTTTGAGCCCTTTGAGTTCTTTGAGCCCTAGCCTCCATTTTCCCCAAAGCAACCCAGTGACAGCAATGGTGAAGACCAAGGGTTCTGGAGCCCCGTCGGCCTTGGCTCGGCAGCAAGCGGCTGCGGCAGCAGCGGCTGCGACATTGGTGACAGCGCCTCCGGCATCTGCAGCGACATCCATGGCGGCAGGAGGGAGAAATCCCCAAAATATCGATGATCAAAGTCTCTGCCCGCCATCAACGAAGTATCTGGACCAGTCTTTCCAACTGGGATCTTCTACCTGCAAGAGGGAATCGCTAGCAATCGCAGTGGAAGGAAAGATCAGTACCGGAGTTATGATTCGCAAGCCCGGAAAAGAACTCATCCCAACACCAAGGCCTGGAGAAGTGGTTGTCTTCGAAGCCTTCTTCGAAGCCGGCTTGGGCCTCCCAGCAGTTGACTTCTTGGCAGAGGTACTCGATTTATTTCATGTCACCCTCCCTCAATTATCTCCGAACGCAGTAGCTCGACTAGCTATCTTCGAATGGGCATTGAGAGATGAAGGCTGTGAAGGGAGGGCAGAGATCTTCGCTGCACTACATAGGGCTTCATGCCAGCCTAAAACCTTCGTAGGCCCCGGAGGTGAAAAAGTAGTAGTAGCCTTCGGAAGCATCAATTTTAGGCTTCGGGACGAATATGCCCTACAATTTCCTGCTAAGGCCATCAATGCAAGATGGTACACGGACTGGGTTATGAGGTGGTTCTATGCCGAAGTTGGGGCGAGCAATCCTCTGGCCGGACCTTTGAAAGAGATCCAATTCCGGAAGGAAGCCTTAGTGCATCCTGGCCAAGGTCAGCTCGAAGCTCGTCTCAACCTACTTCAGAGGATCAGCCGAAGGTTGAGCATGCGAGACTTAGCCGAAGAGTTCCTTGGTTTACAAATTTCTCCACTGATGGCCAACTGGCCTATCATCTTCGAAGAGGATTCGGAAGGCGGTCTCCGAAAAATCACCTTGACTTCGAGCCCTGCAGGTAACTTCGAAAACAACATGTATTATGCATATTCATTCGAAGAAAAACTAACTTGATTTATTTTTTAGCTTCTTCAGCCCCTGTTACTTCGGAACAAATTGTAAGGGCTTCGGAGAAGATTTTGGGCGCTCCAACTCTGACTGAAAAAGAATGGAGAATCAAGTTGGTCGGGAGTTGGGAGAGATTTAATAGAGTATGGGGAATGCTGGAAATCACTCCGCCCCCTTTGATGGATTGGGTGCCTTCGGAGAAAGGACCCAAGAAGAGAAAAGCCGAAGCTGGGACTTCGAGCTCCGCAAAGACTCCGGTGAAGAAGGTGGCTCGGAAGCCAAAAAATCTTGCACCTTCGAATCCTGCACCTTCGAGCTCAAGGGCTTCAGTTTCCGACTCCCAAGAGGATGAAGGGAGATTGCTTGTGCGTCTAATAGAAGAAGATGAAATTCAAAAGACTGCACAAGCTGAAGTACCTGCGAACGTGCCGGAGTCCCAAGATAATCCTGAACAACCAAGGACTTCGGCAGTTCAAGAAGATATTTCTCAGGACGAAGTTCCTGCGAATGAAAGTGGGGTCGAAGTCACTATGGCTTCTATTCCCGAAGAGGCAACAAGGACTGCACAGGACGATGCTCCTGCAGTCCAACACTTAACGGCTGATTCAGATGAAGATCTAGCCTTCGATCCGCCGAACATTCCGATGATGACTCCTCTGCAAAACGTCGAAGGTAGACTTCGAATAACTCTTTCATGTTTATTTTGTATATTTATACAATGTATAATACTCTCTTTTTTTACAGAGTCCACTCCTATGGAAGAGGTCCGCCAAGAGGAAATAATTCCTGGACCTTCGACGACTTCGGAGCCAGCCCAGAGAGTTACTCAAATGGGACCTGGAAGAGGCAAAAGACATATAGAGCCCCTCCCTGCTGCAAGTTCCGGATCAACTCCGTCTGATTCAACAGACGAGAGCCAATCTTCTGGGGAGGGCCAGCCTCCAGTGGCTCCGAAGACCACAAGCCAACGCTCCGGTCCTCCGCTGGACGAAGATGACCAACAGGCAATAAGTATGCTCCCCTTGCTAGCTCCTTTCTTAGGGCAAATAACTGGTCTTCGGACTTTGCTCGAACCTTTGGATCGAGCTAGCCGTGACATTGGGGAGACCAACTTAGTGGCCATTTTGAGCAAGGCGGATAGGACGGAGCTTAATGCTGCTATAGAACGTGCAGCCTACCAGGTACGGAGCATCTGCGAAATATCATAAAATTCATCTACGAATAAATATTTACCTTAGTTTTTATTTTTGCAGCAAACTGTCTTGGCCCGAGCTGCGAATATATGCAATGACGAAGAGATCGCTCGTCTTCGGGAGGAAAATAACATCCTTCAAAGGAATCTTAACATCTCTGAAAGTCGAGTGGCTCAAATGGACAATATAGTGTCAACAGAGCGAAGGGCCAGGCAAAGTTTGGAGGCTGCGAATAAAGAGCTCGAAGCAGAAAGAATTGTGCTTCGAGCAGAAGTTGAAAAGTTGCGGGCGGAGCACGCTACTGCGGGGTCCGAGCTTGTCAGACTCCAAGAGGAAGCTAGCCAGCTATTAAACCAAAAGAATATTTTGACTACTGAAAATGCTATACTTTCTGGAGTTTTGGGCGAAGTCACTTCGACGAAGGACGCGTTGAACGAAGACAAGCTGAAGTCTGAGAAGGTGGCTGTGGAAGTTATGAATCAGTTGTTAGATGTCCTGGAGTACTTCGGTACTACTGGGATACTTCCTTCTGACGATAACATCACTCTTCTGCGCCGGTTAAAAAGGATCCAAGGAGTGGCGAAGCAGATGAAGACAGCGGGCATTAGATACGGAGAACTCTCCGAACAAGTGGCTGTTGTCGGTCTACTTCTCTACTATGAAGATCTGGGCCGAACGATAACTCCGGACGCAGGAGGGGGCCCAATCACCTTCGACGACGAGCGACTTCTGACACCTTCCGAAGGTGTGGCTGCTGCCTGGCGAGCCTTCCAAACTTCATGGAGAGCCGAAGGTCGTTCCGCGATCAAGGCTTGGATCGACGAAGGCCAACGCCAGAAGCAAGTTCGGACCCAAGCTTCGAGCAGTCAGCCTCCTCCGAACCCGCAGGTTTAGAAATACCTTAGGATTTTTGGCCATGTAAAGCTTTATGCTTATAAACATTTATCAATGAAAATTTGTTTGTCATATTTTTAGGCTTTGCCTCTTACGGAAGATATCGAAGTGTTAGACCTTAACGACGAAGTTCGCTCATTATGGACCACCTTCGATCTTCTAAAAGCTTATAAACGTCCTCGATTTCTAATTCCTTGAGATGACTCCGGTGTAATTGCGCCCGAAGTAATCAAAGATATACTGTCTTATATTAAAGAGGAAGAAAAAGAGGTTAACTTAAACACTTCGTCTTCTGAAGACGTTATATGGTCTGAAGACGAAGATGAAGCTCAAAATAAAAAGCCTGAAGAACTTGGAAGCTGGGAAAGGAGCCCTGAACGGCTTCGAACTTGGGCCGAGCTTCAACAAGAACAGAAGGATTTTAGAGCTTCGAAGGGGGGCAAGAGAGTTAAACGCAAAGTTATTAGAACTCCCGGCGCTGGAACTAGTCGTTCCACCCCTAGCTCTAGGGACCGAAGAGGTCTTCGATTCCTTCTTGGTATAGATACCAATTTTTCATGATGTAATCTGTAAACACATTCGTTTGAATAATGAATATTGATTTAAAATTGTCTCCATATTTACTAGCCCCTCTTTGGGTATAAGCAACTTCGAACTGTATTCAAAGATGGTTATGCGCAAAGAAAAAACTTCGGAGTACAATTTTTTGGGGGTTCGGAGCCCCTCTGCAATTTAAAGATCTTTTAAAATCTTGTAAAATGTCTTCGACTATTTGTAGTCTGAAGAATGGCAACTTAGTACCTTTGTTTTTTTTGAAAGAAAATCACTTGAGATAACTTTCAAGATACCTTAGTATCTTAGATAATTTGTCACTTTGGACTATGTTAACAGACATTCGGAGCTCATGGCTCAATTTCTGTTTTTGTTTAGCCACCTTCGGCTCTTTTTTGCGATCTCTGTCGAACCAATGGTTCGGAGTTTGCAATGGTCTCTTTGGACTCTTTTTACGGATGTCTACCAACCAATGGCTTGGACTCCGTATATTTTGGCCACCTTCGGCTCTTTTTGCGGAAGTCTACCATCCAATGGCTTGGACTTCGTAGGATTTGGCTACCTTCGGCTCTTTTTACGGAAGTCTACCAGCCAATGGCTTGGACTCCGCATGTTTTAGCCACCTTCGGCTCTTTTTACGGAAGTCTACCAGCCAATGGCTTGGACTCCGTATGATGTGGTTTTGGGCTCTTTTATGGATGCCTACAAGCTGGTGGCTTGGACTCCGGATTATGTCAGCCCCCACGTCGGAAGCTTCGAACCAATGGTTCGAAGTCCGAAAATACAATCCAACTTCATGACACTTCCCTCTCGGTCGACCCCGCGGTTCCAGTGCGTCCACTCGGAAGTTGGAAGTCTATGAGGGGAAGGCATTATCAGGATCATATGCTTTATTAATTTGGAAGATGATTACAAGTGAATTACAAGGAGCCCTTATGCGAAGTATCGCTTTAGGTGCTCCGCATGCCAGGTATGTGTTAACTCTTCACCTTCTAAATTAGCTAACTTAAAAGAGCCAGGGCGTCCTGAACGAACAATTAGGTATGGACCTTCCCATTTATTTCCTAACTTCCCTGGCGCTATAATGCTTCGCAAAACAAGATGACCCGGTCTTAGTTCATTGAGCTTAACCTTCGGGTCAAACCAAGCCTTCATTTGCTGATGATACTTTGATAAATTTGCCACAGCTCAAAGTCTTGTTTCTTCTGATAAATCTAGCGAAGCTTGTCTTTCTTCTTCAATCTCCGGTTCGGTGCTGCGAAATGATCCTCCTTTGAGCTCCGTTGGAGTCATAGCTTCATCTCCGAATAGTAGTCTGAATGGAGTAAAACCTGTGGACCTTGTTTGCGTAGTCCGAATGGACCACAAAATCTTCGGAAGCTCTTCGGTCCACAGTCCCTTTGCTAATCCTACTATCCTTTGATTTAGCCCTGACAAAATATTTCCATTGGCTCGCTCTACGGCTCCATTAGACTGAGGATGTCTTACTGCAGCAAAACATAACTGAATGCCTAGATCTTCGCAAAACTTCCTGAAGGGTTCTGCATCGAACTGTGTTCCATTATCAACTGTGAGTTGTCTAGGCACTCCGAACCGGCAAATGATATTCTTCCAGAAGAATTTCTGTACATTGTTCGAAGTAATAGCTATCAAGGGCTCTGCTTCCACCCACTTAGAAAAATATTCAATAGCTACCACTGCGAACTTCAGATTTCCCTTGGCTACTGGAAAGGGTCCAATTAAATCCATACCCCATCTGGCCATAGGCCATACCGGAGTAATGACTTGAAGAGCTGTTGGTGGGCGATGACTTCGTCGACCCATCCACTGGCATCCTTGACAAGTGCGGACTAAGCTCTCCGCATCAGCTGTTATTGTAGGCCAGTAAAGCCCCTGGCGAAGTGTTTTTCCTGCCAAAGCTCGCGGGGCTAAATGGCTACCACAAAGGCCTTCATGAATTTCTCGAAGAATTTATTGACCTTCGGCTTGAGATATACATCGGAGTAGAGGGGAACATACTCCGGCCTTGTATAAAATACCGTTGATTATTTGATAATTTCTAGCTCTAAGCTTTAATCTTGACAGCTGTAGCTCTTCGGGCAAATTTGTTCCTCCCTGTAAAAGTTCCATGATTGAATTTTTCCAATCTGCATTAGGAATGCAAAGAATCTCTGCAGAGGGAATTTGTGGCACCGAAGGTATACTGAGCTCCTCATAGAAAGCTTCTTCTGGCACATCCACAGCTCCGGCTGCAGCTTTTGCTAAGATGTCCGCTTGCACATTTTCTGCTCTTGGTATACTCCGAATGGAAATACCTTTGAAGTGTGCTTCGATTTTACGGATTTCTTCTAAGTACTTTGCAAGCTGTGGATGCCGAACTTGGAAACTTTTATCTACGTGCCCTGCTACTATCTGAGAATCTGTCTTTATAATAATTCTTGTAGCCCCTAGAGCACGTGCTTTTCGGAGTCCCAATAAAATTCCTTCATACTCCGCTATATTATTGGTAGACTTAAAGTTGAGTCTTGCGGAGTACATTGCTCTTTGCCCCGAAGGTGAAATTAATACTGCTCTAATGCCTGCTCCGGATGCTTGGAAAGCCCCATCGGAATAAACAGTCCAAACTCCGTCACTTGTCTTCTCCGGAACCAAATTTGCAGGCGGAGTCCATTCTGCTACAAAATCTGCTAAGACTTGTGATTTGATTGCTGTCCTTGCCAGAAAAGATATGCCGAAGGGTGCTAGCTCAACTGCCCACTTCCCAATTCTTCTAGTGGAATCCTTACTTCGAAGCATATCTCCCAAAGGATACAAAGTTGGTACAATTACATTGTGAGCCAAAAAATAATGTCTTAATTTCCTCGAAGCCATTATCAGAGCATAAACGAACTTTTCGAGTTCGGAGTATCTTGTTTTCGCTCCTGATAACGCTTCGGATACAAAATAAACAGGATTTTGGACCAACTTCCCATTGAAATCCACTTCTCTGACAAGGACTGCACTGACAGCAGAACCTGTAGCTGCAAGGTAAAGAAGTAGGGTTTCGTCCGCAGTAGGCACCGTGAGTGTAGCAAGATTACTGAGATACTCTTTAATATCTTCGAAGCTTTTCTGACACTCCGGTGTCCATGCAAAATCTTCGGACCCCTTCAATGCTTTAAATATAGGCAAGCTTCTCTCCACAGACCTTGATAAAAACCTGCTAAGTGCTGCCAGACGCCCAGTCAGCTTTTGCACTTGCTTTAAATTTTCTGGAGGAGCCATCTTCTGTAGCGCAGTTATTTGAGTAGGGCTAGCTTCAATTCCCCTGCTTGAAACTAAATACCCTAACAACTTTCCAGCCTTAGCTCCGAAGATACATTTTTCGGGGTTAAGATGGATCCCACATGCCCGAAGGTTATTGAATGTTTCTGCTAAGTCTAGGCTATGTTGGTGCTTTAAAGCACTCTTTATTACAATATCATCCATATAGGCCTCCACATTGCGACCTAATTGATGACCTAGAGCCTTAGCAACTAACCTCGAAAAAGTAGCCCCGACATTTCTTAAGCCGAAGGGCATTCTTACATAACAGAAGACTCCCGAAGGAGTTACGAAGCTTGTCTTGATCTCATCTTCGCGCTTCAACCATATTTGATGATAACCAGAATACGCGTCAAGGAAGCTTAATAACTCCGAACCTGCGGTGGAGTCAACCAATTGATCAATTCGGGGCATGGGGTAGGGGTCACGAGGGCATGCTTTATTCAAGGATGTGAAATCAATGCACATGCGCCACTTTCCGGAAGACTTCTTTCTGACGAAGACTGGGTTGGCTAACCATTCTGTGTGAGCCACTTCTCTGATAATCCCAGCCTTCAACAATTTCTCAACTTCGTCCTTCACTAGAGCAGCTCTTTCTGCAGACATTTTCTGGAGTCCTTGCCGAATAGGCCGGGCCTTCAGGTTTACAAGTAAACTATGTTCAATGATATCCCGATCGACTCCGGTGATATCTTCGTCAGACCAAGCGAAGACATCCAAATTCTCTTCTACCACCTTTTCCAAGGAGGTTGCAACTTCTGGAGGTAAATCTTTACCAAATTGAAATGTATACTCTTTACCATCTTTAACAATGACTTTCGCTGCAATCTCCCTCAGGACTTGGTCTCGGAAAGGACTTCTTCGAAGCTTCGGAGGAGGCTGAAAAAATTTCTTCATTATCTTGTACATTGTTTACTTGTCTTGGATCAAGAGGGGGACCATGACCATATTCCGCTCTCCGAGCGATAGCTTGATCTCCCAAGACAGTAAGGACTCCTGCTTGTGTGGGCATCTTCATGCACAAATAATTGTGATGCGCCACAGCTCCGAACTGGTTTAGCATGCCTCTTCCGAAGATAACGTTGTAAGCATACGGGGCATCTACGACATCGAAGATCACTTCCTCAGTTCGGGCCAACAAACCTTCTCCGAAGGTAACTTCCAGGCCTATTTGGCCAAGTGCATCAAGCGGAGGTCCTGCGAAGCCTTGCAAAGGACGAGCCGCTGGAAGGAGATGCTTTCTGGAGATGCACAATTGATCGAAGGCTTGAACAAAAATGATGTCTACCGAACTACCTCCGTCAATCAATACCCTTCGAACTTCAGTGCCCGCAATATCAGCAGTGATAACAAGTGGGTCTGCATGCGGGAACTTAATACCAGCTGCATCCTCCGCAGAATAGGATATCGGTACATGAGACCACTCCGGCATTGCAGCTGCAGACGACGAAGTCCCAATATGGCCTACTTCCCTGACGTAGTCTCTTCGCTTCCTCTTTGACATGCTTCCGAGGGTACCTCCTCCGGAGATGGGGAGAACTACTCTCTTCCCTCGATCTTGCCCTTCCTCTTGCTTCGGAGGTGGCATAACATTGGCCACTGGAGGGTGTCTTGCGGCATCAAAGTTTTCTATCCGCGCCACAGACTGGACCGGCTCTGGGCGCGTTGCAACTGGAACTCGGTCGGTAGTACCTCGACCCGAAGTTCTTTCTAGATACTCTCCTCTCAGAGTAAGTATGGCCTTGCAAGTATCAGTTGCATGGCTTCGATTTTCACCATGGATGCAGCAGAAAAGGGTCTGGCCTTTGCCAGCCGTTTTCCCTAGCGGCCTCCAGCCGCTGGCCTTCTTCCCCGAAGACTGTGGAGCTCTCTGTATAAACTTCTGTGGGGGTGCAATATTCAAGACTTCAGAACGAGGGTGCTTTTGCCCTCTTCTCCGATCATGTTGAACTTCGAAGACTGGTTCTTGCGGCTGTGCCGAAGTTTTCACTTCTACTTTAACTTCTTGCAATATGGATGAAGTAGCTGCAGTTCTTCGGAGCCAACCTTCTTCGAACCTCGCATACTCCTCGAAGTATGACATCAACTGAGAGACTGAGGAGATGCTTTTCCGATGAAGCTTATCCAGGAGACCTTGATGAGTGACGCCTTCCCGAGCTGCATCAACTACCGAAGATGCAGACAACCCCCGGATTTGCGACTTCGTATGAGCGAAGCGCTTGAAATATTGCCTCAATGTCTCTCCGGGGAGCTGTTTCACTTGGAAAAGGCTTCCTGTTGACATGGGAGGCACGAAGGTGCCTTGAAAATTGCTTATAAACTTCTTCTTCAGCTGCCCCCATGAATTAATTGATCCTGGCCTCAAAGACCAGAACCACCTTAATGCCACTCCTTGAAGAGCTAAGGGGAAGCACTTTGCCATGGTGTCTCGAACTCCTCCGCTAGCTTCAATTGCTAGGGCATAAGAACGAACGAACTCTCCGGGATCTTCATCTCCGGCATACTTACAGAGCTTCGAAGTTTTAAACTTTGGATCAAAGCGAACTTTCTGCAGCTCAGGATGCAACGGAGATTCATTGTCGAAGGAGGCGTTCTCCGGAGCTTCGGGATAATCGGGTTCATCGTCTTCGGGCACTTTTGGGATAGTTGGGATGGCTTGAGAGCGAAGCCTGTTCGTAGCTTCTTGTCGCCACCTTGCTACTTCAGCTTGAAGGTTGGCCATTTGAGTGGCCATATCTCCAAGATTGTCTTCATCTCCTCCGGAAGGATCTTCCGGGTCTTGAGAACTAGTAGGATCAGTTCGAAGTGGAATGGAAGGTGGAAGAGGGATTCCAGGTGGTCGAAGTATGGAGGGATTTGGCGGAGAAGCTCCGTATGTTCGAGGGATGGAAACTCCTTCCGGAGTTTGTGGAGAGAAAGTCGAAGGCCCTCCGACTTCGACCGTGTCGGACGGGGTCTCTCCGGAGATCCGAGAAGACCTCCGAACAGGGTTACGAGGTGCGCTCCGCTTAGGAGGCATGATGTAAGAAGTTGGTAGAGAACGAAGTTTTTCGGACTAGGTTCCCCACGGACGGCGCCAACTGTTGGCGTAAAAGATTACGCTAACATGTTTCTGTGGATTAGAAACTAACAAACAGAATGTTTGCGAAGTGAACTGTTCTAAGCCTCCGAAAGGATAATAACTTAGAATGGTTCGAATATGTGTATTGAATAACTTGTATTCGGTCCCTATTACAGGGTGAAAAGGGGGTATTTATAGGCCCAAATATTAAGGAAAAGACCTATTTACCCCTCTATTACAACCGACATAGTGGAAACTATTCGGTACCCTTGATAGGGCTAAAATGGTAAAAGACTAATCTAATAATATAAAAGATAAATCTTCCATCTTAGCTGGCAATAAAGATCTCGAAGAGACTTAATACGAAGATGTACTCCGAACCAATGCCTATCTTCGTACTTCGAGCTTGACCCAGGGTATCTTCGAAGATGGACGTCTGGAAGCCTTCGAGTCCACTATCTGCTTTCATGATGTTGCGGCAATAACCCCGAAGATGAGATATTTTCCCCCAACATTATCTATAGCTCAACTATGTGATTTAGGCCTTTCATGCACATTTAATCCTCAAGAAGTATTTGTAACTTGTATCCATGATAACTCCTTAGTTTTCAAAGGTTTTCGTTTTGGAAATCTATATTTGGTGGATCTCTCTTCAAGTGAAGCTAATTTAAAAACTTGTTTGGTTGCCAAAACCTCCTTGGGTTGGCTTTGACATAGAAGGCTTGCTCATGTGGGGATGAGTCAATTAAATAAGATTTCGAAACGAGATTTAGTTGTTGGTTTAAAAGATATAAAATTTGAAAAAGATAAACTTTGTAGTGCTTGTCAAGCGGGAAAACAAGTCGCTTGCTCGCACCCTAGCAAAAATGTTATGTTCATTTCTAGACCATTAGAGCTTTTGCATATAGATTTATTTGGTCCAACAACTTATAAAAGCATCAGTGGTAATAGCTATTGTCTTGTGATTATGGATGATTACTCAAGATTTACTTGGGTTTTCTTTTTGCATGACAATGCTAAGACTCTGAGATTTTCAAAAAGTTTGCCAAAAGAGCTCAAAACGAATTCAGTTTTTCTACTATAAAAGTTAGGAGTGACAATGGATCCAAGTTTAAGAATACTAATATTGAGGATTATTGTGGTGATCTCGGCATTAAACATGAGCTTTCCGCCACCTATTCTCCATAACAAAATGGTATTGTGGAAAGAAAGAATAGAACCCTAATTGAGATGGCTAGAACTATTCTTGATGAGTATAGTGTCTCTGACTTATTTTGGGCGGAAGCTATTAATACCGCTTGCCATGCATCAAATCGTATTTACTTACATCGTCTCTTGAAAAATACCTCATATGAACTTATAATTGGAAGAAAACCAAATATTGCATATTTTCGTGTTTTCGGTTGCAAATGTTATATTTATAGAAAAGGTGTTAGACTAACCAAATTTGAAAGCCGTTGTGATGAAAGATTTCTCCTTAGATATGCAACAAATAGCAAGGCATACCGAGTATACAACAAAAGCAAAGGTATTGTAGAAGAAACCTCAGATGTTCAATTTGATGAGACTAATGGCTCCCAAGAGGGGCACGAAAATTTGGATGATGTAGGTGATGAAGGCTTGATGAGGATAATGAAGAATATGTCCATTGGTGATATCAAGCCTAGAGAAGATGAAGAACCTCCATCCTCTACACAAGTTGAAGCCTCTACTTCCGCTACGCATAATATAACTCAACTAGATGAGGATGAGGTTAAAGATCAAGTACCTACCATCCCATCCAAGGTTCACAATGCCACCACAAAGGATCACCCAATTGATCGATGAGAACAGGTTGGTTGTCAGAAACAAGGCGAGATTGGTGGCACAAGGTTTCACTCAAGTATAAGGTTTGAATTTTGGTGACTCTTTTGCTCCCGTGGCTAGATTAGAAGCTATTTGCATCCTACTTGCATTTGTTTCATATTTTGATATTAAATTGTATCAAATGGATGTGAAAAGTGCTTTCTTAAATGGTGAAATAGTCGAACTAGTTTTTGTTGAACAACCACCCGGTTTCGAAAATCCTAAAAATCCTAATCATGGTTATAAACTTTCAAAAGCTCTCTATGGGTTAAAGCAAGCTCCTAGAGTTTGGTATGAAAGGTTGAGAAATTTTCTTTTCTCCAAGGGTTTTAAAATTGGAAAAGTCGACACCACTTTGTTTACAAAAACTATAAATGATGATTTTTTTGTATGTCAAATTTATGTCGATGATATTATTTTTGGTTCTACTAATGAATATTTTTGTAAGGAGTTTGGTGATATGATGTCTAGGGAATTCGAGATGTCTGTTGTAGCAATTGTGTTAGCTACAGCACATGTTTTGTATGTGTGTATATGATGTGTAGAATGAACCTCGATGGGTTCTCTCAGAGGGAGAAGGGGTTTATACTGGTTCGGGCCTCCCCTAGGGGATAATAGCCCTACGTCCAGTTTGTGGTGGATTTGGCATGGTATGCCTTGGTGTGGAGAAAAGAACTCCAGGGTCTCATGGCCTCCTGGAGCGTGTGTCTTGTTACAAGGGCTTGGCCCTGCTTTTATAGGAACGCAGGCCAAAGGAAAAGACCGGGATGCCCCCTATGAGCCCTAGGCTCATAGGGGCAAAGAGGGAAAAGGAGCTAGCTATGGTACAAAAGTGTTTTACAGCTTTACAGACGTGTCAGGCAACGTCACATCTTGACCAGCTAGATGACAAACTATGGACAGAGGGGCCCCTAGTATGACTTCTATACTGCAGCGGGGCGTAAATATCTTCTGGGTTTGGAGTAGGGCCGGAGCTCCAAATCCGGGGCTCCGAACTGGGGCCTCCGAACTGGGGCCTCCGAACCGGCCGGAGAGGGTCCGTGGACTAGCTTTGAGGAGCTCCGAAGGGAGCTCGAAGGCTAACTCCGGACAGGGCTCGAAGGCTAACTCCGAAGAAGGCCCGGAGGCTGGCTTCGAAGTTAGCCTGAGACTTAGCTTCTCGCGGTCTTCAAGGAATCTTGAGGGCTTCGCTCTGGAGGGCTCCGAGGGACCCCGCTCCAGAGGGCTTCGACGGGGCTTGGGGGCTCCGCCCCGGCAGGCTCCGAAGGGTACCTTGGAACCTAGGAACAGCTTCTCTGGGAAGATACGGGCCTCGACAGTTCTAGGCTCCGGGCCGAAGGCTATCCGAGGCTGATGTCATTTGGCCCCTGTTCAAGGGAAACCTATTCCCCCAACAATGTCCATGATTGGAGAATTGAGTTGCTTCCTTGTACTTCAAGTCGAGCAACTTAAGAGTGGGACGTTTGTGAGCCAAACAAAGTTTATTCATGACCAGCTCAAGAGGTTCGGGTTGATGGAAGCGAAGCCTATCAAGACACCCATGGCGACAAACGGACATCTCAACTTAAATGAGGGAGGTAAATTGGTAGACCAAAAATTATATAGATCCATGATTGGTAGTTTACTTTACCTTACCGCATCTAGGCCCGATATTATGTTTAGTGTGTGCATGTGTGGTAGATTTCAAGCTGCACTAAAAGAGTGTCATTTAATGGCGGTCAAGAGAATTATAAGATATTTAAAACATTCTACCCATATAGGCTTGTGGTACCCCAAAGGTGCTAAATTTGAGCTAATTGGCTATTCCGACTCGAATTATGCCGGTTGCAAGGTTGATAGGAAAAGCACTTCCGGGGGTTGTCAATTGCTTGGGAGGTCTCTTGTCTCTTGGGCCTCCAAGAAACAAAACTCTGTTGCCCTTTCCACCGCCGAGGCGGAATATGTTTCCACGGGAAGTTGTTGTGCCCAATTACTTTGGATGAGGCAAACCTTGTTAGACTATGGAATAGAATTTTCAAATATCCCACTCCTTTGTGACAATGATAGCGCTATGAAAATTGCTAACAATCCCGTCCAACATTCTATAACCAAGCATATTGATATCCGCCACCACTTTTTAAGAGATCATGTTGGCAAGGGTGACATTGTTATTAGCCACATAAAAACGGATGATCAATTAGTGGATATCTTTACCAAACCACTTGATGAATCCCTCTTTTGTAAAACTTAGGAATGAATTAAATATTATAGACTTCTCAAATGTCGCTTGAAATCATGCATATATGTGAGTTTTGCATTATTCTTTTTATATATGCCATGTATGTGTGATTTCTTACTTAAAGTGCTATATTTGGATTTTATGTGATTTTATATGTTTTTTAGGATACACATTAAGGGGGAGTGTTATATTCATTCATATGAATTACAGCTCCTTGAATGTGATGAAATCAAAATTAAATGGAAGTTTTAGTTGAAAACGGTTGTTTTGCTCCAAATTGTCTTTTGTCAATAAAATGTCCTAAATTTGTAAACAATTTCATGAAAATCTTCTATAAATGTTTACAAATGTATTCCAAGACTTTTGGTCCAAATAAAACTCCTCTATAGCCTTGAAAATTCTTTTTGGCCCAAAAGTAACTTATAGATTCTAGTTTTGAGCAAAATCGGATTTTATTCCTAGTTTCAATTCTAAACACCTTTTGAATTTAATCCCAAAACAATATTTGTATATATGGACCATATGAACATTTTTTGTATTCAAAAATTTTAATTTTAACCATCCTACAAAAAGATATTCAAAGTTAAAGTTCGATAAAAATTGACCGATGATCATTTTGAACCAAAGCGTACATTTGAGTAATTCCCTAAATTTGAGCTCCAAAAATTTGAAAATTTGGTGTTTCATAAACTTTGGGAGTTATACATTGTTTCTACAAAGTTTGAAAGTTTTCAAAATTATTTTGCTATGTTTTTCCACAATTGACCTTTTGGTATTGTTGACACGAAAATGTGCCCCCGCACTTGGGTCAAATAGACAATCTAAAAGTGTGCGGATACTTAGGGACAAGCCTAAGCATAACAACATACTGACATCATGTTCCGACTACCCTTAACAGTGTCAAGGGATTGGAGTCGCCAGGTAATCAGATCACACAGAAATAATCCAATTAGCTGAAAAGGAATATATTAGATAAAGTAAACCAGCAAGCTGATCGGAGCCTAACTGATTCGAGGTGTACTGTGCGAAGGGGTTCGCCGAAGGGTACCTTTGGTGTATGGTGCGAAGGGTCTCGCCGAGTGTAGTCTTCGGCATTCGGACTGATCTAGCTGAAGGCAGGCTCCGAATAGATCGACGCGAAATCAGCTCCGAACAACGAGGTTCGTGGCAAACTCTCTGACATGATAAAATACTCCAAACGCAACGCACTAGCATGACTTCGTCTGAAGCGGAGTAAAAGCGTGGCGAAGACTAACATGACGAAGCCTACTGCGGAGCGTGCTAACGTGCGAGACTTGGTCAAACTGACAACAGCGCGACGGGTCCGACACAGGTAGTCGAAGTAGGGTCTCGCCGAGGGGTGTTCTGGCAGCCTCCGAAACCAGCTTCCTAGCCTCAGACACCTCCGGCGAAGGGGCTCTAATAGGGGAAACGTGCAACAGAACAGAGATCAAGTGCCAATTCAGCCTGGAGATTGAATTTTATAAGTGTTGCAGTAGGGAAGCGAAATTAGCAATCTGTTACGTAGATTAACGGATACTTCACAGGCGAAGTAACAAGACGATAGCAATCTATTACGTAGATTAACGGTTTGTAACACCCCAAATTTTCAAAGTAATAAAAATATTGTTTAATCCAATTTCCTGAAATTTATTATTTTGGAAATACCTTTAATACCCTCCTTTACCATTTTGAACTACAACATAGGTGAAATGGCCAAATCAGAAGCTGGAACTTTTTATGTAGGATCCTAAGGCCAAAATATATTTTTGGGAATTTTTACAAATTTTTACCAACCTTGGAAGTAGCCCTATTATTTTAAATCAATTTCTGTGATTATTTTTAATCAGAAAAGATTTTAAACAGTAATGGGCCTCCCTCCTCCCTTTCTCTCTCTCCCAGCCAGGCCAGCCCGTACCCTCACCCGCCTCGGACTGACAGCCCGACCCCACCCGTCAGTGACCACCTCTCCTCTCGCCCGTGCGCCCGACACCCCGGTCCCACCCGTCGGCGCCAACCGTCCCCTTTGGCGCTCGAGCCCGGCCCCATCCGTCAGCCGCCACCCTCACTCGCTCGCGCCCGCTGGCATGTGGCCCCCACCTGTCAGATCCTTCGTCTCTGCGAGATCCGCCCCCAAATCTCACCCCCCTCGCCGGCCGACGCCTTAATGCGCCTCGGATCCGTTGCTCCCGACCCCCTCTCCCCAAATTGAGCCCGACATTCAAACCCCCGCGCTCCGGTGACCGTTTCCCCCATTAAAACCAGCCCGATTGCGTCCCGATACGATGAATCTGCATGCAACCCGAGGCTCGCCGGCATTTAAACGCGTTAACCCTTGGCCACCGCCAATTGCGCCCCCTCTGCCCCCGCCGGTGACCCTATTTAAACCCCCTGGTACCCCGCATTTGACCCCCACGCTCACACACTGCAAGAACGCACAGAACGCCCTCACTTCGGTTTTTAGCGCACCACCGCCGCCCACACTCCAGCCGCCACTCGCCGTCGCCGGAGCCCCCCTCCGTCCTCGCCGACCGCACCGCTGCGACCGCAAGGACCTCACCGACCTCGGCCACCACTCCGTCATCGACGAACCCCGCCGGATTGCCGTCGCCGCCAAGGACCCAAACACCCTCGCCGCCTCCGCTCGTCGCCGACCTTGCTCCGTCGACCATTCATCACCGCAAGGGTACCCTCACGTTCCCCTAGTCATCCTCTTTCCATTTTAGGCCTTAGCTCCGACCACTGTCGCTTGCCGTGGCTGCTGGCCCGCTCGCCTTCATCGGGGAAGACGACCGGCACTGGTCGAGTACCCGTGCCGTGTCGGATCTGATCCCGACCGTGCGATTGCGATTGGACGACGCCTGTGACCCCACATGCGCGATCTAATCCACACCGTCGGATCTGAACAAAACGTTACGTTTTAATCTCGCACATTCATTTCTATTTAAAACCCATGTTTAATCCGAGCTGTTCATCGCGTACTGGTTTGATGTTTTAATCCTGACCATCCACGTCACTTTAACTCCCCCGCCTCGCCCTCGCGCGTTGGATCTAGATCCAACGGTCTAGATTGATTCGGCGCACGCGCACAGTGCGCGGGTTCACCATGAGCCTGGCTCACCGTGGACCCGAAGGGATTTAAATTTGAAAATAAATTCCATAAATTTTTTTAAACTTGTAAAATTCATATCTTGTGCATTTCAACTTCAGAAATTGCCATTCCAATTTCAGAAAATTTGTAATATTCTCCTCTACATGTTAATGCAATAAAAACAATAGGTTTACTTTGGACATTTCATGTTTATTTAATAAAGTGTTCAAATACCCTTAAGGTAAAATGCAAATTTTATTATTTAAATTACAGCAAAAAATATATTTATTCTTTCGCTGTTAGAATAATGAGACCACTAGGCTTTCTATGAACCTTTCATTTTGAATTAATTAGGAAACTTAAAATGAGATTAATCACTTTTAAAACCCCTTTTTACAAAGGACAACATTTCATTATAATTCCTTTTAAATGATTTATAAAATGAATTTCAGAGGTTCAATAACTTGATTTTCTTTAAATTAAACCAATTTAAACCTATGTGCTTGTTGTGTGGTTTTATATTGTTTAATTGAATGTTGTATTTATTTTATTTTACTTTAATTATATTGGGAAGACTACGACGCCACCGAGGAGCCGGAATACTTCCCAGAAGTTCCTCCCTCTCCCTTCGCTGAACAAGGCAAGTCACCAAACCAATCTTTTGAGCATATTGAACCCATGCTTTATTAAACTATCGCTAAAACACATAGGAAATACATGCATTAGTCAAATGAAACCCGTACAATAAATTTATTTAGGATCCCCTGACCTTGATGTGCAACCCAAACCATGCTCTCTAGCCTAAACTCCTTGTTACTATATGATTAGTATTATTAGCTAGTGTCCAATGTATTGACACGATTGCTATAGGATTAAAGATGAGTCGTAGCGATTGGTTCTACCATATGATCCCCGTTATTCTCATCTTTGGAATTATGTCGGTGTTGGAGTTGTGGTTGTGAGTGAATGCATGGTGGGTTCCGGGTGCAAGCTAGGGCATTGGTCGGTAGCACCCAGGGCACTATAAGGACCGGTCTGCGGGATTCGTTGCAATACACTTCCGTACTAACCACAAGTCTAATGGGTAAGTCCTAACTAAGGTATGGAGTGTTCCAAACCGAGGCCACCATTTGGAGATGGGTCAAGCAGCACCTGCGGGTGGCTTGTACCAATGTGGCGCAAAAGGGGGTGCGACGTTAGCTGGGATGCGGCCCGGCGCGCCGGCGAAACCTAGAGCGGGTGGTTATCGCTTGGAGCATTTCATGCTAAGGTTTTGGCACGAGTTCCCGTGGTATGGGTCATCTCGTTTAGGATGAGTGCGTGCCTTGTGGGTACAGTAGTACATCTCTGATCAGAGTCATTAATCTTTTCGAAAAGCCGAGCCCACGGTCAAGGGCGGGTTGCGTGACATCCCACAGTTAGATTACTTTGAATATGTATGTGCATGATGGTTTGACATGTAAGGACTGTTGTGCGAGGAGGTAAAACGTACTCCTCGAGTTAGAAGATGTTATTGATGTTCATGTTTACATTTCCGCATGATTAAATCTGACTACACTAATTGCAACGACTGAAAATGTACTTTTCCGCACTGCTAGCCATTACTCCTTCCTTTGCTATTACCTTGCATTTGCGGTGGCTTGTTGAGTACTTTTTGTACTCATACCCGTTGAACACCACAGAGGATGCCTACTATGAAGACGGTCTGGAGTAGCAACCCAGTCAAGCAAAGATCCTGGAGAAGGCGTTCGTCATACATTTTAATTATCTTTATTATGGTATTTATTAAAACTCTTATGTAATAAATATGGTTTGTGTACCATGAATATTGTCGTATGTACGATTGTCGCATGATGAACCTCTTGTATTATTGTTTTTCTTATGAAATTCGATAATGTTCTGATTTCGATAAATCGGGGCGCCACAAGATGGTATCAGAGCCGACTTGACTGTAGGAAGCCAAATAGACCCGCCTAGCGAGTAGCTGCAAAAAATTATTTCTCAAAAACCTACTTTATAAACTTTGTTCCTCCCCTCACTTTTCTTCAACTTGCTGTTTTGTAGATGCCTGTCTACCAAGTCCACAGCTACTGCCGCCACTTTGAGGGCTTCGTCCGGGACCTCCGCATGATGCTCACATTCCTCGGGTTCCTCTTCGAGCCCGAATTCCAAGGGGTGTACTTGGAGGAGTTTGCCGGGCCTTGCGACGTCTCCCTCACCGTCCCCGGCTCCAGAGAGCATCTGCCGCCTTTCACCACCGCACTTGGGGGCCCGACTTTCGACGTCGCATGCCAACGAGTCGCCCTCCAGGCCCTCATAGAGTTGAGGATGATCTATGATGATCGTCTTCAGAACTCGTCCTTCCGGCTTGTACCGAAGCGCACTCCCGGTGCCTACCGTAGCATCTACCTCAGAGTTCACTCCGTGCGTGATCCGGTCATGGCCCGGCAGTCACGTCTTCTTCAGGCTATGGATGACCTCCATACTGAGGCGGTGCTCAACGCCAATGAGCACCATGAGGCGGTTGAGTTTCTTCGTCAGGAGACGAAGAGCTTAATCCAACAGAACGGCGAGCTGCAGCGCAAGATTATGAAGCTGCAGAAGGATATCGCGGAGATGGTTCCCCTCCTCCCGAGGAAGAGGAAGCCCATCCGTGAGCCCACCCCTCGCCCCAAGAGGATCCCGCCACATCCCTCCACAGCCGGACCCTCCACCGCCAGCGCCCCTGCACCACGCCCCGGCCTTGTCTCCGACCCGATTATCGAGAGCTTTCTCGAGCCCACCATCCCTCGGGAGCCGCGTACTCGTGGTTCCGAGAGCACGGAGACCGCCTCCGGTGGCGAGTAGGCGCTAGATACCGCTTTCTAATAAAATAATTTTTGTATGTGGTGCTATCTACAACGAGTTGTGTTGTGGATGGAATAAGAGCTTGATTGTAATGGACAATTTTACCACTTGATTGACATGTATGCATGAGTCTTATGAGCTATTCTTAATTATATTGTTAATTCATCATCTTTTGCCTTAAAACGTCGTATGTTCAGAAGATGGCCGACCACCAGAACACCGGCTCCAACAACGGAGAAGGAGGAAGCCATGACGCGCTCGAGGGTGTTGTACCCAACTGGGGTGCAACGGGCCCACGACAGTCTGGGTTGCCATCCGCCAACCATCCCACCTTGGCGGAAATGATGGCGAATCAGAACCAATTGATCACCGCCCTCCTCACTCAAATGCAGCACCAACAAGCTCAGTTGGATCGTCTGCAGAATGGGGAACCTACCCCTTGCGCACCAGCACCCGCACCCGCTCTCCAACTCTCGGAGTTTCTGCGCGTGCGCCCGCCCATATTCTCGAGCACCACCAACCCCATGGAGGCTGGAGATTGGCTCCGCACCATTGGGAATAAACTAGACCTCCTCCCCTGCACCGACCGGGAGCGAGTGGCCTTCGCCACTCACCAGCTCCAGGGTCCCGCCGCCGAATGGTGGGACAACTACCGTGAGTCCCAGCCTGAGGACCACGTGGTGACATGGGCGGAATTCACCATCGCCTTTCGCGCCGCCCACGTCCCCGCCGGAGTCATCGCGGTCAAGCAGCAGGAGTTCCGCGACCTGCAACAAGGCAACCAGACCGTCATGGAGTATCTCCATGAATTCAACCATCTGGCTCGTTACACGCCGGAAGAGGTGCGGACCGACGCCCTCCGCCAGGCCAAGTTCCTCCGGGGACTCAAGGATGAGTTGTCCATCCAGCTCGTCGCCACCGACTACGCCGACTTCCAACGGCTAGTCAATAAAGCGCTCATCCAAGAGACTGAGCAGAACAAGTTGGACCTCAAGAAGAGGAAGATGATCACCTTTAAGCATCAACAGGCGAACTCTCAGAGGCCCCGCTTCGTCCCTCCACCACCAGCACCCGCCTACCATCCTCGGCCCGCCTATAGGCCACCCCACGCCGCCAGTGGATCCAACGCCGGGCATCCCCGCCCCGCTCCACCAGCTCCGGCCGCTCAACCGACGTCCGCCGCCAAGGCCCCGATCTTGAAGGATCGCCAAGGGAGGCCGGTCGTCTGCTTCAACTGCCGGAAGGAGGGACACTATTCACACCAGTGTCCTCACCCCAAGCAGCCACAAGGCGCGGCACCCAACCAGGCGGTTCGTGCCCGCGTCAATCACATCACCACGGAGGAAGCTCAGGAGGCTCCTGAAGTCATACTCGGTACGTTTACCGTAAATTCCGTACCGGCTATGATTTTGTTTGACTCTAGAGCAACCCATTCCTTCATCTCTGAAGATTTTGTGAAAACCCACAACTTGGACGTGCTCCCTCTATCCGTCCCCATGATGATTGCTACTCCAGGCAATAAGACCGTAGCCCACTTATACAGTCCTAAGGTTAAGATAGAGATCCAAGGAATATTATTCCGGGCCGAGCCAGTCCTCATAAAATGCACCAGACTCGACCTCATCCTAGGGATGGATTGGTTGATGAAGCACAAGGGGGTGATCGACTGTGCCAACAAGTCTGTAACCGTGACCAACCCTGAAGGCGAAGCCGTCACCTTTCGGATGACTAGCCGCAAACCACTCGAAGCGTCCCTTCATTCGCTAGCCCTTGAAGAAGTGCCCATAGTCAAAGAGTTCATGGACGTCTTCCCAGAGGACCTACCAGGAATGCCTCCCAAGCGGACATCGAATTCAGAATCGAACTTTTCCCCGGGACCACTCCAATTTCCAAGCGCCCATACCGGATGGCCGCCAATGAACTAGCCGAGGTCAAGAGCAACATAGAAGACCTGGAGCAGAAAGGGTACATCCGACTGAGTACCTCACCCTGGGGTGCACCGGTCATCTTTGCCATGAAAAAGGACAAGACTAAAAGGATGTGCGTGGACTATAGAGCCTTGAACGACGTAACCATCAAGAACAAGTATCCATTGCCTCAGATCGACGACCTGTTCGATCAACTGAAGGGTCCTCGGTGTTTTCCAAATTGACCTCAGGTCAGGTTATCACCAATTGAGGATTAGAGAAGAGGACATACCCAAGACTGCCTTCACCTCCCGCTATGGACTCTACGAGTATACTGTGATGTCGTTCGGACTCACGAATGCCCCGACCTTTTTCATGAACATGATGAACAATGTATTCATGGAGTTCTTGGATAAGTTCATCATGGTATTCATCGACGATATCCTCGTCTACTCCAAGACCAAGGAAGAGCACGAAACTCACCTCCGTCTGACCCTCGGAAAGCTAAGGGAGCAGCAGTTGTACGCCAAATACAGCAAGTGCGAATTTTGGTCATCTGAGGTAAAGTTCCTCGGTCATGTCATATCTGCTGGAGGAATAGCAGTGGATCCGACCACCGTGGAAGCAGTGACCAACTGGCTGCAGCCCACTACCGTGACCGAGATCCGGAGCTTTCTCGGATTGGCCGGATACTACCGCTGGTTCATCGAGAATTTTTCAAAGATTGCCAAGCCTATGACCAGACTTCTACAGAAGGAAGTAAAGTTTGAATGGACCCCAGACTGTGAAGAAAGCTTCCAGACCCTCAAGAAGAAGCTCGTGTCTGCCCCAATCCTGACCCTGCCTGACATCCAAAAAGACTTTCACGTCTACTGCGATGCTTCTCGCCAAGGTTTGGGATGTGTCTTAATGCAAGATGGGAAGGTGATATCCTACGCCTCCCGACAGCTGAGACCGCATGAGCTGAACTACCCAACCCACGACTTGGAGTTAGCAACCGTGGTTCATGCCTTGAAGATATGGAGACATTACCTTGTGGGGAATCGGTGTGAGGTCTTCACCGACCACAAGAGCCTCAAGTATATATTCACCCAACCAGATCTGAACCTTAGGCAAAGGAGATGGTTGGAACTGATCAAGGATTATGACTTGGGCATCCATTATCATCCAGGCAAGGCGAATGTGGTGGCGGACGCCCTTAGTCAAAAGGGTACTACAATGCCATCATGATTCAGGACCAAGCCCCTCTGCTCTACAAGGAGATGGAAAGGCTGAATCTAGGGATCACCACCCGGGCGTACCTCGCTGCCTTGGAGTCTCGGCCTGTCTTGATAGACCAGATCCGAGAAAAGCAGAAGGAAGACCCGGATATCTTGGAGATCCAACAGAACATGCGGAAGGGTAAAGCCCCCAGATTCTCCGAGGATGAGCACAGTACCATCTGGTTTGGAAACCGGATATGTGTGCCCCACAAGCCTGAGTTGAAGAATCTCATTCTCCAAGAAGCCCACGATACTCTATACTCCATACATCCCGGGAGTACCAAGATGTATCAAGACCTGAAGGAAAAATATTGGTGGGTTAGCATGAAGAGGGAAATAGCTGAGTATGTGGCCAAGTGCGACACATGCCGGCGAGTCAAGGCAGAGCATCAAAGACTTGCTGGACTTCTTCAACCCCTTAAGGTCCCTAAAAGGAAATGGGAAGAAATAGGAATGGACTTCATCACGGGACTGCCCAGGACCCAAGCTAGTCATGATTCTATCTTGGTGATCATCGACCGACTCACCAAGGTAGCTCACTTCGTTCCGGTCAAGATCGTATCTGACCGTGGGAGTCAGTTTACCTCCAAGTTTTGGAAGAACCTTCAAGAGGAACTCGGCACCCGGCTGAACTTTAGCACCGCCTATCATCCACAGACCGACGGTCAAACCGAAAGTGTCAACCAGATATTGGAGGATATGCTTAGAGCTTGCGCTCTAGATTTTGGCGGAATGTGGGACAAGAACTTGCCCTATGCGGAGTTCTCCTACAACAACAGCTATCAGGCCAGCCTGCAAATGTCCCCGTTCGAAGCACTTTACGAGCGTAAGTGCAGAACGTCGATGCTCTGGGATCAGACCGGAGAATCATAGCTGTTTGGGACAGATATACTAAGGGAAGCCGAAGAGAAGGTCAAGATCATTAGGGATAGATTGAAAATATCCCAGTCCCTACAAAAGAGCTACGCCGATAATCGTCGAAGAGACCTAACTTTTGAGGAGGGTGATTATGTCTATCTCCGAGTCACTCCCCTCCGCGGCACTCAAAGGTTCAACATGAAAGGCAAGCTAGCACCCCGCTACGTCGGACCTTTTTAGATTCTCCGACGGCAAGGAGAAGTGGCATATCAACTAGAACTGCCTCCATCCTTGGCAGGAGTTCACGATGTGTTCCACGTCTCTCAGTTGAAGAAGTGTCTTCGCGTGCCCACCGAGCAAGCCGATCTTCAACAGCTCAACATCTAGGAAGACCTGACCTACATCAAGAAACCCATCAAGATCTTGGAAACCAAGGAAAGGGTAACCAGGAGTCGTGTAGTCCGCTTCTGCAAGGTTCAATGGGACAACCACCCCGCCGAAGAAGCTACATGGGAAAAGAAGACGACTTGAAAGCCCAATACCCCGAGCTATTCGAGTAACGTTCCAATCTCGAGGACGAGATTCTTTGTAAGGGGGATAGGTTTTTAACACCCCAAATTTTCAAAGTAATAAAAATATTGTTTAATCCAATTTCCTGAAATTTATTATTTTGGAAATACCTTTAATACCCTCCTTTACCATTTTGAACTACAACATAGGTGAAATGGCCAAACCAGGAGCTGAAACTTTTTATGTAGGATCCTAAGGCCAAAATATATTTTTGGGAATTTTTACAAATTTTTACCAACCTTGGAAGTAGCCCTATTATGTTAAATCAATTTCTGTGATTATTTTTAATCAGAAAAGATTTTAAACAGTAATGGGCCTCCCTTCTCCCTTTCTCTCTCTCCCGGCCGGCCCAGCCCGTACCCTCGCCCGCCTCGGACTGACAGCCCGACCCCACCCGTCAGTGACCCCCTCTCCTCTCTCGCGCGCGCCCGACACCCCGGTCCCACCTGTCGGCGCCAACCGTCCCCTCTCGCGCCCGAGCCCGGCCCCATCCGTCAGCCACCACCCTCACTCGCTCGCGCCCACTGTCATGTGGCCCCCGCCTGTCAGATCCTTCATCTCCGCGAGATCCGCCCCCAAATCTCACCCCCTCACCGGCCGACGCCTTAATGCGCCTCGGATTCGTTGCTCCCGAACCCCTCTCCCCAAATTGAGCCCGGCATTCAAACCCCCGCGCTCCGGTGACCGTTTCCCCCATTAAAACCAGCCCGATTGCTTCCCGATTTGATGAATCTGCATGCAACCCGAGGCTCACCGGCGTTTAAACGCGTTAACCCTCGGCCATCGCCAATTGCGCCCCCTCTACCCCCGCCGGTGACCCTATTTAAACCCCCTGGTACCCCGCATTCGACCCCCACGCTCACACACTGCAAGAATGCACAGAATGCCCTCACTTCGGTTTTTAGCGCACCACCGCCGCCCACACTCCAGCCGCCGCTCGCCATCGCCGGAGCCCCCTTCCATCCTCGCCGACCGCACCGCTGTGACCGCAAGGACCTCACCGACCCCGGACACCACTACGTCATCGACGAACCCCGCCGGATCGCCGTCGCCGCCAAGGACCCGAACACCCTCGCCGTCTCCGCTCGTCGCCGGCCTTGCTCCGTCGACCATTCGTCACCGCAAGGGTACCCTCACGTTCCCCTAGTCGTCCTCTTTCCGTTTTAGGCCTTAGCTCCGACAAATGTCACTCGCCGTGGCCGCTGGCCCAATCGCCGTCGTCGGGGAAGACGACCGGCACGGGTCGAGTACCCTTGCCGTGTCGGATCCGATCCCGACCGTGCGATCGTGATCAGACGACGCCTGTGACCCCACGTGCGTGATCTAATCCGCACCGTCGGATCTGAACGAAACATTACGTTTTAATCTCGCACGTTCATTTCTATTAAAAACCCATGTTTAATCGGAGCCGTTCACCGCGTACCGGTTTGATGTTTTAATCCTGGCCGTCCACGCCACTTTAACTCCCCCGCCTCGCCCTCGCGCGTTGGATCTAGATCCAACGGTCCAGATCAATCCGGTGCACGCGCACAGTGTGTGGGTTCACCATGAGCCTGGCTCACCGTGGACTCGAGGGGATTTAAATTTGAAAATAAATTCCAGAAATTGTTTTAAACTTGTAAAATTCATATCTTGCGCATTTCAACTTCAAAAATTGCCATTCCAATTTCAGAAAATTTGTAATATTCTCCTCTACATGTTAATGCAATAAAAACAATAGGTTTACTTTGGACATTTCATGTTTATTTAATAAAGTGTTCAAATACCCTTAGGGTAAAATGCAAATTTGATTATTTAAATTACAGCAAAAATTATATTTATTCATTCCCTGTTAGAATAATGAGACCACTAGGTTTTCTCTGAACCTTTCATTTTGAATTAATTAGGAAACTTAAAATGAGATTAATCACTTTTAAAACCCCTTTTTATAAAGGACAACATTTCATTATAATTCCTTTTAAATGATTTATAAAATGAATTTTAGAGGTTCAATAACTTTATTTTCTTTAAATTAAACCAATTTAAACTTATGTGCTTGTTGTGTGGTTTTATATTGTTTAATTGAATGTTGTATTTATTTTATTTTACTTTAATTATATTGGGAAGACTACGACGCCACCGAGGAGCCGGAATACTTCCCGGAAGTTCCTCCCTCTCCCTTCGCTAAACAAGGCAAGTCACCAAACCAATCTTTTGAGCATATTGAACCCATGCTTTATTAAACTATCGCTAAAACACATAGGAAATACATGCATTAGTCAAATGAAACCCGTACAATATATTTATTTAGGATCCCCGACCTTGATGTGCAACCCAAGCCATGCTCTCTAGCCTAAACTCCTTGTCACCATATCATTAGTATTATTAGCTAGTGTCCAATGTATTGACACGATTGCTATAGGATTAAAGATGAGTCGTAGCAATTGGTTCTACTATATGATCCCCGTTATTCTCATCTTTGGAATTCTGTCAGTGTTGGAGTTGTGGTTGTGAGTGAATGCATGGTGGGTTCTGGGTGCAAGCTAGGGCATTGGTCGGTAGCACCCGTGGCACTATAAGGACCGGTCTGCGGGATCCGTTGCAATATACTTCCATACTAACCACAAGTCTAATGGGTAAGTCCTAACTAAGGTATGGAGTGTTCCAAACCGAGGCCACCATTTGGAGATGGGTCAAGCAGCACCTGCGGGTGGCTTGTACCAATGTGGCGCAAAAGGGGGTGTGACGTTAGCCGGGATGCGGCCCGGCGCGCCGGCGAAACCTAGAGCGGGTGGTTATCGCTTGGAGCATTTCATGCTGAGGTTTTGGCACGAGTTTCCGTGGTATGGGTCATCTCGTTTGGGATGAGTGCGTGCCTTGTGGGTACAGTAGTACATCTCTGATCAGAGTCATTAATCTTTTCGAAAAGCCGAGCCCACGGTCAAGGGCAGGTTGCGTGACATCCCACAGTTAGATTACTTTGAATATGTATGTGCATGATGGTTTTACATGTAAGGACTGTTGTGCGAGGAAGTAAAATGTACTCCTCGAGTTAGAAGATGTTATTGATGTTCATGTTTACATTTTCGCATGATTAAATCTGACTACACTAATTGCAACGACTGAAAATGTACTTTTCCGCACTGCTAGCCATTACTCCTTCCTTTGCTATTACCTTGCATTTGCGGTGGCTTGTTGAGTACTTTTTGTACTCATACCCGTTGAACACCACAGAGGATGCCTACTATGAAGACGGTCTGGAGTAGCAACCCAGTCAAGCAAAGATCCTGAAGAAGGCGTTCGTCATGCATTTTAATTATCTTTATTATGGTTTTTATTAAAACTCTGATGTAATAAATATGGTCTGCGTACCATGAATATTGTCGTATGTACGATTGTCGCATGATGAACCTCTTGTATTATTTTTTTCTTATGAAATTCAATAATTTTCTGATTTCGATAAATCGGGGCGCCACAGGTACTTCACAAGCGAAGTAACAAGGCTTACCATGGTTTCGGCATGGCCGGCGGAGGGACTCCATCCCTGCATGTGTGGACTTCGTGGAGGCATTGGTCCATAAGTGACGCTCGTGGTCATCACCACGAGGAATGCTACTTCTTCATCGATCGGATCGGCGAGGAACAGCCGGGACAAAGCGAGGATAGGCTTGACGCGCTTCATCAACCTCTTCTTCCGCTGCACCTAGCACATCAAGTGCTAGAAGGTACCGATCTATGATCTCACATGCACATGAGCCTAGGGCCATAGGGCGGAAATTTTGAATTCGACGGCTAGCGTAGCTACCTTATTCCCCAACATAAACATCCTGAACAAAGATTAACTAAGCAAAACATAAATAGCGTATAACAACCTTTTCCCATAAGCGCTCGAGTGCAGCCAAGCCTCACGCCTCCTCTTCGTCTTCATTAGAGTAGATCTCTTAGACTTCTAGAGAGGTTTGAAATGATGGGTTGAGTACATTGGTACTCAACAAGCCACCTAAAACGATGCAAATAATGCAAGGGTATAACAAGGACGACTTAATAGAGTTCATTTGTGTAAAATTGATTTTCAGTTAAAACAATTGTAAAACATCTTTAAGTAATAAAGACTATACTATGAACAAATTTCAATCGAAGTAGTGCACCAAAACTCGCAAGTTACCACCACCTGCAGGATCCATAGATCCCATCCCAACCATCATACTAGAATGAAAGTGGAAGGTTATTCTAACCATGAAAACATCACTTTGCCCGCCCATGACCGTAGGCTCGGCTATTCAAATAGATTTTAACTCTGATCAGAGGTATATAACTTTACCCATAAGACACAGTCTCGGTTAGCGTCAAGATAGCACTACGGTACTCCGACCCAAGTCTATGACAAGGCCCTTTGCATACCGTAAAAACATGCAAACACCCGCTAAGGTTTCTCTTTCCGTAGGGCCAACCCTAGTGATGTAAGCCCCCTCTTGTGCCACGTGACATACAAATACCTACCATTCAAAGCCCTATGAAATCACTCTCCTTGAAGTGACTCTAGCAAATATGCATTGCTTGGAGCGATTTTAGCAACTCTAAAAGGACCTTCCCAACAAGGCGACCATTTACCAAATTTGGGGCTCTTAGTGCCTAAGGGCAAAATCATCTTCCAAACCAAGTCACCAACTTGGAACGATTTTGGTTTAACTTTCTTACTGTAGGCTCTAGCTACTCTTCTTTTATCTTTCTCTATAGCTTCTAAAGCCCTTAACCTCTTATCGGTCACGTCTTCTAAATTGTCTTTCAAAAGAATTTCATATTTATTGACCGATAAGCCATCTTGCTTTAGAATTCTTAATGAGCCAAGATCCACTTCTATGTGTAGAATGACCTCTTGCCCATATACTAACTCATATGGACTAACTTTAGTAGCACCGTGCTTTGCAATTCTACAAGCCCACAATGCTTCTGAAAGCACTTCATGCCACCTTTTAGGGAACTTTTCAATCTTCTTCTTAATGAGCTTAATCATAGTTTTATTACTAGAATCGGCCTGACTGTTGGCCTGACTGTTGGCAAAGTCTCTCACTTCTTTAGCAACGAATGAAATACCTCGATCTGTAATGAGAGTTTGGGAATACCGAATCTATGTATAATGTGCTTTAAGATAAAATCAGTTACCTCGTGGTGAGTCATATTCTTGAGAGGCATGGCTTCAGTCTATTTGGTGAAGTAATATGTCGCCATCAACATGAACCGATGCCCTTTTGAAGAGGGGGGATAAATTTGGCCGATGAAGTCTAAGCCCCAACCTTGGAACGGCCATGGCTTGATAATAGGGTTAAGTGATGAAGCAGGAGCTAGCTGAATATCACTAAACTTCTGACACACTTCACACCCTCTATAATACTTAAAACAATCCTCAGTCATAGTCGGCCAATAGAAACCTGCTCTTTTGAGTATCCAACTCATTTTCTAGGCCGACTAATGAGTGCCACAAATCCCTTCATGGACCTCTCCTGTAGCTACCTTGGATTGATCAACATCTAAACACTTTAAGAGTACTCCATCAATAGTTCAGCGATATAATACATCATCTAGCAACACAAATTTAATTGCTTGTCGCTGAACTTTCCGATCCACCCTTTGGCTGGGATTTCTTAAATACTGGACGATTGGGATTCTCCAATCATCCTCATGGTCATTTGGAGGGTTTGCTAACTCTTTTCCTAGAGTGATGTCTAAATTACTAACTTCGGAGTGCCCCTCGGGCCTTCCCTGTTCCTGCCGAAGGTTGACTGGATTGGCCGTGTGGAGCTGATCAGAGCGGAGCCTTCCGTCAGAGGGGTATGGTTCCCGAAGGCTTATGCCGTCCAAACGGCTTCGGCGCGATGGCTCCGGCGCCCAGGACCCTTCGGCGGATGTAGTGTTCCGACACGAAGATTCCAGCTCACTGCACCCTTCGGTGATCGAAGGGGTCCGATCCGATGGGTTCGACGGACCTCGCGCCTGCCTGAAGCTTCTTGCTTCGGCAGTGAGACCACGCATTGGCTTTTCCTGTATAGAAAACTTTCCTCTCCTTACCTGATGGCCAGATGCTTGTTGAGCCAAATCATTTGCAATTGAGTTGGCCTCTCTTGACACGTGAGAAATTCCAAAGTTGTCAAAAGTAGCAACTATGTCTAAACATTTATCCAAGTAACTATTTAGCAAGCCATTAAAATATTGAGCATTTTTATCTACTTGTTGTACTAATAACAAAGAATCGCCATGTGCATGAACATGTTTAGAACCTATGGATTCTAGCAATTCAAGTCCTAGAAACAAAGCCTCATATTCAGCTTGGTTATTAGTAGAGGGAAATTCTAAACGGGCCAAGGTTTCAAAGTGCATTCCACTAGGTGATATGAGAACTACCCCGATACGTTGGCCATTCTTACAAGCTGAACCATCAAAATAAAGTTTCCATGGCACTACCTCAATTAGAGCAATATCGTCACCCCAATTGACGTTTACGTGGTGATCAACTATAAAATTAGCGACAATTTGGCCCTTCATAGCCTTTAGAGGCTCATAAGCCAAATCGTATTCGATCAAAGCGTAAGCCCACTTTCCGATTCTTCCACTTAGAATCGGCTTTTGCAACATGTATTTTATGACATCGGTTTCACAAGCGACAATACATGTAGTAGGAAGAAGATAGTTACCCAATTTGGTACATGCGTAATAAAGTGATAATCACGGACGCTCTACAAACACGTACTTGGTTTCGGCGGCTCAAGAATGTGATGATGTACTCTTTTCCTTCCACCTCCTAGGTTAGCACGGCTCCTATCACGCTATCTTCTACAGTGATGTACAGCCAAAACGGAATCCCGACCTTTGGTGCTCTCACCACGGGCGGTGATGACAAGCACTCTTTAATCTTTTCAAAGGCGCTTTGCTGACTTGCCTCCCAAGTGAACTCGGCTTCCTTCTTTAGCCGGAGTATAGGGACAAAAGCATCGATTTTACCAGACATGTTAAATATAAAGCGACACAAATAATTCATCTTGCCTAGCAACTTTTGCACATCTCTCTTGCATGTCGGCGCTGCAAAGTTTCTAATATTTTCAAGCCTCTTAGGATCAATTTCTATACCTCTTTCATGAATCATGAATCCTAAGAACTTGCCTGCCGACATGCCAAAAGCACATTTGAGCGGGTTCATTTTCAAGCCATATTGTCGCATCCTATCAAAAGCAACCTTCAAATCGGCTAAGTGATTATCCATAGTGTCCGATTTGAAAACAACATCATCTATGTATACTTCTAACATAACTCCTAACAAGTCATGAAAGATCAAGTTCATAGCACATTGATATGTAGCGCCAATGGATGGCATCAATGGACACATCGGCCAATGCGACCTGGGCCGAAGTGTCAGCTGGTATGACTTCTACGTCATCGCCATCCCACTGTATTAGGCATTGGTGCAAAATAGAAGGAATACAACAATTTGCGTGAATCGAGTCATGCTTGAGCAGTACGCTGTAGTTACCTTGCATGTCAATGACGAAGAATGCCATTGGCAACGTCTTGTTGCCTACTGTCAACTCCATGGAGAGTACACCCTTGGCCTCAGAACTCTCGCCGTTGAAGCAGTTGAGCATTAGGTTAGTTTTCTTTAAGTCCTCCTCGCCCCTGCCAAGTTTCTTTAATAAAATACTCAATAAAAGAGCAAAGAAGAAAGAAAAGACTCAAATATCCTAAAAAGGATACACAACTCCCAAATCCCCTCGCAAACGCTCAAATGTAGACTGATCTAGGGGTTTGGTGAGAATGTCAGCCAACTGATGATGGGTATCAACATGAACAAGGTCAATGACACCTTTCTCATATTGATCCCTCAAAAAATGAAAGCGCACATCAATGTGTTTGGTTTTTGAATGAAGACATGGGTTTTTCCCTACACTAATTGCGCTGGTGATATCACAAAACAAAGGTACTCTGGCAGGGAAAGACAACCCAAAATCTTTCAAAGTGGAAATCATCCAAACTAACAGTGAGCAGCAGCTACATACTCAACCTCAGTAGTGGAAAGCGCAACTCCAGATTGCTTACACGAAGACCAAGAAACAAGCGAAGAACCTAGAAACTGGCAAGTACTAGAAGTCGACTTGCGATCCAGCCGGCACCCACCAAAATCAGCGTCGGAAAAGCCAGATAACTTGAGAGATGATGCTGAATGGTAAAGACCAAGATCAGGGGCATAAGTAAGGTACCTAAAAATGTGCTTGACAGCCTGCCAATGAGATGCGTGTGGTGAAGACTAGAAGCGCGCGCATAGTCCCACGATGAACTGAATGTCTGGTCTTGTCACCGTCAGGAATAGAAGCGATCCGATCATCTCTTGATACTCTCTCTCGTTGACCTTGACGCCGCTCTCGTCCTTGTCCAGGCCCCCAGATGTGCCCATGGGGGTCATCTAAGGCTTCAGCTCTCCACCAAAGTCGAACTTCTTCAGCATGTCCCACGTGTACTTGCTCTGGTGGATGAAAATGTCATCCTTGGTCTGCTTGATCTGGAGCCCTAAGAAGTACTGGAGCTCACCCATGAGGCTCATCTCGAACTCATTGTGCATCTACTCAGAAAACTTGGACACAAGCTCATTTGTAGAACCACAAAAAATAATGTCGTCCACGTAAATCTGAGCAATCAAGAAATCAGTGCCAACTCGGAGCAAGAAACGAGTTTTGTCCATAGAACCCATCACAAAGCCATTCCCCAACAAAAACTGCTTTAAACGATCATACCAAGCCCTAGGGGCTTGCTTCAGACCATATAAAGCTTTCTGCAACTTGAAAATATGTAAGGAAACTTAGGGGTTTCAAAACCGGGGGCTGCCTAACATACCATTTGAAAAAGTTTAAAACATTTAGAAGCAGCAAATGCCAAAAGTATGCGAATAGACTCAAGACGGGCAACAGGGACGAAAGTCTCCTCAAAATCAATACCCTCCTTTTGGAAAAAACCCTGGGCAACTAATCGAGCTTTGTTGTGCACCACAACCCCATCTTCACCTTGCTTGTTCTTAAACACCCACTTGGTGCCTATGGGGTTGCAACCTGGTGGCAGCTCAACTAGTGTCCAAACTCGATTACGAACAAAATTTTCAAGCTCTTCTTGCATGACATTTATCCAATTTGCATTAGATAAAGCATGAGCAACATCTCTAGGCTCAAAGGTGGCAACAAAAGCAGACTCAGCAAACACAACGAGTGAACCAGCCTGAGAACACAAAGATCTCGTAGTGAGATCACCGATGATGAGCTCTAAGGGATGATCACGCTGAACTGCTTGGGATCCTAGGTGATCAGATGTCACCTCACCGGAGTCAGCAGCTGGCACCTCTGGACTCGATTGAGGGGGCTCGTTTGAAGTGGGAGTAGTGATCAGAGGTCTGCCTTCATCCTCAGTCAAAGTCTCAGAAGGTGTGGGGTCTACAGGCTATGCAGAAGGCCCACCCTCATCAACAGCGGGAGTGTCATCATCTTACTCGAAGATGGACTCTTCAAGCTCATCATCACTAGAAATCTCAAAAGAAGGAGTAAGTGAAGGAATGAACTCATCGAAAAACACCTCGCATGTCTCGACAAGCTGCTGGGAGTCAAGGTTCCAAACACGGAAGCCTCGAGAATGTAAAGAATAACGAAGAAAGACTCCATCCCAGCAACGAGACTCAAACTTGTCCAAATACCCTCCCTTCTTGAGAACAAAGCACTTGCAGCCAAACGCTCACAAGTGACTCACTTTAGGCTGGCTGCCAAACCGAAACTCATATGAAGTCTTACCTAAGTAAGCTCTAAGAAAAATGCGGTTGGCTACATAGCAAGCCGTGTTCATGGCTTCAGCCCAAAAGCGCATAGGAGTCCTATGCTCATCGAGCATCGTCCTGGCCATCTCGACCAGCGTGCGGTTCTTTAGTTCCATAACGCTGTTCTGTGGGGGAGTGTAAGGAGCAGGAAACTGGTGCTCAAGACCCTGATCACTACAGAAGCTGACGAACTGAGAATTCTTGAACTCAGAACCATTGTCAGAGTGAATTGCTCACATCCGACCATTGTTCTCATTCTTCAGCTTCAGGATCAGATCATGAACAAACTGAAAAGCCTCATCCTTAGACTCTAGAAAGAAAACCCACGAGAATCGAGAAAAATCATCAACAATCACAAGTGCATACCACTTCCCACCAACTGAACGTACCCGAGCTGGACCAATAGTGTCCATGTGTAACAACTCTCCTGGGTACGAAGTCATCACCTGAGTCACATGTGCATGAGAAGCGGCAACCATCTTCCCATGACGATAGGGATGGCAAACTAGATCCTTCTCCATCTTAAGCTTGGGCAATCCTCGAATGAGGTCCATAGAGCTGAATCCGACTAGCAAATCAAAGCTCAAATGACCTAACCTCCTATTCCACCTCCAGAGCTCAAAAGAGGATCCAGCGATCAAACAACGAGAAGGGCCAAAAGAACTAGAGAAATCAATCCGAAAAACCTTACCGAAGGGTAAGATCTGGCAAACCAAAGATCCTCTAGAATCAATAGAAGACATGCCCTTCTTAAAATGAACCTCTAAGCCCTCCTCAAGAAGTTACGAAATAGAAACCAAATTAAACCCAAATTTCCAACCAAAGCAACATTCTTCAAGGAGAAATGCTCAAAAATTCGAACTGAACCAATGCCATGTAACTTCCCTTGACCATTGTTCCCGAATGTGATGTACTCCTTGGAGCTTGGGGAAGTGAGGCTAGAGAACCATCTGCGATGTCCCATCATGTGGCGAGAGCATCCCGAGTCCATGATCCATATGTCCTCCAGGCCCCGATCCTGCAATATCAATGGTCATAAGGGGGAGCAAACGGTCTGACACCAGGTTTAGCAAAAGAGCTAAACCAGTGTTGATCCATCTACTCAAAAGAAGAAAATCAGAAAGAATCATAAGAGTCTGGACCAAAGCGCGGATCAAAGCGCGGTCCTCTGTTCTACCTAAAGTCATGGCCACAAGGTCCAAAGTCGTATCCAGAACGACCTGGAGCTCTGCCGGAGCGAAAACCACCCTTTGGAGCACGGGCACAAAAGCCATCTCCTCTATCGCCACCTACATGATGTGCCCTGGCATATAGCCTCTCTCCGCGTTGAGGGACTCTATGTCTACCACTCTGGTGGTAGAACTTCTCCTGCCCACCTAGAGCTCGCTCTGCTCTCTCAACCCGCTTCCTCCTAAAGCAGAACTCCGCAAGATGCCCATCTCTCTGACAAAACTCATAGTGATAGGTAGACTTCTTGGGATGTGGTTGAGGCTTGGGTTTCTTAGGCTTGGTGGTGTTGGATGTATGGTCTTTGGTGTGAGAGGGTCCAGGTAGAGAGTCAAGAGAAGTGTGGAGTTGCTTGGGCTTTGGGATCAAGATAGGCTTCTTGGGTGGAGCTTTAGGTTGTTCTTGGAACACTCCATCCTTGGGCTGACAGGCCTGAAAAAACTTAGTGGAGTGAGTCTTGGGATATCTCTGCTCTCGAGTCATCTTACTCCACTCCACTGCACGACTCAGGGCACTCTCAAAGTCAGCCTTGGTGTAGGTGTAACCTACTCCAAACCCATCATGCCTCTTGAATTGCTGGATCATCATGCTGAGTTGTGGCTCTCTGGCACTCACCTAACTCAGGATTTGTCGAAGGTAAGAGTTCTCGTTCTAAGACAAGAAGATCTCACACTCTCCATCAACATGGACAGACTTCTCAGCTTCATCTTGATTAGTTCCAACCTTAGAGACAAGCAGTTCTCACAGACAGTGGATGGAACTGACAATGTCTCAAGCTCAAGCTTAGTCTGCTCCAGCTCAGCTCTAACTCTCTCTAACTCACCCAGCTGCTCATCTCCCTTCGCTCTCAGCTCAGCTAGATCAGATAAGTGGGATGGGCAGTCTCTACAGGGCTCGACGATAGTGTCATGAGCATCTTTCAGCTCCAACTGAGCGCTTTCAAGCTCAGTGGCCAAAGTGTCTCTCTCATCCACCCTCTCTATGTACCTGGACTTCAGAGTCGTCAGGTCACACAACAACACCTCATAGTTAGGGCACTCACTGCCCTCACCCAAGCAAGGGAAAGAAGATAGACTCTCAATCTTGCCATTGGCCATGGAAAGCTCACTCTCAAGCTCATCTATCGTCTTCTTAGCCCCTCTAAGCAGTTTCTCCCGATATCTTAACTCCTGGTGGTTCTCTTAAAGTAATTCAATGACTTCTTGTTCATAGGAAGATACCTTCTCATCGTCGTCATCGTTGGAGTTGTCGGGGGATCCCTTATCTTCGTTATCCCCAAGAGCCATTGAGCAAACACTCTTGCGGGATCTTCGGATGTGGTGCGATCGGCTCTTTGGCTTGTCCCCGAAGGCCATGAAGCAGAGGCCCGTCGGATCATCCTTGTCCTTCCCCTTATTGATCACGATCTCCTCATCGCTTGAGCTTGATGAAGAGGAAGAAGATGATAATCTCTTGGAGTAGCTTCTCTCCATCTCGGCGAAGAAGGCCTTGTCTCGCTTCTTGTTCTCATGCCGGTAGGCCTTCAGGGCCTTTCGAAAGAACCTTGTCTTGGGCTTGCCCTTGGTGAAGGTGGAGCTATCATGCTTGTTGGAGTTATAGGAGCCACCGTCGGTGCTCTTCTTGTGTGTGTCCCGCTTGTGGCAGTTGGCAATGAAATGACCTGGATCACCACACTCAAAGCAACCATGTTTTGTGCCATGTCATTTGAACATTCTTTTATCATAGACATGACGAACACGGCTATTCAAAAGACAAAAGTCATTGTTGGTGTAAAAGATTACACTAATAGGTTCTCTAGATTAAGAACTTACAAACAGTAGATTTGTGTTGAGAACTATCTCAAGCCTCCGAATTGGATAATAGCTTAAGTAGTCCAAAATTGTGTATTGAATAGTTGAGTATTTGATGCCTATTAAAGGGTAAGAAGGAGGGTATTTATAGGCAAAAAGTCTAAGGAAAAGACCTATTTACCCCTCAATTACAACCGACATAGTGGAAACTATTCGGTACCCCGAACAGGGTTAAAATGGTAAAATCTATCTGGAGTAGGTAGATAAGTCAAACATCTTATCAGACTTGCAGTTTTCCACCAGAGCTACATAGCCTGCGGAGGGTACCTTCGAATTGTAAGTCGAAGCACCTTTCGGCTTAATAACTCCACCACCTTCGGGCATAAGCTCGGAGCTTCAAAGCCGATAAGTTATCTTGACTATCAATCTCTAAGTCCTGAGGGTGAAGTATTTTCCCCCAGGAGTAGCCCATCGAATACGCTTCTCCGATTTTAACCTGTATAGTAGGAAAGCAGTATACGCAAGGAATATTTTCATATTCAGAGACTTAGAGAAATTCGAAGGTGTTACAGCTATTCGAAGGGTATTTGACCCCAAAGTATCCCAATGATAGCTTCGAACTAGGATTGTTGTGTGAACACTTCATGAGCAAGAGAACCGTTGCGGAGTTTAAACGTCGTGAAGAGCCGTTAATTTGGAGCCGTTACTCTTCAAGTAGCCGTTATGCTCTTGAAAAGGTAATGGTCGAAATTTACCGTGGACTCACACCTTTTCGCTTCCTGGGCCCACTCGCCAGCGATGGAAGTTGAAACTGCAATGTGAATGCAATCGAAGCGCAACAACTAACAGGAGGCTATAAAGGGAATCAGAATTCACCAAAAACTTTTACCGTACTTGACATCCGAAACTTACTCTCTTCAACCTCCAGATCTCCCAACTCCCCGAGCGATCGAGCCATGGCGAGGACCAGCCACACCGTGCCGGCAGCAGCGAGTACTTTTGCGCAAAGGCAAGCTTGGGCGGCTTCCGCGGTAGCTGCAATGGCGAGGGCTCCGGGAGATGTTTGGCCCAAGAATCCTTGAGAGCTCCGCCCTCCATCCAAGAAGAAAATCCCCCAAAGCTTCCTCATCGGCCAATCTACAAGCACCGCGGAGTCCATCGAAGAGGTCGTGGATGGGAAGCTAGGACCCAGAATGAGGACTCGGGTCCCCGGAACAGAGTCGACCCCAAGGCCACGAAGCGGAGAAGTTGTAGTCTTCGAAGCATTCTTCGAAGCAGGTCTGGGGCTCCCTGCCATCAACTTTTTATCAGAGGTACTAGAAAGGTTTCATATTACCTTGCCTCAACTGTCTCCCAACGCCATCGCACGGCTAGCCATCTTCGATTGGGCACTTTGAGCTGAAGGATGCGAAGGACGATCGGAGGTCTTCGCCGCCACCCACGAGGCTATCTGCTAGCCGAAGCCACAAGATGGCCCTGGAGACACCAAGGTGATAACAGCCTTCAGAAGTGTTAACTTCCAGCTGCGGAGGTAGCACGCTCAGCACTTTCCAGCGAAGGCCATCAACGACCGATGGTACACCAATTGGATCCTCCGGTGGTTCTAAACCGAGGTCGGAGAAGATTCCCCCTTCACAGGACCTCTTCAAGAAATCTGGTTTTTGAAGGAGGCAGAAGTCACCCCGAACCCGAGCCTGCTCTCAATGCGGCTAGGGTTACTAACTTCAATAGCCAGCCGCATGAGCATGCGGGACTTGGCTGAAGAGTTTATCGTGCTCCGAATTCCACCTCTTGGAGCTGACTGGCCGATAGCGTTCCAACACGCTCCGGAGGGTGAGCTTCAAAGTCTAGGTAAGCCTTCGATTTTCCTGCAATAATATGTTAGAAGAAAAATAACATACTTATAATATGCTACCTTTTTTCAGCGGCTCCATGAGAAACCATGTTGAAGAATATGGTTTTGATATTCTAGATGTGATGAGTGATTGTCAACGGAAGTCAAAGGAAGGGAGATATGAAGACCTGCCGAGTCTGAGGCGCATGTGACTCAGGTACACGGGCAGTGAGCGACAGCCGGGCATAGGAGCCGTGGAGTCGGGCTGGCCCAATCCGGGTACATGGCTAGGAGCGGTAGATGATCCACCGGTCTGTTGACTGGGTTTGACTCAGGTACACGGGCGGCGAGCGATTGTCGGGCTGAGGAAGCTGCGGGGTCGGGTCGGCCCAATCCGGGTACCCGGTGCGAAGATGGTGGACGCTTTGTCAGTTTCGGCGCAAAACTAATAACCTATGATTATTTTGTTTTTTAGGATATTAATATTTAGTTTTTAAGTCTAGAATATTTTTGTTTGAGTCAGGTGATTTTTCTAAGAATATTTTAGTAATTTTCGGAATTAATTTTAGAGTCAGTGTTAATTTACCCTAGCGGTAAATTAGTCTTTTCATGTATTAGGAGTCGCCTATAAATAGGCCCCTATCCCCCCTGGGGATAGATGACCGTTTTTTTCTAATAGATCAATCTACAGTCCATTTTTGTTATTCCACCGAAAGTCGATCTCCAAATTTGTTTTCGCCGGCGTCTCCTTTCCATGGCGCGGCTGCAACAGGACGTCTGTGCAATAGCGCAAGGCAACTGGCCAGCTTTCTCACGCACACGACGTTTTTGTCTCCAGAGCAATTCTTTCCGCCAGCCGGATTTTTTTCGCATGCTTTGCATCCGGCGCAGCTAGCTAGCTAGCTAGCAGGGCCTAGTCAAGGCTTGCGGCAGGGCGCTGCCCTCGGCGTAGCGTCCAACGCAGCGCGCACGCAAGCACGGCGGGAAAAGTAGGCGTGCAGCACTGGGTTTCTCGGTGGCAGCTCCTGGCGGAGAAAGCATCAACGTGGGCCCCACGGTCGTCTTCACGCCGTGCAGCAAGGAGATCACAGACGTGCTGCTCAGTTCTCCGTGGTGCATGCGCCAGAAGCAAAATCTACCACGGGTGTTGTCTTTCATCGCGGGCCCCACGAGTTCTATTTCCTTTCTTCATTACGCACGGCGGCAGGAGGAGCTACGGCGAGTGAACGGCCGGCGACGACGAAGATTTCCACGACTCAGTTTTTCGCAGATCGACATGCAGGTAATTAGTTTTAATCTCCTATATTTTAGCTGGTTAGTTAAACCAACATTTATCCATATTTTAATTAGCTGAAAAATAATAATCTCGTAGTTACCTGTTCTTAATTCAAAATTAATCTCATCGTTAAACTTTAATCTACTTATTAGTTATCTCGTATTATTTATTTAAATAGATCTGTTTAATCTGCTCATATAAAAGAAAAGAAAAAAATTATTAGTCATAATAATTTTTCTTTCTCTCGCATGAAATATTTTATTGGTTATTTCTAAATTAATTTTTGGGTGATCCATATTTTATTCAGTTAATTAGTATTTTATTTTTAGACTGCAATCTGAACAATTAATTAGTATATTTAGTATTTTGTATTACGTCAGTAAATATTTCTAGTACCCATTTTATATACTGCAGTGATTCTTTTTAGTTTAGCTCTAATATCATTTTAATTAGGACACCGGTCATTTTTAGGGTAGACAACTATAGTACTAGTAATTTATTTTACTAATATTGTTTTTCCGGTTGTGTTGGTTGGGTGTTGGGATTTCGATATAGTTTAGCAAGAAATTTTTAGGCGCCCATTCACCCCCCCTCTGGTCGCTACTTTCGGTCCTACACTCCACTGGCGTTAGCTCCGGAGCAGATAACGAGAGCCACCGAACGGGTGCTCGGAGCCCCTACGGAGGCTAAAAGCCAAAAAAGAATAGAGCTAGTGGGAAGCTGGGAACACTCCAACAGAGTGTGGGGGCCCTCAGAATGGTGCCTCATCCTCTGCCAGACTTCAACCCGACCGGAGTGGCCCCGCGGAAAAGAAAAGCCGTCGCCGAGCCCTCGAAGAAAGCCGGCAAGACCCCCATCAAGAAAGGGAAAAAAGTAGTAAAACTTCCTCCTCAGCTGACCCCGGAATCCTCTGCTTCATCCCTAGGCATTCGGAGCTCAGCTTTGGAAGACTCCGGGAACAAAGGCTCCGAAAGCAAGGGATCCGAAGTCCAAATGGCAAAAGACTTTGAAAACTATCTTCTTGATGACAACGAAGATGAAGCAGTGGACACAACCGGAACTCTTGCTCGAGAGACTACAGAGGTGGACACGGCGCACACTCCTACACTCGTCGCTGCGAGTTCGGAGTTGGAAGCAGTTATCCGCAACTCACTCGTGGCTGGGGTGATAACAACGGAGGTAGAGCCACCGACAGCAGCTACACCGGAGAGGATTTCAGGGGACGACCTCGATGAATATCTCCGATTGTACGAAGTCCTAGAGGACCCTACAATTTTACCTCAAGGCTCCACCGAAGGTATACTTCGAAACTTTTACCTTTGTCATTTCAAGTAATAGTTATTACCCGCAAATGTTCATCAAGTACCTTAATGTTGTAGGTGCATCGAAGGGTAACATAGCTCCGGCCACAGATGAAGCTCCAGCTTCTTCCGGAGTTTGCGGCTCGGATGTACACCACGACTCCGATGGACACCGTGGCTCCAGCAACTAAAGTCGTCTCCGTCGAAGCGGTTCTGGCCGAAGGGACACCGGTCGAAGGAGGATCTACCTCCGCCGAAGTCGCTCCTCTAGCCTTCGTACAAGGAAGGGGAAAAGCATGACAAGTCTTGGACTCCCTCCTGCCCCAATGACAACGCCTTCTTCCAACGATCCCTCGGCGAGTAACTCAGAAGAAGAGGCGACCACAGATGACTACCAGGCTTTGTCCTGGCTCCCTTTGTTGGCTCCCTTCTTGGAGCAACGAACAGGCCTCCGGGCGCTTCTAGAGCCCTTGGCGGAGAGAGGCCAAGAAGTCACAAACTCTGACTTGGTCTCCATCTTGAGCGAAGCCAGAGCCCCGGAGCTTAATCTAGCCCTCGAAAGGGCTGCCCTTCAGGTATACACAGTACCACAAATATATTTAATTAACAAATGGAACTACTTAGTACTTACTTGCTCTTCTTGCAGCAATTTGTCCTTGCTAGAGCGGCAGCGACTTCCAACGAAGTCAAAACCAACCGTCTCAAGAGGAAGGTTACACCCTCCAGTCCGTACTCAAAAGCTCCGAAGACAAAACACTTCGGCTGAAGGAAGAGCTCCTTGAAGAACGGAGGGCTAGGGCCACCACCGATGAAGCCCTCCGGCTCGAACAGTAGAGCATCAGTAAACTTCAAACTTCGGCCCAAGAAGCCGAAGCCGAATGCGTGGTGCTCCGAGCGGAGGTGGAGAAGCTCCGGCAGGCGGCAGTTACTTCAAGCGCTCAACTTGTAGAACTCCAAGGCTCGCTCAAACAGGCGATGACTCAAAAGAGCACCTTGCTATCCAAAATGGCTGAGGTATCTGCTGCTGCAGGTCTGGAAGCGGTAGAGACGAAGAATACTGCAATAGCAGAGCGTACCTTGGAATTCTTCAGCACCATGTTCCCTTCGTCTTCTACTACGGTGAGCGAGCCCCTCGACTGGAAGCTGAAGATGATTCAAGTGGCGACGAAGCTAATGATGGGCTCTGGCGTCTGGTACGGAGAGATCTCTGGACAAGTTGCTGGAATCGGAGTCCTCTGTCACCTCGAAGCTCTTGGGATTTCCGTCACTCCGGTTGGGGGTTCGACACCCACAGGCTTTGCCGATGAGGGCTTGCTGCGTCCTTCGCAGGATGTAGCCTCGGCTTGGGAAGCTTTCCGGTCAGTCTAGAAAACAGACCACAAGGCTGCAACCAAAGCATGGATCGACGAGGCCCATCGGCAAAAGCAAGCGCAAACAAGGCCTCCGCTTCCAGCTTCGCCAGCTCCGACACCTCCTGCTCCGCCGACCAACCCGCAGGTCTAGTCCTATAGGGCGCTTAAATATGTATAAGAAATCTTGTAAAGCCCCTTGCATTGATGAATGAAAAGTTTATAAATGAGGAACTTGTTTGGATGTTTATTCTTTTAGGTTTTGCCATGTCCTTCGGAGCCTGACTTCGAAATATTGGAAATTAACGAAGGGCTCCATCGGCATTGGTTAGTCCTTGAAAGCTTAAGGCCTTACCGCCGTTCACGCTTCTCTGTTCCCCGCAGAGATCAAGGGGAGATAGCACCTGAAGTTCACCACGAAGTCTTAACTTATATCAAAGAAGAGGAAAAGGAAAAAACATCTTCATCCTCCGAGTACGTAGATTGGTCTAACTCGGAGTATCAGGCCGAAGACCCTGCAGAGGCTAACTCCGAAAGGCTTCTGACTTGGGCTAAACTTCAAGAGGAGCAGAAAAAACTACGAGCTTCAAAGAAGAAAAGAAGCACTCGAACTTAAAAGACAGTCTCAATGGCTTCGAGCTCCGGAGGTCGAAGTAGCCTTAGAAGTAGTTCTAGAGGCCGGATGGGTCTCCGATTTTATCTAGGCTTAGACCAAAATTTCTCTTGATGTAAAAGTATGATTATTCAATTAATATGAATTGCTTCGAAACCATCTTGTTGTTCCATACTCTCCTGCCCCTCCTTGTGGGTGGGGGACCGTACGCATTGTGATAGGGTCCGTCGGACATAATGATTTGCACAACAATCTGATGCTTCACACAACACTTAGTAATATACTTTACTTTTTCGTAGAGTTCTTCGAACTATACATTTGTATTATGATGTTTGTAGGTTTCAGAGCTGAATTTATAGTTGTAAGCTCCCATATTAGTCGCTTAGGACTTTAAAAGTGCCTCATTGGCCGGAGCCTTGAAACCTTATAGCTTGGTCACCTTCGACTCTTTTACAGATGCTTCGAACCCGGAGGCCAGAAATCTGTTCTTTTAAAGTCCTTAGACTCTTCTACAGATCCTAACAAGCCGGAGCCTGGAATCCACAGGCTGGACACCTTTGGATCATTTACAAATGCTTCGAACCCGAAGGCCAGAAATCTATTGTTTTAAAGTCCTCAAACTCTTCTATGGATCCTAACAAGCCGGAGCCTGGAATCCATAGGCTGACCACCTTCGGCTCTTTTACAGATGCTTCAAACCTGGAGTCCGGAAATCATTTTTTTAAAGTCCTTAGACTCTTCTACGGATCCTAACAAGCCGAAGCCTGGAATCCGCAGACTGGCCACCTTCGGCTCTTTTACAGATGCTTCGAACCCGGAGGCCGGAAATCTGTTCTTTTAAAGTCCTTAGACTCTTCTATGGATCCTAACAAGCCAGAGCTTGGAATCCGCAGGCTGGCAACGGAGTCCTTGAACCAATGGTTCGAAGGCCATTGTCCGGGTTTTTAGAAAGATGCTTGACTCCGCAAGCATCTCCGTTCTCCTGATGCGTCCACCAGGAGTAAGGGATATTCGAAGAGCAAACAAGATTCGAACCTCCACTTTTATTTAGAAAGGAACTTTTACAATTGATTACAAGGAGCCCCTAAGCGTAATAACGCTTAAGGTGCTCCACATGCCATGCATGCTTCAACTCTTCCCCTTCTAAATTAGCTAATTTAAACGAGCCGGGGCGCCCTGAGCGTAGGATAATATATGGTCCTTCCCATTTATATCCTAGCTTCCCCAGGGCTATTACACTTCACAAAACTAAATGACCTAGCCTAAGCTCATTCAGCTTTATCTTTGAGTCATACCATGTTTTTGTTTGGTCTTGATACTTCGTCAGATTGGCGATAGCTCGAAGCCTTGTTTCTTCTGACAAGTCTAGCGAAGTGTTTCTTTCATTTTCATCTCTAGGTTCAACTACGCGAAGGGATCCACCCTTGAGTTTCGTTGGAGTCATGGCCTCATCTCTGAATAGCAGCCTGAATGGGGTAAAGCCTGTGGACCTTGCTTGAGTGGTCTGAATGGACCATAAAATCTTAGGGAGTTCTTCAGCCCATAGCCCCTTGGCCAACCCGACAATCCTTGGATTCATACCGGAGAGAATATTCCCGTTGGCTCGTTCGATGGCTCTGTTGGATTGTGGGTGGCGAACTGCTGCGAAGCATAACTTGATGCCCAGTTCTTCACAAAATTCTTTAAATGTTTCAGCTTCGAACTGGGTTCCATTATCCACAGTTAGCTCCCTTGGCACTCCGAACCTGCATATAATATTTTGCCAGAAATTTTTTGCACATTTCTTGAAGTGATAGCAGTTAGGGGTTCTGCTTCGACCCACTTAGAAAAATATTCAATTGCTACCACTGCAAACTTCAAGCTGCCTTTTGCCATTGGAAAAGGGCCGATGAGATCCATTCCCCATCGTGCGATTGGCCACACCGGGGCAATAACTTGAAGTGTTACTGGTGGACGGTGGCTCCGTCTTCCCATCCATTGGCATCCTTGACAGGTTCGAACCAATTCCTCCGCATCTTTTACAATTGTCGGCCAGTAGAACCCCTGCCGAAGTGTCTTTCCTGCTAGAGCACGGGGGGCTAGGTGGCTTCCACATAAACCTTCGTGAATGTCCCGAGCCCTTGTATAACACTCCGGCTTTGTACCGGAGTAGAGGGGAACAAACTCCGGCTTTGTATAACACTCCATTGACAAGCTTATAATTTCGAGCCCTTGCTTACAACCTTCAGAAATCTAGACCTTCTGACGAATCTGCGCTATTTTGCAAGACATCTATTATCGGAGCTCGCCAATCTGTAGCTGGGATGCAAAGGACTTCTGCGGAGGGTAATTGATTTACTGTAGGCTTGACTAGTTCTTCATAGAAAGCACCCTCCGGGAGGTCCAATGCTCTGGCTGCAGCCTTCGCTAGAATGTCTGCAAGTTGATTATCTGCTCGAGGGATACTTCGAACAGAAAATCCTTTGAATATTGCTTCTGTTTTGCGGATTTCTTCTAGATACTTTGCCAGATGTGAGTTCCTTGCTTGAAAGCTTTTGTCAACATGCCCTGCGACGACTTGGGAATCTGTTTTAATTATTATCCTTGCTGCTCCAAGTGCCTTTGCCTTTTGGAGGACTAGCAGGATTCCTTCGTACTCTGCGATATTATTGGTGGTCTTAAAGTTGAGCCTCGCAGAATACATGGCCTTTTGCCCTAACGGCGATATTATTACAGCTCCAGCTCTGGCATCGGATGCCTGATAAGCTCCATCAGAAAAAATTGTCCATAGACCTTTGGAGGGCTCTTCCGGAGCCCAAACTGCAGACAGAGTCCACTCTGCTACAAAGTCAGCTATGATCTGGGATTTGATAGCTGTTCTCGTCGTGAAGGAAATTCCAAGGGGGGCTAGCTCGACAGCCTATTTTCCGATCCTACCCGTAGAATCTTTGCTCCGAAGCATATCACCAAGAGGATACGAGGTAGGAACGATTAGGTTATGTGCTAAAAAGTAATGCCTTAGCTTCCGCGAGGCCATTACTAAAGCATAAGCAAATTTCTCGAGATTGGAGTATCTTGTTTTTGCTCCGGACAAAGCTTCTGAAATGAAATAAACTAGGTTTTGCACCAGCTTTCCCTTAAGCTCAACTACTTTGACCAATACTGCACTTACTGCGGAGCCCATTGCTGCAAGATAAAGAAGGAGAGTTTCTTTCGGGAGGGGCACAGTAAGTGTCGACAGGCTTCCGAGATATTCTTTGATATCATCGAAGCTCTTCTGGCACTCCGGCGTCCAGCTAAAACTTTCGGACCCCTTTAGAGCTTTGAAAATTGGAAGGCTTTGTTCGGCTGATCTGGCTAGGAATCTGCTGAGAGCTGCAAGTCGTCCTGTTAGCCTCTGGACTTGCTTCAAATTTTCTGGTGGAACCATTCTTGCAATGCACTTATCTACGTTGGTCTAGCTTCGATTCCCCTACTCGAAACTAAGTACCCTAGCAGTTTTCCTGCTTGTGCCTCGAATATACATTTTTCAAGGTTGAGGCGGACTCCACATGCTCGGAGGCTCTCAAATGTTTCAGCTAAGTCTAGACTATGCTGGTGCTTTACAACACTCTTTATTACAATGTCATCCATATAGGCTTCGACATTTCGGCCTATTTGGTGACCTAGAGCCTTAGCTATCAAACATGAGAATGTGGCTCCGGCATTCCGCAAGCCAAAAGGCATTCTTACATAACAAAATACTCTGGATGGGGTTATGAAACTTGTCTTGGCTTCGTCTTCGTGCTTTAGCCAGACTTGATGATAACCGGAGTAAGCATCGAGGAAACTCAATAATTCGGAGCCAGCCGTAGAATCCACCAGCTGGTCTATTCGGGGCATAGGGTAGGGGTCTCGTGGGCATGCTTTATTTAATGATGTAAAATCGATGCACATGCGCCATTTGCCGGAGCCCTTTTCCTGACAAAAATAGGGTTAGCCAACCACTCCGTGTGGGCTACTTCCCTTATGATGCCAGCCCTTAACAATTTTTCCACTTCTATCTTGGCGAGGCCTGCCCTCTCTGCAGATAGCTTATGGAGCCCCTAGCGTACTGGCCTAGCCTTTGGGTTGACAAGCAGGCTATGCTCGATGATACTCCGGTCAACCCTGGTGATGTCTTCGTCAGTCCAGGCAAAGATGTCCAAATTTTGCTTGACTACTTCTTCCAACGAGGCAGTTATCTCCGGAGATAGCCCGAACTGTATTGGGTACTCTTTGCCATCCTTTAGAATTATTTTTGTGACGACATCACCTTCTGGGCTTGGCTTGAGGGAAAGGCCCTTCGAAGAGTTCGAAGACTCTGGAACCTCCTCGGTGTGCTCCGTCACACTGTGTACTTGCCGAGGTCCAACGGCTGGCCGTGACCATACTCCGTTCTTCGGGCTACAGCTTGGTCTCCTGAAATAGTGAGAACTCCACCTTGCATGGGCATCTTGAGACATAGATAGTTGTGATGTGCTATAGCCCCAAACTGGTTCAGCATCCCTCGTCCGAAAATTGCGTTGTAGGCATATGGGGCATCGACGACGTCGAAGATCACCTCTTCCACCCTGGCCAAGGGCCCCTCTCCGAAGGCAACCTCGAGGCCTATTTGGCCGAGGGCATCGAGAGGTGGACCTGTGAAACCATGAAGTGGCCGGGCCGCTGGAAGTAAATGCCTCCGAGGTATGCACATTTGATCGAAGGCCTGGACAAAAAGTATGTCTACGGAGCTCCCGCCGTCCACCAGGATCCTTCGAACTTCCACCCTAGCCATATCTGCTGAAATGACCAAGGGGTCAGCATGGGGGAACTTCACCCCCGCAGCATCATTGGTAGTAAAGGAAATAGGTACATGAGACCATTTGGGCATTCCCTCCACGGAATTCGAGGTCCCTATGTGTCCTACTTCGCGGATGTATTCTAGTCGCTGCCTCTTGGACATGTTACCGAGGGTCCACCCTCTGGAGATGGGCAGGACCACTCGCTTGCCACGGTCTTGGGGGTCTTCCTACTTCGGTGGTGGCATAATGTTGGCCACCGGTAGCTGCATGGGGGCTTCTGGGGCACCAGCTCAGGCCACGATTTGCACAAGCTCTGACCGTGCCGCTGGAGGGGTTCAATCCGAAGTACCTCGCCCTGTACTTCGTCCTAGGTATTCACCTCGAAGGGTTAATACCGCCTTACAATCCTTCATGTCATGGCTTCTATTCTCGCCATGCACGCAGCAGAAAAAGCTCTGGCGCCTGCTAGGTATTCTTTCTTGGGGCTTCGGTGCTCCAGCCTTGAAGCCTTGCGCTTGCTAAAAGTTGGCAGGTGCCTTCGGAACGGAGGGTGCAATGTTCAACACCTCCGAGCGGAAGTGCTTCTTTCCCCACCTGTGATCGTTGAAGCGATTGTCGTGAAGGGGTTGCGGAGAAGTTGAGGCTTCGGGCTCCATCTTCACTTCCTGAAGGGCTGGTGCAGGTGTTGCGGCTCTTCGGAGACAGCCTTCCTCCGCCTTGGCATACTGTTCGAAGTATGCCATCAGCTGTGCCACGGATGACACTGGTTTCCGATGAAGCTTGCTGAGGAGATCTGGGTTCAACACCCCTTCGTGGGCGGCGTCGACTACCGAAGAGGTAGACAAGCCCTTGATCTACGATTTGGTGTGGGTGAAGCGCGTGAAGTATTCCTGAAGCATCTCCCCTGCTCACTGCTTCACCTGAAATAAGCTCCCCGTTGACATCGGAGCCACAAAGGTACCTTGGAAGTTGCTTACAAACTTCCTCTTCGACTGCTCCCAGGATTTTATCGATCCTGGCCTCAAAGACTAGAACCATAGGAGAGCCACACCTTCGAGAGCGAGGGGAAAACACTTCGCCATAGTGTTACGCACCCCTCCGCTTGCTTCTATCGCCAAGGCATATGAACAAGTGAATTCTCCGGGGTCAGACCCACCGGAATACTTGCGCAACTTCGAGGCTTTGAACCTGGGATCGAAGGGCACCTTTTGCAAGTTCGAATGCAATGGAGACTCGTCATCGAAGGATGCGTTCTCAGCCTCCTCTGGGACTTGGACAGCTTCGGGAAGGTTGCGAGCACCACCGTCTTGGGGCCCTTCTAGAGCCTGGGTGGAAGCTTGGGAGCGGAGGTGATCGGCAACACCTTGCCTCCACCTAGCCACTTCCTCCTGAAGTCGTGCTACTTGAGTAGCCTCGTCCTCAGGAAGGTCTTCGTCCCCTTCGGAGGGGAGCACTGGGTCTCGGGAACTGGCGTAATCGATTTGGAGCACCGTAGGAGCAGCCCGAGGGCCTCTGGGTGCTCGACGTCCAGCAACGCCTTTGGGGGTTGTTGGGACAACTGAGGGTCCTGCTTCGTTGGTCCGAGGGGACCTTCGGGGAGGATCCGAGGCTAGGCTCCACTTGGGAGGCATAGCGAATGAAAAAGAGGTCCGAAGACCGAGGACTTTGATTGGTTTGGGAAGGCAAGGAAAGGCCTTTGAACTTCACTAAGAAGCCCCTTACCGAAGGGTGCGCGGAATCTTGAGACTCTGAAGCTCCCTCCGCAAGTGCTCTTCGAAGTGTAGTCAGCAGTAGAGAACTAGCTTTTAGAACTAGGATCCCCACGGATGGCGCCAACTGTTGGTGTAAAAGATTACACTAACAGGTTCACTAGATTAAGAACTTACAAACAATAGATTTGTGTTGAGAACTATCTCAAGCCTCCGAATTGGATAATAGCTTAAGTAGTCCGAAATTGTGTATTGAATAGCTGAGTATTCGATGCCTATTACAGGGTAAGAAGGAGGGTATTTATAGGCAAAAGTCTAAGGAAAAGACCTATTTACCCCTCAATTACAAGTGACATAGTGGAAACTATTCGGTACCCCGAACAGAGTTAAAATGGTAAAATCTATCTGGAGTAGGTAGATAAGTCAAACATCTTATCAAACTTGCAGTTTTCCACTGGAGCTTCATAGCCTGCGGACGGTACCTTCGAATTGTAAGTCGAAGCACCTTTCGGCTTAATAACTCCACCACCTTCGGGCATAAGCTCGGAGCTTCGAAGCCGATAAGTTATCTTGACTATCAATCTCTAAGTCCTGAGGGTGAAGTATTTTCCCCCAACAGTCATCATCTCCTAACAAATCCAATTGGTCCTCAGTGATAGACATCAAAGAGGACAAAGCACAACTCAAAGCTGCAGGATCAGCAGAAGGTGTCGCAAGGGCCAAGGTTTTTTATCCAGAACCAGTGAGGTTTGATCTCAACTGGATATCAACCTCTGAGGCCTTGAGCTTGCTGAAAAGCTCTACGACAGTCAAGGTATCATAGGAAGCGCTCTCAACAATAGAGGATACCTTGATCTCCCTGATCTTAGGGTCCAAGGTATGAAGAACCTTGAGCGCCTGTTCATGATCTGAGACCAGCTGATCACGATCGGCCTTGTTGGCCCGAAGCTTATTAATGATCGACTAAAAGCGACCAAACAAAGCTTCAACAGTCTCACCCAGCTTCTGTGAGAAGTTTTCATATTCTCTAGCAGTGTCGAGATGGCTAACACGCTCAAACTCACTGGGACCTAAACCAGAAAATAGTATGTTCACTGCCTTGTTGTTCAGGTCATGCAGAGTGACTATCTCAGGAGTAGTACGCTCTGCAATCGGAAGCACAGGAGCAGAGATCGAGGCAAAGATGAAGGCACTCCAAGACCTCATGCTTGGGAGCTACGTCAAGACACGCACAGGCTTCATCAAGCGTGATGTCAACGTCCCCACCCTCACTCGGATCCAGGTAACACCAGTATCACCTCGTTTATCTTCTTTAGAGATTGAGCAGAAAATAGCTGCATCAGTAGACCAAGCCGTTATCACTTCGCTAGCCAACCGAATATATTCGGCTGTTAGTTCTCAAGTAGAGGCGACACTTAGAAGGTTCGGCTTTATCGAAGTCATACTTCCAGCTCCTATAGCTAGCATACCTCCGATAAATCACATTTACAACAGAACTGACGGTTGTACCAGCAAAGCCATTACGTCTCCGACCTCAACATCCATGGCCGAGACCAATCACTATACTCATGGCCAGACTAGCACTGCCCACCATGCGCCGTCTCCAGTTACACTAGAGCCAGTTTTTCCCATGCTTCCCGCGCCGCATGCGCAAGCGCATAGGCCTGCACACATCGTACGTCCCGAGCTAGCGCATGAGGCAGAAACTCATGGCCGACACGCCGACATCCCACCGCGCAGGCAGTAGCCCAGGATGACATTGAGGAGCGGATCCGCGCACTATTTAGGGAGTGCACCAGCTTCATACCTAGGGGTCGAGCTACGGTTTTCCGGAAGCCGTACCTCGATCATTTTGAACCGATGCCTTACCCTCATGCCTATAGAGTCCCTGAAATCACCAAGTTTGATGGTGAGGGTAACAAAACCACACTAGAGCATGTTAGTTAGTTTTTAGCATAGTGTGGACAAGCTAGTGGGTCAAACGCTTTAAAAATTAGACTATTTTCTCTCTCATTATCCAACACCGCTTTCACTTGGTTTTCGGCGCTCCCATCGAACTCTATCCAAACATGGACACTTGAAGATAGACCCTAGTACAAAGATGAAGATAGACAAAGACCCCTTTCCCGTGAACACTGTCGATCTCAACGAAAAGAGAGTGCTGATTCGGCCAGAGCAGGCCGAATCAACTAAGGGGAAAGCAGTCACTATTGGAGAATCACGTACACGCACACTTGTACCTAAGAACCCTAAAGTAGGAGTGTGGAAACGGAATGTTAGCATGCCTCCTTCGTCTAGGGCTCGCAAGAAGCCGAAGGTAACATATCAGATGTTGTTAAACAAACACCAAAGAAAAGCTAAGGAAACGGGCCCCTGCACGAAAAGGTTAAGTCAACCGAAGGGACTAGAGCAATCGGAGGGTGGCTTTGGACCATAGTGGCCAAACCCTCCACATGGTGGCCTCAGACCACAGGGGGCGAACCCTCCGCATGGTGGCTTCGATCCACAGTGGCTGAACCCTCCGCATGATGACTCCGGGTCACAGTGGCCTAACACCCCCTACGTTGGCTTCAGACCCTAGTGGCCGAACCCTCCGAACAGTGGCCTCAGACCCTAGTGGTCGAGCTCCACACAGATTGAGTTTAGACCCCAATGGCTGAACCCAACTCTGCTCTAGACAAACCCTCCGGCGGGAGGCTTCGGTCCACACTGGCCGAACATACCTCTGGCCTGGCAGGACCCCTCACTGATATGGTCCGAGATACCGTCGACCTAGCTGAACCCCCCTCCGGGTAATGGGTTTGGCTCACAGTGGGCGAAGCCACTGGAGCCATCGATGCCCCCACCATACAACTCGGCGGGGACCCCATGGGCTCTGTACGTATCACAATCAGAGCACCCTTCGCAACATAACATTGTCCCTTGTTTTCCTTCGGAGTATTATAACTAGCAGGGACAAATAGACGCGGTGGAGGGAGACATCGTCAACAGGCTGTCCGTAGTAACTTCGAATCGACTCGCACAAGGCGGAGCCAAGGGAGATAAACGCGAAGAGGCGAAGGATAGGGAGTCCAAAGCTATCATGGTCAGAATAGGGTCTCAAGAAGTCCCAATCCTGAGGGCCCCCTCACCGAAGCCTGACAGAGGTAAGTCACCTACTTCAGCCGAAGCCAGCACCGAAGACTGGTCCAACCGGCCGAACAAGGCCGGTCCGATTAGCAGGGTCCGCAGCGAAGACCCCTCCGATTATGAAACATGCGAGGCCGATCTGGGTGGTACCCCTTCGACCAAAAATAATAGGAACAAGGCAGCGGTGCCTGGTACCAAGCCGCAACCATCTTGGGCACCTCCAGGTATGTCCAAATCACAGAAAAGGCGTCTGCAACACCTATGGGCACAGGAGATGCTCGAAAAGAAAGCTGAGGATGAGCGAGACGCCATCTTTGAGGAAATCTGCCCTCGGCCAACAATGAGGCAGGTATGGAGGATAAAGCCGGTTGAGATAACCAACCCGGCTCCTAGTCCGAGTGACGACGACGACATGCTCGACGACGACTACTCGCCCGTCTTTGAGGGACCCACACCCTAGGCGATGGACATCAATGTCATCATGCTACCCACCGAGTTCGCCCTGCCATATGATGAGGCCGAGGTCGCTCAGTTGAACCTCGGCCCACGCAATCCTATTTTTGAGAAACCTGAAGATATGGCTCGCCATCTAAAGCCTCTCTACATCAGGGGTCACATTGATGGGAAGCCGATCTCCTGGATGCTTGTTGACGGTGGCACCACTGTTAACCTAATGCCTTACATGCTATTGAAGAAACTTGGCAGGGACGAGGAAGACTTGAAGAAAACTAACTTAATGCTCAACGGCTTCAACGGCGAGAGTTCTGAGGCGAAAGGCGTGCTTTCCATGGAATTGACAGTAGGCAACAAGACATTGCTGACAACATTCTTCATCGTCGACATGCAAGGTAACTACAGTGTGCTGCTTGGGTGTGACTAGATTCATGCAAACTACTACATTCTTTCTAGTTTGCACCAATGCCTAATTCAGTGGGACGGCGATGAAGTAGAGGTCATACCCACAGACACTTCGGCCTAGGTAGAATTAGCTGATGTGTCCATTGACGCCATCCACAATAAAGTAGAATGTCTATCGGGTAGGGATCTTTTGGATTACGACTTTGTTAGTATGTCCGGAGGACATTTCGTACCAATGTCTGTAAAGTCGGCTAGTGTAGCACAACTGTTTCTAAATTAGTGGTCATGTCTAGCAATAGCAATCTGGATTGGCTAAAGTCTCGTGTAGAGCAATATCGGTCTACTAAATACGATATTTCCAAGGCCATCGAAGATTCCAGCGAAGTAGAGAAATTAGGATAAGGTTTTGCGTCAGCCGATCCTTTAGAGGAAGTTGACATAGGCAATGGTAGCATCCCAAGGCTGACTTTTGTAAACCAACATTTACAGGCTGATGAAAAGGCCGAAGTAATAAAGTTGCTTTGGTCGTACGTCGATTGTTTCGCATGGGAGTATAGCGAGATGCCCGGATTAAGCCGTGAGCTCGTGGAACATCGGCTACCTATCAAATCCAGATTTAGGCCTTATAAACAACCTCCTCATCGCTTTAATTCGGCCATTTACGACCGAGTTAAAGAAGAGATAGAGTGATTACTCAAAGCTGAGTTTATTAAGCCATGTAGGTATGCTGAATGGGTTTCTAACATTGTACCTGTAGAAAAGAAAGGGAGCGGCAAGATAAGAGTTTGTATTGATTTCAGGGATCTAAACAAGGCCACTCTGAAGGACGAGTATCCAATGCCAATAGCCGACATGCTAATAAACGATGCTTCAGGACACAAGGTACTATGTTTTCTTGATGGCAATGCTAGTTATAATCAAATTTTTATGGCCGAAGAGGACATCTACAAGACAACCTTTTGATGCCCTGGTTTTATCGGCTTGTTCGAGTGGGTTGTTATGACTTTTGGTTTAAAGAATGCTGGCGCTACATATCAACGTGCTATGAACTTGATCTTTCATGACTTGTTAGGAGTTATGTTAGAAGTTTACATAGATAATGTTGTAGTCAAATCGGACTCTATGGGAAACCATTTAGCTAATTTGAAATTTGCTTTTGACAGGATGCGATAGTATGGCTTGAAAATGAACCCATTCAAATGTGCTTTTGGCATATTGGCGGGCAAGTTCTTAGGATTCATGATTCACGAAAGAGATATAGAAATTGATCCTAAAAGGCTTGAGAAGAATAGAAGCTTGGAAGCGCCGACATGCAAGAAAGATGTGCAGAAGTTGCTGGGCAAGATGAATTATTTGCGTCGCTTTATATCTAACTTGTCCGAAAAAATTGATGCCTTTGTCCCCATACTCCAGTTAAAGAATGAAGCCGAGTTCACTTAGGGGGCAAGTCAGCAAAGTGCCTTTGAAAAGATTAAAGAGTGTTTATCATCTCCACCCGTGGTGACAGCACCAAAAGCCAGGATTCCATTTCAGTTGTACATTACCACCGAAGATAGCGTGATAGGGGCCGTGCTAACCCAGGAGGTGGAGCGAAAAGAGTACATCATCACATTCTTGAGCCGCCGCCTGCTGGACGCTGAAACTAGGTACGTGTTTGTGGAGCGCCTATGTTTTTCACTTTACTACGCATGTACCAAATTATGTCACTATCTTCTCCCTACTACATGTATTGTCGCTTGCCAAACCAATGTTATAAATACATGTTGCAAAAGCCGATTCTAAGTGGAAGAACCAGAAAGTGGGCTTACGCTTTAATTGAGTATGATTTGGCCTATGAACCTCTAAGAGCTATGAAAGGCCAAATTGTTGCTAATTTCATAGTTGATCACCACATAGTTGCTAGTTGGAGTGACAATGTTGCTCTAATTGAAGTAGTACCATGGAAACTTTATTTTGATGGTTTGGCTTGCAAGAGTGGCCAAGGTATTGGAGTGGTTCTCATATCACCTAATGGGGCGCACTTTGAGACTCGGCCCGTTTAGAATTTCCATCTACTAATAACCAAGCTGAATATGAAGTCTTATTACTAGGACTTGAATTGCTAGAATCTATAGGTGCTCAACATGTACATGTGTATGGTGATTCTTTGTTAGTAGTGCAACAAGTAGCTAAGAGCGTTCAATGTTTTAATGGCCTACTAAATAGTTACTTAGACAAATGTTTAAACATAATTGCTACTTTTGGCGACTTCAAAATCTCTCACGTGTCAAGAGAAGCCAATTCAATTGCACATGATTTGGCTCAGCAAGCATCTGGCTATCAAGTCAGGGGAGGGAAATTTTCTGTACAAGAGAAGCCAATGTTTGGTCTTACTACCGAAGCCAGAAGCTTTAGGCAGGCGTGAGGTCTGTCGAACCCCATGGGTCGGACCCCTCCAGCCACCGAAGGATGTCATGTGTCGGAGCCCTCGCGTCGGGACACTCCATCCACCGAAGGGCCTGGCATGTCGGAGCTCCTGTGCCGAAGCCCGCTGGACAGCGGAGGTCTTCGGGAGCCAGAGCCCTCCGACAGAAGGCTTCGACCTGATCCACTCCACGCAACCGACCTAGTTAGGCTTCGGCAGAAATGGTAAAGGCCCGGGGGGCACTCTGAAATCAGAAGCTTAGACATCACTCTAGGAAAGGAATCAGCAAACCCTCCGGAGGTCCATAAGGGCGATTGGAGAATTCTAATCATCCAGTATTTGAGAAACCCTAGTCAAAGGGTTGATCAGAAAGTTCGGCAACAAGCGTTTAAATTTGTGTTGCTAGATGATGTACTATATCACCGAACTATTGATGGAATACTTTTAAGGTGTTTAGATGATGAACAGTCCTAGGTAGCTACAGGAGAAGTCCATGAAGGGCTTTGTGGCACTCATCAGTCGGCCCTAAAAATGAGTTGGATGCTCAAAAGAGCAGGTTTCTATTGGTTGGCTATGACTGAGTATTGTTTTAGATATTATAGAGGGTGTGAAGCGTGCTAGAAGTTTGGCAATATTAAGCTAGCTCCCACTTCATTGCTTAACCTTATTATCAAGCCATGGCCGCTCCGAGGTTGGGGTTTACACTTAATCGGCCAGATTCATCCTCCTTCTTCAAAAGGGCATCGGTCCATGTTGATGGCGACGGACTACTTCACCAAATGGACCGAAGCCGTGCCTCTCAAGAATATGACTCACAATGAGGTACTTGATTTTATCTTGAAGCACATTATACATAGATTTGGTGTTCCCCAAACTCTCACTACAGATCAAGGTAGTTCATTTGTTTCCAAAGAAGTGAGAGACTTTGCCGAACTTTATGGTATTAAGTTGGTAAACTCTTCACCGTACTATGCTCAGGCCAATGGTCAGGCCGAGGCACTATGGGCTTGTAGAATTGCAAATCACGGTGGTACCAAAGTTAGTCCATATGAGTTAGTATATGGACAAGAGGTCGTTCTACCTGTAGAAGTAGATCTTGGCTCTTTAACAGTTCTAAAGCAAGATGGCTTATCGGTCGACAAGTATGAGACTCTTTTGAAGGACAATCTAGAAGAAGTGACCAATAAGAGGTTAAGGGCTTTAGAAGCTATAGATATATACAAGATGAGAGTAGCTAAAGCCTACAATAAGAAGGTTAAACCAAAATTGTTTCAAGTGGGTGACTTTGTTTGGAAGACGATTTTGCCCTTAGGCACTAAGAGCCCTAAATATCGTAAGTGGTCACCTAGTTGGGAAGGACCTTTCAAAGTAGCTTAAATCTCTCCAGGTAATGCATATGTGTTAGAGTCTCTACAAGGGGATCGGTTTCGAAGAGCTCTGAATGGCAGGTACTTGAATAGGTATTTCCCGAGTGTGTGGCAAACGGCTTGAAAGTGTCGAAACAACGATATGAGAGGTATCGTCCTTAGCCCGTTTTGCTTTTAGTTCACTTAAGTTCACTAAAAGGCAGGGGGGCATGTGTTGATAGAAAAAAATGGCATTAAATGGTTAAGATTATCAAAATGTCAATTTTGGTAATTTGGGTCAAAAATACACGTCCTCGACTGGGCCAAAGCCCTACAGGGCCGAAGGCGCATTGAGCTATGGGCTTTCGAAGCTTCCAGCAGGTCTGCTGCCTTCGGCCTAAAGGCCTTCGGAGGCCCGCCTCGCTGAAGCTTCGTCCCGAGGAACAGGTTTTGGCGGGCCTGGCCGAAGGCTCACTTAAGAAAGGATTCCAGAGATAGAGTTTGAGTCTGATTCTGGCTAATTTTATCCCTACGCATGATTAGGCCGAATCTTAACAGATTTATCCCTAGCTTTGAACCGTACCTTTACTTTTATCTTTACTTTTCTGCAACCTTTGTGGGTTTGCCTGGAAGCCCTCTGTCGACTACTTCGGAATAGTGGCAATCCTTGTTACCTCGCTTGTGAAGTATCCGTTAATATACATAATAGATTGCTATCGCCTTGTTACTTCGCCTGTCAAGTATTCGCTAATCTGCGTAACAGATTGCTACCTTTGCTCTCTAGTGCAACACTTAGTAGAATTAGGTCCCCAGGCCTAATTGGCACTTCATCTCTGTTCTGTTGCAGGATTTCACGCTTGGAGCCACTTCGCCGGAGGTGTCCGGAGCCAAGAGATTGGTTTTGGAGGCTGCCAGAACACCCCTCGGCGGGAATACTACTTCGACTGCCTGTGCCGGACCGTCACGTTGTTGTCGGTTTGATCAAGTCCCACCCACCAGCATTCTTCGCAACAGTCTTCACCACGTTCGTCAGATGAAGTTACGCTCACGCATTGCGTTCGAGTTATTTAATCGTGTTAGAGACTTTGCGCCGAAACCCGCTGTTCGGAGGTGATTGTCACGTCAAGATCTATTCGGAGCCCGCCTTCGGCTAGATCAGTCCAAACGCCAAAGGCACCCTTCAGCGGGACCCTTTGCATCGGACATCGAAGGTACCCTTCGGCTATACCCTTCGCACTGCATACTTCGGATTAGTCAGGCTCTGCTCAGCTTGTTGGTTTATCCTACTTAATATATTTCTTTTCGGCTAATTGGATTATTTCTGTGTGATCTGATAACCTGGTGACTCCACCCCCCTTACATGGTTAAGGGTAGTCAGAACGCGATGTCGGTGTTGTGTTATGCTTAGGCTCGTCCCTTAGTATCTACACACTTTTGGATCGGCGAACTGACCCAAGTGCGGGGGCACATTTTCGTGTCAACAAAATGCACGAGAATCAAGGAATAGTGATTACTGTTTTGCACTGTGCGGCTACTCTTCCTATTTTTTGCATGCGGTGGTGTTGACACGAAAACATGTCCCCACACTTGGGTCAGTTCGACGATCCAAAAGCGTGCAGATACTTTGGGACAAAGCTAAGCATAACAAAACACTGACGTCGCATTCCAACTACCCTTAACCGTGGCAAGGGGGGTGGAGTCACCAGGTAATCAGATCACACATAAATAATCCAATTAGCCGAAAGAAATATATTATACAAAACAAATCAGCAAGCCGAGCGGAGCCTGACTGATCTGAAGTGTATAGTGCAAAGGGTATCGCCGAAGGGTACCTTTGGTGTCTGATGCGAAGGATCCCGCCGAAAGGTTCCTTCGGCGTTCAGATTGATCTGGCCGAAGACGGGCTCCGAATAGATCTTGACGCGACAATCACCTCTGAACAGCAGGGTTCGACACGAAGTCTCTAACACGATAAAACAACTCGAACGCAGCGCGCGGGCGTGACTTTGTCTAACGAGGGGTATGAATGTTGTGAAGCCTGTCGTGATGAAGCCTGTTGCGAAGCGTGTTGGCGTGCAGGACTCGGTCAAACTGACAATAGCGTGACGGTCCCACACGGGTAGTCGAAGCAGTATTATCGCCGAGGGGTGTTCTGGCAGCCTCCGAAACCAATCTCTTAGATCCAACACCTCCAATGAAATGGCTCCGAACGTGAAAACCTGCAATAGAATAGATATCAAGTACCAATTCGGCCTGGGGACCGAATTCTGCTAAGTGTTGCACTAGGAGCAAAGTTAGAAACATATTATGCAGATTAGCAGATACTTCACAAGCGAAGTAACAAGGCGATAGCAATCTATTACGTAGATTAACGGATACTTCACAAGCGAAGTAACAAGGATTACCACTGTTACGAAGTGGCCGTCGGAGGGCTTCCAGGCAAACCCACGAAGATTGCAGGCTAGGGCTTTGTGTTGATTTGTGTTGGGGGTTAATGAACCGGCCTCACCCCTATATTTATAGGGGCTAGAATTATAATATCTAAGCCTAATCTGATAGGATTCGGCTTAATCACGCATAGGGATAAAATTAACCAGAATCAGACTCAACTCTATCTCCAGAACTCAGCCCGAAGTGGGCCTTCGGCTAGGCCCGCCGAAGCCTGCTCCTTGGGCCGAAGCCTCGGTGAGGTGGGCCTCCGAAGGCCTTTGGGCTGAAGGTAGCAGGCTCGTTGGAAGCTTCCAAAGCCCACAGCTCGATGGGCCTTCGGCCCTATAGGGCTTCAGCCTAGTCCAGGACATGTGTATTTTCAGCCCAAATTACCAAAATTGATATTTTGACAATCTTAACCATTAATGACATTTTTTGCTATCAAAAGGTGGTATCTAGCTTCCTTCTCTCATGCACTGTGCTTGATTGGCAGCAACACCATGTGCTAGGAAAAACAACGCTCTTGATCAGAACTTGCGTCGCTTCATAGGAAAATGGGACTCAACGCCGCCTCAAGCACCTTCCCGTAGAAAAACAGAACAAGGTGCTAATCAAGCCTTCGAGCCTAAACTCGCAACAACGCCTAGCTCCGTACACCGAGTATCCGCGCCATGCGCCGGTGGTATAAACCCCCACATAGAGCTACACGAGTGGGCCCTCTGGTTCAAACTAGATGCAGTAGAGAACGCTGGCTTCCCACGGGTGAAGAAAACTTAATAGGAATCGGCGACGAAATTCAATGAGAATCACAGCGGCGGCATGGTGGGAAGGGAAAGGGAAAAATCCCTGAACTCAGATTTTTCATTTCAAAAGAGTTAAGAAACCCTAGGGGGAATTGGGGCCCTATTTATAGGCCGCCCAATAAATCAGGAAAAAACCCAATTTACCCTTAGGGTTTTTTACAGACGACGAAATAAACTAGAAAAGACCAAAATTCCCTTAGGATTTTTACAGACTCAACTAACACAGACTGTGGGCCTAAAAGGCAAAATAGTAAAATCCTAAATAAAGGTAACTTGTCCTGATGCGGAGCTTTCGTAGCAGCTATTGTAGGACCGAAAGTAGCGACCAGAGGGGGGTGAATGGGCGCCTAAAAATTTCTTGCTAAACTATATTTTAATCCCAACACCCAAATAAACTTAACCAGACAAAAAATATTTGCAAAGCAAATTTCAGGAATTGAAGTTGTCTAGCTTAAAAATGACCAGTGTCCTAATTAAAATGATTTTGAAATAATCTAAATTAAAATACTGCAGTAAATAAAAACACCTAGAGAAATCACAAAATATATATATTTCAGTCTAGAAATAAAATACTAATCAAATGAATAGAACATGAATCACTAAAAAATTAATTCAGAATTAAACCAAAAATATTGTAGATAAAAACTAGAATAAATATAACTGCAACTAATAAATTTGTCTTTTCTTTTTATATGAGCAGATTAACCAGATAAAAATAATATGAGATAACTAATAAGCAGATCAAATAATAATGTCGAGCAGATAGAGATTAAATTACTAAAACAACTAATACGAGATTACTAATAAAATTTTAGCAGATGAAAAATTAACTACAAAACAAAACTACCAGATTTAATCTAACTAGAAATTAGGAGATAGAACAACTAACCTGCATCGGCGAAAACAGTCGCCGGAACAATTTGTTGCGCCGCTCCGTGCGTCCTGCTGCTTCTCGCCGGAACTGTTGCCGTGCAAGAAAAAACGTGCCAGTTTTCTCTCGCCGTGACGTGCTGCAGTTGAGAACCGGCGTGGATAGCCGTGCCGGCAAAAAAGGCTGGTGGTTGCGTGCTAGCTAGCTGTCACAACGTAGCCTGCAGCTACTACCTGCATCTAACGTCGACGGAGAGGGAATTGCAACCGAAAGATGCAGCCGCATGTGGTGGGGCCCACCCATGGAAGGAAATCAAATGCTGTCGGCTGGTGTGCAGGCTTCCTGCCGTGAAGAAAATCAACTCCTCCCGTGGGGCCCACGCTGCTACATGCAGCCAAGGAAAATCACGTCGTGGATCTCCGTGCAATGGCGCTGCTGCTTTTGGCGTGGGCACCGATGAAGAAAAAGAAAAACCTACCAGCGAGACGGTCACGGAAAAAAATTCGGTGCAGAAAAGAACAACGAAGAAACGATGCGACGGTGGACTGTAGATTGATCTATTAGAAACACAGTCATCTATCCCCAGGGGGGATAGGGGCCTATTTATAGATGGCTCCTAATACATGAAAAGACTAATTTACCCCTATGGTAAATTAATACTGACTCTAAAATAAATTTCGAAAATTACTAAAATATTCTTAGAAAAATCTCCTAACTCAAATAAAAATATTCTAAACATAAAAACTAAATATTAAAACCCTAAAAACAAAATAATCATAGGTTGTCAGTTTTGCATCGAAACTGACAAAGCGTCCACCGTCTTCGCACTGGGTACTCGGATTGGGCCGACCCGACCCCACAGCTTCCTCAGCCCAGCAATCGCTCGCCGCCCATGTACCTGAGTCAAACCTAGTCAACAGACCGGTGGATCATCTGCCACTCCTAGCACATATACCCAGATTGGGCCACCCCGACTCCACGGCTCCTCTGCCCAGTCGTCACTCGCTGCCCGTGTACCTGAGTCACACCCGCCTCATACTCGGCAGGTCTTCCTTTCTCTTCCTTTGACTTCCGTTGACAATCACTCATCACATCTGGAGTATCAAAACCATATTCTTCAACATTGTTTCTCAATCTCCCCCTTGATGAGTGCATTGTCAACACCCTCTTCAGCTCATCTTCAGAACCTGCAAAACATGTAGAAACAGGAAAACAAAGACAAAAGAAAAATAGAAGAAAGAAAATAAAAGTTTAACCCTAATGACCAAAAGCCAAAATATAAGCAAGAAAATGGTCATTATAGTTAACCAAAAATAAAGACTCAAAAGCAAGTGCAAATCTCAGAATTACCAGCAAGGAACTCCCCCTGAAATAAATCCCAGAGAAAGCTAAAAAATGTTCCCTAAACTCCAAAATTTCTCCCTCTTGTTGACAATTGGACTCATCAAGTGAGACTAAACGCACTCTAAAGAGACATAGATACAAACTCCCCCTGAAATGCAGCTCCCCCTCAAAATATGCCATGAATGCAAATGGGGTGCAGGTGGAGTGTGAAAATCATGCTTCTTAGATATGATTGACTGCAATTACAACATCTAACTGGTATAGCAGAAGATACACTGTCTAAGATACATGACATGATCAGTGCAATAGATGATATCTAAAGAGAGTCATTAGCACGCATTTTTTGATTTTTGCACAACAAAAGCATCACCACATTTTCTAGTTAACAAGCAAAGTAAAGAATGAGATGCAAAAGCTAACTGATATCTACAAAGATAAGCATTGTCCAAAACAAAGTGCTTCAGCAAACTTGTCATCTTTTTAAATTTTTCAGACTTTTTCTTTTTCTTTTTATTTTCCATTTCTGCCAGGGGTTATTTGCATGTCAAACCTTATGCTAACCGACCAAGTCAAGCTTAGGCCAGAACTGGACCATCAGAAGCTTAAGACATTGGTCTTGGCATACATTACACTGTCCTAGTTCATACCAAAGTGCTATGGTAAGCAGTCCAGAACAATGCAATGCGACAAAGCAAACCCACCTGGATCTTTTCTAATAATTATAAAAATGCATAAATTTTTCATTTTTCAGATTTTTTTATCATTTTTATAACAGACTTTTAATATTTAAAACATATAAATGTCCAAGTTGCATATCTGCATCTAAGTAAGGATCTAGCTACAAGGCATGTAAAAGATAGCAAAAGCATTCAGTCTACACATGCTAGTTACCAGAAGCAATGGTGATCATTTTTCAAATTTAAAGCACAAAAGCCATGCATATGACAAATATCGGATATATCATGTGAACTGAAACAGAACATGATCATCGAAAGGTAATCAAAAACATATACTAGCTAGAGAAAGTAAAGCAGATTAATCATATAACAGAAGCAAGCTCAAAATGTGATTGATAATTATGCATGATATGAACGCACACAAAAAAGACTCAAGAAAAAATAAAGAAGAAAAGAAAAAATGACTCAAAGTATCCTAAAAAGGATACACAACTCCCAAATCCCCTCGCAAACGCTCAAAAGTAGACTAATCTAGGCGTTTAGTAAAAATATCAGCCAACTGCTGATGGGTATCAACATGAATAAGATCTATGACTCCTTTCTCATATTGATCCCTCAGAAAGTGAAAGCGCACATCAATATGTTTGGTTTTTGAATGAAGACATGGGTTTTTCCCTACACTAATTGCACTGGTTCTATCACAAAACAAAGGAACTCTCGAAGGGAAGAACAACCCAAAATCCCACAAAGTAGAAATCATCCAAACCAACTGAGAACAGCAGCTAGCAGCAGCTACATACTTAGCCTCAGTAGTAGAAAGCGCAACTCCAGATTGTTTTGAGAAGACCAAGAAACAAGTGAAGAACCAAGAAGCTGGCAAGTACCGGAAGTCGACTTGCGATCCAGCCGACACCCACCAAAATCAACGTCCGAAAAACCAGCTAAATCAAGAGACGATGATGTAGAATAATAAAGACCTAAATCAGGAGCATAAGTAAGATACCTAAAAATACGCTTCACAGCCTACCGGTGAGATGCGCGTGGCGAAGACTTAAAACGCGCGCACACACCCACGACAAACTGAATGTCCGGTCTCATCGCAGTCAAGTATAGCAGCGATCCGATCATCCCTCGATACTCTCTCTCGTTTACCTTGACGCCGTTCTCATCCTTGTCCAGACTTCCAGATGTGCCCATTGGGGTCATCTGTGGCTTTAGCTCTCCACCAAAATCAAATTTCTTTAGCATATCCCGTGTGTACTTACCCTGGTGGATGAAAATGCCGTCCTTGATCTGCTTGATCTGGATCCGTAAAAAGTACTTGAGTTTTCCCAGGAGACTCATCTCAAACTAGCTATGCATTTGCTTAGAAAACTTGGATACAAATTCATTAGTAGAACCACCAAAAATAATATCGTCCACATAAATCTGAGCAACCAATAATTATGCGCCATCTCTAAGCAAGAAAAGAGTCTTGTCCACAGAACCCATCACAAAAACTTTCTGCAACAAGAACTGCATCAGGCAATCATACCAAGCCCTGGGGGCCTGCTTCAGACCGTATAAAGCCTTCTGCAACTTGTAAACATGTCGTGGAAATTTAGGGTTCTCAAAACCGGGGGTTGCTTAACATAGACCTCCTTCTCTATATACCCATTTAGAAAAGCACTCTTGACATCCATTTGATGAAGCTTAAAACCTTTAGAATCAGCAAAGGCCAAAAGAATACGAATGGACTCAAGGCGAGCAACAGGGGCGAAGGACTCTTCAAAATCAATGCCTTCTTTTGAACAAAAACCCTGTGCCACTAATCAAGCTTTGTTGCGCACCACAACACCATCTTCTCCTTGTTTGTTCTTAAACACCCACTCGGTGCCTATGGTGTTGCATCCAGGTGGCAGCTCAACTAGTGTCCAAACTCGATTGCGAACAAAATTTTCAAGTTTTTCTTGCATGGCGTTTATCCAATTTGAATCGGAAAGAGCATGAGAAACGTCTCGGGGCTCAAAACTAGCAACAAAGGCAGACTCAGCAAACATAGCAAGAGAACCAGTTGAGGAACGTAAAGATCTCTTAGTAAGGTCACCTATGATGAGCTCCGAAGGGTGATCACGCTGAACTGCTCAGGATTTTAGGTGATCTGAAGTCACCTCACCAGAGTCATCAACTGGCTCCTCCGGACTTGGCTGAGAAGTCATCTCACCGGAGTCAGCACCTGGCACCTCTGGACTCGGCTGAGGAGGCTCGATCGAAGTAGAAGGAGTAATTAGAGGTTTGACCTCATCCTCAGTCAAAGTCTCAAAAGGTGTGGGGTCTACAGGTGGTGCAGAGGGCCCACCCTCATCATCAGCAGGAGGGTCATCATCTTCCTCGAAGATGGACTCTCTAAGCTCATCATCTCCAAATAGCTCAAAAGAAGGAGTCGGCGAGGGTAAAGACTCATCAAAAGAAACCTCACAAGTCTCGACAAGCATCTGGGAGTCTAGATTCCAAACACGAAAGCCTCGTGAATGCAAAGCATAACCAAGAAAGACTCCATCCAAGCAACGAGACTCAAACTTGTCTAGATGCCCTCCCTTCTTAAGCACAAAGCACTTGCATCCAACAGCTCGCAAGTGACTCACCTTGGGCTGTCTACCAAACTGCAACTCATATGACGTCTTACCTAAGTAAGCTCTAAGGAAAATGCGATTGGAAAGATAGCAAGCTGTGTTCATTGCTTCAGCCCAAAAATGCCTAGGAGTCCTATGCTCATCAAGCATCGTCCTGGCCATCTCGACAAGTGTGCGGTTCTTTCGTTCCACAACGCCGTTCTGTGGGGGAGTGTAAAGAGCAGAGAACTAATGATCAAGACCCTAATCACTACAAAAACTGACGAACTGAGAGTTCTTAAACTCAAATCCGTTGTCCGAACGAATTTCTTGCATCAAACCATTGTTCTCGTTCTTCAGCTTCAAAATCAGGTCATGAACATACTGAAATGTCTCATCCTTACACTCTAGAAAGTAAACCCATGAAAATCGAGAAAAATTGTCAACTATCACAAGGGCGTACCACTTCTCACTGATTGAGCGTACTCGAGCTAGACCTACTGTGTCCATGTGCAACATCTCTCCCGGGTACGAAGTCATCACCTGAGTCACAGGTGCATGAGAAGCGGCAACCATTTTCCCATGATGACAAGGATGACACACTAGATCCTTCTCCATCTTAAGCTTGGGCAATCCTCGGATAAGATCCATAGAACTCAATCTAACAAGTAAATCAAAGCTTAAATGTCCTAACCTTCTATGCCACTTCCATAGCTCAGAGGAGGATCCGGCCATCAGACAGTGAGAAGGGCCAGAAGAACTAGATAAATCAATACGAAAAACCTTACCAAAAGGTAAGATCCGGCAAACTAAAGATCCTCTAGAATCAATGATAGAAGACATGCCCTTCTTAAAACGCACTTCTAAACCATCCTCAAGCAGTTGCGAAACAGAAATTAGATTAAAGTTCAGATTTCCAACTAAAGCAACATTCTTCAAAGAGAAATAATCAGAAATACGAATCGACCCAATACCTTATACCTTCCCTTGACCACTGTTCCCGAAAGTGATGTATTCCTTGGAGATCGGGGGAGTGAGGCTGGAGAACCATCTGTGGTGTCCCGTCATATGGCGAGAACATCCTGAATCCATGATTCATATGTCCTCCAGTCCTCAATCCTACAAGATCAATGGTCATGAGTGGGAGCAAATGGTCGACCACCAGGTCTAGCAAAAGTACTAAACCAGTGACGAGCCATCTGCTCGTAAGTAGGAAAGCAGAAGGAATCATATGAGTCTAGACCAAAACGCGGCTCAAAGCGTGGTCCTCTGTTCTGCCTAAAATCACGATCATGAGGTCCAAAACCGTATTCATAATGATCTGGAACTCTACCGGAACGGAAATCACCCTCCGAAGCACGGTCATGAAAACCGTCTCCTCTACCACCACCTACACGACGTGGCCTGGCCTCTATCCTCTCTCTACATCGAGGAACTCTCTGTCTACCACCCTGCTGGTAGAACTACTCCTGCCCACCTCAAGCTCTCTCTGCTCGCTCAACCCACTTCCTCCTGAAGCAAAACTCCTCAAGATGCCCATCTCTCTGACAGAACTCACAATGATGGGTAGGCTTCTTGGGATGTTGTTGTGGCTTAGGATTCTTAGGCTTGGTGGTGTTGGGTGTAGCATCTTTGGTGTGAGAGGGTCCAGGTAAAGAATCAATTGAAGTGTGGAGAGTTTTAGGCTTTAGAACCCAGATCTGCTTCTTAGGTGGAGCTTTAGGTTGTTCTTGGATCACTCCATCCTTGGGCTGACTATCCTTAAAGGACTCAGTGGAGTGAGTCTTGGGATATCTCTGTTCAGGAGTCATCTTACTCCACTCCACTGCTCGGCTAATGGCACTCTCAAAATCAGCCTTGGTATAGGTGTAACCTACCCCAAACCCATCCTGTCTCTTGAACTGCTGGATCATCATGCCGAGTTGTGGCTCTCTGGCACTAATCCAACTCAGGATCTGACGGAGGTAAAAGTTCTCATTCTGAACATCAGCTAGCTCCTCTCTCTCAAGGAAGCTAACACCTCCACCTGAGACAAGCAGATCTCACAGTCTTTATCAACTTCGATAGACTTCTCAGCTTTTAGCTTGATCAACTCCATTCTAATGGACAAACAGTTCTCACAAATAGTGGGTGGAATTGAAAAGGTCTCAAGCTCTAGCTTAGTCTTCTCCAACTCAGCTCTCACTCCAGCTAACTCGCTCAACTGCTCATCACTCTTGGCTCTCAGCCCAGCTATACTAGCTAAATGAGATGGGCAGTCTACACAAAGTACGATGATAGTGGCATGAGCATCTTTCAGCTCCTGATGAGCGCTCTCAAGCTCAGTGGTCAATACGTCTCTCTCATCTACTCTCTCTATGTACCTGGACTTAAGAGTCGTCGGGTCACACAACAACACCTAACAGTTAGGGCACTCACCACTATCACCCAAGCGAGGGGAAGAAGACAGACTCTCAATCTTGCCATTCGCCATGGCACGCTCACTCTCAAGCTCATCTATCCTCTTCTTAGCCCCTCTAAGCAGTTTCTCCCTATACTTCAACTCCTGATGGTTCTGTTCTAGTAAATCAACAACTTCTTGTTCATAGGATGATACCTTCTCATCGTCATCGTCGTCGGAGTCGTTGGAGGAGTCCTTTTCTTTCTTCTCCCCAAGAGCCATTGAGCATAAGCTCTTGTGGGGTCTTCGGCTGTCACGTGAGCGTCCCTTCGGCTTGTCCCCGAAGGCCATGAAACAGAGGCCCGCCGGATCGTCCCTGTCCTTCCCCTTCCTGATCACGATCTCTTCATCACTTGAACTCTAAGATGAGGAGGAAGACGAGGATCTCTTGGAGTAGCTTTTCTCCATCTCGGCGAAGAAAGCCTTGTCTCGCTTCTTGTTCTCACGCCTGTAGTCCTTCAAAGCCTTTCAAAAGAATCTCATCTTGGGCTTGCCCTTTGTGGAGTTGTCGTACTTGTCGGAGTCGTAGGAGTTTCCACCGGTTCCCTTCTTGTAATTCTTCTGCTTGGGGCAGTCGGCAATGAATTACCTATATCACCACACTCAAAGCATCTGGATTTTGTGTCGTGTCTCTTAAACATTCGCTTATCATAGACACGTCGCACCCGGTTGTTAAACAAGCACAGATCATCATCTCCTAGAGTATCAAGTTGTTCCTCAGAGATAGACAACAAGGAAAAGGCAGTACAACTCATGGCGTTAGGATCAGCAGACGGTGTCGCAAGCACCAAAGTCTTTGAGCCAGAACTAGTGAGATTTGATCTCAACTGGATATTGACCTCTGAGGCCTTGAGCTTACTAAAAAGCTCTGCGACGGTCAAGGTATCATAAGACGCACTCTCAACAATAGAAGAGACCTTGATCTCCCAGATCTTAGGGTCCAAGGTATGGAGTGCCTTAAGCGCCTGTTCATGATCCGAGACTAACTGATCACGCTCGGCCTTGTTGACACGAAGCTTGTTAATGATCAATTGAAAACGATCAAACAAAGCCTCAACAGTCTCACATGGCTTCTGTGAGAAATTCTCATACTCACGCCGGTAGGTCTGGTAGAGCCTAGCCTTGACCTGAGCTGTCCCCTCATGGTGTGCCTGGAGGGTAGCCCAGATCTCTCGAGTAGTGGTGAGATGGCTAACACGCTCAAACTCACTAGGACCTAGACTAGAAAATAAAATATTCACCGCTTTACTATTATTTTGATGTTGGGTAACTACATCTGCAGCAGTATCCGCAACAATAGTCGCTATGGTGAAAGTAGGATGAACACAAATCTTCCATATGTGTGAGCTCTGGCTCATAAGGTATGCTCGCATGCGAGTCATCCAATAAGTGTAGCCAAAAGCTTCTAGGGATGGGATTTTAACAGAAGACGTCATGGTCACTACCTAAGTTTAGAATCGGTTAAGATATGAGAAAACCCTAACCTCGCTCTGATACCACTTGTAGGACCGAAAGTAGCGACCAGAGGGGGGTGAATGGGCGCCTAAAAATTTCTTGCTAAACTATATTTTAATCCCAACACCCAAATAAACTTAACCAGACAAAAAATATTTGCAAAGCAAATTTCAGGAATTGAAGTTGTCTAGCTTAAAAATGACCGGTGTCCTAATTAAAATGATTTTAAAATAATCTAAATAAAAATACTGCAGTAAATAAAAACACCTGGAGAAATCACGAAATATTTATATTTCAGTCTAGAAATAAAATACTAATCAAATGAATAGAACATGAATCACTAAAAAATTAATTCAGAATTAAACCAAAAATATTGGAGATAAAAAATAGAATAAATATAACTGCAACTAATAAATTTGTCTTTTCTTTTTATATGAGCAGATTAACCAGTTAAAAATAATATGAGATAACTAATAAGCAAATCAAATAATAATGTTGAGCAGATAGAGATTAAATTACTAAAATAACTAATACGAGATTACTAATAAAATTTTAGCACATGAAAAATTAACTACAAAACAAAACTATCAGGTTTAATTTAACTAGAAATTAGGAGATAGAACAACTAACCTGCATCGGCGAAAACAGTCACCGGAACAATTTGTTGCGCCGCTCCGTGCGTCCTGCTGCTTCTCGCCGGAACTGCTGTTGTGCAAGAAAAAACGTGCCAGTTTTCTCCCGCCGTGACATGCTGCAGTTGAGAACCAGCGTGGATAGCCGTGCCGGCAAAAAAAGCTGGTGGCTGCGTGCTAGCTAGCTGTCGCAATGTAGCCTGCGGCTACTACCTGCATCTGACACCGGCGGAGAGGGAATTGCAACCGAAAGCTGCAGCCGCATGCGGTGGGGCCCGCCCGTGGAAGGAAATCAAATGCTGTCGGCTGGTGTGCAGGCTTCCTGCCATGAAGAAAATCAACTCCTCCCATGGGGCCCGTGCTGCTGCATGCAGCAAAGGAAAATCACGCCGTGGATCTCCGTGCAATGGCGCTGCTGCTTTTGGCATGGGCACCGATGAAGAAAAAGAAAAACCTACCGGTGAGACGGTCACGGAAAAAAATTCGGTGCAGAAAAGAACAACGAAGAAATGATGCGATGATGGACTGTAGATTGATATATTAGAAACACAGTCATCTATCCCAGGGGGGATAGAGGCCTATTTATAGGCGACTCCTAATACATGAAAAGACTAATTTACCCCTTTGGTAAATTAATACTGACTCTAAAATAAATTTCGAAAATTACTAATATATTCTTAGAAAAATCTCCTGACTCAAATAAAAATATTCTAAACTTAAAAACTAAATATTAAAACCCTAAAAACAAAATAATCATAGGTTGTCAGTTTTGCGCCGAAACTGACAAAGCGTCCACCGTCTTCACACCGGGTACCCGGATTGGGCCGACCCGACCCCGCAGCTTCCTCAACCCAGCAATCGCTCGCCGCCCATGTACCTGAGTCAAACCCAGTCAACAGACCAATGGATCATCTGCCGCTCCTAGCACATGTACCCGGATTGGGCCAGCCCGACTCCACGGCTCTCTGCTCGATCATCGCTCGCTGCCCGTGTACCTGAGTCACACGTGCCTCAAACTCGGCAGGTCTTCCTTTCTCTTCCTTTGACTTCTGTTGGCAATCACTCATCACATCTGGAATATCAAAACCATATTCTTCAACATGGTTTCTCAGCTATGGCTATGCTTCAGGACTGTTGGATCCCCGATGGGTGGTCTTGGATGGTTGCGTCGGTTTTACGCCGAAATTGACAAAGCATCCGCTATCTTCACATCGGGTACCCAGATTGGACCGGCCCGATTCCGCGGCTCCCTCAGCCCTGCAATCGCTCGCCGCTCATTTACCTAGGTCAAACCCAATCAACAGACTAATGGATCCCCTGTCGTTCTTGGCCCATGTATCCGGATTAGGCCGGCCCGACTCCACGACCCCTCTGCTCGGTAGTCACTCGCCACCCGTGTACCTGAGTCACACGCGGCCCAAGACAAGACAGGTCTCACCTCATCTTCATCTCCTTTTTCTTTGACTTCCGTTGACAATCACTCATCACTTCTGGAGCCATGAGGCCCATTATCTTCAACATGGCTCCTCACCTGAGAAGCTGGTTCTTCAAGAGGAAATAAAATATTTTATCGCACTTAGTTATATCAAATGAGTAATTGACTTCGCTAGGCTGACTCTTAGTGGGAGACGGCCGCAACTCAGAGCAAGTAACAGGTTTGTTCTTAGCATTCCAAACCCATTCGGTCGCATACATGTCAGCTGAATCTTCTTCTTCCTCCAATTCTTCCTCGTCGGAGTGCTCCATAATGTGGACTTCAGTCTTAGGTTTGTTAACCGTTTTAATAAACTTCTTATCCTTGGCCCAGCCTTCTTGGACCAGAGCCTATTGTAACACTTGGCTAACCACTAAAAGGTTATGGTTGTCTAGCCTCTCTTTAATCTCGGAACGCAACCCGTTGAAAGCTAGATCCGTCAAATCCCTCTCTGAGATATTAAGACTAAAACAACGGGTTCTGGTATCTCTAAAGCGCTTGATATACTCAAAGACACTCTCGCTAGATTTCCATATAACTGATGTCATGTGTGATAGCCTAAGTTTCGTCTCACCTGTATAAAAATAGTCATGGAACTTTTGTTCCAATTCAGCCCACGTTTGGACAGAGTTCGGCGGGAGTGGCGAAAACCAAGTGAAAGCAGTGACGGATAGTGAGAGAGAAAACAACCTAAGTTTTAAAGCATCCAACCCACTAGTTTCTCCACACTGTGCTAAAAACTAACTAACATGTTCTAGTGTGGTTTTGTTGCCCTCGTGTTGAAATGGTCAGGGTACGGCTTCTGGTAAATCCTAGCTCGACCCCTAGGCACGAAGCCGGTGCACTCCATAAATAGTGCGCGGATCCGCTCCTCTATGTCATCCTGGCCTACTGCCTGCGCATGTCTCTAATGCGGGGGCACGACACGTGGCGGAATGTCGGCGTGTCAGTCGTGGGGTTCCTCCTCATGCGCTAGCTCAGGATGTATGACGTGCTCGGGCCTATGCGCTTGTGTATGTGGCGCGGGCAACGCGGAAAAAACTGGCGCGTGCATAGGTGGAGGTGGCACATAGTACGTAGTGTTAGTTTGGTGATGGCTTGTCTCGACCGTCGATTCTGCTATATATATGATTTACCGGAGGTGCACTAGCAATTGGATCTAGAGGAATGGCCTCGGTAAAGACGAACCTTCTAAGTGTCGCCTCTACCTGAGAGCTAACTGCCGAATCTAAATGGTTGGCTAGCGAAGTGCTAACAGCTTGATCTACTGATGCGGCTATTTTCTACTCAATTTCTATAGAATATAAAGGAGGCGATATTGGTGTTACCTGGATCCGAGCAAGGTCGGGTACATTGACGTCGTGCCTGATGAAGCCCGAACATGTCTTGACGTAGCTCCCAAGCATGTGGTCTTGTAGTGCCTTCATTTTTGCCTTGATCTCTGCCTGGTCCGTTTCGGGAAAATCTTCGAGGGTAGGCGTCATGATGTTGCGGTTGTCGATATTTGTGCCCCCGATCAGATCCATCAACGCCGTAGATGTAGTAGTCGTTGTAGACGTACCCGCGGCCGATGTAGACGTACTTGTCATGTTAGCGTAGCCCTCCCCAGCAAAGTCGCCCAAAAGTGTGTTAACACAAAAACGTGCCCCCGCACTTGGGTCAGTTCGACGATCCAAAAGTGTGTGGATACTTAGGGACAATCCTAAGCGTAACACAACACTGATGTCACGTTCCGACTACCCTTAATAGTGGCAAGGGGGTGGAGTCACTAGGTAATCAGATCGCACAGAAATAATCCAATTAGCCGAAAAGAAATATATTAGATAAAGTAAACCAGCAAGCTGATCGGAGCCTAACTGATTCAAGGTGAACTGTGCGAAGGGGTTCGCCGAAGGGTACCTTCGGCATATAGTGCGAAGGGTCTCACCGAGGGTAGTCTTCGGCATTCAGACTGATCTGGCCGAAGGCAGGCTCCGAATAGATCGACGCGAAATCACCTCCGAACAACGAGGTTCGGCGCGAAGTCTCTAACATGACAAAATACTCCAAACGCAATGCACTGGCATGACTTTGTCCGAAGCGGAGTAGAAGCATGGCAAAGCCTGACGTGACGAAGCTTGTTGCGGAGCGTGTTGACGTGCGGGACTTGGTCAAACCGACAACAACGTGACGGGTCTGGCACATGTAGTCGAAGAAGGGTCCCACCGAGGGGTGTTCTGGCAGCCTTTGAAACCAGCTTCCTGGCCTCAGACACCTACGGTGAAGGGGCTTCGATAGTGGAAACTTGCAACAGAATAGAGATCAAGTGCCAATTCGGCCTGGAGACCGAATTTTCTAAGTGTTGCAGTAGGGAAGCGAAGGTAGCAATCTATTACGTAGATTAACAGATACTTCATAGGCGAAGTAACAAGGTGATAGCAATCTGTTACGCAGATTAACAGGTACTTCATAGGCAAAGTAACAAGGCTTACCACAGTTTCGGCATGGCCGGCGGAGGACTTCCAGGCAAACCCACGAAGGTTGTAGAAAGGTCAATAAAAGTAAAGGTACGGTTCAAAGCTAGGGCTTTGTGATTGATTTGTCTTGGGGGGTTTAATGAACCAGCCTCACCCCTATATTTATAGGGGCAAGTCTTCTTATCTCTAAGATTAATCTGGTAGGATTCGGCCTAATCAAGCTTAGGGATAAATTTAGCCAGAATCAGACTCAAACTCTATCTCTGGAAATCAGTCCGAAGTGGGCCTTCGGCAGAGCTTGCTGAAGCCTCTTCCTCAGTCCGAACCTTCAGCGAGGCAGGCCTCCGAAGGCCTTCGGGCTGAAGGTAGTAGGCCACTGGAAGGCTTCTAAAGCCCAAGGCTCAATGGGCCTTCGGCCCTATAGAGCTTCGGCCTGATAAAGAACATGTGTATTTTTGGCCCAAATTACCAAAATTGATATTTTGACAATTTTGACCATTAATTCCATTTTTTGCTATCAACGGGTATAAATCTGAAAAAAAAATGGGTGCAGTGTAGTCGATCTGACCAGGTGGGCCTGGCCGGTCCGACTGCCCAACTTGTGTCGGTCCGACCGGCCCCCCATGGTTGGTCAGACCAGGGGTTGGGTAGGGTTAAAATCCCCTTCGGATTACCCTCTTCTTCCCGCTCATCTATATTTCTCCTCTCCTCTCCCAAACCGAACCCTACCTTTCTCCTCTTGCCGCCAAACCTCAAAAATTAAATCCTTCTCAAATCTTGCCGGTCCAACCGGTGATTCTTCTTCGGTCTAACCTCCTCTTTGATTCCCCTTGTTGGTAAGAACTTTTCCTCCGCCCGATCTATTGTATTACTCATTTGAAGGCTAGGGCTAAGGTTCTTGTTCATGGAAATTGTTGTGACCTTGCCTAGGCTAAAAGTATCCATGTTTCATCCAATTTTAGCCTACTTGATTCAATTCCCATGATTGTATGCAATTGCTATGGGCAAATTCCATCTAAGAGAAAATTTGTGCAAAGAGGGAATTTTTGCCCGGGTTGCTAGGCCGGTCGGACCGGCTGGCAATGGGCATTCTGACCGACCATGTAATGGCGGTCAGACCGGCCTAATTGCCTTGGTCAGACAGACCCCCAATTCTGGCAATCCATTTTTGCACATTTTTTCTCTTAAAAATTTTTGCCCTCTATCAATAGCATACACTTTTCTCAATCATTAAATATTCTCTCTTTTATTCCTTGAATCGATCACTCATATTATCTTCGATTCCTTTAGTCATGCATCACGTCGGTTGCTCTCAAAGGAATGAGAGGCGCTCAAAGCATGTGGAAGACTGTGGGCAGTCGTCTCAGCAATTTCAAGAAGATAGTGAAGAGGACTATGCCTATGAGTATGAAAGCTTAGAAAATGAAGAATAAATGGATCCTCAGACTCCGGCAGCTAGTGAGGACCCCTTTGCATCTCTTGAGTTCAGGGTGGATATCAGGAATCAAGAGAGTTTTGCCCGTCTGTGCCACAACAATCAATTCCTTAAACCAAGAGACACCTCGGATCAATGGTTTCACACAAAGTTTCAAAGGGAGGTGTATACTATTGCCTATGCAAACTGATCCTTGGCTCCGCATAAATGGATTTCATGGAGGTACTTGAGTGCAGAAGTGGCTGATATCAGGAATATTTTTGGAGCAGTGGGTATTCACAAAACAGTGGGCTTGAAGCAAGATTTCAACTAGGACATTATTCGAAAATTCTATGCCACTATTTTCATTCCAGCTACTTGTGATTCACTTACCTAGATGACTGGAGATATCTTTTGTATTGCTTCCAAGCAAGAGATCCTAAGTGCATGGGATATCCGGTTCTCTTCTGGTCTCAAACTACATGATGAATTTACTCACAATCCCTTGATAGAAGCTGAGATGGCACAATTTTATATACCCTCTGCTTCTCACAAGATTGGAGGGGTCATAGGGCTGAAGACTTTGCATAGTGCGGTTCATCGCATCCTGTGACATTCTATCCTTCCTCTCCTAGGCAATAACGATTCTATATGTGGAGTTGCTTGGACTCTCTTGGACGCAGTGATGTCAGGGAAGAGGTTTGATGTCGTCCACCTGATGTTGTATGAGATGGCGCTCTCCAAGGGAAGCCTCACTCTTGGAGTCTATTATGCTCCATTCATCATGAGGTTGATATTGAGCAAAGTTAGCAGTGTCAATGAGAGTTTGGATATTTCTCATTCTCAGTATAGGCCTCGCTTTCTAGCCACTCCTCAAGCTCCAGCCGTAGATCCATCTGATATGGGAGTGGAGCATCTTCCTTCTTAGAGTATGCTCAGTAACTCACATGCTCCTCCACCTCCTCCTTATGATTTTGGATCTGGCTCCTATGCTCCTCCTCCCTATTTTGGTATGGATGCTGCTTAGTTTTTTATCCTGTGCTGCAACAAGTGACAGCGGGTTTTCATCAACTGAATGCAAGGATGGATCAGATGGCCTTGAGTCAAGAAGCAATCAACACCCATCTGCAGGACCTTCATCTTGGTCAAGAGCGCATCAACTCAAGGATCGACACTCTCACTTCTAGGGTTGATCAGCTATCTTTTAGTTATCCTATTCAGTACTAGCGTCGCCATTGCCGTCTTGATGATGCCCCTCCATCTGAGGATTAGCCTCTCGTTTTTTTTGGTACTTGATGCTAAAAGGGATAGAAGTCATGATTAGTACCTAGAGTCTAGTTTGGGCAAATTGAACTTTGTATGGTTGTAATAGAACATCTCTAGACTTATTTGAAATATTTGCTTGTGTTGAGACAAAACGCGTATGTGCTATTTTGATTATGCCTTGTTGAACTCGTGATTGTGCTTTGGTGCATGTGAAATGTTTTACTTTGCACCCCATCACACATTTAGGGGGAGCTTTTGCGCTTAATTGTTGAAACTTTATCAAAATATCTCTCTATTATTGAAGTGTTTGTCATCAATTACCAAAAAGGGGGAGATTGAAGATCTAGGCCCCATGTGAGTTTTGGTAATTAATGACAAGCGTGTGCTTGTGGACTAATATAATGTGAAGGAGATGATTAGGTCCCACGCAAATGGAGCACAAGAAGGAAAACCCCGGAAATTTGACGTGATGAAAAGTGACGGCAAAAGGTTTGAGGAAACTAGAAATTGATCGAGGTGTTTGGAGCTATCAATTAGGACTAGTATTTATTTTATTTTTGCCATACTATTAAGAGGGGTTTGCATCTTGGTTTTGAATTGATATTCAAGTGCCAATTTGCATTGCATATAGTAGCTTTTGGTCATGTGTGGAATTTGCAAAAGTTACAAAATTGCTAGAATCTAAAATCCACAAAAAAATGTGTTTTTGATGATTTTCTGGCACCTTGCGGTCTGACCGACCAAGGGGGACCAGTTAAACCGGCCTGTGTTGAGCGGTCCAACCGGCCAGGAGGCCGGTCCGACCGGGGCACACATAAATTGCTAGAGAATTGATATAGAACCAAAACAGGGACTATCGGTCTGACCAAGCCGATGGCCGGTCAGACCGGGTCACCCTATTACGTTAGCAAAATGGCTAGTTTTCTAGCCGTTGCAAAGGGGGTCGGTCCGACCAGCCCAAGATGGGCGGTTAGACCGACTTTGCGTAGTTTTGCCACCTAACCTTGTAACGGCTAGTATATGTGTGTGTGGTTATATAAACCCTTGCTATAACTCTTTTGCTAGACTTTTGACACTCATTTGAGCATACTTGAGCACTGGAGAGTCTCTCCCACCATTGAGCACTAAAATTGAGCACAAGTGTGGTTGGGAAGCAAGGGTGATCAAGTGATCGGTTTATTGCATTACATTTGCATTTTTGGCACTTGATCGTCTCCTCTTAGATTTGATTGCAGCTTGTTATTCTTGGAGGTTGCCACCTCCTAGACGGCTCGGAGGAGAACCTGGTGATATCTCCAAGAAGGTTGTGGAGAAGATCCGGAAGATTGTGAAGGTCAGAGCTCGCCTATCCGGAGTGGAGAAGATCAACCACTAGTAATCGAGGCCCGAGAGTTGCATTTCCAGTGCTGGCTCATCATCAAGCTCATTCCTTCTTGAGGAATCCAGTGGCTTTGTGAAGAGAGCGATCAAGTGAAACTCGTCTCAACAAGGACGTAGGAAATTGGCAAATTTCCGAACCTCGAGATAAAATTCGGTTGTCTCTTATCCCCTTTACTTTGATCAATTTACTTTCGTAGAGTAATTTAATCTTGTCATCCTAGGTTGCAAATCTTTAGACTTAGTTGAATCTCAATTTATCTCTAGAGTCATTTGTCTTGAAAAGAAAATTCATTAAAACTTGTATAGTGCTAGTTAAATATAAATTAGTTTTTAAAACCGCCTATTCACCCCCCCTCTAGTCAGTACATCGATCCTATAGTGCCTGCACCTGCATGATTTACTTGTCTTCGTTTGCGTTTCAAAATACTAATGTTTTAATCGTAAATTTTATATACTGGGCATATGAAAATGACATTACCAAATTTGTCCTAACAAATTATTTCATAATATTGTATTTATATCCTTCCTAGCACAGATTTATAGATCAAAAAAAGAAGTGAAATCAGCATGAGTTTCATGCATTTTATTCACTTTCCATATTTTATACACTTGGTTTGTTTTCTTTATTAATTTATTTATTACTTAAATTTTCACTACAACGAAGATCTGATCTGATGGGTGGTGAAAGAACCGAAGATCTGAGTGCCACAATCACATTCTTGTCTGGCCTGCAAGTTATATATCTTCTTGATTTCATTTATTTCCTTCTACTTAATTTAATTCTTTGCATCTATTTATGTGCAATGGTGAACTCACATAGAAGGGTAGGCCGAACACCCTTGAATTCAGCATAAATGCGCGCGTGCATTGATATTTGGTTGTTTTGGAAATATTGAGAAACCAAATGGAAATGTGCCTTAGTTTTAAGCCTATGATGAGTGATTGACAAGTTGCCTTCTGGGCGAAGGGGTCTCTCCAAAGGGGTTCGGAGGTGGTTTCCGAAGGGTGCGGATGTAGCTGGCTGTAGCTGTGCAGCAGAGTATGTCTGTCGGAGGGGTCTGATAGAGTACGATGACTTGGTGGTACCAAAGGGCTCGGTACTTTGGGCGGTACACCAGAGTGTGTACCGAAGGTTGTTTACCAGAGAGGTCTCTGGGGTACAGGAAACACTTGTTTGTTTGTTGGTGGTGCACAGGTGGCTTCGGAGGCGACGGATGGTTCGTAGCGAGTGAACCTAGGTCAAACGGGAGGCTTGATGCCAAGCGAGCGGGGAGCTCGGTCACGAAGGCTGCGTGGAGTCGAGGACGGTCCTCGGGTCAAGGTGGGCCAGGCAAAGGCAGAAAATGAGGAGGGTGGCTCCGACTGAAGGTACCCCAAGGCGAAGTCCTCGGAGGCGAGGCACTTCGAAGGGTGCTCCGAAAGGAGTAACTTCGGAGTATGGTGGACGAAGTCCTCAGCATCGAGGCAAGACATTTGAAGTGTGCTCCAGATGGAGGCACTTGAAGGGACACCTGATGAAGGTCTTGGAAGTCAAGGTGCATCGAAAGCATGGTATGGATAAGGGTCTTCGTAGAAGTGTGCTCGGGGCTGAGACACTGCGAAGGGGTGCTTATGGATATGCTTCATGCGGAGGCCTTGGATGGAGGGACTTCGAAATGTGGCGAAGGTACTCCGAAGGTGGGGCTTCGGAGTATGTTTGACTTGAGGTACTTCGGCCATGCATGGCTTCGGTACACGGACTGATGGAGTTTGAGCTGGGAGTAGCTGCGAAGCCGTGGTGGTCCACTCCAGAGGAGATGGTGCGAAGGCTCAAGAGCTTTGACGGCTTCGGCTCAAAACCATCACTGTATCGAAGGTTGACCTTGGTGAAGCGAAGGCCTACGGGTTCAAGCATGTCACCGAAGCTACTGCACACCTCGCGTGCAAAGGGGGCTTGAGAAGACTCCAAATCTGCAAAGGCTAATAGTGTCAGCTCTACAAAAGCTGATGTTGTCTCATCTACGAAGCTGACAAAAGAAGCCTCTAGAAAAGTAGACTACCATCTGTACCCCCTATCTTGCCGAGACAAAAACATTGTAAACCCTATGGGTAGAATAGTCTATTCACAGGGTTGAATAGTGCCTATAAATATTGAAGGTTGGCTAGGTCTAGGCAACACTGTGGGAAGCCATTTCTAGAAATCCAGAGCTAGCCGCCATTTCCATGTACTCAGTCCTATGAGTCTTTTGTGTTCCCTGTTCATGCAATGAAATTTTCATTATGTTCTTCATTTGTTGATTGAACTTGTATTCCTGTTTTGCACTGCATGTCTTGATTTCTCTGTGCTCCACTTTGTTCTATCAAGCCAGAGTTTTTGCTCTGTTTCTTTTCTAGAGAAGTGTGTGAGTGTTTTTTTGGTACGAAGTGTGTGTTGTTCAGTGTGAGTTTGCTCTATGTAATCTGAGGCGACCCCTCTCTGTTACTAGCGAAGCACTGAGTAGTGTGTGCTTGAAGCCTGTTTTCTTCCCTCAGCAAAATTGGTTCTATTTGTGATTAAGCCTTCGAAACACAAAGCCTAGTACCAGTTGCTAGTGCTGAGTATCTGTTCGAAGTCCACAGTGGGAAACCTACTTATGCGAAGTGCGTAGTGCGAAGCCTACTTCAAGGCACCTAGTGTGCGAAGCATGCACTTTCCTAGCAGAGTTGTGTTATCGGTTTGAGGGTGTGAGCAAAGTCTTCTTGACTTTGAACTTTTGCTCTTTGTGAAGCCTGGTTTCGGAGCCATAGAATACCTTCGAACCAGACCTCCGAAGGGTGTGTTCGAAGCATGTTCTGCAAGAGACCGTTTTGAAAATAAAAGGCTATTTTTAGCCTGAAATTTTAAAAGCTCCCATTCACACCCCCCTCTGGTCGCCCTTTTCGGTCGAACAAATATTTTATTGTGTTTTTGGATGATTGTGATCTCTAAATCAATCTCATTAATATTCAAGAGTGCAGTTATATAGATACACACATATACAATTAATTTGTGACTCAATATGGGTATTGTATCCATTCGTGCAGCAATCTTAGCCGTTAATCATATTTAATTAAAAATTTTAATTTATTTTTTATTCAATGTTTACAATCGGTCACAATTTATAGTATCACTAACAGAAGGTGCTCTTGACATCTAACGATGAACAAAAATCACGTTTTTATATTGGATCATGTAACATAAGAGAAGTTGATGAAAAAATACATATCCTAAAATACAATCTAATTGCTATGTGTGTCTATCCATTTAATGATTTTTAAACTTACAACAATTAGATTCATTAAAAATAAACTTTGAAATTTTATGAATTCTACAGAGATAAATCGGATATTCAAACAAAAAGTAATTGTTACCAGAACGATATAATCAAAATAAAAATTATTTCAAATACCTACAAAATTATGTATTATTATAAGATGATTGCGTTGATTATGCGGATAGATTCTTTGATTACAGGAATAGCTAGCGATTTGTGTATGCTCATGGAAAGAAATTAATGGCATCAAAATGTAATCTTCTGCATGCTCTTAGCTGCATGTGCACACGGAAGTGAATTTAACTTAAGCATATGCATGCACGCGTAATTTAAGTCATAATCTGCGTATGCGCACATAAAAAGAAAGAAAGGATATTTATTGTTTGTTATTCTTTGTATGCACATGTATCATACAAAGGAAGGAGATATAACTTATTATCTCCTAAGAGGTAATAGGTTGTCATATTCAAATCACAGCCGTTAGATTATATAAAATATAAAATAAATGGTTTATGCTGATTTGAGATAGTATAAAATTTTCCTTATAAATATATAAAAAATAATTTGTGACTTGCAACGGTATCCATGCACGCGACAACTTCTGGGTGGCGGGGCTCCGAGAGGCAGGGGCTCCGGGCAGCGGAGGCTCCGGGAGGCGAGGGGCTGTGGGTGGAGGGGGCTCTGTGCGGCGGGGGCTCTAGGGGGCGGGGCTCCGTGAGGGGGGCTCCAGGAGGCTGGGGCTCCGGGAGGCAGGGCTCCGGGAGGCGGGGGGATCTGGGAGGCAAGGGACTGCGGGTGGAGAGGGCTCCGGGCGGCGGGGGCTCCGGGAGGTTGGGGCTCTGGGCGACGAGGCTGCGGGAGGCGGGGGGCTCTGGGCGGCGTGGGGCGGTAGGGCTCTGGGCAGTGGGGAGGCGGGGGACTCTGGGCAGTGGGGAGGCGGGGGTCTCCGGGCGGCGGGGGCTCTAGGATCCAAGCTGATATGACCACGCCGACCACTCCAACCTCTACACCGACCACTTCGACCACAGCAACTCCAATACATGTTTTTGATGGACCAATTACACGCAGTCGAGCTAAGAAGCTTCAACAAGAGGTGCACGCGCTACTTTGTGAAATTCATTTTACTATTAATGAGAGTTATATACTACCTAAGTCGTGTACATTGCTAATGCTCAGGTTTACCAAGAAGGATGACAAGAACTCACAAGGAAATGGACACATAGAAGAATCACGCTCGAACCAAGCCAGTCCTGCAGGATCGTCTCAGAGAAATAATCATAACTTTTGATTATTGAATACAGAACCCCTTGTTCAGCTGCGTGCTAACAAATTCAGAGAGAGATCTCTACCTTCCTTTGCTCTTGTGATTTCCTTCGCGGGATTACAGAAGCGGCGGCTTCATCCGCTCCCAATTGGTGCTCCTACTCCCTTCAAGGTCCTCCTTGATTGATTGTAGGCTGTGTTGGTTGGTTCTTTGAGAGTGTGGTTGGGCGAATCCTCAATTCAGGTTGCCGGTTAAAGACGGTGGTTGGCTTCGAGTTTTATTTGCCAGGTTGCATTAGTTATCGTTGCTTGCAACAAGTTATCCGGCTATTCTACAGCTAGTTATCTGAAGATCGATCCTACGTCGTGAAGATCGGGACCCCGTGACGCATCATCTGGTATCAGAGCTGATCGGTTTCCACGGTAGGATTCTTTACCCTTAGCTACATATATTTTATTTCGTCCTATCCACCAAAAGCCAAAAAAATATATATATATCTATATATATATATTGTTTAGCCCTTTGTTTCAATCTGTTATTTTAGTGAGTTCAATTAATTTTCAGTCCATTAGAGTCTTTGTTTTAGTTGCTGATCATTTTTCGTCGTGTGTCCTTTGAGCCTCTTATATATCGGGTCATTGTGTTCAGTTCTATTAAAAAAGGTAAAAGAAAGAAAAGTTTAAAAAAAGGAAAGTTGAGAAAAAAAATTGTGAAAGAAAAGTTTAAAGATCAGTTCGTTTGAGAGCACAGTTGCTGAAAGTTTGTGTTTCAAGTTGTGCAACCAGATCGCTATCTTTTGTTGGTACAAAAATTTTGGTTGGGTTTGATTGCAACACTTGCATCCCAATCATACTCCTTGTTTGCATCAATCTGAGATTTTCTTTGCGCGTGTGTGTGATCCATTTACATCTTTAGCATTTTGAGATCAGCACTAAGCAGGGAACCTCTAGTTTGGATTGTTACTTAACTTTACAACAACTAGAATTCAGGTTGCATTCCTTGTTTATAATCCCCACCAAGCTCCACATAAAAGCCATCGTAATCGGTACTCTCTGGTCTTGTATTCGCTTAACCATCGCTCTCGGTACCACTACACATTTTGTTTCTCTGTAACCCGCAGGAACTTCACTGAGCCTCGGTTGGTAAGAGAAGTGAGATTGAGAGATCCCACATATATTTTTATTCCACATATACTCTTGTTCCTTTGTTGTCACTAATTTTACAGAAAGATGGGTGACGGCGTTGAGGTCAATGATTGTGTCACCATGGCACAATTTATTGAATTCCAGCAAAGTCTAGAAGAGAGACAAGATCGGTTGGCCCAAGATTTTCAAACCATACTAAATGAAATTAGGGGACGTCGTCCACCTAATGATGGAGCAAGCACCCATGGTGAAGAAGGTAATGATAGTGATGGAAGAGGAGGAAGAAGAGGACGGAGGAACCGAAGTGCTGCACATGGAAGAGGGAGGGGCTAGAATCGAAGAAATCAAGACACTGAAGAATCTGAATCTGAAAATATTGATAATCATTCCCATCATGATCGCCAACATCGTAGAGGAGGCCATCGTGAAGAGAGGCTTGGTAAACTGAAATTTACCATGCAAAAATTTGATGGAGGATCTGATCCTGAAGCTTATTTCACTTGGGAGTTGAAGGTCGACAAGATCTTTCGCTTGCATAATTATACAGAAGAGAAGAAGTTGGCTATGGCATCTCTAGAGTTTGAAGGATATGCTCTGATTTGGTGGGAGCAACTTCTCCAAGATCCTGAAGAAGATGGAGAACATCTTATTGCCACATGGGCAGAGATGAAACGTGAAATGAGAAGACGTTTCGTACCGAAGCATTATCGGCGTGATCTTTTTGATAAACTGCAGAATTTGAAACAAGGAAGTTATTCTGTTGAAGAGTATTATAAAGAGATGGAGAAGGCTATGATTAGCGCCAACGTATATGAAGATGAAGAACAAATTATGGCACGATTCATGGCTGGGTTGCATCGAAATATTCAATGCATTGTTGAGTTTCAGTCGTACCATCGTCTTATTGATTTGGTACATCAAGCCACCAAAGCTGAACGCCAACTGCAGCAAGATACCAAGAGCAGTAAGTCTTTGCCTTTTGGTACGAGGACTATGTCTGGAGGAAGCAAGTTAAATTCCAAGTTTACTGCTGCACCGTCAGCTACGAAAGGTTCATTTGAAGGTTCACGTTCTAATGCTCAAAGTAATTTTAGTGGGAAGAACTCTGCTGCCCCGAGCACGAGTTCCAAACCAGCAGCTTCCACCTCCACTTCAGTGGGTTCTACATCCAAGAGCAGTGGGATTTAGTATTTCAAGTGTGGAGGTCGTGGACATGTTGCTAGAGATTGTCCAAATAATAGAGTGAACATTGTACATGATAATGGAGAGTACGAATCAGCCAGTGAAGAGAAAGATATAGAAGAAGAAGCCCATGAAGAAGAGGAACATACCGGCTGTGATTTTGAGCAAGGTGCTGCTCTTGTGGTGGCACCAATATTGAGTGTTCAGATGAAGGAAGCTGAGAACGGCCAGCGGCATAATTTATTTCAGACAAGAGCCAAAGTGCAAGATAAGGTAGTGAAGATGATCATTGATGGAGGAAGCTGCCATAATCTTGCTAGTCATGAGATGGTTGACAAGCTTGGTCTAAAACTTCTGCGACATCCTCATCCATATCATGTCCAATGGCTGAATGATTCCGGTGACATCAAGATTGGATACAAAGTAAAAGTTCCCTTCAAGATTGGTGAATATGTTGACACGGTAGAGTGTGATGTGGTACCTATGTCCGTATGTCACATACTACTCAGGAGGCCATGGCAATATGATCGATATACTCAGCATTGCGGGAGAACAAATCAATACACTCTAGATTTGAAGGGGAGGAAGTTTGTACTCAAACCTATGACACCACAGCAAATTCTTGCTGAGCATTTGCAAAAGAGCTCTAGTGTGAGAGATGAGAATGGAAAGGAAGAGAAAAAGAATTTGAGTGCCTTCCACAAATCAGAGAGTGAGAGCCACCAGCCCAATATGAGAAAAAAATTGAGAGATCAAAAGAAAGAAGAAGAAAAAAATTTAGTCATGTTAGCCACAAAGTCTGAGATGAGAGAAGTAAGGAACAACCCAGATCAAGTACTCTTTGTACTTGTGTGCAAAGACATTTTAGTGTCAGCTAACGATAACACCTCTTTTCTTAGTATGGTGTCTCATCTTTTGCAGGAATATGAGGACGTTTTTCCAAAGGAAACTCCGAATGGATTACCTCCTGTACGTGGGATTGAACATCAGATCGATCTTATTCCGGGGGCTGCTCTTCCAAATCGACCACCATACCACACCAATCCTGAAGAAACAAAGGAGATACAAAGGCAAGTACAAGAACTTCTCGATAAAGGTTATGTTCGTGAAAGCTTAAGTCCTTGTGCTGTTCCTGTTATTTTAGTACCAAAAAAGATGGTTCTTGGAGGATGTGCGTTGATTGTAGAGCCATAAATAACATCACTATTCGCTATCGCCATCCTATTCCTCGATTAGAAGACATGCTTGATGAATTAAGTGGTTCCATAATATTCACTAAAATTGATTTGAAAAGTGGGTACCATCAAATAAGAATGAAAGCTGGAGATGAATGGGAAACTGCTTTTAAAACAAAATTTGGGTTGTACGAATGGCTAGTTATGCCTTTTGGTTTGACTAATGCTCCAAGTACTTTTATGAGATTGATGAACCATGTTTTGAGAGCCTTCATTGGAAAATTTGTGGTTGTTTATTTTGATGATATCTTAATTTACAGCAAGTCTTTTGAAGCGCACATGAATCATATTCGACAAGTCCTAGATGAGCTCCGAAAGGAGAAATTATTTGCTAATCTTGAGAAGTGCAGTTTTTGCACAGACCATGTTGTGTTCCTTGGCTTTGTTGTTTCAGGAAAAGGAATTGAAGTGGATGAAACCAAGGTGAAAGCCATCAAGGATTGGCCAACACCAACGAATGTAAGTCAAATAAGAAGCTTTCATGGTCTAGCTGGATTTTATAGGAGATTTGTTAAAGATTTTAGTACCATTGCTACTCCCTTAAATGAATTAACAAAGAAAATAATTTCTCAAGATTATATCTTCTTCGGGGTTTTTGATTTGTATCTTCAAACACTTGAGAGTTTCTGTTTGCTCGCGATCTTCTATTGCTTCTTCCTCCATCCAAGCATCTGATCCTCTAATAGAGCCACCTAGCAGCCACAATGCAGTGGCCTCCTATGGAGGGTGATCCATGCCCAAATTGCATCCTTAATGTTGTGGGCATGGCATTTGGCGTTGGTGATGTGGGAGGTTCTGCCTTCTACTTCATCAATGGTCTGCACAACTCGCCCAAAGGTGCACTCCTTGCTGGTGGTATGGAGACTGCACGCCTAAATGTGCCACTGCACACCTTGCTGGTAGCTTTGCTATTTGGGGCTAGGTCTTCTCAGCCTGTGACTTTCTTAAAAGGCTCAGCTTGAACAACTAGCAATCTATGGCAGCATGCATTGCAATTGTAGGTAATTAGTCAGAATGTAATAGAAGAGATCTCAATGCAAGGAAATATAATTATGTACCAATGACAAATATGCAAATAAGCTAAAGCACATGCAACTCATTAAAAGCGATATGCATGGTTGATTTTTAGTTACATAATGTCGTATCTAAAGGTAATGATGTTTAGTTTCTTCAATATTTTACATCTTGTGTCTTCAGTTATTACATGTGGTTGTTGATGGAAGAGATTCGAGAGGCTGAATGGTTATGTAAAAAGAAAACGAACAAAACAATAACATCTAAATCGAAGGTTGGTGGTTCCAAATGACAGTCCTTTGAAGGGTCAATGAACAAACCCATTTTAATCAGTTCATCATAAGACTGATATAATTGAAGGGACAATTGTTAAGAAAGCTTATCAGAAGACACTGTTATGAATTCATCATAAGTTGCAACAAAAGGTTATTTATTAGTTTTAGGAGTGCTCTATTGATTAGAATGATAATTTTTGTGTCATTTTAGCGGGAAAAGTTATAGAGACATACACAAAAAATATTTTAATCAGTTCATTGTGCGGTGGGTGGCTGCACAGGAAGGCTGTGAGGAAGGGGAGGATGGCGGCGGCCAGCAACAAGGACAAGGATGGGAGCAACAACGGTGAGGATGAAAAGACGGGGTACATGCACATGAGGGCCAGAACAGGGCAGGCCATGGACAGCCACAACCTTGCTGATCGGGTGAGTTCATCGGCTAGCCACTAATCACACCACTTAATCGTTAAAACTTAAACCAATCTCCTTTTGGAATTTAGTTGAAATGTTGAACTTTAGTTGCACTTAGTTTATTAATAGAATGATATGGCATTGTGCATCTCTTGCCCACTAAATTGTTTGTTTTTCTTTAGTTGCACTTAGTTTATTAGTTGAAATGTTGAACTTTAGTTGCACTCAGGAAATGTAAGGATGACTATGGAATTTCTGCATGGGTCTAGAACTTGAGTGCTGAACATTCTGCATGGTAGGTCATTATGGAGATGTGGGAATACTTCTGTATCTTGTAATTGATAAAAAAATTATGTGTTCTACCAAGAGATATATGCTTTATGCCAAACCAGCATGTGTGTTGATTACGAAATTAATAGAATTTCCAATGCACTATTATAAACTAAACTTACTGATGACATTTTTTGACTAGTAGCAAATATATTCTGAGATGAAGAATCTTATGAATTTGTCCATGAATGCAGACGAACCAGATCCAGACCTTAAAATCTCATGTCGCCATATATCACCATTTATTCATCATGATTTTAAAGATAACAGCCTCCCAACATCTGATTTTGTGTACACTGTAAGTGACTTAGCGTGTTTTTTGCTTGGTTAGCAGGTTCAGTGGGTGTATTTTGACTATTTTCCCATTTTTATTTTGTGTTTTCTGATAAATACATTCCATTAGATATATCGTGGAAATTATAAGTTGATGGGTGTTAATGGCAATGATTGTCAGGATAAGGTTTGTGGAATAATGGGACTAACAGTGTGTCAGTTTAATTATTGTTCAAATTTGATAACGACTCAACAACATATGTGAAGAAACCTATTCTGGCAACTTGAGACAACTTAAGATAGGAGGTTTACTATGTGTCAAATGGTAACATCATTGCCATTAACACCCTTCAACCTGTTAGTCAATTGAACAGCGGCGGATAAATGATCGCGTCGCCGTCTACGTGTCAAAATAACAACGACAGATTTGTGGCATACCTCACCCTCAAGCCGCCCTCGCGTCAACATAGTTACAGTGTCTTTTTCCTATTAACATAGCAAGCTACAATTTTTGATGTGCAAGGAAACTCAGATTCCTACTTAGAAGAACTCTAATAAAATTTTCTGATCAATGCTTACGATACCCAATTCTGAATCATGAAGAATTGTTTAGTAGTTTGTGAGTAGCCGTGGATCAGGACTATAGGGATTATCGAGATGAATCAATGGCAAGTTAAGTCTTCACTTCTATTGTCTGTTTTTTGTTGTGCATAACACGAAATGAGTGGACACATGCCATATATATGTAAAATTTTGGATGGCATGACGTGCACCTATAATTAGTACACACTATGCCTACCAAATATAATTTGGGTTCTATATCTACTATATAAGTTTCACATTTTTGTTAACTTTCTTAATCATTTTGGCACTATAGTGAATATCATTTTGGCCAAAAGAAAATACCACAAATTTTAGTCGAAAAAAACGAAACTCGACATAAATTGAATTGGCACGCACACTATTTTTTGTGCAAATACCATTGTCTCTGTATACGAAATAGAAACATAATTTTAATAAATTGAAAAAAAAGGAATGTCTACAAGAGATCGATGGCAGACATATATGAGTCAAGCATGGGCACCACATATATAGGCTGTTGTACACTATACAATGTACAATGTACCGCTAACTTACACTCACATGCATTCATACATAAATAGCAAATATGATGAAATATAATGTGAAAATAATGCAATCTTAAAAATTGTCTGAATATGATGTGGTCGCCTAATATGAAAACATCATATACTTGTATAAGAAATGGTATGTCAACATCCAATCATATCTACAAATTCTATAAATGCATGGCTTATAAATCAAAAAAGAATTTGAAATCAGCAGAAGTCATTTTTGCATGTTATACAAGATGTCTGTGTTAATTACCGTATATATGTGTTAATTACCATATATAGTTATCCTTACTTTTCTTAAAAATTGCAAATATACCGGGTATAAGATTATTTTCTTTCCATATGTTGTTTCATATTTCATAATAATGCCATGCAAATTTAGACATAGCATAAAATTATAATTAATAGTGACTTATACATGACAAGTATATTTGGGTGCCACATATACACATATAAGTTTCACATTTTTGTGTCATTCTAAAATTTACAAACATACCACGTAGGAAGTTTTATTTATGTTCCTTATTTTTTTTCTTACTTAAATGTGTGGAAACATGTCATATATATGTACAATTTTGTATGGCATGGCATGCACCTATAATTAATACACACTATGCCTACCAAATATAATTTGGGTTCTATATACTATATAAGTTTCATGTTTTTCTTAACTTTCTTAATTTATTCGATAATTCGATTCGTCATTGACTTTCCATATTATATTTATTTATTAATTCACACGTACACACCGTGTGTAATATTTCGTTTGATTAAAATTGTAAATATACGACTGTTTATTGTAATATCTAATCACTTTTCATACTTGATGTGGGATCGGAATGGCGACTAGAGGGGGTGAATAGGCGCCTCGACTAATTTACGTGAATTAGATGGCCGTTTCAAAACCTCCAATGCACCTCCAAATGATGCAAATTCAAAACTGAACCAAACAGTGCAAAATCAGAATGAAACTTGGTTCGAATTCTGAGGACAGTAAAAATCAGAGTCTGAAATACCAAAATACTTCTATAGGTAATTGATTTACCGATTTACACTTTCGTGATCAGTAATTGAAATACCGATAAGAGATTGTCGACTGTTGAAACTCCGACTTAGAGAAGAATTCACAATTTAGACCCGGAAACTTCAATGGAAGACTTTAAGTTTGTTCTGATTAAGTTTACACACTTTGAAGTGTGATCAGATCTGAGAACATACTCAAAACAACATTTTCAAACTCTGATTCAAAAATTCAGATAGAAATAACATTTCTGAAAACTCACTACAAGAAAACAATAAATTTTCGTCGGTCTTTTTAATTTTCGTCGGCATTTCCAAAAGCCGACGGAAGTTATATAATTTTCGTCGGCCTGAATGAGCCGATGGAAGTTAACATAATTTTTGTCGTCTTTCCCTAAAGCCGACGGAAGTTACGTAACTTCCATCGGCATTTCCATAAAACTGACGAAAGTTACGTGCAGATTAAGTCTACAGCCACCGTGCCCTCGATCCTCACCACTTTTGGGCCCCCACTTTCTCCATCTCCCGCACTCCCGCAAACCCTAGCCTCCGCCCGACGGCAGCCGCCTCCGCCCAGCGGTCACCGCCGGTCGCCGACCTCCACCCACCGCTTCGCCCCGACGGCCGCCAACTCCGCCCACCACTTCGCCCCGATGGTCATCGACTCAGCTTCGCCCCCCCCCCCCCCCCCCCCCCCCCCCGCCGCTGATGTCGCCGCGAGAAATGAGTCAAGGGGAGTACGCCGACATGCTGGCCGAGTTCCTGCGCGAGAGCGGCGGCGCGGCTGTGATAGACGGCGGGCTGGCGACGGAGCTGGAGGTGCCTCTTTACCTGCCCCGACCACACCAGGAAGGTCCGTCTCCTCGATCTGCCTCTCCCCACGGTCTTGGCTGAATCGTAGCACTGCTTGACACATTTCACATCTTGCCGTATAGTCGTATACTGTTTGGTACTTGGATAGTTGGATAGTTGCCAAATGGATTAGGGAAATCTCCTGTACTGTGTTGGAGCTTTTCAGTGTGGCATGAGCAATTTCTCCATTGGAGAAGTAGCTAGCTGCTGCAGGGATGTGCAATATGTGCTTTTGTTGTGGAAAAAGAGAGCATTGTTGCCATGCCGACAATATCTGATTAAGCCTTCTAGGTGCAAGAAAATCATGAAGCATATTTGTTAGCCTGATGCCTATGTTTTCTTTTTATCTGAATCAAGATGTAAAGGTGTAAGCTTGAATGCGTTATGGAACATTGCTCTCTCTCTCTCTCTCAAACTCCATGTCTGCATCTTGTTGATGAGCCCTAAATGCAGTGTGCCATATTGATAAGCCACGTATTCGTTGGTTTCTCAACATCCTTCAAGGAAAGCTGATGATCACCATATACTTAGTGTGTAATAATGCTATTCTAGGCTACAATTCAGGGCTTCCTTTCAAGGGGATTTTCCCAGGAGGAAAGTGAATCATTCCTGAGAAGGAGTGTTGAACTAGCATGCGAAGCACATTCTATTTACCTGAAAAAATGTTCTGATTGTTCAGACGAGGCCAAAGACAGAACAAAGTACAGGAACCGTCCAATACTAATTGCAGCATCAGTTGGTTCTTATGGAGCATACCTAGCAGATGGCTCTAAGTATAGGTTGGTTCAATAAGGAAACTAATAAACAATACATACCAGCATGTGCTTGACAATGGATCAGGATACTATTTGCCTGACTGCTTATCTGTTCTGGTTATGTCGAGAGCTTTCGGGTTTGTTTCAGGATACTATTATATTTTTGCAAAGTTGTAAGAAGTATGCTACACCAATCAGAGCAGCAAAGTTGCAAATTTTCTTTTTTTTGGATTTTTTAGTTAACTTCCGTCGGCCAACATTAGCCGACGGAAGTTATTGGCCCGTGGACAGAAAAAGAAAAAAAATAATTTTCGTCAGCTAGGATTTGGCCGACGGAAGTTACTGATTTTCTGGTAACTTCCGTCGGCTAGGTTTAGCCGACGGAAATTAGCTAACTTCCGTCGGCGGCCGACGGAAGTTAGATAACTTCCGTCTACCCAGCTTCTTCCGTCGGGAAAGAGCTAACTTCCATCGGCTTTGGCCGACGGAAGTTTCATGGATTATTGTAGTGACTGCATGAGGGGTGAATAGTATTGCTGAAACTATTGCTGAGCAAAACACAGAGTTAATCAACTTGAAACAGCTGAACAGATTTGCAATATGATCAAGTGTAAGCTCAATTAAAACTCTGAATCAGAAATTAAATTTCAGAACATCTATAGAATTTTCAGTTATAATTAGAACTCAAACTGAAAAGAGATTTCAGATAATAAACTTTGTCTGAATCATTTGCATTCAAATCTTATATTCAAGTTTCAGCTAATCACATCATTTCAACACAGCAAGATGATACTACATTTAGAGTTCAGTAGTTTTAAACCCAATACTCAGCTGCTGCAAATTCAAAGAGTGTTTAAATGGAGAGCTGACTCAAACTAAATGACAAACAGCAATACAATTTCAGAACTATGCTTCAGACATTTCAGAATATCACAACTGATACAAACTGGATATCAATCATCAAGTGCACACAAACTTAACTCAAATTTCAGTTGAACAAATTAATCTTCGCTAAATTCCTTGTACATGAACAGTGAGAACACAAGTTTAGAATCAATCTTCAGAGATTAGCAAATTCAAATTCAGAACTATACTACTGTCATTTCAGAATAACATCAATTTATAACCTGAAACAAACTGGATGAAGAATACTGTAATTTTTCAAAACAGTTTCAGTTTGAGTTGTTTCAGAATTGCTTCAATTCAGAGATGTTCAACACTATTTCAAACTTAACCACAGCATCTAACAATCCAGAACCACATCCAAACTGATGAAGCTAAACACTAATCAGATTAAGACTATTAGTACATGAGGAAAACAGAAATTGCAGAAAACTGGTGAACCTGAACAGATCAGACAACAAACCTATTCAGAAACACAAACTAAAATACATGCTGAGAAAACTTTCTATCCACAAAAATTCTTAACAGAATCAATAACCAATTATGAGATACCTGGATGTAGATTGAAGTCTTCTACTCACTTTTTATCACAGTTGTTTTCTACCTGATAGCATTCACAGTAAACAAACACAGCAGAATAATTGTTGAAGAACAGAGCCAGAGTACTTCATAATTTTTGCAGAACTAAACCAGAACCGAAAACGTAGTAGATTTACGATGTAAAGTATGTATTCATGAATCAAACATACACATCATAGAGACACAAGTTCCCAAGATGATCATTCAACCATAGACGATCAAAATCTTCAGGAAATCACATAACAAAACAGAGAAAGAACACATATCAACTATCGCTGAAGAACAGAAAACATTACCCGATACAGTACTGCCAAAAAAACTGTAGCCGATCCAGAAAATTCCAGCGAAATACTGTAGCGCGTCTAAATCTCATCCGAACAAAGTTTTCACTTGTGTTTTTAAATGAAAAAGATGCAAAAAGTGACAGCCATACTTGGGGGATAAGATCCCTTATGTAGGCAGCTTCTAGAAGCTAATTTTACACAATACCCCTTGGGCAATTTCAGAATTCAATATTCTGAAAATTACCCTAATAGTCTTGAAAGAAAAATTACAAATAGACTTCACTTTTAATATATTTTCAGAGTAGAACCACTCTAAAAATATACCAAATCAATACATGTTAGAGTCGGAATTGTGTATCACCGTAGAGGGGCCAAGGACGCAAGGCAGAAGGCAGGCTTGAGCCCAGGCCCTGCGTGAGCCTTGTAAAGAATTCTGTTAGGATTCTGGTATTCCAGATAACAGAATTGGGTTGTACAAGAGTCTCTAAATACTTTGAGTACTATGGGAATAAAGGCAGGCAGAATTCAGTTCAATCACTTCCTCCTATTCTTCGGCTCCTCTCCCTCTTGCTCCTATTCTCTCATCCCTTTCTCCCTACCGCCAGAAACCAAGAAAGCATCCTGGAACCCCCTGGTTCCAGGCGCCCCGGGAGCAGGCCAGGTCCCAGCCACTCCTACCCCTTACGCTCTCAACCGGCAACCCACCACAACTTGGTATCAGAGCAAAGAACAGAACCAAGAACCATGTCTTCAGGAAGTATGGATGCCTCTACAACCACAGGTGAAGGGGCCATGGAAAAACTCCAGCAAGATTTGGCCGCCATGTTAAAGATTGTCTCAACATTGGCATCGAAGGCGGATTTGGCAGAATTGAACCGCGCCGTAGCAGTGGCCACCGCAAGGGTTAATTCGCTGGAGCAGCAGGTTGGTGGCAATACAACCGGAGCAGCGCCAGTATTGCCAAGATGGGGAGGTGACGGTATCTTACCACCACCGAACCGATCTCCAAGGAATAACCTGCAGCAAAATCAAGCCAACAATGGGTCACCAGAGGCGCCAACTTCAGGAGGGATTCCACGTTTTTACAAACTGGAGTTTCCAAGATTTGATGGCAAAAGTGATCCCCTAAATTGGCTGAACCACTGCGAACAATTTTTTCGGGGACAGCGTACCGACGAGGGTGATCGTGTCTGGTTGGCAACGTATCACCTCACGGATACAGCCCAGGAATGGTATTACCACTATGAACATAATCATGGTCCGCCCAATTGGGAGACATTCAAGACTCTCTGCCATGTCCGTTTTGGGCCAGCAGTCCGCAGCAATCCCCTGGGAGAGCTTAAACGGTTGTCCCAAACCGACTCAGTGGAGAAATATATGGAAAGATTCTTGGCATTGGCTAGCCATCTCAATGATCCCCTCTCAGAACGCCAACAGGTGCAACTGTTTATAGCTGGCTTGCAGGAGGACATTGGGGTGGATGTTGAATTGCAGAGACCCACCAATATGCAGGAAGCAATGAGTATCGCCCGGGCATATGAAAAGAAATCAGCCCGACAAATCAGCACACGGGGAACACCAAGGACAGTTTTCAAAAACAATGTGGCCGCACCAACAGGGGAGGCACCCCAACGACAACTCCGCAGATTTTCCCCAGAAGAGCTAGCGGAACGAAGAAAGTTGGGGCTGTGTTATAATTGCGATGAGAAATTTGTCCGGGGACATAAATGTGCTCGATTGTTTTATATCGAGTGTGTGAGCGATGAGGCTACAGAATGGGAATTGCTCGAGGAGCAGGAGAGCGAGCCTCATATCTCGCTAAATGCACTCTCGGGTATTGGGGGCGGAAATACGATGAGGTTGCTGGTCCGTCTCTCAGGAGGAGTTTCGTTGACAGCCTTGGTCGACTCTGGATCCACACACAATTTTATCCACGCTCAATCAGCACAGCAACTGGGGCTCACCTTAGAGCCCGTACGACAAGGATTGCGTGTGGTGGTGGCAAACGGAGATCGTTTGGACAGCCCGGGACGTTGTCGAAATCTTCAATTAGACATTGGTGGCGAGTTTTTCAGAGTGGACTGTTTTGCCCTGGAATTATATACAGTGGACATCATTCTTGGCACGCAATGGCTCTGTACTCTTGGTCCGATACTATGGGATTTTGTTAACATGAGGATGGCCATCTGGAGGAACACTACGGGGATAACTAGAGAAGTAACCCTATCTGGAATTACGGAGAACAGACCAGCCTGTTGTGCTGTTCTTAGTAACAATGAGTTGCTGCAGCCCCTGCTTACCGAGTTCCGCACACTGTTCGCAGAACCACAGGGGCTACCACCGGCAAGAATTTTTGATCATCGAATTCATTTGAAACCAGGAACGGAGCCGATTGCAGTACGACCATACCGATATCCACAATTGCAGAAGGATGAGCTGGAAAAACAATGCACAGCAATGCTGAAACAAGGAATTATACGACCCAGCACATCTGCTTTCTCCTCTCCAGTGCTATTAGTTCGGAAACAAGACGGATCCTGGCGGTTTTGTGTGGATTACCGCGCACTAAACGCAGCAACCTCCAAGGATAAATTTCCTATTCCTATGGTGGAGGAGCTGCTAGACGAGCTCCATGGCGCTAAATTTTTTTCAAAGCTCGATCTTCGCTCCGGCTACCATCAGGTCCGCATGAACACAGCAGACGTTCATATGACTGCTTTTCGGACCCACCAAGGGCATTTTGAATTCCTGGTTCTTCCTTTCGGACTGACCAATGCCCCGGCCACATTCCAGGCACTAATGAATACAGTGTTAGAACCTTTCCTACGCAGATTCGTATTGGTTTTCTTTGATGACATACTAATCTACAGTCGGACGTGGTCAGAACACTTGCAGCATCTCCGGGCAGTATTGACTGCATTACGGACTAACCAATTGGTTTTGAAGGAATCAAAGTGCAGTTTTGGTAAACAACAGGTGGGGTATTTGGGTCATGTTGTGTCCGCTAGTGGAGTGGCTATGGATCAACAGAAAGTTGAGGCTATCAGAGAGTGGCCTACACCTCGTTCCCCACGGACTGTCCGTGCCTTTTTGGGACTTGCAGGATACTATAGAAAGTTTATCCAGAATTATGGGCTCATTGCAGCACCATTATCAGCACTACTCAAGAAGGAGGCGTTTCGGTGGTCACCAGAAGCAGAGGCAGCCTTCCAAGCCCTTAAAGATGCCTTATCATCCTCACCAGTTCTACAACTGCCAGAATTCACAAAATCGTTTATTGTTGAATGTGATGCATCAGGTTCAGGAATTGGGGCTGTTCTTCATCAAGGCAAAGGGGCGCTGGCTTTCTTCAGCAAACCCTTAACACCTCGACACAATGGTCTTGCTGCCTATGAACGGGAGTTGATAGGTTTGGTACAAGCAGTGCGCCATTGGAGGGCGTATCTTTGGGGGAGGCAATTCATAGTACGCACTGATCATTACAGCTTGAAATTCTTGCTAGATCAGCGCCTCGCCACGATTCCACAACATCGTTGGGTGAGCAAGTTGATGGGATTCGATTTTACGGTTGAGTTCAAGTCAGGACGCCATAATGTGGTAGCTGATGCATTGTCTCGCCGCGAGGGGGGCATTGAATCAGCTGCCATGGCAATTTCAGGGCCATCATTTGACATTTTTGATTGCCTAAGGCAGGAAGTTGAGAGTGAAGATAGTCTCCGTTCTCTTCGAGATGAGATTTTGGCAGGAGGGCGGAGCACATCATGGAGTTTCACGGATGGGCTGATTCTGAAAGATGGCAGGATATATGTCCCAGTTTCATCCCCCAATCTACAGGCTATATTAGGTGCAGCTCACATGGGTCATGAAGGGGTGGAACGCACATTGCATCGTTTGCGAACAGATTTCTCTGTCCCAGATGCTAAGAAGATGGTGCAGGATTTTGTGCGTGCATGTGCAATATGTCAAAAGAACAAAACTGAGCATCTCCACCCAGCAGGGTTGCTGCAACCGCTGCATGTTCCAGCTCGGGTTTGGGAGGATGTTGCAATGGATTTCATTGAGGGGTTGCCCAGGATTCATGGGAAATCAGTCATACTCACAGTAGTTGACAGATTATCCAAATATGCACATTTTTTGGCCCTAGGACATCCCTACACTGCAACTTCGGTGGCACAGGTGTTCTTCAATGAGATAGTACGCCTTCATGGTATTCCCAGCTCCATTGTCAGTGATAGGGACACGGTCTTCACAAGTACGTTCTGGAAGGAACTTTTTCGACTATCAGGAGTAAAGCTAAATCTCAGTTCTGCGTTCCACCCACAAAGTGATGGTCAGTCCGAAGCAGCAAACCGGGTAATTGGAATGTATCTCCGTTGTCTCACAGGGGATCGACCCCGACACTGGTTAAGGTGGCTTCCTTGGGCAGAATATTGTTTTAACACTGCATTCCAGACAGCGCTCCGTGACACACCGTTCAAAGTGTTGTACGGGCGTCCACCGCCATCTCTTCGGTCATATGATAAGGGGTCTTCAAGAGTACAGGCAGTGGATCGGTCCCTCCAGGAACGAGATGAGTTCCTGATTGAAATCAGGGAAAGATTGCTCCAGGCGCAAGACTATGGCAAACTCTATTATGATGGCAAGCATCGTGACGTGTCTTTCAAGGAAGGGGATTGGGTTTGGGTCCGCTTACTACACCGACAAGCGGCATCACTTCCTGGTTTTCACCGTGGGAAGCTAGCTCCGCGTTTTTATGGACCATATCAGATTGTGGAGAAGATTGGGGATGTTGCGTATAAGCTAGCTTTGCCCCAAGGCGCTCGGATTCATGATGTATTTCACATTGGTGTCCTCAAGGCTTTTCATGGTACACCACCAGAATTACCACCAGCACTGCCGGCTCTATCTAATGGCAGGGTCTTGCCAAAGCCAGCCAAGGCTCTAAGGGGTCGGATTGCTCGGGGTATACAGGAGGTGTTGATTCAGTGGGAAGGACTTCCGCCGGCTGATGCTACATGGGAGAACATGGAAGAGTTCCGACTTCGCTATCCGGACTTCCAGCTCGAGGACGAGCTGTTTCCGAAGGACGGAAGAGATGTTAGAGTCGGAATTGTGTATCACCGTAGAGGGGCCAAGGACGCAAGGCAGAAGGCAGGCTTGAGCCCAGGCCCTGCGTGAGCCTTGTAAAGAATTCTGTTAGGATTCTGGTATTCCAGATAACAGAATTGGGTTGTACAAGAGTCTCTAAATACTTTGAGTACTATGGGAATAAAGGCAGGCAGAATTCAGTTCAATCACTTCCTCCTATTCTTCGGCTCCTCTCCCTCTTGCTCCTATTCTCTCATCCCTTTCTCCCTACCGCCAGAAACCAAGAAAGCATCCTGGAACCCCCTGGTTCCAGGCGCCCCGGGAGCAGGCCAGGTCCCAGCCACTCCTACCCCGTACGCTCTCAACCGGCAACCCACCACAATACACTATAAAACTCAAATATTCAAACTAACACTAAACTCCTATTTATTGAACTAACAAAAAAACATTTAATGTTTCGACGGTTTTCAGCAAAAACCGACAAAGCCTCCCCTGATCGTCGACGACCGTCGTCAGTCTACGAACTCGACCGCCAGCAAGTCTCTCCCACTCTCGATCCCTCGAGCCACCTTGTCACTTGAACTGGCTTCCCTTTCGCTGACTCGATCGATGCTTCGTCTTGATCAATCTTCAACTCATGTCCTGTTCGACCTCCATGCGTACATCTGAGTCGACTCTCGACTTCGACTGACACCCTCGACCATATGGCATTAGACTCCCCGTCTAACCCTGATCATTTGCCATCGATAGTTGACGAGTAACTCAAGCCTGCACACATGAGACAAACACAGACACACGCACATATCCAATACACCCAGACATAAACACATGACATCACCCTGTCAATCACTCATCATTACCTTGAACCATAGTGACAAACTTCACTATGTTCCTCACTTGATTTCTTTCTAAATGCACCTAATTAATTTTAGGTTACTTGGAGACTATAATTAATCATTTTGGCACTACGGTGAATATCATTTTGGCCAAAAGAAAATACCACAAATTTTAGTCGAAAAAATGTAACTCAACATAAATTGAATTGGCACGCACACTATTTTCTGTGCAAATACTATTGTCTCTATATAAGAAATAGAAACATAATTTTAATAAATTGAAAAAAAAAGAATGCCTAGAAGAGATCGATGGTAGACATATATGAGTCAAGCATGGGTGCTGCGCTGCTGCTCCTAGTCACCGCTAGGGCCCACGCCGAAGTCCCTTTCGGCTTCCTCGTCACCGACCGCGTATACTGCGAGTCTACGACCTGTTCGACCTCCATGCGTACATATGAGTCCACTTTCGTCTTCGACTGACACCCTCGACCGTCTAGCATTAGACTCCCCGTCTAACCCTGATCCTTTGCCATCGACAATTGACGAGTAACTCAAGCCTGCACACACGAGACAAACACAGACACACACACATATCCAATACACCCAGACATAAACCCATGATATCACCCTATCAATCACTCATCATTACATTGAACCATAGTGACAAACCTCACTATGTTCCTCAATCTCCCCCTTGATGAGTGCATTGACAACTCAAGTTCAAAAGAAGTGTAAAGCAAAAAATTCAGCACACAAGTGACCATGAAAGCTCTAAAGAGAGCAAAATTAAGAAACATGTCACTTGACAAGAATGGATGAAAGAGCAAAAACTCTCCCCCTTTGGCAATGTAGACATCAAGATAGCCCCATGAGTTGAGAGAGTAAAGTTACCATGCAATGCTTCCAGAATATGATTAAGTCCAAGTACAATACAAGCACTTCTTGTGCCTCACAAACTGTCCTAGCTAAACTGTATGACAGTCATGAATGTACACAATCTAAATATCCGTATGAGCAAGCATTTTGAAGTTTAAGCAAATAAAAGCATCACTACCCATACTAGCGTACTAGACATGGCAAGGTAAGAGATACAAAAGCTAGTCAAAAACAAACTCAAAAAGCACATCCCACTACAAGGAGCTGCAGCAAACTTAATATGCGAGAAAATTAAACTTTTTATTCTTTTTTAATGTCAGGGGTTATTTGCAATTCAACCTTATGCTAAACGATCAAGCCAAGCCTAGGATAACCCATCGGAAGCTTAAGGCATTGATCATGGTATACACTTCAATGTCCCAATTCACACCAAAGTGCAATGGTAAGCAGTCTAGAACAAAGTAGTGCGACTATGCAAACCCACCTGGATCTTTTCAATTTTATCACCACTTAAGTATTTTTTTTGTTTCATTTTCATCATTGTCATTTTTCATTTTTCAAATTTTCAAATTTTTTATTTTTGGGCATAACATGATCAAGTTGCGTATGAGCATCCAAGTAAAAAGGACACAGCTATCAAGTAAGAAATGAATAGCAAAAGAGTCTAGCCTATTCATGCTAGTGTCCAGACTTAGTAGTGACCATTTTCAAATTTTCACAAAGAAAAGCCATGCTCAAGACTTATAGATAGATGAGTTCATTCTAAGCATAATCAAACAGTGAATACAAGACAGAATTGTAAAGTGCACACACAAGCATGTACATGTGAAGCATCTAATCATATTTTAGAAGCATATGCAAAAGTACACAACTCCCCCTCACATAATGCCATAGGGATGACAAATGCCAAGCTCTCCCCTCAAAAATGCAAAGCGAGAAGCATCGAGAGGCTTGGTGAAAATATATGCAAGCTGATTCTGAGTATCAACAAAACGCAATTCAATATCTCTTTTTTCATTGTGATCTCTTAAAAAGTGATAATGCACGTCAATGTGTTTGGTCCTAGAATGTTGTACTGGGTTGTTTGCTAAACTGATTGCACTTGTGTTATCGCAAAATAACGGAACACGTGAAAAATCCAACCCAAAGTCCCGCAAAGTAGAAACCATCCACAAAATCTGTGCGCAATAGCTAGCGGCAGCTACATATTCAGCCTCGGCTGTAGACTGTGCAACGCTAGACTGTTTGCGTGAAGACCAACACACAAGAGACGAACCTAGAAAATGACGCATCCTAGAAGTACTCTTGTGATCAATACGACATCTAGCAAAGTCAGCATCAGAAAAACCTCTCAAGCATAATGAAGATGATGCAGAATACCAAATACCAAATTCAAGAGTGTGCTTGAGGTACCTTAGAATGTGCTTGACAGCTTGACGATGTGAAGCCCTGGGAGAAGCCTGATATTATATCGTCGACATATATCTGAACGAGTAGGAAGTCTTTGCCATGCATGAGAGTGAACAACATTTTGTCAAAAGACCCCATCTTGTACCCATGCTCAATCAAGAACGTCCTAAGGCGGTCGTACCAAGCCCTCGGTGCTTGTTTGAGCCCATATAGTACTTTGTGAAGTTTAAAGACTCTATGGGGGTACTTGGGATCCTCAAATCCAGGAGGCTGCTTGACATACACGTCCTCCCCTATGAAACCATTCAGAAACGCGCTTTTTACATCCATTTGAAAAAGTTTAAATCCGCGCAAAGAGGCAAAAGCAACCAAGATCCTAATGGCCTCAAGTCGAGCTACCGGTGCAAAAGTTTCTCCAAAATCAACCCCCTCGACTTGAGAATACCCTTGAGCCACAGGCCTAGCTTTGTTTCTCACTATCGCCCCATCCTCCCCCCTGTTTGTTTTTGAAAATCCATTTTGTATCAATGATGTGAATGTTAGGGGGTGGATCAACGAGAATCCAAACCTGATTTCTATCAAAATTTTCAAGTTCCTCATGCATGGCGTTGATCCAACTCGCATCAGACAAAGAATGACTAACATCTAATGGTTCAAAATTTGCAACAAAAGTAGAATCAATGAAATAAGCATGAGATCAGGTTACTCGTTCATTTAGCTCACCGATGATCTGCTTTGGGGGATGCATTCTTTGAATACGAAGCGGTGCTTCTCTCTGCGACAGAATCTCCCCCTCAACTCTTGCCGAAGTTTTCTCCACACTCTCAGAAGTAGAATCTTCAGGTTGTAGCATGTTGTACTCATGGCTTCAGCCCAAAATTTTCTAGGAGTCCTATGCTCATTGAGCATCGTCCTAGCCATCTCCACAAGTATGTGATTCTTCCTCTCAACCTCACCATTTTGTTGAGGGACTCTTGGTGCAGAAAACTAATGTTCAATTCCATGTTCAAGGCAAAATTCTGCAAAACAGCTATTTTTGAACTCGGTGTCGTTGTCGCTTCGAATAGCCTTCATTGCACCAAGGCGTTCATTGAATAGCCTTAGTGCTAAGCTCCAAAAGTGTATGAACACTTCATCCTTGCTTACAAGAAAGAAAACCCAAGAGTAACGAGAATAGTCGTCAACCACAACAAGTACGTACCATTTGCCGCCTAAAGAGCTAGATGGACCAACCGTATCCATGTGAAGAAGCTCACCGGGTCACTCAATCATCACCATTTTATGGGGTAATGCGAGACAGCAACCATTTTTCCAAGACGACATGGAGCACAAATGAGGTTCTTCTCAAATTTTAGCTCGGGCAATCCTCGGATGAGTCCTAGAGCACTCAATCTCACAAGAAGATCAAAGCTCATGTGCCCTAGTCTCCTATGCCACATCCAAAGCTCAGAAGACGGTTCAGCTAAAATACAATGAGAAGATCCAAAAGACTCAGTAAAATCAGCTCCAAAAATTCTCCCTACTCTTAAGATTTTGCAAATGAAAACACCAGAAGAATCAAGCACATAAGAGGCATTACGACTGAAATGAACCTCAAAACCCTCATTGAGTAATTGTGAAAAAAAAGCAAATTGTACCCTAAGTCCTCAACCAAAGCAACATTTGTGAGAGTGAAATTTTCATTAATTTTGAACATACCTTTGCCCTTCACTCTGCTTTTGCGGTTGTTTCCAAACGTGATGCTTTCTCGATGCCTGGCTGAGGTGAAGCTGGAGAACCATGAAGACTTCCCGGTCATGTGACGTGAACACCTAGAATCAATGATCCACTTGTCCTCCAGCCTCCCATGACTCCCCTAAGTAGAGACGGAAGATCTCGAGTACTCAGCGCTGGGTTTAGAGATAAGATGCCTAGGTATCCAGCACTGAACTACCCGAGAAGTAGGTAAAGCAAGAGACTGTGTGTGATGAGAATCATACTGCACATGAGGTCTCCTTGCAAATTGTTGAGGTCTCCTAAAATAATTTGGACCAAAATGCCTATGTGGTCTATCATCATACAAAGTATGATATACACCACGATGAGCATAGCCACTCATATAGCTATATGGAGCCTCATAATCAGTATAAGTATTATAACCATGGTCATGCATATCAAATGAAGGATAATCATGAAAACATAAAGCATGAGCACAACGTTCATCTTTCATGCGTCTATAGCAAAAACCAATCAAATGACCTACACGATGACAATAAGTGCAATGAAAAACTTTCTTGGGTGTAGGTTTATAGGTTTCTGGTGCAAACCTCACAGTTTTCCTAGGTTTTTTCTTAGAGTCTGTCTTGAGTGGTGGAATGATTATCTTTTTGAGTTGGGTAGGATTTTTTGCTTTTTGAGGTGTATCTAACTGGGCTCTCTCTTTCTCAAGGGTGGTAGGTAGAGTGAACACGGTTTGGCTTGGGGTATTAGATGAAGTCCTCTCATAACCTAACCCAAGAGCTAACCCTGCCCTGTCAGCGCACATTTTTGTTTTATCCAAAAGCAAATCCATTTTCCCTTTCCCTTCACTGTATTTGTCTACCATGGAAAGCAGATAATAATTCTCACACTTCAGTTTTTCTACTTGCTCTCTAGCAAAGCTGAGTTGGTCCTTAAGAGTGATGTAGGTGGGTCACGCCGGCTGCACATCCTCAGAACACTCAGCACTCTCCAATCTAGCCTTAAGCTCATCAATATGCTTATCTCTCAGACTAATGCTTTCAATCAGTAAAGTGCAATTTAAGCATTCCTCGATGGCACAAGGACTAGACTCCACCACCAAGAGTTGTTTCTGAACATTTTCAAGTTTTTCAATGTTTTGAGCATGAATCAGACACAACTGAGCAAGTTCATCCATAACTACAAGACATGACTCACATTCAGCAATTTCAGATTTGGACTTCAATAAGGCAAGTTCAGTCGAAAGTGATTCATTTTTAGCTTTTGTTCTTTTCGTTATTTAGCAGCAAGTTTAAGCAGTCTATCTTGTGAAATAATTGCATCATGTAATTCATCGTTTTGAACAAGTAATTGATCAAGAGATAAACAAACATCAGATGAGTCAAGCTCATTGCTGCTTTGCTTGCTGTTGGCCATGAAGGAGAGGTTGTTGAAGTCCTTCATCTTTTCCTTCTTTTCTTCATTCTTGCCTGGTTCATCTTCATCAGAACTTGGTTCTTCACTCGAGGTGTTGTCGATGTCACTGAGTGCTGCCATGAAAGCTCTAGCCATCCTTTTCGCCACTTTTCCTCTTTTGCCTTTGTAAAACGGTTTTTTATCTCTTTCTGATATTTGTGTTCATGTTCATTTTTGGCTTTCAGTTTTGGGAAATTGGCTTTAATGTGATTAAGGTCACCGCACTCAAAACACCCTCGAGAGCTTCCTCTCCTATGATCTCTTCTATCATTGTAGAACCTAGTGAACTTTTTGACTATAAGAGCAAGCTCTTCATCATTCAATGTGTCCACTTGTTCCTTTGTGATAGAGACCAAAGAAGACAAGGCAAAACCCCTAGACAAAGCACAAACACCAGACACGCTACCTCCAGATAAGGTGCCATTGTCGGAACCAGAAACTAGTGCCATGGATTGTGGCAAAGAGTTCCCAATCCCAGAACGAGATGCCTTGGCTATCTCGGTGGACTTAAGCTTACTGAAGAGTTCATCGCATATCAAATAGCAAAACTCACAGACTCTTCAATGCTTGTGATCTTTACTTACCATATGCTATGATCTAGAGCATAGAGAAGTTTGATCGCCCGGTCATGATCAGAGTAAGCTAGCGTCCTAGTGGAGCATGAGTTGCTAACAATTCCGTCAAAGCGTGCAAACAAGGCATCTACAGATTCGTCGGGGCCTTGCACGAACATTTGGTATTCTTGATTATACGTGCTCTGCCTCCTAGCCTTAATTTGAGAAGTGCCCTCATGAAAAGTACTCAAGGTCGTCCAGATTTCTCGTGCAGTTCGAAGGTGCTAGACCCTGTCAAACTCGTTGTGACTCAGACTGATAAAAAGAATGTTTATAGCCTTGCTATTACATTCATACTGTGACTTCTCAGTCTCTAAGGTATGAGTGTCAACATATTGGGATGCAACAATATCCCAAATCACACTTCCTTGGCTAAGCAAATAAGCCTCCATGAGCACCTTCCAATAAGCATAATCTCAACCATCAAACATCGGGATCTTGGTGTTCTTATCCATGTCGCCACAAGGATCACAAACCGGTTAAGGTCAACTGGTGATCTAACCAGCTCTGATACCAATTGTGGGATCGGAATGACGACTAGAGGTAGGGTGAATAGGCACCTCGACTAATTTTCTTGAATTAGATGGCCTTCTCGAAAACACCCAACGCACCTCCAAACACTCAGTTTCAAGTTTTAAACCAATCAGTACAAAATTGAGCTCCACTAGATTGAAAAACACAATTCAGCTTAGATTGAAGATTGTTTAGTCGATAAATATCAAAACACTCACACAAGAGTTCAAATCAAATTTGTAATATAGAATCATCTTGCTTCAATTGAATTTCAAACGAAATCTCAACACTTTTGAAACATTCTGGACGATGAATAGTAACAGTAAATTTCAAAAAGATTCAGAATTCAGGTTTTGATCCAATTTGCATACTTCAACTTCAGAGCAAATTTAATTCCAGCACATCAACCTTCAAGTAGTTTTTCAGATTATCTCAGATTTGCAGTTAAAACAGATACAAATTTAATTTACTGAGATTACCCAACACAGGAGATCCAAATCTGATCAGATATGTTTATGTATTTAAAACAGCATTCAAAACTTAATCACACTATTGAACTGTATTGGATTCCATTGCAAACAAAATATTCACAGCAAACCAAATTCTGAACAGTACCCGTTCTGAAATTTCAGTGAGCCTCAGAGTGGAAGTTATAAAGATGTTCTCAAGGACTGTATCAAATCTGAGAATAGGTTTCAATTCCTGATGACACTCTTTAGCAACTGAATATAGTCCAAATAGATCTGACTACAATTTGAACCAATTGAGTAAACAACAACTGAAAACTAGTAACAGTGTTTCCTGTAACAATTCTGAAAATACAACAGTATTGGTAACTGAAACAATATTGTTCAACCAAGAAGGAAACTAGCCATTCTGAACACAACTCAAAAGAATATTAACTTCAACACAAAACTACTGCTATACTGCCTTATCTAGCAAACAGAAACTGAAAACTGAAGATTACAGAGAATAGACAAAAAACAGAACTGTTGTCTGAAAAATGGCTGACAGAATGAATTGAAACTGGATGAAATGTTCAGCTAATTTACAGAACTCTTGTAAACATGTAGATCAGCTATACTTCTGGTGAAAAGTTTGCTTTCTAACAGTTTTAAACATGTAAAGACAGAGTGTAAAGTATTGGTTCATGAACAGTTGGGACTAGCAACAGATTTGGAATTGTATTAGAAAATCTGGCAAAATCCTGATGAGAAACAGTATATAGTTTCAAAACAGATACAGATTTGAATTTGCCAAACCTACTCCACTTCAAATAACCTCAATACTATTTCAGATTTGAACCCAACATTCAACTAAACAACATTACAACCTGACAGAAACAGATCAACTCTAAACAGAATTAGATTTTCACTGCAGTGAACTTACCCTTCAAACTGAAACATATTTTCTGAATTTAAACAGAGATTGCAGTAGAAAATTTTTGAGATAGACCTAAGTAAAAGTTTCAAGTAATAACCCAAGACTGAAAATGGTATTGAAACAAACTCTGAAGACACACAGATCAGAACAACTTTTTCTTCAAACAACCAAACAGAACTGGATTATCAACCAGACCACTTCTAGATTTTTTTTTCAGAAAAGAAGTAGAGACAACTACTCAATCATCATTCACCAAAACATCAGAAACATATACTAAACACCCTACCATTCATTTATAGATAATCTGATGAATCATGAAACAAGAAATTGAAAACAGAGGGTTTACTGGAACATACAAGTTTAGAACAGCAGGCTCCCTTTTGTTTTCTGCAATGATCCTTTGAAAAACTCTCCACCTCTTCAAATGATTTCGTGTGTAGAACTTGAAGTATGAACACTTGATCAATCGCCCAAATGAGATCAGAAAGACGGGCAATCAAATTAACCAGAAAAAAAAACACAGATCAAAACGGTTATGTGTTGGCGGCGCAGCAAGAATAGCAAACAAATTTATGACGATGAATAGTATTCTCGGATTATAAACAGTGATTGCAGAAGAGTAATCAAGAGAAGAGCTCCAAAATCATAGATTAGATGAATTAATGAACAACTTTTAGAAGAGTAAAATTTCAAGAAAATGAAAAGCTCTCAGCACAAATTTTTTCTGATTTTTTCTAGCAAAAAGGGCAGCCATCTCTTTAGGTGTAAGGCCCGTTATATAGCCATACCCTAAGAGGTAGCTTTACACAATGGTCCACCTATTTTTCAGAATTAACCATGAGTACACGACACAATTTCAGAAATATTAAACCTGAACATTACTCTACTACTTGACTCAAAAAGAAATACAACCTTAACACAACCCTTTAATATATTTTCAGAATTTGATAAATCTAAAATATACCAAAGTTTACATTATTATACTGATTTACTCAAGTAAAACTAACTTCCTATTTATTGAAATTAACAAACACATTTAAAGTTTTGATGGTTTTAAGCAAAAACAGACAAAGCCTTCTCCTGATCGTCGATGACCGTCGTCACTCCACGAACCCGACCGCCAACAAGTCTCTCCCGCTCTCGATCCCTCGAGCCGCCTTGTCACTTGAACTGGCTTCCCTTACGCTGACTCGATCAACAATTCGTCTTGATCAATATTCAACTCACGTCCTGTTCGACCTCCATGCATACATCAGAGTCCACTCTCGACTTTGACTGACACCCTCGACCATCTGGCATTAGACTCCCTATCTAACTCTGATCCCGTGCCATCGACAGTTGACGAGTAACTCAAGCCTGCATACACGAGACAAACACAGACACACACACCATATCCAGAGCATCCAGACACAACCCATTATTTCACCTTGTCAATCACTCATCATTACCTTGAACTATAGTGACAAACCTCACTATGTTCCTCAATCTTTCATACGTCTATAGCAAAAACCAATCAAATGACCTACACGATTACCATAAGCACAGTGAAAAACATTCTTGGGTGTAGGTTTATAGGTTTCTAGTGCAAAGCTCACAATTTTCCTAGGGTTTTGCTTGGAGTCTGTCTTGAGTGGTGGAATGATTATCGTTTTAGGCTGGGTAGGATTTTTGGCTTTTTGTGGTGTGTCTAACTGGGCTCTCTCTTTCTCAAGAGTAGTATGTTGAGTGAACACAGTTTGGCTTGGGGTATTAGATGAAGTTCTCTCATAACCTAGCCCAAGAGCTAACCCTGCCTTGTCAGCGCACATTTTTGTTTTATCCAAAAGCAAATCCATTTTCCCTTTCCCTTCAGTGCATTTGTCTACCATGGAAAGCAGATAATCATTCTCACACTTAAGTTTTTCTACTTGCTCTCTAGGAAAGCTGAGTTGGTCCATAAGGGTGACGTAGGTGGGACATGCCGGCTGCACATCCTTAGAACACTCAGCACTCTTCAATCTAGTCTTAAGTTCATCAACATGCCTATCTCTCAAATTAATTCTTTCAACAAGTAAAGGACAATTCATGCATTCGTTGATGACCGTAGGACTAGACTCCACCACCAAGAGTCGCTTTTGAACATTTTCAAGTTTTCCAATGTTTTGAGAATGAATCAGATGCAACTGAGCAAGTTCATCCATAACGACAAGACATGACTCACATTCAACAATTTCAGATTTAGACTTCAACAAAGCAAGTTCAGTAGAAAGTGATTCAATTTTAAGCTTTAGTTCCTTTCATTCTTTAGCAGCAAGTTTAAGTAGTCTATCTTGTGAAATAATTGCATCATGTAATTCATCGTTTTGAACAAGTAACTGGTCAAGTGATAGACTAACCTCGGATGAGTCAAGCTCATCGCTGATGTGCTTTCCATTGGCCATGAAGCAGACGTCGTTGAAGTCCTTCGTCTTTTCCTTCTTTTCTTCATTCTTGTCTGGTTCATCTTCATTAGAACTTGGTTCTTCACTCGAGGTTTTGTCGATGTCACTGAGTGTAGCCACGAAAACTCTGGCCATCCTTTTTGCCACTTTTCCTCTTTTTCCTTTGAAGAATGGTTTTTGTCTCTTTTCTGATATTTGTGTTCATGTTCATTCTCGGCTTTCAGTTTTGGGCAATTAGCTTTAATGTGATTAAGATCACCGCACTCAAAACATTCTCGAGAGCCTCCTTTTCTTTGATCTCTTCTATCATTGTAGAACCTAGTGAACTTTTTGACTATAAGAGCAAGATCTTCATCGTCCAATGTATCCACTTGTTCCTTTGTGATAGAGACCAAATAAGACAAGGCAAAACCCCCAGATAAAGCAAAAACTCCAGACACACTACCTCCAGATGAGGTGGCACGCCGGAACTAGAAACTAGTGCCATGGATTGTGGCAAAGAGTTCCCAATCCCAGAACGAGATGGCTTGGCGATCTCGGTAGACTTAAGCTTACTAAAGAGTTCATCCCATGTCAAAGTATAAAAACTCACAGACTCTTTAATGCTTGAGATCTTTACTTCTCATATGCTACGATCAAGAGCGTAGAGAAGTTTGATCGCCCTGTCATTATCACAGTAAGCTAGTGTCCCAGTGGAGCGCAAGTTACTAACAATTCCATCAAAGCGTGCAAACATGACATCTACAGATTTGCCGGGGCCTTGCACAAACATTTGGTATTCTTGATTATACGTACTCTGCCTCCTAGACTTAATCTGAGAAATGCCCTCATGAAATGTTCTCAAAGTCATCCAGGTCTCACGTGCAGTTCTAAGGTGTTGGACCCTGTCAAACTCGTTGCAACTCAGACTGATGAACAATATGTTTCTAACCTTGCTATTGCATTCGTACTGTGACTTCTCAGTCTCTGAGGTACGAGTTTCAGGGATCACATATTGAGAAGCAACAATGTCCTAAATTGCACTTCCTTGGCTTAGTAAATAAGCCTCCATGTGCACCTTCCAATAAGCGTAATATCGACCATCAAACATCGGAATCTTAGTGTTATTGTCCATGTCGCCACAAAGATCACAAATCGGTTAAGGTCAACTGGTGATCTAACCGGCTCTGATACCAATTGTGGGATCGGAATGGCGACTAGAGAAGGGATGAATAGGCGACTCGACTAATTTACGTGAATTAGATGGCCTTTTCAAAACACCCAACGCACCTCCAAATGATGCAAATTCAAAACTGAACCAAATAGTGCAAAATCAGAATGAAACTTGGTTCTAATTCTCAGGACAGTAAAAATCGGAGTCTGAAATACCGAAATACTTCTATCGGTAACTGATTTGTCGATTTACACTTTCTTGATCGGTAATTGAAATACAGACAAGAGATTATCGACTATTGAAACTCCGACTTAGAGAAGAATTCACAATTTAGACCCAGAAATTTCAATGGAAGACTTTGAGTTTGTTTTGATTAAGTTTACACACTTTGAAGTGTGATCAGATCTGAGAACAGAGTCAAAACAGCATTTTCAAACTCTGATTCAAAAATTCAGATAGAAATAACATTTCTGAAAACTACATGAGGGTGAATAGTATTGTTGAAACTATTGCTGAGCAAAACACAGAGTTAATCAACTTGAAACAGCTGAACAGATTTGCAATATGATTAAGTGTAAGCTCAATCAAAACTTTGAATCAAAAATTAAATTTCAGAACCTCTACAGATTTTTCAGTTATAATTAGAACTCAAACTGAAAAGAGATTTCAGAGAATAAAATTGGTCTGAATCATTTGCATTCAAATCTTATATTCAAGTTTCAGCTAATCAGATCATTTCAACACAACAAGATGATACTACTTTTAGAGTTCAGTAGTTTTAAACCCGATACTCAGCTGCTGCAAATTGAAAGAGTGTTTAAATGGAGAGCTGACTCAAACTAAATGACAAACAACAATACAATTTCAGAACTATGCTTCAGACATTTCAGAATATCACAACAGATACAAACTGGATATCAATCATCAAGTGCACACAAACTTAAATCAGATTTCAGTTGAACAAATTAATCTTCAGTAAATTCCTTGTACATGAACAATGAGAACACGAGTTTAGAATCAATCTTCAGAAATTAGCAAATTCAAATTCAGAACTATACTACTGTCATTTCAGAATAACATCAATTTAGAACCTGGAACAAACTGAAAGAAGAATAGTGTAATTTTTCAAAACAGTTTCAGTTTGAGTTGTTTCAGAATTGCTTCAATTCAGAGATGTTCAACACTATTTCAAACTTAACCACAACATCTAACAATCCAGAACCACATCCAAAATGATGAAGCTAAACACTAATTAGATTAAGACTATTAGTACATGAGGAAAACAGAAATTGCAGAAAACGGGTGAACCTGAACAGATCAGACAACAAACCTATTCAGAAACACAAACTGAAATACATGCTGAGAAAACTTTCTATCCACAAAAATTCATAATAGAATCAATAACCAATTATGAGATACCTGGATGTAGATTGAAGTCTTCTACTCACTTTTTATCACAGATGTTTTCTACTTGATAGCATTCACAGTAAACGAACACATCAGAATAATTGTTGAAGAACAGAGCCAGAGTACTTCATAATTTTTGTAGAACTAAACCAGAACCGAAAACGAAGTAGATTTATGATGTAAAGTATGTATTCATGAATCAAACATACACATCATAGAGACACAAGTTTCCAAGATGATCATTCAACCATAGACGATCAAAATCTTCAGGAAATCACATAACAAAATAGAGAAAGAACACATACCAACTATTACTGAAGAACAGAAAACATTACCCAATACAGTACTGCCGAAACAACTGTAGCCGATCCAGAAAATTCCAGCGAAATATTGTAGCGCGTCTAAATCTCATTCGAACAAAGTTTTCTCTTGTGTTTTTGAATGAAAAAGTTGCAAAAAGTGGCAGCCATACTTGGGGGATAAGATCCCTTAAGTAGGCAGCTTCTAGAAGCTAATTTTACACAATACCCCTTGGGCAATTTTAAAATTCAATATTCTAAAAATTACCCTAATAGTCTTGAAAGAAAAATTACAAATACACTCCACTTTTAATATATTTTCAGAGTAGAACCACTCTAAAAATATACCAAAAGAATACACTATAAAACTCAAATATTCAAACTAATACTAAACTCCTATTTATTGAATTAACAAAAAAACATTTAATGTTTCGACGGTTTTCAGCAAAAACCGACAAAGCCTCCCCTGATTGTCGACGACCGTCGTCAGTCTGCGAACTCGACCGCCAGCAAGTCTCTCCTGCTCTCGATCCCTCGAGCCTCCTTGTCACTTAAACTCGCTTCCCTTTCGCTGACTCGATCAATGCTTTGTCTTGATCAATCTTCAACTCACTTCCTGTTCGTGCGTACATCTGAGTCCACTCTCGACTTCAATTGACACCCTCGACCATCTGGCATTAGACTCCCCGTCTAACCCTGATCATTTGCCATCGACAATTGATGAGTAACTCAAGCCTACACACATGAGACAAACACAGACACACACACACATATCCAATACACCCAGACATAAACACATGAAATCACCCTGTCAATCACTCATCATTACCTTGAACCATACTGACAAACCTCACTATGTTCCTCACTTGATTTCTTTCTAAATGCACCTAATTAATTTTAGGTAACTTGGAGACTATAATTAATCATTTTTGCACTACGGTGAATATCATTTTGGCCAAAAGAAAATACCACAAATTTTAGTCAAAAACAAAACTCAACATAAATTGAATTGGCACACACACTATTTTATGTGCAAATACTATTGTCTCTATATAAGAAATAGAAACATAATTTTAATAAATTGAAAAAAAATGCCTAGAAGAGATCGATGGTAGACATATATGAGTCAAGCATGGGTGCCACGCTGCTGCTTCTAGTCATCGCTGGGGCCCACACCGAAGTCCCTTTGGGCTTCCTCGTCACCGGCCGCGTATACTGCGAGTCTATGACAACTGCCGGGTCGACTTTGAGACCAACACCTCCCCTAGCTTCCCACAATGGCGGGGTAGCTCCAATCGATGGGAAGCTCCGAGCGGCGAGCGGTGAGGGGTCCGCTCTGGGCGAGGTGGATCCGAGCTGTGGACTGTAGGGTCTCCGCTCTAGACGGCGGGAGGCTCGGCTCCGGGTGGCGGGAGGCTGCGAACGGTGGGGGCTCCACTCTGGTCGGCGTGGGGCTCTGCTCCGGGCAAGGTGGCTCCGCACTCCGGGTGGCGGGGGGCTGCGGACGGTAGGGGCTCCGCTCAAAGTGACGGGGGCTCCGCTCCAAGTGGTGTGGGGCTGCAGACGGTGGGGGCTCTGCTCCGAGTGGTGGGGGGCTCCCCTTCGAGTAGCGGGGGGGGCTCCGCTCCAAGTGGTTAGGGCTGCAGATGGTGAGGGCTCTACTATGGGTGGCGTGGGGCTTCGGACGATGAGGGGCCCCGCACCCCTCCGTCGTTGGCCTCGCGGGCTCCATCGCTGACCCCAAGCCCCTTCACCCTGACCTCTCATGGCTTCATCGTCGGCTCCAAGCTCCCGCACCCGACCTCACACAGCTCCACTGCTGACCCCAAGGCCCTACACCCCTACGCGCCCGACCTCGTGTGGCTCCGCCTCCGGCCCCCATCCCCTAGCCTCTCCACCGCAGTCAAATAATCAAAAGTCCCTAATTTAACAGTCTAACAAATATTTGTTTTTTGACTTTTATCGTTGCGTAGCACGGGTCCACTACTAGTATATTAAAGTAAAAACTAGTTGTCAAAGCTTTCTAAAGACCATGTTTTCACTCAATACATGCACTTCCATAAATACTAAACGATCAACCAAGGAATGTCGATTAAGTAGGTTCACAACATTAATTTGATAGTATTTATCTCGTCCGTAAAGAAAAGTAGAAGAGAAAATTGATTATTGTTGCCTTTGATTTTTTTTCACTCCTAATATTGATTCCTGAGACACTGAAAATTCCCAAACTTATCACCCTTGACTATCAGAGCAGGCGAAGGCTTACACGCATGCATACTATATTTTCTCAGTATTTTTTCTAAGTATGCATTCTGCGATAATCCTAATACCCCCTTAGGTATATCTCGGAGAATCTCAATTCCTAATACATAGGAAGCTTCTACAAGATCCTTCATGTCAAAATGAGAGGACAAGAACTTCTTAGTTTCTAATAGTAGATTAACATTGCTATTTGCTAGTAGGATGTCATCCACATACAAGACTAGGAAAATAAATTTCCCGTTCTTGAACTTAGCATAAATGCAATTATCCTCTTCATTCTCCTTAAACCCAATTTTTTTAATTGTCTCATACTATTTGAGATACCACTGCCTAGAGGCCTGTTTAAGTCCATAAAAGGACTTAGTTAAATGACATCCCAAATTTTCTTTCCCTTCTATGACAAAACCCTTGGGTTGTGCCATATAGACATTCTCATTTAGATCCCTGTTGATAAATGTCGTCTTTACATCCATCTGATGTAACTTTAAGTCATAATGTGCCACCAAAGCTATAATGATTCTAAATGAATCCTTAGATGAGACAAGAGAAAATGTCTCATTATAGTCTATTCCTTCTCTTTGAGTGAAGCCTTTAGCATTAAGTCTGCTTTAAATCTTTTTATATTCCCTTGGGAGTCACGTTTGACCTTGTAGACCCATTTGCAGCCTACTGTTTTGGCTCATTTAGGAATTTAATCTAATTTCTAGACTTTGTTGGTACTCATAAACCTCATCTCATCTTCCATGGCCTCAAGCCACTTAGAAGAGTGAGGGCTTCTCATAGCTTCTTCAAAGAAAGTGGGATCGCCCTCCATTTGAATTTCTTCACTCATATAAACCTCATAGTCATCAGGAATAGCTGATCTTCTTACTCTTTGTGATCTCCTAACGTTCTCTTGAACTGGGACATCATCATCTCTAATGTCTTCTTGAACTGATACATCATTTTCTATGATGTCCTCTTGAACTGACACATTATTTTCTAAGCCAGGAGGTTGTTCTTCTTGTTCTTCATTAGCAACATCTGGAACTACAGGTTCCTGAATAACAGGTACCTCATGAACAATAGGTGTCGCTAATGAAGGTCCAACTTTAGGTGCTGGACAAATGGGTGCTACCACAGATACATGAAAATTTGGCTCTTCAATCATAGGAGTGGGTACGCATACCTGCTTCTCTTCAAGGTTAATTTCTCTTGGTACCGTACTCCCCCTGATCATAGCGTCTTCTAAAAATATTGTGTGTCTCGTTTCTACAAACTTAGGATGCATGTCAGGACAGTAGAAATGAAAACACTTAGACTTATCTGGGTAGCCAATAAAATGGTAACTCATTGTCTTAGAATCTAACTTACCAATATTTGGGTTAAATACTTTAGCCTCAGCAGGACATCCCCATACTCTAAAATAATTTAGAGAGGGTTCTCATCCAGTTCATAACTCATACGGTGTTTTAGGCACCGACTTACTTGGGACCCTATTAAGAATATGAATGACAGTTTTTAATGCCTCCATCCATAAACCAATCGGTAGAGTGGAATAACATAGCATGCTTCTGTTGACACGGAAACGTGCCCACGCACTTGGGTCAGTCCGGCGATCCAAAAGTGCACGGATACTTAGGGACGGGCCTAAGCGTGACGTAGCACCGACGTCGCGTTCCGACTACCCTTAATAGTGATAAGGGGGTGGAGTCGCCAGGTAACCAGATTACACAAAATAATCCAATTAGCCGAAAGGAATATATTAAACAGGTTAAAATAAGCAAACAGTCGGAGTCCTGCTGGTTCGAAGTCCGATGCGAAGGGTGCGCCGAAGGGTACCTTCAGCGTCTGGTGTGGAGTGCTCCGCCGAAGGATGCTTCGGTGCTCGATGCGAATTGTTCCACCGAAGGCTGCTTCGGTGTTTAGACTGATCCGGTCGAAGGAAGACTCCAAACGGATCTGATCACGGTGATCACCTCCGAACAGTGGGGTTCGTCGTGCGATCACCGATGCAGTAAATTACAGAATAGTGACGCGAAGGCTACGCGCAGGTGCAACTTCGTCTTGTTACGGAGTGTGTTCGTGGCAAAGCCTGTCACGATGAAGTATGCTGGCAGAGCCTATTGTCGAAGCCTGTGGTCCTGTCGAAGGGCGTCCTAGGGACCTCCGGAACCGATCTCTCAGCTCCGAACACCTCCGGCGAAGGGGCTCCGAACGTGCGAACCTGCAACATAGATGATGCGAAGTACCAATTCGGCCTTAGGACCAAATTTGCGAGGTGCTGCACGGGTAGAGAAGGTAGCAATCTATTACGCAGATTAGCGGATACTTCACAGGCGAAGTAACAAGGCGATAGCAATCTGTTACGTAGATTAACGGGGACTTCACGGGCGAAGTACCAAGGCTTACCACTGTTCCGTAGTGGCGGACAGAGGGCTTCCAGGAAAACCCACGAAGAGGTACAGAAAAGTAAAGGTAAAAGTAAAGGTACGATCAAAGCATGGCTTTGGTTTTGTTTGTGTTGGGGGGGTCCTCCACGCTGGCCAGGTCTCTCTATTTATAGGGGGTTTACCCCCAATCTAATCTGCTATTAATCCGGTCAGATAGAGTTAAAGATTGAGTTGGAAACGCGTCCAACTCTATCTCTGCCGAGGTGGGCTTCGGCTAGGCCCGCCGAGGCCTGCTCCTCGGGCCGAAGCTTCGGTAGCGTGGGCCTCTGAAGGTTCCCAAAGCTTCAGCAGCGTGGGTGTTGGCGTAAAAGATTACGCTAACAGGTTTCTGTAGATTAGAAACTAACAAACGAAGTGTTTGCGAAGTGAACTATTATAAGCCTCCGAAAGGATAATAACTTAGAATAGTTCGAATGTGTGTATTGAATAACTTGTATTCGGTCCCTATTACAGGGTTAAACGGGGGGTATTTATAGGCCCAAACTTTAAGGAAAAGACCCTTTTACCCCTCTGTTACAACCGACATAGTGGAAACTATTCGGTACTCTTAATAGGGCTAAAATGGTAAAAGACTAATCTAATGAGAAAGAAGATAAGCCTTCCATCTTAGCTGGCAGAAAAGATCTCAAAAGAGTCTATGTTCGAAGATATACTCCGAACTAAGGTCCATCCTCATACTTCGAGCTTGACTCAAGGCATCTCCGAAGATGCATGTCCTAAACCTTCGAATCCATTAACTGCCTTTGTGTTGTTACTGCAATAACCCTGAGGATGGAATATTTTCCCCAAACAGTAGCCCCTCGAATACGCTTCTTCGTTAAACCTGTAATGTTAGGAGAGCAGTATACGGAAGAAAAAATAACCATGCGTAGGGGTTATTAGATTTTAATTTATCTTCGAAATGTATGGAGATATAAAACTTCGAATCAGTTTTAAGACAATTACTTTCGAACCATCTTAGAACTAACTCAGGAAGCCCGAAAGTCTTTTTAGACTTAGAAGAAATAGCCGTTGGCTTCTTTCTTCTAACAGAAGTTACGCAGTGCGTTAATTTTGGAAAAAAGTAACGGGCAAGAATGTGAAACAGCATGGACAAACGGTAAAAAATGTAAAGTCTAGGCTATAAATAGAGGGCCTAGAACTTTCCTGAGTACCTTTCCACCGCTTTCTTGCAAACAAGCCATCCTTTGAGCCCTAGCCTCCATTCTTCTTCCAAAGCGACTCAGTAGTTTCAATGGCGAAAACCAAAGGTTCGGGAGCACCTTCAGCCCTGGCTCGACAGCAGGCTGCTGCTGCAGCAGCGGGTGCGTCATTGGCGACGGCAGCTCCAACCCCCACAGCAACAACCATGGCGGCGGGAGGAGGAAATCCCCAAAGTGCTGGTGATCAAGGCCTCTTCCCGGCATCGGCAAAATACATGGATCAATCCTTCCAACTGGGGTCTAGGAAGGAAGTTGTCACGCCCCGATTTAACAAATCGAGACATTATTGAATTTCATAAGAAAAACAATAATACAAGAGGTTCATCATGCGACAACGTACATACGACATTGTTCATGGTACGCAGACCATATTTATTACATCATTGTTTTAATAAAACAGTAGAGTATAATAATTAGAAAACGGCATGACGAACTTCTTCTTCAGGATTTTTCTTCTTGACTGGGTCGCTACTCCAGACCGTCTTCAAGATAGGCATCCTCTGTGGGGTCCAACGGGTATGAGTACAAAAAGTACTCAACAAGCCACCGCAAATGCAAATAATAATGCAGGATAATAAACAAGGAAGGATAATGGCTAACAATGCGGAATAAAGCAGTTGCAGTTATGGCATTTAGTGTAATCATATTTTAATCATGCGGAAAGTAAACATGAGCATCATCAACATCAACTAACTCGAGGAGTACGTTTTACCTCCTCGCACAATGGTCCTTACATGTCAATCCATCATGCACATTCATATTCCAAGTAATCTAACTGGGGGATGTCACGCAACCCGCCCTTGACCGTGGGCTCGGCTTTTCGAAAAGATTTAAGACTCTGATCAGAGATGTACTACTGTACCCACAAGGCACGCACTCATCTCAACGAGATGACCCATTTCACGGGAACTCGTGCCAAAACCTCAATATGAGATGTTCCGAGCGATAACCACCCGCTCTAGGTTTCGCCGGCGCGCCGGGCCGCATCCCGGCTAACGTCGCACCCCCTTTTGCGCCACATTGGTACAAGTCACCCGCAGGTGCAACTTGACCCATCTCCAAGTGGTGGCCTCGGTTTGGAACAACCCATACCTTAGTTAGGACTTACCCACTAGACTTGTGGTTAGTACGTAAGTGTATTGCAACGGATCCCTCAGACCGGTCCTTATAGTGCCCCGGGTGCGACTGACCAATGCCCTAGCTTGCACCCGGAACCCACCATGCATACACTCACAACCATGACTCATCACCAACAGAATTTTCCAAGGATAAGAAGCAACGGGGATCATATAATAGAACCATTTTGCTACGACTCATTTTTATCCTATAGCGGCCGTGTCAATACATTGGACACTAGCTAATATCATTGATCATATGGTGACAAGGAGGTTAGGCGAGATAGCATGGCTTGGGTTGCACATCAAGGTCGGGGGATCCTAAATAAATATAATGTAAGGGTTCATTTGACTAATGCATATATAACCTATGTGTTTTAGCGATAGTCAAATCAGACATGGGTTCAATATGCTCAAAAGAATTGTTTGGTGACTTGCCTTGTTCAGCAAAGGGAGAGGGAGGGACTTCGGGGAAGTACTCCGGCTCCTCGGCGACGTCGTAGTCTTTTTAATATAAAGTAAAATAAAAGAACACAACATCTAATCAAACAGTATAACATTACACCATAAACACATAAGTCAAAGTGGGTTTGATTATAAATAAAATAATTTCAATGATTTAAAGTCCTGAAATTTAGTTCTTCATTAATTTCAGAATGAATCTAAATGAATTATTGTTTTTCATAAAAAGGGTTTTAAGTGTGTATAATACTACATTAAGTTTTCTAATCAATTTAATTTAAATGATTTGGAGAAAACCCAGTGGTTTTAGTGTTTAAACAGTAAGGGACAATTATATAATTTTTCTGGAATTTAAATATTTAAATTTACATTTAAATCCTAAGGGCATTTGAATGCTTATTTAAATAAACATGAAAATGTCCAAGTAAACCTACTGTTTTTATTGCATAAATATGTAGAGAATAATTTTATGAATTTTCTGAAATTGGAATGGTAATTTTTAGAGTTCAAATGCATCAGATATGAATTTTACAAGTTTAAAAGCATTTCTGGAATTTATTTTCAAATTTTAAACCTCTCGGGTCCACGGTGAGCTAGGCCCACGGTGAACCCGCGCACTGTGCGCGTGCGCCGGGTCGATCTGGACCGTCGGATCCAGATCCGACGCGCGAGGGCGAGGCGGGACGCGCAAGTGGCTACGGACGGCCAGGATTAAAACGTGCGAACCGGTACCACGTGGACGCACAGGATTAAACGCGGGTTTTAAATACAGATGGACGCACGAGATTAAAACGTACCCCTTCGCCGAGATCTAACGGATCAGATTAATCCGCACGCGGGGATTAATCGTCACCGTCGGATCCAGATCGCACGGCGTGGATCGAATCCGACACGGCACGGGTACTCGACCCGTGCCGGTCGTCTTCTCCAACGACGGCGAGCGGGCCAGCGGCCACGGCGAGCGACGGCGACCCTAGCTGAACCTAGAAATGGAAAGAGGGCACTACGGCGGTCACGGCGGTACCTTAGGCGAGACGAGGGGTCGACGGAGCGCGGTCGGCGGCGAGGGTAGACGTCGGAGTGGTTCGGGCTTCTCGTCGGCGATGGTGTTCCGGCGGGGTTCGACGTCGGCGGAGGGGTGGCCGAGGTCGGGGTCGTTCTTGCGGTCACGTTGGTGGCGGAGGCACGGGTGGAGGTGGTCCGGTGCGACGGCGGGCGGTGGCCGGAGACGAACCAGAGGGATGGCGCTAACAGGCGATGTGCGGGCGTTCTGTTGGGTCTAAGTGCGAATGGGTGCGTGAACCGAACGCGGCGGAGGCAGGAGGGTTTAAATAAGGCGTCGGAGGGGGCTCGCATGCAAGGAAACCGGGGGAGAGCTTTTACTCGCCGGCGATGGCTCGGCCATGCACGCGTAGCGGCGATCCCGTGGCGTAAACGCGAGGATTTAAGCGGGGAAACGGTCGGCCGAGCGCGGGGGCTGTTTAATGGCGCCAATTTAAAGCGGGAGGGGCCAGCGAGGCGGATCCGAGGCGGGGTCGTCGGCCGGCGGGATTTGGGGGCGGAGGCGGGAGGTAGACGACGGGTCTGACAGGCGGGGGCCACTGGCCAGCGGGCGCGAGCGGGCGAGGGTGGCGACTGACGGGTGGGGCCGGAGTGTCGGATTCGCGCGCGAGGGGAGGGATTCGGCGCCGACAGGTGGGACCGAGTTGTCAGTCTGAGAGCGCGGGTAGAGTGGGCTGGGCCGGCCGTGAGAGAGAGAAGGGAGGGAGGGGAGCCCAATACTGTTCTAAAACATTTCTGAATAAAAATAATTCCAGAAAATAGATTAAAATATTAGGGCTACTTCCAAGGTTGGTAAAAATTTATAAAAATTCTCAAAATTATATTTTGGCCTTAGGATCATATACAAAAAGTTTCACCTCCTAATTTGGTCATCTACTCTATGTTGTAGTTCAAAAGGGTATAAAAGGGATTTAAAAGTATTTTCTGAAATAATAATTCCAAGAAATTGAATTTAATAATATTTTTATTGTTTTGAAAATTTGGGGTGTTACAAACCTATCCCCCTTACAAGAATCTCGTCCTCGAGATTGGAACGCTACTCGAATAGCTCGGGGTATTGGGCTTTCAACTCGTCTTCTTTTTCCCAAGTGGCTTCTTCTGCGGGATGGTTGTTCCATTGGACTTTGCAAAAGCGGACGACGCGACTTCTGGTTACTCTTTCCTTGGTTTCCAAGATCTTGACGGGTCTCTCTATGTAGGTCAAGTCTTCTTGGACATTGAGCTGCTGAAGGTCGGCTTGCTCGGTAGGCACACGGAGACACTTCTTCAGTTGCGAGACATGGAACACATCATGAACGCCTGCCAAGGATGGAGGCAGTTCAAGTTGATATGCCGCTTCTCCTTGTCGACGGAGGATCTGGAAAGGTCCGACGTAGCGGGGTGCTAGTTTGCCCTTCATGTTGAACCTTTGAGTGCCACGGAGGGGAGTGACTCGGAGGTAGACATAATCGCCCTCCTCAAAGGCTAGATCTCTTCGACGGTTATCGGCGTAGCTCTTTTGCCTGGATTGGGCTGCCTTCATTCGGTCTCTTATGATCTTAACTTTCTCTTCGGCTTCTCTCAATAAATCAGTCCCAAACAGTTGTGATTCTCTAGTTTGATCCCAGAGCAACGGCGTTCTGCACTTACGCCCATAGAGTGCTTCGAACGGGGACATTTGCAGGCTGGCTTGATAGCTGTTGTTGTAGGAGAACTCTGCATAAGGTAAGTTCTTGTCCCACATTCCGCCAAAGTCTAGAGCACAAGCTCTAAGCATATCCTCCAATATCTGGTTGACCCTTTCGGTCTGACCGTCGGTCTGTGGATGATAGGCGGTGCTAAAGTTCAGCCGGGTGCCGAGTTCCTCTTGAAGGTTCTTCCAAAACTTGGAGGTAAACTGACTCCCGCGGTCAGATACAATCTTCTTAGGAACTCCGTGAAGGCACACGATCCGGGTCATATACAACTCAGCCAACTTGGCGACGGTGTAAGTTGTCTTGACCGGGACGAAGTGAGCTACCTTGGTGAGTCGATCGACGATCACCCAGATAGAATCATGACCAGCTTGGGTCCTGGGCAGTCCCGTGATGAAGTCCATTCCTATCTCTTCCCACTTCCATTCAGGGACTTTGAGGGGTTGAAGAAGTCCGGCAGGTCTCTGATGCTCTGCCTTGACTCGCCGGCATGTGTCGCACTTGGCCACATACTCAGCTATTTCTCTCTTCATGCTGACCCACCAATATTTCTCCTTCAGGTCCTGGTACATCTTCGTACTCCCGGGATGAATGGAGTATAGAGTATCGTGGGCTTCTTGAAGGATGAGAGTCTTCAACTCAGGTAGGTTGGGCACGCATACTCGGTTTCCGAACCAGATGGTACCATGTTCGTCCTCGGAGAATCCAGGAGCTTTACCCTTCCTCATGTTTTGCTGGATCTCCAGGATGTCCGGGTCTTCCTTCTGCTTCTCTCGGATCTGGTCTATTAAGACAGGCCGAGACTCCAAGGCAGCGAGGTACGCTCGAGTGGTGATCCCAGGTTTAGCCTTTCCATCTCTTTATAAAGCAGAGGAGCCTGGTCTTGAATCATGATGGCATTGCAGTACCCTTTTCGACTAAGGGCGTCTGCCACCACGTTCGCTTTGCCCGGATGATAATGGATGCCCAAGTCGTAATCCTTGATCAGTTCCAACCATCTCCTTTGCCTGAGGTTCAGATCTGGTTGGGTGAATATATACTTGAGGCTCTTATGGTCGGTGAAGACCTCACACCGATTCCCCACAAGGTAATGTCTCCATATCTTCAAGGCATGAACCACGGCTGCTAGTTCCAGGTCGTGAGTTGGGTAGTTCAGCTCATGTGGTCTCAATTGCCGGGAGGCGTAGGATATCACCTTCCCTTCTTGCATTAAGACACATCCCAATCCTTGACGAGAGGCATCACAGTAGACGTGGAAGTCTTTCCGGATGTCTGGCAGAGTTAGAATGGGGGCTGACACAAGCTTTTTCTTGAGAGTCTGGAAGCTCTCTTCGCAGTCGGGGGTCCAGTCAAACTTCACCTCTTTCTGCAGAAGTCTGGTCATAGGCTTGGCGATCTTGGAAAAATTCTCGATGAACCGGCGGTAGTATCCGGCCAATCCGAGAAAACTCCGGATCTCGGTCACGGTCGTGGGCTGTAGCCAGTGGGTTACCGCTTCAACGGTGGTTGGGTCCACTGCTATTCCTCCGGCAGATATAACATGGCCGAGGAACTTCACCTCAGACGACCAAAATTCGCATTTGCTGTATTTGGCGTACAGTTGCTGCTCCCTTAGCTTTCCGAGGGTCAGACGGAGGTGAGTCTCGTGTTCTTCCTTGGTCTTGGAGTAAACGAGGATATCGTCGATGAATACCACGATGAACTTGTCCAAGAACTCCATGAATACATTGTTCATCATGTTCATGAAGAAGGCCGGGGCATTCGTGAGTCCGAACGACATCACAGTGTACTCGTAGAGTCCATAGCGGGAAGTGAAGGCAGTCTTGGGTATATCTTCCTCCCTGATCCTTAACTGGTGATAACCCGACCTGAGGTCAATCTTGGAAAACACCGAGGATCCTTTCAGCTGATCGAACAGGTCGTCGATCCGAGGCAATGGATATTTGTTCTTGATGGTTACGTCGTTCAAGGCTCTATAGTCCACGCACATCCTCTTGGTCTTGTCCTTCTTCATGGCAAATATAACCGGTGCACCCCAAGGTGAGGTACTCGGTCGGATGTAACCTTTCTGCTCTAGGTCTTCGATGTTGCTCTTGACTTCAGCTAGTTCATTGGCGGCCATTCGGTATGGGCGTTTGGAGATCGGAGTGGTCCCCGGGACAAGCTCGATTCTGAATTCGATGTCCCGTTTGGGAGGCATTCCGGGCAGATCTTCGGGGAAAACATCTGCAAACTCCTTGACTATTGGCACCTCTTCAAGAGCTATTGAGCGAAGGGATGCTCCGAGTGGTTTGCGACTGACCATCCGGAAGGTGACGGTTACGCCCTCGGGACTGGTCACCGTGACGGACTTGTTGGCACAGTCGATCACTCCCTTGTGCTTCATCAACCAATCCATACCTAGAATAAGGTCGAGTCCGGCGCATTGGATAAGGACAGGCTCGGCCCGAAACAGCACTCCTTGGATGTCAAGTTGAACCTTAGGGCTGTAGAAGCGAGCTGAGGTCCTGTTGCCGGGGGTGGCAATCTCCATGGGAATTGGTAGAGGGAGCACGTCCAGCAGGTTTGTTTTTGCAAAATCTTCCGAGACAAAGGAGTGGGTTGCTCTAGAGTCAAATAATACGACGGCCGGTACGGAATTTATAGTAAACGTACCGAGTACGACTTCAGGAGCCTCCTGAGCTTCCTCCGCGCTGACGTGGTTGACGCGGGCGCGTACGGCCTGGTGGGGTGCTGCGCCTTGGTTCTGCTTGGGGTGAGGACACTGGTGCGAATAGTGCCCTTCCTTGCGGCAGTTGAAGCAGACGACCGGCCTTCCTTGACGATCCCTCAAGATCAGGGCCTTGGCGGCTGGTGCCGGCTGAGCGGCCGGAGCTGGTGGAGCGGGGCGAGGATGCCCGGCGTTGGATCCACCGGCTGCATGAGGTGGCCTGTAGGCGGGTCGAGGATGGTAGGCGGGCGCTGGTGGCGGAGGGACGAAGCGGGGCCTCTGAGTGTTCGCCTGCTGGTGCTTGAAGGCGATCATCTTCCTCTTCTTGAGGTCCAGCTTGTTCTGCTCAGTCTCTTGGATGAGCGCTTTGTTGACAAGCCGCTGGAAATCGGCGAAGTCGGCGGCGACGAGCTGGATGGACAGCTCATCCTTAAGTCCCCTTAGGAACTTGGCTTGGCGGAGGGCGTCGGTGCGCACTTCCTCCGGTGCGTAGCGAGCGAGGCGGTTGAACTCATGGAGGTACTCCATGACAGTCCTGTTGCCCTGCTGCAGGTCGCGGAACTCCTGCTGCTTCACCGCGATGACACCGGCGGGGACGTGGGCGGCACGAAAGGCGATGGTGAACTCCGCCCAAGTCACCATGTGGCCCTCTGGCTGGGACGCGCGATAGTTGTCCCACCACTCAGCGGCGGGACCCTGGAGCTGATGAGTGGCGAAGGCCACTCGCTCCCGGTCTGTGCAGGGGAGGAGGTCGAGCTTCTTCTCGATGGTGCGGAGCCAATCTCCGGCCTCCATCGGGTTGGTTGTGCTCGAGAAGATGGGCGGGCGCACGCGCAAGAACTCGGAGAGTTGCGGAGCGGCCGCGGGTGCTGGTGCGCGAGGGGCGGGCTCCCCATTCTGCAGACGGTCCAACTGAGCCTGTTGGTGCTGCATTTGGGTGAGGAGGGCGGTGATCAGATGATTCTGGTTCGCCATCATTTCCGCCAAGGTGGGGTGGTTGGCGGAAGGCGACCCAGACTGACGTGGGCCTGTCGCACCCCAGTTGGGTACAACACCCTCAGGTGCATCTCGGCTCCCTCCTGCTCCGTTGTTAGAGCCGGTGTTCTGGTGGTCGGCCATCTTCTGAATATCCAAAGCGAGGAAACAAAAGATGACGAAACAAAAATACAACCAAAAATTAACATATAGCATTCAAGCACACAAATATATCAAGTGGTATAAATAGTTCATTACAATCAAGTTCTTATTCTACCCACAACACACTCGTCATGGGTAGCACCACATACAAAATAATGCTTTTTATTTAATTTCGAGTCTCCTAACGCCTACTCGCCACCGGAGGCGGTCTCCGTGCTCTCGGAACCACGAGCGCGCGGCTCCAGAGAGATGGTGGGCTCGAGAAAATTCTCGATGATGGAGTCGGAGACGAGGCCGGGGCGTGGTGTAGGGGCGCTGGTGGAAGGCCTGGCGGGGGAGGGTCGTGGCGGGATCCTCTTGGGGCGAGGGAGGGGCTCACGGATAGGCTTCTTCTTCCTAGGAAGAAGAGGAACCATCTCCGCGATGTCCTTCTGCAGTTCCATGATCTTGCGCTGCAGCTCGCCGTTCTGCTGGATCAGGTTCTTCGTTTCTTCACGAAGAAACGCAACCGCCTCATGGTGCTCGTCGGCGTCAAGCACCGCCTCGGTGTGGAGATCATCCATGGCCTGCAGAAGACGCGACTGCCGAGCCATGACCGGATCGCGCACGGAGTGAACTCCGAGGTAGATACTACGGTGGGCTCCGGGAGTACGCTTTGGCACAAGCCGGAAGGATGAGTTCTGAAGACGATCGTCGTAGATCATCCTCAGCTCCATGAGGGCCTGGAGGGCGACTCGTTGGCACGCGACGTCGAAAGTCGGGCCTCCAAGTGCGGTGGTGTAGGGCGGCAGATGTTCTCCGGAGCCATGGACGGTGAGGGAGACGTCGCAAGGCCCGGCGAACTCGTCGGGGTAGACTCCTTGAAATTCGGGTTCGAAGAGGAACCCGAGGAAGGTGAGCATCATGCGGAGCTCCCGGACGAAGCCCTCGTAGTGGCGGCAGTAACTGTGGACTTGGTAGACTGGCATCTACAAAACAGCAAGTTGAATAAAAGTGAGGAGAGGAACAAAGTTTATGAAGTAGAATTTCAAGAAATAATTTCCTATGGCTTAATGGCTAGGCGGGTCTGTTTGGCTTCCTACAGTCAAGTCGGCTCTGATACCATCTTGTCACGCCCCGATTTAACAAATCGAGACATTATTGAATTTCATAAGAAAAACAATAATACAAGAGGTTCATCATGCGACAAACGTACATACGACATTGTTCATGGTACGCAGACCATATTTATTACATCATTGTTTTAATAAAACAGTAGAGTATAATAATTAGAAAACGGCATGACGAACTTCTTCTTCAGGATTTTTCTTCTTGACTGGGTCGCTACTCCAGACCGTCTTCAAGATAGGCATCCTCTGTGGGGTCCAACGGGTATGAGTACAAAAAGTACTCAACAAGCCACCGCAAATGCAAATAATAATGCAGGATAATAAACAAGGAAGGATAATGGCTAACAATGCGGAATAAAGCAGTTGCAGTTATGGCATTTAGTGTAATCATATTTTAATCATGCGGAAAGTAAACATGAGCATCATCAACATCAACTAACTCGAGGAGTACGTTTTACCTCCTCGCACAACGGTCCTTACATGTCAATCCATCATGCACATTCATATTCCAAGTAATCTAACTGGGGGATGTCACGCAACCCGCCCTTGACCGTGGGCTCGGCTTTTCGAAAAGATTTAAGACTCTGATCAGAGATGTACTACTGTACCCACAAGGCACGCACTCATCTCAACGAGATGACCCATTTCACGGGAACTCGTGCCAAAACCTCAATATGAGATGTTCCGAGCGATAACCACCCGCTCTAGGTTTCGCCGGCGCGCCGGGCCGCATCCCGGCTAACGTCGCACCCCCTTTTGCGCCACATTGGTACAAGTCACCCGCAGGTGCAACTTGACCCATCTCCAAGTGGTGGCCTCGGTTTGGAACAACCCATACCTTAGTTAGGACTTACCCACTAGACTTGTGGTTAGTACGTAAGTGTATTGCAACGGATCCCTCAGACCGGTCCTTATAGTGCCCCGGGTGCGACTGACCAATGCCCTAGCTTGCACCCGGAACCCACCATGCATACACTCACAACCATGACTCATCACCAACAGAATTTCCAAGGATAAGAAGCAACGGGGATCATATAATAGAACCATTTTGCTACGACTCATTTTTATCCTATAGCGGCCGTGTCAATACATTGGACACTAGCTAATATCATTGATCATATGGTGACAAGGAGGTTAGGCGAGATAGCATGGCTTGGGTTGCACATCAAGGTCGGGGGATCCTAAATAAATATAATGTAAGGGTTCATTTGACTAATGCATATATAACCTATGTGTTTTAGCGATAGTCAAATCAGACATGGGTTCAATATGCTCAAAAGAATTGTTTGGTGACTTGCCTTGTTCAGCAAAGGGAGAGGGAGGGACTTCGGGGAAGTACTCCGGCTCCTCGGCGACGTCGTAGTCTTTTTAATATAAAGTAAAATAAAAGAACACAACATCTAATCAAACAGTATAACATTACACCATAAACACATAAGTCAAAGTGGGTTTGATTATAAATAAAATAATTTCAATGATTTAAAGTCCTGAAATTTAGTTCTTCATTAATTTCAGAATGAATCTAAATGAATTATTGTTTTTCATAAAAAGGGTTTTAAGTGTGTATAATACTACATTAAGTTTTCTAATCAATTTAATTTAAATGATTTGGAGAAAACCCAGTGGTTTTAGTGTTTAAACAGTAAGGGACAATTATATAATTTTTCTGGAATTTAAATATTTAAATTTACATTTAAATCCTAAGGGCATTTGAATGCTTATTTAAATAAACATGAAAATGTCCAAGTAAACCTACTGTTTTTATTGCATAAATATGTAGAGAATAATTTTATGAATTTTCTGAAATTGGAATGGTAATTTTTAGAGTTCAAATGCATCAGATATGAATTTTACAAGTTTAAAAGCATTTCTGGAATTTATTTTCAAATTTTAAACCTCTCGGGTCCACGGTGAGCTAGGCCCACGGTGAACCCGCGCACTGTGCGCGTGCGCCGGGTCGATCTGGACCGTCGGATCCAGATCCGACGCGCGAGGGCGAGGCGGGACGCGCAAGTGGCTACGGACGGCCAGGATTAAAACGTGCGAACCGGTACCACGTGGACGCACAGGATTAAACGCGGGTTTTAAATACAGATGGACGCACGAGATTAAAACGTACCCCTTCGCCGAGATCTAACGGATCAGATTAATCCGCACGCGGGGATTAATCGTCACCGTCGGATCCAGATCGCACGGCGTGGATCGAATCCGACACGGCACGGGTACTCGACCCGTGCCGGTCGTCTTCTCCAACGACGGCGAGCGGGCCAGCGGCCACGGCGAGCGACGGCGACCCTAGCTGAACCTAGAAATGGAAAGAGGGCACTACGGCGGTCACGGCGGTACCTTAGGCGAGACGAGGGGTCGACGGAGCGCGGTCGGCGGCGAGGGTAGACGTCGGAGTGGTTCGGGCTTCTCGTCGGCGATGGTGTTCCGGCGGGGTTCGACGTCGGCGGAGGGGTGGCCGAGGTCGGGGTCGTTCTTGCGGTCACGTTGGTGGCGGAGGCACGGGTGGAGGTGGTCCGGTGCGACGGCGGGCGGTGGCCGGAGACGAACCAGAGGGATGGCGCTAACAGGCGATGTGCGGGCGTTCTGTTGGGTCTAAGTGCGAATGGGTGCGTGAACCGAACGCGGCGGAGGCAGGAGGGTTTAAATAAGGCGTCAGAGGGGGCTCGCATGCAAGGAAACCGGGGGAGAGCTTTTACTCGCCGGCGATGGCTCGGCCATGCACGCGTAGCGGCGATCCCGTGGCGTAAACGCGAGGATTTAAGCGGGGAAACGGTCGGCCGAGCGCGGGGGGCTGTTTAATGGCGCCAATTTAAAGCGGGAGGGGCCAGCGAGGCGGATCCGAGGCGGGGTCGTCGGCCGGCGGGATTTGGGGGCGGAGGCGGGAGGTAGACGACGGGTCTGACAGGCGGGGGCCACTGGCCAGCGGGCGCGAGCGGGCGAGGGTGGCGACTGACGGGTGGGGCCGGAGTGTCGGATTCGCGCGCGAGGGGAGGGATTCGGCGCCGACAGGTGGGACCGAGTTGTCAGTCTGAGAGCGCGGGTAGAGTGGGCTGGGCCGGCCGTGAGAGAGAGAAGGGAGGGAGGGGAGCCCAATACTGTTCTAAAACATTTCTGAATAAAAATAATTCCAGAAAATAGATTAAAATATTAGGGCTACTTCCAAGGTTGGTAAAAATTTATAAAAATTCTCAAAATTATATTTTGGCCTTAGGATCATATACAAAAAGTTTCACCTCCTAATTTGGTCATCTACTCTATGTTGTAGTTCAAAAGGGTATAAAAGGGATTTAAAAGTATTTTCTGAAATAATAATTCCAAGAAATTGAATTTAATAATATTTTTATTGTTTTGAAAATTTGGGGTGTTACAGAAGTTATCCCGTCACCAAGACCCGGAGAAGTGGTCGTCTTCGAAGCCTTCTTTGAAGCTGGCTTAGGTCTTCCGGCAGTGGATTTCTTGGCTGAGGTATTGGATCTGTTCCATGTTACTCTCCCCCAACTTTCTCCGAATGCAGTAGCTCGTTTAGCCATCTTCGAATGGGCGTTGAGAGCCGAAGGTTGTGAGGGGAGGGCAGAAATATTCGCTGCGTTGCACAGAGCTTCGTGCCAGCCAAAGACCTTCGTAGGCCCCGGAGGTGAAAAAATGGTAGTAGCCTTCGGTTAACTTCAGGCTTCGGGATGAGTACGCCCTTCGGTTTCCTGCTAAGGCCATCAATGCTAGATGGTATACCGACTGGATCATGAAATGGTTTTATGCCGAAGTTGGGGCGAGCAACCGTCTAGCTGGACCTCTGAAAGACATCAACTTCTGAAAAGAAGCCCTTGTGCATCCAGACCTCGGTCAGCTCGAAGCTCGCCTCAGCTTGCTTCAAAAGATTAGCCATCGGTTGAGCATGCGAGACTTAGCCGAAGAATTCCTCGGGCTCCAAATTTCTCCCTTGATGGCCAACTGGCCTATCATCTTCGAAGAGGATTCGGAAGGCGGTCTCTGAAAAATTACTTCGACTTCGAGCCCTGCAGGTAACTTCGAAAACAACATACTCCATGTATATTTATTCGAAGAATTAACTAACTTAATTCTTCAGCCCCTATAACTTCGGAGCAAATCATACGGGCTTCGGAGAAGATTTGGGCGCTCCAACTCTGACCGAAAAAGAATGGAGAATCAAGTTGGTCGGGAGTTGGGAAAGATTTAACAGAGTATGGGGAATGCTGGAAATCATTCCGCCCCCTTTGGTGGATTGGGTGCCTTCGGAGAAAGGACCCAAGAAGAGGAAGGCTGAAGCTAGGACTTCGAGCTCCGCCAAGTGATGAGGACATCACTTCACATGATACACACATGGAGCCTCCACCTACAATTCAACTACAAGGACCAATCACACGCGCCCGTGCTCGTCGCTTGAACCATGAGGTTAATTCGTTCCTTAGCAACTTTGATTATATTTGTTTGGATGGGATGCTACTGAATACTAGTGATATTTTGTTGCTTAGGAACATGGGAGATGGAATAGGAGAGTTGGAGTTGAAGACGGAGCCGCACGGATGATTTGAAGTCAAGAATTCGCTGGTTCGGACTACATCGACCACCATTCACCAAAATGGGCATAACTTCCTCATACGAAGTCTGATTGGCGCGTTCTTTGACTTTTTGGAAAGCTGAGGAGAAGACGGATCTTTTGCCGTTGGTTTCACCTCATTTGGAGTCTCGAGTCGTCCTGTGTATTTAAAACAGTACTGCGTGACAGAACTGGGCCATGTTGGCCCATAATCTGAGTCTGTACATCTTCTAGCCCACAGCCCATGTCTGTTCGCCTTCCACAGGCCGCCGCCCTATATATTCTCATGCCAGCCACTTCTAGGGTTAGGTTTTGCTTTGTTGCATCTACACTGTTGTGTTTAGATCCCGCCTCTTGCACCGGACCGATTGGCTGCTGCATTGGCGTTTGTGAAACCTCACCTTATCTTCGTTTGTCTGTGATTTGGCATTCGATTTGTATCCTTCCTGTTCTTGCTTGTGTTCTTGGGTTCGCTTGCAGGAATTAGCCTTCGTGGCGAGGTCAATCGCGTTCTGCGTGGTTGATAACCAATGGAGACAGTGGTGTAACGATTGCAAGGTTTTGATCCGCCGGACCGGAGCCTTGGATCGCCAACGTCGAGATTCTCCACCAACCCAAGTTTATCCTTTACCTAGCGGAAGATCGGGACCACTCCCCCATCAGTTGGTATCAGAGCTCAGATTTCCCGTTAGGTAATCTCGATCTGCTTTTGTTTTACCCAGAGTCCAGAAAACCGCACCAAAAAAATTCCCCACCGAGAACCCCTTTGTGCCTTGCGATTTTAATTTCAGTTTTAACTTTGTTGAGTTCGTGTTCTTGGTCAAGTCTTGTTGCTGGTTTAGTCATCCCTCTGTGTCGTTTGAGTAGTAGTTGTTCTTGTGTCTCAGAAAAAAAATTTCCCCACCGAAACCCCCCCCCTTCCGCAACCCTATTTGTTTTCCACATCCAGTCTTTGTGACCCCCCTTCGGTAAAACAGGCATAACTTTTCGCTCGTTTGGCAAAAAAATCTGAAATTTTTTGAGCGTGTTCCTGACCCGATTTGGGTGGGTACCCTAACCCGCTATGCCGGTTAGCCCTCACCAAACTCTCCAAAAAAATCAGGAAGATAAAGAAAAAATTGGACAAAGTTTTTGCTCGCCGGACAGCGAACTTGTTTGAATTTTTGTGAGCCACATCCCACCTCAGTTGTAGGTGCCAATTTTTGTGGTTGCATCTCTGGTCATCCTTGTTCAAAAAAAAATAGAGTAAAAAAAGGAGAAAAAAAATATATAAAAAAAAGAGAAGCGGTCCTGTTAGTTGCTTGTCTGAACTCTTGTCCGAACTCTTGTCCGAACTCCTGTCCGAACACTTGTCCGATCTGAGGCAGGCATTGGCTGTTTGTTGCTTGTCCGATCTCTTGTCCGAACTCCTGTCCGAACTCTTGTCCAATCTGAAGCAGTCTTTGGCTGTTTGTTGCTTGTCTGATCTCTTGTCTGAACCTTTGTCCGAACTCTTGTCCGATCCCTTGTCCGATCCGATCAGCAGCAGAAAAAAAAATTATTATTTGTGCACATACCCTTGTCCGATCACTTGTCCGATCTCTTGTTCGATCCCTTGTCCGATCTATAGAGAGCTGAATTTGGCCTGTTTTTGCTTCCTTTTTGATTTTTGGGCACATAGTTTCCCTCTATTGCTTGAACTTTCACTTTGGGAGCACTAAGGCCAGCAACTTTGACGAGTACTAGGGAATACTTATTGAACTTGGTTTAACTGTTATTATTATCGCTAATCCTTGCTACTCACTTTGCCTTCCAAGCTACACCTTTCTCTTGGTCAGGACAGGTTCATTTCTTGCAATTGTACACCACCCTCCACTTGGTTCATCACCTGTAGGCCGGTGACCTCACTGCGGCATGGTAAGAACACTTGCAAGCGCGGGTAAGGTGCTTGACGGATTGCTTCCACCCCACACCCACCACCCCACCTAGCTGTTTTACATAGGATTATTCTTTGTTGTTTTATCTTTTCACTAACATGGCAGATAACAGTGGCACCCCTCCATCTGATTTTAATGACTGTGTCTCACGGCGTGCTCTACTAGAGTCTCAGCGGCAGACCCAACATTCCATCGAACGTCTCGCGCGTACTGTGGCTGACCTAGTGGACCGAATGACTGCCTTGGAAATACGATTGCCTGCTGCACGAGCCAACGATGAACATGTTGAAGAGGAAGACGATCATATTGAAGAGGAAGACGACCTATCCTATGCCGGAAACAATGCCATTAACCCTGACGAGGCTGCACGTCATCGCTTTCAGTTCAACCGTCAAGGTATGGGCGGCCACCGCAACCGCCCTCCACGAGGTAACAATGACAACCACAGGAACAATGATCCCTACTCTAAGGTAAAATTTTCAGTACCTCCTTTTGCTGGCACCTATGATCCAGATGCATATTTAGATTGGGAGATGTCAGTCGAACAAAAATTTAATGCTCACATGGTTCCTGCTATCCACCGTGTGCGTTTCGCTACTAGTGACTTCACTGGATATGCTCTTCTTTGGTGGACTGAAATAGTTCAGGTTGGAAATGAACCACAAACTTGGGATATGTTAAAACGGCAAATGTGTGGTAGATGGGTCCCTCCTTCATATAAACGTGATTTGAGAAAAAAATTGCAGCGCCTAAACCAAGGAAATAAATCGGTAGAGGAGTATTATCAGGAGTTGCAAATAGGTTGCATGCGTGCTGAAATTGAGGAGGACAATGAGGATAAAATGGCCCGTTTTTATGGTGGTTTAAGACGTGAAATTCAGGATATCATTGATTATAAAGAATACAATACTATCACTCGTCTTTTCCACCTTGCTATGCTTGCAGAAAAAGAATTGCAGGGTCGCCAACAACCACAACGCAGCATGAGGACCAACATTGGTGGTGCTACTTCACGCTCAAGTGGGCAGCAGCAACGACCACCCCCACCCCCTTCTCGACCGGCGACTACATCAGCACCTTCTACATCTACAACCCAGGTTGAGAGTTCCAAGACTGCAGCATCCAAGGCGCCAGCCAAGCCCACCTCCTCGGCAGCCTCTACTGCACGTTCTGCAGCGATCCAGTGTCACAGATGCAAAGGACTTGGCCACGTTATGAAGGACTGCCCTAGTCAGCGGGCTTATATTGCTACGGAAGACGGTGGCTACGTAAGTGCTAGTGATGTTGAAGATGAATATGCACTTGCTGCTAACATTGCAGGAGATGATGATACATTCGACGATGACGCTGTTTTTGCGCCGGATACCTATGCCGACCATGAAGCACTTATTGTACAACGTGTTTTAAGCACTCACATGGAGCAGGACGATTGGGCACAACGGAACAATTTGTTTCATACCTTCTTCCTCGTCAATGACCGCCGTGTACGTGTCATCATCGACAGCGGTAGTTGCAACAATTTGGTGAGCCACGACATGGTAACGAAGCTTCAACTTCCCACACGTGCGCATCCGCACCCTTACCATGTGCAATGGTTCAACAATAACGGTAAGGTCAAGGTAACACAAACTGCTCACATCAAATTTGCCATTGGTACATACTTAGGAGTTGCTGATTTTGATGTAGTACCAATGCAAGCATGTTCTCTGTTACAGCTCAACACTCCGGGCCTTCGTCAAACGAAGATGACCAACAAGCTTTAAGTATGCTCCCCCTTCTAGCTCCTTTCTTAGAACAAATAACTGGTCTTCGGACTTTACTCGAGCCTTTGGATCGAGCTAGTCGCGAAATTGGGGAGACGAACTTGGTCGCCATCCTGAGTGAGGCGGAGAGCTCGGAGCTTAACACTGCCATGGAACGTGCAGCCTACCAGGTACGAAGTATCTGCAAAGCAACATCAAATTTATATACAAATAATTTCTTACCTTGGTTTTTTCTTTTCGCAGCAAACAGTCTTGGCCCGAGCTGCGAATATATCAAATGAACGAGAAATCGCTCGCCTTCGAGAGGAAAACGGAACTCTTCAACGGAATCTCACTATCTCCGAAGGCCGAGTGGTTCATATGGACAGCATGGTGTCAACGGAGCGCAGGGCCAGACAAGGCTTGGAGGCTGCGAACAAGGAGCTCGAAGAAGAAAGAATTGTGCTTCGAGCAGAAGTTGAAAGAATGCGGGCGGAGCACGCTACTGCGGGGACCGAGCTTGTTAGGCTCTAAGAGGAAGCTAGCCAGCTTTTGAATCAAAAGAATTCCTTAACTACAGAGTCTTCTAGACTTTCCGGAGTTCTGGAAGAGCTAACTTCGGCGAAGGACACGCTGATCGAAGATAAGCTGAAGTCCGAGAAGGTAGCTGCGGAGGTTATGGATCAACTGCTAGGCGTTCTGGAGTACTTCGGTACTACGGGGACGCTTCCTTCTGATGACAACATTTCCCTTCTGCGCCGGTTGAAAAGGATTCAAGGAGTGGCGAAGCAGATGAAGACAACAGGCATTCGCTACGGAGAACTCTCCGGACAAGTGGCTGCTGTTGGCCTACTTCGTTACTACGAGGATCTAGGCCGATCGATAACTCCGAGCGCAGGAGAGGGCCCAATTACCTTCGACGATGAGCAGCTTCTCACTCCTTCCGAAGGTGTGGCCGCTGCCTGGCAAGCCTTCCAAACTTCATGGAGAGCCGAAGGTCGCTCTACGATCAAGGCCTGGATCGACGAAGGACAACGCCAGAAGCAAGCTCGGACCCAAGCTTCGAGCAGTCAGCCTCCTCCGAACCCGCAGGTTTAGATATGTCTTAGGATCTTTGACTATGTAAAGCTTTGTGCTTATGTACATTTATCAATGAAAATTTGTTTATCATGTTTTTAGGATTTGCCTCATATGGAAGATATCGAAGTGTTAGAAATTAACGACGAACTTCGCTCATTATGGGCTACCTTCGATCTTTTAAAAGTTTACAAGCGCCCTCGATTTTTAGTTCCTCGAGATAGCTCCGGTGCAATTATGCCCGAAGTAAGCAAATATATACTATATTATATTAAAGAGGAAGAAAAAGAGGTTAACTTGGAAACTTCGTCTTCTGAAGACGTTATATGGTCCGAAGACGAAGATGAAGCTCGAAATAAAAAGCCTGAAGAACTTGGAAGCTGGGAAAGGAGCCCCGAACGGCTTCGAACTTGGGCCGAGCTTCAACAAGAACAAAAAGACTTTAGAGCTTCGAAGGGAGGCCAAAGAGTTAAACGTAAAGTTGTTAGAACTCCCGGCACTGGAACTAGTCGTTCCAACCATAGTTCTAGAGATCGAAGAGGTCTTCGATTCCTTCTTGGTATAGATACCAATTTTTCATGATGTAATCTGTAATCATATTCGTTCGAATAATAAATATCGATTTAAATATTCTGGCTATTTACTAGCCCCTCTTTGGGTATAAGCAACTTCGAACTATATTCAAAGATGGTTATGCGCAAAGAAAAACTTCGGAGTACAATTTTTTGGGGTTCGGAGCCCCTCTGCAATTTAAAGATCTTTTAAAATCTTATAAAATGTCTTCGACTATTTGTAGTCTGAAGAATGGCAACTTAGTACCCTTTGTTTTTTGAAAGAAATCACTTGAGATAACTTTCAGGACACTTTAGTGTCTTAGATAATTTGTCACTTTGGACTATGTTAACAGACATTCGAAGCTCATGGCTCAAACTCTGTTTTGTTTTGGCCACCTTCGGCTCTTTTTTGCGAACTCTATCAAACCAGTGGTTCGGAGTTCGCAGTGGTCTCTTTGGACTCTTTTTACGGATACCTACAAGCCAATGACTTGGGCTCCGCATATTTTGGTCGTCTTCGACTCTTTTTACGGATACCTACAAGCCAGTGGCTTGGGCTCCGCATATTTTGGTCACCTTCGACTCTTTTTACGGATGTCTACCAGCCGATGGCTTGGACTCCGTATGATGTGGTTTTGGGCTCTTTTACGGATGCCTACAAGCCGGTGGCTTGGACTCTGGATTATGTCAGCCCCCACGTCGAAAACTTCGAACCAATGATTCGAAGTCCGAAAATATGATTCAGCTTTATGACACTTCCCTCTCGGTCAACCCCACGGTTCCAGTGCGTCCACTCGGAAGCTGGAGGTTTATGAGGGGAAGGCACTATCTGAACTATATGCTTTATTAATTCAGAAGATGATTACAAGTGTTTTACAAGGAGCCCTTATGCGAAGTATCGCTTTAGGTGCTCCGCATGCCAAGTATGTTCTAATTCTTCACCTTCTAAAATAGCTAATTTAAAAGAGCCAGGGCATCCTGAACGAACAATTAAGTATGGACCTTCCCATTTATTTCCTAATTTCCCTGGCGCTATAATGCTTCGCAGAACAAGATGACCCGGTCTAAGCTCATTGATCTTAACCTTCGGGTCAAACCAAGCCTTCGTCTGCTGGTGATACTTTGATAAATTGGCCACAGCTCGAAGTCTTGTTTCTTCTGATAAATCTAGCGAAGCTTGTCTTTCTTCTTCAATCTCCGGTTCGGTGCTGCGAAGTGATCCTCCTTTGAGCTCCGTTGGAGTCATAGCTTCATCTCCGAATAGTAATCTGAATGGAGTAAAACCTGTGGACCTTGTTTGCGTAGTCCGAATGGACCACAAAATCTTCGGAAGTTCTTCAGTCCACAGTCCTTTTGCTAATCCTACTATCCTTCGATTTAGCCCTGACAAAATATTTCCATTGGCTCTTTCTACAGCTCCGTTAGACTGAGGATGCCTCACTGCAGCAAAACATAACTGGATGCCTAGATCTTCGCAAAACTTCCTGAAAGGTTCTGCATTGAACTGTGTTCCATTATCAACTGTGAGTTGTCTAGGCACTCCGAACCGACAAATGATATTTTTCCAAAAGAATTTCTGTACATTGTTCGAAGTGATAGCTGTTAAGGGCTTTGCTTCTACCCACTTAGAAAAATATTCAATAGCTACCACTGCGAACTTTAGATTTCCTTTAGCTACTGGAAAGGGACCAATTAAATCCATACCCCATCTGGCCATAGGCCATACTGGAGCAATAACTTGAAGAGTTGTTGGTGGGCGATGGCTCCGTCGACCCATCCACTGACATCCTTGACAAGTGCGGACCAAGCTCTCCGCATCAGCAGTTATTGTAGGCCAATAAAGCCCCTAGCGAAGTGTTTTTCCCCCAAAGCTCGAGGGGCTAAATGGCTACCGCAAAGTCCTTCATGGATTTCTCGAAGAATTTCTTGACCTTCGGCTTGAGATATACATCGGAGTAGAGGGGAACATACTCCGGCCTTGTATACAATACCATTGATTATTTGATAATTTCTAGCCCTGAGTTTCAATCTTGAAAGTTGTGGCTCTTCAGGCAAATTTGTCCCTCCTTGTAAAAGTTCCATGATTGAATTTTTCCAATCTGCACTTGGAATGCAAAGAATCTCTGCAGAGGGAATTTGTAGCACCGAAGGTGTACTGAGCTCCTCATAGAAAGCTTTTTCTGGTATATCCACAGCTCCAGCTGCAGCTTTTGCTAAGATGTCCGCTTGCACGTTTTCTGCTCTTGGTATACTCCGAATGGAAATACCCTTGAAGTGTGCTTCGATCTTATGGATTTCTTCTAAGTACTTTGCAAGCTGTGGATGTCGAACTTGAAAACTTTTATCTACGTGCCCTGCTACTATTTGAGAATCTGTCTTTATAACAACTCTTTTAGCCCCTAGAGCACGTGCTTTTCGGAGTCCCAGTAAAATCCCTTCATACTCCGCTATATTGTTGGTAGACTTAAAGTTGAGTCTTGCGGAGTACATTGCTCTTTGCCCTGAAGGCGAAATCAACACTGCTCCAACACCTGCTCCGGATGCTTGGAAAGCCCCATCGGAATAAACAGTCCAAACTCCGTCACTTGACTTCTCCGGAACCAAAGTTGCAGGTGGAGTCCATTCTGCTACAAAATCTGCTAAGACTTGCGATTTGATTGCTGTCCTTGCCAGGAAAGATATGCCGAAGGGTGCTAGTTCGACTGCCCACTTTCCAATTCTTCCAGTGGAATCTTTACTTCGGAGCATATCTCCCAAAGGATACGAAGTTGGTACAATTACATTGTGATCCAAAAAATAATGTCTTAATTTCCTCGAAGCCATTATCAGAGCATAAACGAACTTTTCGAGTTCGGAATACCTTGTCTTCGCTCCTGATAATGCTTCGGACACAAAATAAACAGGATTTTGCACCAACTTCCCATTGAAATCCATTTCTCTGACAAGGACTGCACTGACAGCAGAACCTGTAGCTGCAAGGTAAAGGAGTAGGGTTTCGTCCGCAGTAGGCACCGTGAGTGTAGCGAGATTACTGAGATACTCTTTAATATCTTCGAATCTTTTCTTACACTCCAGTGTCCATGCAAAATCTTCGGACCCTTTCAATGCTTTAAATATAGGCAAGCTTCTCTCCGCAGACCTTGCTAAAAACCTGCTAAGTGCTGCCAGACGTCCAGTCAGCTTTTGCACTTGCTTTAAATTTTCTGGAGGAGCCATCTTCTGTAGTGCAGTTATCTGAGTAGGGCTAGCTTCAATCCCTCTGCTTGAAACTAAATACCCTAACAACTTTCCAGCCTTAGCTCCGAAGATACATTTCTCGGGGTTAAGACGGATCCCACATTCCCAAAGGCTATTAAATGTCTCTGCTAAGTCTAGGCTATGTTGGTGCTTTAAAGCACTCTTTATTACAATATCATCCATATAGGCCTCCACATTGCGACCTAATTGATGACCTAGAGCCTTAGCAACTAACCTTGAAAAAGTAGCCCCGACATTTCTTAATCCAAAAGGCATTCTTACATAACAAAAGACTCCCGAGGGAGTTACGAAGCTTGTCTTGATCTCATCTTCGCGTTTCAACCATATTTGATGATAACCAGAATACGCGTCAAGGAAGCTTAATAACTCCAAACCTGCAGTGGAGTCGACCAGTTGATCAATTCGGGGCATGGGGTAGGGGTCACGAGGACATGCTTTATTCAAGGATGTGAAATCAATGCACATGCGCCACTTTCCGGAGGATTTCTTTTTGACGAAGACTGGGTTGGCTAACCATTCTGTGTGAGCCACTTCTCTGATAATCCCAGTCTTCAACAATTTTTCAATTTCGTCTTTTGCCAGAACAGCTCTTTCTGCAGACATTTTTCGAAGTCCTTGCCAAACAGGCCGGGCCTTCGGGTTTACAAGCAAACTATGTTCAATGATATCCCGATCGACTCCGGTGATGTCTTCGTCAGACCAAGCAAAGACATCTAAATTCTCTTTCACCACTTCTTCTAAGGAGGTTGCAACTTCTGGAGGTAAATCTTTACCAAATTGAAATGCATATTCTTTACCATCTTTAACAATAATCTTCGTTGCGATCTCTCCTTCAGGACTTGGTCTTGGGAAGGATTTCTTCGAAGATTCAGAAGGAGCTGAAAAATTTTCTTGATTATCTTGCACATTATTCACTTGTCTTGGATCAAGAGGGGGGCCATGGCCGTATTCCGCTCTTCGGGCGGTAGCTTGATCTCCGAAGACAGTAAGGACTCCTGCTTGCGTGGGCATCTTCATACACAAATAATTGTGATGTGCCACAGCTCCGAACTGGTTTAACATGCCTCTTCCGAAGATGACGTTGTAGGCATATGGAGCATCTACAACGTCGAAGATTACTTCCTCTGTCCTGGCTAACAATCCTTCTCCGAATGTAACTTCCAGACCAATTTGGCCAAGTGCATCAAGCAGAGGTCCTGCGAAGCCTTGCAAGGGACGAGCTGCTGGAAGGAGGTGTTTTCTAGAGATGCACAATTGATCGAAGGCTTGAACAAAAATAATGTCTGCCGAACTACCTCCGTCAATTAACACTCTTCGAACCTCAGTTCCTGCAATGTCCGCAGTGATGACAAGTGGGTCTGCATGTGGAAATTTAATGCCAGCTGCATCCTCCGCAGAAAAAGATATTGGTACATGAGACCATTCAGGCATAGCAGCTGCAGATGACGAAGTTCCAATGTGTCCCACTTCTCGGACATACTATCTCCTCCGCCTTTTTGACATGCTTCCATGAGTACCTCCTCCGGAGATAGGGAGGACTACCCTTTTTCCTCGGTCTTGCCCCTCTTCTTGCTTCGGAGGTGGCATAATATTGACCACCGGAGGGCGTCTTGCGGTTTCGAAATTTTCTATCTGCGCCACAACCTGGACCGGTTATGGGCGCGCTGCAGCTGGAACTCGGTCGGTAGTACCTCGACCCGAAGTTCTTTCCAGATATTCTCCTCTCAGAGTAAGTATAGCCTTGCAAGTATCAGTTGCGTGGCTTCGGTTTTCACCATGAATACAGCAGAAAAGGGTCTGGCCTTTGCCAGCCGTTTTCCCTGGCGGCCTCCAGCCGCTGACCTTGTTTCCCGAAGGTTGTGGAGCTCTCTGGGTGAACTTTTGCGGGGGTGCAATGTTTAGGACTTCAGAACGGGGATGCTTTTGCCCCCTTCTTCTATCATGCTGAACTTCGAAGACTGGTTCCTGCGGCTGTGCCGAAGTTTTTACTTCCACTTTTACTTCCTGCAGTACGGATGGAGTAGCTGCAGTTCTTCGAAGCCAACCTTCTTCGGACCTCGCATATTCTTCAAAGTATGACATCAACTGAGAAACAGAAGATATGCTTTTCCGGTGAAGTTTATCAAGGAGGCCTTGATGAATGACACCTTCCCGAGCTGCGTCAACTACCGAAGATGTAGTCAACCCTCGGATCTGTGACTTCGTATGAGCGAAGTGCTTGAAATATTGCCTCAATGTCTCTCCAGGGAGTTGCTTCACCTGGAAAAGACTTCCCGTCGACATTGGAGGCACGAAGGTGCCTTGAAAATTGCTTACGAACTTCTTCTTCAGCTGCCCCCATGAATTAATTGATCCTGGCTTCAAGGACCAGAACCACCGCAATGCCACTCCTTGAAGAGCTAAAGGGAAGCATTTTGCCATGGTGTCCCGAACTCCTCCACTAGCTTCAATTGCTAGAGCATAAGAACGGACAAATTCTCTAGGGTCCTCATCTCCGGCATACTTGCAAAGCTTCGAAGTCTTAAACTTCGGATCGAAGCGAACCATTTGTAGTTCAGGATGCAGCGGAGATTCAGTATCAAAGGAGGCGTTCTCCGGGGCTTCGGGATAGATGGGTTCGTCGTCTTCAGGCACTTCAGGAATAACTGGGATGGCTTGAGAAGGAAGCCTATTTGCAGCTTCTTGCCGCCATCTCGCTACTTCGGCTTGGAGACTGGCCATTTGAGCGGCCATATCACCAAGATTGTCTTCATCTCCTCCGGAAGGATCTTCCGGGTCTTGAGAACTGAGAGGATCAGTTCAGAGTGGAACTTGAGGTGGAAGAGGAACTCCGGGTGGTCGAAGTATAGAGGAAGTTGGCGGAGGAACTCCGTATGCTCGAGGAATGGGAACTCCTTCCGGAGTTTGAGGTGGAGGAAACGTCGAAGGTCCTCCGACCACAACAGTGTCGGAAGGTGCCTCTCCGAAGGTCCGAGGGGACCTCCGAACAGGGTTACGAGTTGCGCTCCGCTTAGGAGGCATGATGTAAGAAGTTGGTAGAGAAGGAAGTTTCTTGGACTAAGTTCCCCACGGACGGCGCCAACTGTTGGCGTAAAAGATTACGCTAACAGGTTTCTGTAGATTAGAAACTAACAAACGAAGTGTTTGTGAAGTGAACTATTCTAAGCCTCCGAAAGGATAATAACTTAGAATAGTTCGAATGTGTGTATTGAATAAATTGTATTCGGTCCCTATTACAGGGTGAAACGGGGGGTATTTATAGGCCCAAACATTAAGGAAAAGACCCTTTTAGCCCTCTGTTACAACCGACATAGTGGAAACTATTCGGTACTCTTAATAGGGCTAAAATGGTAAAAGACTAATCTAATGAGAAAGAAGATAAGCCTTCCATCTTAGCTGGCAGAAAAGATCTCAGAAGAGTCTATGTTCGAAGATATACTCTGAACTACGGGCCATCCTCATACTTCGAGCTTGACTCAAGGCATCTCCGAAGATGCATGTCCTAAACCTTCGAATCCATTAACTGCCTTTGTGTTGTTACTGCAATAACCCTGAGGATGGAATATTTTCCCCCAACAGTGGGCCTCCGAAGGTTCCCAAAGCTCCGGCAGAGTGGGCCTTCGAAGGTCCCGAAGCTCCGGTAGCGTGGGCCTCCGAAGATTCCCGAAGCTTCGACAGCGTGGGCCTTCGAAGGCTCCTGAAGCTTCGGTGGCGTGGGCCTCCGAAGGCTTCCTGGCCGAATCCCAGAAGCTGGCTAGAGGCCTTCGGAGCCCACAACTCAATGGGCTTCGGCCCTGGAGGTTTCGGACAGACCCTGGACATGTGTACTTTTGGCCCAAATCAACAAAAATTGATATTTCGACAATCTAGCCATTAATGCCATTTTTTGCTATCAACACATGCCCCCTGCCTTTTAGTGAACTAGTGAACTAAAAGCATAACGAGCTGGAGACGATACCATTCGTATCGGTTTTTTGACATTTTTACGATGTTTGCCATACACTTGGGAAGAGACTACCGTTCAAAGCTCTTCGAAACCGCTCTCCCTGTAGGGATTCTAACACGTATGCGTTGCCGGGAGCGATCTCGGCTATCTTAAAAGGACCCTCCCAGCTAGGTGACTATTTACCAAATCTGGGACTCTTCGTGCCTAAGGGCAAAATCGTCTTCCACACCAAGTCTCCTATTTGAAACGATTTTGGTTTAACCTTCTTGTTGTAGGCTCTAGCTACTCTCTTCTTGTCTACTTCTATGGCTTATAAGGCCCTTAGTATCTTATGGGTCACTTCCCCCAGATTATCCTTCAGAAGAGTTTCATATTTATTGACCGATAAGCCGTCTTGCTTCAACACCCTTAAGGAGCCAAGATCCACCTCTACAGGCAGAACGACCTCTTGTCCATATACCAACTCATATGGACTGACCTTGGTGGCACCTTGCTTTGCAATCCTACAAGCCCACAATGCCTCGGAAAGCACCTCATGCCACCTTTTAGGAAACTCTTCAATTTTCTTTTTAATAAGCTTAATTACGGTTTTATTACTAGAATCGGCCTGACCATTGGCCTGAGCATAGTAAGGCGAAGAGTTTATCAACTTAATGCCATAGTATTCGGCGAAGTCCCTTACTTATTTAGAAACAAATGAACTACCCTAATCCATAGTAAGGGTTTGAGGGATGTCGAACCTATGTATGATGTGTTTTAAAATAAAATCGCGTACCTCATTATGGGTCATGTTCTTGAGAGGTACGGCCTCGGTCCATTTGGTGAAGTAATCTGTCGCCATCAACACGAACCTATGCCCTTTTGAGGAAGAAGGGTAGATCTGGACGATGAAGTCTAAACCCCATCCTCGAAACGGCCATGGCTTGACAATAGGATTGAGTAATGAGGCAGGAGCTAACTGGATGTTGCCAAACTTCTGACATGCCTCACACCCTCTGTAGTACTTGAAGCAATCTTTAGTCATAGTCGGCCAATAAAAACCTACTCTTTTGAGCATCCAACTCATCTTTTGGGCCGACTGGTGAGTGCCGCAAAGCCCCTCATGGACTTCTCCTGTAGCCACCTGGGACTGCTCATGATCTAAACATTTCAATAGAACTCCGTCGATGGTTCGGCGATACAATGTGTCGTCTACCAACACGAATTTGAACGCTTGTCGCTGAACCTTCCGATCAACCCTTTGGCTAGGGTCTTTCAAATACTAGATGATTGGGATTCTCCAATCGCCCTCATAGGTTTCAGAGGGCTTTGCTAGTCCACCTTCTGAAAGAACTTCTAAAACACTGACTTCGGGGTGCCCCCCGAGCCATTCCCACTCCTGCCAACGCCCATCCGAAGTGGCCGCTCGGAGTGTGCTGGGCCAAAGCCCTTCTGAGGGTTCGGACCCTAGAGAGCCTTCCCTATCCGAGAGGCTTCAGACTATAGGCTCCGACATGCCGGACCACTCGGTGGGTGGAGCACTCCGATCCAGGGGCTCCGGCATGCGGTGGGCTTCGGTGACCCGAGGGCTTCGACCCGAAGGGTGCGCCTGTCCAGCATCACTGGCTTCGGCAATGAGACCAAACATCGGCTTTTTCAACACAGAAAATTTCCCTCTCCTGACTTGGTAGCCAGATGCTTGCTGAGCCAAATAATTAGCGATTGAATTGGCTTCTCTTAACACGTGAGATATTTTGAAATCATCAAAAGTAGCAACTATGTCTAGGCATTTGTCCAAGTAGCTATTCAGCAAGCCATTAAAACATTGAGCATTCTTGGCCACTTGTTGTACTACTAATAATGAATCACCATACGCGTGAACATGCTTAGCGCCTACAGACTCTAGTAGTTCAAGACCTAACAACAAAGCTTCGTATTCGGCTTGGTTATTAGTGGAAGAAAACTCTAGTTGGGCCGAGGTTTCAAAGCACATACCATTAGGTTATATGAGAACCACTCCAATACCCTGGCCATTTTTGCAAGCCGAACCATCAAAATAGATTTTCCATGGCACTACTTCAACTAGAGCAATAGGATCACTCTAGCTAGCATCTATGTGATGATCAACTATGAAGTTTGCTACGACTTGGCCTCTCATCGCTCTTAGGGGCTCGTAGGCCAAATCGTACTCAATTAACACGTAAGCCAACTTTCCGATTCTCCCACTTAGAATCGGTTTCTTTAACATGTGCTTTATAACATCGGTTTGGCAAACGACAACACATGTGGTGGGGAGAAGATAATGGTGTAACTTGGTGCACGCGTAATAAAGTGATAAACATAATCGCTCCACAAATGCGTACCTGGTTTTGGCGTCCAGCAGGCGGTGGCTCAAGAATGTGATGATGTAATCCTTCCCCTCCACCTCCTGGGTTAGCACGGCTCCAATCACGCTGTCTTCAGCGACGATGTATAGCCAGAACGGAATCCCGGCCTTGGGTGCTCTCACCACAGGTGGTGATGATAAGCACTCCTTGATCTTCTCAAAAGAATTTTACTGGCTTGCCCCCAAGTGAACTCGGCTTCATTTTTTAGCCAGAGTATGGGGACAAAGGCATCAATCTTGCCGGACAAGTTGGATATAAAGTGACGCAAATAGTTCAACTTGCCTAGCAACTTTTGCACATCCTTCTTGCACGCCGGCGCTGCAACGTTTCTAATCTTCTCAAGTCTCTTAGGATCAATCTCTATACCTCTCTCATGAATCATGAAACCTAAGAACTTACCTGCCGACACGCCAAAAACACACTTGAGTGGGTTCATTTTCAATCCATACTGTCGCATCCTATCGAAAGCAACCTTTAAATCGGCTAAATGGTTTCCCATAGCGTCCGATTTGACCACGACATCATCGATGTAAACCTCTAACATGACTCCTAACAAGTCGTGAAAGATCAAGTTCATAGCATGCTGATACGTGGCGCCGACATTTTTCAACCCAAAAGTCATGACGACCCATTCGAATAACCCAACAAAACCAGGGCATCGAAAGGCAGTCTTATAGACGTCCTCTTCGGCCATAAAGATTTGATTATAACCGGCATTGACATCACGAAAACTTAGTACCTTATGTCCTGAAGCATCGTTGATCAGCATGTCGGGTATTGGCATTGGATACTCGTCTTTTGGAGTGGCTCTGTTCAGATCCCTGAAATCAATGCATACTCGTATCTTGCCGCTCCCTTTCTTCTCTACAGGTACAATGTTAGCAACCCATTCTGCGTACCTGCATGGCCTAATAAATCCAGCCTTAAATAGTCGTTCCACTTCTTCTTTAACTCGATCATAGACGACCGAATTAAAGCGGCGGGGAGGCTGTTTATAAGGCCTAAACCCAGACTTGATGGGCAGTCGATGCTCCACGAGCTCGCGGCTTAGCCGTGGCATTTCGCTATACTCCCATGCAAAACAATCGACATACGACCGAAGTAACTTTATTACTTTAGCCTTTACATCGGGCTGTAAATGTTGGTTTACAAAAGTCGGCCTTGGGATGCTACCATCGCCTATATCAACTTCCTCTAAGGGATCGGCCGACGCAAAACCTTGCCCTAATTTTTCTACCTCGCTAAAGTCCTCGATGGCTTCGGCAATACTGTCTTTATTAGACTGATACTGCTCCACGCGAGATTTTAGCCAATCTAGATTATTCCTGCTAGACATGACTACTAATACAAAAATAGCCGTGCTACTCCATCCGGCTTTACAGACACTGGTACAAACCTTCCTCCGGATACACTAACAAAGTCATAATCCGAAAGATCTCTCCCTGATAGACACTCTACTTTGTTATGGACGGCGTCAACTGACACATCGGCCAAAGCTACTTGGGCCAAAGTGTCCGCGGGGATGACCTCCACCTCGTCGCCGTCCCACTGCACCAAGCACTGGTGTAGGGTAGAGGGGATGCAACAGTTCGCATGGATCCAGTCACATCCGAGTAACACACTATAGTTACCTTGTACGTCGACGATGAAGAACGCTGTTGGCAATGTCTTGTTGCCCACCGTCAACTCCATAGAGAGCACTCCCTTGGCCTCGGAGCTCTCGCCATTGAAGCCGTTGAGCATCAAGTTAGTCTTCTTCAGGTCATCTTCATCCTAGACAAGTTTCTTTAACAATGAATAAGGAATTAGGTTAACAGTGGCGCCGCCGTCGACGAGCATCCGGGAAATCAGCTTCCCATCGATGTGGCCCTAGACATAGAGGGGCTTAAAATGGCGGGCCGAGTCCTCGGGCTTCCCGAAGACGGCGCTGCGCAGACTGAGGTTTAACTGAGCGACCTCGGCCTCGTCCCGTGGTGGTGCAAACTTGGCGGGTAGTGTGACGATGTTGATGTCCATCGCCTGAGGTGCGGGCCCTTTAGAGACAGGCGAGTAATCATTGTCAAGCATGCCGTCCTCGTCGTCGCTTGGACTGGGAGCCGGGTTGGTTATCTCAATCGTCTTCTCTTTCCATACCTGCTTTGTGGCTGGCCGAGGGTGGATCTCTTTGAAGATAGCATCGCGCTCGGCCTCAGCTACCTTCTCGCGCATTTCCTGTCCCTGCAGCCTTTGTAGGCATCTCTTCTGTGATTTTGACATGCCCGGAGGAGCCCACGATGGCTTCAGCTTAGTGCCTGGAGCTACTGTTTGACCCCTGCTAATTCTGGCTGAAGTGTGCCCTTCGGCCTCAGGCGCCCTGTGTTCGAAGGGGGCTTTGCTGTGAACCCTGTCGAACATATTGGCCTTGTCCAGCCAATTGAACCAAGCTTCGGCGCGGAGCCCGGCCGAAGCATGCGGCTTACCTCCGTTAGCCTTCGGCGTCAAAGTCTTCGGGATTGGGACTTACTGAGACCCAACTCTAATAGTTATGGCTTCAGACTCCCTGACTTCAGCCTCCGCGTGCTCGCTCCCTTCGGCCTCACTCTGCAGGGTCTGATTCGGAGGTACCACAGACAGTCTGTGGATGATGCCCCTCTCCGCTGCGTCCGTTTGCCCCTGCCATCCATAATACTCCGAAGGAAAACAAGGCATAGGGTTAGTCTGCGGAGGATACCCTAACCTAGATACGTACAGGGCCCACGAGGTCCCTGCCCAGTCATACGGCGGAGGCATCGGAGGCTCTAGTGGCCTTGGCCATTGCGAGCAGAACCCATCACCCGGAGAGGGGTTCGGCCAAGTCGAAGGTGTCTCCGACCACACCAGCGAAGGATCCCGCCAAGCCGGAGGTATGTTCGGCCAGTACGGGCTGAAGCCTCCCATCGGAGAAGTCCACCATGGTGCGGGGTTTGGCCATTGGGGGCCGAAGCCGTCACATGGGGAACCCGACCACTGGGGTTCGAAGTTGTCGTTCAGAGAACCCGGCCATTGGGGTTCAAAGTTGTTGCACGGGGGGTTCAGCCATTGTGGCTCAGAACCACCGTGCGGAGCACCAGGATACCTCGGTCCGAAGCCTTCGTGCGAAGGGTTCACAACCCTCGGTCTGAAGGTATCCTTCGAAGGTTTTGGCCCCTTCGGCTGCTTTAGCTGAGCGCGCGGGCCTGCTTCTTTGGCCCTCTTCTGATGTTTGTTCAATAGCATGTTATATGTCACTTTCAGCCTCTTGCGAGCCTTAGTCGAAGGGGTATTGATGTTCTGTTTCCACACTCTTACCTTGGGGTTCTTTGGCACGAGAGTGCGAGTACGCAGTTCTCCAATAATCACATCTTTTCCTTTAGCAGACTCGGCCTGTTCTGGCCGAATCAACACCCTTTTCTCGCTGAGGTCGACGGCGTTGAATGGAAAAGGATCTTTATCCAGCTTCATCCTTGGATCATGGTCTATTTTCAATCGTCCTTCTTATATGGCCGATTGTATCTGCCGTCAAAAAACATTGCAATCATTAGTATTATGAGAATGTGAATCATGCCACTTATAGTATGGATGTTTCTTTAATTCGTCGGCAGGTGGGATAACCTGACCCTTAGGTAACCTGAGAAGCTGGCTCTTTAATAGGAAATCAAATATTTTATCACATTTAGTCACGTCGAACGAGTACTTGACCTCATTAATTCTATTCTTTGTGGGGGATGGTCATAGTTCGGAGCAAGTGACAAGTTTGTTTTTAGCGTTTGTAACCCATTCGGCCGCGTACATGTCGGCCGAATCCTCCTCCTCTGACTCCTCTCTATCAGAGTGTTCCATGATGTGGATTTCGGCCCTAGGCTTGCTAAACGTCTTAATAAATTTCTTATCTTTGGCTCGGCCGTCTTGGACCAGAGCCTGCTGTAGGACTTGGCTAACCTCTAAAAGCTTTGGTTATCTAACCTTTCTTTGAGTTCGGAACGCAACCCGTTAGAAGCTAATTCCGCCAAGTCCCTTTCTGAAATATTAAGACTAAAGCACCAGTTTCTAGTATCCCTGAAACACTTGATATACTCAGAGGCGCTCTCACTAGATTTTTGCTTAACTGATGTCAAATGCGAAAGCCTAAGTTCTGTTTCACCCGTGTAAAAATAATCATGGAATTTTCGCTCCAAATCGTCCCACGTGTGGATGGAGTTCGGCGGGAGCACCGAAAACCAAGTGAAGGCTGTGCCGGACAGCGAGAGAGAAAATAGTCTAACCTTTAGGGCATCTATCCCGCTAACCTCTCCACATTGCGCCAAAAATTGACTAACATGCTCTAGCGTGGTCCTTCTACCCTCGCCATCGAATTTAGTAAACTCGGGGATCCTATAGCCGTGGGGGTAGGGTACTGTATCAAGATGATCGGGGTATGGTTTGCGATAAACCCTAACTCGCCCCTTGGGCACGAAGCCGGCACACTCCCTAAACAATGCGCGGATCCGCTCATATAAATCATCTTGGTATCTTGTTTGCATGCGCCTCTCGTGTGGGAGCGCGACACGCGGTGGGATATCAGCGTGTCGGCCATGTGCTTCTCCCCTACGCGCTATTTGTATAACGTGCTCGTGTCCGGGCGCCTGCATGTGTGGTGCGGGTAGTGCGGGTATTGGCGCGGGCGTTGTGTGATATGCAGCATTAGTTTGACCATAGGCATAATGATTGGTCTCGTCCATAAGTGATGAGGCCGAAGACATGTTTGTCAGAGTTGCACTAGCTATAGGAACTAGAGGTGCGGCCTCAGTGAAGCCGAACCTTCTAAGAGTCGCCTCTACTTGGGAGCTAACTGCCGAATCTAAATGGTTGGCTAACGAAGCGCTAACGGCCTGATCTACTGATGCGGCTATTTTTTTCTCAATTTCTAAAGAAGATAAACGAGGTTATACCGGTGTTACCTGGGCCTGAGCGGGGTCGGGGGTGACGATGTCGCGCTTGACGAAGCCTGCGTGTGTCTTGATATAGCCTCCAAGAATCATGTCTTGGAGCACTTTTAGCCTTGCTTCGATCTCTGCTCGGTCTTCTGCAGGGATATCTTCAAGTGTAGGTGACATTATTATGTGGTCATCGATATCCGCGCCTCCTATTGTGTCCATCGGCGGTGTAGGCGTAGTAGTCGAAGTAGATGTATCGGCGGCCGATGTAGACGTACTCATCGTGTTGGCATAGCTCTTCCCTAGCAGAGTCGCCAAAAAGTGTGTTGACACAGAAACGTGCCCACGCACTTGGGTCAGTCCGGCGATCCAAAAGTGCACGGATACTTAGGGATGGGCCTAAGCGTGACGTAGCACCGACGCCGCGTTCCGACTACCCTTAATAGTGATAAGGGGGTGGAGTCGCAAGGTAACCATATTACACAAAATAATCCAATTAGCCGAAAGGAATATGTTAAACAAGTTAAAATAAGCAAACAGTCGGAGTCCTGCTGGTTCGAAGTCCGATGCGAAGGGTGGACTGAAGGGTACCTTCGGCGTCTGGTGTGGAGTGCTCCGCCGAAGTATGCTTCGGCGCTCGATGCGAAGTGTTCCGCCGAAGGGTGCTTCGGCGTTCAGACTGATCCGGTCGAAGGCAGACTCCGAACGGATCTGATCACGGTGATCACCTCTGAACAGCGGGGTTCGGCGTGCGATCACCGATGCAGTAAATTATAGAATAGTGACGCGAAGGCTATGCGCAGGTGCAACTTCGTCTTGGTACGGAGTGTGTTCGTGGCGAAGCCTGTCACGATGAAGTATGCTGGCGGAGCCTGTTGTCGAAGCCTGTGGTCCTGTCGAAGGGCGTCCTAGGGACCTCCGGAACCGATCTCTCAGCTCTGAACACCTCCGGCGAAGGGGCTCCGAACATGCAAACCTATAACAGAGATGATGTGAAGTACCAATTCGGCCTTAGGACCGAATTTGCGAGGTGTTGCACGGGTAGCGAAGGTAGCAATCTATTACGCAGATTAGCGGATACTTCATAGGCGAAGTAACAAGGCGATATCAATCTGTTATGTAGATTAACAGGGACTTCACGGGCGAAGTACCAAGGCTTACCACTGTTCCGTAGTGGCGGACGGAGGGCTTCTAGGAAAACCCACGAAGAGGTACAAAAAAGTAAAGGTAAAAGTAAAGGTACGATCAAAGCATGGCTTTGGTTTTGTTTTGTTGGGGGGGTCCTCCACGCCGGCCAGGCCTCTCTATTTATAGGGGGTTTACCCCCAATCTAATCTGCTATTAATCCGGTCAGATAGAGATAAAGATTGAGTTGGAAACGCGTCCAACTCTATCTCTACCGAGGTGGGCTTCGGCCAGGCCTGCCGAGGCCTGCTCCTCAGGCCGAAGCTTCGGTAGCGTGGGCCTCTAAAGGTTCCCAAAGCTTCAGCAGCGTGGGCCTCCGAAGGTTCCCAAAGCTCCGGCAGAGTGGGCCTCCGAAGGTCTCGAAGCTCCGACAGCGTGGGCCTCCGAAGGCTCCCGAAGCTTCGGCAGTGTGGGCCTCCGAAGGCTCCTGAAGCTTCGGTGTCGTGGGCCTCCGAAGGCTTCCTGGTTGAAGCCCAGAAGCTGGCTAGAGGCCTTCGGAGCCCACAGCTCAATGGGCTTCGGCCCTGGAGGGTTTCAGACAGACCCTGGACATGTGTACTTTTGGCCCAAATCACCAAAAATTGATATTTCGACAATCTAGCCATTAATGCCATTTTTTGCTATCAACATCTTCTTACAATGTCCATCAAAGTGCGATTACGCCTTTCTGCCATTCCATTTTGCTGAGGTTCGCTCGGTGTAGAATACTGGGCTACTATACCATTTTCCCATAGAAACCTTGCATAAGGTCCAAGAATTTGGCCATATGGGGTATGTCGACCGTAGTACTCCCCTCACGGTCAGATCTGACTATCTTAATCTTTAGATCATGCTGATTTTCTACTTCAACCTTAAATATCTTAAATTTATCCAGAGCTTCTAATCGCTCCTTAATTGGATAAATATAACCATAACGTGAATAATCATCTGTAAATATTATGAATGAATCATAACCATCTACAGATGCCACAGGAAATGGACCACAAATGTCCATGTGAATTATCTCTAAAACTCTTGTGCTTCGCGTCGCGCCTTTCTTAATTTGTTTGACGTATTTGCCTTCAATGCAATCTATGCATTGATCTAAGTCTGTGAATTCTAATGGTGGAAGAATTGACTCCTTAACAAGACGTTCAATTCCCCCCCTCGAAATATGGCCTAAACGACAGTGCCATAATTTCGAAGATACGTCATTTATTTTCTTACGCTTATTCGAATTCTTAGACAAGATGCTTTCACCTATGGCATTAACTTAATCATTCAAAGACAAAAGATAAAGTTTGTCATGCTCGAAGGCAAGACCCACAACTTTATTATCAAAAATAATAGAACATTGTTTGTCACCAAAATGACAAACAAATCCATTATTAACTAAGCATGAAACTGAAATCAAATTTCTCCTCGTAGAGGGAACATAGAGTACATCACGCAAAGGAATTACAAAGCCATTCTTAAGTTCTAATGGGAGATTTCCAATGGCTTCAACTTCTGCTTCGACTCCATTTGCCACTCCAATTGATCTTTCTCTTCTTTCTAGCATTCTTGTCATAACGAATCCTTGCAAAGAGTTAGCAACATGAATAGTTACACCTGAGTCAATCCACCAAGTGTTGGCAGAATAATCTAAGTACAAGGATTCATCAATCGAAGTAGTTTCATCCTTACCATGCTTGTTCATCCATTTGAGAAACTCCACACATGCCTTCATGTGGTGTCCCTCCTTCTTACAATGCCTGCAGACGCCCTGACGAACGTCATTTTCCTTCGGCGCCTTTCTCTTCCTCTTGAAAATTTTAGCGTTCTTCTTAGGAGAGAACACTTTCTTGCCCTTATCCTGAATCTGGTGAACTGAATCATCACCTCGAGCCTCCTTAATACGTTCTTCTTTTTTAATGCAATTGGACACTAATTTTTCTAAGGTCCAGACTTCTAGCTGAGAGTTATAGTTAATCATGAAGTGCTAAAAATCTTTGTTGAGAAAACTCATGATAACATGAATCACAAAGTCTAAAGATAGCACACACTCCATGGACTTCAGCTTAGAAGCCTAGTTGCTCATTCTTAGAATATGATTTCTAATGCCACCACCATGGTATTTCTCTGTGATGAACTTCTTACTGATGGAGCTAGCATTAGCCTTAGAAGACTCATCACATCTGGAGCCATGAGGCCCACGCTATTCAGCATGGCTCCTCAATCTCCCCCTTGATGAGTGCATTGTCAACACTTCACTTCAAGCTCTTCAAAACCTGCGAACAATTGTGGAAACACAAAAACAAAACACAAGACAAACAAAGAAGAAGAAAATAAAGTAAAAGTTTAACCCTAATGACCAAAAGCCGAACAAAAGCGAGAAGCGGTCATTATGGTTAACCAAAACGTAAAAGCTCAAAATGAGTGCGATTTAAGAACAACAAGGATATCAACAGAGTAAGAAACAGGCGAGAGCGAAGCAAAAACTCCCCCTTAAACTCTGATCCCAAATTTTCTCCCCCTTGTTGACAAGTGAACTCATCAAGCACTCAAAAGAGACACAGACTCCCCCTGAATTGCAACTCCCCCTCAAATTATGTGATGAATGCAACAGGGATGCAGGTGGAGTGTAGAAAGCATGCTTCTCAGATATGATTGACTACAATTACAACAACTAGCAAGTATAGCAAAAGACATACTGTGTAAGACACATGGCATGATCAGTGCAATAGATGATATCTAAAGAAAGTCATTAGCACGCATTTTTCAGTTATTGCAAACAAAAGCATCACCACATTTTCCAGTTGACAAGCAAGGTAAAGCATGAGATGCAAAAGCTAACTGATATCAACCAAGATAAGCATTGTACAAAACAAAGTGCTTCAGCAAACTTGTTATCATTTCAATTTTCAGGCTTTTTCTTTTCTCTTTTTCATTTATGCCAGGTGTTATTTGCATGTCAAACCTTATGCTGACCGACCAAGTCAAGCCTAGGCCAGATCTGGACCATCAGAAGCTTAAGACATTGGTCTTGGCATACACTACATTGTCCTAGTTCATACCAAAGTGCTATGGTACGCAGTCCAGAACAATGCAATGCAACAAAGCAAACCCACCTGGTTCTTTGCAAGTAACGCATAAAGAGGCATGGAATTTTCATTTTTCTTGATTTTTCATCATTTTTATAGCATATTTCCATGTTTTAAAGCAGAAAGATGTCCAAGTTGCATGTTTGCATCTAAGTCAGGAACTAGCTACAAGGCATGTAACAGATAGTAAAAACATTCAGCCTACACATGCTAGTTACCAGAAGCAATGGTGATCATTTTTCAAGTTTTAAAGCATAAAAGCAATGCACATGACAGATATCAGACATATCAAGTGAACTGAACTAAAGCATGATCATTGACAAGTACTCAAAAGCATGTACCAGCTAGAATAAGTAAAGCAGTTCAATCATATAACAGAAGCAGCTCTAAAGTGTGATATGTGAATATGCAAGATATGAACACACACAAAAAGACTCAAGAAAAGAGTAAATAAGAAAGTAAACTGACGCAAAATATCCTAGAAAGGATACACAACACCCAAATCCCCTCGTAAACGCTCAAAGGTAGACTGATCTAGGGGTTTGGTGAAAATGTCAGCCAACTGATGATGGGTATCAACATGAACAAGGTCAATGACACCTTTCTCATATTGATCCCTCAGAAAGTGAAAGCGCACATCAATATGTTTGGTTTTTGAATGGAGACAAGGGTTTTTCCCTACACTAATAGCACTGGTGCTGTCGCAAAACAATGGAACCCTGGTAGGAAAGAACAACCCAAAATCTCGCAAAGTGGAAATCATCCAAACTAACTGTGAGCAGCAGCTACATACTCAGCCTCAGTGGTCGAAAGAGCAACTCCAGATTGCTTTCGAGAAGACCAAGAAACAAGGAAAGAACCAAGAAACTGGCAAGTACCGGAAGTCGACTTGCGATCCAACTGGCACCCACCAAAGTCGGCATCCAAAAAGCCAGATAAATCGAGAGATGATGATGCTGAATAATAAAGACCTAGATCAAGCGCATAGGTGAGATACCTGAAGATGTGCTTGACAGCTTGCCGATGAGACGTGCGTGGTGAATACTGAAAACGCGTGCAAAGTCCCACGGCGAACTGAATGTCCGGTCTGGTTGCCGTTAAGTACAACAACGAACCGATTATCCCTCGAAACTCCCTCTCGTTGACCTTGACGCCACTCTCGTCCTTATCCAGACCCCCAGATGTGCCCATCGGAGTCATCTGCGGCTTCAACTCACCACCAAAGTCAAATTTTTTCAACATGTCACGAGTATACTTACCTTGGTGGATGAAGGTGTCGTCCTTGGTCTGCTTGATCTGGAGCCCTAAGAAGTACTTGAGCTCACCCATGAGGCTCATCTCAAACTCGCTGTGCATCTGCTCAGAAAACTTGGACACAAGAGAATCAGTAGTACCGCCAAAAATAATATCGTCCACGTAAATCTGAGCGACTAAGAAATCTGAAGCATCTCTGAGCAAGAAAAGAGTTTTGTCTACAGAACCCATCACAAAGCCCTTCCCCAACAAAAATTGCTTTAACCGGTCATACCAAGCCCTGGGGGCTTGCTTCAACCCGTATAAAGCTTTTTGCAACTTAAAACATGTCGAGGAAACTTAGGGTTCTCAAAACCGAGGGTTTGCCTAACATAAACTTCCTCCTCTATGAACCCGTTCAGAAAAGCACTCTTGACGTCCATTTGAAAAAGCTTAAAACCCGTCGAAACGGCAAAAGCTAAAAGAATGCGAATGGACTCAAGACGGGCAACAGGGGCGAAAGTTTCTTCAAAGTCAATACCCTCCTTCTGGCAAAAACCCTGGGCAACTAATCGAGCTTTGTTGCGCACCACAACCCCATCTTCACCTTGCTTGTTCTTGAACACCCACTTGGTGCCTATGGGGTTGCATCCTGGTGGCGGCTCAACTAGTGTCCAAACCCGATTACAGACAAAATTCTCAAGCTCTTCTTGCATAACATTAATCCAATTTGAATCAGAAAGAGCATGAGAAACATCTCTGGGCTCAAAAGATGCAACAAAAGCAGATTCAACAAACACAACAAGAGAGGTAGATGAACGCAAAGTTCTCTCAGTCAAATCACCGATGATGAGCTCTGAGGGGTGATCACGCTGAACTGCTCGGGTTCCCTGGTGATCTGAAGTCACCTCACCGGAGTCAACAGCTGGCACCTCTGGACTCGATTGAGGGGGCTCGATCGAAGTGGAAGAAGTGATCAGAGGTCCGCCCTCATCCTCAGTCGATGTCTCAGAAGGTGTGGGCTCTGCCGGGGGTGCAGAAGGCTCACCCTCATCAGCAGCTGGAGTATCCTCATCTTCCTCGAAGATGGACTCTCAGAGCTCATCATCCCTAGAAAGCTCAAAAGAAGGAGCTAAAGAAGGCAAGGACTCATCAAATGAAACCTCACAAGTCTCGACAAGCAGTTGGGATTCGAGGTTCCAAACACGGAAGCCTCGAGAATGCAAAGCGTATCCAAGAAAAACACCGTCCCAGCAACGAGACTCAAACTTGTCCAAATGCCCTCCCTTCTTGAGCACAAAGCACTTGCAGCCAAACGCTCGCAAGTGGCTCACCTTGGGCTGTCTGCCAAACCACAACTCATACGAAGTCTTACCTAAGTAAGCTCGAAGAAAAATGCGGTTGGCCAGATAGCAAGCCGTGTTCATGGCTTCAGCCCAAAAACGACTAGGAGTCCTGTGCTCATCGAGCATCATCCTAGCCATCTCGACTAGCGTGCGGTTCTTTCGTTCCACAACGCCGTTCTGTGGGGGAGTGTAAGGAGAAGAAAACTGATGGTCAAGACCTTGATCACTACAGAAGCTGACGAACTAAGAGTTCTTGAACTCAGAGCCATTGTCAGAGCGAATTGCTCGCATCCGACAATTGTTCTCACTCTTCAGCTTCAAAACCAGGTCATGAACAAACTGAAATGTTTCATCCTTAGACTCCAAAAAGAAAACCCACGAGAAATGAGAAAAATCGTCAACAATGACAAGCGCGTACCACTTCCCACCGACTGAACGTACCCGAGCTGGACCAACAGTGTCCAAGTGTAAAAGCTCGCCTGGATACGCAGTCATCACCTGAGTCACAGGTGAGTGAGAAGCGGCAACCATTTTCCCATGACGACAGGGATGGCAAACTAGATCCTTCTCCATTTTAAGCTTGGGCAATCCTCGGATGAGGTCCATAGAGCTTAACCTGACTAGCAGATCAAAACTCAAATGACATAACCTCCTATGCCACTTCCAGAGCTCAGAAGAAGATCCAACAATCAAACAGCGAGAAGGGCCAAAAGAACTAGAGAAATCAATTCGGAAAACTTTACCGAATGGTAAAATCTGGCAAATCAAAGACCCTCTAGAATCAACCACAGAAGAGTTGCCCTTCTTAAACCGCACTTCCAAACCATCCTCAAGAAGTTGCGAAACAGAAATCAAATTGAAGTTCAAATTCTTAACCAAAGCAACATTCTTCAAAGAGAAATGATCTGAAATGCGAATTGAGCCAATGCCACTTACTTTCCCTTGACCACTGTTCCCGAATGTGATGTACTCTTTGGAGCTCGGGGGAGTGAGACTGGAGAACCATCTACGATGTCCCGTCATGTGGCGAGAGCATCCTGAGTCCATGATCCAAACGTCCTCCAGTCCCCGATCCTGCACAATCAGTGGTTGTAAGTGGGAGCAAATGGCCCGGCACCAGATTTAGCAAAAGAGCTAACCAGTGTCGAGCCATCTGCTCAAAAGATGGAAAGCAGAAATCATCATGAGAGTTCGGACCAAAACACGGCTCAAAGCGCGGTCCTTGGTTCTGCCTAAAACTTCGGCCACGAGGTCCAGGACCGTAGCCAAAACGGCCTGGATCTCTGCCGGAACGACCACCACCAACTGGAGCACGGGCAAGAAAGCCGTCTCCTCTACCACCACCTACACGACGCGGCCTGGCCTCCAGCCTCTCCCCGCGTCGAGGAACACGCAGCCTACCACCCTACTGGTAGAACTGCTCCTGACCACCACGAGCTCTCTCTGCTCTCTCAACCCGCTTCCTCCTGAAGCAAAACTCCGCAAGATGCCCGTCTCTCTGACAGTACTCACAATGATAGGTGGGCTTCTTGGGATGTGGTTGAGGCTTGGGATTTTTGGGCTTGGTGGTGTTAGGTGTAGTCTTCTTGGGTTGAGAAGGTCCAGGAAGAGAGTCTAGAGAAGAGTGGAGGTGTTTGGGCTTTGAAACCCAGATAGGCTTCTTGGGTGGAGCTTTGGGTGGTTCATGAATTACTCCATCCTTGGGCTGACAAGCTTGGGAAGACTCAGTGGAGTGAGTCTTGGTGATGAGGACATCACTTCACATGATACACACATGGAGCCTCCACCTACAATTCAACGACATGCTAAATGGGTAGAATTTATTGAGACTTTTCCATATATCATTAAGCATAAGAAAGGGAAAGATAATGTGATTGCTGATGCTTTATCTAGACGATATACATTGCTTTCTCAACTTGATTATAAGATCTTTGGTTTAGAAACATTGAAGGACATGTATGCTACTGATTTGGACTTCAAAGATGCTTTTGCAAATTGTACAAATGACCGTGCTTGGAACAAATATGTGCTGAATCATGGATATCTTTTTCGTGCTAACAAGTTATGCGTTCCGGCTAGCTCTCTTCGCTTGTTGTTATTGCAGGAAGCACACGGTGGTGGTTTGATGGGTCATTTTGGATCAAAGAAAACCGAAGATGTGCTGTCCACACACTTCTATTGGCCTAGGATGAGACGAGATGTTGAGCGCTATGTGGCACGATGCACTACTTGCAATAAAGCTAAGTCCCGTCTAAACCCACATGGTCTTTATATGCCTCTGCCCGTTCCTAGTGTACATCGGGAGGATATTTCTATGGATTTTGTGTTAGGATTACCTAGAACTAGGAGGGGGAGAGATAGTATTTTTGTGGTGGTAGATCATTTCTCTAAAATGGCGCATTTTATACCTTGTCACAAGAGCGACGATGCTACAAATGTTGCTGATTTGTTTTTCAGAGAGGTCGTACGCTTGCATGGAGTTCCCAATACCATCGTTTCAGATCGTGATGCCAAATTCTTAAGTCATTTTTGGAGGACGTTGTGGCATAAGTTGGGGACGAAGCTGCTGTTTTCTACTACTTGTCACCCCCAAACGGATGGACAAACGGAGGTCGTCAACCGCACATTGTCCACCATGTTGAGGGCTGTTTTGAAGACCAACTTGAAGCTTTGGGAAGAGTGTCTACCTCATATTGAGTTTGCATATAATAGGTCAGTACACTCCACTACTAAGGTAAGTCCGTTTCAAGTGGTCTATGGTTTTAATCCGCGTGCTCCTATTGATTTGCTACCATTACCACCATCTGAAAACTTGAATTTTGATGCTACTACACGTGCTGAATTATTACTTAAGATGCATGAAACTACTAAAGCAAATATAGAGAAAATGAATGAGAAATATCGTGCTTATGGTAGTAAGGGTAGAAAAGAGATAACATTTGAACCGGGTGATCTTGTTTGGTTGCACTTGCGCAAGGATCGTTTTCCTGATTTACGAAAGTCTAAATTGATGCCCCGTGCTGATGGTCCTTTCCGTGTGCTTGAGAAGATAAATGACAATGCATATAAGCTTGAGTTGCCTGCAGCTTTTGGGATTAGTTCCACATTTAACATTTCAGATTTAAAGCCCTATTTGGGAGATGATGATGAGCTTGAGTCGAGGACGACTACAATTCAAGAGGGGGAGGATGATGAGGACATCACTTCACATGATACACACATGGAGCCTCCACCTACAATTCAACTACAAGGACCAATCACACGCGCCCGTGCCCGTCGCTTGAACCATGAGGTTAATTCTTTCCTTAGCAACTATGTCAATATTTGTTTGGATGGGATGCTACTGAATACTAGTGATATTTTGTTGCTTAGGAACATGGGAGATGGAATAGAAGAGTTGGAGCTGAAGACGGAGTCGCACGGATGTTTTGAAGTCAAGAATTCGTTGGTTCGGACTTCATCGACCACCATGCACCAAAATGGGCGTAACTTCCTCATACGAAGTCCGATTGACGCGTTCTTGGACTTTTTGGAAAGCTAAGGAGAAGACGGATCGTTTGCCGTTGGTTTCACCTCATTTGGAGTCTCGAGTCGTCCTGTGTATTTAAAACAATCCTGCGAGTCAGAACTGGGCCGTGTTGGCCCATAGTCCAAGTCTGTTCACCTTCTAGCCCACAGCCTTGTCTGTTCGCCTTCCACAGGCTTCCCACCCTTTATAAACTCACGCCAGCCGCCTCTAGGGTCAGGTTTTGCTTTGTTGCATCTACACTGTTGTGTTTAGATCCCGCCTCTTGCACCGGACCGATTGGCTGCTGCATTGGCGTTTGTGAAACCTCACCTTATCTTCGTTTGTCTGTGATTTGGCATTCGATTTGTATCCTTCCTGTTCTTGCTTGTGTTCTTGGGTTCGCTTGCAGGAATTAGCCTTCGTGGCGAGGTCAATCGCGTCCTGCGTGGTTGATAACCAACGGAGACAGTGATGTAACGATTGCAAGGTTTTGATCCGCCGGACCGGAGCCTTGGATCGCCAACGTCGAGATTCTCCACCAACCCAAGTTTATCCTTTACCTAGCGGAAGATCGGGACCACTCCCCCATCACTTGGGGTATCTCTGCTCAGGAGTCATTTTACTCCACTCCACTGCCCGGCTAATAGCACTCTCAAAGTCAGGCTTGGTGTAGGTGTAACCTACCCCAAACCCATCCTGCCTCTTGAACTGCTGGATCATCATGCCGAGCTGTGGCTCTCTGGCACTGATCCAACTCAGGATAGACCGGAGGTAAAAGTTCTCATTCTGAGAATCAGCTAGCTCCTCTCTCAAGGAAGCTAGAACCTCCACCTGAGATAAGCATGTCTCACACTCGCTATCAACCTGGACAGACTTCTCAGCTTTTAGCTTGATCAACTCAAGTCTAAGAGACAGGCAGTTCTCATAGACAGTGGGTGGAACTGACAATGTCTCAAACTCTAGCCTAGTCTGCGCAAGCTCAGCTCTCAACCTCTCCAAATCACCCAAATGTTCATCGCCCTTGGATTTCAGCTCAGCTAAGATAGCTAGATGAGATGGGCAATCAACACAGGGTGCGATGACAGTGGCTTGAGCATCTTTCAGCTCCAGCTGAGCGCTTTCAAGCTCAGTGGCCAAAGCGTCCCTCTCATCAATCCTTTTTGTGTACTTGGACTTCAAAGTCAACAAGTCACACAGAAGCACCTCACACTTCGAGCACTCACTGCTATCACCCAAGAAAGGGTAAGAAGATAGACTCTCAATTCTGCCATTGGTTATGGCAAGCTCACTCTCTAACTCATCTATCCTCTTTTTGGCCCCCCTAAGCAGTTTTTCCCGATATTTCAACTCTTGACGATTGCTTTCAAGTAAATCAACGATTTCGCGTTCATAGGATGATACCTTTTCGTTGTCGTCGTCGGAGTCGTCGGAGGGGCTCTTTTCTTCCTTATCCCCAAGAGCCATTGAGCAGAAGCTCTTGCGGGATCTTCGGCGCTGGTGTGAGTGGCTCTTCGGTCTGTCCCCGAAAGCCATGAAGCAGAGACCCGCCGGATCGTCCTTGTCCTTCCCCTTCTTGATAATGATCTCCTCGTCGCTTGAGCTTGATGAAGAGGAAGAAGACGTGGACTGCTTGGAGTAGCTATTCTCCATCTCGGTGAAGAAGGCCTTGTCGCGCTTCTTGTTCTCTCGCCGGTAGTCCTTCAGGGCCTTCTTGAAGAATCTGGTCTTTGGCTTGCCCTTGTTGAAGGAAGAGCTGTCGTGCTTGCCGGAGTCGTGGAAGCCACCACCGGTGCCCTTCTTGTGTCCATTGCGCTTGGGGCAGTCGACGATGAAGTGTCCTGGATCACCACACTCAAAGCACCCGGATTTTGTGCCGTGTCTTTTGAACATTCTCTTGTCATAAACACGATGCACCCGGTTGTTAAAAAGACACAAATCATCATCTCCCAACGACTCAAGCTGGTCCTCAGTAATAGACATCAAAGAGAACCCAGCACAACTCATAGAAGAGGGATCAACAGAAGGTGTAGCAAGGGCCAGGGACTTTGATCCAGAACCAGTGAGATTTGATCTCAACTGGATATCTACCTCAGTGGCCTTCAGCTTGCTAAATAACTCAAAAATGGTCAAGGTATCGTAAGAAGTGCTCTCAACGATAGAGGATACCATGATTTCCCAGATCTTTGGGTCCAAGGTATGGAGAACCTTGAGCGCCTGCTCGTGATCTGAGACTAACTGAGCACCCTCAGCCTTGTTGTCCCGAAGCTTGTTTATGATCGATTGAAAACGACCAAACAAAGCTTCAACAGATTCACCCGGCTTTTGAGTAAAGTTCTCGTACTCACGCCGGTAGGTCTGATAGAGCCGAGCCTTGACCTGGGCTGTTCCCTCATGGTGTGCCTTGAGGGTAGCCTAGATCTCTCTCGCAGTGGAGAGATGGCTCACATGCTCAAACTCAGTGGGACCTAAACTAGAAAAGAGAATGTTCACGGCTTTACTATTGCTCAGATGCTGGGCAATGATACCAGGAGTACCATGCTCAGCAACTGGCAAAATGACAAACATGTCGTGAACGCAAATGTCCCAGATGTCTGAGCCCTGGCTCATAATATAGGCTCGCATGCGAGTCTTCCAATAGTTATAGCCATAGGCTTCCAAGGACGGGACCTTGCCAGGAGAAGTCATGATCACTACTGGGGTTTAGAACCGGATAAGGTATGGAAAAACCCTAACCAAGCTCTGATACCACTTGTAGGACCGAAAGTAGCGACCAGAGGGGGGTGAATGGGCGCCTTAAAAATTCTTTCGAATATATGGCCTATTCCCAACACCCAATGCACCTCAAAAGACTAAGCAGCAGAATATGAACAGATTGCCCAAGTCTAAAGGTATCTAGCCTAGAAGCAACTGATGTTAAACAGAGAACTATCAAAGCATTGCTACTAGACAGATAAACAAAATATACTAGACATGGCAGGTCAAACTTTCGAAAGAATTTTTAAGGCGCCCATTCACCCCCCTCTGGTCGCTACTTTTGGTCCTACATCAGGTCAGCTTTCTCAGGTGTCTAACATTGAGAAGCTCAATAGGGACAATTATGGCTTCTAGCGAGAGAACGTCATGATTGCTCTCGCTATTTTAGATGTGGATTTTTTCCTTACAGGAAGAATGCCCTATTGAGCCCACTGAGCCTGTGATACGGAGTGGTGAGACTGTTGAGGCCTTCGCCACCCGTTAGAAGTACTTATCTCCAATAAAAATGAAGTACGACATTGAGTACAATAAGTGGAAGCAGTCCAATAGAAAGTGCTTGATGATCATTAAGAACTCCATTCTAGAACCGATTAAGGGATCCATACCTGATTGTGAGACCGCTACTAAGTATCTTAAGAAGGTGGAGAGTTAGTTTACTGACTCTTCTAAGGCTAATGCTAGCTCCATCAGTAAGAAGTTCATCACAGAGAAATACCATGGTGGTGGCATTAGAAATCATATTCTAAGAATGAGCAACTAGGCTTCTAAGCTGAAGTCCATGCAGTATGTGCTATCTTTAGACTTTGTGATTCATGTTATCATGAGTTTTCTCAATAAAGATTTTTAGCACTTCGTGATTAACTATAACTCTCAGCTAGAAGTCTGGACCTTAGAAAAATTAGTGTCCAATTGCATTAAAAAAGAAGAACGTATTAAGGAGGCTCGAGGTGGTGATTCATTTCACCAGATTCAGGATAAGGGTAAGAAAGTGTTCTCTCCTAAGAAGAACGCTAAAATTTTCAAGAGGAAGAGAAAGGCGCCGAAGGAAAATGACGTTCCTCAGGGCGTCTGCAGGCATTGTAAGAAGGAGGGACACCACATGAAGGCCTTCGAACAGAGAGAAGGGGCTTCGCCAAAAACAGTCAGAAAAGGGATTTTAGCCCTGTCAACTCGATCAAAAAGCGGTGCAGGAAAAAGCAGGGCTAGAGTACTAGTGTACTGTTGCTACAGTGTAGTAGTACTACTTGCAACCAGCATGAACTAGTACTACTCCCGTGAAGAACAGTAGCAACCGAGGCACAAAAACTCAGGGAAAAATCAGCTCTGCACATGAAACGAAGCCAAGGAAACTGCTACAGATTTGCTGCGCACAAACAGAGAATAGAAGCTTCACTCATCAGGAGAAAAACGCAATAAATGTCACACAGATCTGCTACGAACTGAAGCCTGGCGACGCACAAGAGAGAGAGAACAGGAGACAAAAATGACCCAATAGAGTAGGAAATGATTTCAGCAAAAGGGGTAGTCCAACCCTAGGGATTGGGGCCCTATTTATAGGCAGCCTAACACTAGGAATATTCCACCAGCCCCTAAGGGTTTTTACAGACGCTAAAATAAAGGAAATGACTCTACTGCCCTTAGAAATTTTTACAGTCACGATTGACTGACTATGGGCCTAGAGATACAGATGACTTATCCGGAAGCTAAGCTTTCGTAGCGACTACAGCTTCTCTTCTGGACAGTCCGATACAGGATCAACGGTTGTCAGTTTTGCGTCGAAACTGACAAAGCCTCCACCTACTTTGCACCAGGTACCCGGATTGGGCCGGCCCGACTCCGCAGCTCTCTCAGCCCGGCAATCGCTCACCGCCCGTGTACCTGAGTCAATCCTGGTCAACAGCCCAGTGGGTCTTCTACTGCTTCTGGCCCATGTACCCGGATTGGGCCAGCCCAACTTCGCAGCTCTCTCAGCCCGACAGTCGCTCGCTGCCCGTGTACCTGAGTCACACGCGGCCCATGAAACAACAGATCTCCTTTTTCTTCTGTCCTCTTTGACTATCGTTGACAATGACTCATCACATCTGGAGACATGAGGCCCACGCTATTCAGCATGGCTCCTCACCTGATAATGAATAATAATCAACAAGAATTAATTATAGGCATAATATATACATGCAAATTTAATATTGGTCAAAATCTACATGTTGCATACTTAATAAAATGAGTTAATTCTAAATCACCGTTGGCAGAATTAGAATCAAATCAAACTTAATCATTGTAGCTTTATCACGAACGTTGGTGAGGAGATAAAAATACCATGCTAACAAACAAATATTTACAATGTCAACTAAATTATCTCATTGGTTCAAATTTAATCGACATAATAAATAAACTTAATAAAACATGGATGAACAAAATGATATGATTAAACAGTGCTAGCACAACAGAAGTCTTAAACAAAAATAATACACTATTTAATCAGCAGCAAAATTCTGAATTTAAATACTTAAACAATTATTTTCCAATTAAATAAGTCGTTGGACTAATTTAAATCAGAAAATAACATAAAAATTGCTCTAAAAATTTGCAGAAAATTCAGAATAATGCAACTGAACATGATGAAATTTACAAAATTATCCCCACATCAATCTAAATTTTTATCTTAATTTTTGGGAAATTTTCTTAATTTCCAAGAATAAATAAAACAAAAAGTAATTTCTTAAATTCTTGAAAATATAAAATAGATTTCAGCCCAAACAGTAAAAAGCCTGACCCAAAATAGCAGTTTGCGCAGCCCGACCGAAACGTGGGCCTAGGATAGGAATGTGCCGCGCGCGCAACCTAGGCCTGGGCCAGCAATTTGCCCCCCCCACTTGGGCTCAATTCGGTCCAGAAGATCCTAGCTGTTAGATCTGATCCAACGGCCAGGCACCGATGTCGGTGAAATAAAACACAGCGCCCCGGGCCGAAACCCTAAAACACTTTCTCCCCCCACCAGAGCGAGCTGAGCGGCGGCGCGAGCGAAGCACGGAGCGGTCGAGGGGGAGCTTAGTCCGGTGACGGTGACCAGTGGTCCACCGCTGCCGGCTAGCTGGCTGGAGTGCCATGCTCACCCGAAGGTGAGCGGGCCTCCATCGAGCTAGCCCGCGATGGCCAAAACCGACGGACCCGAGGGTTCACCGACCTTCTTCCCGGCCTCCAGCGAGCGGCGAGGCAAGGAGCCAAGGTGAGTGCCCCTACCTCCCCTTAGACATAAATAGGGTTAGGGTTTCGGAAACCCTAAACCTAATTATTTTCCTTTTTTGTTTCTTTTTGTTCTTACCTAAAAAACCTAATCCTTCTTCTTAAGTCGACGAGGATCTTAGGGATTTGATTAGGGTTTTACCAGGGAAACCGAGAGGGTTCTTAGGGTTCTAAGGGGAAACAGAGGAGGTTTTGCGGGTTTTCTCTTAGGATTCTAAGTGTGATGCGGGATCTTAGGGGCTTAAACAGAGAGCCTTAGTAACGAACCAATGGTGTCGGTCCAAAGGGTCCGATGCCTAAACCCTAACTAGCCTAGGTCTAGGTTAGGCTCTAATACCATTGTTAAACTTAATTGGCTAAGTAGATCAACTAGGTTAGCACTAGTAGGGTTTAACTTAGACTAAAACATGGCATGGGTCCTTAGTTAATTAAACAGAGAAGGAAAATATGGGTGTGTACCTTCGATGTTGGTCGGAGTCGAGGATGAGGCCATTCCTTCTCCTCGGCTTCTGGCGGCGGCGGCGGCGGTGAGTTGAAGGCACTTCTCGCCGTGCAGCGCTAGAATTAGATCGGGTCAGAGGGGTGTCGGGGAGAGTGGCAGGCGTGCAAGGTATGGAACCTTGCAGCTGTAGCCCTCTCTCCTTTTTTATAGCGCTGGCGGCAGGAGCCCTTCAACCATGAATTGGTTGAGCGCCCCCGATCAGGGCGCAAGAAATAAGGGAGAGAGTTAGTTAGAGGCATCCGAGTCTTAGGGAGGAGAGGGACTCGGCCCTCCCTCTCTTCCGAAGATCTTACTGCTAACAGGTCAATCAAAAGTACTAGGCTATCCTTCTAAATTAAAGATCAAGATCAATTCTACATGTTAAGTGCAATGTGTCATAAAGGTGCTCTAAAGTTTGAGGCATATGTTTTGACGGGACTGCACCATGGATTGACCTTGCCAAATCTTTGTGTTAAACTGGTATTTCAGCGGGGTTGGGCTCATGCCGGCCCAAAATTTACTGTTCAGGTCCATCATGACAGGAATTTACTTGTCATGAACATCTCAGAACATGAGAAAATAATGATCCTCTGTAATACCAAATCACCAAGTTACATACTGAGCTGGTTCTCATCTAGAGCCGGGCAAAGAAGGTCAGCCATAAGTGGTCTGGGCTTATTGGGCTTGGGCTTGGGCTTGGTCAGGGCCTAGATTAGATCCGAACACTGTTGCTGTTCGCCTGTTCCCTGCTCACTCGCTGCCGGCCAGCTAGCCTAATGTTGATATGGAGAGAGAGAGGTGCAGTTGGCAATGGGCCACGCAGGAAATCCACCGTTGTGTGGGTCTGCAGAATCGAATCGCTTTTCAATGATAAGACGACTGCGACTATTTGTTCCACACGCGCTAAGACATGCTTGCGCAGTTGAGGTTGGAGTTACAGACCTTAAATTTTCTTCAAATTTTAAATACACTGGTCAAAAGTAAATTACTCCTTTGTTGTATAATATTATAATTTATGATCAAAAGTTACAACGAATCTAGACAGGATTGGATGTTGGATAGTGTCACTATCCAAATTCTTCATTGTATTGTTTTATGTTAAATTTGATGTTAGCTTATAATTTATAATATTACGGAAGAAAATGAATATTTTAGAACTACTTGCCAGGCTTTGCAAAACCAATGAGATATAAATCTAGCTCTCGGTGTTTATCTATCGCCATTGTCGTTAACATTCAGGAAGTGTTTGGTTTTCTAAAAATATTCAGGTGTGCTTTTTTCTACTTCCAGGTATGGTTGTAAATAAATTTAATTTTTAACCTAATTCTGAAGATTAAGTTATGGGGTTTCGTCGTTTTTTATTGTTTTAGCTCAAGACCGTCACGGATAGAAATGTAAAAATTTCATGTTCTTTTTTTCCTATTAAGCAGAAGACTAATCTTGGAGCTGCACACTTGTACAAATACGCATTTGTCGTAAACCTTCGTCTGAAAAGTAAATAAACCTACGTGTTGCTACCAAACTTGTGGACTACATATGAACGTAGCGAGTACCATGTTGCATATAAACATCTCTATATTTGATACACTGCAGTGTGACTGAAAGGGACCTCTCTTCTGTGTCTATGTAGCTCGGATAAGCAAGCAAGCAGCTTGTTGCTGTCAAGAGTGTGCATGCAAATTGTAAATACGATTAAACCAATCCGGTTATCACAATTATCAAATATCTCATTATGAAACGATTTATAAAAAATAATCTGATAATAGTTAAATCAGATCAATTTCTATTCAACGAAGAAAACCAATTGAAAAAAAGACTCAGAAAAATCTCAAACCATAGTTTAGTAGATGATATACTATCTTGTTATATTAGGAAGACACTATCCCTTCGGCGTTGAGTCATTTTTCCAAATTAATGGTCTGCAGCTATATTTTTTTTCTTTAGTCTTTGACTTTTTGATTAATTTTTCTCCGTAGTCATAGGTTTTTCTCTGGTTGTTTCATTAATTTTTTCTGTCGCAAAGTATTTTTCTTTAGTTTTGGTGGTTTGATTGTTTATTTTATCTGTAGCTATAGTGTTTTTTCTTTTGTTTTTGGATGTTTGAACAAACCTCGTCAAATCAAATTTTCTACGCACCACAGTGTTTTTTCTTTTTCTTTGGTCTCTAGCCGTTTGATTATTATTTTTTAAATAGTCGTAGTGTTTTTTCTTTGGTCTTTGGATGTTTGAGGAACAAACCCCTTCAAACAGTAGGTACGTCTTGTTACTATTTAAACTATTTATATTTGTGGAAATTTTTAAGTTAATTATTCAATTTAAAATTTATTATATTACTTAGTATACGGATGCTAAATTATGAAGTAAATTTAATAAGATTTATCCAATTAGAAAAATATTTTTTACAAAATTATGTATATAAATTTTTAAACATGGTATATTTATTAGTAAAATCCTAGATCCACACTATTATAACGACGTAATATTTTAGTTAAAACATTGTTTCTCACGTTTGTTTTCTCTTTTTCTACAGTGCAGACTAACAAATATCTAATACACCGTCGTATTTGAGAAGTTGAGATTGCTCTCGTGCTCGCTAAACCACACAAATATCTGCGCCAACACCCCGGCTGCGCCATTGGATGGACCTCGAGATCCGCGCAGCAGCAGCGGAAAGCTGACGCGACAGGCAATAATTAAACGGATAAACCAGCTTGTGTAACCACCCGTTCGAGATCACGACAGCTTCCGTCTGTGTTAATTAATCCCATCACTCTCCCTGACGCTGTGATTTCCTCCCCTCCATTTTCAAAGCTTTCTTTCGTTGTGTTCCACTGGATCGGCACACCGAATTATCCTCCCTGGCGCAGCGACATGCCGACCTGAATATCTGATGATCTATTCATTAGGTTAACTTTGTTTTTTTTCATGCTTAATCTATTGCTTTGTATGTTGTGTGTGTTGCCATTCAAGCAGGGATGAGATGGCCTACACCCTGAAATAACTTGGGAGTGTTTGTTGTCTACTTGTGAAAGAGACCCTTCCTAGTTCCTATCTTATGCATAGAGATGAATATAGCAAAGTGAATCCTTTCTATGTTGGCCAACACATGGAAATCCCTAATCTTGGCTACACACTTCTTCTTCTTCTTCTTTCTAGTGATTAAAATTGGATTTGCACCGCCTATTATTCATCCCAAATCTATCAAACATGTAGAGATGCTCGGATGAAGGGGGCATTATCCACGACGTTTTATCTTTTTTCTTCTTCTGAAATTTAAGGCCTTCTTTAGAACTCTGCTTTGTCAATTTATATTTCCCGTGGAATAAATTCCTCTGCTTTGAAGGCCTTAAATTCCTTTTAAAATATTCTGTTTCGAATGAGCCCTTTGAGAAATATTTTGGAAATGTTTTAGGCGGGGATCAAATTCGACCAAAGTGAACTACATTCATGTATGTGAAGGTATTGCGTCTTTTAACCCACACTAAAGAAAACAGACGATAATCGTAATCAAAATCAAATCCGGGGCTAAACTAAAGAGAAGCAACTAGAGTGACAGAAAAACCTTTAAATTGGTCCTGAAATTAAGTCTAAATTCAAAATCCGATGCAGATTATAATCCACTGTTGAACCAAGCGGAGAAAATTTCTAGTAAAAGTATAATAAAAATGCGTAATTATGGGGATCAGAATTTTTGGTTCAATTGATAAAGGCTTTCTCCCACAATGAGATATCTGCAGCTGCAAATGTTTGCTATTACATGTAGTAATACTAAGGGACGCGAGATTTAAGAAACATACTCTATGAAAAATAAACATAAAATTTTGTAGTGGGAAAAGAAAAACAAAAACAGAAGATACATTGAACTTCTGAAAAAAATATTTGAGCTCATATGCTAGTTTTCTATAGAATTTTTCAAGCTTCAATCAAATGTTACAAATAAAGTAGATCTTTTAGAACAAGAGATTTAAGAAACATATTCTATTAGAAAGAAACAAAAACTTGTAGTGAGAGAACAGAGAAGATACATTGAACTTCTGAAAAAAAAAAAGATTTGAGCTTGTATGCTAGTTTTCTATAGATTTTTTCAAGCTTCAATCATATGTTACAAATAAGGTAGATAGAAAAAAATATAAAAGATTTGAATAGTTCAAAACAATACTGAAAAAATGAAAAAATCCTTCAATCCAAGTGATAAATAACCACAAGATTTGTAGCGCAGCACAAGACACACAATCCCACAGGCACAGATAAAAAAATGAATATACTAGTAGTAGACCACACAATGAAAGAATGGAAAATAAACTAGAATTGATTAACATTGCAACATAAATCAGGATAATCAACTGTACAAATCCTCCACCCTTGTCCCTCAACTCCTTTCTTGGCCCTCCAAATTTGGACCCACTACTAATCATCATCACACCCATCTCAGCAAGACAAATGGTTCTTGATAGATCAATCCAAAAAACAAACAATACAAAAAGGAAACAAATACCCTCAAAAAATTTTTAAGAAGGCTAATGAACTTGCAAGATGTGGTGTTGTTCTTGCAATGGCTTGTGTTGGCTTGGCTATCTTGTTTCATTAGTTTCCTTTGCTTAGCTTCTGCGCAAACACTAGTTCATTTCCTGAGTTGTCCAAGCTTAGTCCAATCCAATGGTGGCATCAGGCAATCCATCCCCATGAAGAAGACAGCACAAGTTCTAAACCCTAGCTGATGATGCTACTAACCAGTGACCACTAGCACCATTACCAAGATATGATCATGGTGAATTCAGAGGTGTTGGTGAGGTGGTTGTTCTTGCAAGCTTACTGCGAGCTGTTGTTGTCGTCGCCGCTGTCATCGTCGCCGTCTTCGTCGTCGTTCCCGCCTCCACCGCCGCCACGCTGCTGGTCCATCTCTGGTTGTTGTTGCTGATGCGGCTGCTGCTGGTCTCCAACGCCGCCGCGGTTGTACGCGTTGAGCGCGGCGAGCATGCCGAGGTTGGTGTCCGACATGCCGCCACCGGCGCCGCTGGGGTAGTTGACCCGTGCTGACATGAACTGCAGCGGCGCCTGCACGGTGCCGGTGCCGGCGCTGCCGCCGAAGGACCACATGGGCTGCTCAGTCGGCCGTGCGGCAGCGCCTGAACTGGTGGACACAGGTAGCATCCAGAACGCGCCTCCGGGCGCCGCACTGTTCGGCGCGACGGCCCACATTGCAGCCGCAGCAGCGGCGGCTGCCTGAGGCTGCGGCGTCGTCGGCTGCTGCTGCTCACGCGCCTTGGGGGCGTTAGGATCTTGACGGTCGTCGTCCTCCTTGAACAAGTCCTCCCTGTAGCGTTTCCTCATGAAGGCGCCGGAGTTAGGATCTTGGGGTGGCTCCTGCGGCGGCGGGAGGAGGTGGTGGTGGTAGCCAAGCATGGCGGACACGTCGTGCGGCTGGGCTGCCGCCTGGTGGTGGTGGGGGTGGAGCGCGAGCGCGGGAAAGGGGGAGGCGCGGTTGGGGTTGGAAGCGGAGGCGGCGGCGCCGGAGCGGATGGATATGTTGAGCGATGAGAAATTGGCCGGGATGGTTCCGGTGCCGGTGGCCGCGATGATGGCCGGCTCCGCCTGCTGCAGCAACCACTCGATGGTCTCGCCGTCGGATTTGTGTCCCAGCTCCCGCGTGAGCTGGAACACCCGCGCCGCGCACAGCGCCGGCATCCGTATCCTCCTTCCCCGGCCATCCACCTTTGTGTGCCGATCCTTGGACGGCCGCTTCGCCAGAGTCCCCGCCGCGGGAGTCGTCGGCGCGACAACCTTTTTGTCGCCGGCCGCCGCACCCGACGACGCCTGCGGCTGCTCAGCAACGGGGGTTATAGCAAGAGTGCCCATAAACGTCTGCGGCTGCGGCACGGAGTTGGGCGCCGCCGGCCCGGCGTAGTAAAAAGGGTGGTGCGACTGCGGGTGGTGCTCCCCCGCGCCGCCACGACCACCGGCGCTGCCCCCACCGCTGTTGCTGCTCGACGGCGCTGCTCCCCCACCCCCACCACCCCCACCACCGCCATGGTCCATCCTCTCCAAGAACCTCTCCCACCCAAGAAGAACCACCACCACCACCAGGCGCGCGCGAAGCAGAAAGGCGGCTCCTTTCGCCTCCCTGCTGGTCCGCGTCACGCGCTCTGGTGGTCGCCGGAGTTGGGGTAGAGGAGGGAGCACGTGCCCGGCACGCACGGTGGTGGCCGGATGGTGTGGGGGTGGCCGGGTGGGGTTGGGTTGGGAGGAGGGGTGAGCTGAGCGCAGAGAGCGGGGTAGAGAGGAGAGAGGGTTTCCTTTGGTTTATGTGCCTTTTTTCTGCAATTCCATAAACCCTAGAGATGATATTAGGCACTGCTAGTATTCCCTTTCCTTTCCACTTTCCACTTTTGTTGTCCCAGAAATTCGAGTTTTCCATCCGATTGGTGACTCCAAAAAATTGAGGTATTGAAAATTCTGATGAAAATCATGCAAAGAGCTGCAAAAATGCAAAATCTGTGATGACGACGTTTTAGGATAAGAAGATGAGTTAGCCAGTACAGTTGTTCCATATAGATTAATAATGTAAAATGCAGTAGTCGGTAATTATGATTATTTGAATCTACAAATGTCGCCACAGTGGCAGGTCCTACATTAATTTATTTTTAAAAACACAATCAAATATTAAATCTTTATTTTTCTCTCATGCATTTATAAGTTTAGTTCTCAGCGTGGTTTGACGGGTTACCATCTATAAGGAGGTTCGATCGGAGCTAAATTTTAGCCCGTGTTATATCAGATGTTTCGACATTAATTTGAAGGACTAAATGTGAACTAATTATAAAAATAATTGCAGAATCGGAGACTAAATTGCGAGACGAATTTTTTAAGCCTAATTAATCTATAATTAGCAAATGTTTACTGTAGCATTACATTGTCAAATCATGATATAATTAGACTCATTAGATTCATCTCGTGAATAATCATCCGATTATGAATGAGTTTTGTAAATAGTCTACATTTAATACTCTAAAATAGTATTTAAACATTGAATGTGACAGGGACTAAAAAATTTTAGCCCCATCCAAACACCCCCTAAATTCAAAAGTTTCTAACGTGAATTTAAGATCTCATTCATCTTGATCTCTAGTTGGATGCGCTGTGCTTGCGAAATAATTTTACAAATATAACAAGCTAGCAAAAATTTATGTTCTAAATACTTGAATTGAGATCTCATTCATCTTTAAGGTCTGTTTTGTATAGTTCTAACTCTGATATTCAAGTTGGATCTAGGATTTATATAGTGTAATAAAATAGTTTAAATTTTTATTTTTAATTTAAAATAAAAAGTAGATTACTCAACTAAATACTTATAATCCATCTATAACTTGAGATTCAAAATTTATTGAAGTTAAGTTAAATCAACTCAAAAAATTGAGCTATACCAAATGGGACAGTAGTCTCCTTGGTGTATGATGCTCCTTAAAACAAGTTCCTCGTAGAATATCAGACAACCAGTAACCACTGTTTTCTAAATAATCAAAAAGGACATAATTAAAAAAATTATTGCCATAACAAAATACCAAGTGTTATCCTAAATGGTGCCAAACTCAGAGTATCTATCTTGCCTAAGCAAAAACATCCACACCTGTAAATATAATCCAGCTCGAAATTTTTGAAAAATCCAAGGGTGTGCTGTGCTTTGCTGGCATCGTCACATTTTAGTCCCTCTCCTTGTCAGCTTTTTTCCTGGGGTCCTTTTCTCGTGTAGGCCACTCGTGGGGCCTCGGAATGATGGACGAGAGGAGAGGCTCCTCTTCTCCCCTCCAAACAAAGCCACGTTAAACGGTTAAAGCCTCTCAAAAGAGTCCCACATACGCCCACAAACCATCCCAAACTTATGAAATTGTATAGCTGACAGGATGAATGATATAAAACTATAACATGTACATGAATACTTGTACGAGTTTATCTACTTTGGAGGATTTCATCTAATAATAGGGAAATAAAAACTCTCTCGTATAAATATTGGACACCCTTTAATTTAAGAAGTTTATCCCTAAACGGAAGGAAGTAGGAAAGTTTTGACTACATGTAAAATTTTCTTGTTGGGAGCGTATCGTATCTGGTGCAAAACCAGAACTACTTTGTACAACCTTAAAAACTTTTAAAATAGTACTAATAGCCCTCTAACGAATAAAATTAATGGTAGAATTATTTTGCAATTAAGCTCCCTATCCGTTGACTATTTTTAAAGTAGTACCAGTAATCTTTCATTGGATTAGCATCTTATGACCTTAATTTATAATTTCCAAAGTTATACAGGGTACCTAGTTTTCGTCAGATACGTTCCCATATGTATTATTGTCTTTTGTTTAGTACTAATCTGGTAGGTATCTGTATCAATAGTTTACAGATCTTGGACAATCACAAAAATGGCATGAATTTATTTGTGTGTGAAATTTGATTGGAGGAGGCAACAGGTTATTCATTGTTTGTATGGTAATGATTTATCATACATTTGCCAGGTAGAAGTAGAACGAAATTGTGAAGCATGAGTTGTTATAGCCAGCAAGCTAGAGCTGGGCAATAACTTTTGTAGAGTATGCCATGTTTTTCACGTGAGTCTTCACACTGATGCATTGCAAGTTTACCTAGCACAAGACAAAATTGGCTTGGTTCCTTTTTCCATAGTAAACTTTTTTTTCAGGTTGTGGGCTTTCTTTTACCACCGGGACGAATGCAATTACAAAATGATTTTTACAAGTAGCTCGTTTTTATCGCGTAGATGGCCGAAAAAAAAAGAAACCGCCGGGATAAAATCGAAAAGGGGTGTATGGATTTTAAAACTAGAATGTTGTGGTAGCATTACTTGACTTTTGAATTATAATGGGATCAAGTAAAGGCGAGAGTTGAAAGCAAGGGAGCAATTAGTGGCACTTGGATGGGGGGTGCCTTTTGAAACTTTTGCATGATTGAGTGGGGAGTTTTGGTGTGGAATTACGGGGGCTGCAAAGCCAAGGGAGACACTGCAGGTGGGGGTGTCAGACAGGGGAGCATCTATTGCTGATGACAGCTCATCCCAACAGCACCAACCATGGCCTTCTCTTCTCTCCTTTTCCTCTCTCTCCTCTCTTCTTGGCTATTTGCTGTACTCCTGTACAACTCTACCCTACCCTCTACAGCCTCCATTTGCAAATTGCAAAATGAGCGTTTCAACATTTCATGAATAAGATCACTAGAGATGGCAACATACAAAACTTTTAGGTCTAATAAAACTCATCCATGAAGTAAAACACTTATAAGCTCATAGGTTTTTAAATTAAACGTACACGAAACCCAAAGGCCGATAGGTTTGCAGAAGAAGAGTGTAAATAAAACAGTTAACTAGTTACAAAAACCAAAATGACAGAAGTAACAAAAGCAAAGATAATCAGATAAACCTACATCCGATCTGATCGTAACCAGATACTTAAACCTATACTAATCTGGTCACTCAAAATTGCTATCCCTAGAAATCACCAAGTCTCCCCCAAACAACTTATTAAAATAGAGCTCAGGTCCCGTAATTCTTGATTCTTGTTAACAATACCAGGTTTGTAGCTATTATTATTATTGTTGTTATTATTATTATTATTATTATTATTATTATTATTATTATTATATAATTCACTAGAAAACAATAGACAGGGAAAGGAACATCTGACCAGTGAGTATAGCTGGGTTACCTAATATCTCCTACACTTTATACAATATAATGATAAAGAAACTGATCACACAGAATGTCTTTTACCTGCATGTAGCATGGCAGAATATAATATTAGTGAGAACATATGTATTTAAAAAACCCATGGGGAAATAAATATAAACAAGAGCAGAAAGACAGGTGAGAGAAAAGGTCTCCTGCCAGTCAACTCCAGGCTGGCCCACCAGCCTCCTCAAATTAAAGAATAATTCCATGGTGGGCCCAATAGGAGATGGAGAAAAAAAAAGGAACTTGCAGTTTCATCACAGAGTGTCAGCTTGGCTTCTTCCCAAATTGCCATGATTAGGGTAGGCAATGGGACAGGTGATTATCCACCCATGCTCCCTCCCCTGTGAGAGTGATCATTCAATCTTCCAAACTGATACTGCTGCATGATTTGCCTCCAAATTGTTAAATTTTTTGTAAAACAACGGGGATTATTAGTAGATTACTGGATTTTTATTAGATCTATTGCATCTCATGTTTTGAACGTCTCACTAAACCTCTCTTTATACGAGAGAGGTTACTGTGCATTTAACTACAAAGTGACTTTGTTATTGATGTGTATACTCTAGTATCATTGGATCCATATAAATCCATATGTTAATGACAAAGTTATAAAAAATGATCACATTTGTTCTATTTAATTTATTTAATTTTGAGAAGATAAAATCTTAGCTCCACTTTTATTTGGATTGGTTTATTAGAAATGTATCCTCAATGAATTCGTTTTCAAACAAAGTCACGTTAGGATTTTAAATTGAATGATGCCGTGACTTTAAAAGGAGATAATACTATGAGTTTGTGTGATTTTTTTTTGTAAAAATATGTTTGAGGAGACTTGTACTGTTGTACATCGGAGGCCTTGTTTAAAAACAGGAAGATTAAAATTCGATCGAGTGGGTTTACTCGTCTCATTGATCATCTGTAAAGCGTTTCATGATCAATATCACACATGACCTTACACGTAATATAATTTGTTAGTGAGTAATTGATTCTTAGACACAATTGTGATATAAACACTTTGTTAGCCTTTAGTTTTAGAGAGATTTAATGATTTACCAATTAAAGTACCACTCCTGTAAATGACATATAAAATCATCTGATTCTACGATTATAAGTTAGAGTGATAAATAATTGAAATCATTTTAAGTAATAAATCATCCAAAATTCATTGTTACACCTTTTCTCATTAACATTGTATGCTTGTTGTTGGGGGAAAATATTCCATCTTCGGGGTTATTGCAGTAACAAGACAAAGGCAGATGATTGATTTAAAGGTTCCCAACATAAAACTCCGGGAATACAGTAGATCAAGTTCGAAATATGGAGGCAACTCTAGTTCGGAGTATATCTTCGAACTTGGACCTTTTCGAGGGTTTCCTTGCCAGCTAAGATAGAAGACTTATCTTCTTTCTCATTAGATTAGTCTTTTACCATTTTAGCCCTATTAAGGGTACCGAATAGTTTCCACTATGTCGGTTGTCATAGAGGGGTAAAAAGGTCTTTTCCTTAATGTTTGGGCCTATAAATACCCCCCGTTTTACCCTGTAATAAGGACCGAATACAAGTTATTCAATATACATCTTCGAACTGTTTTAAGTTATTATCCTTTCGGAGGCTTAAAATAGTTTACTTCGCAAACATTTCATTTGTTAGTTTCTAATCTTCAGAAACCTGTTAGCGTAATCTTTTACGCCAACAGTTGGCGCCGTCCGTGGGGAACCTAGTCCAAAAAACTTCGTTCTCTACCAAGTTCTTAAACCATGCCTCCCAAGCGGAGTATAGGTGGTAGTCCTGTTCGGAGGTCTCCTCAGACCTCTGGAGCAAGATCTTCAAACACAGTTGAAGTCGGAGGGCCTTCGACGTTTCCTCCACCTCAAACTCCGGAAGGGATTCCCCTTCCTCGAGCATACGGAGCTCCTCCGCCAACTCCATCTATACTTCGGCCAGTCGGAGTCCCTATTCCACCTCAAGTTCCACTTTGAACTGATGCGTACAGTTCTCGAGACCCGGAAGGTCCTTCTAGAGGAGATGAAGATGGTCTTGGTGATATGGCCGCTTAAATGACCAGTCTCCAAGCTGAAGTAGCAAGGTGGCGGCAAGAAGCCACAGATAGGCTTCGCCCTCAAGCTACTCCAGTCATCCCCGAAGTGCCCGAAGACGACGAACTTATTTATCCCGAAGCCCTGGAGAACGCTTCCTTCGACACCGAATCTCCGCTGCATCCTGAGTTGCAGAAAGTGCGCTTCGACCCTAGGTTCAAAACTTCGAAGCTTTGCAAATATTCCGGAGATGAAGATCTTGGAGAGTTCGCCCGTTCTTATGCATTAGCAATTGAAGCCAGCGGAGGAGTGCGAGACACTATGGCCAAATGTTTTCCCCTAGCTCTCCAAGGAGTGGCATTGCGGTGGTTCTGGTCTCTGAAGCCAGGATCAATCAGTTCATGGGGGCAGTCGAGGAAGAAGTTCGTAAGTAACTTTCAGGGTACCTTCGTACCCCCAATGTCAACAGGAAGCCTTTTCCAGGTGAAGCAGTTCCCCGGAGAGACTTTAAGACAGTATTTCAAGCGCTTCGCTCATACGAAGTCGCAAATTCGAGGGTTAACTACGTCTTCAGTAGTTGACGCGACTCGAGAGGGAGTTATTCATGCAGGCCTCCTTGATAAACTTCACCGGAAAAAGATATCTTCTGTTTCTCAATTGATGTCTTATTTCGAAGAATATGCAAGGTCAGAAGAGGGATGGCTTCGGAGAACTGCTGCAACTCCGTCGATACTGCAAGAAGTTAAGTTGGAAGTGAAAACTTCAACACAACCGCAAGAGCCTAACTTCGAAATTCAGCATGACAGGCGTCGGGGGCAAAAGCATCCTCGTTCAGAAGTTTTGAACATTGCACCCCCGCAGAAGTTTGCACAAAGGGCTCCGCAACCTTCAGGAAGCAAGACCAGCGGCTGGAGGCCGCCAGGGAAACCGGCTGGCAAAGCCCAGGCCTTTTTCTGCTGTATCCACGGTGAAAATCAAAGCCACGCAACTGATGCGTGTAAATCTATACTTGCCTTGAGAGGAGAGTACTTGGAAAGAACTTCAGGTCGAGGTGCTACTGACCGAGTTCCGACTGAAGTGTGTCCGGAGCCTGTCCAGGCTGTGGCACGGATAGAGAACTTCGACCCCGCAAGACGGCCTCCGGTGGTCAATGTTATGCCACCTCCGAAGCAAGAAGAGGGGAAAGATCGAGGGAAAAGAGTAGTCCTCCCCATCTCCAGAGGAGGGACCCTCGGAAGTATGTCGAAGAGGTAGAGAAGAGAATATGTTAGAGAAGTGGGCCATATTGGAACCTCTTCATCTGCAGCTGCTATGCCCGAATGGTCTCATGTGCCAATATCTTTTTCCGTAGATGATGCAGCTGGTATAAAATTTCCACATGCAGACCCACTTGCCGACATAGCAGGAACTGAGGTTCGGAGAGTGCTAATTGATGGAGGGAGTTCAGCAGATATTATTTTTGTCCAAGCTTTTGATCAACTCTGCATCTCCAGAAAGCATCTTCTCCCAGCAGCAGGACAGAGGAAGTGATTTTTGATGTTGTGGATGCTCCATATGCATACAATGTCATCTTCGGAAGAGGCATGTTGAATCAATTCGGAGCTGTGGCACATCATAATTACTTGTGTATGAAGATGCCCACACAGGCGGGAGTGCTCACTGTTTTCGGAGATCAGGCCATTGCGCGAAGAGCGGAGTATGGTCATAGCCCTCCTCTTGACTCGAGACAGGTGAACAGCGTGCAAGATAACCCGGAGGATTTCCCTGCTCCCAATGAATCTTCGAAGAAATCCTTCCCAAGACCAAGTCCCGAAGGAGAGATTGCAACGAAGGTTATTGTCAAAGATGGCAAGGAATATTCATTTCAATTTGGCAAAGACTTGCCTTCAGAAGTTGCTACTTCGTTAGAGAAAGTAGTTGAGGATAATTTAGATGTCTTTGCTTCGTCTGATGAAGACATCACCGGAGTCAGTCGGGATATTATTGAGCACAGTCTGCTTGTGAACCCGAAGGCCCGGCCTGTCCGACAAGGACTCCAGAAGTTGTCTACGGAGAGAGCTATCCTCGCTAAAGACGAAGTTGAAAAATTGCTGAAGGCTGGGATTATCAGAGAAGTGACCCATACGGAGTGGTTAGCCAACCTAGTCTTCGTTAAGAAGAAATCTTCCGGGAAGTGGCGCATGTGTATTGATTTTACATCCCTGAATAAAGCATGCCCCCGCGACCCCTACCCCATGCCCTGAATTGATCAATTGGTCGACTCCACTGCCGGTTTGGAGTTATTAAGCTTCCTCGACGCGTACTCCGGCTATCATCAAATCTGGTTAAAGCGCGAAGATGAAATCAAGACAAGCTTCGTAACTCCTTTAGTAGTCTTTTGTTATGTAAGAATGCCCTTTGGCTTAAGAAATGCCGGAGCTACTTTTTCGAGGTTAATTGCTAAGGCTCTAGATCATCAATTAGGTCGCAATGTAGAGGCCTATATGGATGATATTGTAATAAAGAGTGCTTTAAAGCACCAACATAGCCTAGACTTAGCAGAAACATTCAATAGCCTTTGGGCATGTGGGATCCGTCTTAACCCCGAAAAATGTATCTTTGGGGCGCAAGCTGGAAAATTGTTAGGGTATCTAGTTTCAAGCAGAGGGATCGAAGCTAGCCCCACTCAGATAATTGCATTGCAAAGGATAGCTCCCCCAGAGAATTTAAAGCAAGTGCAAAAGCTGACTGGTCGTCTTGCAGCACTTAGCAGGTTTTTGGCAAGGTCTGCGGAGAGAAGTTTGCCCATCTTTAAAGCATTGAAGGGGTCCGAAGATTTTGCATGGACATCGGAGTGTCAAAAGAACTTCGAAGATATTAAGAATTATCTCAGTAACCTCGCTACACTCACGGTGCCTATTGCGGACGAAACCCTACTCCTCTACCTTGCAGCTACTGGCTCTGCTGTCAGTGCAGTCCTTGTCAGAGAGGTTGATTTCAACGGGAAGTTGGTATAGAATCTAGTTTATTTTGTGTCCGAAGCATTGTCAGGAGCAAAAACAAGATATTCTGAGCTTGAGAAATTCACTTATGCTCTGATAATGGCTTCGAGGAAGCTAAGGCATTATTTTTTGGCACATAATGTAATTGTACCAACTTCATATCCTTTGGGAGATATGCTCCGAAGTAAGGATTCTACAGGAAGAATTGGGAAGTGGGCTGTTGAGTTAGCACCCTTCGGCATATCCTTTATGGCAAGAACAGCAATTAAGTCACAAGTGTTGGTGGACTTCGTGGCAGAATGGACTCCCCCTGCAGCATGGGCTCCGGAAAAGCCAAGTGAAGGGATTTGGACTATTTACTCTAATGGAGCTTTCCAAGCATCTGGAGCAGGTGTCGGAGCCGTGATAATTTCGCCTTCAGGGCAAAAGGCAATGTACTCCGCAAGACTCAACTTTAAGTCTACCAATAATACAGCGAAGTATGAAGGAATTTTATTGGGACTTCGAAAGGCACGTGCTCTAGGGGCTACAAGAGTTGTTATTAAGACAGATTCCCAAATTGTAGCAGGGCACGTAGACAAGAGTTTCCAAGTTCGGCATCCACAGCTTGCAAAGTACTTATAAGAAATCCGTAAGATCGAAGCAGCAATTAAAGGGATTTCCATTCGGAGTATACCTAGAGCAGAAAATACGCAAGCTGATGTCTTAGCAAAATCTGCAGCCGGAGCTATGGACATACCAGAAGAGGCTTTTTATGAAGAACTCAGTACACCTTCGGTACCACAAATCCCTGTTGCGGAAGTCCTTTGCATTCCAAGTACCGATTGACGAAGTTCAATTATAGAATTGTTGCAAGGAGAAACAAATATGTTCGAAGGGCCACAACTTTCGAGGTTAAAACTCAGAACTCGGAATTATCACATAATCAACGGTATTTTATACAAGGCCGGAGTATGTTCCCCTCTGCTCCGATGTATATCTCAAGCCAAAGGTCAAGAAATTCTTCGAGAAATTCATGAAGGACTTTGCGGTAGCCATCTGGCCCCTCGAGCTTTGGCAGGAAAAACACTTCGCTAGGGGCTTTATTGGCCTACAATAGTAGCTAATGCGGAGAGCTTGGTCCGCACTTGCCAAGGATGTCAGTGGATGGGACGAAGGAGTCATCGCCCACCAACAGCTCTTCAAGTCATTGCTCCAGTATGGCCCATGGCCAGATGGGGCATGGATCTTATTGGCCCCTTCCCAGTAGCAAAAGGAAATTTGAAGTTCGCAGTGGTAGCAATTGAATATTTTTCAAAGTGGGTCGAAGCAGAGCCCCTAACAGCTATCACTTCGAATAATGTCCAAAAATTTTTCTGGAAGAATATTATATGCCGGTTCGGAGTGCCTCGATAGCTGACAGTGGATAATGGAACACAGTTCGATGCAGAACCTTTTAGGAAATTCTGTGAAGACCTAGGCATCCAACTATGTTTTGCTGCAGTAAGACATCCTCAGTCTAATGGAGCTGTTGAAAGAGCCAATGGTAATATCTTGTCAGGGCTGAATCGAAGAATAGTGGGAATGGCAAAAGGATTGTGGACCGAAGAGCTCCCAAAAATCCTATGGTCCATCCAGACAACTCAGACAAGGTCTACCGGTTTCACTCCTTTCAGACTATTATTCGGAGATGAAGCTATGACACCAACAGAGCTTAAAGGAGGATCCCTTCGCAGCACCGAACCAGAAATAGAAGCAGAAAGGCAAACTTCGCTTGATTTAACAGAAGAGACAAGGCTTCGAGCTGTTGCAAATTTGTCAAAGTATCAGCAACAGACGAAGACTTGGTTCGACCCGAAGGTCAAGGCTAATGAACTTAGGCCGGGTCATCTCGTTTTGCGAAGTTTCATAGCACCAGGGAAATTAGGAAATAAGTGGGAAGGTCCATACTTAATTGTTCGCTCAGGGCGTCCTGGTTCTTTTAAGTTAGCTAATTTGGAAGGTGAAGAGTTAGCACATACATGGCATGCGGAGCACCTAAAGCGATATTTCGCATAGGGGCTCCTTGTAATCACTTGTAAACACTTTCCGAATCAATAAAGCATATGGTTCAGATAATGCCTACCCCCCATAAACTTCCCACTTCCAAGTGGACGCACTCGAATAGCGGAGTTGACCGGGAGGGAAGTGTCATTAATTTGGATCATATTTTTCGGACTTCGGACCACTGGTCCGAAGCTTCCGACGTGGTGGGCTGAAATAATACGGAGTCCAAGCCACCGGCTGGTAGACATCTGTAAAAAGAGCCTGAGACCACAGAATGCGGAGTCCAAGCCACCAGCTTGTAGGCATCCGTAAAAAGAGTCCAAAGAGGCCAAAACATGCGGAGTCCAAGCCACTGGCTGGTAGACATCCGTAAAAAGAGTCCAAGGAGACCACTGCTAATTCCAAACCACCGGTTTGATAGAATTCACAAAAAGAGCCGAAGGAGGCCAAAACAAACAGAGTTTGAGCTTATGAGCTTCGAATATCTGTGAAAAGAGTCCAAAGTGACCAATCATTTGGCACACTAAAGTGTCCGAAAGTTGTCCAAAGTGATTTCTTTCAAAATATAAGATACTAAGCTGCCAATCTTTAGACTCCAAGTAGTCGAAGACATTTTATAAGATTTTAATCAATCTTTAAATTACTAAGGGGCTCTGAGCCATCAAAATTGTACTCCTAAGTTTTTCTTTGCGCCTAACCATCTTTGAATATAGTTCGAAGTTGCTTACGCCCAAAGAGGGGCTGGGAAATAGGGAGGCAATTTTAAATCGACATTTATTATTCGAACAAATTATAATTACATTATGAAAAATCGGTGTCTATACCGAGAAGGAATCGAAGACCCCTTCGATCTCTAGAGCTAAGGTTGGAACGACTAGTTCCAGAGCCGAGAGTCCTAAAAACTTTACGTTTAACTCTCCTGCCTCCCTTCGAAGCTCTAAAGTCTTTCTGTTCTTGTTGAAGCTCGGCCCAAGTTCGGAGTCATTCGGGGCTCCTTTCCTAGCTTCCAAGTTCTTCAGGCTTTTTACCCTGAGCTTCATCTTCATCTTCGGACCATGCAATGTCTTCGGAAGATGAAGTTTCCAAGTTAACCTCTTTTCTTCCTCTTTGATATAAGATAGTATATCTTTACTTACTTCGGGCGTAATTGCACCAGAGCTATCTCGAGGAACTAAAAATCGAGGTCGTTTGTGAAGTTTTAAAAGATTGAAGGTAGCCCATAGTAGGCGGAGTTCTTCGTTAACGTCTAACACTTCGACATCTTCCATATGAGGCAAAGCCTAAAAACATGATAAGCAAATTTTCATTCATAAATGTACAAAAGCATGATGCTTTACATAGTCAAGATCCTAAAATAAATCTAGACCTACAGGTTCGGCGGAGGCTGACTGCTCGAAGCTTGCAACCGAGCTTGCTTTTGGCGTTGCCCTTCATCAATCCAAGCCTTGATCACAGTACGACCTTCGGCTCTCCATGAAGCTTGGAAGGCTTGCCAAGCAGCGGCCACGTCTTCGGAAGGATTGAGAAGCCGATTCTCGTCGAAGGTGATGGGAGCTGCCTCTGAATTCGGAGTTATCGTCATTCCCAGATCTTCGTAGTAGTGAAGTATGCCGATAGCAGCCACTTGTCCGGAGAGTTCTCCGTATCGAATGCCCGCCGTCTTCATTGTCTTCGCAGCTCCTTGGATCATTTTTAACCACCGAAGTAAAGAAGCGTTGTCATTTGAAGGAAGTGTCCCAGTAGTACCGAAGTACTCTAGAACACCTAGCAGTTGGTTCATGACCTCCGCAGCCACCTTCTCTGATTTCAGCTTGTCGTCAAGTAAAGCGTCCTTCGCAGAAGTTAATTCTTCCACCACGCCGGAGAGTCTAGCTGCCTCTGTAGCTAAAGAGTTCTTCTGAGTAAGCAAGTTGCTAGCCTCCTCTACAGCTTTGGCCTTTTCCTCTTGGAGCTTGACAAGTTCAGCCCCCACCGTAGCATGCTCCGCTCGCATTTTTCTATTTCCGCTCGAAGCACAATTTGTTCTGCTTCGAGCTCCTTCTTCGCAGTCTCCAAACTTTGCCTGGCCCTTCGCTCTGCCGAGACCATGTCGTCTAGCTGGGAAACTCGACCTTCGGAAATATTGAGATTTCTTTGAAGAGTGTTGATTTCCTCTCGAAGGCGAAGGTTTCCGCGTTCATTTGAAATATTCGCAGCTCGGGCCAAGACTATTTGCTGCAAAGAGAAAAAACCAAGGTGAGAAATTGTTTGTACGTAAAATTAATTTTGTTTTGCAGATACTTCGTACCTGGTATGCTGCACGCTCCATGGCAGCGTTAAGCTCCGAACTCTCCGCCTCGCTCAAGATGGCCACCAAGTCTGTCTCCCCGATTTCGCGGCTAGCTCGATCCAAAGGCTCGAGCAAAGTCCAAAGCCCGGTTCTTCGCTCCAAAAAAGGAGCTAGAAGAGGGAGCATAGACAAGGCCCTCTGGTCGTCTTCGTTCGGTGAGGGGCCGGAGGGCTGGGCCGTATCTTTTGAAACTTCGGCAGACTGGCCTCCCTCTGTAGATTGGCTTCCGTCTGTCGATTCAGACGGAGTTGATCCTGAGCTCGGAGCAGGGAGGGGGTCCATTTTGCCCTTGCGTTTTCCAGGTCCCATTTGAGTGACCTCTGGAATTGGCTCCGAAGTTGTCGAAGGCCTAGGAATCGTATCTTTGGGACGAACCTCTTCCACGGAAACAGATCCTGTTGAAGCAAAGGTATTATACATTGTATAATTTTGCAGAAAAAGAGAACAAAAGAATTATGTGAAGTTTACCTCCGAAGTCTTGTCGACGGGTGAGCATTGGAATGCTTGGCGGGTCGAAGGCTAATCCAAAGTATTCATCAGAGTCAGAATTCGCAGTTAAATCTTCGACTGTTGGAGCATATTCGGGAGAGGCCGTCGTTGCTTCACCTGAAATCGAAGTTGATTCTATAGCAACTTCGACTCCACCTTCGTCCACAGGGGCTTCATCCTGTGGTAAAGTTTCTTGAGCAGCTGGAGTCCTCACTTGCCCAAGGTTGCCTTGAGACTCCGGCACGCTCGCAACATCATCAATATTTGCATCTGTTTGGACTGCATCCTTGTCAATCAGGTCAACAAGCATTCTGCCTTCATCCTCCGAGGAATCGGAGACCGAAGCTGTTGGGTTTGGAGGTGTAGTAACTCTCAGCTTTCGAGCTACCTTCTTCAATGGAGTCTTGGCAGAGCTCGAAGCGCTGACTTCGGCTTTTCTCTTTTTGGGCCCTTTCTCCGAAGGCACCCAATCCAAAAGAGGAGGCGGAACAACTTCGAGTAACCCCCATACTCGGTTGAACCGCTCCCAAGTACCCACTAATTTCACTCTCCATTCCTTCTCAGCTGGAGTTGGAACTCCCAGGATTTTCTCTGAAGCTCGAACAATTTGCTCCGAAGTCATGGGAGTCATAGAAGCTGAAAGTTAAGTTGGCATTAGTCATCTTATTAAACGAATATATATGGAACATGTTGTTTTCGAAGTTACCTGCAGGACTTTAGCTCGAAGAAATTTTTCGAAGACCACCTTCCGAATCTTCTTCGAAGGTGATTGGCCAGTTGGCCATCAAAGGAGGGATCTGGAGTCCGAGGAATTCCTCCGCTAAGTCCCGCATGCTTAGGCGGCGACTAATTCTTTGAAGCAGGCTGAGGCGAGCTTCAAGCTGGCCCGGATCTGGATGCACAAGAGCTTCTCTTCGGAAGTTGATATTTTGCAAGGGTCTGGCTAGACGGCTGCTCGCCCCAACTTCGGCATAAAACCACTTCAGGATCCAGTCTGTGTACCATCTGGCATTGATGGCCTTGGCTGGAAACCGAAGAGCGTACTCATCTCGAAGCCGGAAGTTGATGCTTCTGAAGGCCACCACCATCTTTTCACCTCCGGGGCCTACGAAGGTCTTGGGTTGGCATGAAGCTCGGTGTAATGCTGCGAAGATCTCAGCCCTTCCTTCGCAACCTTCGGCTCGCAACGCCCATTCAAAGATAGCAAGGTGTGCTACTACATTCGGAGAGAGCTAGGGGAGAGTAATATGGAATAAATCCAATACCTCGGCCAGGAAGTCAACGGCCGGAAGTCCCAGTCCAGCTTCGAAAAAAGCTTCGAAGATGACCACTTATAGTCATTAGAGGAAAAGTGACTATTTTTACATATAGTGGAACATCTTTTATTAGAGAGAAGATAAACATAGCATAGTGCTGAACCTTGCATTATTTTGTAGATCATGGCACCTACTACTATTAAGAGCACCTACATTGAGAACCTAGAATGGCTTGTCTCTCCTGTTGATCAAGATTTGGCCACGAATGTTATTCTTCAATCCCTCCCTCTGAGCTTTGATCAATTCAATACGAATTTTCATATGAAAAACCTAAAGAAGACCATGGATGAATTGCATGGGATGCTCAAGACAACTAAGGAGAATATCAGAAATAATATTAGCCATGTGATGGTGGTTGAACAAGAAGGAAAGAAGAGAAAGCATAAGGGAAAGGTTAGGGGCTCATATGTGATCTTGAGCTCTAAGTCTAAACCAGCTAGAAAGTCCAAATCTAGCCCCGCGACTTCTGATGTTTGCCACCACTACCAAAGGCCTGACCATTGGAAGAGGAACTACAAACTATACTTGGAAGAACAACAAAAGAAGAAGCAAAGTGTGACTTCCACTTTAGGTATAAATTTTATTGAAATTAATCTTGCTACTAGTCCTAGTGATTCATGGGTATTTGATATCGGTTTGATGATTCATACTTGCAAATCATTGCAGAGGCTGAGTATATCAAGAAAGTGTGCAAGAGGCAAGCTAGATGTCCACGTCGGCAATGGTGCAAAGGTTGCAGCATTGGCCATCGACATTTATTCATTGTCTCTTCCCTCAAGATTAGTTTTGGAGTTAAATAATTGTTATTTTATTCCCGCCTTAGGCAGAAACATTATCTCTTCATTATGTTTAGAGGAAGACGGTTTTGAATTCATGATAAAGAACAAGTGTTGTTAGATATTTTCGAATGATATGTTTTATGGTGTTTGTCCATTGTTGAATGGATTATATATTCTGTTGGACCGGAAACGGCGACCAGAGGGGGGTGAATGGGAGCTTTTAAAATTTCAGACTAAAATAGCCTTCTCTTTTAATTCTGTCTGCTGCGGAACAGGCTTCAAACACACCCTTCGAAGTTCTGGTTCGGAAGTATTTCACAGCTTCAAACACAGGCTTCGCAAGGAGCAAAAGTTCAAAGCCAAGAAGACTTCGCTCCACCCACAACCCCGAAAAATCAGCTCTGCTAAGTCAGTGCAGGCTCCACACACAGGGTGCTCCGAGCAGGCTTCGCACTTCACCCTTCGCTAGAGCGGACTTCCCTCTGAGGACTTCGATCAGCTCTGGTAAGGCAGTGCAGGCTCCGCACACTGGGTGCCTTCGAGCAGGCTTCGCACTACACCCTTCGCAAGAGCAGACTTCCCTCTACGGACTTCGACCAAATACTCAGCGATAACAACTGGTGCTAGGCTTCGTACTTCGAAGGTCTAAACGCACACTGAGCAGACTTCGCCAAGGACTTCGACAAGGGAAGAAAAACGGGCTTCGATTCATCACAGAGACAGTGCTTCGCTAGTAATCAGAGAGGCCTAGCCTCCAGTTCAAACAGAGTGAACAGACACTGAAAAACACACACTTCTCTCGAACACACTTCGCTCGAACAGGCTTCTCACACACTTCTCCACAAAAGATTCAGTGCACAAACTCAACTCAAAAGAAGTGAGACAAGAGAGATCGAAGCATGCAGAGAAGTACGCATACAAGCTCAAGCAGAAAATGAACACAGAATCTGAGCTTCAATGCTTGAACAGGGAACACAAAATGAACTCACAGGATGAATACAGAGAGTGTGGTGGCTAGCACAGGAGTTCTACAATGAATGCTCAAAGTGTTGATGTGACCTAGCCAGCCTCCACTATTTATAGGCACTATTTAGCCCTGTGAATAGACTACTTTACCCCTAGGGTTTACACCAGTTTTGTCTCATCAGAACAGGGGGTACAACTGGTAGTCTACTTTATTTGGAGGCTTCTTTTGTCAGCTTCGCAGAGGGGACAACACCAGCTTTTGCAGAGCATACGCTGTCAGCCTTTGCAGTTTTGGACCCTTCTGAAGCCCCCCTTCGCATGCGAGGGGTGCGGCAGCTTCGGTGAGAAGCCTTGAGCCTGACGGCCTTCGCTTCACCGAAGTCAGCCTTCGATACAGTCACGGTTTTGAGCCGAAGTCGTCAAAGCCCTTGGGCCTTCGCACCAACACCTTTGGAGTGGACCACCATGTCTTCGCATCTTCTCCCAGCTCGAACTCCGTTAGTCCGTGTACCGAAGCCATGCATGGCCTAAGTACCTCAAGTCATCCTCACTCCAGAGCCAGCCTCACTCCGAAGCCTGCTTCACTCCGGAGAAGCCAGCTTCGCTCCGAAGTCAGCCTCACTCCGAAGCCCCACCTTCGGAGTACCACCCTTCGAAGTCCCTCCTTCGTCCAAGGCCTCTGCATGAAGCATTCCATGAGCACTTCATCGCAGTGTCTCTCCCCGAGCACACTCCTCGACGATCCTCACCCGGACCATGCCTTCGATGCACGTCGACTTCTAAGACCTTCGTCGGGTATACCTTCGAGTGTCTCCCTCTGGAACACACTTCGAACACCTTGCCTCATTGCTGAGGACTTAGTCCACCATACTTCGAAGTCACTCCATTCAGAGTACCCTTCGAAGTGCCTCACCTCCGAGGGCTTCATCTCAGAGTACCTTCACCCGGAGTCACACTCCGCACTTACTGCCTTCTCCTGGCGCACCTCGACCCGAGGTACGACCTCGACCCCTTCGCAGCCTTCGTGATGGAGCTCCCTGCTCCCCTGGCATCAAGCCTCCCGCTTGACCCAGGTTCACTTGCTATGAACCGTCTGTCACCTCCAAGATCTCCTGCGCACCACAGACAAACAGACAAGTGTATCCAGTACCCCGGAGACCTCTCCAGGTAAGCAACCTCCGATACACACTCCGGTGTACCGCCCAAAGTACTGAACCCTTTGGTACAGCCAATCATCGTGTACTGTCGGACCCCTCCGACAGGCACACTCCGCTGCAACAGCTGTAGCAACCAGACCCACCGAACCCTTCGGTGAAACAGCCTCCGAACCCCTTCGGAGGGACCCCTTCGAATCAGAGGGTAAAATCTGTCAATCACTCATCACAGACTCCGAAACCAACCCTTGGTTTCTCATATTCTAAATCTTGGGGATACACACGTTTATAACATTAATAGAAAGAAACGACGACTTAATGATTTAAATCCTATCTATGTCTCGTACTGTCGTTTGGGTCATATAAATGAGAACATATGCTGAAGCTTTATAGAGACAAGCTTTTTGAGTCATTTGATTTTGAATCATATGACATATGTGAGTCTTGCTTACTTGGTAAGATGACAAAGTTGTCTTTCACTAGTCAAAGTGAGAGGGTGAATGAGTTATTGGCCATTATACATACTGATGTATGTGGACCGATGAGTCATACAACTAGAGGTGGTTTTCAGTACTTTATGACTTTTATCGATGACTTGAGTAAATATGGTTGCATCTACTTAATGAGGCATAAGTGGGAGTCTTTTGAAAAGATCAAGGAGTTCCATAATGAGCTACAAAATCACATTGGTGAGGCAATCAAATTTTTGCAATCTGATCATGGAGGTGAATATTTGAACCATGAGTTTAATGATCATCTGAGGCAATGTGGAATTGTTCCACAGCTGTTGATGCCAAGATTTGGTAAAAGCCTAGACCCACAAAAGATGTCGCATGGTCAACATAAGTCAAATAGGTCTGGTCAAAGATGGTCAAAGAAGCTGAGTACATGACCGGATATGAAGAATCCGATGGAGATAAAAGTGAGAAGATAAAGATTATCCATAATCGGTTAGGATAGATTACTTGGACGACAAGTCTCTAGACTATAAATATGTATCCCTTAGTTATGTCAAGACACACACAACCCTGTCAAACAGTTCTTCGATGCATCGCTATCCTTGGCTTCCCAAGGTTAATCCCGATGAGATTTGTCACTTGGAGATGGGCTGCATCGTTCCGATCTCTGACAAAGAGGTGAGTCCCGCCAACTCGACGATCGTATCAATTAGGTTAGTGTCCTCATGGCTGCATCAATTTGATCTCTTGAGGCGTCGGCTGAAACAATACGATTACCAATTTATCTCGGTATATTGGCTAGGTCTAAGGCTGTATCAATTTGATTTCTTAGATTGATATGATTTAGGTGTGGTAGTCCGAGGCTTCATCGGTTAGGCCCAACATCTCTTTCTACTGTATCTTCTCCATGCTATATACCGTTCATCTAAATAAAGCGTACCTGATACTTTGAAGTATTGTTAAGTTCATCGTGACTAGCTATTGTCTTGGTTAGGTTCAATCTTATTATTGTGATGATTTCAATGATATAGACATGTTATCTAGCATATTTTATTTATTTCTATCGGAGTACAAGCTGATAGGTTATTTTCAATTCAACGTTATATTCTTTCAGCTATCGGAGAATGCTCACCGGCCCATATGCGTAAACTGCCTATCTCATTGGCTTATGGCGCATTCGTCCCGATCGCTCTGCCTTAGTTATCGGTCTTATGGCCGATTGTCATTATTCGCTCACGATTGTTTTATCCTCAGCACAGTCATCGGCTTGGCAACTGATCGACTATGCTACTAATTATATTTTCTCTATTTCCTTATCAGTTGCAGGGTCAAACTAATTGGCATGCCTTAAACCCTTTTTCTAAGATTGTAGGACCTGCACTAGAGTTAAGAAGATCTCCTAGGCCACACGTGTGTCAAAGTGTGACAAAAAAGACTCCAACAACAGTTTACTCCACCCGGCATGCCTAAGTGGAATAGGGTGTCTGAGCAGATGAACCGTACCTTGTTGGACATGGTCCAGTCAATGATGAGTCATACAGATCTTCTATTATCTTTTTGGGGACTCGCTTTAGAAACTACCGCTTTCACATTAAATAGAGTTCCATCTAAGTCAGTAGAGAAGACACCATATGAGATATGAACTGGGAGGTATTCCAGTTTATCTTTTCTAAAGATTTTGGGGTTGTGAGGCATATGTTATATTTTTGACATCTAATAAGTTCACTCATAAGTCTGACAAATGCTTTTTTGTGGGATATCCTATGGAAACCGAAGGATACTATTTGTACAATTGAGAAGAGGGCAAAGTATTTGTCGCTCAAAATGATGTATTTCTTGAGAAATAGTTTATCTCGAAAGGGGTTAGTGGAAGCACGGTGCACCTCAGAGAAGTTTGAGAAACATTGGAAAGTGTTCTAGATCCTACTGAATCACTATAAGACATGCAAGGTGTTGTAGAGCCTGTTGTTGAGATACATGCCCCACGATGGTCTGAGAGGGTAAGTCATGTGTCCGAGCAGTTTTATGTTTCTAATCACTAGGCAACGTGTCATATTGTTGTTGGATAACGATGAATCCAAGACCTACCCGGAAGCAGTGATGGGACCAGACTCTAAGAAATGGCTTGGATCCATCAGATCCGAGTTAGAGTCCATGCGAGAAAACCAAGTTTGAAATTGGGCCGATCCACCCAATAGTGTAAAAACTATTGAGTGTAAATGGATTTTAAGAAAAAGTTAGATGTTGATTGGAATGTTCACATCTATAAAGCACAATTGTTGGTGAAAGGTTTTAGACAATTCAAGGTGTTGATTATGATGAAACATTTTTGTCCGTCGCCATGCTTAAGTCTATCCTGATCATCCTAGCAATTGCCATATTTTATGATTATGAGATATGGGAAATGGATATGAAGACAAATTTATTGAATGGAAACCTAAGTGAGGATGTGTACATGACATAGCCTAAAGGTCTTGATGAGGTAGTCAAAGAGTTTGGCTTCATCAAGAATGAAGAAGAGCCTTGTGTTTACACAAAAGCTAGTGAGAGCTCACTTGTGTTTCTGGTCTTGTATGTGGATGACATATTATTGATTGTAAATGACATTCCTTTGTTAGATGCCATCAAGTCTTCATTGAGAAAGAGTTTCTCTATGAACGATTTTGGAGAGGTGGCATACATTTTAGGCATAAAGATCTATAGAAGGTGGCTAATTGGATTAAGCAAGAGTATGTACATTGGCAAGGTTTTGAAGCGGTTCAAAATACATAATTCCAAGAAAGGCTTTGTCATTGTCACATGGTATTTCTCTTATTAAGATTTAGTGTGCATCGACACCTGATGAGATGGAGAAGATGAGTGCGATCCTGTATGACTCCATGATTGGGTCTATCATGTATGTCATGATATGTACACGCTAAGATGTTTCTTATGCTCTAAGTGTTACGAGAAAATATCAATCAAACCGAGGTGAAAGTCACCGGGCTGTAGTAAATAGTATCCTTAAGTAGAACTAAGGATATATTCCTTGTTTATGATTCACAATAACAATCTAGATTTGTGTTCTTCCTCAATGGAGGCACAATGAGTTGGAAAAGTTCCAAGAAAGAGACGATTGTTGATTCCATGACATAGGCCGAGTATATTGTAGCTTTAGAAGCTACGAAGGAGGCTATTTGGATCAGGAAATTTGTTTCTGAGTTGGGTGTTGTCCCTAGTGCATCCAGTCTAGTGGAGCTCTATTGTGATAATAATTATGCCATTGCGCAAGCCAAGGAGCCTAGGTCACACCAGAAGTCTAAACATATACTTCAGTGATATCACTAATCCATGAGATCATACAGAGAGGTGATTGAAGATTTATAAGGTGCACATAAATTTGAACATAGCAGATTCATTGACTAAACCTCTATCACAGCCCAAGCATGAGGAACACTTGAGCTCAATGAGTATTAGATACTTGCGTGAGTGAGTCATGTGTATGTGAAATATATTGTTGTGTCTATGCTTATGTATGAGGACAATTGTTATCTTATTCCTTGAATAAATGACATTTACATTGATTAACGAGTTGATGACTTAATTGTGAGACTCTTTGTTAATGATGTTGTTCAACAAAATCACTAATCTTATCGTCATGTGGGACAATAATGCTGCATACATTAGCACATCCGACTTATTGATGATCATGTTTCACAAATCATAAAATGAAGATGTCAAATCAGTGATGTGAACACATGTTGTTGAACATGGTGTTGGATAGACCAACTTAAGATACTGCTACGATTGTTATTGTGAAGTGCCTTCATTCGACATCTCAAATGGTGTACCTGTAGAGTCCTTAGACTTAAGACCGTCATTAATTAAAGAATGTGTAGTAGCACACTTTGAAGCTTCCTAACACTATTCCATAACTAGGTAGTTATAAGGGTTGTTCTAAGGTGTGTTATGAAATATATCGGGGGATGTGAGTGGTCAAGATGAAATTTACCCCTCCTAATAATGGGAGAGATATCTTTGGGCCCCTCGAGGTAGCCAGATTAGAAAAGTGTATGACCATACCACGATGACTAAAGAGTTAGTCATGATTTGAATTTGATACTTGATTGAGTGAAATGTTGAGCTAACCAAAAAGGGAGGCACAAATCTCGCCTTGAGCTTGACTTATGTCATGTGGTAAAGGGTCTGGTACATGTGTATATCAAGATTAAGTGAAAATATGATTTTGTTTGCTTTCGGAGGTCAATATGTGCTGCTAGGTACCGCTATTGATCAGTAAGCCAGAAAAGGTTTTTGGGGGAGCAACCGTTGGTGTATGAACCTATTAGGTCACATGTTTAAGGGGATGGATTAAGAAACTTGCAAAAATTTGTTGGTGCGCAAGTGGAAGATTGAAGGAATTGTTCCCAAGAGAATTCTGGGTGAACCGAAAATTCTGGTTGTTAACCAGAAGTTCTAGACTTGGAACAGTCATTTGGTTTCTTGGACAAACCAGAAGTTCTGATTGTGAATCAGAAGTTCTAGGATATGGGTGACTCGAAAGTTTTGGTTGCGAACTGGAAGTTTCGTATTAATTTGAATTAGAAACCTAGAGTTCAAATCAGAAGTTTTGGCTAGAAAACCGAAAGTTCTAGATTAGTTTGAATTTAGAAACTGAGAGTTCAAATTGGAAGTTTCGATTGAAAAACCGAAAGTTCTAGATTAATTCAATTTAGACACCAAGAGCTCAAATCGGAACTTTTGGTCCCAAAACCGGAAGTTTCGATCGAGGTGAAACGATTGGATCTATTGGACCTTAATTATGATTAAGGGTCCTAACGTTGGGACTATATAAAGGGAGGAGGAGGGAGGTCATGGGCTATTAGCCACCACACCTCTCCTTCCCTTTTTGATATCAAAGAGTTGATATCGTATTCTCTCCCCGGATCTCACGATCGGTGCTAGCATGTCGGTGTGAGACAAATATCATCCCTATACGTGTGGACTCCGTATAGCACTAGTCGAATAGCGGTGCTCCTCGTCTTCACATGGAGCTCACCGGACTTCATCGACTTGATCACCGATGAACGGGCAGAGCAAGGCGAGGTTGAGCGAGGATGCACTTCCTCAACATCTTCTTCCACTACCCTAGCACGTCTCGCATCATAAGGATTCATGATCCATCGCTTGGAAGGATGGACATGCGTAGGTTCAAGTGCTCGGAAGAGGATGGATAGGATGATGCCGAGGACTAGAGGGACAACTCAAAGGATTGAGTGTGAAAGTGCGAGACCTGGATGAAGTTATGGTGCAAGAAGACTCACGTGGAAATCATAATGCACAAAGAGTAGCAGGCTAAAGTCGAAGAAACAACAGACCAATAGGTAACGACGATGAGTCGAGCCACTATCAAAACGCTTCGATCTAAATGCTGACGCTAAAATTGGCCGACAAAGGTGCCAAACACACTGACGTCGATTCGGCGATCCAAAAGCGTGTAGACACCTAGGGGTGGCCCACTAGACATCACACAACGCCAATGCCGTGTTCCGACGACCCTTGATCGTGACAAGGGGGTGGTTGGGTGGAGTCGCTAGGCAATTAGACCACACCAAAATATGTGATCCAATTAGCCGAGGTGTAGAGGGATAGATCAAACCTGCCAAAAGGGGGGGGGGGGTCGGTTAGATCGTGGTGAAAGGGTCGGTCAGACCGGCCTAACGGTGACGGTCAGACTGGCAGTATGAAACGGGGTGCACAAACCGGCCAAGACGGGGACCAACCGATCGAAGGTGGCAGTCAGGCCGGCTTGAAGGTGACGGTCAGACCGATGATGCAGGGAGTTGGTGCACAGATTGGTCGGAAGGGAGAACGGGCCGATGGGGTGCCATCGGTCAAACCGGCCTTGCGCCGCTAGTCAGACTAGACTGTGCCGGCGTGACCCAGTCAGACCGACTATTGTTGGCCGGTCGGACCGGCCGGTGATGCAGTGAGCACCTCGGTTTGCCGGCGGACGTGCCGACGTTGAGGGCTTGGTGCAGGTGGTTCTTGGTGATGAAGATGAGAACTTTGCCTCCTGCAAAATACCAAAAATCAGAAGTAATTCGGTTTAGGGACCGAATTACCAATGAAGATCGATAAAAATCCATTATGGGGATGAAACAGAAAGTTTTCAGATCAAAACCCACAAAGAACTTGTGATAACATGGTGAAGTACAAACAATTTATGAATCAAATTGACAAAGGGCTAATGCTAGAGTAAAAGAATAAGGCTCGGGCAAAAAGTAGAGAGGAAATAGTAGATTGAAAGTGAAAAGAACGATTCATTGTAGTGCTGCCGAGGGGCGTTGGCTTGAATCGGCCTTGTCCCTTTATAAAGGGGCTGGTCTTGTGAGATTAGGAGGTTATACATGTCCTAGGGTGGTTAGATATTGATTTAGATATGAAATATCCTGGGTTTAATCAAAGAAACATGAGATATAGTTGTAACTAGCTCGAACTCGGAGTGCTGGAACCCTGAATGTCGGGCCGGCCATACATGGCCGGTCAGACTAGTGGTACATGGGAGGTCGGACCGATCACATAACTAAGGTCAGACCGACCATGCAGAAAAGGTTAGACCGGCCTTCGCGCATAATTTCCAATTTTTTCCAAACTTGGCTAGCACTTGTCTACTCCAAATTGGTGCCAAAATTGGGTGTCAACACATGCCCCCTGCCTTTTGGCGAACTAGTGAGACAAAAGCACAATCTTTTAGGACTAAGGATGATCACTACTATCGACCGTATGATTTCTCAAGTACTTATTGGGCCCTTAAGAAATACTCATCATTTGTTCATCTACCAAATCGTCTACCTCTATCAACTCGACTTTTAGTACTTTTATTAGTTTTCCTCCCAGTCCCTTGTTGGGATCTACTCTTTACTCAACAAGGCTAGAAGCTGGCTCGTCAACCAACTTTGGTCTCCACACTTGTCGCGTCTTTGCTAAGGCTTTGGACTCGTTGAGCAAGTTACCCTCAAACTCATCGGCCTTCTTCTCTTTAAGGTGTTTAGCACGAAGACATTGTAGGCGTCTTTTTTGAGACTTGGTCATTCCTATAGGTGCCCACGAAGGTAGAGGTTTTGAACCTAGGGCCACAAACTTTCTCTTGGATTTTTTTAGCCGAATGGGAAGAACCTGAATCCACCCTGGCAATTTTGCGCTTATCATGATTGTCTTCCTGTACGCCATCGGTCAGACCTACCATGCTGGGCCAGTCAAATCGTCTATTGTCGAGAGTTTGAAAAAGGACGGTCAGACCAGCTGTAGCTTTAGAGACCCTACCCGATACCTTTGTATCGTCACGTTTACCTCCTTTGTTCCTTCCCTTCATCTTTGAAGACTTAGGCCGATTCTCTATGTGAACACGACCATCACTATGATTATGCCAACAAGTGTGTTGATGCTAAAATCTGTCAATAAAGCACCAATGGACACTGATGTTAGTTCAGCAATACAAAAGCATGCCGACGCCTAGGGGTGGCCCGCTAAACATCACGTGACACTAACACCGTGTTCCGACGACCCTTGATCATGACAAGGGGATATAGGTGGAGTCACCAGGCAATCAAACTGAATTATGAGAAATTGACTCAAGTAACCGAAATGTGGAGTAAACAATCAACCGGCCAAGTCAGGGCTGGTTGGACCGAAGTGGACCCGACGGTCAGACCAACCAAAGCAAGCCGATCAGACCGATAGCAGGCCACCGGTCAGATCGGTGGTGCGAAGTGGTGGCCAAAGGGGGTATTCGACTTGCGAAGGGTAGGAGGCTATCGAAGCCTCCTTCTAGGGATGGCAATGGGGCCCCGTTCCCCGATCCCCGATGGGGATTTCCTCTATTAGGGGATGGGTACGGGGAAATCTCATCCCCGCGGGGGGACAATCGGGGAAAAATCTATCCCCGTCGGGTGAAGCGGGGACAGGGACGTTCCTCTACTCCCCATCCCCGTTCCCCATTAATATACCCGCGAAAATTAAATGTGGGTCCATATTATATATATACATATGTATGTGTATGTATGTGCATGTGTGTATATGTTTGTGTGTATATATATGTATGTATATATATGTGTGTATGTCTATGTATATATATATATATGTATATATATACCTAAACGGGGATTTTCTACCCGACGGGTACCCGAATCCCCGACGGGGAGCGGGGATGGGGAAAATATATCCCCGAAGCTGGGGACGGGGACGGGGAACGGGGATTTTTTTGTCTAGCGGGGACGGGGACGGGGACCCCTCCCCGCCAGGGATTCTCCCCGTTGCCATCCCTACCTCCTTCGCCCAGGTGGTCGGACTGGCCTCGGGTTGCCGGTTAGACCAAAGAGACATGAAGGGTACGTGCCTAGAGGCCTCCGGCACGTGATGCGAAGGGGGTTCGAGGGGTTCGGTGTTCGGAGGCCTTCAACGTGTGATGTGAAGGGGGCGTCGAGGGGTCTCTAGCACTCGGTCGGTCGGACCGGCCTTGGGCTGCCGGTCAGACTGGGGTGTGCCGGCACGCTTGATGATGGGGCGGCACGAGCCGGTCGGACCAGGAGGTAGCCACCGATCAGACAGACATCCCTGGGAGGTTGATCTCACGGACTCTGGCGATCATCTCGATAGTGGTAGATGGGTGCAATACTTCTTGGTGATGAAGATGATCATCCCTGCTTCTACAAAACACCAAAAATTAATAGCAATTCGTCCTAGAGACCAAATTACCAAGGGTAACCGATAGAAACCGATAAAAATCCGTTACATGGATTGAACAGATGATTCACAAGCGAGTTGACAAGGATTACCGCGATTATGACGTGATGGATGTTTTACATCGCAAACCAACAAAGATGGACATTATGGCTAATACTAGGGCAAGGAAAATAGTAGATTGAAAAGAATGATTCAAGGGATAGATTGGATCTATTAAGGTTTTTGGAGAGTGATCCTTTGAATCGGCCTTGCCCTATATATATAGGGGGTGGTCTTAACGTTCTTGGACTTCAATTCTAATCTAAATTGACTAAATTATGCGTCCAAGTTGTTAGGATTTGATTAGAGATCAAAACAACCCAAAACAAACTAAATTGGTTCGGGCTCGGATTGGGCCGGTTTGACCTGGCCTACATGGCTGGTTGGACTGACCTGTGTGAGGAATTGCATATTTTTGGCCCAAAGTACCAATTTCGACATTTTGACAATTTTGACCATTAATGCCAGTTTTTGCTATCAACACTAACTCTACTCCTGATTTTGTCAAGGGTCATAGATGTTGTCAATCAAACTTCCTTCCTTCCCTTTTTTCAGCTATGTATCCTTCACCCTATATGAAATAAAGTTCAAGTTTTTTCAGTAAATGAAATCATGTTCTTCACCTTCGTTGATCACAATCACTAAGTCTTTAGCCCTATGGGGTCAAGGGTAAGCATCACATGTCAAGCTCAAATAGTTGTGCCCCTATGGATTTGTTTTAGGTTTGGCGATAGCAATCAGGCGAGCGAAAAATATTTGGTGTTTGCGCCCTATAGGCATTTGACTAAAAGGTAAGTCCCTTGGGGGCTCGATTCCTAAGCACTTAACTTCAAGTCCAAAGAAGTTTCGAGAACTCATGAAGCCTCATGTCAGGATTGGTGCATAAGCAACATCAGTTCCCTACACTTGAGGCTATATAGCTATACCGTGGACTCAAAATGTCGCTTCAGGCATGCAAAGGATTAGTAAAAAACAATAAGTCTGTGAATCCCTCAAGGGCTTGTTTGACCTGATGTTGGTAAGCGTGTGCATAGCCCAAGGGCCACATGCCGAGTACTATATGGCCTAAAGTCCATTGAGGTAAAAATGCAGCTAAGATGTAAAACTACAAATGACAAAATAAGCCATCCATATGTCAAAACTAACCATAAGATCTCAAAAGCATGGAATTGTTTTTAATCACAGTTGCCATTGGATGTAGGATATAAATACAAGCTACTATTCAGGGGATGACACTGAGAGATCTTAGGCTTCGGGAGAGATGACGCTGTAGGATCTTGATCCTTGGGAGGTAACTAGCTAGATTCTTGGTCTCGAGAGACATGATAGGGTCCTCAAGAGGAGGTAGGAACTAGATATCGCTGGCGATCACGATAGGAATGAACTCCACATCCTGCAGGAGCACCATAGCTTGCTCCTCAGTGACCCCGGTGGACATTCTGCGCTTCAACAACTGAAGGTCACTAGTCAGGAAGTGGGCTCAAACATAGACCAAAGCTTGTCCAGCCCTGGCCTTCACTGCTCATCGAAGAGGAGGCGGAGCTGAGTTTTGAATCCCGTGAGTATCTCTCGAAACTCTACCTTGGCGTCGTCGACCACCGTGTGAAACTCGTCCGCTTTACTCTCGAGTTCTCTGATTTGGGCCTACTCCCAATCACGCCTCCCGACAAATAGAAAACTGATGAAGAATTAAGGCAATGAAATGAAAAGGCATTAATAGAGGAGTGACTTCTCAGAACAAGCTTACTCTAATACACAATCGCGGATGACTCCATCAACTCCTTTGCCACATCAAGGGTCCATTGGGTGGCTCCCTCAACCTCCCTCACCTCATTTATTACCATAGTCATTAGAGCCACCTCTTGACAATCGGCCTCCTATAACATGGTCCTCAGGCCCCCACTTGGTGTTCGGCCTACTCCACCAAGTGAGTGGTATTCTCGGCCATCACTACATCACTAACCAAGGAGGTCTTTGCCATGATAGCCCTTTGAAAAAGCTTAGCATTTTGAGCCAGGAGGTCATCTGTAACAGCCCCAGAATTAAAAGTAAAATAAAAATGAGAAAAATAAATTTTCTGGAATAAAAGGATTTATTTAATTAAAGAAAAGGCTAAAAGAACCCAATTAATGCAAAACAAGGAGAAAGATTTCAAACCTGAACCTAAAAATTTATGGTGGAAACTAGAGGCCAAGGAATATTTTTGAGAATTTTTACAAAATTTTCCACACAGAGCTTCAAGACTTAAGCAAATATTTGAATTTCTGGAATTAAATTTAATGGAAAAAATATTTTCAATAGTATTGGGCCGCCTCCCTCCTTTCCTCCCTCGGCCCAGCCCAGCCGATGCCCGAGCCACTGACAGGCGGGGCCGCCTTGTCAGCGCCGCCTGCCCTCATCCCTCCCATGCGCGCCCGCCAAACGACCCCACCTGGCTGTCTCTCGCGCGCCCCTTTCCCCTTTGACCGCCCGGGCCCGCCAGCCAGCCCGCCCCCTTGCGCTCGGTCTATGATAGGTGGAGCCCACCTATCATATCCGTCTTCCCCGATGGAAGGGGGGATCCCCTTCCATGCCGCCCCCTGCCATTTTTGCCGCCGGACGCCAAATCACGCAAAACCAAGCCCTAGATCTCTTTCCCTCGTCGCCGGCGACCCCATTTCCCCCTTTCCCGACACGTTTTTGCCACATTTGGTAGGTACCCGAGCATATGGAAACCTCGCCGGCGCCATTTTGGAAGCCCTCGGGTTTCCCCCGTTTAACCTTCCAAACTTCACCGCCGGCGACCCTATAAGAACCCCGGTGCGCACCGCAACCCGACCACACTGCCGAAGCCCTAACCCTCGTATTTCTGAGTGTTGCCACCAATTTTCTCTCCCTCCCCTCTGCTCGAGCTTTGGCCGACGATCACCGATGCCTCGAGCCACCGAAGGCCTCGCCGTCGCCACCCGCCGGGACCATCGTCGCGCCATCTACCTCGGCCCCACCTCCGTTGGGCCGGATCACCACTGGAACTCGTCGTCGCCATCGAACCCGAGGAGGCCGCAGCCCCCTTCTCATCGCCGGTCACCGCCGGTCATTGTTCACCGTCATCTCCGGTACCCTAGTGCTCCCCCTTTTCCCCTGGTTCGATTTTAGCTAGCAGCGTCGCCGGTAGCCCTCTCAATCGTCGGGGATTGCTCGCCGCCGCTCGGCCGGAGTCAGGGATGAAGGCCTCAGCCTCCCCCGTGCCGCGAGCGTGCCGGACGACACCCTGGCCATGTGATTTGGATCGAGTGGCACAGATTAAATCCCCACTGGATTTAATCTGTGCCCTCGGTTCTTGCTGAACCGGTACGGGCTCATCTGAGCCCTCCGATCTCTTTTAAACGCCCCGCCTCGCCAACAACCGTCGGATCTAGATCAGACGGTCCAGATCTGACCGGTTTTCTGGTGGGCCTGGCTCATCGTGGACCCAAACCTGTTTTCTGGTTTAAATAAAATTCAGAAAATAGTTTAAACTTCAAAAATTGATATCTTGCTCAAATTAACTCCAAATTTGACCATTTCAATTCTGGAAATTTTGTCTTTTTATTCTCTACACTCTTAGGCAATAAAAACAATATGTTTATTTGACACAAAATATTCTTATTAAATAATAAAAAAACGCTTTAGGACTTAATTTATATCCCATTTAAATAACTCAGAAAAACCTTTAATAATTTATATATTAATTTCAGAGGACTTAATGACTTCATTTCACTGTTTTAATGCAATAAAAATAGAATGTTTATTTTTGCCCCTTTCATTTTTATTAAATAATATTTCAAAGGCCCTTTTTGGATAAGAAATCAATTCACATAATAAAAAGTTAACACTTTATAAAAATATCATAAAAACTTATATAATAACCTCAGAAGACATAATAACTTAAATTCACTCATTTTACTGCAATAAAAACATTAAGGCTATTTTATACCTTTTTAATTCATCTCTAAAAAGGGAAAATAAAAACCCCCTTAGGCAAAATACTTATATCAAGTTATAAAATTCAGAAACCTCTTTAAAACTTAATCTTAAATATTTAAGTAATAAATTCACAGAATTTAAGACTCTATCTCCTTTACTTAATCCAACAAAAACATGTATGCTTGTATGGTTGATTCTTGGATTGTTTATTGAATGCCGTATTTACTTTTCCGTGTCAAGAAGACTACATCGCCGTCGACGACCCGAAGTCTTACCCCGAGGTTCCCCCTTCACCATTCGCGGGTCAAGGCAAGTCACAACCCCCATTTTGATCATCATTGAGCCCATGTTTTAATAAAGTATCGCTATAACTCATAGGATAATATTGCATTAGTCAAATATCAAGCCCTACACTATATTTATTAGATCCCCGTCCTTGTGTGCAAACCCAAGCCATGCTTATTGCGCCTACACACCTTGTCACTCTACAAATATTATATTAGCTAGTGTCCAATGTACCGACACAACTGCTATAGGATAAAAAGAATGAGTCGTAGATAGATGGATTCTACTATATGATTTTCCCCGTTATTCTCGTCTCTGGACTCTTTGGAGTTGGCTATGTTATAAGTATGGTGGGTTCCGGGTGCAAGCTAGGGCATTGGTTGGTCGCACCCGGGGCACTATAAGGACCGGTCTGCGGGATCCGTTGCAAAGCATTTCCGTACTAACCACAAGTCTAGTGGGTAAGTCCTAACTGGAGGTATGGATCGTACCAACTCAGAACACCATAGTGGAGGGGTACAAGGGGCAAGCCTACGAGTGACTTGTACCGACGTGGCTCAAGGGGGGTATGGCATGGCCCGAAGTGACTGGGAAACCATACGAAACCTATAAGAGGGTGTTATCGGATTGGTGCATTCCATGCTGAAGGTTTTGGCACGAGCTTCTCGTGACAGGAGTCATTTAACACACTGCGGTGTGCGAGAAATGAGTGCCTTGTGGGTACAATAGTACACCTCCGATCAGAGTTTTAAATCTTTTCGAAAAGCCGAGCCCACAGTCAAGGGCGGGTTGTGTGACCTCTCGTAGTTAGTTTACTGTTATGTGAATGAATGTGTTATTCATGGCATGTAAGGACTGTTGAGCGAGGGTGGGCTGACTGTACCCCTCGAGGTAGAAGATGATGAAAGATGATGCATGACTCATGTTTACATTTCTACAATAATATCTTGATTACATTAATTGCTTTACAAATTGTGCTTTTCCGCAAAAGTAAGCCACTACCTTCCTTGTTATTACCTTGCATTATAATTGCATTCGGTGGCTTGCTGAGTACGACTGTACTCACCCCCGTTGACTTACACCACCAGAGGCAGTCTACTACGCGGAGGGCGAAGGTCTGGAGTTGCAACCCAGTCAAGGCACGAGACTGGAAGAACACGTTCATCTAGAGGATTCATTTTATTAGTTTCTCTTTGTTTTAACTCTTTTGTAATAATATGGTCTACGAACCATGATTGATTGGTGTATTGTACGTAGTCGTGTGATGAACGTCTTGTATTTATTGATTTTCTATGGAATTTCAATAAATTCCCGTTTTTATTAAATCGGGGCGTGACAAGATGGTATCAGAGCCGACTTGACTGTAGGAAGCCAAACAGACCTGACCCTAGGACTTATATTAATCATATTTTCATACATAACTACTTAGCCTCTCATCTTCTGAAGTTTTCACAAAAATTTCCTCTCTTTTGTAGATGCCGGTCCATACCATGAGTGGAACTCTCCGCGATGAGGTTGGATTCATCCGCGAGCTTCGCATGCTCATCGACTTCCTCGAGTTCGTCCATGAGCCCACGTTCCACGGGATCTTTCCCGATGCGAACGAGAGCTACTGCGAGGTCACGGTCGTCATCCGCCCCTCCCCCACGCAGCCTGCATTCTACACCCATGGAGTCGGAGGACCTTCCTTCGTGGTGGCCAGCCAGCTCACCGCTCTTCAGGCCCTCGCTGAGCTCAGGTTGGTCTACGACCGATAGCTCCGCGACACCGTCTACCGCTTCATGCCTATGCGCACACCGGGGAGTCATCGCAGCATCTACATCAGCTCCCTCACCCAGCACAACTCCGCCATCGCCCGCACCATGAGATTGTTGGAGGCTATGGACAATCTTCACACGGAGGCCGTCCTTGATGCAGATAGCCAGCACGACACCATCGACTTCTACCGCCACTCGTCGGAGAACCTGAACCGCGAGAACGCTGATCTTCGTCGCCAGGTTCAGCAGAACCATCACCTGATCACCGAAGTGGAGGAGTTGAGGCGTCAGAACGAGCTTCTACGCCAGGGCACCGCCGTCACCACATAGCTACGTCATCAGCTCAAGGAGCTCCAGAAGGATCTCGAAGAAGTCGCTCCCCTTCCGCCTCGCAAGAGGAAGTCACTCCGGATCCCTACAGCTAGGCCCAAGAGGATCTCCTGCAGTGTCCTTCCCGCCGGACCCTCCAGCTCCACCACCCCTGCACCGACCCCCTCCGCCGAGCCCGAGATCGAGTCGTCCCCCGAGCTTCCTTAGACGTAGATTATGGTTGTTTGTTTGTTTTGGTTGTTTTATTTGTAGTGCCGGAATATAAGACATGAGTGTAAACTTTAATAAGAGATTAAAATAAAAGATGTAAGCATCTAGGTCCAAATATCCATTTTGGGCAATAAAATCAATAGCAGTTCCCCTTAAATTTTGGCGCTTTCTTTTTGAACCCTTCAACTTCAGGATGGCCAACGACCAAGGATCTGAAGCCCCGCGCGATGGAAACACCTCGGGCAACTTGCCTCAGTGGGGAGAAACCGGCCAACGGCAGGCCCCCGTTGCCAACCATCCGACACTAGCGGAAATGATGGCAAGCCAAAACCAACGGATTGCCACGCTGCTTACTCAGATGCAACAACAACAAAACCGAATGCAAGAGCAGGAGGCACAGTTTTCCGTCTCCATCAACAGCAACGCGAGCCTCCCCTCCGCACCGCCATCCAGGCACCGGCACCAGTCTCTCAACTCTCAGAGTTCCTGTGTGTCCGGCCGCCCATATTCTCCAGTACCACCAATCCGATGGAGGCAGGAGACTAGCTAAGGACCATTGGCAAGAAGTTGGACCTTCTTCCCTGTTCCGAGCAGGAGCGAGTGGCATTTGCCGCTCACTAGCTCCAGGGACCCGTCGCGGAGTGGTGGGACAATTTCCGCGAGACTCAGCCTGAGGACCATGAAATTTCATGGGCTGAGTTCACCACTGCTTTCCGTGCCTCCCACATTCCAGATGGCGTGGTAGCCCAGAAGCAACAGGAATTCTGGGACCTGCATCAAGGGAGAAGGACTGTTACGGAGTACCTGCATGAATTCAACCGGTTAGCCCGTTATGCACCGGAAGAAGTGCGCACTGACGCAGCCCGCCAAGCCAAGTTTCTTCGGGGACTGAAGAATGAGCTCTCCCTTCAGTTGGTCTCCGGGGACTTCGCCAATTTTTAGAAATTGGTGAACAAAGCTATTATTCAGGAAACCGAACAAAACAAGGTGGACCAGAAGAAGCGAAGAATGATCGCCTACCACCAGCAGCAAGGAGTGGTGCAGAAGCCCCGCCCGGTGATTCCACCTCAAGCCCCAACCCCTGTCGAGCCTCGAACCAATCTTGCAGGGCCAAGCTCCGGCATCCCACCCCAAGCACCGCCAACCGGAAGAGCTCCCGTGCAAGCTGCCGGGTACAAGAGGGACATGCACGACAACCCAATTGTATGCTTCAACTGTCACCAAGAAGGTCACTTCTCCAACATGTGCCCCTACCCCAAGCAGGCGTCATCCTCCGTTCCAAGCCCGATGGGACGTACCCAAGTTCACCACATCTCCACCCAAGAAAACCAAGGTACGATCGAAGACATTCCCAATTTGATCTCAACCAACCCAGTTCCGGAGATCACTTTGCCTACTTCTGATGTAACACCTTCTCCTAATCCGGAGCATCTGTAGAACCCCGTCCCTTAGTTTTCCCGAGGTTCGCTTCGAATCTCGAGGACGAGATTCTTTGTAAGGGGGATAGGATTGTAACAGCCCCAGAATTAAAAGTAAAATAAAAATAAGAAAAATAAATTTTCTGGAAGAAAAGGATTTATTTAATTAAAGAAAAGGCTAAAAGAACCCACTTAATGCAAAACAAGGAGAAATATTTCAAACCTGAACCTGAAAAATTTATGGTGGAAACTAGAGGCCAAGGAATATTTTTGAGAATTTTTACAAAATTTTCCCCCACAGAGCTTCAAGCCTTAAGCAAATATTTGAATTTCTAGAATTAAATTTAATGGAAAACACATTTTCAATAGTATTGGGCCGCCTCCCTCCTTTCCTCTCTCGGCCCAGCCCAGTCGATGCCCGAGCCACTGACAGGCGGGGCCGCCTTGTCAGCGCCGCCTGCCCTCATCCCTCCCACGCGCGCCCGCCGACCCCACCTGGCTGTCTCTCGCGCGCCCCCTTACCCCTCTGACTGCCCGGGCCCACCAGCCAGCCCGCCCCCTTGCGCTCGGTCTATGACAGGTGGAGCCCACCTGTCATATCCGTCTTCCCCGATGGAAGGAGGGATCCCCTTCAATGCCGCCCCCCTGCCATTTTCGTCGCCGGACGCCAAATCACGCAAAACCAAGCCGTGGATCTCTTTCCCTCGTCGCCGGCGACCCCCTTTCCCCCTTTGCCGACGCGTTTTCGCCACATTTGGTAGGTACCCGAGCATATGGAAACCTCGCCGGTGCCATTTTGGAAGCCCTCGGGTTTCCCCCATTTAACCTTCCAAACTTCACCGCCGGCGACCCTATAAGAACCCCGGTGCGCACCGCAACCCGACCACACCGCCGAAGCCCTAACCCTCGCATTTCCGAGCGTTGCCACCAATTTTCTCTCCCTCCCCTCTGCTCGAGCTTCGGCCGACGATCACTGATGCCTCGAGCCACCGCCGCCCTCGCCGTCGCCATTGCCGGGACCGTCGTCGCGCCCTCTACCTCGGCCCCACCTCCGTTGGGCCGGATCACCACCGGAACTCGTCGTCGCCATCGAACCCGAGGAGCCCGCCGCCCCCTTCTCATTGCCGGTCACCGCCGGTCATCGTTCGCCATCATCTCCGGTACCCTAGTGCTCCCCCTTTTCCCCTGGTTCAATTTTAGCTAGCAGCGTCACCGGTAGCCCTCTCAGTCACCGGGGATTGCTCGTCGCCGCTCGGCCGGAGTCAGGGACGAAGGCCTTAGCCTCCCCCATGCCGCGAGCATGCCGGACGGCACCCTGGCCATGCGATTTGGATCAAGCAGCACAGATTGAATCCCCACAGGATTTAATCTGGGCCCTCGGTTCTCGCTGAACCGGTACGGGCTCATCTGAGCCCTCCGATCCCTTTTAAACACCCCGCCCCGCCAACAACCGTCGGATCTGGATCGGACGGTCCAGATCTGACCGGTCCACGCGCACAGTGTGCGGGTCCATGGTGGGCCTGGCTCACCGTGGACCCAAGCCTGTTTTCTGGTTTAAATAAAATTCAGAAAATAGTTTAAACTTCAAAAATTCATATCTTGCTCAAAGTAACTCCAAATTTGACCATTTCAATTCTGGAAATTTTGTCTTTTTATTCTCTACACTCTTATGCAATAAAAACAATATGTTTATTTGACACAAAATATTCTTATTAAATAATAAAGAAAAACCCCTTTAGGACTTAATTTATATCCCATTTAAATAACTCAGAAAAACCTTTAATAATTTATATATTAATTTCAGAGGACTTAATGACTTCATTTCACTGTTTTAATGCAATAAAAATAGAATGTTTATTTTTGCCCCTTTCATTTTTATTAAATAATATTTCAAAGGCCCTTTTTGGATAAGAAATCAATTAATATAATAAAAAGTTAACACTTTATAAAAATATCATAAAAACTTCTATAATAACCTCAGAATACATAATAACTTAAATTCACTCATTTTACTGCAATAAAAACATTAAGGCTATTTTATACCTTTTTAATTCATCTCTAAAAAGGGAAAATAAAAAACCCCTTAGGCAAAATACTTATATCAAGTTATAAAATTCAGAAACCTCTTTAAAACTTAATCTTAAATATTTAAGTAATAAATTCACAGAATTTAAGACTCTATCTCCTTTACTTAATCCAACAAAAACATGTATGCTTGTATGGTTGATTCTTGGATTGTTTATTGAATGTCGTATTTACTTTTCCGTGTCAAGAAGACTACATCGCCGTCAATGACCCGGAGTCTTACCCCGAGGTTCCCCCTTCACCATTCGCGGATCAAGGCAAGTCACAACCCCCATTTTGATCATCATTGAGCCCATGTTTTAATAAAGTATCGCTATAACTCATAGGATAATATTGCATTAGTCAAATATCAAGCCCTACACTATATTTATTAGATCCCCTTCCTTGTGTGCAAACCCAAGCCATGCTTATTGAGCCTACACTCCTTGTCACTCTACAAATATTATATTAGCTAGTGTCCAATGTACCGACACAACTGCTATAGGATAAAAAGAATGAGTCGTAGATAGATGGATTCTACTATATGATTTTCCCCGTTATTCTCGTCTCTGGACTCTTTGGAGTTGGCTATGTTATAAGTATGGTGGGTTCCGAGTGCAAGCTAGGGCATTGGTTGGTTGCACCCGGGGCACTATAAGGACCGGTCTGCGGGATCCGTTGCAAAGCACTTCCGTACTAACCACAAGTCTAGTGGGTAAGTCCTAACTGGAGGTATGGATCGTACCAACTTGGGACACCATAGTGGAGAGGTACAAGGGGCAAGCCTGCGGGCGACTTGTACCAACGTGGCTCAATGGGGGGATGGCGTGGCCCGAAGTGACTGGGAAACCATACGAAACCTATAAGAGGGTGTTATCAGATTGGTCTGTTCCATACTGAAGGTGTTGGCAGGAGCTTCTCGTGACAGGAGTCATTTAACACACTGCGGTGTGCGGGAAATGAGTGCCTTGTGGGTAAAGTAGTACACCTCTGATCAGAGTTTTAAATCTTTTCGAAAAGCCGAGCCCACGGTCAAGGGTGGGTTGTGTGACCTCTCGCAGTTAGTTTACTGTTATGTGAATGAATGTGTTATTCATGGCATGTAAGGACTATTGAGCGAGGGTGGGCTGACTGTACCCCTCGAGGTAGAAGATGATGAAAGATGATGCATGACTCATGTTTACATTTCTTCAATAATATCTTAATTACATTAATTGCTTTACAAATTGTGCTTTTCAGCAAAAGTAAGCCACTACCTTCCTTGTTATTACCTTGCATTATAATTGCATTCGGTGGCTTGCTGAGTACGACTATACTCACCCCCGTTGACTTACACCACCAGAGGCAGTCTACTACGAGGAGGGCGAAGGTCTGGAGTAGCGACCCAGTCAAGGCACGAGACTGGAAGATGTTCATCTAGAGGATTCATTTTATTAGTTTCTCTTTGTTTTAACTCTTTTGTAATAATATGGTCTACGAACCATGATTGATTGGCGTATTGTACGCAGTCGTGTGATGAACGTCTTGTATTTATTGATTTTCTATGGAATTTCAATAAATTCCCGGTTTTATTAAATCGGGGTGTGACATCATCACACTCGTTGTGAAACCAAGTGAGGTCGCACTGTGGTTTTTGTCTGTATGATCAGTGATTGACAAGGTTGCTCGATTTGGAGTGATGAGTGAGTGATGGTTTGTTTGCATCGATGGGATCGATGTGTGGATATGGATTATGCTGAGGGGATCGGTGTGCGTTGCGTCTCTTGTTTTGGCTTGTCTCATGTGTGCGTTGTGTGATCAAGGGTCAAGTGGGGATCTCGATGCTAGAGGATCAAGGATGCCGAGTGAAGTTGGAGATGATCTCAGTAGTGCACAAGGAGATAGAGCAAGATATGGATGGACGAATGGTCGAGACAACGTGACGGTCAAGTCAGCGAAAGAGAGGCTAGTGCAAATGATCAGGCAGCTCGAGGGGATCGACAGAGGGAGAGACTTGTTGGTGGTCGAGTTCGCGGATTGGCGTTACATGTCGGCGATCGAGGAGGATTTGTCGTTTTTTGCTGAAAACCGTCACATCAGAAAATGTTTTTAATTCTAGTAATTAGCAATTTATTTTTTATATTTTGTCGTCTAGATTAAGTGTAATCTTTTAGTATTTTTTGGAATTCTTAATTCCAAAAAAATATTAAAAGAATAGGGTCAATGATGTAATAAATTAGGAGTTTGCATTAATGGATTTTTCAGAATTTGTAATTCTGAAAATTCATTATGGCAATTAGGTAAATACCTAGAACTTTTACCCTCATGGTATTTTGGAGATTTTTTTTATGGGCTTGCCTATATAAAGGACACAAAGGCCTAGGGTTTAACAGACTCTTTCAGCTGAAAATTTTGGGGGCTACCAGCCAAAATTTCTATTTTGTTCTAGCCTTTATGCTCTTCTTAATTTCGTTCTTAGTGTTCATCATTCGGATCAAGTACAGAACGCATCCAGGAGCTTCCAGCGCAGGTACTGTTCATCCTTTTCAGATTCACTTTTGGAGCTGAGTTTTGATCTGTTTTGGTACTTTTTTGGATCTGAGTTCTGCATAATTTTTGCTATCCAAGTTTCAAGGGTTCCATGTTTGAAATTTTCAAAAGGTTTTGACTACTGTTGCATATATTTTTCTGTCCAACAGAGTTCCTAGAAAGTTCTAAAAACTTCTGATTTCTGCCAAGTTGTGTTCTGTTTTCAGTCTGGATTCAATCTTTGAGGCGATATTGATCTGTTTTGGTTCTATTTTTGGACCTGAGTTCTACATAAGTCTTGTTGTCCAAGTTACAAGGGTTCCATGTTTGAAGTTTGCAAAAGGTTCTGAACACAACTACATATAGTTTTTGGCTCATCTATATGCTATAAAAATTCTGGAAGGTGGCCATTTCCTGAAAATATTGAAGGTTGAAAGTTGAATCTAGAAATATTTTTCTCCCTTCTTTTTCTTTCCCAGCTTGCCGATCCTGTGCTGTCGTATGAAGTGATGCTTTTCGCCATTAACAACTACATGTACCGCCGAGCACATGTTCAACCAAGCCCATTCTGAAATTGTTTTTTTATGTGAATCTTTTGTATAGAACAGAAAAAGTTTTAGAGCTATTTTTAAAGTGCAGTCTTTGTGTGTGCAAATTCAGTGCTGGTGATCCCTCAATCTATCATTTGACATAATATCATATAGGAGGGTGATAACATATGTTTTTATCAGAATCTTTACTACATCTGCTTCCGCTTGTTCATTTAGAGGTGCATTGGGTGATTTAAAAAGGCCATCATATTCACAAGAATTTGTCGAGGCGCCTATTCACCCCCTCTAGTCGCCATTCCGATCCTAGACTCGTGATAGAGAGCTTTAATTTCTAATGCGTATTATGCCCGAAATAGTTGCAGGACAAAGGCAAACTGTTAGAATAGCTATCTAAGACAAAGATAACTTGACAAGGGAAATAAGGCTTACAAAAGCGAGCTGTGACAAAATAGGAGCAACTACCACCGGCACTGCACCTGGGGCCGATGCAAGAGTTGCGACTCCGTGTCGAGGGCTCCTTAGCCAACCACCGCCTTGATATCATCTCTCACTCCACAACATCTTCGTGGTCATGGACGTCCGTGGAGGACCTATCGATGACCATGAATTACTTGTACCTTGCGCGGGTCATATAAGCCTAAGAGGATTTGGAGGATTCTAGGGTCCTCAAGGCCGAAGACAACACCGTTTGGGATAGAAAATTGTCGGAGCAAGACTTCACCCATTTGGATGCTGGTGCCGCTAGCGTCGATGCAATGTCGGACCTAACCATCGACAATGCTCCTCGGCAATTCATCAATGACATTGTCAACAATGGAGTGGTAGTAGCAATGGCACTAACAACGATGATTGTGGCAATGACAATGACGACAATGATAGTGAAGGTGGTGGCCACTGCTGCATATATTTTTCTATCCAAAAAAAGTGCCTAAAAAGTTCTGAAAAGTTCTGATTTCTGCCAAGTTTTGTTCTGTTTTCAGTTTGGATTCAATCTTTGAGGCGATATTTGATCTATTTTGGTTCTGTTTTTGGACCTGAGTTCTACATAACTCTTGTTGTCCAAGTTACATGGGTTCTATGTTTTAGTTTGCAAAAGGTTCTAAACATAGCTACATATAGTTTTTGGCTCATCTATACGCTATAAAAATTCTGGAAGGTGGTCATTTGCTGAAAATCTTAAAGGCTGAAAGTTGAATCTAGAAACATTTTTCTCCCTTCTTTTTCTTTCCTAGCTTACCGATCATGTGCTTTCGTATGAAGTGATGCTTTTCACCATTAACAACTGCATGTACTGCCGAACACATGTTCAACCAAGCCCATTCTGAAATTCTTTTTTATGAGTCTTTTGTATAGAACAGAAAAAGTTTCAGAGCTATTGTGCAAATTCAGTACTGGTCATCCCTCAATCTATCATTTGACATAATATCAGATAGGAGGGTGATAGCATCTGTTTTTATCAGAGTCTTTACTACATCTACTTTTGCTTGTTCATTTAGAGGTGTGTTGGGTGATTTGAAAAGGCCATCATATTCGCAAGAATTTGTCGAGGTGCCTATTCACCCCCTTTAGTCACCATTCTGATCCCACAATTGGTATCAGAGCCGGTTAGATCACCAGTTGACCTTAACTGGTTTGTGATCCTTTTTGGTGACATGGAAAGAAACACTAAGATTCCGATATTCCATGGTTGCAATTTTGCTTATTGGAAGGTGTGCATGGAGGCTTACCTACTAAGCCAAGGAAGTGCAATTTGGGACATTGTTGATTCCCAATATGTGATCCGTGAAACTCGCACCACTATGGCTCAAAAGGAATAATACAATTATAATAGCAAGGCAAGAAACATACTGTTCATGAGTCTGAGTCGAAAAGAGTTTGATAGGGTCCAACATCTTCGAACTGCGCGTGAAATTTGGACCACATTGAAAACTTTCCATGAGGGCACTACTCAGATTAAGGCTAGGCGGCAAAGCACATATAATCAAGAATATCAAATGTTTGTGCAAGGCCCTGGCGAATCTGTAGATGCCATGTTTGCTTGATTTGATGGGATTGTGAGCAATTTGCGCTCCGCTTGGACTTAAGCTTATTCATACCATGATAGGGCGATCAAACTTCTTTATGCTCTTGATCATAGCATATGGGAGGTGAAGATCTCTAGCATTGAAGAGTCGGCAAGCTTTGAAACTGAGATTGCAAAGGCGTCTCGTCCAGGATTTGGAAACTCTTTGTTGCCTTCTATTGCTTTAGTTTCTGGTCCTAGCAGTGGTACCTCATCCGGAGGAAGTCTTTCTGGTGGTTCTAGAGTTTGTGCTTATTCTGGTAGTTTTGACTTGTCCTCCCTGGTCTTTGTCACAAAAGAACAGGTGGACACTCTAGATGATGAGGAGTTAGCTCTCATTGTCAAGAAGTTCACATGCTTCTATAATGATAGATGAGATCAAATGAAAGGAGAGTCTTGGGGTTGTTTTGAGTGTAGAGATCCTTCTCACATAAAAGAAAATTGCCCTAAACTAAAAATAAAAAATGAAAATGAGCACAAGTACCAAAAGTGGAACAAGAAACCCTTCTTTAAGGGGAAGCGCGACAAAGTGGCTAAGAGAGTAGCCAGAGCATTTGTGTCCGTCCTCAGCGACATCAACAGTACATCAAGTGAGGAGCCAAGCTCCAATGAAGAAGAACCATCCAAGAAAGAAAAAAAGGAGAAGAAGAGAATGGACTTCACCGACCTTTGCTTCATGGCCGACAGCATCCATAGCAGCGACGAGCTCGACACATCTGTGGTATATCTATCCCGTGACCAGCTTCTTGTTCAAAATGATGAATTACATGATGCTGTCTGTTCTCAGGATAGATTACTTAAACTTGCTGTTAAAGAACGAAAAGAACTAAAAATTAGACTTGAATCTTTGTCCACTAAACTTGCAATCTTAAAATCTAAGTCTGATGATGCTGAATGTTCGTCCTGTCTTATTGTTATGAATGAACTTGCTTAGTTGCATTTTACACATACTCAAACTGTTGAAAAACTTGAAATTACTTAAAAACAACTTTTGGAGGTGGAGTCTAGTCCTGATGTCATCAACGAATGCATGAACTGTCATTTACTTGTTGAAAGCATTAATTCGAGAGATAGGCATGTTGATGAACTTAAGGCTACATTGGAGAGTGCTGAGTGTTCTAAGGATGTGCAGCCGGCGTGTCCCACCTGCATCACCCTTAAGGACCAACTTAGCTTTGCTAGAGAGCAAGTTGAAAAATTAAAATGTGGAAATGATTATCTTCTCTCTGTAGTTGAAAAATGCATTGAAGGGAAGGGTAGGATGAATTTGCTTTTGGCTAAAACAAAATTGTGTGCTGACAGGGCAGGGTTAGCTCTAGGGTTGGGATATGAGAGAACCACTTCAAACACTCTGAGCGAAACTATGTTCACTCTACCCACTACCCTTGAGAAAGAAAGAGTCTAGTTAGACACCACACAAAAAGCCGAGAATCCTACTCAACCTATTAAGAAAGCCTTTTGTTCACCAAAGGAAACTCCTCAGCAAAAACCCAAGAAAACTATGAGATTTGCGCCTGAGACCCATGCTCACACACCCAAGAGAGTGTATCACTACTCCTATTGTCATCGGGTGGGTCATTTGGTTGGGTTTTGCTTTTGTCGTTTCAAGGATGAACGACGTTCTTTTGCGATGAGCTTTCAGGACATGCATTACCCATCTTTAGGTATGCATGAGTCTGCTTTTCACTCTTATCCTGATTTTGAGGCTCCCTATGGCCCCATGAGAGATTTTTCCCGTCGTGGTGTACACCATGCTTCATATGCTGCTAGACCGCGTGTAAGAGGCTTTGATTCTCGACAATTTAGGAGACCTCGTCATTTTCCAAGATCATGCTTTGGAGGTAGACCACGCACTTTTTATCATGACTCATACCCTGTGCATGATCAGTCTACTACTTTACCTGGTTCTCGAGTTTTACAATACTGGATTCCTAAATAGTTTTTCACTCACCCCAACACTGAGCATTCGAAATCTTCTAGCATGTTTTGAGGGGGAGTTGTGTAGCACCGCATGAGCTTTTGTTATATGATTAATTGCTTTTACAAGTACATGATTTGTTATGCCTTTGAAGTATTGTCTTTAATACTATTGATTACACTCGGCTTGGATACATCTGATATCTGTCATGAGCATTGCTTTTATTTGTGAAAATTTGAAAATGATCACTACTTAGTCTAGAAACTAGCATGAATAGGTTGAGTGCTTTAGCTATCTTTTACTTACCTGGTAGCTAGGTCCTTTTCACTTGGATGATAATACACAACTTGATCTTATCAAAATTGTTGTGCTGAAAATTAAAAAACTGAAAATGAATGAAAATGAAATGAAAATGATTGATATTCATGCTATTTTGTGTTGAATTGAAAAGATCTAGGTGGGTTTTCTTTATCACACTACTTTGTTCTGGACTGCTTACCATAGCACTTTGGTATGAACTGGGACATTGAAGTGTTTGCCGAGACCATTGCTTTAAGCTTCTAATGGTTTCAACCTAGGCTTAGCTTTGTCGGTTAGCATAAGGTTGATATGCAAATAACCCCTGGCACTAAAATGAAAAATATAAAAAATCATCATCAAAAAGCTTAAATCAATCGCATATCAAGTTTGCCGAAGCTCCTTGTAGTGTGACACGCTTATCTAGTTTTTATTTGATTAGCTTTTGCATCTCATGCCTTGCCATGTCTAGGATGCTAGTCTGAGTGGTGATGCTTTTATTTGCTAAAATCTGAAAATGGTTGATTATGCTTTTGTTTAGATAGTATTCATCTGAGTGTTTCATTCAGTACTTTTAGACAATATTCAAGGCAAATGCTTGTTTGTACTGTAATTGGAATTGCTCATGTTTCAGAAGCTTGCATCTATACTCTACCCTCACACTCCTCTTTGCATCTTTTTATCATCTTGATGCTTGCATTGCCAAAGGGGGAGAAATGGTTTACATGATGTGTTTGCTTGGTTAAGGGGGAGTAATGGCTTTCATGATGCATTGGTGCTTCTGCCAACAAAGATGTTGATATGTTTGCTTGGTTAAGGGGGAGTAATGACTTTCATGATGCATTGGTGCTTTTGCCAACAAAGATGCTTTGCTATGCATGAGTTTTTGTCAAAGGGGGAGATCTTTTACCAAGTGACATGTTTTGGCTCTTTTCTGAGTTTTTATGGTCACTTGTGTGCTTAACTTGAAACTTTCATCATGTTTTTGTTTGGGGTTGTCAATGCACTCATCAAGGGAGAGATTGTGAAACCAAGTGAGGTCGCACTGTGGTTTTTGTCTATATGATGAGTGATTGACAAGGTTGCTCGATCTGGAGTGATGAGTGAGTGATGGTTTGGTTGCATCGATGGGATCGATGTGTGGATATGGATTATGCCGAGGGGATCGATGTGCGTTGCGTCTTTTGTTTTGGCTTGTCTCATGTGTGCAGGGTGGAGATGCTAACAAACTGTCAACGGTGGGTGATCAAGGGTCAAGCGGGGAGCTCGATGCCAGAGGATCAAGGATGTCGGTTGAAGTTGGAGATGATCTCAGGAGTGCACGAGGAGATAGATCAAGACATGGATGGACGAATGGTCGAGACAGCGTGACAGTCAAGTCAGTGAAAGAGAGGCCAGTGCAAGTGATCAGACGACTCGAGGGGATCGAGAGCGGGAGAGACTTGCTGGCGGTCGAGTTCGCGGATTGGCGTCACATGTCGGCGATCGAGGAGGCTTTGTCGGTTTTTGCTAAAATCCATCACATCATAAAATGTTTTTAATTCCAGTAATTAGGAGTTTATTTTTGGGTTAATTGCATCCATGCCACCGTTATTTTCGAAACAGAATGAAATGTCATTACTATTTCGCTATTTGCCTCCATGCCATTACTATTTTCAAATACTCATTTTCATGACATTTTATACGAATCTAATGCATACGGGCCCACATGCAGCACCATTTTTTTCTGTATTGACCATACTACCCTCTTCTTCTCCCCTATCTTCTTCTCCCCTCCACTGTCTTCTTCCCCACCATCGCCGTCGCTGCCTTCTCGACTCCGCCGCCGCTGGAGCTTGGCCCAGGCAGCGAGGCGGTGCGCACGTAGGAGGCACGCGACGATGTCCTTACACCTGAGGCAGAGCGCCTCCTGGAGCAGCGTCAACCCGGCGTGGTTCTGGAGCGTGGGATCCACGCCGGCTGCGGCGAGCACGGAGGGGACCGAGGCGAGCATGAGCCTCACCGCGAGGTGGAGCGCGGTGTCCCCACCGGGCACGTCGCGGCGGTCGAGCACCGCAGACACGGACTCCGCGAGGTGGGCCTCGCGGCTGGCGTCGGCGGTGGAGAGGATGTGGCTCGGGTGCGCGAGCGGTGCGAGGCCATGGAAGACGGCCGCCAGCCCAGCACCATCCCACAGTGCGACGCAGTGGTGCACCGGGCTGTGCGCGTAGTCCGACGGCCAGATCGGTGCCGAAGACGTGCGCTTCGGTCGCGTCGCCGTCGCCGTTGTCGCCGCCGCCACCGCGGGGAGGGAAGGGTCCTGGACCGGCATTGCCTGGTCGGGGCACGAGCTCTCAAGATCCTTGCGGCTTCTTGGGTTTCTCCTCCTCGGCTCGGCCGCCGAGCCCCAGCGAGCGGGCGGAGGAGCTTTGCTTCTGTGTGGCGCAGAGCATGGAGATCGAGTGGAGTGGCCCCGCTTGTGCTCCTGCCGCCCCACGCCGCGCCGCTCCTAGCTTCAGCCCGAGTACAACTTCACAGGGGAGGAAAGAAGATAGGGGAGAAGATGAACAGTGCATGACCGGGGGCAGTGTTGGTAATGCGTAATTTTTGGTGACTGCAGGTGGGCCCGTAGCCTCTGAACGTGTACAAAATAGCATGCAGGCGAGAACAAACGAATAGTAATGGCATAGAAGCAAATAGCGAAATAGTAATGGCATTTCATTCTGTTTCAAAAATAACGGTGGCATGGATGCAATTAACCCTTTATTTTTTGGGTTAATTTTTTCTGTGCCATTACAATTTTCACGGTTTGCCAATATACCATCGGTGTGTCACTGACAAATGGGGACCGCCACAGTCACTGACAGTGGCATATAGGCAATTTCTGAAAATTATAATGGCATGTGAGTAATTTTCCCTTATTTTTTCTATTTTGTCGTTTAGATTAAGTGTAATCTTTTAGTATTTTTTGGAATTCTTAATTCTGAAAAATATTAAAAGAATATGGTCAATGATGTAATAAATTAGAAGTTTGCATTAATGGATTTTTTAGAATTTGTAATTCTGAAAATTCATTATGGCAACTAGGTAAATACCTAGAACTTTTACCCTAATGGCAGTTTGGAGATTTCTTTTATGGGCTTGCCTATATAAAGGACCCAAAGGCCTAGGGTTTAACAGACTCTTTTAGCTGGACATTTTGGGGGCTACCAACCATAATTTCTATTTTGTTCTAGCCTTTTTGCTGTTCTTAATTTCATGCTTAGTGTTCATCATTCGGATCAAGCACAAAATGCATCCAGGAGCTTCCAGCGTAGGTACTGTTCATCCTTTTCAGATTCACTTTTGGAGCTGAGTTTTGATCTGTTTTGGTACTGTTTTTGGATCTGAGTTCTGCATAATTTTTGCTATCCAAGTTTCAAGGGTTCCATGTTTGAAATTTTCAAAAGGTTTTGACGACTGTTGCATATATTTTTCTGTCCAACAGAGTTCCTAGAAAGTTCTAAAAACTTCTGATTTCTGCCAAGTTGTGTTCTGTTTTCAGTCTGGATTCAATCTTTGAGGCGATATTGATCTGTTTTGGTTCTATTTTTGGACCTGAGTTCTACATAAGTCTTGTTGTCCAAGTTACAAGGGTTCCATGTTTGAAGTTTGCAAAAGGTTCTGAACACAACTACATATAGTTTTTGGCTCATCTATATGCTATAAAAATTCTGGAAGGTGGCAATTTCCTGAAAATCTTGAAGGTTGAAAGTTGAATCTAGAAATATTTTTCTCCCTTCTTTTTCTTTCCCAGCTTGCCGATCCTGTGCTGTCGTATGAAGTGATGCTTTTCGCCATTAACAACTACATGTACCGCCGAGCACATGTTCAACCAAGCCCATTCTGAAATTGTTTTTTTATGTGAATCTTTTGTATAGAACAGAAAAAGTTTTAGAGCTATTTTTAAAGTGCAGTCTTTGTGTGTGCAAATTCAGTGCTGGTGATCCCTCAATCTATCATTTGACATAATATCATATAGGAGGGTGATAACATATGTTTTTATCAGAATCTTTACTACATCTGCTTCCGCTTGTTCATTTAGAGGTGCATTGGGTGATTTAAAAAGGCCATCATATTCACAAGAATTTGTCGAGGCGCCTATTCACCCCCTCTAGTCGCCATTCCGATCCTAGACTCGTGATAGAGAGCTTTAATTTCTAATGCGTATTATGCCCGAAATAGTTGCAGGACAAAGGCAAACTGTTAGAATAGCTATCTAAGACAAAGATAACTTGACAAGGGAAATAAGGCTTACAAAAGCGAGCTGTGACAAAATAGGAGCAACTACCACCGGCACTGCACCTGGGGCCGATGCAAGAGTTGCGACTCCGTGTCGAGGGCTCCTTAGCCAACCACCGCCTTGATATCATCTCTCACTCCACAACATCTTCGTGGTCATGGACGTCCGTGGAGGACCTATCGATGACCATGAATTACTTGTACCTTGCGCGGGTCATATAAGCCTAAGAGGATTTGGAGGATTCTAGGGTCCTCAAGGCCGAAGACAACACCGTTTGGGATAGAAAATTGTCGGAGCAAGACTTCACCCATTTGGATGCTGGTGCCGCTAGCGTCGATGCAATGTCGGACCTAACCATCGACAATGCTCCTCGGCAATTCATCAATGACATTGTCAACAATGGAGTGGTAGTAGCAATGGCACTAACAACGATGATTGTGGCAATGACAATGACGACAATGATAGTGAAGGTGGTGGCTGGAGAAATGACATCAGTGGCAACGGTGGCAGCGACGTCTGATGTGGCAGCTCGGCATGGGCCGGTGGCAACAATGGCAACGACGTCCACAGTGGCGGCTCGTCATTGGGCAGCGACGACATGAGTAGTATATAGTGTGTATATAATATAGTGTGTGTGTATATATGTATAGTGCGTACGATGAAAATTAAATGAAAAAATAGCAAAAATAAAATAAAATTTTACCTATCTACATCGAACAATAATATTAAATTAGACTTTACCATTTATCTATCAACAAACCAAAATTTAATGTAAACAATAAAATTAAGATAATGTTAATCATTACTAGTTAACTAAGATAATAGAAGACAACAATTAAAAAACTATGTATTTAATACTAGCTGAAAAGTTAAGTCGACACTAAAATTATGGATTTTAGTATCGACTGCGTGTGTCAATCGGTACTAATACGTGAAAAATTAGTCTTGATTGGGCTCTCTACCTAGAATTAGATGGATGTATTAGTGCCAGTTAAATAACCGGTACTAAAGTGCTACTCCTTTAGTACTGTATAGTACAATACCACATCAAAAATCAGGATAAAAGGGGTTTACAACCGATACTAATAGCACGTTCTATAGTAGTATTAATGCAGAAAATTAGAAAGTATGCACAAAAAAATAAAAGGTGACCTAATACCTCTTAGGAGGTAAATGAACGGTCCACAATGTTTTTGATGTACCATAAAATTTGTCTATTATAAATTGTTTGACTTCAAACAACTATAATTTTGATTAATTTCATTGGAAAAATATACCAATAATCATAATATCAAATTATTTTTTATTAAATCTATCATAAAATGTGTTGTATTTATGTCATATGGTAGATATTAATATATATTTCTTTTAACTTAATTTTAAAAAGTCAAAAACTTACGCGCTAAAGCAAAGATCGTACTACGTATTAAGAGCTGTTGAAAATTGGCCCATGAGGTGGCCCAATTATTTAATTCCAAAGCATGTGTAGATGATTAGTCCCATATTGCTTATTTAGTGGGATGGAGACCCACTTATAAGGTGGAGTTATCTCTATTTATTAAATAGAGAAAATGCATGAGGACTTGGCTAAATCCACACGCACGCGCGCGCGTATTCGCGTATTTTTCGTGTGAGATACCGCGTGACTTGTGACTTGCGACGAGCGACAGCGTGCGTGGTAGCAAAATAACACCAAGTCAATTCAGCATTTTTTGGACTTTCATGTATACATTATCTGTACTGAATGCATTGTTTTAATGTGATTAAAATAGAAATTTGAATAGCCATTAAACACCAGAATAAACGTTTCAGTTACAGGTCGTTTTGAATTCCTGATTTAAAACTTCCGTTACTAGTATTTGTGGCCAGATTTATGTGATATGAATTTGGCAGTTACTAGTAATAATTCTGTAACTTTATTCTGGCATGGATGGTTGTCTATAAAAGATTGGAGACGTCCAATCTTATGAGCGCTTTTTGATCCCCATTCTCTCGTTCTCCTTCTCTGCTCTACTGCCTTGAGTCTGTTGCGCTGCTTAGACTTCATCGACTTCCTTTCCGGCGTGCACCGGATTGGAAGAAGAGCGGGATCTCCGAACCATTGCCATAGAGAACACCTGCACGGGGCGGCAATCAGGTTTCTGGGCAGCGCTTTGCGCGACCGCTCGTGTGAACCTCGACGCGACTACTTCCTCTACGTGTTGTCTTCTACTACTTCGTTGATCAAGTAAGTAGTTCATATGTTTATTGACAGCATGTGTTTTTTGAAGTACATCAAATACCTGGTAGTATTTGTTTATGCATCATTGTTCATCTATGAGTTTTTCCTCCAAATAAAAATTGGAATTAAAATATTGCACATATTTCTAACATTCCAGAAACCTGATTGTGCATATTCTTGTGAATCAGCAATGGCTGGTGCTTCTGATGCCATGAAACCTGAGAGGTTTTCTGGTGAGAACTTTCGTAGATGGCAGACAAGGGCCAAATTTTGGCTCATGTCTTTGGGTTTGTGGTGGGTGATTCACCCAATGTACCCATTTACGATGGATCAGACAACGCAGTTTGAGGGTGCGAATGATACCGCACTAGGCTGCCTTCTCACCATTTTGGCAGATCAGCTTTATGATGTGTATATGAACTACACATCAGCCACAGAGTTGTGGGATGCCTTAGAGCTAAAGTACGCAGAGGCTGAAGCCGGTCGCTGGCTGTACGTGTGTGAGCAATTCTTCGACTATAGCATGGATAGTGCTAAGTCGGTAGTTAAGCAAGCACACGACCTCCAGCTACTGGTTGGCGATATTGTGCACTTGGGATGTGCTCTACCTCCTAAGTTTGTGGCTGCGGCAATTGTTGCCAAACTTCCTGCAACTTGGCGGGATTTTGCCACAAGCTTAAAGCACAAGAGGGAGGAGATCTCTGTTGAGGATCTCATTGCTGCTCTTGATGTGGAGGAGAAGGCAAGAGAGAAAGACGCACCAAGTACTTCAAACCAGAACTAGAACAATGCTAACATTGTTCAAAAGAAAGGCAATTACAACAAGAACAAGACTCCTAAACCAAACAAGACAACTAGCTTTAAAAAGAAGAAGATTGAGAAAAAGGACTTGAAGGACATCACCTGTTTTGTGTGTGGCAAAAATGGTCATATGGCCAAAGACTGTCGTCATCGCAAAGACAGGAAGAACGTGAACGTCACCATAGGCGAGGCCTCTGGTTTAGGAGGGTACAGTAATCCTCCTATTGTTTTCTCAGCTAGTCAATCCATTGATTGGTGGGTTGACACTGGTGCAAATTTTCATGTGTGTTCTGATGTCTCCTTGTTTTCTTCTTACCAGGCAGCCGGGGCTTCCTCCGTCCTAATGGGAAATGGCTCGCGTGCTTCTGTTCTTGGTGTTGGTACGGTGGCTCTGAAGCTTACTTCAGGAAAAACCGTCCAATTGAAGAATGTACAGCATGCGCCAACAATAAGCAAGAACCTAATTAGTGGTTCTCTCTTATGTAGGGATGGTTATAAGCTAGTCTTTGAGTCAAATAAAATTGTAATGTCCAAGTTTGGTTTTTTTGTTGGAAAAGGATATGAAAGTGGAGGCTTGTTTCGTCTAAGTACCTTGGAGTCTTGTCAAAGTAATGTAAATGTTTCTTTTGGTTTGAATAAATGTTTGGCTGATATTTGGCATTCTCGTTTCTGTCATATTGGATTTGATAGTATTGCTAGAATGTCTAGATTAGAATTAATTCCAAAATGTGAAATAGTCAAAGGATCTAAGTGTCAATCTTGTGTGCAAGCAAAACAACCTCGAAAACCTTTCAAGAGATTAGAGGTTGAAAAGAATTTGGCACCATTAGATTTAATCCATTCTGATTTGTGTGAGATGAATGGAATTTTGACAAAAGGAGGAAAAAGATATTTTCTTACATTTATAGATGATGCAACGCGTTTCTGTTATGTTTACTTGCTGAAAACAAAAGATGAAGCTTTGAACTACTTTAAAACTTATAAGGCTGAAGTTGAGAACCAATTAGAAAGGAAAATAAAAAGACTAAGGGATGATCGAGGAGGAGAGTATACCTCAAATGACTTCTCCAACTTCTGTGCTGAGCATGGTATAATCCATGAAGTTACTCCACCATACTCACCTCAATCAAATGGGGTTGCCGAGAGGAAAAACCGGACACTAACAGACTTGGTGAATGCCATGTTAGAAAGTGCTGGTATGGCTAAGGTATGGTGGGGGAAGCTATATTAATAGCAAACTTCGTCCTAAATAGAGTAATCACCAAACAGCGTGAGATTACTCCATATGAGGGATGGAAAGGGAGAAAACCCAATGTCAATTTTCTGCGGACCTGGGGATGTTTGGCAAAAGTCAATATACCAGTGCAGAAAAAGAGAAAACTTGGACCAAAAACGGTCGACTGTGTTTTCCTTGGTTATGCTCTCAACAGTCCTGCATATAGGTTTTTAGTAGTAAAATCTGAAACTTCTGAAATTATTGTCAATACAATAATGGAGTCAAAAGATGCTTCATTTTTTGAGGATATTTTTCCTATGAGACCAGCAGGCAGTATTTCTGTAAATGAGGATAGTGAGTTTGTGAATAGAAATAATTTAGATCATATTCTTGAACCATTGAATGACACACTACCAGTAGAGAATGAACTTGAGGAGGATAACAATATAGTCATGGATGCTCCTCGTAGGAGTAAGAGACAAAGGATTGAAAAATCTTTTGGTGATGACTTTATTGTATACCTTATAGATGATGTGCCAAAAACTCTTCCAGAGGCTTATGCATTACCTGATGCTGAGTATTGGAAAGAGGCAGTCTGTAGTGAAATGGACTCCATCATGTCTAATGGAACATGGGAGATCACTGATCGTCCACATGGGTGCAAACCCGTTGGATGTAAGTGGGTGTTCAAAAAGAAAATAAGGCCTGATGGTACTATTGAGAAATACAAAGCAAGACTTGTGGCCAAGGGTTTTACTCAGAAAGAAGGAGAGGATTATTTTGATACATATTCTCCTGTTGCCAGATTAACCACAATTAGAGTGCTCATTGCATTAGCTTCTTCCCATGGTCTACTCATCCATCAAATGGATGTAAAGACAACTTTTCTTAATGGAGAGTTGGAGGAAGAAATTTATATGGAGCAACCTGATAGTTTTGTGATATCTGGACAGGAGGATAAAGTATGCAAATTATTAAAATCCTTATATGGCCTAAAGCAAGCTCCTAAACAGTGGCACGAAAAATTTGATAAAACTTTAACATCTGCTGGTTTTGCTGTTAATGAGGCAGACAAATGTGTATATTATCGTTATGGTGGGGGTGATGGAGTGATTTTGTGCTTGTATGTTGATGACATACTAATATTTGGAACAAATACTGCTGTAATAAATGAAGTTAAATCTTTCTTATCTCGGTGTTTTGATATGAAAGATTTAGGCGAGGCAGATGTTATTCTAAATATTAAGCTGCTTAAAAATAATGATGGGATTACTTTGAGTCAAGCCCATTATGCTGAAAAGATATTGAGTCGTTTTGGCTTTGAGAATAGCAAAATTTCTCCAACCCCATATGATGCTAGCATAAAGCTTCGAAAGAATCAAGGTTTAGGAATAGACCAATTAAGATACTCACAAATTATTGGATCCCTGATGTATCTTGCTGGAGCTATACGACCCGATATTTCTTTTGTTGTGAGCAAATTAAGTCGGTTCACCTCCAATCCAGGACATGATCATTGGGATGCGCTTGAAAGAGTGTTGCGATATTTGAGAGGCACAACCTCTTATGGAATTCACTACACTGGTTATCCATCTGTTCTAGAAGGATATAGTGATTCCAATTGGATCTCAGATGCGGATGAGATCAAAGCTACAAGTGGTTATGTGTTTACCTTAGCCGGTGATGCAGTTTCATGGAGGTCTTGTAAACAGACCATTTTGACGCGTTCAACCATGGAAGCTGAACTTGTAGCATTAGACACAACATCTGTTGAAGCCGAGTGGCTTAGAGAACTTCTGTTGGACTTGCCTTTGGTTGAGAAACCAATACCAGCAATCCTCATGTACTGTGATAACCAAACCGTGTTAATAAAAGTTATGAGTACTAAGGATAACATGAAATCCTCCAGACATGTAAAGCGTAGGCTCAAATCTGTTAGGAAGATGAAAAACTCCGGAGTAATCACGGTGAATTATATTCAAACCGAGAAGAACCTAGCAGATCCTTTCACAAAAGGTCTGGCACGGAAAGCGATTTCCGCTGCTTCTTTGGACATGGGTATGAGGCCCATATAATTTTCATCACAATGGAAACCTATATCTTATTGATCGGAGATCCCGTGAATTAGATAATGGGAAAAACAAGTTGTTGATGAAAAATGAGAGTACATATATTCATATTTTACCTATGTCCTACAAATAGCGTGCTCTCAACTGTATGGAAGGTTGGCTTAAAGCCTTAATGTATTCTAGTGTCCAATGAGGAAAATAGGTATCGACCTATAGGATACCTACAATGAATACACCTACTTGAGCCTAACTGTGAGGTCGCAGTTCATGAGAATAGGGCATTCTCAAGAAGGCTCATGAGCAGATCAGGGAGCATGACCATAAAAGCTCCGTTAAGATGTAGTCTATCGGCAGCCTTGTATCAGTTGGATTGTCAAGTGCAGTCTTATCACAAAAATCTATGAATTCAAGGCTTAGTCCATTCATTGGATGTGAAAAGATGAACCTTTTCAATCTAGGTGCAAGTTCAACCCGAATGGGACTTTCACCAAAACACTGGTATATGAACAATTGCTCAACGCAGTGATATTATAAACTTCTTTCTTTCTGATTGCTTTGGAATTGGTGGGGGATTGTTGAAAATTGGCCCATGAGGTGGCCCAATTATTTAATTCCAAAGCATGTGTACATGATTAGTCCCATATTGCTTATTTAGTGGGATGGAGACCCACTTATAAGGTGGAGTTATCTCTATTTATTAAATAGAGAAAATGCATGAGGACTTGGCTAAATCCACACGCACGCGCGCGCGTATTCGCGTATTTTTCGCGTGAGATACCGCGTGACTTGTGACTTGCGACGAGCGACAGCGTGCGTGGTAGCAAAATAACACCAAGTCAATTCAGCCTTTTTTGGACTTTCATGTATACATTATCTGTACTGAATGCATTGTTTTAATGTGATTAAAACCGAAATTTGAATAGCCATTAAACACCAGAATAAACGTTTCAGTTACAGGTCGTTTTGAATTCCTGATTTAAAACTTCCGTTACTAGTATTTGTGGCCAGATTTATGTGATATGAATTTGGCAGTTACTAGTAATAATTCTGTAACTTTATTCTGGCATGGATGGTTGTCTATAAAAGATTGGAGACGTCCAATCTTATGAGCGCTTTTTGATCCCCATTCTCTCGTTCTCCTTCTCTGCTCTACTGCCTTGAGTCTGTTGCGCTGCTTAGACTTCATCGACTTCCTTTCCGGCGTGCACCGGATTGGAAGAAGAGCGGGATCTCCGAACCATTGCCGTAGAGAACACCTGCACGGGGCGACAATCAGGTTTTTGGGCAGCGCTTTGCGCGACCGCTCGTGTGAACCTCGACGCGACTACTTCCTCTACGTGTTGTCTTCTACTACTTCGTTGATCAAGTAAGTAGTTCATATGTTTATTGACAGCATGTGTTTTTTGAAGTACATCAAATAACTGGTAGTATTTGTTTATGCATCATTGTTCATCTATGAGTTTTTCCTCCAAATAAAAATTGGAATTAAAATATTGCACATATTTCTAACAAGAGCCTGGACCTGGAGCGAGTTGCTTGTCCTCGCTGGAATTGGCAAGTGTTCCGTTACCGTCGCTGGCTGTATGGCGCGCATGATCGATGGATCCACTGGATGCATCTAGGCTGGATAGCTAGCTAACGAGTTCGGTTCCTTAACATAATGAGAAAAAACCTGGGTCTGTACGGAACAGTACGTCATTCAAATTTTCGAACATCTCGGTGTGACTTATCGATGATTTCATTTCAAAACCGTGAGCTGTTGTCATTCCTATTGTTTAGTGGTCAAAGAGGAGAGGTGAGCAGAACTAAACCGAAAAACAGAGTCGAACTACATCGAATTTCAAGCACTTTCCGTTTTTATTTGAAGCAAATTCAGTTTTAGGTTCAGTTGTCAAAAACGAAAAACGAAATAGACGAAACACCGTAACATAAAAGAGCTGTACATTGTTTAGAATTTCTAATGTTATATTGAACAGTAATGTAATTTAAATTTTATCTAGCTACCAAATTACGTTTCAAAAGAATACTCATAGCAAGTTTTGATTTAAAAAACGAAATTAATTAGGTTTTAATTATTCTACCCTGTTGTTCAGATTTTTTTTCTAAGAATCAATTTGTTAGAAACCGAAAACCAAACGAAAAATGGTAATTTTACTTCCGTATTGTCTTGTTCTTTAATACTATCTCCAGAAGCACGTGGTGAACAATTACTAACACACAACCTCTTTGTTGACTCGATCTGGTTATACGAATTGGACCGGTCAACCACAGATCGATTTGGTCCTGATCTTCTGTGGCTGGGGCTGTGTGCTCCATCGTGACAAATCGCGATTTATATTTACCAAGCGTAGTCAACCACCGTTGATTACCTTCGCGGTAGGAGACGTCGTGCACGCCGGCGACGGGCTCGGCGGCGGACGGTGGTAGCCGGCAGAGGAGGGCGATTCGGCGACTTGAACACGCGCGGTCTTGAGAGGGCCGGTGAGCCGCAGCGGAGTCTTGCCGGGCCTTCTACTCAGACGAGGCAAAATCGAAAAAATAATGATGTGTTGTTACTACGATTCTATTGATTATATTGTAATAAATACAACTATTTAAGTCAATAATATATATAACGTGATGATAAAATAGTAAAATCTTTTTTTAACAGTTATATAATTATAAAATATTTCAACATAAGATTTTTATTAGTAACAGAGGACTGCAAAATGCTAATATAATTATAAAATCATGTCCTAAAATTTAAATTTATTCATAGCTTGAAAGTAGAAACATTTACTCCCTCCATTCATTTTTAAATAATATCATTGATTTTTATCACAATATTTTACCATTCATCTTATTAAAAATTTTTGTACAAATATGCAAAAATATAAATTATTCTTGAAGTACCTTCAATAATAAAACAAATTATAATAAAACAAATTATAACAAAACAAATGTTATTTCAAAAAGATTTTTAAATAGAACGAATGGTCAAATATTAAGATAAAAATCAACGATGTCATTTAAAAATAACTGGATGTAGTACTATAGATGACTCATCGTCAAACTTGTTAGGCACTCCATAAGTAAGAAAAATAATTTTCTTTACAAAAGGTACTATCGTGAAATTTAAATAACCACTTAAATTATATAAACCTTTAATTAACCTGCATGTTGGGGAATAAGTTTTTCCTTGAACAGGGGCCAAATGACGTCAGCCTTCGACAGCCTTTGGCCCGAAGCCCAACACTGTCGAAGCCTGTTCCTTTCTGAAGAAGCTGTTTCCATGTCCTAAGGTTCACTTCGAAGCCCCCTGGAGCGAAGCCCCCGAACCCCTTCGGAGCCCTCCGGAGCGAAGCCCTCAAGATCCCTTAAGATTTGATAGAAGCTAAGTCTTAGACTAACTTCAAAGCTAAGTCTCCGAGATCCCAGTTCGGAGCCCCAGTTCGGAGCCGGGTCCGAGTATACTTCGAAGCCCACTTCGGAGTGTGCTTCGAAGCCTCCTTTGCAGCCTCCGCCTGAAGAGCTCCGGCCCCTACTCCGAACCCAGCAGATATTTGCACCTCGCTACAATGTAGAAGTCATACCAGGGGTCCCTCTGCCCCCAGTATGTCGTTTAGCTGGTCAAAGAATGACGTTGTCTGACACGTCTATAAAGCTGTAAAGCACTTTTATACAGTAGATAACTCCTTTTCCCCTTTTTGCCCCTATAAGCCTAGGACTTATAGAGGGCATTTTGGTCTTTTCCTTTGGCCTGCATGCCTATAAAAGCAGGGCCAAGCCCTTGTAACAGGACAACTTCTCCAGAGCCATAAAACCCTAGAGTTCACCACACCACACCGAGACATACCATGCCAAATCCATCACAAACTGGACGTAGGGCTATTATCCCCAAGGGGAGGTCCGAACCAGTATAAATATTTTCTCCCTCTGAGAGAACCCTTCGAGGTTCATTTTACACATCGTATACACACATACAAACCTGTGTTGTAGCTAACACAATTGCTATAACAGTTGGCGCCGTCCGTGGGGACTTAGTCCTAAAAGCTAAGTTCTCTACCACTGTCTGCAACTCGAAGTACGCTTGAGGGGGGAGCTTCGAAGTTTTCTTGCTTCGCGCACCCTTCAGCAAGGGGCTTCGGGTCTAGTTCGAAGGCCTTCTTCGCCTTCCCTCATCCTTCGCGTTTCAGAGCTCACCCTCCAGCAAGGGGCTCTGCTTCGTGTGTCGAAGGCCGTCAAAGCCCCAGGGGCTACGAGGCAAGCTTTCACCCACTTTACGAGGTATGTACACTGTCCGAAGTACCACTTCAATGTACAATTTTGCAATTACTTTAGTATAAAATCGAAGCCCTGCTTCGCCTTAAATTCGAAGCCCTGCTTCGCCTTTAAAGAAAACTTTTGCTCCATCTTATTGAAAAATTGAAGCCTCGCTTCGTGTTTTAAAACCAAAGCTATGCTTCGCGCTTTGAAATCGAAGCCTCGTTTTCTTTTAAAGATTCGAAGTCTTGCTTCATCTTATCAAAAACCCGAAGCCTTGCTTCGTCTTATTTAAAATTCGAAGCCTTGCTTCGCTTTACAAAATCCGGAGCATCCCTCCGAAGGCTACACAGTGCCTCCGGGCCCGTAGCAGTGGGCTTTGAGACTTCCGGACGACGGCTCAGGAAGTCCAGGATTCCAGGCTCCGGCCTAATGCATCCCCGGGTCGAAGGTGGCCTAGGGTCGTAGGTGACCTAAAGTCGAAGGTGGCTCAAAGTCGAAGGTGGCTCAACTTATCACAGGTTCGGTGAATCCACACCAAATATCCTTTTCACTACAGGATCAAGCTCAAGAAGCCTTGCTTCGCTATTTAAACATGCACCGAGGCCTCGCTTCGTGTGACGTGATCTAATCTAAAAAATAAGCATCTCGAAGTCATGCTTCGCTTAAAATCTAAGTGCGTTTCGGAGCCTTGCTCAAGCACGACATCCAAATCCAAGCATGCCGAAGCATGCTTCGCTTAATTTGGCTACGCTGAAGCCTTGCTTCGCTCCAAATTAACGCATTCGAAGCCCAAAAGAGGCCTTCGCCCGATGTAATATAAGCATCTGAAGCCGCCAAAAAGGCGCACCCCTTCGCATTTTAATTGCCCACACCAGCAATGACTAAGTCCCTAGCTGCCATGAGCAAGGGGGGAAGCATGTATGCGAAGTGTGCGAATGTAATGCGCAGTACGAGCGTGACAAGCTAAAATGTTCGAAGCCGTCAAAACATGCGAAGCATGCAGACGAAGTATGCAAATACAACAAATCTCATTCATTAAATGATAATTGAGAAGTATGTTTCAAATATACTTTGAAAACAAAACTACGAGTAATCTGTATCTAAGCCTAAGAAAAAGCGAGTTCGAGGCCCCAACCCTCGCTTGCCTTTCTTTCAGCAAGGGCCCCCTCGGCTGGATGAAGCCTCATCGGATCCTGCTCTCCCACGTCCGGTTCGTCTAAGCCCTGAAGCCCGCAGACCTCGTCTTCCACTTTGCAGGTCGCTCCAAGTCTGCGAGGCAGGTGGTGCCGTGTCAAAGGCAGAGAAGTCTAAGGCTTCATCGCCTGCCAAGACCATTCGCGAAGGCTGTACCCCCTCGCTACGTGAGTTTACTGCGAAGCAACTTAAGTCTGGCAAGGATGAAGAACTCCGAAGGGACTCCGTCTTCACAATAGCCAGCAGATCCTGGACTACTTCAGGGATGGCTTCACCATTAGGCCCCCTCGGAAGCTTAAACCGAGGGGGGCCTTCGGACCTAGCTACCTCGAGGACCACCCACAATTGGCGAAGTTCTTCAGAATCCTCAAGTACTTCGAAGTCAACATTCGGAGACTGAGCCTGGGCAGGTATAAAGCACCCCCGCATTTATATTAATAAACTGATAAGTTTTTACAAGCCTACAGCTAAGAATTACAAGGAGCGTAAGGAGATCTACACCTTCAGAGGTGGAGGTGCCAACGTCGAAGGATGAGCTGGCGAGGCATGCGCCCTGGCTCGACAAAGGCAGATGGCCTTCTGAAGTTCAAGGACTGCCCCACAGCCTTGGGCCTTCCAAGGCTCCTTGTTGGACCGGAAACGGCGACCAGAGGGGGGGTGAATGGGAGCTTTTAAAATTTCTGGCTAAAAACTTAGCCTTCGGATCTGTTCTGTCTTCTGCGGAACAGGCTTCGAACACGGCCTTCGAAGGTCTGGTTCGGAGGTACTTCGACACCTTCGAACACAGGCTTCGGAGAGGCAAAAGTTCGAAGTCAAGAAGACTTCGCTCCACTTACAACCCTCGAAAACCAACTCTGCTAAGTTAGTGCAGGCTCCGCACACGAGGTGCTTCGAGCAGGCTTCGCACTTCACCCTTCGCAAGAGTGGACAGCCCTCTGAGGACTTCGACCAAGTACTTGGCGTCAGCAACGGGTGCTGGGCTTCGTACCCGAAGGTCTACACGCACACGCAAATGGACTACGCTAAGGGCTTCGACACAGGAAGCACTACGGGAAAAGATCAGGGCTTCGCTAGTAAGCTGCGAGGTCTTGCCTCGTGTTACACAGAGCGACAGCACACTGACAAAACACACCTCGCACGAAAAACAACCTTCGCCTCAACAGGCTTCGGTGACCTAAAAGCTAGCGAGGTATGCACCGCGAGCTCAAGCAAAATGCACAAGACAAACAGGGCTTCGCCGCTTGAACAAGGAACACTGAAAATGAACTCAGGATGTATTCAATCGAAGTATGGCTACAGGAGCTCAACAGTAAATGCTCAAAGTGTTAAATGTTACCTACCGAGCCCCCATATTTATAGCCCACGGCTTCATCCTAAGGAAGTGACTACATTACCCCTAGGGTTTACATCCATTTTGTCTCTACAGAACTAAGGGGTACAAAAGGTAGTCCACCTTTATTTTGGAGGCTTCTCTGTCAGCTGCAGAGGGGACAGTGTCAGCCTTTTTCAGAACAGACAGTGTCAGCCTTTACAGAGTTGACTTCTGGAACCTCCCTTCGCACGCGAGGGGTGCGGAAGCTTCGGCGAGAAGCCTGCAGCCTGTTGGCCTTCGCTCCGCCGAAGATGACCTTCGATACAGTGACGGTTTTGAGCCGAAGCCGTCAAAGCCCTTGGGCCTTCGCACCACCACCTCCGGAGTGGATCACCACGGCTTCGCAGCTACTCCGAACTCGAACACCGTCCGTCCGTGTACCGAAGCCATGCATGGCCGAAGCACCTCAAGTCATCCTCACTCCGGAGCTAGCCTCGCTCCGAAGTCCTTCACACTCCGAAGCCCCACCTTCGGAGTATCACCCTTCGAAGTCCCTCCTTCGTCCAAGGCCTCCGCATGAAGCATTCCATGAGCACTCCGTCGCAGTGTCTCACTCCGAGCACACTCCTCGACGAGCCTCACCCGGACCATGCCTTCGATGCACCTCGACTTCTGAGACCTTCGTTGGGCCACCTTCGAGTGTCTCCCTCCGGAGCACACTTCGAACACCTTGCCTCCGCAGAGGACTTGTTCCAACCAACTCCGAAGTCACTCCATTCGGAGTACCTTCGAAGTGCCTCACCTCCGAGGACTTTGTCTCGGAGTACCTTCAGCCGGAGCCATGCTCCGCACTCTCTGCCTTCACCTGGCACGCCTCGACCCGAGGACCGACCCGGACCACCTTCGCTGCCACCGTGACGGAGCTCCCCGCTCCCCTGGCATCAAGCCACCCGCTTGACCCAGGTTCACCTGGCTCGAACCCTGTCCGTCGCCTCCGAAGTCCCTGCGCACCACAGACAAGCAGACAAGTGTATCCAGTACTCCGGAGACCTCTCCGGGTTAGCAACCTTCGGCACACACTCCGGTGTACCGCCCAAAGTACCGAAGCCATCGGTACAAACCCAGTCATCGTGTACTGCCGGACCCCTCCGACAAGCACACTCCGCTGCACAGCTGCAGCAAGCAAACACCGAACACCCTTCGGTGACACACCTCCGAACACCCTTCGGAGGACCACCTCCGAAGCCCCTCCGGAGGTACCCTTCGAACAGAGGGTAAATAAACCTGTCAATCACTCATCACATACACCGAAAGCACCCTTGGTTTCTCAATCTCCCCCTTGATGAGTGCATTGACAACCAAATTGAAGTTCAAGAAAATGTAAAGATTTTCAGCACGCAAGTGACCATAAAAACTCAAAAAGAGCCAAAGCATGTCACTTGATAAAAGAAATTTTCTCCCCCTTTGAAAAAGAGTAAAAGCCCCTTCGGCAAAACTCCCTTTGGATAAAAAACTCCCCCTGAGTTGAGCAAATTTTTCTCCCCCTTTATGTCAAAAATCTCTCCCCCTTTAGAAATAATGCCTTCTTGCAGCAGAGAACATAGCAAAATCTCTCCCCCTTTGGCAATGCAAGCATCAAGGAGCATCCAAAAGATGCAAAGCTGCGAAATGAATAGAATTGCAAAGACATATAATGCAAAAATATGCCAAAATTAACACAAATGATCATGTGCTCAGCTCAATTTAATAATCTGTGAAACAAGACGATGGCATGTGATTTTGTCATTTTGAAGTAAAAGCATCACCACTTAATCAAAGCAGCTAGACATGAGAAGGCAAGGACTGCGCAAAGCTAACAAGTTCTACCCTAGACAGACAAGTCTTGTTCAAAAGGAGCTGTGAAAGCAACCTTGATGAGCAATTAATTTTGTTGTTCTTTTTCTTAATGCCAGGGGTTATTTGTTTGTCCACCTTATACTTTCCAATCAGGCCAAGCCTAGGCATGAAAGCCATCTGAAGCTTAAGGCGGTGATTTTGGCATACACTACACTATTCCAGTTCAGACCGAAGTGCAATGGTAAGCAGTCTAGAATAGAGTAGTGCGACAAACAAACCCTCCTGGATCTTTTCATTGAAACCAGGCAAATCATGGATTTTTTTTTTTTTTATTTTGATTTTGATGAATTTCCATGAATAAAGAACACAAGTTTTTAAGTTGCAAATTTTAGCATCCAAGGAACAGTGTCTTGCTGTCAAGTAGATAAAAGATAGCTAAAAGCAGTCCTGCCTAATCAAGCTAGATACAAGATTGTGCGATGAGCAAATTTTGATTTTTAGAAAATAAAACATCATGCACAATCAATGTTCCAGACATATTTCATAGAGCTGAGCTGTCATGATTTCTTTGAATTAAAAGCAGGCATATAATAGCAAAAGATGTAAGTGCAATTCCACACATAATGAGCATATGCAAGACAGTTAAAATCAGCTCCCCCTCACAAAATGCCGTAAGGATGACAAATGCCAAGTTCCCCACGCAAGTAAGCAAATCGAGAAGCATCGAGGGGTTTTGTAAAAATGTCGGCAAGCTGGTGTTGGGTATCAACATATTGAAGTTCAATATCACCTTTCTCATTGTGATCTCTGAGAAAATGATACCGTACATCAATGTGTTTGGTTCTGGAGTGCTGAACCGGGTTGTTTGCAATACAGATAGCACTAGTGTTATCACAGAAAAGTGGAACACTCTTATAATCTAACCCGAAATCCCGCAAAGTGGAAACCATCCACAAAATCTGAGAGCAACAGCTAGCTGCAGCAACATATTCGGCCTCGGCCGTCGATTGTGCAACACTAGACTGTTTGCGGGAGGACCAGCAAACCAGAGACGTACCCAGAAAATGACAAGTACCAGAGGTACTCTTCCTATCAATTCTACACCCAGCAAAATCCGCATCTGAATAACCTCTAAGACATAAAGATGAAGACGATGAATACCATATGCCAAATTCAAGGGTGTGTTTGAGATACCTTAAGATGCGCTTTACCGCTTGGCGGTGCGAAGCTCGTGGTGAAGCCTGAAAACGAGCGCACAGACATACTGCGAAGTGTATGTCCGGCCTCGTGGCAGTCAAGTAGAGGAGGGAGCCGATCATGCTCCGGAACTCCTTCTGATCTACGGCTTCTCCATCTTCGTCAGGGTCCAATGCTACAGATGTAGCCATTGGAGTGGCGAGGGGCTTCGCATCGGACATGTCGAACTTCTTGAGCAGGTCCTTGGTGTACTTTGTCTGGTGGACAAAAGTACCTTGTTTGCTTTGTTTGATTTGCAAACCAAGGAAAAAGGTGAGTTCACCCATCATCGACATTTCAAATTCCCTGCTCATGGTATCTGCAAACTCGGCAACCAAAGCATGAGAAGAGCCACCAAAGATGATATCATCCACATAAATCTGAACTAGGAGGAAATCTTTGCCATGCTTGAGAGTAAACAAAGTTTTATCAACAGAGCCCATCAAATACCCTCGCTCAAGCAGAAAAGACTTAAGTCTATCATACCACGCCCGAGGGGCCTGCTTGAGTCCATAAAGAGCCTTATGAAGTTTAAGGACTTTATGTGGGTACTTGGGGTTTTCAAAACCAGGGGGTTGTTTTACATAAACATCTTCGCCTATGAAGCCATTAAGAAAAGCACTTTTGACATCCATTTGATAGAGTTTGAATCCCCGGGATGTCGCAAAGGCAAGCAAAATCCTAATGGCCTCAAGGCGAGCAACAGGTGCAAAAGTTTCAGTAAAATCAATCCCTTCTAGTTGAGAAAAGCCCTGAGCTACAAGTCTAGCCTTATTTCTAACAATTGTTCCATCCTCCCCTTGTTTATTTTAAAAATCCATTTTGTTCCAATGAAATGAACATTTGGTGGAGGATCAACTAAAGTCCAGACTTGGTTTCTTTCAAAATTCTCAAGCTCTTCATGCATGGCATTGATCCAACTAGAATCAGAAAGTGCATGACTAACATCTAAAGGCTCGAAAGAAGCAACAAAAGCAGCATTAGTGAAATGAGCGTGAGAACGTGTTACCCTTTGATCAAGCTCACCAATGATCTGCTCGGGAGGGTGCATCCTTTGGACATGATGTGGAGCCTCGCGGCGGGATGCAGTCTCCCCCTCAACTTGTGCGTTGGAGTGGTCCAAGATGACCGATGTTGAGGTAGTAGCTTCGGGACCTCGTGCCGAAGTAGAAGAAGCGGGGTCAGCTTCGGGGGTCGATGTCGAGGGTAGTAGGGGATCATCCTCGAATTCTCCGGGATCTTCGTCTTCGAACAAGGTCTGTTCCATGTCGTGTTCATTTGCCTGTTCAAGAGCAGAACTAACAGAGGGGGTTGATTCATCAAAAGTCACATCACATGACTCGATGACAGTGTTAGTTTCCAAGTTATAAACACGATAAGAATGACCATGAGTAGTATAACCCAAAAAGATCCCGTCAGAAGATCGCGACTCAAATTTATCCAAGTTACCACGTTTTAGGATAAAGCAGCGACAGCCAAAAACTCGAAGATGAGTAACCTTGGGCTGTCTCCCAAAACGCAGCTCATAAGATGTCAAGTTTAAAATTGAGCGCAAGAAAATTCGGTTTGAGATGTAACATGCTGTGTTCATGGCCTCAGCCCAGAATTTTCTAGGAGTCCTATGCTCATCAAGCATCGTCCTAGCCATCTCAACCAAAGTGCGGTTCTTCCTCTCAACAACACCGTTCTGTTGAGGAACCCGCGGAGCAGAGAATTGATGTTCTATGCCATGCTCCATGCAAAAGTCAACAAAGAGACTATTTTTGAACTCGGTGCCATTATCGCTTCGAATGAATTTTAATGCACCAGGGAGTTCAGTGAAAAGTCTCAAAGCCAAGCTCCGAAAGTGTGAAAACACTTCATCCTTGCTGGCAAGAAAGAAGACCCAAGAGTAGCGAGAGAAATCGTCGACAATAACAAGTACATACCACTTGCCGCCTAAAGAACTAACCCGAGAAGGACCTACAGTGTCCATATGGAGAAGTACTCCGGGCTGTTCAGTCATCACAGTGGTGACTGGCGAATGCGAAGCGGCAATCATTTTTCCATGTCGACACGGAGCGCAAACTAAATTCTTCTCAAACTTGAGCTTGGGCAATCCTCGGATCAAACCTAGGGCGCTCAGACGAGCGAGCAACTCAAAGCTCATATGCCCTAGTCTCCTATGCCACTTCCAAAGCTCAGAAGTCGAATGTGCAACAAGGCAATGAGAAGAACCAGATGACTCTGAAAAATCAGCTCCAAAAACTCTCCCTACCCTAAAGATCTTACACACCACAACGCCATCAGAATTGAGCACTTGCGAAGTATCGCGATGAAATCGCACTTCGAAGCCCTCATCAAGCAACTGAGATACAGACAGCAAATTGTATCCCAGGTTCTCAACCAAAGCAACATCTTTGAGAGTGAAGTTCGAATTAATTCTTACCACACCTTTACCTTTCACTCTACTCCTTCGATTGTTTCCGAAGGTGATATGTTCCCTTTGCTTGGTTGTGGTGAGGCTGGAGAACCAAGCTGCATCTCCGGTCATGTGGCGCGAACAACCGGAGTCCATGATCCACGTGCCCTCCAAGCCTCGACCTGTCGCCTACACATGATAAGAACGCCTCGATCGCTCAGTGCTGGGGTGAGTGAAATAATGACGAGGCATCCAGCACTGAGTGACACGAGTAGTAGGCACAGTAAAAGTAGACGGTCTACGCACATAAAAATCAGAATGATGCAAAGTGCGAGGTCTACCTACATGCAAAGAACGCAAAGCATGTCGAGGTCTCCTACTCTGACGAGGTACAAAGCTACTCGCCCGAGGTCTACCACCATATGGAACATGGTGAACACCTCGAGGAGCAAAACCTCTTCGAGAAGCACGAGGAGCCTCGAAAACAGGACGAGAGTAATACTCAGACTCATGCATACCTAAAGATGGGTAGTGCATGTCCTGATAGCTCATCGCCTGAGCACGTCGCTCATCCTTGATGCGACGGAAACAGAAACCAATCAAATGACCCGCCCGCTGACAATAAGAACAATGAAACACTCTCCTGGGGGCACTCTCATGGGTCACAGGAGCAACTCTCACAGGCTCCTTGGGTTTCTTCACAGTGGTTTTCTTGGGAGGATTTTTCTTGATAGGAGGTGTGGTTTTCTTTGGTGGATGGGTAGGCTTTTTGGCTGGAGGGGTGTCCAACAGAGCTCTCTCTTTCTCTAGGGTGGTAGGAGAGGTAAAAACAGTTTTGGACTTACTGTCTGAAGCTATCCTCTCAAAACCCAAACCTAGAGCTACCCCGGCTCTGTCAGCACACAACTTGGTCTTGGCCAAGAGCAAATCCATCCTACCCTTCCCTTCAGTGCATTTATTTACCACAGAAAGAAGGTATTCATTTTCTGACATGAGGTTCTCAGCTCGCTCTCTAACAGTGCCTAGCTGGTCCTTAAGGGTAATGCAAGTGTCACACACAGGCTGCACATCCTTAGAACTACCGGCCCTCTCCAATCTAGCCTCTAGATCATGAACATGCTTATCACGTAAATTAATGCTATCGCGCAATAAAGAGCAGTTCATGCAATCAATAATTTCATGAGGTCTAGAATCCACCTCCAAAAGCTGCTTCTGTGCAGTCTCAAGCTCAGAAAGAGTTTGAGCATGAACAGAACGCAACTGAGCAAGCTCACTCATGACAACAGAACATGATTCACATTCAGCATCATCAAACTTAGACTTAAGCATGGCATATTCAGTAGAAATAGTTTCTAACCTAAGTCTAAGGTCTTTTCTTTCTCTAGCGGCTTGCACAAGCAATCTATCCTGACCTAGCACAACTTCATTCAGCTCATCTAATTTAATTAGTAGCTGGTCAGATGATAGGTTTACCTCGGATGAGTCAAGCTCATCGCCGCTGTGATCGCTGTCGGCCATGAAGCAAAGGCCGGTGAAATCACGTCCCTTCTTGTCCTTCTTGTCCTCCTTTCTTGGGGACTCCTCCTCCTCAGAGCTCGACTCCTCAGTTGAGGATGTGTCGATGTCGCTGAGAGCAGCAACAAAAGCTCTGGAAGCGGCCTTGGCTACTTTCTTAGCCATCTTGCCGCGCTTGCCCTTCACAAAGGGCTTCCTCTCCTTTTTGTGGAATTTGGGGCGGTCACTCTCATCTCTCTTCTTGACCTTGGGGCAATTGGCCTTGATGTGAGAGGTGTCGCCACATTCATAGCAGCCACTAAAACCACTTCTCCGCTGATCCCGTCTCTCATGATGAAAGCGGGTGAACCTCCGGGCAATGAGAGCAAGCTCGTCATCTGCTAGAGTATCCACCTGCTCCTTTGTGACGGAGACCAGGGAGGACAAAGCAAAACCATCTGCAAGAACACAAGTGCCTGATGTGCTTGGTTCTGCAGTGGTACCACGGCTAGTACTAGAAACCAATGCCAATGGCTGTGGCAAAGAGCTTCTGTGCACTGCAAGAGATGCCTTGGCAATCTCTGTGGACTTCAGCTTGCTAAAGAGTTCATCACAGGTTAGAGTGTCATAGCCTGTGGACTCCTCAATGCTGGATATCTTCACCTCCCATATGCTACGGTCAAGAGCATAGAGAAGCTTGATAGCCCTATCATGATCACTGTAAGCAAGCGTCCCGTTGGATCGCAAGTTACTCACTATAGCATCAAAGCGCGAAAACATGGCATCTATAGATTCACCAGGTGCCTGCACAAACAGCTGATACTGTTGGTTGTAGGTGCTTTGGCGCCTGGCCTTAATCTGAGTAGAGCCCTCATGATAAATAGTGAGTGTTGTCCAAATCTCCCTAGCAGTCCTAAGGTGCTGTACCCTGTCAAACTCACTCCGACTCAAACCAATGAACAGTATGTTCCTTGCCTTCGAGTTGGCAATATATTGATCTTTTTCGGTTTGAGTGGTGCGGGTATCAGGGATGGAGTATTGTGAGTCCACAATCTCCCAAATTGCATTTCCTTGGCTTAACAAGTAAGCCTCCATGCGCACCTTCCAGTATGCAAAATCTGTCCCATCGAACAGAGGAATTTTACTGCCTCTATCCATGTCGCCAACAGATCACAAAACCGGTTAAGGTCAACTGGTGATCTTAACCTGCTCTGATACCAATTGTTGGACCGGAAACGGCGACCAGAGGGGGGGTGAATGGGAGCTTTTAAAATTTCTGGCTAAAAACTTAGCCTTCGGATCTGTTCTGTCTTCTGCGGAACAGGCTTCGAACACGGCCTTCGAAGGTCTGGTTCGGAGGTACTTCGACACCTTCGAACACAGGCTTCGGAGAGGCAAAAGTTCGAAGTCAAGAAGACTTCGCTCCACTTACAACCCTCGAAAACCAACTCTGCTAAGTTAGTGCAGGCTCCGCACACGAGGTGCTTCGAGCAGGCTTCGCACTTCACCCTTCGCAAGAGTGGACAGCCCTCTGAGGACTTCGACCAAGTACTTGGCGTCAGCAACGGGTGCTGGGCTTCGTACCCGAAGGTCTACACGCACACGCAAATGGACTACGCTAAGGGCTTCGACACAGGAAGCACTACGGGAAAAGATCAGGGCTTCGCTAGTAAGCTGCGAGGTCTTGCCTCGTGTTACACAGAGCGACAGCACACTGACAAAACACACCTCGCACGAAAAACAACCTTCGCCTCAACAGGCTTCGGTGACCTAAAAGCTAGCGAGGTATGCACCGCGAGCTCAAGCAAAATGCACAAGACAAACAGGGCTTCGCCGCTTGAACAAGGAACACTGAAAATGAACTCAGGATGTATTCAATCGAAGTATGGCTACAGGAGCTCAACAGTAAATGCTCAAAGTGTTAAATGTTACCTACCGAGCCCCCATATTTATAGCCCACGGCTTCATCCTAAGGAAGTGACTACATTACCCCTAGGGTTTACATCCATTTTGTCTCTACAGAACTAAGGGGTACAAAAGGTAGTCCACCTTTATTTTGGAGGCTTCTCTGTCAGCTGCAGAGGGGACAGTGTCAGCCTTTTTCAGAACAGACAGTGTCAGCCTTTACAGAGTTGACTTCTGGAACCTCCCTTCGCACGCGAGGGGTGCGGAAGCTTCGGCGAGAAGCCTGCAGCCTGTTGGCCTTCGCTCCGCCGAAGATGACCTTCGATACAGTGACGGTTTTGAGCCGAAGCCGTCAAAGCCCTTGGGCCTTCGCACCACCACCTCCGGAGTGGATCACCACGGCTTCGCAGCTACTCCGAACTCGAACACCGTCCGTCCGTGTACCGAAGCCATGCATGGCCGAAGCACCTCAAGTCATCCTCACTCCGGAGCTAGCCTCGCTCCGAAGTCCTTCACACTCCGAAGCCCCACCTTCGGAGTATCACCCTTCGAAGTCCCTCCTTCGTCCAAGGCCTCCGCATGAAGCATTCCATGAGCACTCCGTCGCAGTGTCTCACTCCGAGCACACTCCTCGACGAGCCTCACCCGGACCATGCCTTCGATGCACCTCGACTTCTGAGACCTTCGTTGGGCCACCTTCGAGTGTCTCCCTCCGGAGCACACTTCGAACACCTTGCCTCCGCAGAGGACTTGTTCCAACCAACTCCGAAGTCACTCCATTCGGAGTACCTTCGAAGTGCCTCACCTCCGAGGACTTTGTCTCGGAGTACCTTCAGCCGGAGCCATGCTCCGCACTCTCTGCCTTCACCTGGCACGCCTCGACCCGAGGACCGACCCGGACCACCTTCGCTGCCACCGTGACGGAGCTCCCCGCTCCCCTGGCATCAAGCCACCCGCTTGACCCAGGTTCACCTGGCTCGAACCCTGTCCGTCGCCTCCGAAGTCCCTGCGCACCACAGACAAGCAGACAAGTGTATCCAGTACTCCGGAGACCTCTCCGGGTTAGCAACCTTCGGCACACACTCCGGTGTACCGCCCAAAGTACCGAAGCCATCGGTACAAACCCAGTCATCGTGTACTGCCGGACCCCTCCGACAAGCACACTCCGCTGCACAGCTGCAGCAAGCAAACACCGAACACCCTTCGGTGACACACCTCCGAACACCCTTCGGAGGACCACCTCCGAAGCCCCTCCGGAGGTACCCTTCGAACAGAGGGTAAATAAACCTGTCAATCACTCATCACATACACCGAAAGCACCCTTGGTTTCTCACTCCTGAAGTCACCGCAAGGCTCCACGGACGCCGACCGGAGGCGTCACCAAGTGTTGGCCTCCGAAGGCCACATGGGTCACCGAAGTTGCTGCTTCGAGGTGGTTGCACCCCGCGTCGTGAAGCATTTGCAACACCCCTTGACCCGCCACTCGGCCGGCCATCAAGGCGAAGCCCTTCAAGGATTGCTCCGCCGTCACAGCCACTACCTTCAAGAATGCAGCGCGGTCCCCAATTGGGTCCTGGCTGCTAAAGTCTGGAGCCCGACACTCAGTCCCTATTTGTTCCAGGACTTCGGTCAGGCTCAGAGTGGCTTCATCAATGTTGCTGGCGACAAAGTTTTCAAGGCGCTGAGCTGTTTGGCGAAGCTTGGAGTTCTCCCTCGCCAGCTGGGCTTCGGCATCCTTCACAGCTTGAAGCTCCGCTCGGAGCCTGTCAGTCTCCGAGGCCAAGGCTTCCGTAGCCTTGTTGGCCTCGGCCCTCGCCGCCTCAGCCGAAGCCTCGGCCCGCCTTCGCTTCTCGGCTTCCACCGAGACTTCGCGTCGGAGGGCCTCTTTCTCCTCCACCAAGCGCGTTATCCACCTGTCCGCAGAAGTTGATGCTGCTGCATTCAGTGCGAAGGCCTGAAAGAATTCAAGAAAATCATAAGTATTGATCGAAGACCAAGGTATAATTTGAAGGCTGCGTAGGACTTCGCTCACCTGGATGAGGGCTTCGTTCGCGTTGATGAAGAGGTCCATGGGGTTCGAGTGGCTGAGTTGAGCCACCAAGCCTCCTACCTCCGCAGCTGCACAGCCCTCGCGGAAGTTGTTGATGGCCGCCTCCGTCACGACCCTCTTCGGCAACAGAGGCCGGACAATTTCCTCCACCGCAACTGCCTGCACAGGCTTCGGCAAAGCTGGGCTTCGGTCCACCACCTCGACTTCCTCGTCGCTTCGAGGGTCCACTTCGTCATGGCCACCGCCTCCGTCTTCTTCAGATAAGGAGCTATCGGACTCCGAGCTGCTGCTACTGCTGCTGCCGGAGGCCTCCGCTGGCTTCGGCACAGTGGGCCTCGCACTGACATCATCTTCTGCAAAAAAGTTCAAGTCAATATCCGCATATAAAAGAGAAGTATGTTTGAAGTGTTTACCTTTGTCGGAGATTTCTTCGAAGGTAGAGGGGTCAATGTGTGCCCCCAATCCCTTCGATGCGAAGTTGGTGTGTCGACCTCCGCGCCCTAAGCCGTCGCCGTCGAGGTCTTCGCTACTACCTTGGTAGCCGTTGCCGGAGCAATTGTTGGCTCCGCTTCCGTTTGAGGGTCCGCGGCCGTTGCCTCCTCCGGAGTAGAGGCTTCGGTCGCGGGGACCTCCGGCCGAGCCCTCGAAGTTTCGGGCTCGTCGTCGTCCCTTTTCCTCTTGGATCTGGTTGTCAAAGCTGCAAGGTGGGAGATGTCTGGCAGAGCCTAGACCTCCTCGAAGCTGAGCAGGGTCCACACCCTATTCCAATGCTCCCAAGTCCCCACCATTGCAAACCATTGGGCTCCTCCGGTGTCGGGGTCCCAACAACGCGCTCCGCCGTCGCGATGGCCTCCTCCGGAGTCCTTACTTCAAGAGTGGTTTCATAAAGATCCAAGTCAGAATAAAGTTCTTAGCGAAGTATGAAAGTAGAAAAGCTTCGAAGTCTTACCGAGGCGTTCAAATGCCTCTTCGTTTAGGCCCCCTCGGCCCAAAAGTTGGAAGAGCCCCTCCGGCCAAGAGCGCGCAAGGGGGCTGAGCCAGAGGGTGATGAACTCCTCCGCGAGGTCCCTCATGCTCATCTTCGCAGCCACCCTCTGAAGGAGCGAGATCCTCGAGCGAAGGGTGTCGGAGCTGGTCTTCACCACCCCTTCGCGCCGATAAGAGATAAGTGCATTAGTACTCCAAAGGGGAGAGTTCGCGCCGACGGAGGCGTAGAACCACTCTTGATCCCACTTCGAGTACCATTTGCTGTTGACAGCCCTCACCGGGAAGGCATCTTGGTACTCCTTCTGAAGCTGGAAGTTGGCGCTTCCGAAGGCCAAAGCCCTTTTGACGCGGTCTGCACCTTCCCTTGGCTTCGGTTGGCAGTTAGCATCGTGAAAGGCGACGAAGACATCTGCGCGGCCCTCGCAACCTTCAGCCCTCATGGCCCACTCAAACACAGCAAGCCTCACCACAACATTGGGCGAAAGTTGAGGAAGCTCGAGGTTGTAAGCCTTCAGGACTTCGCTCAACATCCCCACTGCTGGCAGCCCGAGGCCGGCTTCGAAGAAGGCTTCAAACAGCACCACTTCATCAGCCCGAGGCCTTGGTATGGCCTCCGACTTCTCTGGCACTCTAACTTGAATCTTCACAGCAATCTTTCCCTCGCAGGCCCTCCGGACAGACTCCTCTATGGAAATCGAGGCCCTCATTTCTAGTGTCTGCTCGAACTTGTCGGATGGCACCGAAGGTCCCTCAGCCCTAACCGCCTCGGTGCAGGCTTCGCTGCCGCAGCTGCCGCTGCCTGCGCTTGGGCGGAGCCCGAGCTGGAGCCCAAGGCCAAAGCCTTCGAGGCTACCTTCTTCGGCATTTTGTGGAACTTCGGCGCGAAGGGGCTAAGGCTTGCGAGGGGTGCTTCGTGCGAAGCTAAGGAGGAGAAGGGAGCGAAGGGTGCAAGGCGTTGAGAAGAAAGCAAATGAGAAGTGTGCCGAAGCCGTGTGCGGTAAACACCTATTTATAGCGAAGGAGAAGCAGACCGGCGCATAGTAACGGTCAATTTTATAGCCGTTGCGAACTCAGTTGATCTCCCCGAGGTCATTCTGATAGCTGACGTAGGCAATTATCACCTGCACATTTCGAAGTCATCTTTGGTCCAAGCTCCGAAGGCCTATTTTCCCTGAAGTTGTAATTTTCTGTCATTTGTCCCAAGGGTGCATGCACCCCTTCGTCCCGAAGGCCTGCAAGCGAGGGGCTACTGTTGGGGGAATAAGTTTTCCCTTGAACAGGGGCCAAATGACGTCAGCCTCCGACAGCCTTCGGCCTAAAGCCCAACACTGTCAAAGCCTGTTCCTTTCCGAAGAAGTTGTTTCCATGTCCCAAGGTTCACTTCGAAGCCCTCTAGAGCGAAGCCCTCGAACCCCTTCGGAGCCCTCCGGAGCGAAGCCCTCAAGATCCCTTAAGATTTGCCAGAAGCTAAGTCTCAGGCTAACTTCAAAGCTAAGTCTCCGAGACCCCAGTTCGGAGCCCCAGATCGGAGCCCGGTTCAGAGTATACTTCGAAGCCCACTTCGGAGTGTGCTTCGAAGCCTCCTTTGCAGCCTCCGCCTGAAGAGCTCCGGCCCCTACTCCGAACCCAACAGATATTTGCACCTCGCTACAGAGTAGAAGTCATACCAGGGGCCCCTCTACCCCCAGTATGTCATTTAGCTGGTCAAAGAATGACGTTGTCTGACACGTCTGTAAAGCTGTAAAGCACTTTTGTACAGTAGATATCTCCTTTTCTCCTTTTTGCCCCTATAAGCCTAGGACTTATAGAGGGAATTTTGGTCTTTTCCTTTGGCCCGCGTGCCTATAAAAGCAGGGCCAAGCCCTTGTAACAGGACAGCTTCTCCAGGGCCATAAAACCCCGGAGTTCACCACACCACACCGAGGCATACCATGCCAAATCCACCACAAACTGAACGTAGGGCTATTATCCCCTAGGGGAGGTCCGAACCAGTATAAATCTTTTCTCCCTCTGAGAGAACCCTTCGAGGTTCATTTTACACACCGTATACACACATACAAACCTGTGCTGTAGCTAACACAATTGCTACAACACTGCAGAAATTTGAAAACCACTTTACTCTGCAACTATCACCGACGTGGCACGACATAATAGCGGTTTTTGCTGACTAGATAGTACACGTGGCACTAACGTGGCTAAGCTACTTACCTTTTTAGAAAATCTTTTGTTTGCTCTCCCATGAAAGGTGTTCGGTAGCATGCTTGCGTGCCTGACAGCCTCTTGCTCGCTAGATGCCATGTCCCCACAACTCACCGCACCCTTGCTATCATGTTCCCGCTAGCTGCCGGTGCAGCCACTGCCTCAGCCCATGCACCATGTCACGCCGAGGTGAGTGTGGGGGCCACGTCGTGTCGTGCCACACCGCGGCAAGGATGGGTTCACATCGCGCCACTCTGAGATGGCTATGAGTGTGCGATGTGCATGATGAGCAGCAGCACGTGGCCACGACGTAGGGAAGGGTGGCCACATGGGTGCGGCGTGTGAGAGGTTGGGCACATGGTAGACGCATAAGCGGGCAGCGGCGCGCGGCGGTAGGCAGGCATCGGGGTCACACAACCGGTGGGTGGCTGTTGTGCGGCGAGAGTGGTGTCATGGAGCAGACGTGTAGGTGGCTACCAGAGAGCAGTCAAGACATTCTGACATTTCATCTAACACCTTCCGCACATAATTATGCCGGCATTTTTTATTCTTTTGCCACGTTAGCATATCATGTTTGTTCTAGTCAGTGAAAACACCATCCACATCAGTGAAACCATGCAAAATGTTCCGTCGTAAACTATTTTTTTAAATTTTTAGGGGTTAAATAATCAATTTTAAAGTTCAAGGAATTATTTAAACTTTCGCGATAGTTCGAGATAGTAATATATACTTTTTCATTTTTCTTTACATGTTTAATTTGGTCTCAAAAGACTTTCTATCTCCCTATCTACTTTCAATTCAAAAACTAAAAAGTTTTATTTTTTAATACTCTTTGCCTATCTTTGAACTGCCACTTTATAATAATACTTCCTCTATCTTCTAACGACTTTTTTTGAGATAAAATTGATAAGTTGCTAAGAAGAGTAAAAGAAAAAAACACAAATCATTAATTAGAAAGTATTATTGTAATGTAATAAATAAAGGATACATAAGTGTCGAAATTTTACCTAGCAGTCCACCGATTGGATATCTTTGATTGTGAATTATGTAGTAAGGATAAACACTCGATTTTAGGCATAAAGCGTTCTGCCCTTCTCTGGCCGCCACTGTTGCGTGTTTGTTAGGCTGAGAATAGCCCTCGGCGTGGTGTGTACACGATGGAGATATACATGAGCAAATCAAGGAGAAGTTATGTTACATAACAACAAACAAACTGATATCTCTAAGCTATATGTACATCTCATAGAAAAGCCGATCGGCTGTCAAGCCGATGATTGCGGTGAAGATAGAATAATCGTGAGCAGGTAACGTCGATCGGCCACAAGGCCAATGACCAAGGCAGAGCGATCAAGACGAAAGCACCATCGACTAAAGAGATAGGTAGTTCATGCATATGGGCCGATGAGCATTCTCCGATAGCGGATAAGATATGGCGTTGAATTGAAGATAACCTATCGGCTTGTACTCCAATAGAAATAAATAAAACATGACAGTATCATCAAAATCATCACAATAACAAGATTGAACTTAGCCAAGACAGTAGCTAGTCACGATGAACTTAACAATACTTCAAATTATCGGGCACACTTTATTTAGATGAAAAGTATACAACATGAAGAAGATACAATAGAAAGAGATGTCAAACTTAACTGATGAAGCCTTAGACTACCACACCCAAATCACATCAATATAAGAGATCAAACTGATGCAACCTTATACCTAGCCAATACACTGAGATCAATTTGATGCAGCCGTGAGACACTGACCTAGTCGATACGATCATCGGGGGTGGCGGACTCATCTCTTCACCGAAGATCAAAATGATGCAGCCCAGCTCCGAGTGCCGAATCCTGCCGATATTAACCTTGGGAAGCCAAGGGTTGTGATACGCCAAAGAGTTGTTTGACAGAGTTGTGTGTTTTTAATCTAACTAAGGGATACATATTTATAGTCCGGAGACTTGCTGTCCAAGCAATCTATCTTAACTGATTCTGGATCACCTTTATCTTCTCACTTTTAACTCCATCGGCTCATTTGCATCCGGTCACTTTGTAACAGCATGGACAGGCTTCTTTGACCATCTTTGACCGTACCTCCTTGACTTCTGTTGACCGCACGACATCTTCCGTGGGCCTAGGTTTGTACTAAATCTTGGTGTCAACACATGCACCCAGTTTCAGAGCATTAAGGGGTAACCGATGCTTCGAAATTATTGGTCATCATCACCCATCTACCATCACATTCTTTCAAAGTTTCTCTATAATATCTTCTCAAATTTACTGCCAACAACTAAAACCTTTCAACTTCTAATACTATAACGCGTAGAGAATATACTCCACCTCATCTTCTTCTTTTCGCATTGTCCTTCGGCCATGGACGATTGTGATGGATATCACCATGTAAGACCAGATTTCATTCCACACAATCCTGTACGTGTATCTTTAGGCTGAAGATTTTGTTCCCTCGATCCTAGACCTGCAAACATTCTGGCATTTCGAGAACTGTTCTCATGATTACCTTTTGCCAAACGTTGGTGGTGGTCCTACCAAATCCGCCGGGATCGTCTTGACCCATTTTCCAAGGGGTTGCATTTTCATTCAATAAGTATCCGCCAGGTGCTTTCTTCTTCCTTTTACGCCCTCTACACACAACACTTCTTACTTCCTCAGTTCATCGCTGTTTTGCTCCCAATCAACACTCGTGAACCATCACACCTTCTTCCTTCTTCGTCGGTCCCAAACTCCAGTGATCTAGAAATGGTGACCTGCGACATGATTCATGAGGTAAGCTTTTGGTGCTCATATTACCATTGTTCTTCATCCTTTCCTTGGTTCATCTGCCATTTTTCTTCACTACATCCCCTTTTTATTACTGTTTCTTCTTGATTTCTTTCCTGTAGAACTTGCGGAACCAAGTATTGATCCCAATGGTCACTACCCCTTCTTGTTTTTTCTTAGGTCCAAAGGGTTACCTTGATCCTATATATTTTATTAATGTTGAAACTTGCCGAATCCCTTTTAAATTTCCTACCATGCTTTACTTTGACTGAGACTCCACCTTTAAATCCTTTCCCCCTTCTCTCCCTAGCTGGCGCGATTGGCACCTTAGGGTATCGGCCACTTACCATGCCTTCTAGGATGAAATTGATATTGGACACTACGTCGACCTCTTGCTTGTTGAACCATACCAAAATGAGCCGATGTTAGCCGCTTCTTGCTATTTTTGGTCCGATGCCATGAATGCCTTCATTTTTGGTCATGGGCCGATGAGTCCATCCTTGCTCGATGTTTTTCGTTCTAACTGGCCTTGATATCGACTCATCAGCCATCCCTTCAGTCTTCCATTCCAAACCGGTCCATCGCCTTGGTACCAAATCCATCAATACTTGGGGCAGATACATTATAAGCAACGACAAAAATACGAGCCTATCGAAACCCGTGAACACGTGGACTTTCTTACCCTCTAGTTAGAGAGGTTTGTCTTTTGTGTGTCTACCTCAAGTCAAACTTTTCAATTTCAATTTTTGGCCGAACAACTCGCCAGCCACGTCAGAGTCCGTCCTGGCCGATACCTTCTTGGAGCCGTATATCACCTTCTCCATCTTGTGTTGGTCAAGCTATTAGCTGGCGATCCTATCGGCTACCCCCATGGTCCGTGGTGGCTTCTTTAGCTTTGGCTCAATGTCTATACAACTGATGTTGCCAGTGGGCCTCCTTTCTCTTCCATGCGATTTCCTGCCGATTTTTTGGAATTGGCCACCCCCATCTACCGCTGATGTTGTTCTCTACGTGAAGCAACTAGTTGCCATTCTGCCTTCCCTTTATCTCCCGAATGCTTATCCGTCTGTTTTAAGGGTTTCTATCTTTGATTTTCTGATCGGACCACCTGGTATCCCTATGAATACTCGGAATATGAATGCTTCCATCAGCTAGTTTTACTTGACGTGCTTCAAGACGAGTAATCTACTCGTATTTTCAAGGCCACAATCTTTCCATGTATCTTGGCTATCAATTTCACCATCGAGCATTCATAGATGGGCTTGTATGAATTCTATCACCCATCGGTCATCACAAGTCTGTTTGGCTTTGGTCAGCTTCCTCCCTATTTTTTCTTCATCAACCAGCTCCAAGTGTATGGAGAAGTCAAAGGAAATTTGGAGTGGGATCGCCTTTTCCTGATGATCGTTGGTATCCCTTTTGGTGACTTTACTCATTGTTCGGCCTGCCGAGCATCCTCTGTTGAGTTTTGCCGATGGTGGGACGAGCTAAGGTGGCATATTTTCAATCACTCCTCGCCTATCTATCGAGAACGCCTTTACCCGGGTAGGCACTGCATCAAAGCCTGAGGTGACTACTTTGGACACCCCTTTTATTTGTCCCCATCGTTTTCTCTTTATCTGATTAACTTTGCTTGCAGGAGGATTACCTTGATGCTCTTTTTATAAGTCTTAGTGACCGGACGATATATTATGGTCCGATATTTCCCGCTATGAACTTGGGTACTCGTGCCCCTTCTCCCTCGATTTGGGTGAGTGGAAAATGGCCCAAGGTCTTGGTGAACAAGCGCTAGTCCTCAACCCCGTCCGTGCGCCGATCTGCTAGGGTCTGAACTGGCTAGGCAAGTTCATCGGCTTCGGCTTTATGATTAATAGAAAATTTCCACCTCTTCATAACAATGCCTATTCTACAGTATGCTTACGTCTCTTACTTTTTCTTTGTAGCCAAGGCTGATTGCTCCTTTGGCCACATCGACCTATGTCATTACTACTTCTATGTCGGCGGCTGAAACTCCTTCGACTGCCTAGGTTCGTGCCCTTGTGCTACCAGTATTTCTCCTCTCATATCCCTAACACCGGATACTCCCTTTGTTCCTAGCAGCCTTCTTCCCTTGTTGACATTGACTCTCTTTATGCAGCGTTTGATAGCATGGCCGATGATCCTACTACCCCCAGTTGGTTCGGGCCATCGAGCCGATTATTACGAGATCCTCTGCTCAGGCCAATATGTTAGAAGCCAATGACGTCGATCCTGGTGTATCGATCGACGCCGGCGTCATCATTGCTCCGGTTGGGATTTCTTTCGGGGCTGCACCTACTGAGGCTGATTTGATCGAGGTTTTTCCTCCTTGAGCCAACACCGTTATTCTTGAGGCATTGGCCATTATTGCTGATGTAACTCTCTAGGTACCTTTCTTATTTGTTTTTCTTTGTCTTCTATTTTTTTCTCATGTAACCAACATCGGCCTTAGTTGCAGCAGATGCCAAGTGCCACAAATCCATCTGCCTCCCATGGAAGCCTTGGAAGGGAAGGTTAGTCCATTCCTCCAGTGGTGAAACAAAAGATGATAGTGCTCTGCAATCTACCATTCCTACCGAGCCTGCTGAATTAAGTATTCATGTATTTATTGTGGCATCATGACCCCCTTTTGCTTGACTTCTTTTTCCTTTAGTCATTTGTGCAGAAGTTCCCCTTTGACGTTGGCCCCTATCTTGAGGCCGATGAGGAGGTTACGAGCGTTCCCACATCGGTCGTGATTCAGCTCTCTACGGGGGCAAAGGAAGTTCTATCGGACATACTACATCACCTTGAGGATCCAATGGATGTCCTGGTGAACGATTCAGGACCGATAAGAGGGCATCTCAATGATATCATGAACCTACTTCCTCCAGAGTTGGTTGATGTCCTCACACTGACCGCGTACTTAGAATTCCATCAGCCAGATGTACAACGGGCACTAAGGCAGATGGCGGATCACGCCAGCTACGTGATGTAGCGTAAGGCGATTGTAGCTCACGTTGCAACGATGGTGGCTGAGAGCACCTTTTTGGATCGGCTCCAAGGTGAGTCATTTGCCACATTGTAGGAATTAGATTGGATTTGAGCGGAAGAAACTGACCTGGCCTCAAAGCTAGATGTTGTGCGAATGAAGATCACCACAAAGGAGGATCCCCTGGCTTCCCTCCCGGGCCAGATTGAAACCCAAAAACGCCAACTCTCGGATGTCATCCACCTTGCGCATCGTCGACGCCGTGCCCTCTGAGACGTTCCTAGCTCAAATGGCGAGGACCACACTATCCTCTAGAGCATCGATGAGATCAAGTTGCGGGCGATTGAAAGCATTCGTCGTGTTCCTCCTTGACCTTTGTATGGGGCCTTGACTTGTAATGAAATGTTATGTTCTTGTAATATACTTGTTCCTGATCTTCGGAACTAGTCTTGAGTTTTTTGCATCTGGGCGCGATGTGAGGAGCCATGCTGAATAGCTTGGGCCTCATGGCTCCAGATGTGATGAGTCATTGTCAACGATAGTCAAAGAGGACCGAAGAAGAGAGGAGATCTGCTGCGTCTTGGGCCACGTGTGAATCAGGTACACGGGCAGCGAGCGACTGTCGGGCTGAGAGAGCTGCGAAGTCGGGTTGGCCCAATTCGGGTACATGGGCTAGGAGAAGCAGAAGACCCACTGGGCTGTTGACCAGGATTGACTCAGGTACACGGGCGGTGAGCGATTGCCGGGCTGAGAGAGCTGCGGAGTCGGGCTGGCCCAATCCGGGTACCTGGTGCAAAGTCGGTGGAGGCTTTGTCAGTTTCGGCTCAAAACTGATGACCGCTGATCTTGTATCGGACTGTCCAGAAGAGAAGCCGTAGTCGCTATGAAAGCTTTGCTTCCGGATAAGTCATCTGTAAATAGGAGTTTACTATTTTGTCCCTAGGCCCACAATCAGTCAGTCGAGTCTGTAAAAATATCCTAAGGGCAGTTTAGTCTTTTCATGTTATTTCAGCGTCTGTAAAAAACCCTAAGGGGCTGGTGGAATATTCCTAGCTATTGGGTAGCCTATAAATAGGGCCCCAATCCCTAGGGTTAGGTTACCCTTTTGTTGAAATCACTTTTTAATCAATTCCTTGGGTCATTCCACTTTGTTCCCTGCGTTTCTCTCTCTCCTGTTCATGCGTGCGCCGCCAGGGATTTTGCTGCTGTTTGTTTGTGAGTTCATCTTGATTCTTCTCTGGTCTGGATGTTTTTATTCTTCTGTTGTGTGCAGCATTTTGTTAATGGCTCGGCAGTTTCGTTTCACATGCAACTAGTTTATTCCTGTGCGAATGTCTCTCTGTAGCTTCTGTTCTTCAATCGAGTAGTACTAGTTCTTGCTTGTAGCAAGTAGTACCTACTCCTTGTAGCAACAGTACACTAGTACGCTAGCCTTGCTTTTTCCTATGTAGCTTTTTGATTGAGTAGACAGGGCCAAGTCCTTTCTTTGGCTGTTTCTGGCGAAGCCCCCTTCTTTGTTCGAAGTCCCTCACCTCCGTGAGGCAGGGTTCGACCTGACATCTTCGAAGGCTTCGCTAGAACTTTTGACTCCGAACTCAAGCGATAAATCTTGCTTCGAAGTGTGCTTTGGGAGCAGGCCATAGATTCGAAAGAATTTTTAGGCGCCCATTCACCCCCCTCTGGTCGTTACTTTTGGTCCTACAAGTGGTATCAGAGCCTGGTTAGGGTTTTTCCATACCTTAACCGGTTCTAAACCCCAGTAGTGATCATGACGTCTCCTGGAAAGGTCCCGTCCTTGGAATCTTATGGCTATAATTATTGGAAGACTCGCATGTGAGCCTATCTTACGAGCCAGGGCTCGGACATCTGGGACATTTGCGTTCACGCTACGTTCGTTATATTGCCAGTTGCTGAGCATGGTACTCCTAGTATCATTGCCCAGCATCTGAACAATAGTAAGGCTGTGAACATCTTGTTTTCTGGTTTAGGTCCCACTGAGTTTGAGCGTGTGAGCCATCTCTCAACTGCAAGAGAGATCTGGGCTACCCTCAAGGCACACCATGAGGGAACATCCCAGGTCAAAGCTCGGCTCTATCAGACCTACCGGCGTGAAAATGAAAATTTCACACAAAAGTCGGGTGAATATGTTGAAGCGTTGTTTGGTCATTTTCAATCGATCATAAACAAGCTTTGGGACAACAAGGCTGAGGGTGCTCAGTTAGTCTCAGATCACGAGCAGGCGCTCAAGGTTCTCCATACCTTGGACCCAAAGATCTGGGAGATCAAGGTATCCTCTATCATTGAGAGCACATCTTATGATACCTTGACCATTTCTGAGTTGTTTAGCAAGCTGAAGGCCACCGAGGTTGATATCCAGTTGAGATCAAATCTCACTGGCTTTGGATCAAAGTCTCTGGCCCTTATTACACCTTCTGTTGATCCCTCTTCTATGAGCTGTGCTGGGTGCTCTTTGATGTCTATCACTGAGGACCAGCTTGAGTCTTTGGGAGATGATGATTTATGTCTTTTTAACAACCGGGTGCGTCGTGTTCATGACAACAGGATGTTCAAAAGACACGACACAAAATCCGGGTGCTTTGAGTGTGGTGACCCAGGACACTTCATCGCCGACTACCCCAAGCGCAATGGACACAAGAAGGGCACCAGTGGTGGCTTGCACGACTCCGGCAAGCACGACAACTCCTCCTTCAACAAGGGCAAGCTAAAGACCAGATTCTTCAGAAAGGCCCTGAAGGACTACCTGCGAGAGAACAAGAAGCGCGACAAGGCCTTCTTCGCCGAGATGGAGAAGAGCTACTCCAAGCAGTCCACGTCTTCTTCCTCTTCATCGAGCTCAAGCGATGAGGAGATCATCATCCGGAAGGGGAAGGAAAAGGACGATCCGGCGGGTCTTTGCTTCATGGCTTTCGAGGACAGACCAAAGAGCCGCTCACATCAGCACCGAAGATCCCGCAAGAGCTTCTGCTCAATGGCTCTTGGGGATAAGGAAGAGAAGAGCTCCTCCGATGACTCCGACGACGACGACAACGAAAAGTTATCATCTTATGAACACGAAATCGTTGATTTACTTGAAAGCAATCGTCAGGAGTTAAAATATCGGGAAAAACTGCTTAGTTGAGCTAAGAAGAGGATAGATGAGTTAGAGAGTGAGCTTGCCGTGGCCAACGGCAGAATTGAGAGTCTATCTTCTTCCCCTTGCTTGGGTGATAGCAGTGAGTGCCTGAAGTGTGAGGTGCTTCTGTGTGACCTGTCGACTCTGAAGTCCAGGTACACAGAAAGGGTTGATGAGAGGGACGCTTTGGCCACTGAGCTTGAATGCACTCAGCTGGAGCTGAAAGATGCTCAAGCCACTGTCGTCGCACCTTGTGCTTATTGCCCATCTCATCTAGCTGTCTTAGCTGAGCTGAAAGCAAAGGGCGATGAGCATTTGGGGGATTTGGAGAGAGTGAGTGCTGAGCTAGCGCAGACTAGGCTAGAGCTTGAGACACTATCAGTTCCACCCACTGTCTGTGAGAACTGTTTGTCTCTTAGAATGGAATTGATCAAGCTGAAAGCCGAGAAGTCTGTCCAGGTAGATAGAGAGTGTGAGACCTGCTTGTCTCAGGTGCAGGTTCTAGCTTCCTTGAGAGAGGAGCTAGCTGATTCTCAGAATGAGAACTTTTACCTCCGTTCTATCCTGAGTTGGATCAGTGCCAGAGAGCCACAGCTCGACATGATGATCCAGCAGTTTAAGAGGCAGGATGGGTTTGGGGTAGGTTACACCTACACCAAAGCTGACTTTGAGAGTGCCATTAGCCGGGCAGTGGAGTGGAGTAAAATGACTCTAGAGCAGAGATACCCCAAGACTCACTCCATTGAGTCTTCCCAGGCTAGTCAGCCCAAGGATGGAGTGATTCATAAACAGCCCAAAGCTCCACCCAAGAAGCCCATCTGGGTTCCAAAGCCCAAATTCCTCCACACTACTCTTGACTCTCTTCCTGGACCCTCTCAACCCAAGAAGACTACACCAAACACCACTAAGCCCAAGAACCCCAAGCCTTAACCACATCAAAAGAAGCCCACCTATCATTGTGAGTATTGTCAAAGAGACGGGCATCTTGCGGAGTTTTGCTTTAGGAGGAAGCGGGTTGAGAGAGCAGAGAGAGCTCGTGGTGGTCAGGAGCACTTCTACCAGCAGGGTGGTAAACTGCGTGTTCCTCGACACGGTGAGAGGCTGGAGTCCAGGCCGCGTCGTGTAGGTGGTGGTAGAGGAGACGGCTTTCATGCCCGTGCTCCTGTTGGTGGTGTTCATTCTGGCAGAGTTCCAGGCCGTTTTGGCTATGGTCCTAGACCTCATGGCCGAGGTTTTAGGCAGAACCATGGACCACACTTTGAGCTGCGCTTTGGTCCAAATTCTTCTGATGGTTTTCGCTTTCTGTCTTTTGAGCAGATGGCTCGACATTGGTTTAATTCTTTTGCTAAACCTGGTGCTGGACCATTTGCTCCCCCTTACAACCACTGATTGTGCAGGATCAGGGACTGGAGGATGTTTGGATCATGGACTCAGGATGCTCTCGCCACATGACGGGACATCGCAGATGGTTCTCCAGTCTCACTCCCCCGAGCTCCAAAGAGTACATCACTTTCGGGAACAGTGGTCAAGGGAAAGTAAGTGACATCGGCTCAATTCACATTTTAGATCATTTCTCTTTGAAGAATGTTGCCTTGGTTAAAAATTTGAACTTTAACTTGATTTCTATTTTGCAACTTCTTGAGGATGGTTTGGAAGTGCATTTTAAGAAGGGCAATTCTTCTGTGTTTGATTCTAGAGGATCTTTGATTTGCCAGATCTTACCATTCGGTAAGGTTTTTTGGATTGACTTCTCTAGTTCTTTTGGCCCTTCTCGCTGTTTGATTGCTGGATATTCTTCTGAGCTCTAGAAGTGGCATAGGAGGTTAGGTCATTTGAGCTTTGATCTGCTAGTCAGGTTAAGCTCTATGGACCCCATCCGAGGATTGCCCAAGCTTAAAATGGAGAAAGATCTAGTTTGTCATCCCTGTCGTCATGGGAAAATGGTTGCCGCTTCTCACTCACCTGTGACTCAGGTGATGACTTCGTATCCGGGCGAGCTATTACACATGGACACTATCGGTCCAGCTCGGGTACGCTTAGTCGGTGGGAAGTGGTACGCGCTTGTCATTGTTGACGACTTTTCTCGATTCTCGTGGGTTTTCTTTTTGGAGTCTAAGGATGAAACTTTTCAGTTTGTTCATGACCTGATTTTGAAGCTGAAGAATGAGAACAATGGTCGGATGCGAGCATTTCACTCCGACAACGGCTCTGAGTTCAAGAACTCTCAGTTTTTCAGTTTCTGTAGTGATCAGGGTCTTGACCATCAGTTTTCTGCTCCTTACACTCCCCCACAGAACGGCGTTGTGGAACGAAAGAACCAACACTAGTCGAGATGGCCAGGACGATGCTCAATGAGAACAGGACTCCTAGGCATTTTTGGGCTGAAGCCATGAACACGTCTTGCTATTTGGCCAACGGAATTTTTCTTTGAGCTTACTTAGGTAAGACTTCGTATGAGTTGCGGTTTGGCAAACAGCCCAAGGTAGGCCACTTGCGAGCGTTTGGCTGCAAGTGCTTTGTGCTCAAGAAGGGAGAGCATTTGGACAAGTTTGAGTCTCGTTGCTGGGACGGAGTTTTTCTTGGCTATGCTTTACATTCTCGAGGTTTCCGCGTTTGGAACCTCGACTCCCAGCAGCTTGTCGAGACTTGCGAGGTTTCATTTGACGAGTCTTTGCCTTTATTGACTCCTTCTTTTGAGCTTTCTGGTGATGATGAGCTTGGAGAGTCCATCTTCGAGGAAGACGAGGACACTCCAGCTGCTGATGAGGGTGGGCCTTCTGCACCTCCTGCAGAGCCCACACCTTCTGAGACTTCGACTGAGGACGAGGGCAGACCTCTGATCACTTCTTCCACTTCGATCGAGCCCCCTCAGTTGAATCTAGAGGTGCCAGCTACTAACTCCGGTGAGGTGACTTCAGATCACCAAGGATCCTGAGCAGTTCAGCATGATCACCCCTTAGAGCTCATCATTGGTGATTTGACTGAGAGAACCTTGCTTTCATCAGGTATCTCTCTTGATGTGTTTGCTGAATCTGCTTTTGTTGCATCTTTTGAGCCTAGAGATGTTTCTCATGCTCTTTCTGATTCTAATTGGATTAACGATATGCAAGAAGAGCTTGACAATTTTGTCCGTAATCGGGTTTGGACACTAGTTGAGCCGCCACCAGGATGCAACCCCATAGGCACCAAGTGGGTGTTCAAGAACAAACAAGGTGAAGATGGGGTTGTGGTGTGCAACAAAGCTCGACTAGTTGCCTAGGGTTTTTGCTAGAAGGAAGGTATTGACTTTGAAGAAACCTTCGCACCTGTTGCCCGTGTTGAGTCCATTCGCATTCTTTTAGCTTTTGTCGTTTCGAAGGGCTTTAAGCTTTTTCAAATGGACGTCAAGAGTGCTTTTCTAAATGGGTATATAGAGGAGGAAGTGTATGTTAGGCAGCCCCCCGGTTTTGAGAACCCTAAGTTTCCTCAACATGTTTTTAAGCTGCAGAAAGCTTTATATGGGTTGAGGTAAGCCCCCAGGGCTTGGTATGACCGGTTGAAGCAGTTTTTGTTGGGGAAGGGTTTTGTGATGGGTTCTGTGGATAAGACTCTCTTCCTGCTCAGAGTTGCTTCAGATTTCTTAGTCGCTCAGATTTACGTGGACGATATTATTTTTGGCGGTACTTCTAATGATCTTGTGTCCAAGTTTTCTGAGCAGATGCACAACGAGTTTGAGATGAGCCTCATGGGTGAGCTCAAGTACTTCTTAGGGCTCTAGATCAAGAAGACAAAGGACGGCACCTTCATCCACCAAGGTAAGTACACTCGTGACATGTAAATTTGACTTTGGTGGTGAACTGAAGCCGCAGATGACCCCTATGGGCACATCTAGGGGTCTGGACAAGGATGAGAGCGGTGTCAAGGTCAACGAGAGGGAGTTTCGAGAGATGATCGGTTCGCTGCTGTACTTGACGGCGACAAGACTGGACATACAGTTCGCCGTGGGACTTTGCGCGCGTTTCCAGTCTTCACCACGCGCGTCTCATCGGCAGGCTGTCAAGCGCATCTTCAGGTATCTCACTTATGCGCCCGATCTCGGTTTTTACTATTCAACATCATCATCTCTTGATTTATCTAGCTTTTCGGACGCCGACTTTGGTGGGTGCCGGTTGGATCGCAAGTCGACTTCCGGTACTTGCCAGTTTCTTGGTTCTTCTCTTGTCTCATGGTCTTCTCGAAAGCAATCTGGAGTTGCTCTTTCGACCACTGAGGCTGAGTATGTAGCTGCTGCTCACAGTTGGTTTGGATGATTTCCACTCTGCGAGATTTTGGGTTGTTCTTTCCTACCAGGGTTCCATTGTTTTGCGATAACACCAGTGCTATTAGTGTAGGGAAAAACCCTTGTCTCCATTCTAAAACCAAACACATTGATGTGTGCTTTCACTTTCTGCGGGATCAATATGAGAAAGGTGTCATTGACCTTGTTCATGTTAATACCCATCATCAGTTGGCTGACATTTTCACCAAACCCCTAGATCAGTCTACTTTTGAGCATTTACGAGGGGATTTGGGTGTTGTGTATCCTTTTTAGGATATTTTGAGTCAGTTTTCCTTCTTCTTTACTCTTTTCTTGAGTCCTTTTGTGTGTGTTCATATCATACATATTCACATATCACACTTTTGATCTTGCTTCTGTTATATGATTGAACTGCTTTACTTACTCTAGCTAGTACATGCTTTTAAATACTTGTCAATGATCATGCTTTGGTTCAGTTCACTTGATATGTCTGATATCTTTCATATGCATGGCTTTTATGCTTTAAACTTGAAAAATGATCACCATTGCTTCTGGTAACTAGCATGCGTAGGTTGAATGTTCTTGCTATCTGTTACATGCCTTGTAGCTAGTTCCTGACTTAGATGCAAATATGCAACTTGGACATCTTTCTGGTTTAAACATGGAAATGTGCTATAAAAATGATGAAAAATCAAGAAAAATGAAAATTCCATGCCTTTTTATGCATAACTTGAAAAGATCCAGGTGGGTTTGCTTTGTCGCATTACATTGTTCTAGACTGCGTACCATAGCACTTTGGTATGAACTAGGACAGTGTAGTGTATGCCAAGACCAATGTCTTAAGCTTCTGATGGTCCAGTTTTGGCCTAGGCTTGACTTGGTCGGTCAGAATAAGGTTTGACATGCAAATAACCCCTGGCAACAATGAAAAAGGAAAAAGAAAAAGCCTGAAAACTGAAATGATAACAAGTTTGCTGAAGCACTTTGTTTTTGGACAAAGCTTATCTTGGTAGATATCAGTTAGCTTCTACATCTCATGCTTTACCTTGCTTGTCAACTGGAAAATGTGGTGATGCTTTTGTTTGCAAAAATTGAAAATGCGTGCTAATGACTTTCTTTAGATATCATCTGTTGCACTGATCATGCCATGTATCTTAGACAGTATGTCTTTTGCTGTATCTGTTAGATGTTGTAATTGCAGTCAATCATATCTGAGAAGCATGCTTTCTACACTCCACCTGCACCCCAGTTGCATTCATTGCATATTTTGAGGGGGAGTTGCATTTCAGGGGGAGTTTGTGTCTCTTTTGAGTGCTTGATGAGTTCACTTGTCAAAAAGGGGGAGAAATTTTGGGATAAGAGTTCAAGGGGGGAGTTTTGGCTTTCTCTGGGATTTGTTTTAGGGGGAGTTTTTGTCCCGTTTCTCCTTACTCTTTTGATATCCTTGTTGATGTTTCTGAGATCGCACTCATTTTGAGCTTTTACATTTTGGTTAACCATAATGACCACTTCTTTCTTTTTGTTTGGCTTTTGGTCATTAGGGTTAAAACTTTTACTTTATTTTCTTCTTCTTTATTTTCTTGTGCTTTGTTTTCGTCTTTCCACATGTGTTCGCAGGTACTGAAGAGCTGAAGAAGCAAAGTGTTGACAATGCACTCATCAAGGGGGAGATTGAGGAGCCATGCTGAATAGCGTAGGCCTCATGGCTCTAGATGTGATGAGTCATTGTCAACGATAGTCAAAGAGGACAGAAGAATAGATGAGATCTGCTGCGTCTTGGGCCGCGTGTGACTCGGGTACACGGGCAACGAGCGACTGTCGGGATGAGAGAGCTGCGAAGTCAGGTTGGCCCAATCCGGGTACATGGGCTAGGAGAAGCAGAAGACCCACTAGGCTGTTGACCAGGATTGACTTAAGTACACGGGCGGTGAGCGATTGCCGGGCTGAGAGAGCTGCGGAGTCGGGCTGGCCCAATCCGGGTACCTAGTGCAAAGTCGGTGGAGGCTTTGTCAGTTTCGGCGCAGAACTGACGACCGCTGATCTTCTATCGTACTTTCTAGAAGAGAAGACGTAGTCGCTACAAATCTTAGCTTCCGGATAAGTCATCTGTAAATAGGAGTTTACTATTTTGTCCCTAGGCCCACAGTTAGTCAGTCGAGTCTGTAAAAATATCCTAAGGGCAGTTTAGTCTTTTCCTGTTATTTCAGCGTCTATAAAAGCCCTAAGGGGCTGGTGGAATATTCCTAGCTATTGGGCAGCCTATAAATAGGGCCCCAATCCCTAGGGTTAGGTTACCTTTTGCTGAAATCACTTTTTAATCAATTCCTTGGGTCATTCCACTTTGTTCCCTGCGTTTCTCTCTCTCTTGTTCATGCGTGCGCCGCCAGGGATTTTGCTGCTGTTTGTTTGTGAGTTCATCTTGATTTTTCTCTGGTCTGGATGTTTTTATTCTTGCTGTTGTGTGCAGCATTTCGTTAATGGCTCTGCAGTTTCGTTTCGCGTGCAACTAGTTTATTCCAGTGCGAATGTCTCTCTGTAGCTTTTGTTCTTCAGCCGAGTAGTACTAGTTCTTGCTTGTAGCAAGTAGTACCTACTCCTTGTAGCAACAGTACACTAGTACACTAGCCTTGCTTTTTCCTGTGTAGCTTTTTGATCGAGTAGACAGGGCCAAGTCCTTTCTCTGGCTGTTTCTGGCGAAGCCCCCTTCTCTGTTCGAAGTCCCTCAGCTCCGTGAGGCAGGCTTCGACCTGACATCTTCGAAGGCTTCGCTAGAACTTTTGACTCTGAACTCGAGCGATAAATCTTTCTTCGAAGTGTGCTCTGTTCTAAGGTTTTGTTCTAGCATACTTTGGCACTTTTGCGAAGCATACTTCGACAAACTTCGAAGTTAGCTTCGAAGCATGTCTCTCTGGTAGACTTTGCTCGAAGAGTGTTTTCTGAGATCCTTCTACTGCTATTCTTTTCGAGGGTCACAGTTTGTCGGTTCAGAGCTTGTCATTCGAAGTTAGTCCTTGGTTCGAAGGTTACCACGCTGGTAGTCATACCTTGATCAAGCTAGTTTCGAAGGTAGATTGTAGGCTTCGATTTGGTCTTGCTGCCGTGTGTTGGACTTCGCTTCTCTTTCGAAGATTGCTTCTCCGTGAACTTTATTCTAAGCTTTCTGTTCGAAGTTTAGGCTTCGAAGTACACTGTTCGAAGCAAGCTTCGATACTTTCATACTTTGCTTCAAAGCATACTTCGCTCTTTGCCATACTCGAACTAGGCTAGACTCAACAAACCTTCGGCACTTCAACGACAACCTTCGCTAGACTTCGATAAGGGACTCCGAAGCAGGCTTCGACACAGCGAAGCAGGCTTCGCCATGTTACGAACAGGAGACAAATTTGAACAGTAACTTCTCATCCCATTCCATGTGTACTTAGATTATTTTACTGAGAAGTTTGATCTGCCATGTCTTGAATATTTTGTTTATCTGCCTATTAGTACTGTTTTGGTGTTTCTCTGTTTTTGACACCGGTTGTTTCTAGGCTAGATATTTTTAGACTTAGGCATTCTGTTCACACTCTGCTGCTTAGTCTTTTGAGGTGCGTTGGGTATTGGGAGCAGGCCATAGATTCGAAAGAATTTTTAGGCGCTCATTCACCCCCTCTGGTCGCTACTTTCGGTCCTACACGATGCTTCAGCATCGGCCGTCTAAAGGCGATACCGCCAGTATCAGCTATTTTGTGTGTAGCTTTTTAGGCATTTATCCAAACGCTCAAAAAATATTTCTTTAAGTATTGTCCATTCAATGCTTTCCTAAACACTCCTCTATCTATACCTTCGAGCAAATATGCGGTGCCAGGCACCACTCGGTGTATCCGAAATGGTCATTTCCAATTAGGGGGCCACTTACCGAACTGATTCTCCTTGGACCCGATCGGTAGGATAAGTTTCTATACGAGTTATCCTTGTTCAAATGATTTCGACACGACCTTCTTATTCTAGAACCTAATGACTCTTGCCTTGTTTTTCTCAACTTTCTCAAGAGCTCTTAATCGGACCTACACTAGATCGTCTAGACAATCTATCATTAGATTATAATAATCATCAGCCGTGAGTTGATCTTGCAACGTGATCCTTCTTGAGTTGATGTTATTTTCCCATGGTAATACTACTTCATGGCCATAGACTAATTGATACGGTGGTACTTGGTTAGATCTGTGATGCGCCATCCGATAAGCCTAGAGTTCTTCTGATAAGGACTGATGCCAACGCCTTGGTTGTTCATTGATTTTATGCTTTATCAACTTGATAAAACTCTTGTTGGAAGCCTCCGCTTGACTGTTGGCCTGTGCATAATATGGTGATAAATTTAAGAGCTGGTTCCCCATACCAGCTGTGAATTGCTAGAACTCCCCGACACAAAAATTGTTCCTTGGTACATGGTGATGGTATGTGGAATCCCAAACCGATATATTATATGTTCTTTGATGAATTCAATACCATAAACAAATGTAACTTTCTTGAGTGGAACGACATCTACCCATTTTGTGAAATAATCGGTGGCTGCTATTATGAACTTTTGGCCCTTGCTTGACTCTAGGTAAATTTGGTTGATCATATCGATGCCCCACCCTCTGAAGGGCCAGGGTTTAATTATTAGGTTCATTGCCGATGCAGGTGCCCTCTAAATAGCTCCAAACTTCTGATAGTCCTAACATACCTTGTTATACCTTATGTAGTCTTCTACCATATTTGACCAAAAGTAACCTGCTTTCCGAAGCAACCACTTTATTTTCTAAGCCAACTGGTGTGTTCTGCATATGCCATCGTGCACTTCACACATCACCACTTTACCTTATTCGTGCCTATGCACTTGAGGAGAACCCTATCGGTTATTCAATGGCACAAGTCTTCACCGAGTAGGACTTATTTGGTTGCTTGATATTTGAGTTTTCTGGGTGCCGATATAGAAGGATTCTTAAAATAGTTAATGATGTTGTACCTCCAATCGTCGGCTTCCATCTCTGCGATCTCTACCTCGATTGGTCTGGCCATAGGCTTATATCCTGATGCTATTTGGGCCAAATCATTCGCTTCTGAGTTCTGCTCTCCCAGAATATGAGTGAGAATTACACCTTAGAAACTTGTCATTATTGCCTAGCACTGATCGTGGTATTATTTCAATACATCATCCTTGCATTCATACTTGTCTGATAGTTGCTTCATTAATAACAAGGAGTCCCCGAGGATTTCAATCGTGTTGACGCCCATTTATTCCAATAGCTATAACCCTTTCAGCACTGCTTCATACTCGGCTTGATTGTTGGTGGAGAATGGTCTGGTGGTGTAAGCAAACTCAAATGATACCCCTAAGGGGAGACGATTACTAGGACGATGCTGAGGAGCCATGCTGAAGAGCGTGGGCCTCGTGGCTCCAGATGTGATGAGTCATTGTCAACGGTAGTCAAAGAGGACTAAAAAGAGAGAGAACATCTGCTGGGTCTAGGCCGCATGTGACTCAGGTAGACGGGCAGCGAGCAACTGTCGGGCAGAGGGGCCGCAAAGTCGGGCTGGCCCAATCCGGGTACATGGGCTAGGAGCAGCAGAGGATCCACTGGGCTGTTGACCACGATTGACTAGGGTACACGGGCGGCGAGCGATTGCCGGGCTGAGAGAGCTGCGGAATCGGGCCGGCCCAATACGGGTACCTGGTGCAAAGCCGGTGGATGCTTTGTCAGTTTCGGCGCAAAACTGACGACCACTGATCTCGCATTGAACTGTCTAGAAGAGAAGCCGTAGTCACTACGAAAGCTTAGCTTCCAGATAAGTCATCTGTAAATAGGAGTTTACTATTTTGTCCTTAGGCCCACAGTCAGTAAGTCGAGTCTGTAAAAATATCCTAAGGGCAGTTTGGTCTTTTCCTTATTTTCAGCGTCTGTAAAAACCCTAAGGGGCTGGTGGAATATTCCTAGCTATTGGGCTGCCTATAAATAGGGCCCCAATCCCTAGGGTTAGGTCACCCTTTAATGAAATAACTTTTCTAATCTTTGGGTCACTTTTTCCTTCTTCCAGCTCCCTGCGTGCGCCACCAGGCTCCCACGTTCCTGTTCTTGCGTTTCCAACCTGTGAGCACTGTCACCGTGAGTGCTGTTTTGTTCTTCACGTTCTCTATGAGATTTTATTCTCTGACGTTCTGTGCGCAGCGTTTTTAAGTGGTTGTGTCTACATCGTTTTGCGTGTAAATGCTTTTTATTCCTGAGTGAATGGCTTCTCTGGTTGCTTCTGTTCTTCGGCTGAGAAGTACTAGTTCTTGCGTGCTCCTGTAGCAGCAAGTAGTACCTACTCCCCGTGGCAACAGTACGCTAGTTTTTCTAGCCTTGCTTTCTCCTGACATAGCTTTTTGATCGAAAAGATGGGGTCTAGTATTTCTCTGGCTGTTTCTAGCGAAGCCCCATGTTTTGTGCGAAGTCCTTCTGGTCTGTGAAGCAGGCTTCGAACTTATCTGCGAAGGTGTACTTCGACTCGAGCTCTTCGTAGTCAATACTTCGAATGGTTTCGAAGTTTGCTTCAGAGCAAGTCTCACTGATTGGCTTCGCTCGGAGTGTGTTCCTGAGAAGTTTTCTGCTGTCATTTCCGTGGATTTCGGTTTGTGGGTTCGAAGCTTGTCACTCGAAGTATATATCAAGGCTTCAATTTAGTCTTGCTGCTGTGTGTTTGGCTTCGCTTCTCTTTTGAAGCTTGCTTTTCTGTGAACTTTGTTCGAAGCTCTCTGATCGGAGTATAGGTTTCGAAGTTTTGGTTTCGAAGGAACTCTGCAGTTAGTCTTCGAAGTACACTATTCGAAGCAGGCTTCGATTCTTTCATACTTCGCATCGAAGCATACTTCGCTTTCTGTCACACTCGAACTAGGCTATATTCCACAAACCTTCGACATCTTCCAACTTCGCACGACACCTCCGGACAAGTTTTGACTACATCAACCTTCGGCACATCTACGACAGACTTCGTCAGACTTCATCATTGAACTCCGAAGCAGGCTTCGACACTGCGAAGCAGGCTTCATCAAGTTTCGTCGAGGAGACAATTTTTGAACAGTAACTTCTCATCTCATTTTACGTGCACTTAGATCATTTGCTGAGAAGTTTGATCTGCCATGTTTTGAACACTTCGCTTATCTGCCTATTAGCACTGTATTGGTGTTTCTCTGTCTAGGAGACCGGTCGTTTCTAGGCTAGATTCTTTTACGCTTTGGTGATTTGTTTACTTTCGGCTACTTAGTCTCTTGAGGTGCATTGGGTGTTGGGAGCAGGCCATAGATTCGAAAGAATTTTTTAGGCACCCATTCACCCCCCTCTGGTTGCTACTTTTGGTCCTACAACTGGTATCAGAGCCTGGTTAGGTTTTTTTCCATACCTTAACCGGTTCTAAACCCCAGTAGTGATCATGACGTCTCCTGGTAAGGTCCCATCCTTGGAAGCTTATGGCTATAATTATTGGAAGACTCGCATGCGAGCTTATCTCATGAGCCAAAGCTCGGACATCTGGGACATTTGCGTTCACGCTACATTTGTCATATTGCCAGTTGCTGAGCGTGGTACTCCTGGTATCATCGCCCAGCATCTGAACAATAGCAAAGCTGTGAACATCTTGTTTTCTGGTTTAGGTACCACTGAGTTTGAGCGTGTGGGCCATCTCTCCACTGCGAGAGAGATCTGGGCTACCCTTCAGGCACACCATGAAGGGACAGCTCAGGTCAAGGCTCGGCTCTATCAGACCTACCGGTGTGAATATGAGAACTTCACACAAAAGTCGGGTGAATCTGTTGAAGCGTTGTTTGGTCATTTTCAATCGATCATAAACAAGCTTCGGGACAACAAGGCTGAGGGTGTTCAGTTAGTCTCAGATCACGAGCAGGCGCTCAAGGTTCTCCATACCTTAGACCCAAAGATCTGGGAGATCAAGGTATCCTCTATCATTGAGAGCAGATCTTATGATACCTTGACCATTTCTGAGTTGTTTAGCAAGCTGAAGGCCACTGAGGTTGATACCCAGTTGAGATCAAATCTCACTAGCTCTGGATCAAAGTCTCTAGCCCTTGCTACACCTTTTGTTGATCCCTCTTCAGTGAACTGTGCTGGGTTCTCTTTGATGTCTATCACTGAGGACCAACTTGAGTCTTTGGGAGATGATGACCTGTGTCTTTTTAACAACCGGGTGCGTCGTGTTTATGACAAAAGAATGTTCAAGAGACACGGCACAAAATGCGGGTGCTTTGAGTGTGGTGTCCCAGGACACTTCATCGCCGACTGCCCCAAGCGCAATGGACACAAGAAGGGCACCGGTGGTGGCTTCCACGACTCCGACAGGCACGACAGCTCTTCCTACAACAAGGGCAAGCCTAAGACTAGATTCTTCATAAAGGCCCTGAAGGACTACCGACGAGAGAACAAGAAGCGCGACAAGGCTTTCTTCGCCGAGATGGAGAAGAGCTACTCCTAGCGTTCCACGTCTTCTTCCTCTTCATCGAGCTCAAGTGATGAGGAGATCATCATCAGGAAGGGGAAGGGCAAGGACGATCCGGTGGGCCTTTGCTTCATGGCCTTCGGGGACAGACCGAAGAGTCGCTCACATCAACGCCGAAGATCCCGCAAGAGCTTCTGCTCTATGGCTCTTGGGGATAAGGAAGAGAAGGGCTCCTCCGATGACTCTGACGATGACGACAACGAAAAGGTATCATCTTATGTACGCGAAATCATTGATTTACTTGAAAGCAATCATTAGGAGTTGAAATATTGGGAAAAACTGCTTAGGGGGGCTAAGAAGAGGATAGATGAATTAGAGAGTGAGCTTGTCGTGGCCAACGACAGAATTGAGAGTCTATCTTCTTCCCCTTGCTTGGGTGATAGCAGTGAGTGCCCAAAGTGTGAGGTGCTTCTGTGTGACCTATCGACTCTGAAGTCCAGGTACATAGAAAGAGTTGATGAGAGGGACGCTTTGGCCACTGAGCTTGAAAGTGCTCAGCTGGAGCTGAAAGATGCTCAAGCCACTGTCGTCGTACCCTGTACTGATTGCCCATCTCATCTAGCTTGTTTAGCTGAGCTGAAAGCCAAGGGCGATGATCATTTGGGTGATTTGGAGAGAGTGAGAGCTGAGCTGGCGCAGACTAGGCTAGAGCTTGAGACACTATCAGTTCCACCCACTGTCTGTGAGAACTGCTTGTCTCTTAGACTGGAGTTCATTAAGCTGAAAGTCGAGAAGTCTGTCCAGGTAGATAGTGAGTGTGAGACCTGCTTGTCTCAGGTGGAGGTTCTAGCTTCCTTGAGAGAGGAGCTAGCTGATGCTCAAAATGAGAACTTTTACCTCCGTTCTATCCTGAGTTGGATCAGTGCCAGAGAGCCACAACTCGGCATGATGATCCAGCAATTTTAGAGGCAGGATGGGTTTGGGGTAGGCTACACCTACACCAAGGCTGACTTTGAGAGTGCCATTAGCCGGGCAGTGGAGTGGAGTAAAATGACTCCAAAGCAGAGATACCCCAAGACTCACTCCACTGAGTCTTTCCAAGGATGGAGTGATCCAAGAACAGTCTAAAGCTCCACCCAAGAAGCCCATCTTGGTTCCGAAGCCCAAACTCCTCCACACTTCTCTTGACTCTCTTCCTGGACCCTCTCAACCCATGAAGACTACACCAAACACCACTAACCCAAGAACCCCAAGCCTCAACCACATCCCAAGAAGCCCACCTATCATGTGAGTACTGTCAAAGAGACAAGCATCTTGCAGAGTTTTGCTTCAGGAGGAAGCGGGTTGAGAGAGCTGAGAGATCTCGTGGTGGTCAGGAGCAGTTCTTCCAGCAGGGTGGTAGACTGAGAGTTCCTCAATGCGGGGAGAGGCTGGAGGCCAGGCCGCGTCGTGTAGGTGGTGGTAGAGGAGACGACTTTCATACCCGTGCTCCAGATGGTGGTGTTCGTTCTGGTACAGCTCCAGGCCGTTTTGGCTACGGTCCTGGACCTCATGGCTGAGGCTTTAGGCAGAACCGAGGACCACGCTTTGAGCCGCGTTTTGGTCCAAACTCTTCTGATGGTTTTTGCTTTCGTCTTTTGAGCAGATGACTCGACACTGGTTTAGTTCTTTTGCTAAACCTGGTGCCGGACCATTTGCTCCCTCTTACAACCACTGATTGTGTAGGATCGGGGACTGGAGGACGTTTGGATCATGGACTCAGGATGCTCTCGCCACATGATAGGACATCGCAGATGGTTCTCCAGTCTCACTCCCCCGAGCTCCAAAGAGTACATCACATTCGGGAACAGTGGTCAAGGGAAGGTACACGACATTGGCTCAATTCGCATCTCTGATCATTTCTCTTTGAAGAATGTTGCTTTGGTTGGAAATTTGAACTTCAATTTGATTTCTGTTTCGAAACTTCTTGAGGATTGGTTAGAGGTTCTTTTTAAGAAGGGCAGTTCTTTTGTGATTGATTCTAGAGGGTCTTTGATTTGCCAAATCTTACCTTCTGGTAAGGTTTTTCAGATTGACTTCTCTAGTTCTTTTGGCCCTTCTCGCTGTTTGATTGCTGGATCCTCCTCTGATCGTTGACGATTTCTCTCGATTCTCGTGGGTTTTCTTTTTGGAGTCTAAGGATGAGACTTTTCATTTTGTTCATGACCTGATTTTGAAGCTGAAGAATGAGAACAATGGTCGGATGCGAGCATTTCACTCCGACAATGGCTCTGAGTTCAAGAACTCTCAGTTTGTCAGTTTCTGTAGTGATCAGGGTCTTGACCATCATTTTTCTGCTCCTTACACTCCCCCACAGAACGACGTTGTGGAACGAAAGAACCAACGCTAGTCGAGATGGCTAGGACGATGCTCAATGAGAACAGGACTCCTAGGCATTTTTGGGCTGAAGCCATGAACACGTCTTGCTATTTGGCCAACGGAATTTTTCTTTGAGCTTACTTAGGTAAGACTTCGTATGAGTTGCGGTTTGGCAAACAACCCAAGGTGAGCCACTTGCGAGCGTTTGGCTGCAAGTGCTTTGTGCTCAAGAAGGGAGAGCATTTGGACAAGTTTGAGTCTCGTTGCTGGGACGAAGTTTTTCTTGGCTACGCTTTACATTCTCGAGGTTTCCGCGTTTGGAACCTCGACTCCCAGCAGCTTGTCGAGACTTGCGAGGTTTCATTTGACGAGTCTTTGCCTTCATTGACTCCTTCTTTTGAGCTTTCTGGTGATGATGAGCTCGGGGAGTCCATCTTCGAGGAAGACGAGGACACTCCAGCTGCTGATGAGGGTGGGCCTTCTGCACCTCCTGTAGAGCCCACACCTTCTGAGACTTCGACTGAGGACGAGGGCAGACCTCTGATCACTTCTTCCACTTCGATCGAGCCCCCTCAGTTGAATCCAGAGGAGCCAGCTACTAACTCCGGTGAGGTGACTTCAGATCACCAAGGATCCTGAGCAGTTCAGCATGATCACCCCTTAGAGCTCATCATTAGTGATTTGACTGAGAGAACCTTGCGTTCATCAGGTATCTCTCTTGATGTGTTTGCTGAATCTGCTTTTGTTGCATCTTTTGAGCCCAGAGATGTTTCTCATGCTCTTTCTGATTCTAATTGGATTAACGATATGCAAGAAGAGCTTGACAATTTTGTCCGTAATCGGGTTTGGACACTAGTTGAGCCGCCACCAGGATGCAACCCCATAGGCACCAAGTGGGTGTTCAAGAACAAACAAGGTGAAGATGGGGTTGTGGTGTGCAACAAAGCTCGACTAGTTGCCTAGGGTTTTTGCTAGAAGGAAGGTATTGACTTTGAAGAAACCTTCGCACCTGTTGCCTGTCTTGAGTCCATTCGCATTCTTTTAGCTTTTGCCATTTCGAAGGGCTTTAAGCTTTTTCAAATGGACGTCAAGAGTGCTTTTCTAAATGGGTATATAGAGGAGGAAGTGTATGTTAGGCAGCCCCCCGGTTTTGAGAACCCTAAGTTTCCTCGACATGTTTTTAAGCTGCAGAAAGCTTTATATGGGTTGAAGCAAGCCCCCAGGGCTTGGTATGACCGGTTGAAGCAGTTTTTGTTGGGGAAGGGTTTTGTGATGGGTTCTGTGGATAAGACTCTCTTCCTGCTCAGAGTTGCTTCAGATTTCTTAGTCGCTCAGATTTACGTGGACGATATTATTTTTGGCGGTACTTCTAATGATCTTGTGTCCAAGTTTTCTGAGCAGATGCACAACGAGTTTGAGATGAGCCTCATGGGTGAGCTCAAGTACTTCTTAGGGCTCTAGATCAAGAAGACAAAGGACGGCACCTTCATCCACCAAGGTAAGTACACTCGTGACATGTAAATTTGACTTTGGTGGTGAACTGAAGCCGCAGATGACCCCTATGGGCACATCTAGGGGTCTGGACAAGGATGAGAGCGGTGTCAAGGTCAACGAGAGGGAGTTTCGAGGTATGATCGGTTCGCTGCTGTACTTGACGGCGATAAGACTGGACATACAGTTCACCGTGGGACTTTGCGCGCGTTTCCAGTCTTCACCACGCGCGTCTCATCGGCAGGCTGTCAAGCGCATCTTCAGGTATCTCACTTATGCGCCCGATCTCGGTCTTTACTATTCAACATCATCATCTCTTGATTTATCTAGCTTTTCGGACGCCGACTTTGGTGGGTGCCGGTTGGATCGCAAGTCGACTTCCGGTACTTGCCAGTTTCTTGGTTCTTCTCTTGTCTCATGGTCTTCTCGAAAGCAATCTGGAGTTGCTCTTTCGACCACTGAGGCTGAGTATGTAGCTGCTGCTAGCTGCTGCTCACAGTTGGTTTGGATGATTTCCACTCTGCGAGATTTTGGGTTGTTCTTTCCTACCAGGGTTCCATTGTTTTGCGACAACACCAGTGCTATTAGTGTAGGGAAAAACCCTTGTCTCCATTCTAAAACCAAACACATTGATGTGTGCTTTCACTTTCTGCGGGATCAATATGAGAAAGGTGTCATTGACCTTGTTCATGTTAATACCCATCATCAGTTGGCTGACATTTTCACCAAACCCCTAGATCAGTCTACTTTTGAGCATTTACGAGGGGATTTGGGTGTTGTGTATCCTTTTTAGGATATTTTGAGTCAGTTTTCCTTCTTATTTACTCTTTTCTTGAGTCCTTTTGTGTGTGTTCATATCATACATATTCACATATCACACTTTTGATCTTGCTTCTGTTATATGATTGAACTGCTTTACTTACTCTAGCTAGTACATGCTTTTGAATACATTCAATGATCATACTTTGGTTCAGTTCACTTGATATGTCTGATATCTTTCATATGCATGGCTTTTATGCTTTAAACTTGAAAAATGATCACCATTGCTTCTGGTAACTAGCATGCGTAGGTTGAATGTTCTTGCTATCTGTTACATGCCTTGTAGCTAGTTCCTGACTTAGATGCAAATATGCAACTTGGACATCTTTCTGGTTTAAACATGGAAATGTGCTATAAAAATGATGAAAAATCAAGAAAAATGAAAATTCCATGCCTTTTTATGCATAACTTGAAAAGATCCAGGTGGGTTTGCTTTGTCGCATTACATTGTTCTGGACTGCGTACCATAGCACTTTGGTATGAACTAGGACAGTGTAGTGTATGCCAAGACCAATGTCTTAAGCTTCTGATGGTCCAGTTTTGGCCTAGGCTTAACTTGGTCGGTCAGAATAAGGTTTGACATGCAAATAACCCCTGGCAACAATGAAAAAGGAAAAAAAAAGCCTGAAAACTGAAATGATAACAAGTTTGCTGAAGCACTTTGTTTTTGGACAAAGCTTATCTTGGTAGATATCAGTTAGCTTCTACATCTCATGCTTTACCTTGCTTGTCAACTGGAAAATGTGGTGATGCTTTTGTTTGCAAAAATTGAAAATGCGTGCTAATGACTTTCTTTAGATATCATCTGTTGCACTGATCATGCCATGTATCTTAGACAGTATGTCTTTTGCTGTATCTGTTAGATGTTGTAATTGCAGTCAATCATATCTGAGAAGCATGCTTTCTACACTCCACCTGCACCCCAGTTGCATTCATTGCATATTTTGAGGGGGAGTTGCATTTCAGGGGGAGTTTGTGTCTCTTTTGAGTGCTTGATGAGTTCACTTGTCAAAAAGGGGGAGAAATTTTGGGATAAGAGTTCAAGGGGGGAGTTTTGGCTTTCTCTGGGATTTGTTTTAGGGGGAGTTTTTGTCCCGTTTCTCCTTACTCTTTTGATATCCTTGTTGACGTTTCTGAGATCGCACTCATTTTGAGCTTTTACATTTTGGTTAACCATAATGACCACTTCTTTCTTTTTGTTTGGCTTTTGGTCATTAGGGTTAAAACTTTTACTTTATTTTCTTCTTCTTTATTTTCTTGTGCTTTGTTTTCGTCTTTCCACATGTGTTCGCAGATACTGAAGAGCTGAAGAAGCAAAGTGTTGACAATGCACTCATCAAGGGGGAGATTGAGGAGCCATGCTGAATAGCGTAGGCCTCATGGCTCTAGATGTGATGAGTCATTGTCAACGATAGTCAAAGAGGACAGAAGAATAGATGAGATCTGCTGCGTCTTGGGCCACGTGTGACTCAGGTACACGGGCAACGAGCGACTGTCGGGCTGAGAGAGCTGCGAAGTCAGGTTGGCCCAATTCGGGTACATGGGCTAGGAGAAGCAGAAGACCCACTAGGCTGTTGACCAGGATTGACTCAGGTACACGGGCGGTGAGCGATTGCCGGGCTGAGAGAGCTGCGGAGTCGGGCTGGCCCAATCCGGGTACCTAGTGCAAAGTCGGTGGAGGCTTTGTCAGTTTCGGCGCAGAACTGACGACCGCTGATCTTCTATCGTACTTTCTAGAAGAGAAGACGTAGTCGCTACAAATCTTAGCTTCCGGATAAGTCATCTGTAAATAGGAGTTTACTATTTTGTCCCTAGGCCCACAGTTAGTCAGTCGAGTCTGTAAAAATATCCTAAGGGCAGTTTAGTCTTTTCCTGTTATTTCAGCGTCTATAAAAGCCCTAAGGGGCTGGTGGAATATTCCTAGCTATTGGGCAGCCTATAAATAGGGCCCCAATCCCTAGGGTTAGGTTACCTTTTGCTGAAATCACTTTTTAATCAATTCCTTGGGTCATTCCACTTTGTTCCCTGCGTTTCTCTCTCTCTTGTTCATGCGTGCGCCGCCAGGGATTTTGCTGCTGTTTGTTTGTGAGTTCATCTTGATTCTTCTCTGGTCTGGATGTTTTTATTCTTGCTGTTGTGTGCAGCATTTCGTTAATGGCTCTGCAGTTTCGTTTCGCGTGCAACTAGTTTATTCCAGTGCGAATGTCTCTCTGTAGCTTTTGTTCTTCAGCCGAGTAGTACTAGTTCTTGCTTGTAGCAAGTAGTACCTACTCCTTGTAGCAACAGTACACTAGTACACTAGCCTTGCTTTTTCCTGTGTAGCTTTTTGATCGAGTAGACAGGGCCAAGTCCTTTCTCTGGCTGTTTCTGGCGAAGCCCCCTTCTCTGTTCGAAGTCCCTCAGCTCCGTGAGGCAGGCTTCGACCTGACATCTTCGAAGGCTTCGCTAGAACTTTTGACTCTGAACTCGAGCGATAAATCTTTCTTCGAAGTGTGCTCTGTTCTAAGGTTTTGTTCTAGCATACTTTGGCACTTTTGCGAAGCATACTTCGACAAACTTCGAAGTTAGCTTCGAAGCATGTCTCTCTGGTAGACTTTGCTCGAAGAGTGTTTTCTGAGATCCTTCTACTGCTATTCTTTTCGAGGGTCACAGTTTGTCGGTTCAGAGCTTGTCATTCGAAGTTAGTCCTTGGTTCGAAGGTTACCACGCTGGTAGTCATACCTCGATCAAGCTAGTTTCGAAGGTAGATTGTAGGCTTCGATTTGGTCTTGCTGCCGTGTGTTGGACTTCGCTTCTCTTTCGAAGATTGCTTCTCCGTGAACTTTATTCTAAGCTTTCTGTTCGAAGTTTAGGCTTCGAAGTACACTGTTCGAAGCAAGCTTCGATACTTTCATACTTTGCTTCAAAGCATACTTCGCTCTTTGCCATACTCGAACTAGGCTAGACTCAACAAACCTTCGGCACTTCAACGACAACCTTCGCTAGACTTCGACAAGGGACTCCGAAGCAGGCTTCGACACAGCGAAGCAGGCTTCGCCATGTTACGAACAGGAGACAAATTTGAACAGTAACTTCTCATCCCATTCCATGTGTACTTAGATTATTTTACTGAGAAGTTTGATCTGCCATGTCTTGAATATTTTGTTTATCTGCCTATTAGTACTGTTTTGGTGTTTCTCTTTTTTTGACACCGGTTGTTTCTAGGCTAGATATTTTTAGACTTAGGCATTCTGTTCACACTCTGCTGCTTAGTCTTTTGAGGTGCGTTGGGTATTGGGAGCAGGCCATAGATTCGAAAGAATTTTTAGGCGCTCATTCACCCCCCTCTGGTCGCTACTTTCGGTCCTACACGATGGTTCAGCATTGGCCGTCTAAAGGCGATACCGCCAGTATCAGCTATTTTGTGTGTAGCTTTTTAGGCATTTATCCAAACGCTCAAAAAATATTTCTTTAAGTATTGTCCATTCAATGCTTTCCTAAACACTCCTCTATCTATACCTTCGAGCAAATATGCGGTGCCAGGCACCACTCGGTGTATCCGAAATGGTCATTTCCAATTAGGGGGCCACTTACCGAACTGATTCTCCTTGGACCCGATCGGTAGGATAAGTTTCTATACGAGTTATCCTTGTTCAAATGATTTCGACACGACCTTCTTATTCTAGAACCTAGTGACTCTTGCCTTGTTTTTCTCAACTTTCTCAAGAGCTCTTAATCGGACCTACACTAGATCGTCTAGACAATCTATCATTAGATTATAATAATCATCAGCCGTGAGTTGATCTTGCAACGTGATCCTTCTTGAGTTGATGTTATTTTCCCATGGTAATACTACTTCATGGCCATAGACTAATTGATACGGTGGTACTTGGTTAGATCTGTGATGCGCCATCCGATAAGCCTAGAGTTCTTCTGATAAGGACTGATGCCAACGCCTTGGTTGTTCATTGATTTTATGCTTTATCAACTTGATAAAACTCTTGTTGGAAGCCTCCGCTTGACTGTTGGCCTGTGCATAATATGGTGATAAATTTAAGAGCTGGTTCCCCATACCAGCTGTGAATTGCTAGAACTCCCCGACACAAAAATTGTTCCTTGGTACATGGTGATGGTATGTGGAATCCCAAACCGATATATTATATGTTCTTTGATGAATTCAATACCATAAACAAATGTAACTTTCTTGAGTGGAACGACATCTACCCATTTTGTGAAATAATCGGTGGCTGCTATTATGAACTTTTGCCCCTTGCTTGACTCTAGGTAAATTTGGTTGATCATATCGATGCCCCACCCTCTTAAGGGCCAGGGTTTAATTATTAGGTTCATTGCCGATGCAGGTGCCCTCTAAATAGCTCCAAACTTCTGATAGTCCTAACATACCTTGTTATACCTTATGTAGTCTTCTACCATATTTGACCAAAAGTAACCTGCTTTCCGAAGCAACCACTTTATTTTCTAAGCCAACTGGTGTGTTCTGCATATGCCATCGTGCACTTCACACATCACCACTTTACCTTATTCGTGCCTATGCACTTGAGGAGAACCCCATCGGTTATTCAATGGCACAAGTCTTCACCGAGTAGGACTTATTTGGTTGCTTGATATTTGAGTTTTCTGGGTGCCGATATAGAAGGATTCTTAAAATAGTTAATGATGTTGTACCTCCAATCGTCGGCTTCCATCTCTGCGATCTCTACCTCGATTGGTCTGGCCATAGGCTTATATCCTGATGCTATTTGGGCCAAATCATTCGCTTCTGAGTTCTGCTCTCCCAGAATATGAGTGAGAATTACACCTTAGAAACTTGTCATTATTGCCTAGCACTGATCGTGGTATTATTTCAATACATCATCCTTGCATTCATACTTGTCTGATAGTTGCTTCATTAATAACAAGGAGTCCCCGAGGATTTCAATCGTGTTGACGCCCATTTATTCCAATAGCTATAACCCTTTCAGCACTGCTTCATACTCGGCTTGATTGTTGGTGGAGAATGGTCTGGTGGTGTAAGCAAACTCAAATGATACCCCTAAGGGGAGACGATTACTAGGACGATGCTGAGGAGCCATGCTGAAGAGCGTGGGCCTCGTGGCTCCAGATGTGATGAGTCATTGTCAACGGTAGTCAAAGAGGACTAAAAAGAGAGAGAACATCTGCTGGGTCTAGGCCGCATGTGACTCAGGTAGACGGGCAGCGAGCGACTGTCCGGCAGAGGGGCCGCAAAGTCGGGCTGGCCCAATCCGGGTACATGGGCTAGGAGCAGCAGAGGATCCACTGGGCTGTTGACCACGATTGACTAGGGTACACGGGCGGCGAGCGATTGCTGGGCTGAGAGAGCTGCGGAATTGGGCCGGCCCAATACGGGTACCTGGTGCAAAGCCGGTGGACGCTTTGTCAGTTTCGGCGCAAAACTGACGACCACTGATCTCGCATTGAACTGTCCAGAAGAGAAGCCGTAGTCACTACGAAAGCTTAGCTTCCAGATAAGTCATCTGTAAATAGGAGTTTACTATTTTGTCCTTAGGCCCACAGTCAGTAAGTCGAGTCTGTAAAAATATCCTAAGGGCAGTTTGGTCTTTTCCTTATTTTCAGCGTCTGTAAAAACCCTAAGGGGCTGGTGGAATATTCCTAGCTATTGGGCTGCCTATAAATAGGGCCCCAATCCCTAGGGTTAGGTCACCCTTTAATGAAATCACTTTTCTAATCTTTGGGTCACTTTTTCCTTCTTCCAGCTCCCTGCGTGCGCCGCCAGGCTCCCACGTTCATGTTCTTGCGTTTCCAACCTGTGAGCACTGTCACCGTGAGTGCTGTTTTGTTCTTCACGTTCTCTGTGAGATTTTATTCTCTGACGTTCTGTGCGCAGCGTTTTTGTGTGGTTGTGTCTACATCGTTTTGCGTGTAAATGCTTTTTATTCCTTGAGTGAATGGCTTCTCTGGTTGCTTCTGTTCTTCGGCTGAGAAGTACTAGTTCTTGCGTGCTCCTGTAGCAGCAAGTAGTACCTACTCCCCGTGGCAACAGTACGCTAGTTTTTCTAGCCTTGCTTTCTCCTGACATAGCTTTTTGATCGAAAAGATGGGGTCTAGTATTTCTCTGGCTGTTTCTAGCGAAGCCCCATGTTTTGTGCGAAGTCCTTCTGGTCTGTGAAGCAGGCTTCGAACTTATCTGCGAAGGTGTACTTCGACTCGAGCTCTTCGTAGTCAATACTTCGAATGGTTTCGAAGTTTGCTTCAGAGCAAGTCTCACTGATTGGCTTCGCTCGGAGTGTGTTCCTGAGAAGTTTTCTGCTGTCATTTCCGTGGATTTCGGTTTGTGGGTTCGAAGCTTGTCACTCGAAGTATATATCAAGGCTTCAATTTAGTCTTGCTGCTGTGTGTTTGGCTTCGCTTCTCTTTCGAAGCTAGCTTTTCTGTGAACTTTGTTCAAAGCTCTCTGATCGGAGTATAGGTTTCGAAGTTTTGGTTTCGAAGGAACTCTGCAGTTAGTCTTCGAAGTACACTATTCGAAGCAGGCTTCGATTCTTTCATACTTCGCATCGAAGCATACTTCGCTTTCTGTCACACTCGAACTAGGCTATATTCCACAAACCTTCGACATCTTCCAACTTCGCACGACACCTCCGGACAAGTTTTGACTACATCAACCTTCGGCACATCTACGACAGACTTCGTCAGACTTCATCATTGAACTCCGAAGCAGGCTTCGACACTGCGAAGTAGGCTTCATCAAGTTTCGTCGAGGAGACAATTTTTGAACAGTAACTTCTCATCTCATTTTACGTGCACTTAGATCATTTGCTGAGAAGTTTGATCTGCCATGTTTTGAACACTTCGCTTATCTGCCTATTAGCACTGTATTGGTGTTTCTCTGTCTAGGAGACCGGTCGTTTCTAGGCTAGATTCTTTTACGCTTTGGTGATTTGTTTACTTTCGGCTGCTTAGTCTCTTGAGGTGCGTTGGGTGTTGGGAGCAGGCCATAGATTTGAAAGAATTTTTTAGGCACCCATTCACCCCCCTCTGGTTGCTACTTTTGGTCCTACAAGTGGTATCAGAGCCTGGTTAGGTTTTTTTCCATACCTTAACCGGTTCTAAACCCCAGTAGTGATCATGACGTCTCCTGGTAAGGTCCCATCCTTGGAAGCTTATGGCTATAATTATTGGAAGACTCGCATGCGAGCCTATCTCATGAGCCAAAGCTCGGACATCTGGGACATTTGCGTTCACGCTACGTTTGTCATATTGCCAGTTGCTGAGCGTGGTACTCCTGGTATCATCGCCCAGCATCTGAACAATAGCAAAGCTGTGAACATCTTGTTTTCTGGTTTAGGTACCACTGAGTTTGAGCGTGTGGGCCATCTCTCCACTGCGAGAGAGATCTGGGCTACCCTTCAGGCACACCATGAAGGGACAGCTCAGGTCAAGGCTCGGCTCTATCAGACCTACCGGCGTGAATATGAGAACTTCACACAAAAGTCGGGTGAATCTGTTGAAGCGTTGTTTGGTCATTTTCAATCGATCATAAACAAGCTTCGGGACAACAAGGCTGAGGGTGTTCAGTTAGTCTCAGATCACGAGCAGGCGCTCAAGGTTCTCCATACCTTAGACCCAAAGATCTGGGAGATCAAGGTATCCTCTATCATTGAGAGCACATCTTATGATACCTTGACCATTTCTGAGTTGTTTAGCAAGATGAAGGCCACTGAGGTTGATACCCAGTTGAGATCAAATCTCACTAGCTCTGGATCAAAGTCTCTGGCCCTTGCTACACCTTTTGTTGATCCCTCTTCAGTGAACTGTGCTGGGTTCTCTTTGATGTCTATCACTAAGGACCAGCTTGAGTCTTTGGGAGATGATGACCTGTGTCTTTTTAACAACCGGGTGCGTCGTGTTTATGACAAAAGAATGTTCAAGAGACACGGCACAAAATGCGGGTGCTTTGAGTGTGGTGACCCAGGACACTTCATCGCCGACTACCCCAAGCGCAATGGACACAAGAAGGGCACCGGTGGTGGCTTCCACGACTCCGGCAGGCACGACAGCTCTTCCTACAACAAGGGCAAGCCTAAGACTAGATTCTTCATAAAGGCCCTGAAGGACTACCGACGAGAGAACAAGAAGCGCGACAAGGCTTTCTTCGCCGAGATGGAGAAGAGCTACTCCTAGCGTTCCACGTCTTCTTCCTCTTCATCGAGCTCAAGCGATGAGGAGATCATCATCAGGAAGGGGAAGGGCAAGGACGATCCGGTGGGCCTTTGCTTCATGGCCTTCGGGGACAGACCGAAGAGTCGCTCACATCAACGCCGAAGATCCCGCAAGAGCTTCTGCTCTATGGCTCTTGGGGATAAGGAAGAGAAGGGCTCCTCCGATGACTCTGACGATGACGACAACGAAAAGGTATCATCTTATGTACGCGAAATCATTGATTTACTTGAAAGCAATCGTTAGGAGTTGAAATATTGGGAAAAACTGCTTAGGGGGGCTAAGAAGAGGATAGATGAATTAGAGAGTGAGCTTGCCGTGGCCAACGACAGAATTGAGAGTCTATCTTCTTCCCCTTGCTTGGGTGATAGCAGTGAGTGCCCAAAGTGTGAGGTGCTTCTGTGTGACCTATCGACTCTGAAGTCCAGGTACATAGAAAGAGTTGATGAGAGGGACGCTTTGGCCACTGAGCTTGAAAGTGCTCAGCTGGAGCTGAAAGATGCTCAAGCCACTGTCGTCGTACCCTGTACTGATTGCCACAACTCGGCATGATTATCCAGCAATTTTAGAGGCAGGATGGGTTTGGGGTAGGCTACACCTACACCAAGGCTGACTTTGAGAGTGCCATTAGCCGGGCAGTGAAGTGGAGTAAAATGACTCCAAAGAAGAGATACCCCAAGACTCACTCCACTGAGTCTTTCCAAGGATGGAGTGATCCAAGAACAGTCTAAAGCTCCACCCAAGAAGCCCATCTTGGTTCCAAAGCCCAAACTCCTCCACACTTCTCTTGACTCTCTTCCTGGACCCTCTCAACCCTTGAAGACTACACCAAACACCACTAACCCAAGAACCCCAAGCCTCAACCACATCCAAGAAGCCCACCTATCATGTGAGTACTGTCAAAGAGACAAGCATCTTGCGGAGTTTTGCTTCAGGAGGAAGCGGGTTGAGAGAGCTGAGAGAGCTCGTGGTGGTCAGGAGCAGTTCTTCCAGCAGGGTGGTAGACTGAGAGTTCCTCAACGCGGGGAGAGGCTGGAGGCCAGGCCGCGTCGTGTAGGTGGTGGTAGAGGAGACGACTTTCATACCCGTGCTCCAGATGGTGGTGTTCGTTCTGGTACAGCTCCAGGCCGTTTTGGCTACGGTCCTGGACCTCATGGCTGAGGCTTTAGGCAGAACCGAGGACCACGCTTTGAGCCGCGTTTTGGTCCAAACTCTTCTGATGGTTTTTGCTTTCGTCTTTTGAGCAGATGACTCGACACTGGTTTAGTTCTTTTGCTAAACCTGGTGCCGGACAGTTTGCTCCCTCTTACAACCACTGATTGTGTAGGATCGGGGACTGGAGGACGTTTGGATCATGGACTCAGGATGCTCTCGCCACATGATAGGACATCGCAGATGGTTCTCCAGTCTCACTCCCCCGAGCTCCAAAGAGTACATCACATTCGGGAACAGTGGTCAAGGGAAGGTACACGACATTGGCTCAATTCGCATCTTTGATCATTTCTCTTTGAAGAATGTTGCTTTGGTTGGAAATTTGAACTTCAATTTGATTTCTGTTTCGAAACTTCTTGAGGATTGGTTAGAGGTTCTTTTTAAGAAGGGCAGTTCTTCTGTGATTGATTCTAGAGGGTCTTTGATTTGCCAAATCTTACCTTCTGGTAAGGTTTTTCAGATTGACTTCTCTAGTTCTTTTGGCCCTTCTCGCTGTTTGATTGCTGGATCCTCCTCTGATCGTTGACGATTTCTCTCGATTCTCGTGGGTTTTCTTTTTGGAGTCTAAGGATGAGACTTTTCATTTTGTTCATGACCTGATTTTGAAGCTGAAGAATGAGAACAATGGCCAGATGCGAGCAATTCGCTCCGACAACGGCTCTGAGTTCAAGAACTCTCAGTTTGTCAGCTTTTGTAGTGATCAGGGTCTTGACCATCAGTTTTCTGCTCCTTACACTCCCCCACAGAACGGCGTTGTGGAACGAAAAAACCGCACGCTAGTCGAGATGGCCAGGACGATGCTCGATGAGCACAGGACTCCTAGGCGTTTTTGGACTGAAGCCATGAACACGGCTTGCTATCTGGCCAACCACATTTTTCTTAGAGCTTACCTAGGTAAGACCTCATACGAGTTGCGGTTTGGCAGACAACCCAAGGTGAGCCACTTGCGAGCGTTTGGCTGCAAGTGCTTTGTGCTCAAGAAGGGAGGGCATTTGGACAAGTTTGATTCTTGTTGCTGGGATGGAGTTTTTCTTGGCTATGCTTTGCATTCTCGAGGCTTTCATGTTTGGAACCTCGACTCCCAGCAGCTTGTTGAGACTTGCGAGGTTTCATTTGATGAGTCATTGCCTTCTTTGACTCCTTCTTTTGAGCTTTCTGGAGATGGTGAGCTCGGAGAGTCCATCTTCGAGGAAGATGAGGACACTCCAGCTGTTGATGAGGGTGGGCCTTCTGCACTGCCTGTAGAACCCACACCTTCTGAGACTTCAACTGAGGACGAGGGCGGACCTCTGATCACTTCTTCCACTTCGATTGAGCCCCCTCAGTCGAGTCCAGAGGTGCCTGGTACTGACTCCGGTGAGGTGACTTCAGATCACCAGGGATCCCGAGCAGTTCAGCGTGATCACCCGTTAGATCTCATCATTGGTGATTTAACTGAGAGGACTTTGCGTTTGTTTGTTGAATCTCTTGCTGTGTTTGCTGAATCTGCTTTTGTTGCATCTTTTGAGCCCAGAGATGTTTCTCATGCTCTTTCTGATTCTAATTGAATTAATGCCATGCAAGAAGAGCTTGAGAATTTTGTCCGCAATCGGGTTTGGACACTAGTTGAGCTGCCACCAGGATGCAACCCCATAGGCACCAAGTGGGTGTTCAAGAATAAGCAAGGTGAAGATGGGGTTGTGGTGCACAACAAAGCTCGACTAGTTGCCCAGGGTTTTTGCCAGAAGGAAGGTATTGATTTTGAAGAAACTTTCGCCCCTGTTGCCCGACTTGAGTCCATTCACATTCTTTTAGCTTTTGCCGCTTTGAAGGGTTTTAAGCTTTTTCAAATGGACGTCAAGAGTGCTTTTCTGAACGGGTACATAGAGGAGGAGGTTTATGTTAGGCAGCCCCCCGGTTTTGAGAACCCTAAGTTTCCTCGACATGTTTTTAAGCTGCAGAAAGCTTTATACGGTCTGAAGCAAGCCCCCAGGGCTTGGTATGACCGGTTGAAGCATTTTTTGTTGGGGAAGGGCTTTGTGATGGGTTTTGTGGATAAAACTCTTTTCTTGCTCAAAGATGCTTCAGATTTCTTAGTCGCTCAGATTTACATGGACGATATTATCTTTGGCGGTACTACTAATGATCTTGTGTCCAAGTTTTCTGAGCAGATGCACAACGAGTTTGAGATGAGCCTCATGGGTGAGCTCAAGTTCTTCTTAGGGCTCCAGATCAAGCAGACCAAGGACGGCACCTTCATCCACCAAGGTAAGTACACTCGAGACATGTTGAAAAAATTTGACTTTGGTGGAGAGATGAAGCCGCAGATGACCCCAATGGGCACATCTAGGGGCTTGTACAAGGAAGAGAGCGACGTTAAGGTTAACGAGAGAGAGTTTCGATGGATGATGGGGTCGCTGTTGTACTTGACGGCGACAAGACCGGACATTCAGTTCGCCATGGGGCTGTGCGCGCGCTTCCAGTCTTCACCACGCGCGTCTCATCGGCAGGCTCTCAAGCGCATCTTCAAGTATCTTACCTATGCACCTGATCTTGGTGTTTACTATTTAGCATCACCATCTCTTGACTTATCTGGCTTTTCAGACGCTGACTTTGGTGGGTGCCGGTTAGATCGCAAGTCGACTTCCGGTACTTGCCAATTTCTTGGTTCGTCTCTTGTGTCTTGGTCTTCTCGAAGGCAATCTGGAGTTGCTCTTTCGACCACTGAGGCTGAGTATGTAGCTACTGCTAGCTGCTGCTCACAGTTGGTTTGGATGATTTCCACTCTGCAAGATTTTGGGTTGTTCTTTCCTACCAGAGTTCCTCTGTTTTGCGACATCACAAGTGCTATTAGTGTAGGGAAAAACCCTTGTCTCCATTCAAAAACCAAACATATTGATGTGCGCTTTCACTTTCTGAGGGATCAATATGAGAAAGGTGTCATTGACCTTGTTCATGTTGATACCCATCATCAGTTAGCTGACATTTTCACCAAACCCCTAGATCAGTCTACTTTTGAGCGTTTACGAGGGGATTTGGGTGTTGTGTATCCTTTCTACAATATTTTGCGTCAGTTTTCTGTCTTCTTTACTCTTTTCTTGAGTCTCTTTGTGTGTGTTCATATCATACATACTCTCATATCACACTTTTGAGCTTGCTTCTATTATATGATTGAACTGCTTTACTTATTCTAGCTGGTACATGCTTTTGATTACTTGTCAATGATCATGCTTTGATTCAGTTCACTTGATATGTCTGATATCTGTCATATGCATGACTTTTATGCTTTAAACATGAAAAAATGATCACCATTTCTTCTGGTAACTAGCATGTGTAGGCTGAGTGCTTTTGCTATCTGTTACATGCCTTGTAGCTAGTTCCTTACATAGATGCAGATATGCAACTTGGACATCTTTATGCTTTAACATGGAAAATGTGCTATAAAAATGATAAAAATAAAAAATGAATGAAAATTCCATGCCTTTTTATGCTTGAGTTGAAAAGATCCAAGTGAGTTTGCTTTGTCGCATTGCATTGTTCTGGACTGCTTACCATAACACTTTGGTATGAACTAGGACAGTATAGTGTATGCCAAGACCAATGTCTTATGCTTCCGATGGTCCAGTTCTGGCCTAGGCTTGACTTGGTCGGTTAGCATAAGGTTTTACATGCAAATAACCCTTGGCAAAAAAATGAAAAAGGAAAATGAAAAAGCCTGAAAATTAAAAAGACAACAAGTTTGCTGAAGCACTTTGTTTTGGACAATGCTTATCTTGGTAGATAGTAGTTAGCTTCTGCATCTCATGCTTTACCTTGCTTGTCAAGTGGAAAATGTGGTGATGCTTTTGTTTGCAAAAACTGAAAAATGCGTGCTAATGACTTTCTTTAGATATCATCTGTTTCATTGATCATGCCATGTGTCTTAGATAGTATGTCTTTTGCTATACTTGTTAGATGTAGTAATTGCAGTCAATCATATCTAAGAAGCATGCTTTCTACACTCCACCTACACCCCAGTTGCATTCATTGCACATTTTGAGGGGGAGTTGCATTTCAGGGGGAGTCTGTGTCTCTTTAGAGTGCATTTAGTCTCGCTTGATGAGTCCACTTGTCAACAAGGGGGAGAAATTTTTGGGAGAAGAGTTTAAGGATTTTTTGGCTTTCTTTGCGATTTGTTTTAGGGGCTTACTCTTTTGATATCTCTTTTGATGATTTTGAGATTGCACTCGTTTTGAGCTTTTACCTGTGGTTAACCATAATGACCGCTTCTTGCTTTTGTTTGGCTTTTGGTCATTAGGGTTAAACTTTTACTTTATTTTCTTCTTCTCTGTTTTTCTTGTGTTTTGTTTTCGTGTTTCCACACGTGCTCGCAGGTTCTGAAGAGCTGAAGAAGTGAAGTGTTGACAATGAACTCATCAAGGGGGAGATTGAAGAGCCATGCTGAAGAGCGTGGGCCTCATGGCTCCAGATGTGATGGATCATTGTCAACGGTAGTCAAAGAGGACTAAAAAGAGAGAGAACATCTGCTGTGTTTGGGCCACATGTGACTCAGGTACACGGGCAGCGAGCGACTGTCGGGCAGAGGGGCCACGAAGTCGGGCTGGCCCAATCCGGGTACATGGGCTAAGAGCAGCAGAGGATCCACTGGGCTGTTGACCAGGATTGACTCAGGTACACGGGCGGCGAGCGATTGTCGGGCTGAGAGAGCTGCGGAATCGGGCTGGCCCAATCCGGGTACCTGGTGCAAAGCCGGTGGACGCTTTGTCAGTTTCGGCGCAAAACTGACGACCACCGATCTCGCATCGGACTGTCCAGAAGAGAAGCCGTTGTCGCTACAAAAGCTTAGCTTCTGGATAAGTCATCTGTAAATAGGAGTTTACTATTTTGTCCTTAGGCCCACAGTCAGTCAGTCGAGTCTGTAAAAATATCCGAAGGGCAGTTTGATCTTTTCCTTATTTTCAGCGTCTGTAAAAACCATAAGGGGCTGGTGGAATATTCCTAGCTATTGAGCTAGCTATAAATAGGGCCCCAATCCCTAGGGTTAGGTCACCCTTTAATGAAATCACTTTTCTAATCTTTGGGTTACTTTTTCCTACTTCCTCCTCCCTGCGTGCGCCGCCAGGATCCCAGGTTCCTATTCTTGTGTTTCCAACCTGTGAGCACTATCACCATGAGTGTTGTTTTGTTCTTCACGTTCTCTGTGAGATTTTATTCTCTAATGTTCTGTGCGCAACATTTTTGTGTGGTTGTGTCTACATCGTTTTGCGTGTAAATGCTTTTTATTCCTGAGCGAATGGCTTCTCTGGTTGCTTCTGTTCTTCGGCTGAGAAGTACTAGTTCTTGCGTGCTCCTGTAGCAGCAAGTAGTACCTACTCCCCGTGGCAACAGTACGCTAGTTTTTCTAGCCTTGCTTTCTCCTGACATAGCTTTTTGATCGAAAAGATGGGGTCTAGTATTTCTCTGGCTGTTTCTGGTGAAGCCCTATGTTTTGTGCGAAGTCCTTCTGGTCTGTGAAGCAGGCTTCGAACTTATCTGCGAAGGTGTACTTCGACTCGAGCTCTTCGTAGTCAATACTTCGACTGGTTTCGAAGTTTGCTTCAGAGCAAGTCTCACTGATTGGCTTCGCTCGGAGTGTGTTCCTGAGAAGTTTTCTGCTGTCATTTCCGTGGATTTCGGTTTGTGGGTTCGAAGCTTGTCACTTGAAGTATATCTCAAGGCTTCAATTTAGTCTTGCTGCTGTGTGTTTGGCTTCGCTTCTCTTTCGAAGCTAGCTTTTCTGTGAACTTTGTTCGAAGCTCTCTGATCGGAGTATAGGCTTCGAAGTTTTGGTTTCGAAGGAACTCTGCAGTTAGTCTTCGAAGTACACTATTCGAAGCAGGCTTCGATTCTTTCATACTTCGCATCGAAGCATACTTCGCTTTCTGTCACACTCGAACTAGGCTATATTCCACAAACCTTCGACATCTTCCAACTTCGCACGACACCTCCAGACAAGTTTCGACTACATCAACCTTCGGCACATCTACGATAGACTTCGTCAGACTTCGTGATTGAACTCCGAAGCAGGCTTCGACACTACGAAGCAGGCTTCGTCAAGTTTCGTCCAGGAGACAATTTTTGAATAGTAACTTCTCATCTCATTTTACGTGCACTTAGATCATTTGTTGAGAAGTTTGATCTGCCATGTTTTGAATACTTCTTTTATCTGCCTATTAGCACTGTATTGGTGTTTCTCTGTCTAGGACACCGGTCGTTTCTAGGCTAGATTCTTTTATGCTTTGGTGATTTGTTTACTTTTGGCTTCTTAGTCTCTTGAGGTGCGTTGGGTGTTGGGAGCAGGCCATAGATTCGAAAGAATTTTTTAGGCACCCATTTACCCCCCTCTGGTCGCTACTTTCGGTCCTACAGATGCCACATCCATGCCGGCATACCGATCCGTCAAAAAACATCGTCCATGGTGCCGATTCAACATGGGTCACCGCCTCATCCCTGTGTTGAACTATGAAATCGGCTATCGCTTGCTCTTTTACTACCTTAGCCAATTCATATCTGAGATCAAACTCGGTCAGAGCGAGAACCCATTTCTCGATACATCCTTTTAATACCGGGGCCGATAGCATGTACTTAATGACATCAACCTTACACACTATAGTGCATTCCATCGAGAGAAGGTAATGTCTTAATTTTGTGCAAGCGAAGTACAAACATAAACAACGCTTCTCCACTATAGAGTATTGGGTCTCAGCGTCTAGTAGCCTCCTACTGAGATAGAATATTACCCTCTCCTTCTTATCGACCTCCTGAATCAGAACTGCACCGATGGCTTCATTGTCAGCCGATAAGTATAACCTGAATGGAGTTTCTTTATGTGGTGGCATTAATATTGGTGGTGAACTCAAGTACTCTTTGATTTTGTCAAACGCCTTTTGCTGCTTGTCTCCCCATACAAACTCATGATCAGGATTTAACTTCAACACTAGAGTGAATGGCTCTATCTTCCTTGAGAGATCATGATGGGGGATTGGTCCCGATCTTCCGCTAGGTAAAGGATAACTTGGATTGGTGGAGAATCTCGACGTTGACGATCCAAGGCTCCGGTCCGGCGGATCAAAACCTTGCAATCGCTACACCACTGTCTCCATTGGTTATCAACCACGCAGGACGCGATTGACCTCGCCACGAAGGCTAATTCCTGCAAGCGAACCCAAGAACACAAGAAAGAACAGGAAGGATACAAGTTGAATGCCAAATCACAGACAAACGATGAAAAGGTGAGGTTTCACAAACTCCTATGCAGCAGCCAATCGGTCCGGTGCAAGGGGCGGGATCTAAACACACAAGTGTAGATGCAAACAAAGCAAAACCTAACCCTAAAGGCGGCTGGCGTGAGTATATAAGGCGTGGGCAGCCTGTGGAAGGTGTACAGACTCGGGCTGCGGGCTAGAATACGTACAGACTCGGACTGTGGGCCAATACGGCCCAATTCTGTCACGCTGGACTGTTTTAAACACACAGGACGGCTCGAGACTCCAAATGAGGCGGAACCAATGCCAAAAGATCCATCTTTTCCTTAGCTTTCCAAAAAGTCCAAGAACGCGCCAATCGGACTTCGTATGAGGAAGTTATGCTCATTTTGGTGCATGGTGGTCGATGTAGTCCGAACCAGCGAATTCTTGACTTCAATTCATCCGTGCGACTCCGTCTTCAACTCCAACTCTTCTATTCCATCTCCCATGTTCCTAAGCAACAAAATATCACTAGTATTCAGTAGCATCCCGTCCAAACAAATATTAACATAGTTTCTAAGGAAAGAATTAACCTCATGGTTCAAGCGACGGGCACGGGCGCGTGTGATTGGTCCTTGTAATTGAATTGTAGGTGGAGGCTCCATGTGTGTATCATGTGAAGTGATGTCCTCATCATCCTCCCCCTCTTGAATTGGAGTCGTCCTCGACTCAAGCTCATCATCATCTCCCAAATAGGGCTTTAAATCTGAAATGTTAAATGTGGGACTAACCCCAAAAGCTGCAGGCAACTCAAGTTTATATGCATTATCATTTATCTTCTCAAGCACACGGAAAGGACCATCAGCACGGGGCATCACTTTAGACTTTCTCAAATCAGGAAAACGATCCTTACGCAAGTGCAACCAAACAAGATCACCCGGTTCAAATGTTATCTCTTTTCTACCCTTACTACCATAAGCACGATATTTCTCATTCATTTTCTCTATGTTTGCTTTAGTAGTTTCATGCATCTTAAGCAATAATTCAGCACGTGTAGTAGCATCAAAATTCAAGTTTTCAGATGGTGGTAATGGTAGCAAATCAATAGGAGCATGCGGATTAAATCCATAGACCACTTGAAACAGACTTACCTTAGTAGTGGAGTGTACTGACCTATTATATGCAAACTCAATATGAGGTAGACACTCTTCCCAAAGCTTCAAGTTGGTCTTCAAAACAGCCCTCAACATGGTGGACAATGTGCGGTTGACGACCTCCGTTTGCCCATCCGTTTGGGGGTGACAAGTAGTAGAAAACAGCAGCTTCATCCCCAACTTATGCCACAACGTCCTCCAAAAATGACTTAAAAATTTAGCATCACGATCTGAAACGATGGTATTGGGAACTCCATGCAAGCGTACGACCTCTCTAAAAAACAAATCAGCAACATTTGTAGCGTCGTCGCTCTTGTGACAAGGTATAAAATGCGCCATTTTAGAGAACCGATCTACCACCACAAAAATACTATCTCTCCCCCTCCTAGTTCTAGGTAATCCTAACACAAAATCCATAGAAATATCCTCCCAAGGTACACTAGGAACGGGCAGAGGCATATAAAGACCATGTGGGTTTAGACGGGACTTAGCTTTATTGCAAGTAGTGCATCGTGCCACATAGCGCTCAACATCTCGTCTCATCCTAGGCCAATAGAAGTGTGTGGACAGCACATCTTCAGTTTTCTTTGATCCAAAATGACCCATCAAACCACCACCGTGTGCTTCCTGCAATAACAACAAGCGAAGAGAGCTAGCCGGCACGCATAACTTGTTAGCACGAAAAAGATATCCATTATTCAGCACATATTTGTTCCAAGCACGGTCATTTGTACAATTTGCAAAAGCATCTTTGAAGTCCAAATCAGTAGCATACATGTCCTTCAATGTTTCTAAACCAAAGATCTTATAATCAAGTTGAGAAAGCAATGTATAACGTATAGATAAAGCATCGGCAATCACATTATCTTTCCCTTTCTTATGCTTAATGATATATGGAAAAGTCTCAATAAATTCTACCCATTTAGCATGTTGTTTATTCAGATTTGCTTGACTACGTATATGCTTCAATGCTTCATGATCCGAATGAATAATAAACTCCTTAGGCAAAAGGTAATGTTGCCAAGTTTCAAGCACACGCACTAAGGCATATAATTCCTTATCATAGGTAGAATAATTCAACTGTGGGCCATGTAATTTTTCACTAAAATAGGCCACGAGTTTACCTCCTTGTAGCAGCACACCTCCTAATCCAAAACCACTAGCATCACATTCTAACTCAAAAGGCTTACTGAAATCGGGTAGCTGAAGTAGAGGTGCATGTGTAAGGCGATCCTTGAGTGTGGCAAAAGCTTGTTCTTGTGCTGGTTCCCAAGTAAAAGTAACTCCCTTCTTGGTCAACTCATGTAAAGGACCGGCTATGGTGCTGAAATCTTTCACAAAACGCCGGTAGAAACCTGCAAGACCAAGAAAACTACGTACCTGTGTGATAGTTTGGGGTTGCGGCCAGCTGTTGATTGCTTCTACCTTCGTCGCGTCAACCTCAATACCCTGTGAAGTGACAACATATCCAAGAAACACAACTCGTTCCGTGCAAAACGTGCACTTCTCAAGGTTACCAAACATTCTAGCCTCTCGGAGGACAGAAAAGACAGCTCGTAGGTGTTCAACATGTTCAGTGAGAGACTTGCTATAAACCAAGATATCATCAAAGTATACAACCACAAAGCGTCCTATAAAGTGTCGTAGGACTTCATTCATCAAGCGCATGAAGGTACTAGGTGCATTAGTAAGTCCAAAAGGCATGACAAGCCACTCATATAATCCAAACTTTGTTTTAAAAGCAGTTTTCCATTCATCACCTAGTTTCATGCGAATTTGGTGGTAGCCACTACGGAGATCGATCTTAGTAAAGATAATGGCACCACTAAGCTCATCAAGCATGTCATCCAATCTAGGAATAGGGTGTCGATATCGAATGTTGATATTATTAATAGCACGACAATCAACACACATGCGCCAACTACCATCTTTCTTAGGTACCAAAAGAACGGGTACTGCACAAGGACTAAGGCTTTCACGGACGTACCCACGATCAAGAAGGTCCTGTACTTGGCGCTCAATTTCTTTTGTCTCCTCTAGATTGGTACGGTACGCTGCACGATTAGGAAGAGACGCTCCCGGGACAAATCAATTTGGTGCTCGATGCCGCGTATCGGTGGCAGCCCGGGTGGTATCTCAGCAGGAAAAACATCGTTAAACTCCTGCAAAAGGTCAGTGACTGCAACAGGAACAGAGCTAGGAATGTTCGCAAGTGAAAACAGCACGTTCGTGCAAATCAAGCCATATATCATGGGAGTATCATTACAAATTTCAGCAAGGTCAGTTTTAGTTGCAAGCATGACACGTCCTTTCAGATTAATAACTTGTGATGAAGAAGGAGAAGCAAGTTTATCTTGTTGTTGCCTCGAAAGCATTTTGGCTACTTGCTGATTTTCAAAAGGTTGTTTGCTCTTTTGTGCGTCCCTAACATGTTTTTCTTGTTCAAATTTCACAATTTCAGCAGGAGTCATAGGAAGCAATGTAACTTTCTTTCCTTTATACATAAATGTGTACTTATTGCTCCTACCATGGTGTGTAGCATCAGTATCATACTCCCAAGGTCTACCAAGTAACAGAGAACATGCTTGCATTGGTACTACATCAAAATCAGCAACTCCGAAGTATGTACCAATGTAAAATTTGATGTGAGCAGTTTGTGTTACCTTGACCTTACCGCTATTGTTGAACCATTGCACATGGTAAGGGTGTGGATGCGCACGTGTGGGAAGTTGAAGCTTCGTTACCATGTCGTGGCTCACCAAATTGTTGCAACTACCGCTGTCGATGATGACACGTACACGACGGTCATTCACGATGAAGAAGGTCTGAAACAGATTATTCCATTGTGCCCGATCGTCCTGCTCCATGTGAGTGCTCAAGACACGCTGTACAATAAGTGCTTCATGGTCGGCAGAGGCATCCGGCGCAAAAACAGCGTCATCGTCGGATGTATCGTCATCTCCTGCAATGTTAGTAGCAAGTTCATATTCATCTTCAACATCACTAGCACTTACGTAGCCACCGTCTTCCGTAGCAATATAAGCCCGCTGACTAGGGTAGTCCTTCATAACATGGCCAAATCCTTTGCATATGTGACACTGGATCGCTGCAGAACGTGCAGTAGAGGCCGCCGAGGAGGTGGGTTTGGCTGGCGTCTTGGATGCTGCAGCCTTGGAGCTCTCAGCCTGGCCTGTAGATGTAGAAGGTGTTGATGTAGCCATCGGTCGAGAAGGTGGTGGTGGTGGTCGTTGCTGCGGCCCACTTGAGCGTGAAGTAGCACCACCAATGTTGGTCCTCATGCTGCGTTGTGGTTGTTGGCGACCCTGCAATTCTTTCTCTGCAAGCATAGCAAGGTGGAAAAGACGAGTGATAGTATTGTATTCTTTATAATCAATGATATCCTGAATTTCGCGTCTTAAACCACCATAAAAACGGGCCATTTTATCCTCATTGTCCTCCTCAATTTCAGCACGCATGCAACCTATTTGCAACTCCTGATAATACTCCTCTACCGATTTATTTCCTTGGTTTAGGCGCTGCGATTTTTTTCTCAAATCACGTTTATATGAAGGAGGAACCCATCTACCACGCATTTGCCATTTTAACATATCCCAATTTTGTGGTTCATTGCCAACCTGAACTATTTCAGTCCACCAAAGAAGAGCATATCCAGTGAAGTCACTAGTAGCTAAGCGCACGCGGTGGATAGCAGGAACCATGTGAGCATTAAATTTTTGTTCGACTGATATCTCCCAATCTAAATATGCATCTAGATCATAGGTGCCAGCAAAATGAGGTACTGAAAATTTTACCTTAGAGTAGGGATCATCGTTCCCGCGGTTGTCATTGTTACCTCGTGGATGGCGGTTGCGGTGGCCGCCCATACCTTGATGATTGAACTGAAAGGGATGACGTGCAGCCTCGTCAGGGTCAATGCCATTGTTCCCGGCATAGGATAGGTCGTCTTCCTCTCCAATATGGTCGTCTTCCTCTTCAACATGGTCATCGTTGGCTTGTGCAGCAGGCAAGCGTGTTTCCAAGGCAGTCATTCGGTCCACTAGATCAGCCACAGTACGCGCGAGACGTTCGATGGAATGTTGGGTCTGCCGCTGAGACTCTAGTAGAGCACGTCGTGAGACACAGTCATTAAAATCAGATGGAGGGGTACCGCTGTTATCTGCCATGTTAGTGAAAGACAAAACAACAAAGAATAATCCTTATGGAAAACAGCTAGGTGAGGTGGTGGATGTGTGGTGGAAGCAATCCATCAAGTGCCTTACCCACGCTTGCAAGTGTTCTTACCACGCCGCAGTGAGGTCACCGGCCTACAGGTGATGAACCAAGTGGAGGGTGGTGTGCAATTGCAAGAAAATGAACCTGTCCTGACCAAGAGAAAGGTGTAGCTTGGAAGGCAAAGTGAGTAGCAAGGATTAGCGATAGTAATAACAGTTAAACCAAGTTCAATAAGTATTCCCTAGTACTCGTCAAAGTTGCTGGCCTTAGAGCTCACAATGTGAAAATTCAAGCAATAGAGGGAAACTATGTGCCCAAAACTCAAATGGAAGCAATAACTGGCCAAATTCAGCTCTCTGCAGATCGGACAAGGGATCGGACAAGAGATTGGACAAGGGATCGGACAAGAGAATCTTCCACTGCCCGCCACTGATCGGACAAGGGATCGGACAAGAGATCAGACAAGGGTTCGGACAAGCAATAGATAGGACTGCTTCTCTTTTTCTTTTTCTTTTTTTTCACTCTATTTTTTTGAACAAGGATGACAAGAGATGCAACCACAAAAATTGGCACCTGCAACTGAGGTGGAATGTGGTTCACAGAAATTCAACAAGTTCGCTGAATGGCGAGCAAAAACTTTGACCAATTTTTTTCTTTATCTTCCTGATTTTTTTTGGCGATTCTGGTGAGGGCTAACAGGGGAACCCTTTTAGTGTACCCCCCAAGTTGGGTCAGGAAGACGCCCAAACAATTTCAGATTTTTCTGTCAAACGAGCGAAAAGTTATGCCTGTTTTACCGAAGGGGGGTCACAAAGAGTCGATGTGGAAAACGAGTAGGGTTGTGGAGGGGGGTTTTTCGGGTGGGGAATTTTTTGAGACACAAGACCAACTACTACTCAAACGACACGAAAGGATGACTAAACCAGCAACAATACTCGACCAAGAACACGAACTCAACAAAGTTAAAACTGAAATTAAAATCGCAAGGCACAAAGGGGTTCTCGGTGGGGATTTTTTTGTGAGGGTTTTCTGGACTCTGGGTAAAATAAAAGAAGATCGAGATTACCTAACGGGAAACCTGAGCTCTGATACCAATTGATGGGGGATTGGTCCCGATCTTCCGCTAGGTAAAGGATAACTTGGATTGGTGGAGAATCTCGACGTTGACGATCCAAGGCTCCGGTCCGGCGGATCAAAACCTTGCAATCGCTACACCACTGTCTCCGTTGGTTATCAACCACGCAGGACACGATTGACCTTGCCACGAAGGCTAATTCCTGCAAGCGAACCCAAGAACACAAGCAAGAACACGAAGGATACAAGTCGAATGACAAATCACAGACAAACGATGAAAAGGTGAGGTTTCACAAACGCCTATGCAGCAGCCAATCGGTCCGGTGCAAGGGGAGGGATCTAAACACACAAGTGTAGATGCAAACAAAGCAAAACCTAACCCTAAAGGCAGCTGGCGTGAGTATATAAGGCATGGGCAGCCTGTGGAAGGTGTACAGACTCGGGCTGTGGGCTAGAATACGTACAGACTCGGACTATGGGCCAACACGGCCCAATTCTGTCACGCAGGACTGTTTTAAACACACAGGACGGCTCGAGACTCCAAATGAGGCGGAACCAATGCCAAAAGATCCATCTTTTCCTTAGCTTTCCAAAAAGTCCAAGAACGCGCCAATCGGACTTCGTATGAGGAAGTTATGCTCATTTTGGTGCATGGTGGTCGATGTAGTCCGAACCAGCGAATTCTTGACTTCAATTCATCCGTGTGACTCCGTCTTCAACTCCAACTCTTCTATTCCATCTCCCATGTTCCTAAGCAACAAAATATCACTAGTATTCAGTAGCATCCCATCCAAACAAATATTAACATAGTTGCTAAGGAAAGAATTAACCTCATGGTTCAAGCGACGGGCACGGGCGCGTGTGATTGGTCCTTGTAATTGAATTGTAGGTGGAGGCTCCATGTGTGTATCATGTGAAGTGATGTCCTCATCAGATCAGCTATGAACCTCCTGAGAAAATTTATCTTCTCGATTAACGACTACAATTTGGTTTTGTCGGTAGGGGCTTGAGTATTCTTAATCTCCTTGATATTGCGCTGGTTTATCTAAATCCCTCTTTCATGCACAATAAAGCCCAAAAACTTCCTCGCCGATATGCCCTAGAACTTGATGTAGATCGGCCACATGGTCTTGAACGCTGTTTGACTTTACCATGAGTCATCAATGTATATTTCCACTAACAGGCTGATCATGTCGTGAAAAATATAATTCATGGCCCTCTAGTAAGTCACCCCAGCATTTTTCGAACCGAAGGTCATCACCACCCACTCATACAGTCCGATAGCACTCGAGCATCAGAAGGCCATCTTGTGGATGTCCTCGTCAGCCATGAAGATTAACCGATGAAGCCTTAGACTACCACACCAAAATCACATCAATCTAAGCGATCAAACTGATGCAGCCTTAGACCTAGACAATACACTGAGATAAACTAGCAATCGTACCATTTTAGCCGATGCCTCAAGAGGTCAATTTGATGCACCCGTGAGGATATTGACCTAGTCGATATGATCGTCGGGGGTGGTGTGACTCACCTCTTCACCGGAGATCGAAACGATGCAACCCAGTTCCGAATGCTGAATCCCGCCGACATTAACCTTCTAAAGCCTAGGGTGGCGATGCGCCGAAGAGTTGTTTGACAGAGTTGTGTGTTTTTAATCTAAGGGATACATATTTATATTTTGGAGACTTGCCGTCCAAGTAATCTATATTAACCGATTCTGGATCACCTTTATCTTCTCACTTTTATCTCCATCGGCTCCTTTGCATCCGTGCTTCTTTGACCATACCTTCTTGACTTCTGTTGATCGCGCGACATCTTCTGTGGGCATGGGTTTCTACCAAATCTTGGTGTCAATAGGTAGATTTTATCACGAGACTAAAAGTGTCTTTATAATCTATCCCATACCTTCATTTAAAACCTTTTCGCAACTATACGAGCTTCATAGTGGTCTAAACTGCCACCATCATTTCTTTTAACCTTATACACCCATTTGCAATATATGATGTTTCTTCCTTTCTTCGATGGAATAAGATGCCATGTGTTATTGTGCATCAAGGTTTCATATTCAAGGTCCATAGCATGTTTCCATTCTCTGTGTGCTAAGGCTTCGTCTAAATACTGAGGTTCACCTGTAGGTATAAATAGAGATTGCTTATTATATCAAATAGTGCGATTAGAGTATACCTTTTGTTGGGAAATACCACATTGTAATCGAGTATGTGGTCTTGTTAGCGGTGAAGGTTCAATTGGCTCTACCGTGGCCAAAGGAGTATTTGGCACCAACAATGTAATGCTGCTACCAGAATTTGCTATGATTTCCTATAGATGCCCTACTAGCTGCTCATTAATTATATTAATCTCACTTTGGTTAGGATCTGTTAGGGAATAAGGGCGCTACGCTAGCCGGTAAATTCAAAATTTCCGCCCTAAGCCCTAGGCTCATGCGCGTGTGAGATCATAGATCGATACCTTCTAGCACAAGACGTGCTAGGTGCAGCGAAAGAAGATGTTGGAGCAGCACGTCAAGCCTCTCCTTACTTCATCCTTGCCGTCCTTCGCTGATCCGATCGATGAAGACGACGTAGTCGTTCGCATGTAGATGTTCACGAGCGTCATTATTGTAGCAACGCCTCCACGGAGTCCACACATACAGGGATGGAGTACCTCCCACGGTAGCGTGCTAGCACCGCACATGAGAGATGGGGATCGTTGACCTCAACGTTTGAGATCAAGAAAGGAATGAGAGAACTCTTAGGTGGCTAGGTCTAATCTAGGCTTATTGATTGACCTAAGACATCCTCCTCCTCTCCATTTATAGGGCTGAGAGACCCCTAGTTGTGCTCATCCTAAAACCCTAAAAACCATAATAGATCCAATGTGTTTGCCCACGTCAGAACTTCCAATCCTGGATCAGAACATCCGATAGGGTATTTTACATCTCTTGATATAGTACGACACGCAACAGATCCAATCTGTTATCGCCCACCTAATCAGTACAACAATTCCCCGATTCCGAATCGGAACTTCTAGATTGTCAGAACTTCTGATACCATATCGGAACTTCCGAAGCAACATTTGCTTTCTCTATGGAGACTAGAAAATAACCGGAACTTCTGATACTTCCTATCGGAATTTCCGATCCATGGAATTTTCTTGGGCATATCCTTCAATCTCCCACTTGCACAAGAACCAATTCTTTGCATGTTTTAATCCACCCCCTTAAGTGTGTGACCCGATAGGTTCATACACTAACGGCAGTTAATCAGAAACCATTTCCGACTCATTGATCAACAACGGTACCTAGCAGCACATATTGACCCCCGAAAGCATACAAAATCAAATTTTCATGAACCTTGATATACTTAAGCACTAGTCCTTTTACCGCGCGCCATTAGTCAAGCTCAAGGCGAGATATGTGCCACCCTTGTTGGTTTGCTCGACATTTCACTTGATCAAGTATCAGATTCAAATCATGACTAATTCATTAGTAATAGTGGCATGGCCATGAACTTTTCCAATCCAATACCTCAAGGGGCCGAGAGATGACTCTCCCATTATTAGGAGGGGTAAATTCCATCTTGACCGCTCATATCCCAAGATATGTTTCACAACACACCGGAAAGCAACCCTTATTACTACCATGTTACGGAATAGCGTTAGGAAGCATCTACGTGTGTCACTACACATTTTGAAATCAAACGACGATCTCAGGTCCAAGGACTCTGCAGGTACACCATTTGAGATGACAACTGTTGGCACATTACAATCTCAACAGTATCTCAAGTAGGTCTGTCCGACACCATGTTCACCAACATGTGTCCACATCACTGATTTGACATCTCTATGTCTATGATCTGTGAAACACAATCATCAATCAGTCGGATGTGCTAATCCATGTATCATCATTGTCCCACGTGATGAAAAGATTAGGGACCCTTTTGAACAACATCGTCATAAAGCAAATAGTTTCACATAATAAGTCATACTTATTAATTAAATGCAAATGATATTTATTTAAGGAACAAGATAACAATTATCCTCATACATTAGCATAGACTCTACTAGCATCTTCCATAAAACATATGACTCACTCATGCAAGTATCTAATACCCATGGATCTCATATATGTCTCATGCTTGGGCTGTGGAAGAGGTTTTGTCAATGGATCCGCCATGTTCAAATCCGTGTGCACATTGCAAATCTTCACATCATCTCTCTCAATGATCTCGCGGATCAAGTGTTATCGCCGAAGTATATGTTTGGATTTCTGGTGCGATCTACGCTCCTTGGCTTGCGCAATGGCACCACTATTATCATAATAGAGGTCCACTGGACTAGATGCACTAGGAACAACCCCCACCTCAGAAACGAACTTCCTGATCCAAACGACCTCCTTCGCCGCTTTCGAAGCAGCGATATACTCAGCTTCCGTTGTAGAATCGACCACCGTCTCTTGCTTGGAACTCTTCCAACTCACTGCGCCTCCATTGAGGCAAAACACAAAACCAGATTGCGATCGAGAATCATCTTTATCGGTGTGAAAGCTAGCATCCGTGTAACCACTTACAAGAGGCTCCTCTTCACCACCGTATACCAGGAACATTTCCTCAGTTCTTCTCAAGTAATTGAGGATACTCTTTACTACAACCCAGTGACTTTCACCCGGGTTCGATTGGTACCTGCTCAAAACACTTAGAGTATATGACACATATGAGCGTGTACATAGCATGACATACATGATGGATCCAATTGCGGAGGCATACAGGATCGTACTCATCTTCTCTAGCTTATCAGGTGTCACAACACACCGAGTCTTACTAAGATAAATACCATGTGACATTGGCAGAAAACCTTTCTTAGAATTCTGCATTTTGAACTATTTCAAAACCTTGTCAAGGTACATACTTTCGCTTAATCCAATTAACAGGAACATGCCAGAATGGAATAACAGGAACATAAGAAAGCATCACAAGCAATCATATTAACTATGACATAGCATGGCCTTCTTCACATGGCGATCACCATCTCCATGGCTCCTATCATCGAGTGCTTGCTGCCAGCCTCCATGAAGAGCACTAGTCCATATCGCATAGGCTATACTAATTACATGGGCCGAAGCACCGTGGAAACGACATGCAAGCCGTAATAAATTTTACATCAGCCTTGGGCTATAAATAACCATGACACGTAGGCCATATTTAATTTACATTCATTGTATGCATCTCATACATCACATTTATCGAAGGCCATGCCAATCACATCATTCTCTGTAAAACAAAGTTAGGCCAGCAATCTACAAGTGACTGGATTCTGGATCTGAAAAACACGGGTAAGTAAGCTCGGTTTTCAAAATTGCACGGGTCGGAACTTCTGATCTAGCATCAGAACTTCCGATCCCTCGAAGCTTCCGATCAATATCGGAATCCCGCATCACAACAATTGCATTATGTATCGAATTATTATTCGACATCGGAACATCCGATCACTATCGGAACTTCTGATTCACCATCAGAACATCCGATCACATCAGAACTTTCGAGCTGCTATGGACAGAAATAGATCTAATCTATTTTTCACCATGTATCTTCATACATGAGGGATCCAGATCGAACACTACACATGTAGGCTCTGATAATACTGTTGGGGAATAGAGGATCTACGCTAGCCAGTAAATTCAAAATTTCTGCCCTAGGCCCTAGGCTAATGCGCGTGTGTGATCATAGATCGGTACCTTCTAGCACAAGATACGCCAGGTGCAGTGGAAGAAGATGTTGGAGCAGCGCGTCAAGCCTCTCCTCGCTTCATCCTTGCCGTCCTTCGCCAATCCAATCGATGAAGACGACGTAGTCGTTCGCATGTAGATGTTCACGAGCATCACTATTGTAGCAACGCCTCCATGGAGTGCAGACGTACATGGATGGAATACCTCCCACGACAGCATGCTAGCACCGCATGTGAGAGACGGTGATCCTTGACCTCAACGTTTGAGACCAAGACAGGAAGGAGAGAAATCATGGGTGGCTAGGTCTAATCTAGACTTATTGCTTGCCCCAAGACTTCCTCCTCCTCTCCTTTTATAGGGCTGAGAGACCCCTGGTCGTGCTCATCCCGAAACCCTAATAACCATAACAGATCCAATCTATCTACCCACGTTAGAACTTCTGATCATGGATTAGAACTTCCGACATGTTATTTTAGGTCTCCTGATACAGTATGACATGCAACAGATCCAATCTGTTATCGCCCATCTCGGAACTTTCGATATCATATCGGATCTTCTGATCAGTACAAAAATTCCCCGATTCTGAATCAGAACTTCTGGCTCATCGAAACTTCCGAAGCAACATTTGCTCTTTGTATCGAGACCAAAAAATAACAGAAACTTCCGATACTTCCTATCGGAACTTCTGATCCATCGAATTTCCCTGGGCATATCCTTGAGGATCATTATCCACAAGATTAAGCACATGATTAGCACCTCTAATAGTGTCAAAATTTAGATCTACAAGCAAATACCGAAGAGGAGCACCGTCATTGGGATGTAATTGAGCAAATGGAGTGTCATTCCAAAGGAGTAGAATAATCAATGACCTTGGATGATGTACGATTAATAAAATAAGCCGCAGTAAGGAAAGCTTCATCTAGAAATTTAAGAGGCATGGATGCATGAGAAAGAAGGGATATACCAACTTCTACAATATATATGGCCGTGTTTTCATTCAGTAGCATCATTTTCTTAGTGAGTGTGAGGACATGAAACACGGTGAGTAATACCTATCTTGGAAAACATGGAGTGTAATTTTTCATATTCACCACCCCAATCAGTTTGCATAGCTATGATTTTCCTATTAAAAAATGTTTCAACCAAATGCCAAAAGTTGTTAAAGACCTAAAACACATAGGATTTAAACTTGAGATCATAGATCCATGTGAATTTAATGAAATCATCAATAAAGCTAACATAATACTTTTTTGGCTCCAACATATTCGGGAGTTGGGCCCCAAACATCATAGTAAATAAGTTCTAAAGGGAATTTGGACGCATTGGATGGTTTGGTAAATGGTAATGGATGACTCATGGTCATGTGACATGCATCATATATTTCATGACTCATAGACTCTACTAAACATGGCAATTTATTTGTGCTAACAACTCTTTGAACAATAGCTAAAGAAGGATGACCTAGCCAACTGTGCATTTCTCAATAGATGGTCTGATGGCTCCAAGGACTTGTTTGAAGTAGATTCCAAAGGATGGACATCGTTGCGACATTGTCCTCTAAGCATAATGTTCTTTGTTTGTCGATACTCTATAAAGAAAAGATTTGAGTAAACTTCTAAATAGGCCAAATTATCATATATAAAATGATGAACATATATGAGATTTTTCAAACCTTGGAGCATATAAAACATTGTTTAAATGTAAATTTCGACTAGGGGTGCATATAGTGCTATGTACAACATGACTAATGTCCATACCTGAACCACTTGTCATATGAATATGATATCTGTTGATAGCAAAAAATGACATTAATGGCTAGATTGTCAAAATATCAATTTTTGGTGATTTGGGCCGAAAGTACACATGTCCAGGGTCTGTTCGAAGCCCTACATGGTCGAAGTCCATTGAGCTATGGGTGTAGGACCGAAAGTAGCGACCAGAGGGGGGGGGGGTGAATGGGCGCCTTAAAAATTCATTCGAATATATGGCCTGTTCCCAACACCCAACACACCTCAAAAGACTAAGCAGCAGAATATGAACAAATGGCCTAAGTCTAAAGGTATCTAGTCTAGAAGCAACTAATGTCAAACAGAAAACTACCAAAGCAGTGCAACTAGGCTGATAAACAAGGTATACTAGACATGTCAGGTCAAACTTCTCATGAATGATCTAAGTATATATAAAGTGAGATGAGAAGTTACTGTTCAGATTTGTCTCCAGTTCGGAACTTGGCGAATCCTGCTCTACTGTGTCGAAGCCTGCTTCGGAGGTCGGTGTCGAAGCCTGCTTCGGAGGTCGGTGTCGAAGCCTTCATCGGAGGTCAGTGTCGAAGCCTAGCGAAGGCTATTGTGAAGGTGCCGAAGGTTTGTTTGGTCTAGCCTAGATCGTGTGTGGCAAAGAGCGAAGTATGCTTCGAAGCGAAGTATGACAGAGTCGAAGGTTGCTTCGAACAATGTACTTCGAAGGCTAGACTTCGAACAGAAAGCTGCGAACAAGCTCATAAAAAGACAACCTTCGGAAGAGTAGCGAAGCCCGACACACGACAGAGAAACCAAATCAAAGCCTACACTTTACCTTCGGAGCTAGCAAAATCAACTTCGACGCCAACAGGATTTCCTTCGAAGTTAGTAGTAACGAGGTATGACCTTTGAACCACAGACTAGCTTCGAATCGATGTATGCTGATGTAGAGACACAAGAAACAGAAGCCTACAACCACACTTCGAGAAAAAAGCTCCGAACTTACACACTCAGACCTTCGGAACAGACAGCAGCACGCTCCAAGCGAAGTCTATCAGAGAGATGCTTTGAAGCTAAACTTCGAAGCCTGCCAAAGTATGCTTCGCAAAATAGCCGAAGTATTCTAGAAATGAAGTACACCTTCAAAGTATGCCAAGTCAACAGACTAAGTCCAAAACATACATCGAAGCTAGATTCACCGGACAAGATCGAAGTTAAAGTTCTGTCGAAGCCTTCGAAGATATCAGATCGAAGCCTGCCTCACGGAGCTCAGGGACTTCGAACAAAGAAAAAGGGGCTTCGACAGAAACAATCGGAAAAGGTTTTCAGCCCTATCTACTTTGATCAAAAAGCAACACAGTAAAAGCAGGGCTAGAGTACTAGTGTACTGTTGCTACAGTGTAGCAGTACTACTTGCATCCAGTATGAACTAGTACTACTTCCGTGAAGAACAGTAGAAACCGAGGCTCAAATGCTCAAGAAAAATAGCTATGCACGTGAAACAAGGCCATATAAAACTGCTGCAAACATGCTGCGCACGATCAGAGAATAGAAGCTTCACTGCATCAGGAGAAAACCGAAATAAATGCAACACAGATCTGCTACGAACTGAATCCTGGCGGCGCACAAGAGAGAGAAGCGCAGGGAACAAGAGGTAAGACCCAAGGAATTGATTGAAAAATGATTTCAGCAAAAGGGGTAGTCCAACCCTAGGGATTGGGGCCCTATTCATAGGCTGCCCCATGACCTAGAATATTCCACCAGCCCCTTAGGGTTTTACAGACGCTTAAAATAAAGGAAAAGACTCAACTGCCCTTAGGAATTTTTACAGACACGACTGACTGACTGTGGGCCTAGAGATACAGATGACTTATCCGGAAGCTAAGATTTCGTAGCGACTACTGCTTCTCTTCTGGACAGTCCGATACAGAATCAACGGTTGTCAGTTTTGCGCCAAAACTAACAAAGCCTTCACCGACTTTGCACCAGGTACCCGGATTGGGCCGGCCTGATTCCGCAGCTCTCTCAGCCCGACAATCACTCACCGCCCGTGTACCTGAGTCAATCCTGGTCAACAGCCCAGTGGGTCTTCTACTGCTTCTGGCCCATGTACCCGGATTGGGCCAGCCCGACTTCGCAACCTCCTCTGCCCGACAGTCGCTCGCTGCCCGTGTACCTGAGTCACACGCGGCCCATGAAACAGCAGATCTTCACTATTCTCAGTCCTCTTTGACTATCGTTGACAATGACTCATCACATCTAGAGCCATGAGACCCACGCTATTCAGCATGGCTCCTCAATGGGCTCCGAAAGCCTCTAGCCAACCCATGGGCTTCGGCCAGGAAGCCTTCGGAGGCCCACGCTGCTCCCTTCGCATCAGAGTTCGAACTAGACGGGGCTCCGACTGGTTTGTTGATTTTATTTTGTTTAACCTATCTGTTTCGGCAAATTGGATTATTTTTGTGTAATCTGGTTGCCTGGCGACTCCACCCCCTTATCACTATTAAGGGTAGTCGGAACGTGACGTCGGTGCCACGTGACACTTAGGCTTGTCCCTAAGTATCCGTGCACTTTTGGATCGTCGAACTGACCCAAGTGCGGGGGCACGTTTTCGTGTCAACAGACTTTTTGCTGACTCCACTGGGGATTGCTACGCCAACATAATGAGTATGTCTACAACGGCCACCAGTACATCTACATCAACTACTATGTCTACACCGCAACATATTGTCACCCACACTTCAAGATATCCCCGCATTAGACCGAGCAGAGATCGAGGCGAAGTTGAAAGCGCTCCAAGACATGATGCTTGGGGGCTACGTCATGACACGCGCATGCTTCATCAAGCACGACATCGTCACCCCCAACCTCGCTCAGGTCAACGTAACACCTGTATCGCCTCATTTATCTTCTCTAGAAATTGAGCAAAAAATAGTCGCATCGATAGATCAAGCCGTTAGCGCTTCGCTAGCCAACCATTTAGATTCGGCAGTCAGCTCCCAAGTAGAGGAACCTCTTAGAAGGTCCGGCTTTACCGAGGCTGTACCCCCGGTTCCCATTGCTAGTGCACCACCAGCAAACCACGTATACGGTAGGACTAATGACAACACCGGCACAATCATGTCTCCGGCCTCACACCTTATGGCCGAGACCAATCTTTACACCTACGGTCAAACTAACACTTCACACCACGCACCACCACCTACGCCAATACCCGCGCTACCCGGACCACACGTGCAGACGCCCGGACACGAGCACGTTATACAAATAGCACGTAGGGAAGAAGCACACGGCCTACACGCCGATATTCCACCGCGTGTCGCGCCCCCACATGAGAGGTGCATGCAAACAACATACCAAGATGATATAGAGGAGCGGGTCCGCGCAATATTTAGAGAGTGTGTCGGCTTCGTGCCCAAGGGACGGGTTAGGGTTTACCGTAAGCCCTACCCTGACCATCTTGATACGGTACCCTACCCCCGTGGCTATAGGATCCCTGAATTCACTAAGTTCGATGGCGAGGGTAGCAAGACCACACTAGAGAACGTTAGTCAATTTTTGGCGCAGTGTGGAGAGGTTAGCGGGATAGATGCCATAAAGGTTAGAATATTTTCTCTCTCGCTATCCGGCACTGCTTTCACTTGGTTTTCGGTGCTCCCGCCAAACTCCATCCACACGTGGGACGATTTAGAGCGGAAATTCCATGATTATTTCTACACAGGTGAGACAGAACTTAGGCTTTCGCATTTGACATCGGTTAAGCAGAATTCTGGTGAGAGCGCCTCTGAGTACATCAAGTATTTCAGGGATACTAGAAACCAATGTTTTAGCCTTAGTATTTCAGAAAGGGACTTGGCGGAATTAGCTTTTAACGGGTTGCGTTCCAAACTTAAAGAAAGGTTAGATAACCAAAACATTTTAGAAGTTAGCCAAGTTTTACAGCAGGCTCTGGTCCAGGAAGGCCGAGCCAAAGATAAAAAGTTTATCAAGATGTTTAGCAAGCCTAGGGCTGAAATCCACATCATGGAACACTCTGATGAGGAAGAGTCAGAGGAGGAGGATTCGGCCGACATGTATGCGGTCGAATGGGTTTGGAACACTAAAAATAAACCTGTCACTTGCTCTGAGTTACGACCATCCCCCAAAAAGAATCGACTCAGTGAGGTCAAGTACTCATTTGATATTACTAAATGTGATAAAATATTTGATTTTCTCTTAAAAAGTCAGCTTCTCAGGTTACCTAATGGTCAAGTCATCCCACCTGCCGATGAGTTAAAGAAACATCCATACTATAAGTGGCATGATTCACATTCGCATAATACTAATGATTGCAATGTTTTTCGACGGTAGGTACAATCGGCCATAGAAGAAGGACGATTGAAGATAGACCATGATCCAAAGATGAAGCTGAATAAAGATCCTTTTCCAGTCAACGCCATCGACCTCGGCGAGAAGAAGGCATTGATTCAGCTAGAACAGGCTGAGTTAGGTAAAGGGAAGGATATAATTGTTGGAGAACCACGCACTCGCACACTCGTGCCAAAGAACCCCGAGGTAGGAGTGTGGAAACAGAACGTTAATACCCCTTCGGCTAAGGCTCGCAAGAGGCCGAAGGTGACATATGATATGCTGTTGAACAAGCATCAGAGAAGGGCCAAGGAAGCAGGTCCACGCGCTAAGCTAAAACAGCCAAAGGGGCCAAGACCCTCGAAGGGTGGCTTCAGACCGAAGCAGGCGAGCCCTCCGCACGAAGGCTTCGGGCCACGGTGGCCTGATGCTCCGCACGGTGGTTCCGAGCCACAACGGCCGAACCCCCCGTACAACAGCTGTGAGCCCCAGTGGTCGGGTCCCCTGTACATCAACTTCGGCCCCCAATGGCTAAACCCCGCACCGTGTTGGACTCCCCCGATGGGAGGCTTCGTCCCGCACTGGCCGAACATACCTCCGGCCTGACAAGACCCTTCACTGGTGTGGTCCGAGATACCTTCGACTTGGCCGAACCCCCCTCCAGGTAACGGGTTCGGCCCACAGTGGGCGCGGCCACTGGAGCCGCTGATGCCTCTGCCATATGACTGGACGGGGACCCCGTGGGCTCTATACGTATTTGGGTCGGAGTACCCTCCGCAACCTAACACTATGCTTTGTTTTCCTTCGGAGTATTATGGATGGCAGGGGCAAACAGACGCAGCGAAGGGAGGCATCGTCCGCAGACTATCCGTGATACCTCCGAATCGGACCATGTAGAGCGAAGCCGAAGGGTGTGAGCACGCGGAGGCCGAAGTCAGGGAGTCTGAAGCCATAACCATCAGAGTTGGGTCTCAGGAAGTCCCAATCCCGAAGACGTTGTCACTGAGGTCTGACGGAGGTGAGTCTCATGCTTCGGCCAAACTCTGCGCCAAAGCTTGGTTCGGTCGGCCGAACGAGGCCGACCCGTCAGACAGGGTTCACAGCAAAGCCCCCTTCGAACACAGGGTGCCCAAGGCCAAAGGGCACAGTACCACTTCGGCTAGAATTAGTAGAAGTCGAACAGTAGCACCCGGCACCAAGCCTCAACCATCTTGGGCACCTCCGAGCATGTCCAAATCACAGAAGAGACGCTTACAATGACTACGGGCACAGGAGATGTGCGAGAGGAAGGCTGAGGCCAAGCGCGACGCTATCTTCGAAGAGATCCGCCCTTAGCCAGCTACCAAACATGTATGGAGGGAGAAGCCGGTTGAGATAACCAACCTGGCTCCCAGTCCGACCGATGACGACGACATGCTAGACGACGATTACTCGCCCATCTCTGAGGGACCCACACCCTAGGTGATGGACATCAACATCGTCACACTGCCTACCGAGTTTGCCCTACCACGGGACAAGGCCGAGGTCGCTCAATTGAACCTCGGGCCACGCAAAGGCATCTTCGAGAAGCCCGAGGACTCAGCTCACCATATAAAACCTCTCTACGTCAGGGGTCACATCGATGGAAAGCCGATTTCCCGAATGCTCATCGACGGCGGCGCCACCGTTAACCTAATGCCTTATTCATTGTTGAAGAAACTTGGCAAGGATGAAGATGACCTGAAGAAGACCAACTTGATGCTCAACGGCTTCAACGGCGAGAGCTCCGAGGCCAAGGGAGTACTCTCTATGGAGTTGACGGTGGGCAACAAGACATTGCCAACAGCGTTCTTCGTCGTCGACGTACAAGGTAACTATAGCGTACTACTCGGACACAACTGGATTCACGCGAACTATTGCATCCCTTCTACTCTACACTAGTGCCTGATACAGTGGGACAACAATGAGGTAGAAGTCATCCCCACGGATACTTCGGCCCAAGTAGCTTTGGCTGATGTGTCAGTTGACGCCGTCCGCAACAAAGTAGATTGTCTATCAGGTAGAGATCTTTCAGATTATGACTTTGTTAGTGTATCCGGAGGACGGTTTGTACCAGTGTCTGTAAAGTCGGCTGGAGTAGCACTACTATTTTTTATTAATAGTCATGTATAGCAAGAATAATCTGGATTGGCTAAAGTCTTGTGTGGAGCAATATCGGTCTAATAAAGACGGTATTTCTGAAGCCATCAAGGACTTTAGCGAAGTAGAAAAATTAGGGCAAGGTTTTGCGTCAGCCGATCCCTTGGAGGAGGTTGACATAGGTGATGGTAGCATCCCAAGGCCGACTTTTGTAAACCAAAATTTACAGACCGATGAAAAGGATGAAGTAATAAAGTTACTTCAGTCGTATGTCGATTGTTTCGCATGGGAGTATAGCGAGATGCCAGGGCTAAGCCGCGAGCTCGTAGAGCATCGGCTGCCCATCAAGTCCGGATTTAAGCCTTATAAGCAGCCTCCCCGTCGCTTTAATTCAGCCGTCTATGACCGAGTTAAAGAAGAAGTGGAGCGACTACTCAAGGCTGAATTTTTTAGGCCGTGCAGGTATGCGGAATGGGTTGCTAACATTGTGCCTATAGATAAGAAAGGAAGCGGCAAGATACGGGTATGCATTGATTTCAGGGATCTGAACAGAGCCACTCCAAAGGACGAGTATCCGATGCCGATAGCCGACATGCTGATCAACGATGCTTCAGGACACAAGGTACTATGTTTTCTTGATGGCAATGCTGGTTATAGTCAAATCTTTATGGCCGAAGAGGACGTCTACCAGACTGCCTTTCGATGCCCTGGTTTTTTCGGTTTGTTCGAGTGGGTCGTCATGACTTTTGGTTTGAAAAATGCCGGCGCCACATATCAGCGCGCTATAAACCTAATCTTCCATGACTTGTTAGGAGTTATCCTAGAAGTTTACATCGAAGATGTCGTAGTCAAATCGGACGCTATGGGAAACCATTTAGCCAATTTGAAAGTTGCTTTCGATAGGATGCGGCAGTATGGGTTGAAAATGAACCCACTCAAGTGTGCTTTTGGTGTGTCGGCGGGTAAGTCCTTAGATTTCATGATTCACGAGAGAGGCATAGAAATTGATCCTAAGAGACTTGAGAAGATCAGAAACATTGCAGCGCCAACATGCAAAAGAGATGTGCAAAAGTTGCTAGGCAAGTTGAACTATTTGCGACGCTTTATATCCAACTTGTCCGGCAAGATGTATGCCTTTGTCCCCATACTCCGGCTAAAAAATGAAGCCGAGTTCACTTGGGGGGCAAGCCAGCAAAGTGCTTTTGAGAAAATCACGGAGTGCTTGTCATCACCGCCCGTGGTGAGAGCGCCCAAGGCCGGGATTCCATTTCGGCTATACATCGCTGCCGAAGGTGGCGTGATTGGAGCCGTGCTAACCCAGGAGTTAGAGGGAAAGGAGTACATCATCACATTCTTGAGCCGCCGCCTGCTGGACGCCGAAACCAGGTACGTGTTTGTGGAATGATTGTGTTTATCACTTTATTACGCGTGCACTAAGTTATGCCACTATCTTCTCCCCACTACATGTGTTGTCGTTTGCCAAACCGATCTTATAAAGCACATGTTACAGAAGCCGATTCTAAGTGGAAGAATCGAAAAATGGGCTTACACGTTGATTGAGTATGATTTGGCCTACGAGCCCCTTAGAGCGATGAAAGGCCAAGTCATAGCCAACTTTATAGTTGATCACCACATAGATGTTAGCTAGAGTGATACTATTGCTCTAGTTGAGGTAGTACCATGGAAAATCTATTTTGATGGTTCGGCTTGCAAGAATGGCCAAGGTATTGGAGTGGTTCTCATATCACCTCATGGTATGCGCTTTGAAACCTCGACCCGACTAGAGTTTTCTTCCACTAATAACCAAGGCGAATACGAAGCTTTATTGCTAGGTCTTGAATTACTAGAGTCTATAGGCGCTAAACATGTTCACGCATATGGTGATTCATTATTAGTAGTACAACAAGTAGCTAAGAATGCTCAATGTTTTAATGGCTTGCTGAATAGTTATATGGACAAATGTCTAGACATAGTTGCTACTTTTGATGATTTCAAAATATCTCACATGCCAAGAGAAGCCAATTCAGTCGCCAATGATTTGGCTCAGCAGGCATCTGGCTACCAAGTCAAGAGAGGGAAATTTTCTGTATTGGAGAAACCAATGTTTGGTCTCACTGCCAAAGCCAGTGACGGTGGGCAAGCGCACGCTCCGGGTCAAACCCCTCGGGTCGCCGAAGGCCACCACACGCCGAAGCCCCTGGATCGGAGTGCTCTGCCGATCAAAGGATCTGGCACGCCGGAGCCCATAGTGCAAAGCCTCTCGAACCCTCCGAAGAGCTTTGGCCCAGCACACCCCGAATGACCACCTCGACCAGGCTTCAGCGGGAGCTGGAATGGCTCGGGGGGCACCCCGAAGTCAGTAGTTTAGAGGTTTGCTTAGAAAATGGACCAGCAAAACCCTCTAAAGCTTGTAAGGGCGATTGGAGAGCCCCAATCGTCCAATATTTGAGAGACCCTAGCCAAAGGGTTGATCGGAAAGTTCGGCGACAAGCGTTCAAATTCGTGTTGATGGACGACACATTGTATCGCCGAACCATCGACGGAGTGCTATTGAATTGTTTAGACCATGAGCAGTCCCAAGTGGCTACAGGAGAAGTCCATGAAGGGCTTTGCGGCACTCATCAGTCGGCCCAAAAGATAAGTTGGATGCTCAAAAGAGCAGGTTTTTATTGGCCGACTATGACTGAAGATTGTTTCAAGTACTACAGAGGGTGTGAGGCATGTCAGAAGTTTGGCAACATCCAGTTAGCTCTTGCCTCATTGCTCAATCCTATTGTCAAGCCATGGCCATTTCGAGGTTGGGGTTTAGACTTCATCGGCCAGATCTACCCTCCTTCCTCAAAGGGTCATCGATTCGTATTGATGGCGACAGATTACTTCACCAAATGGACCGAGGCCGTACCTCTCAAGAACATGACTCACAATGAGGTACGCAATTTATTTTAAAGCACATCATACATAGATTCGGCATCCCTCAAACTCTTACTACGGATCAAGGTAGTTCATTTGTCTCTAAAGAAGTAAGGGACTTCTCCGAATACTATGGTATTAAGTTGATAAACTCTTCACCTTACTATGCTTAGGCCAATGGTCAGGCCGAGTCTAGTAATAAAACCGTGATTAAGCTTATTAAGAAGAAAATTGAAGAGTTTCCTAAAAGGTGGCATGAAGTGCTTTCCGAGGCATTATGGGCTTGTAGGATCACGAAGCACGGTGCCACCAAGGTCAGTCCATATGAGTTAGTATATGGACAAGAGGTCGTTCTGCCTATAGAGGTAGATCTTGGCTCCTTAAGGGTATTAAGGCAAAACGGCTTATCGGTCAGCGAGTATGAAGCTCTTCTAAAGGATAATCTGGAGGAAGTGACCGATAAGAGACTAAGGGCTTTAGAAGCCATAGAAGTAGACAAGAAGAGAGTAGCTAAAGCCTACAATAAGAGGGTTAGGCCAAAATCGTTTCAAATAAGAGATTTAGTGTGGAAAACGATTTTACCCTTAGGCACGAAGAGTCCCAGGTTTGGTAAATGGTCACCTAGTTGGGAAGGTCCTTTTAAGATAGCCTAAGTCGCTCCCGGCAACACATACGTGTTGGAATCCCTGCAGGGAGAGCGGTTTCGAAGAGCTTTGAATGGTAGGTACTTGAAGAGGTATTTCCCAAGTGTGTGGCAAACATCATAAAAGTGTCGAAAAGACGATACGAATGGTATCGTCTTTAGCTCGTTGTGCTTTTAGTTCACTAGTTCACTAAAAGGCAGGGGAGCATGTGTTGATAGCAAAAAATGGCATTAATGGCTAGATTGTCAAAATATCAATTTTTGGTGATTTGGGCCGAAAGTACACATGTTCAGGGTCTGTCCGAAGCCCTACAGGGCCGAAGTCCATTGAGCTATGGGCTCTGAAAGCCTCTAGCCAACCCATGGGCTTCGCCTAGGAAGCCTTCGGAGGCCCACGCTGCCGAAGTTTCGGCCCGAGGAGCAGGCCTCGACGGGCCTGGCCGAAGCCCACCTCGGCAGAGATAGATTTGTTTGTGTCACCGGCTCAATCTCTATCTCTATCTGGCCGGATTCATAGCAGATTAGATTTGAAGTTAACCCCCTATAAATAGAGAGGCATGGCCAGCGTGGAGAACCCCACAACTCAAACCAAACCAAAGCCCATGCTTTGATCGTATTTACTTTACCTTTATTTTCCTGTACCTCTTCGTGGGTTTGCTTGGAAGCCGTCCGACGGCCACTACGGAACAGTGGTAATCCTTGTTACTTTGCCTATGAAATATCCGTTAATCTATGTAATAGATTGTTATCGCCTTGTTACTTCGCCTGTCAAGTATCCGCTAATCAGCGTAATAGATTGCTACCTTCGCTACTAGTGCAACACTTAGCAAAATTCGGTCCTCAGGCCGAATTGGTACTTCACATCATCTCTGTTGCAGGTTCGCACGTTCGGAGCCACTTCGTCGGAGGTGTCCAGAGCTGAGAGATCGGTTTCAGAGGTCCCAGGACATGCTTCGGCGGGACCACAGGCTCCGACAACAGGCTTTGCTAGCATACTTCATCGCAACAGGCTTCGCCATGACCATACTCTGCACCGGACGAAGTTGCACTCACGTGTGGCCCTCGCGTCACTATTCTGTAGTTTGCTGTATCAGAGATCGCATGCCGAACCCCGCTGTTCGGAGGTGATCACCGTGTCTAGATCCGTTCAGAATCCGTCCTCGGCCGGATCAGTTTGAACGCCAAAGCACCCTTTGGCGGAGCACTTTGCACCAGACGCCAAAGGTACACTTCGGCGACCCCTTCGCATCAGACTTCGAACCAGACGGGGCTCCGACTAGTTTGTTGATTTTATTTTGTTTAACCTATCTATTTCGACTAATTGGATTATTTTGGTGTAATCTGGTTGCCTGGCGACTCCACCCCCCTTATCACTATTAAGGGTGGTCGGAACATGACGTCGGTGCCACGTGACACTTAGGCTTGTCCCTAAGTATCCGTGCACTTTTGGATCATCGAACTGACCCAAGTGCGGGGGCACGTTTTCGTGTCAACAATATCATCTGGTGTATCTTTCTTTAGTATCTAGGTTGTCTAATTGACCAGTGATATGATCAGTTGCAGCTGTATCTAGGTACTAGTTTGTATCAATGTCATAAGCATGTGTAGAAGCAACACTCTTTGTGTAAGGGGTGACAAAATTTCATCAAACCTATGCCAACAATCAACAACAGTATGAAAAATCATACTACACAATTGACAAGTAGGTCGCTTGTTTCCATTATGATTATTGTTCTGGCCTCCTATAGAGTTGTTGCTTCCATCATGACAAAGGCTGTGTTCATGACCATGGCCTCCACCACCATGTTTCAAAGATCCACATCGACCACCGTAGTGAGCCATATGTGCTTGATATCTAGACTAACGCATGTTATGGCAATTTTCAAAACTGTAAGTTGAGAATATGATTCTACCACCATGACCAGATCTAATATGCCAATGATCGATGTCATGACCAGCTCATAACTTTGATCAAGGTAAGCTAGGTTGTAGGCAACCATGTCTTCATCATCCATTGGCTTCACAGCAGACGCCATTTCATTACCAATTGACTTCATCTTGGACATGTATCTAGCAATATTCATATTTCCCTTTGTGGTGGTATCAAAATTCACCACTTATGTGAGCACTTATTTGGACATTGTTGAAAGGAGGAGACCAAGAAGCTGCTGATCGACAACAATACATTCATCGTATGCTGGATTTGCTACCTTCATTGCCCTATCACTGTCGTTGACACTGATAAGTGGTTTAGGGATATACATTATGTTGGTTAGAAAGACCTCTATTTGAGCTCCCTAGACTGTAGGAAGGATTTGCGCCTTCAAGAGAAGAAAGTTTGTCTTTGCCAGCTTCTCTGTGACTATCTGGTTGAAGAACGGGTTTGTGGTGGCTCTATTAGACGAGATCGTCATGTCTTGAGTTCAGATTAGAAGTGAACTAGATGTACCACAATATATTGGCTAAATCATTCTACCCTTCTATTGGTGTCATTTTTGGTCACACGCGTGGCCTAGGAGATTTGCTTAACTCTAGTACATGTCCTAAATTCTCGGAGTTCTATGCATGCCAATCAGTTTGACCCTACAACTGATAAGGTACAACAAGATAGTTAGTAGAAATGTTGATCGGCCATTAAGTCGATGGACGCAATATGCACCGATACGGGGGTATCGGTGAAGGGCCATTGGGCATGACTAGGCGATCAGCCGATACACGATGCCCACACCATTAGTCCGATAACAGGGGAAAGCAGTGCGCGATACGCTCGAGCCGATCGGTAATCCCCTATGCTAAAGAGATATAACACGAAATTAAAAGTGTGGGATTGGAATAGCGACTAGAGGGGGGTGAATAGGCGCCTCGACAAATTCTTGAGAATATGATGGCCTTTTCAAATCACCCAACACACTTCTAAATGAACAAGCGGAAGCAGATGTAGTAAAGACTCTGATAAAAACAGATGCTATCACCCTCCTATCTGATATTATGTCAAATGATAGATTGAGGGATCACCGGCACTAAATTTGCACACATGGTGAAAAGCATCACTGCATACGGCAACACATGGTCGGCAAGCTGGGAAAGAAAAATAAGGGAGAAAAATATTTCTAGATTCAAATTTGAGCCTTCAAGATTTTCAGGAAATGACCATATTCTAGAATTTTTATAGCATATAGATGAGCCAAAAACAATATATAGCTCTGTTCAGAACCTTTTGCAAACTTCAAACATTGAACCCTTGTAACTTGGACAACAAGAGTTATGTAGAACTCGGGTCCAAAAATAGAACCAAAACTGATCAAAAATCGCCTCAAAGATTGAATCCAGACTGAAAACAGAACACAACTTGGGAGAAATCTGCAGTTTTCAGAACTTTTTATGCACTTTGTTGGACAGGGAAAATATATGCAGCAGTGGTCGAAACCTTTTGAAAATTTCGAAAATTAAACCCTTGAAACTTGGACAACAAAAGTTATGCAGAACTCAGGTCCAAGAACAGTACCAAAATAGATCAAGACTCGCCTCAAAGATTGAATCCAGACTGAAGACAACTCAATCAGCAAAAATCACAAGTTTCCAGAACTGTTTAGGCACATTGTTGGACAGAAAAATATATGTAGCAGTGGTGAAAAACTCTTGAAAATTGCTAAAATGGAACCATGGAAACATGATCTTCAAAGGCTATGAAGAACTTGGATCCAAAAAAAGTACCAAAACAAATCACACATTTCCTCAAAGATTGAATACAGACTGAAACAGAACACTGTTTTCAGAATCATTTAGGTACTTTGTTGGGCAGAAAATACATGTAGAAATGATCAAAAACTTTTGAGAACTTCACAAATGAAACATCCAGATCATTCAAATAAAAAGCTACATGGACATCCAAGCCTTGTTCTATAATGAAAAACTCCAGAAAACTCACTCAAAAATCGAATCCACGCAAAAATAACTCAGAAACTTCTAGAGACATGATTCTCAAATATTTCTAGTTGAAACTCAGAAATAACATCTTGATCCTTACACAAAATAATTAGTTCATCATTCAGTCATGAAATCACTCAAGAAACAATCCAATTATCAGCCAATATATTGATGAACACTTGAAGAAACATTTCATCAAACATGTAGAGGGCTATACAAACACAACCATTTCAGCGAGAGTTAAATTCCACAACGGTGATGCCTTGTTTGATCAGAAAAAGAACTAAGATTGAATCACAGAAACCAGTTGCAACTTTCTAAAATATAACATTCAAATCATCCTCAACAAAAGTTATTTAAACTTCAACCTTATGTTATGCAGGGAAATCACCGGAAAATTCACTTAAACATCGAATCCAGACAAAAAGAAAATATTTCTAGAGACTGGATCCATTTCAGAACTGTGATATCACTTTTGATTAGCAGAATAAACATGAAGAAATGGCCGAACCAAGTTGTAACTTTCGAAAATAGAACATTCAAATCATCATCAACAAAAGATGTATAAACATCAACACAAAGTTCTGTAGTAGATTCACCAGAAAACGCTGCACAAAATCGAATCTACACTGATTTACCTCATGCGCCCAGATTTTCCTTTTGGGATGATGAATTGTGCTTCGAAAATCAGAGAATACAGACTAATTTGTATGAAATTGATATTTGGTTCATCCAAAAGAACAGCCAAAAATCATCCACCTGCCCATGGATATGGTCCCCTATTTATAGGCCAACCATGGGGGGGTATTTTCTAGAAAGAACCCTCTAGAATTGAAAATTACACAAAAGTCCTATTCCTTGTAATATATATTTTCAGAATTAGAAAATTCTGAAAAATATATTAAAGGAGTACACTAACTCTAGACTCACAACCTTTTATTACACATTGACTCAAAGTAAAAAGACTCCAAATTATTAAAATTCACAAAACTAGATATGCGACGGTTTTCAGAAAAAACTGACAAAGCCTCTCAACCCTTCGACTCGTGACACCGCTTCGCGACTCCGAGCACCAGCAAACTACTTCTGCACTCGATCCCCTCGAGCTGTCGGAATGCTAGTCCTGGCCTCCCGCTCGCGAACACGATCGATACGCCATCGTAGTCAGCCGTTCGTCCAAGTCTCGCTCCGTCTCTTTATGTACTCTTGAGATCTTCTTCAACTTCGCCCGGCCTCCCTGATCCTTGGCATCAAGCTCTCCGCTCGACCCTCGATCACTCACCATCGACAGTCAGTCAGCATCTCCACCCTGCACAAACAAGACAAGCCAAAACAAGAACGCGGCGCACTGCCAAAACCCTCGGTAGCCAAACCTTCACCTCACATTGAAACCCTCGATGCACTCAACCCATTCTCAACCACTCATCCTCTCAGACGCTCATCCTTGTCAATCACTCATCATCCAGTCCGAAACCACCCTTGGTTTCTCAAAAAGGTAATCTATCGGCTTGTACTTCAATAGAATCTAAGCTTAGCACACTAGATAACGTATCCATACTATTAAATCATCATGACAACGAGATCAAACCTAACCAAGAAAGTTGATAAATCATGAATAACTTAACAATATTTCAATGCATCATACATACTTCATTTAGATGAATGATGTGCCTTATAGATGTGAACATTTCCATCAACGTCTATCTTTTTCTTGAAAATCCATTTAACTCAATGGTTTTTACACCATCGGGTGGATCATCCAAGTCTCAAACTTGGTTAACTCGCGTGGACTCCAACTTGGATCCAATTGATCCAAGCCATTTCTCATAGTCTGGTCCCATCACTACTTCCGCATAGGTCTTGGGCTCATCGTTATCCAACAACAACACGTCGCGATGCCCCATGGTCAAGAACATGTACGTCTCTGGCGCATGGACTACTTTCCCAGACCTCCGTGGGGCTGGCGCATCCATAACATGGTCTGCAACATCTTGCGCCTCCTGCTCTGGTTCAATGGGATCTAGAATACTTTCCAGTGGCTATCGAACCTCTTTGAGATGCACAATCCTCCCACTAACTCCTTTTGAGAGAAACTCTTTCTCAAGGAACACACCATTTCGAGCGACAAACACTTTGCCCTCCTCTCTATTATCGAAATAGTATCCATTGGTTTCCCTAGGATACCCCACACAGAAGCACTTGTCAGACTTAGGATTGAGCTTGTCATACATCATACGTTTGACATACGCCTCACATCTCTAAATCTTTAGAAAAGACAAACTGGGATTCCTCCCAGACCACATTTCATATGGTGTCTTCTCTACTGACTTAGATGGAACTCTATTAATCATGAAAGCTGCAGTTTATACAACGTCACCCCAAAAGGATAATGGAAGATCAGTGTGACTCATCATGAACTGCATGATGTCCAACAAAGTGCGGTTTCTCCGCTCGAAAACCCGATTCCATTGAGGCGTGCCAGGTGGAGTCAGCTGTGGAACAATTCCACACTGCTTTTGATGATCACTAAACTCATGGCTCAAATATTCACCCCCACGATCTGATCGTAGAAATTTAATTGTCTTGCCCATATGATTTTGTACCTCATTCTGGAACTCCTTGAACTTTTCGAAGGATTCCCACTTATGCCTCATTAAGTAGACATAGCCATATCTACTAAAGTCGTCTTTAAAAGTAATAAAGTACTAAAATCCTTTCCTAGTCGTATGACTCATTGGACCACACACATCAGTATGTAGTATGGCCAATAGCTCTCTCGCCCTCTCACTTTGTCTATTGAAAGGCGTCTTTGTCATTTTTCCATGTAAACAAGAATCGCATGTGTCATATGATTCAAAATCAAATAACTCCAAAAGTTCATCACTATGGAGCTTCTACACGCGCTTCTCATTTATATGACCTAAACGACAATGCCATACGTAGGTGGGATTCAAATCATTGAGTCATTGTTTCTTAGTACTAATGTTATAACGCGTGCATCGTCAAGAATTAGAATATACAATCCATTCACTAATGGACAAACACCATAGAGCATGCCATTCAAAAATATTGAATAACTCTTGTTCTTTATTACGAATTCAAAACCATCTTCCTCTAAACATGAAGAAGAGATAATGTTTCTGCCTAAGGCAGGAATGAAATAACAATTATTTAACTCCAAAACTAATCCTGACGGTAGTGATAGTGAATAGACGCTGATGGCCAACGCTGCAACCTTTGCATAATTCCCAAGGCGGATATCGAGCTCGCCACTTGCACATTTTCTTACTCTACTTAGTCTCGACAATGATTTGCAAGTATGAATCATCGATACTGTATCAAATACCCATGAATCATTTGGACGAGTAGCAAGATTAATTTCAATAACATTAATACCTGAAGCGTAAGTCTCACTTCCCTTCTTGTTCTTTTGCTCTTTTAGGTACACCTTGCAATTATGCTTCTAATGCCCAGGCTTGTGGCAATGGTGGTACACATCAGAGTTGGCAGGACCAGACCTGGACTTTCTAGTTAGTTTGGACTTCGCACTCGAGATCGCATCTGTAGTCTTAGCCTTTATCCTCCTCCTCTTTTTTCCCTTATTTTGAACAACCGTCACATGGTTTGGAGTCTTTCTGATACTCTCCTCAGCAGATTTCAGCATCCCATGCAACTTAGATAGTGTCTTATCCAGTCTAACCATGTTGTAGTTCATGATGAACGGCTCAAAGGTCAATGGGAGCGACTAGAGAATGACATCAATAGCGAGGTATGGATCTAGTGGAGTGCCAAGTCTCTCTAGAGTCTCCACGCAACCAATCAACTCGATCACGTGAGGGCTCACTGGGCTCCCTTCAGCCAGCCTGCTACCAAATAAGCATTTAGACACATTGTATCTTTCTGCCCTTGCTTGGTCCTAAAAACATGCCCTTAAGACCTATGATCATATCGTAAGAATTACGTTCCTCATACTGTTTCTAACACTGAGAGGACATGCAAGCACGCATCAAACAGCTGACATCCATGGAATCACTAGCATGCTTCTCATAAGCACGCTTATCTGCTGCAGAAGCATCCTCTCCTAGTTCATCAGGGTGGGGTTCCTCTAGAACATAATCCTTTTTCTCTTGCTTGAGGACAATTCTCAAGTTTTTATACCAATCCATAAAGTAACTGAGAAACCAAGGGTGGTTTCGGTGTTTGTGATGAGTGATTGACTGGTTTTTACCCTCTGTTCGAAGGGTACCTCCGGAGGGGCTTCGGAGGTGGTACCTCCGAAGGGTGTTCGGAGGTGTTTCACCGGAGTGTGTTCGGTGTTTGCTTGCTGCAGCTGTGCAGCGGAGTGTGCCTGTCGGAGGGGTCCGGCAGTACACGATGACAGGGTTCGTACCGATGGCTTCGGTACTTTGGGCGGTACACCGGAGTGTGTACCGAAGGTTGCTAACCCGGAGAGGTCTCCGGAGTACTGGATACACTTGTTTGCTTGTCGGTGGTGCGCAGGGACTTCGGAGGCGACGGACAGGGTTCGAGCCGGGTGAACCTGGGTCAAGCGGGTGGCTTGATGCCAGGGGAGCGGGGAGCTCCGTCACGGTGGCTGCGAAGGTGGTCCGGGTCAGTCTTCGGGTCGAGGCGCGCCAGGTGAAGGCAGAGAGTGCGGAGTGTGGCTCCGGCTGAAGGTACTCCGAGACAAAGTCCTCGGAGGTGAGGCACTTCGAAGGTACTCCGGATGGAGTGACTTCGGAGTTGGATGGAACAAGTCCTCTGTGGAGGCAAGGAGTTCGAAGTGTGCTCCGGAGGGAGACACTCGAAGGTTACCCGACGAAGGTCTCAGAAGTCGAGGCGCATCGAAGGCATGGTCCGGGTGAGGCTCGTCGTGGAGTGTGCTCGGGGAGAGGCACTGCGACGGAGTGCTCATGGAATGCTTCATGCGAAGGCCTTGGACGAAGGAGGGACTTCGAAGGGTGGTACTCCGAAGGTGGGCTTCGGAGTGAGGTTGACTTGAGGTGCTTCGGCCATGCATGGCTTCGGTACACGGACGGACGGTGTTCGAGCTCGGAGTAGCTGCGAAGCCGTGGTGATCCACTCCGGAGGTGGTGGTGCGAAGGCCCAAGGGCTTTGACGGCTTCGGCTCAAAACCGTCACTGTATCGAGGGTCTTCTTCGGCGGAGCGAAGGCCAACAGGCTGCAGGCTTCTCGCCGAAGCTTCCGCACCCCTCGCGTGCGAAGGGAGGTTCCAGAAGTCAACACTGTAAAGGCTGACACTGTCTGTTCTGAAAAAGGCTGACACTGTCCCCTCTGCAGCTGACAGAGAAGCCTCCAAAATAAAGGTGGACTACCTTTTGTACCCCTTAGTTCTGTAGAGACAAAATGGATGTAAACCCTAGGGGTAAAGTAGTCACTTCCTTAGGATGAAGCCGTGGGATATAAATATGGGGGCTCGGTAGGTAACATTTAACACTTTGAGCATTTACTATTGAGCTCCTGTAGCCATACACTTCAATTGAATACATCCTGAGAGTTCATTTTTTTTGTGTTCCGTGTTCAAGCGGCGAAGCCCTGTTTCTGTGTGCTTTTGCTTGAGCTCGCGTTGCATACCTCGCTAGCTTTTAGTTCACCGAAGCCTGTCTTGGCGAAGGGTGTTTTTCTGGCGTAGTGTGCTTTTCAGTGTGCTGTCGCTCTGTGTAACACGAGGCAAGACCTCGCTGCTTACTAGCGAAGCCCTGGTAGTATCCCGTTTTGCTTCCTGTGTCGAAGTCCTTAGCGTAGTCCGTTTTGTGTGCGTGTAGACCTTTGCGTACGAAGCCCAGCACCAGTTGCTGTCGCTAAGTACTTGGTCGAAGTCCTCAGAGGGCTGTCCACTCTTGCGAAGGGTGAAGTGCGAAGCCTGCTCGTTGCACCTCGTGTGCGAAGCCCGCACTGACTTAGCAGAGTAGGTTTTCGAGGGTTGTAAGTGGAGCGAAGTCTTCTTGACTTCGAACTTTTGCCACTCCGAAGCCTGTGTTCGAAGGTGTCGAAGTACCTCCGAACCAGACCTTCGAAGTCTGTGTTCGAAGCCTGTTCCGCAGAAGACAGAACAGAACCGAAGGCTAAAGTTTTTAGCCCGAAATTTTAAAAAGCTCCCATTCACCCCCCCTCTGGTCGCCGTTTCCGGTCCAACAATTGGTATCAGAGCAGGTTAAGATCACCAGTTGACCTTAACCGGTTTTGTGATCTGTTGGCGACATGGATAGAGGCAGTAAAATTCCTCTGTTCGATGGGACAGATTTTGCATACTGGAAGGTGCGCATGGAGGCTTACTTGTTAAGCCAAGGAAATGCAATTTGGGAGATTGTGGACTCACAATACTCCATCCCTGATACCCGCACCACTCAAACTGAAAAGGATCAGTATATTGCCAACTCGAAGGCAAGGAACATACTGTTCATTGGTTTGAGTCGGAGTGAGTTTGATAGGGTGCAGCACCTTAGGACTGCTAGGGAGATTTGGACAACACTCACTGTCTTTCATGAGGGCTCTGCTCAGATTAAGGCCAGGCGCCAAAGCACCTACAATCAACAGTATCAGCTGTTTGTGCAGGCACCTGGTGAATCTGTAGATGCCATGTTTTCTCGCTTTGACGCGATAGTGAGTAACTTGCGATCCAACGGGACGCTTGCTTACAGTGATCACGATAGGGCTATCAAGCTTCTCTATGCTCTTGACCGTAGCATATGGGAGGTGAAGATATCCAGCATTGAGGAGTCCACAGGCTATGACTCATTGACCTGTGACGAACTCTTTAGCAAGCTGAAGTCCACAGAGATTGCCAAGGCATCTCTTGCAGTGCACAGAAGCTCTTTGCCACAGCCATTGGCATTGGTTTCTAGCACTAGCCGTGGCACCACTGCAGAACCAAGCACATCAGGCACTTGTGTTCTTGCAGATGGTTTTGCTTTGTCCTCCCTGGTCTCCGTCACAAAGGAGCAGGTGGACACTCTAGCTGATGATGAGCTTGCTCTCATTGCCCGGAGGTTCACCCGCTTTCATCATGAGAGACGGGATCAGAGGAGAAGTGGTTTTAGTGGCTGCTATGAATGTGGCGACACCTCTCACATTAAGGCCAATTGCCCCAAGGTCAAGAAGAGAGATGAGAGTGAGCGCCCCAAATTCCACAAAAAGGAGAGGAAGCCCTTTGTGAAGGGCAAGCGTGGCAAGATGGCTAAGAAAGTAGCCAAGGCCGCTTCCAGAGCTTTTGTTGCTGCTCTCAGCGACATCGACACGTCCTCAACTGAGGAGTCGAGCTCTGAGGAGGAGGAGTCCCCAAGGAAGGAGGACAAGAAGGATAAGAAGGGACGTGACTTCACCGGCCTTTGCTTCATGGCCGACAGCGATCACAGCGGCGATGAGCTTGACTCATCTGAGGTAAACCTATCATCTGACCAGCTTCTAATTAAATTAGATGAGCTGAATGAAGTAGTGCTTGGTCAGGATAGATTACTTGTGCAAGCCGCTAGAGAAAGAAAAGACCTTAGACTTAGGCTAGAAAATATGTCTACTGAATATGCCATGCTTAAGTCTAAATTTGATGATGCTGAATGTGAATCATGTTCTGTTGTCATGAGTGAGCTTGCTCAGTTGCGTTCTGTTCATGCTCAAACTCTTTCTGAGCTTGAGACTGCACAGAAGCAGCTTTTGGAGGTGGATTCTAGACCTCATGATGTTGATTGCATGAACTGCTCTTTATTACGCGATAGCATTAATTTACGTGATAAGCATGTTCATGATTTGGAGGCTAGATTGGAGAGGGCCGGTAGTTCTAAGGATGTGCAGCCTGTGTGTGACACATGCATTACCCTTAAGGACCAGCTAGGCACTGTCAGAGAGCGAGCTGAAAATCTCATGTCTGAAAATGAATACCTTCTTTCTGTGGTGAATAAATGCACTGAAGGGAAGGGTAGGATGGATTTGCTCTTGGCCAAGACCAAGTTGTGTGCTGACAGAGCCGGGGTAGCTCTAGGTTTGGGTTTTGAGAGGATAGCTTCAGACAGTCAGACCAAAACTGTTTTCACCTCTCCCACCACCCTAGAGAAAGAGAGAGATCTGTTGAACACCCCATCAGCCAAAAAGCCTACCCATCCACCAAAGAAAACCACTCCTCCTGCCAAGAAAAATCCTCCCAAGAAAGCCACTCAGAAGAAACCCAAGGAGCCTGTGAGAGTTGCTCCTATGACCCATGAGAGTGCCCCCAGGAGAGTGCTTCACTGTTCTTATTGTCAGCGGGCGGGTCATTTGATTGGTTTCTGTTTCCGTCGCATCAAGGATGAGCGACGTGCACAGGCGATGAGCTATCAGGACATGCATTACCCATCTTTAGGTATGCATGAGTCTGAGTTTTACTCTCGTCCTGTTTTTGAGGCTCCTCGTGCTTCTCGGAGAGGTTTTGCTCCTCGAGGTGTTCACCATGTTCCATATGGTGGTAGACCTCGAGCGAGTAGCTTTGTACCTCGTCAGAGTAGGAGACCTCGACATGCTTTGCGTTCTTTGCATGTAGGTAGACCTCGCACTTTGCATCATTCTGATTTTTATGTGCGTAGACCGTCTACTTTTACTGTGCCTACTACTCGTGTCACTCAGTGCTGGATGCCTCATCATTATTTTACTCACCCCAGCACTGAGCGATCGAGGCGTTCTTATCATGTGTAGGCGACAGGTCGAGGCTTGGAGGGCACGTGGATCATGGACTCCGGTTGTTCGCGCCACATGACCGGAGATGCAAACTGGTTCTCCAGCCTCACAACAACCAAGCAAAGGGAACATATCACCTTCGGAAACAATCGAAGGAGTAGAGTGAAAGGTAAAGGTGTGGTAAGAATTAACGCAAACTTCACTCTCAAAGATGTTGCTTTGGTTGAGAACCTGGGATACAATTTGCTGTCTGTATCTCAGTTGCTTGATGAGGGCTTCGAAGTGCGATTTCATCGCGATACTTCGCAAGTGCTCAATTCTGATGGCGTTGTGGTGTGTAAGATCTTTAGAGTTGGGAGAGTTTTTGGAGCTGATTTTTCAGAGTCGTCTGGTTCTTCTCATTGCCTTGTTGCTCATTCGACTTCTGAGCTTTGGAAGTGGCATAGGAGACTAGGGCATATGAGCTTTGAGTTGCTTGCTCGTCTGAGCGCCCTAGGTTTGATCCGAGGATTGCCCAAGCTCAAGTTTGAGAAGAATTTAGTTTGCGCTCCTTGTCGACATGGTAAAATGATTGCCGCTTCGCATTCGCCAGTCACCACTGTGATGACTGAACACCCCGGAGAACTTCTCCATATGGACACTGTAGGTCCCTCTCGGGTTAGTTCTTTAGGCGGCAAGTGGTATGTACTTGTTATTGTCGACGATTTCTCTCGCTACTCTTGGGTCTTCTTTCTTGCCAGCAAGGATGAAGTGTTTTCACACTTTCGGAGCTTGGCTTTGAGACTTTTCACTGAACTCCCAGGTGCATTAAAATTCATTCGAAGCGATAATGGCACCGAGTTCAAAAATAGTCTCTTTGTTGACTTTTGCATGGAGCATGGCATAGAACATCAATTCTCTGCTCCGCGGGTTCCTCAACAGAACGGTGTTGTTGAGAGGAAAAACCGCACTTTGGTTGAGATGGCTAGGACGATGCTTGATGAGCATAGGACTCCTAGAAAATTCTGGGCTGAGGCCATGAACACTGCTTGCTACATCTCAAACCGAATTTTCTTGCGCTCAATTTTAAATTTAACATCTTATGAACTACGTTTTGGGAGACAGCCCAAGGTTACTCATCTTCGAGTTTTTGGCTGTCGCTGCTTTATCCTAAAACGTGGTAACTTGGATAAATTTGAGTCGCGATCTTCTGACGGGATCTTTTTGGGTTATACTACTCATGGTCACTCCTATCGTGTTTATAACTTGGAAACTAACACTGTCATCGAGTCATGTGATGTGACTTTTGATGAATCAACCCCCTCTGTTAGTTCTGCTTTTGAACAGGCAAATGAACACGACATGGAACAGACTTTGTTCGAAGAAGAAGATCCCGGAGAATTCGAGGATGATCCCCTACTACCCTCGACATCAACCCCCGAAGCTGACCCCGCTTCAACTACTTCGGCACGAGGTCCCGAAGCGACTACCTCAACATCGGTCATCTTGGACCACTCCAACGCACAAGTTGAGGGGGAGACTGCATCCCGCCGCGAGGCTCCACATCATGTCCAAAGGATGCACCCTCCCGAGAAGATCATTGGTGAGCTTGATCAAAGGGTAACACGTTCTCACGCTCATTTCACTAATGCTGCTTTTGTTGCTTCTTTCGAGCCCTTAGATGTTAGTCATGCACTTTCTGATTCTAGTTGGATCAATGCCATGCATGAAGAGCTTGAGAATTTTGAAAGAAACCAAGTCTGGACTTTAGTTGATCCTCCACCTAATGTTCATTTCATTGGAACAAAATGGATTTTTAAAAATAAACAAGGGGAGGATGGGACAATTGTTAGAAACAAGGCTAGACTTGTAGCTCAGGGTTTTTCTCAACTAGAAGGGATTGATTTTACTGAAACTTTTGCACCTGTTGCTCGCCTTGAGGCCATTAGGATTTTGCTTGCCTTTGCGACATCCCGGGGATTCAAACTCTATCAAATGGATGTCAAAAGTGCTTTTCTTAATGGCTTCATAGGTGAAGATGTTTATGTAAAACAACCCCCTGGTTTTGAAAACCCCAAGTACCCACATAAAGTCCTTAAACTTCATAAGGCGCTTTATGGACTCAAGCAGGCCCCTCGGGCGTGGTATGATAGACTTAAGTCTTTTCTGCTTGAGCGAGGGTATTTAATGGGCTCTGTTGATAAAACTTTGTTTACTCTCAAGCATGGCAAAGATTTCCTCCTAGTGCAGATTTATGTGGATGATATCATCTTTGGTGGCTCTTCTCATGCTTTAGTTGCCGAGTTTGCAGATACCATTAGCAGGGAGTTTGAAATGTCGATGATGGGTGAACTCACCTTTTTCCTTGGTTTGCAAATCAAGCAAAGCAAACAAGGTACTTTTGTCCACCAGACAAAGTACACCAAGGACCTGCTCAAGAAGTTCGACATGTCCGATGCGAAGCCTCTCGCCACTCCAATGGCTACATCTGTAGCATTGGACCCTGACGAAGATGGAGAAGCCGTAGATCAGAAGGAGTTCCGGAGCATGATCGGCTCCCTCCTATACTTGACTGCTACGAGGCCGGACATACACTTCGCTGTGTGTCTGTGCGCTCGTTTTCAGGCTTCACCACGAGCTTCGCATCGCCAAGCGGTTAAGCGCATTCTAAGGTATCTCAAACACACCCTTGAATTTGGCATATGGTATTCATCGTCTTCTTCTTTATGTCTTAGAGGTTATTCAGATGCGGATTTTGCTGGGTGTAGAATTGATAGGAAGAGTACCTCTGGTACTTGTCATTTTCTGGGTACGTCTCTGGTTTGCTGGTCTTCCCGCAAACAGTCTAGTGTTGCACAATCGACGGCTGAGGCCGAATATGTTGCTGCAGCTAGCTGTTGCTCTCAGATTTTGTGGATGGTTTCCACTTTACGGGATTTCGGGTTAGATTATAAGAGTGTTCCACTTTTCTGTGATAACACTAGTGCTATTTGTATTGCAAACAACCCGGTTCAGCATTCCAGAACCAAACACATTGATGTACGGTATCATTTTCTCAGAGATCACAATGAGAAGGGTGATATTGAACTTCAATATGTTGATACCCAACACCAGCTTGCCGACATTTTTACAAAACCCCTTGATGCATCTCGATTTGCTTACTTGCGTGGGGAACTTGGCATTTGTCACCCTTACGGCATTTTGTGAGGGGGAGCTTATTTTAATTGTCTTGCATATGCTCATTATGTGTGGAATTGCACTTACATCTTTTGCTATTATATGCCTGCTTTTAATTCAAAGAACTCATGACAGCTCAGCTCTATGAAATGTGTCTGGAACATTGATTGTGCATGATGTTTTATTTTCTAAAATCAAAACTTGCTCACCGCACAATTTTGTATCTAGCTTGTTTAGGCTGGACTGCTTTTAGCTATCTTTTATCTACTTGACAGCAAGACACTGTTCCTTGGATGCTAAAATTTGCAACTTGAAAAATGTGTTCTTTATTCATGGATACTCATCAAAATATTAAATTCATCAAAATCAAAATCAAAAATCCATGATTTGCCTGGTTTCAATGAAAAGATCCAGGAGGGTTTGTTTGTCGCACTACTCTATTCTAGACTGCCTACCATTGCACTTTGGTCTGAACTGGGATAGTGTAGTGTTTGCCAAAATCACCGCCTTAAGCTTCAGATGGCTTTCATGCCTAGGCTTGGCCTGATTGGAAAGTATAAGGTGGACAAACAAATAACCCCTGGCATTAAGAAAAGAACAACAAAATTAATTAATCATCAAGCTTGCTTTCAAAGCTCCTTTTTGAACAAGACTTGTCTGTCTAGGGTAGAAATTGTTAGCTTTGCGCAGTCCTTGCCTTCACATGTCTAGTTGCTATGATTAAGTGATGATGCTTTTATCTCAAAATGACAAAATCACATGCCATCATCTTGTTTCACAGAATGTTAAATTGAGCTGAGCACATGAACATTGGTATTACTGTTGGCATATTTTTGCATTATATGTCTTTGCAATTCTATTCATTTCGAAGCTTTGCATTTTTTGACTGCTCCTTGATGCTTGCATTGCCAAAGGGGGAGGGATTTGCTATGTTCTCTGCCGCAAGAGCATTATTTCGAAAAGGGGAGAGATTTTTGACATAAAGGGGGAGAAAAATTTGCTTAACTCAGGGGGAGTTTTTATCAAGGGGAGATTTGCCAAAAAGGGCTTTTACTCTTTTAAGAAAGGGGAAGAAAAATTTCTTTTATCAAGTGACATGCTTTGGCTCTTTTTGAGTTTTTATGGTCACTTGTGTGCTGAAAGCTTTTCATTTTTCTTGAAATTGGAATTGGTTGTCAATGCACTCATCAAGGGGGAGATTGAGAAACCAAGGGTGGTTTCGGTGTTTGTGATGAGTGATTGACTGGTTTTTACCCTCTGTTCGAAGGGTACCTCCGGAGGGGCTTCGGAGGTGGTACCTCCGAAGGGTGTTCGGAGGTGTTTCACCGGAGTGTGTTCGGTGTTTGCTTGCTGCAGCTGTGCAGCGGAGTGTGCCTGTCGGAGGGGTCCGGCAGTACACGATGACAGGGTTCGTACCGATGGCTTCGGTACTTTGGGCGGTACACCGGAGTGTGTACCGAAGGTTGCTAACCCGGAGAGGTCTCCGGAGTACTGGATACACTTGTTTGCTTGTCGGTGGTGCGCAGGGACTTCGGAGGCGACGGACAGGGTTCGAGCCGGGTGAACCTGGGTCAAGCGGGTGGCTTGATGCCAGGGGAGCGGGGAGCTCCGTCACGGTGGCTGCGAAGGTGGTCCGGGTCGGTCTTCGGGTCGAGGCGCGCCAGGTGAAGGCAGAGAGTGCGGAGTGTGGCTCCGGCTGAAGGTACTCCGAGACAAAGTCCTCGGAGGTGAGGCACTTCGAAGGTACTCCGGATGGAGTGACTTCGGAGTTGGATGGAACAAGTCCTCTGCGGAGGCAAGGAGTTCGAAGTGTGCTCCGGAGGGAGACACTCGAAGGTTACCCGACGAAGGTCTCAGAAGTCGAGGCGCATCGAAGGCATGGTCCGGGTGAGGCTCGTCGTGGAGTGTGCTCGGGGAGAGGCACTGCGACGGAGTGCTCATGGAATGCTTCATGCGAAGGCCTTGGACGAAGGAGGGACTTCGAAGGGTGGTACTCCGAAGGTGGGCTTCGGAGTGAGGTTGACTTGAGGTGCTTCGGCCATGCATGGCTTCGGTACACGGACGGACGGTGTTCGAGCTCGGAGTAGCTGCGAAGCCGTGGTGATCCACTCCGGAGGTGGTGGTGCGAAGGCCCAAGGGCTTTGACGGCTTCGGCTCAAAACCGTCACTGTATCGAGGGTCTTCTTCGGCGGAGCGAAGGCCAACAGGCTGCAGGCTTCTCGCCGAAGCTTCCGCACCCCTCGCGTGCGAAGGGAGGTTCCAGAAGTCAACACTGTAAAGGCTGACACTGTCTGTTCTGAAAAAGGCTGACACTGTCCCCTCTGCAGCTGACAGAGAAGCCTCCAAAATAAAGGTGGACTACCTTTTGTACCCCTTAGTTCTGTAGAGACAAAATGGATGTAAACCCTAGGGGTAAAGTAGTCACTTCCTTAGGATGAAGCCGTGGGATATAAATATGGGGGCTCGGTAGGTAACATTTAACACTTTGAGCATTTACTATTGAGCTCCTGTAGCCATACACTTCAATTGAATACATCCTGAGAGTTCATTTTTTTTGTGTTCCGTGTTCAAGCGGCGAAGCCCTGTTTCTGTGTGCTTTTGCTTGAGCTCGCGTTGCATACCTCGCTAGCTTTTAGTTCACCGAAGCCTGTCTTGGCGAAGGGTGTTTTTCTGGCGTAGTGTGCTTTTCAGTGTGCTGTCGCTCTGTGTAACACGAGGCAAGACCTCGCTGCTTACTAGCGAAGCCCTGGTAGTATCCCGTTTTGCTTCCTGTGTCGAAGTCCTTAGCGTAGTCCGTTTTGTGTGCGTGTAGACCTTTGCGTACGAAGCCCAGCACCAGTTGCTGTCGCTAAGTACTTGGTCGAAGTCCTCAGAGGGCTGTCCACTCTTGCGAAGGGTGAAGTGCGAAGCCTGCTCGTTGCACCTCGTGTGCGAAGCCCGCACTGACTTAGCAGAGTAGGTTTTCGAGGGTTGTAAGTGGAGCGAAGTCTTCTTGACTTCGAACTTTTGCCACTCCGAAGCCTGTGTTCGAAGGTGTCGAAGTACCTCCGAACCAGACCTTCGAAGTCTGTGTTCGAAGCCTGTTCCGCAGAAGACAGAACAGAACCGAAGGCTAAAGTTTTTAGCCCGAAATTTTAAAAAGCTCCCATTCACCCCCCCTCTGGTCGCCGTTTCCGGTCCAACAGTAACATAAACAAAATGTAATAAATTAAGATGTCGAACCTAACCGATGAAGCCTTGAACTAGTATATCGGGTCTACTTCAATTTAAGAGATCACAATGATGCAGCCTTAAAACTAGTTGATGCACCAAGATAAAATATTGATAACACTGACCGAGCCAGCGCCACAATAGATCGAAGTGATGCAGCCTTGTGCGATGCTAACTTAGTCACTATGATCACCACGGTGGCAGGACTCACCTCTTCACCGGAGATCGAGAAAATGCTGCCCAGCTCCGAGTGCCAAGTCCCACCAGAGTTAACCTTGACTTAACAATGGTGGTGTTTCGCCGATAGTAGTTTTTGTGGTAGTAGTTGTGTTTTTTTAATCTACCTACTAGGTACATATTTATAGTCCGGAGACTTGCCGTCTACAATGATTGTAACTGATTCTATTTGTATTTCTATCTTCATCTCTATCGGCTCCTCTATATCCGGTCACATGCAACGGACGAACTCCTTTGACTAGTTTGACCGGACCTCTTTGACTTCTACTGACACACTGGGTCCTTACTAGGCTTGGGCGTTAATCAAATTTTGCTGTCAACACATGCCCCCGAGTTTCTGAGCATAAGTGTATCTAATGCTTCAAAATTATCATTCATTTATGGCATCCTGCAACATGTCACCACAAAAGTTCCATCGAATTCTCCATCAGCAACCAGACTTTTTTCCTTCGGATGTCTTTGAGCATTCTATATATCTCTGAAGCACTATTTTCACATTATAGAAGTTTTTATCAACCTCCCGTCTTCTTCATCGCTTCTTTTTCAGCCATGGAGGACTATGATGGATGTCGCCTGGTTCGACGCATCTACTTCTTTCTAGTGGCGGCGTCGAACTAGGCTTCATCCCACATAGTCTAACAACGGTGCCATTTGAACAGTTTCGTCGAAAATCCAGCCCCTTCAATCCAAGTCCTGCGAGCAATTCGGCGCTTCAAAACCTTCATGTCATCATCATGCACTTTTGCCGAACGTTGCAGTCGATCCCACCAAATCCACCGGGATCAGCTTGACCCAGCTACTGAGGCATTGGCTTTACTCTATAAGTACCACCGACTTCAACCTCTATACCATCTATGCACATAATTTTCCTCTCTATAGTTCTTGAGCTCATCACCGGTGTCCTCCGCACCAATCTCGGCATTCTCGCGACCATAGCACTGCAGACTTCGTCATATTCACCGGCCTCGGCTCCATTGATTTTTATAATGGCGACCCACACTTCCATCCCTAAGGTAAGTTTTCTCGATATTCCCATCTTCTCCCTTACCGTTTGCTGGTGTTCTTGACTATGTTTTATCTTTCATTTTGAGATCTTATTATTTTTTCCTTTGGCTTTATTTTCTTTTGTACAACTTGAAGAACCAAATACTGATCCCCATTGCTGACCACCTGTCTAGATTTTACCATGGTCCTTTGGGCACGTCTGATCCTTACGATATTATAAATGTTGAAACCGACCGAATCGCTTTTAAACATTCTAGAATGCTTCTCTCTCACTGGAATTTGAGCTTTAGATCTTTTCCTTCTCCTTTGCCCGATTGGAGGGACTGGTACCTTAGAGTATCGACCGCGAATTGTATCTTTTGGGACGAGATTGACATCAGGTACTGCATTGGCCTCTCTATCGCTGAACCCTATAGGAATGAACCAATGCTTTTCATCGCCAGTTATTTTTGGTCTGATGCCCTCAATGCCTTTCTTTTCCATCATGAGCCGATGAGTCCAGTTTTTCTTAATGTCTTAGCCTTAGCTTCCCTTGACATCATTTCCCCTAGCAACCCTCTCTTCTTCTGATCGAAACCAACCCACCACCTTAACGTCAAGTTCTCTAGGGGTTGGAGAAAATATATTTCCAGGCAAAATAAAAAGACTGGACCTATAGATACTTGTGAGCACATTGATTTCCTTAAATGGTTAGAAAGGTTTGTCTTTTGCGAATCCACATTGGGCTCAACTTCTCACCGCCAGTTCCTGGCTGAGCAGCTTACTTAAAGCAAGAAAATCCCGATCGGTCGATACCTTCTTAGGGATTGTAACACCCCAAAATTAAAATAAAATAAAAATGAGGGAAATAAATTTTCTGAAATAAAAGGGACTATTTAATTAAAGAAAAGGTAGAAAGATCCCAATTAAATCCAAACAGGGATAAATATTTAAAATTTGAAGCTGTAAAATTTACGGTGGAATCTAGAAGCCAAGAAATATTTTTGCGAAATTTTACAAAATTTTAACAACAATGCTTCAAGCTCTAACTAAATATGTGAATTTTTGGAATTATTTTAATCAGAAAAACATTTTAAATCATTGTTGGGCCGCCTTCCTCATTTCTGAGGAGCCATGCTGAAGAGCGTGGGCCTCATGGCTCCAGATGTGATGAGTCATTGTCAATGCTAGTCAAAGAGGACTGAAAAGAAAGAGAAGATCTGCTGCGTCTGGGCCGCATGTGACTCAGGTACACGGGTAGCGAGCGACTGTCGGGCAGAGGGGCCGCGATGTTGGGCTGGCCCAATACGGGTACATGGGCTAGGAGCATTAGGGGATCCACTAGGTTGTTGACCAGCATTGACTCAGGTACACGGGCGGCGAGCGATTGCCAGGCTGAGGGAGCTGCGGAATCGGGTCGGCCCAATCCGGGTACCTGGTGCAAAGCTGGTGGACGCTTTGTCAGTTTCAGCGCAAAACTGACGACCACTGATCTCGCATCGGACTGTCCTGAAGAGAAGCTGTAGTCACTACCAAAGCTTACCTTACGGATAAGTCATCTGTAAATAGGAGTTTACTATTTTTTCATTAGGCCCAGACTCAGTCAGTCGAGTCTGTAAAAATATCCTAAGGGCAGTTTGGTCTTTTCCTTTTATTTCAGCGTCTGTAAGAAACCCTAAGGGGCTGGTGGAATATTCCTAGCTATTGGGCTGCCTATAAATAGGCCCCAATCCCTAGGGTTAGGTCACCCTTTGAGAAATCACTTTTTAATCAAAAGATTGGGTCACATTTATTACTCTCCCTGTTCATTCTCCTGCGTGCGCCGCCAGGCTCCTGTTCATGAGATTTCTTCTTGCGCACTGCCATCGTGAGTTTTTGTTCTTCACGGTTCTATGAGATTTTTATTCTCTATTCCTGTCATTCGGTGTGCAGAGATCTCGTGGCTTTGTTGCATCATTTTGTGTGCCTACAAGTGTTTGTCTCCGTGCTAATAGTCTTCTATGGTTGCTTCTGTTCTTCAACTGAGTACTAGTACTTCTTGCGTGCTCCTGTAGTAGCAAGTAGTACCTATCTCCTGTAGCTACAGTATGCTAGTTTTCTAGCCCGTGTTTTTTCTTGACATGGCTTTTTGATTGAGAAGATAGTGTCTGTCTTGTCTATTGATGTTTCTGGCGGAGCCCCATGCTTTGCTCGAAGTCCTTCTATTCTGCGAAGTAGGCTTCGATCAAACTTCTCCATAGGCTCTGCTGCCATCCGTAACTCAGAACTTAAAGTGTGAACTCTGTTCCGAAGTCTGCACTGATTCGAAGTTTTTTATTCTGACATACTTCGACAGTTTTACGAAGCATACTTCGACAGGTTTCGAAGTTAGATTTGAAGCTTGTCTCTCTGGTTGGCTTCGCTCTGAGTGTGTTACTGAGTTTTCTATTGTTGACATTTTTGTGGACCTCGTTTTGTGCGTTCAAAGTTTGTGATTCGAAGTGTGTTTCTAGGCTTCGGTTTCCTATGAAAGAGCACCAGCGGAGTCCGATTTGAAGTTGGTCTGCAATTCGAAGTTTACTACTTCGTTAGTCATATCTAACTAGCTTCGAACATTGCATTGCAGGCTTCGATTTTTCTCTATTGAGCTTCGAAGTTGTTTTCTCGTGTTAAATCTCATAGCTTCGAAGTGTGCTTTTCGGAGTAGGTTTCAGTAGTTTCATACTTTGCACAAGGCACTTCGCTCCGAAGCATGCTTCGCATTCTGTCACACTCGAACTAGCCTAGACTCCACAAACCTTCGGCACTTCAACGACGAACTTCGTCAGCCTTTGACAAAGGACTCCGAAGCAGGCTTCGACACTGCGAAGCAGGCTTCGATGCTACAGGCTTCGACGTTGTAGGCTTCGTCGAGTACCAAACAGGAGACAACATTTAAACAGTATCTCTTCATCACTATTTACGCATCTTCAGTTTAATTGCTGTGATGATTAGTTAATGAGAACTTTGATCTGCCCATGTTTTAACTGCTTTGTTCATCTGCCTATTAGCACTGTTGGTGTTTCTTGTCTAGGACACTGGTAGTTTCTAGGCTAGATACTTTTAGGCTTTGGTTATCTGTTTACGTTTTGCTGCTTAGTATTTTGAGGAGCGTTGGGTGTTGGGAGCAGGCCATTGATTTGAAAGAATTTTTAGGTGCCCATTCACCCCCCCTCTGGTCGCTACTTTCGGTCCTACAAGTGGTATCAGAGCTTGGTTAGGGTTTTCCATACCTTAACCGGTTCTAACCCCAGTAGTGATCATGACGTCTCCAGGATAGGTCCCGTCCTTGGAAGCTTATGGCTATAATTATTGGAAGACTCCCATGCGAGCCTATCTCATGAGCCAAAGCTCGGACATCTGGGAAATTTGTGTTCACGCTAATTTTGTCATATTGCCCGTTGCTGAGCGTGATTCTCCTGGTATCATCGCCCAGCATCTGAACAATAACAAAGTTGTGAACATTCTGTTTTCTGGTTTAGGTCCCACTGAATTTGAGCGCGTGAGCCATCTCACCACTGTGAGAGAGATCTGGGCTACCCTTCAAGCACACCATGAGGGGACAGCCAAGTCAAGGCTCGGCTCTATCAGACCTACCGGCATGAATATGAGAATTTCACACAGAAGCCGGGCGAATCTGTTGAAGCGTTGTTTGGTCATTTTCAATCGATCATAAACAAGCTTCGGGACAACAAGGCTGAGGGTGTGCAGTTAGTCTCATATCATGAGCAGGTGCTCAAGGTTCTTCATACCTTGGACCCTAAGATCTGGGAGATCAAGGTATCCTCTATCATTGAGAGCACATCTTATGATACCTTGACCATTTCTGAGTTGTTTAGCAAGCTGAAGGCTACCTAGGTTGATACCCAGTTGAGATCAAATCTCACTGGCTCTAGATCAAAGTCTCTGGCCCTTGCTACACCTTCTATTGATCCCTCTTCTGTGAGTTGTGCTGGGTTCTCTTTGATGTCTATCACTGAGGACCAGCTTTAGTCTTTAGGAGATGATGACTTGTGTCTTTTTAACAACCGGGTGCGTCGTGTTTATGACAAAAGGATGTTCAAAAGACACAACACAAAATCCGTGTGCTTTGAGTGTGGAGACCCAGGACACTTCATCGCCGACTGCCCCAAGCGCAATGGCCACAAGAAGGGCACCGGTGGTGGCTTCCACGACTCCGGCAAGCACGAGAGCTCCTCCTTCAACAAGGGCAAGCCAAAGACCACATTCTTCAGAAAGGCTCTGAAGGACTACCGGCTAGAGAACAAGAAGCGCGACAAGGCCTTCTTCATCGAGATGTAGAAGAGCTACTCCATGCGGTCCACGTCTTCTTCCTCTTCATCGAGCTCAAGCGATGAGGAGATCGTCATCAGGAAGGGGAAGGACAAGGATAATCCAGCGGGACTTTGCTTCATGACCTTCGGGGACAGACCGAAGAGCCGCTCACATCAACGCCGAAGATCCCGCAAGAGCTTCTGCTTAATGGCTCTTGGGGATAAGGAAGAGAAGGGCTCTTCTAATGACTTCGACGACGACGACAATGAAAAGGTATCATCTTATGAACGCGAAATCGTTGATTTACTTGAAAGCAATCGTCAGGAGTTAAAATATCGGGAAAAACTGCTTAGGGGGGATAAGAAGAGGATAGATGAATTAGAGAGTGAGCTTGCTGTGGCCAACGACAGAATCGAGAGTCTATCTTCTTCCCCTTGTTTGGGTGATAGTAGTGAGTGACCAAAGTGTGAGGTGCTTCTGTATGACCTATCGACTTTGAAGTCCAGGTACACAGAAAGGGTTGATGAGAGGGACGCTTTGGCCACTGAGCTTGAAAGTGCTCAGCTGGAGCTAAAAGATGCTCAAGCCACTATCGTCATACCCTGTGCTGATTGCCCATCTCATCTAGCTAGTTTAGCTGAGCTGAAAGCCAAGGGCGATGAGCATTTGGGTGATTTGGAGAGAGTGAGAGCTGAGCTGGCGCAGACTAGGCTATAGCTTGAGACAATATCAGTTCCACCCACTGTCTGTGAGAACTGCTTGTCTCTTAGAATGGAGTTGATCAAGCTAAAAGCCGAGAAGTCTGTCCAAGTAGATAGATAGTGTGAGACCTGCTTGTCTCAGGTGGAGGTTCTAGCTTCCTTGAGAGAGGAGCTAGTTGATTCCCAGAATGAGAACTTTTACCTCCGTTCTATCCTGAGTTGGATCAGTACCCGAGAGCCACAGCTCGGCATGATGATCCAGCAGTTTAAGAGGCAGGATGGGTTAGGGGTAGGCTACACCTACACCAAGGCTGACTTTGAGAGTGCCATTAGCCGGGCAATGGAGTGGAGTAAAATGACTCCTGAGCAGAGATACCCCAAGACTCACTCCACTGAGTCTTTCCAGGCTAGTCAGCCCAAGGATGGAGTGATCCAAGAACAGCCCAAAGCTCCACCCAAGAAGCCCATCTGGGTTCCAAAGCCCAAACACCTCTACACTTCTCTTGACTCTCTTCCTAGACCCTCTCAACCCAAGAAGACTACACCAAACATCACTAAGCCCAAGAACCCCAAGCCTCAACCACATCCCACGAAGCCCACCTATCATTGTGAGTACTGCCAGAGAGACGGGCATCTTGAGGAGTTTTGCTTCAGGAGGAAGTGGGTTGAGAGAGCAGAGAGAGCTCATGGTGGTCAGAAGCAGTTCTACCAGCAGGATGGTAGACTGAGAGTTCCTCGACGCGGGGATGTAGGACCGAAAGTAGCGACCAGAGGGGGGGTGAATGGGCGCCTAAAAATTCTTTCGAATCAATGGCCTGCTCCCAAAACCCAACGCATTTTAAAAAGAAAAACTAAACAGCAACGCGAGAACAGATTGACTAAGTCTGCAGATTCGAAGTTTGCTGATTCTGAGGTTGCAGATTCTGAGGTTGCAGATTCTGAGGTTGCAGATTCTGAGGTTGCAGATTCTGAGGTTGCAGATTCGGAGGTTGCAGATTCGAAGTGTGCAGATTCGAAGTATGCAGATTCGAAGTATGCAGATTCGAAGTATGCAGATTCGAAGTATGCAGATTCGAAGTATGCAGATTCGAAGGTTGCAGATTCGAAGTATGCAGATTCGAAGTATGCAGATTCGAAGCTTGCAGATTCGAAGTCTGCTGATTCGAAGTCTGTTGATTCGAAGTCTGCAGGTTCGAAGCTTGCAGATTCGAAGTCTGCAGATTCGAAGCTTGCAGATTCGAAGTCTGCTGATTCGAAGCCTGCAGGTTCGAAGCTTGCAGATTCGAAGTCTGCAGATTCGAAGTCTGCAGGTTCGAAGCTTGTAGATTCGAAGTCTGCAGATTCGAAGCTTGCAGATTCGAAGTCTGTTGATTCGAAGTCTGCTGATTCGAAGCCTGCAGATTCGAAGCTTGCAGATTCGAAGTCTGCAACACAGAGTTGGACTTCACACAAGAAAAGGGACTTTGACCCTGCCAACTCGATCAAAAAGCAACACAGGAAAAGCAAGGCTAAAGTACTAGCATACTGTAGCTACAGGAAAGTAGTACTACTTGCTACAGAGTAGTAGTACTACTTGCAACAGCAAGAACTAGTACTACTTCTCACGAAGAACACATACAACAGAGAAGCTTCTGTTCCAAATAAATTGATCGCACGCACAGAGAATGAACTGCAGTGCACAAAAATGCTTCGCACAAGCAAAAACAGCCAGATTAAAAGCTCTCCCAGACAACAAAAAGTCACTTAAAAACTTCAGGAAGAACAAGGCTTGTTGCCTGGTGACCCACGCATGAACAGGGGAGAGAGAATGCAAGAAACAAAATGACCCAAAGGAGTAGTATTGATTTTCAGCAAAAGGGTAGTCCAAACCCTAGGGGTTGGGGTCCTATTTATAGGCAGCCCAACACTAGGAATATTCTACCTGCCCCTTAGGGTTTTTACAGACTCAAAAATAAAGGAAAAGACTCTACTGCCCTTAGGTATTTTTACAGACACGACAGACTGACTGTGGGCCTAGAGTTACAGATGACTTATCCGGAAGCTAAGTTTTCGTAGCGACTACGGCTTCTCTTCTGGACAGTCGGATACAAGATCGACGGTCGTCAGTTTTGCGCCGAAACTGACAAAGCCTCCACCGACTTTGCACCAGGTACCCGGATTGGGCCGGCCCGATTCCGCAGCTCTCTCAGCCCGGCAATCACTCACCGCCCGTGTACCTGAGTCAATCCTGGTCAACAGCCCAGTGGGTCTTCTACTGCTTCTGGCCCATGCACCCGGATTGGGCCAGCCCGACTTCGCAGCCTCCTCTGCCCGACAGTCGCTCGCTGCCCGTGTACCTGAGTCACACGACGGCCCATGAAACAGCAGATCTCTTTTCTTCTTCAGTCCTTGTTGACTATCGTTGACAATGACTCATCACTTCTAGAGCCATGAGGCCCACGCTATTCAGCATGGCTCCTCAATCTCCCCCTTGATGAGAGCATTGTCAACACTCCTCAATTCTCAGCTCTTCAGCACCTGTGAAGCAAATGTGGAAACACAAAAACAAAACACAAGAGAAACAAAGAAGAAGAAAAATAAGGTAAAAGTTTAACCCTAATGACCAAAAGCCAACCAAAAGCAAGAAACGGTCATTATGGTTAACCAAAACACAACGCAAAATGAGTGCGATTTTCAGAACAACAAGGATATCAACAGAGTAAGAACTCCCCCTTAAACTCTGATCCCAAAATTTCCTCCCCCTTGTTGACAAGTGAACTCATCAAGCACTCAAAAGAGACACAGACTCCCCCTGAACAGCAACTCCCCCTCAAAATATGCAGTGAATGCAACTGGGGTGCAGGTGGAGTGTAGAAAGCATGCTTCTCAGATATGATTGTCTGCAGTTACAGCATCTAACAGGTATAGCAAAAGAGATACTGTCTAAGACACATGGCATGATCAGTGCAACAGATGATATCTAAAGAAAGTCATTTAGCACGCATTTTTCAGTTGTTGCAAATAAAAGCATCACCACATTGTCTAGTAAACGAGCAAGGTAAAGCATGAGATGCAGAAGCTAACTGATATCTACCAAGGTAAGCATTGTTCAAAACAAAGTGCTTCAGCAAACTTGTTATCCCTTTAAAGTTCAGGCTTTTTCATTTCCTTTGTCATTTCTGCCAAGGGTTATTTGCATGTCAAACCTTATGCTAACCGACCAAGTCAAGCCTAGGCCAGAACTGGGCCATCAGAAGCTTAAGACATTGGTCTTGGCATACACTACACTGTCCTAGTTCATACCAAAGTGCTATGGTAAGCAGTCCAGAAAAATGCAATGCGACAAAGCAAACCCACTTGGATCTTTTCAACTCAAGCATAAAAAGGCATGGAATTTTCATTCATTTTTTGATTTTTTATCATTTTTATAGCATATTTTCCATGTTAAAGCATAAAGATGTCCAAGTTGCATATCTGCATCTATGTGATGAACTAGCTACAAGGCATGTAACAGATAGCAAAAGCACTCAGCCTACACATGCTAGTTACCAGAAGCAATGGTGATCATTTTTCAAGTTGAAAGCGTAAAAGCCATGCATATGACAGATATCAGACATATCAAATGAACTGAAACAAAGCATGATCATCGACGAGTAATCAAAAGCATGTACCAGCTAGAATAAGTAAAGCAGTTTAATCATATAACAGAAGCAGGCTCAAAAGTGTGATATGTGAATATGTATGATATGAACACACACAAAAAGACTCAAGAAAAGAGTAAAGAAGAAAGAAAAACTGACGCAAAATATCCTAGAAAGGATACACAACACCCAAATCCCCTCGTAAACGCTTAAAAGTAGACTGATCTAGGGGTTTGGTGAAAATGTCAGCCAACTGATGATGGGTATCAACATGAACAAGGTCAATGACACCTTTCTCATATTGATCCCGCAAAAAGTGAAAGCGCACATCAATGTGTTTGGTTTTTGAATGAAGACATGGGTTTTTCCCTACACTAATAGCACTGGTGCTGTCGCAAAACAAAGGAACTCTGGTAGGAAAGAACAACCCAAAATCTCGCAGAGTGGAAATCATCCAAACCAACTGTGAGCAGCAGCTAGCAGCAGCTACATACTCAGCCTCTGTGGTCGAAAGAGCAACTCCAGATTGCTTTCGAGAAGACCAAGAGACAAGAGAAGAACCAAGAAACTGGCAAGTACCGGAAGTCGACTTGCGATCCAACCGGCACCCACCAAAGTCAGCGTCCGAAAAGCCAGATAAATCAAGAGAAGATGATGCTGAATAGTAGAGACCAAGATCAGGCGCATAAGTGAGATACCTGAAGATGCGCTTGACAGCCTGCCGATGAGACGCGCGTGGTGAAGACTGGAAGCGCGCGCACAGTCCCACGGCGAACTGTATGTCTGGCCTAGTCGCCGTCAAGTACAGCAGCGACCCGATCATCCCTCGAAATTCTCTCTCGTTGACCTTGACGCCGCTCTCGTCCTTGTCCAGACCCCCAGAAGTGCCCATCGGGGTCATCTGCGCCTTCAGCTCACCACCAAAGTCAAATTTTTTCAACATGTCACGAGTGTACTTACCTTGGTGGATGAAGGTGCCGTCCTTGGTCTGCTTGATCTGGAGCCCTAGAAAGTACTTGAGCTCACCCATGAGGCTCATCTCGAACTCACTGTGCATCTGCTCAGAAAACTTGGACACAAGAGAATCAGTAGTACCGCCAAAGATAATATCGTCCACATAAATCTGAGCAACTAAGAAATCTGAAGCATCTCTGAGCAAGAAAAGAGTTTTGTCCACAGAACCCATCACAAAACCCTTCCCCAACAAAAACTGCTTTAACCGGTCATACCAAGCCCTGGGGGCTTGTTTCAACCCGTATAAAGCTTTGTGCAATTTAAAAACATGTCGAGGAAACTTAGGGTTCTCAAAACCGGGGGGTTGCCTAACATAAACCTCCTCTTCTATGTACCCGTTCAGAAAAGCACTCTTAACGTCCATTTGAAAAAGCTTAAAACCCTTTGAAGCGGCAAATGCTAAAAGAATGCGAATGGACTCAAGACGGGCAACAGGAGCGAAGGTTTCTTCAAAGTCAATACCTTCCTTCTGGCAATAACCCTGGGCAACTAGTCGAGCCTTGTTGCGCACCACAACCCCATCTTCACCTTGTTTGTTCTTGAACACCCACTTGGTGCCTATGGGGTTGCATTCTGATGGCGGCTCAACTAATGTCCAAACCCGATTGCGGACAAAATTCTCAAGCTCTTCTTGCATAGCATTAATCCAATTTGAATCAGAAAGAGCATGAGAGACGTCTCTAGGCTCAAAAGATGCAACAAAAGCCGATTCAGCAAACACAGCAAGAGAGGCAGAAGAACGCAAAGTTCTCTCAGTCAAATCACCAATGATGAGCTCTGAGGGATGGTCACGCTGAACTGCTCGGGTTCCCTGGTGATCTGAAGTCACCTCACCTGAGTCAGCAGCTGGCACCTCTGGACTCGACTGAGGGGGCTCGATCGAAGTGGAAGAAGTGATCAGAGGTCCGCCCTCATCATCGGTCGAAGTCTCAGGAGGTGTGCGCTCTGCGGGGGATGCAGAAGGCCCACCCTCATCAGCAGCTGGAGTATCCTCATCTTCTTCAAAGATGGACTCTCCGAGCTCATCATCACCAGAAAGCTCAAACGAAGGAGTCAAAGAAGGCATGGACTCATCAAAAGAAACTTCACAAGTCTCGACAAGCAGCTGGGATTCGAGGTTCCAAACACGAAAACCTCGAGAATGCAAAGCATAACCAAGAAAAACACCATCCCAGCAGCGAGACTCAAACTTGTCCAAATGCCCTCCCTTCTTGAGCACAAAGCACTTGCAGCCAAACGCTCGCAAGTGGCTCACCTTGGGTTGTCTGCCAAACCGCAACTCATATGATGTCTTACCTAGGTAAGCTCTAAGAAAAATGCGGTTGGCCAGATAGCAAGCCGTGTTCATGGCTTCAGCCCAAAAACGCCTAGGAGTCCTGTGCTCATCGAGCATCGTCCTGGCCATCTCGACTAGCGTGCGGTTCTTTCGTTCCACAACGCCGTTCTGTGGGGGAGTGTAAGGAGAGGAAAACTGATGGTCCAGACCCTGATCACTACAGAAGCTGACAAACTGAGAATTCTTGAACTCAGAACCGTTGTCGGAGCGAATTGCTCGCATCCGGCCATTGTTCTCATTCTTCAGCTTCAAAATCAGGTCATGGACAAATTGAAAAGTTTCATCCTTAGACTCCAAAAAGAAAACCCACGAGAAACGAGAAAAGTCGTCAACAATCACAAGTGCATACCATTTCCCACCGACTGAGCGTACCCGAGCTGGACCTACAGTGTCCAAATGTAAAAGCTCGCCTGGATACGAGGTCAACACCTGAGTCACAGGTGAATGAGAAGCGGCAACCATTTTTCCATGACGACAGGGATGACACACTAGATCCTTCTCCATCTTAAGCTTGGGCAATCCTCGGATGAGGTCCATAGAGCTTAACCTGACTAGCAGATCAAAACTCAAATGACCTAACCTCCTATGCCACTTCCAGAGCTCAGAGGAGGATCCAGCAATCAAACAGCGAGAAGGGCCAAAAGAACTAGAGAAGTCAATTCGAAAAACTTTACCGAAGGGTAAAATCTGACAAACCAAAGACCCTCTAGAGTCAACCACAGAAGAATTGCCCTTCTTAAAGCGCACTTCCAAACCATCCTCAAGAAGTTGCGACACAGAGATTAAATTAAAGTTCAGATTTTTAACCAAAGCAACATTCTTTAAAGAGAAATGGTCTGAAATGTTGATTGAGCCTATGCCACTTACTTTCCCTTGACCGCTGTTCCCGAATGTGATGTACTCTTTGGAGCTCGGGGGAGTGAGACTGGAGAACCATCTGCGATGTCCCGTCATGTGGCGAGAGCATCCTGAGTCCATGATCCAAACATCCTCCAGTCCCCGGTCCTGCACAATCAATGTCTGTAAGTGGGAGCAAATGGTCCGGCACCAGGTTTAGCAAAAGAGCTAAACCAGTGTCGAGCCATCTGCTCAAAAGATGGAAAGCGAAAACCATCAAAAGAGTTTGGACCAAAACGTGGCTCAAAACGCGGTCCACGGTTCTTCCTAACCCTTCGGCCACGAGGTCCAGAACCGTAGCCAACTCGGTCTGGGACTCTGCCGGAACGAACACCACCAACTGGAGCACGGGTAAGAAAGTCGTCTCCTCTAACACCACCTACACGACGCGGCCTGGCCTCTAGCCTCTCCCCGCGCCGAGGAACATGCAGTCTACCACCCTGCTGGTAGAACTGCACCTGATCACTACGAGCCCTCTCTGCTCTCTCAACCCGCTTCCTCCTGAAGCAAAACTCCGCAAGATGCCCGTCTCTCTGACAATACTCACAATGATAGGTAGGCTTCTTGGGATGTGGTTGAGGCTTGGGGTTCTTGGGCTTGGTAGTGTTTGGTGTGGTCTTCTTGGGCTGAGAGGGTCCAGGAAGAGAATCTAAAGAGGAGTGGAGGTGTTTGGGCTTAGGAACCCAGATAGGTTTCTTGGGTGGAGCTTTAGGTGGTTCATTGATCACTCCATCCTTGGGCTGACAAGCCAGGGAAGACTCAGTAGAGTGGGTCTTGGGATACCTCTGCTCTAGAGTCATTTTACTCCACTCCACTGCCCGGCTAATGGCACTCTCAAAGTCAGCCTTGGTGTAGGTATAACCTACCCCAAACCCATCCTGCCTCTTGAACTGCTGGATCATCATGCCGAGTTGTGGCTCTCTAGCACTGATCCAACTCAGGATAGACCGGAGATAAAAATTCTCATTCTGAGAATCAGCTAGCTCCTCTCTCAAGGAAGCTAGTACCTCCACCTGAGACAAGCAGGTCTCACACTCACTCTCCACTTGGACAGACTTTTCAGATTTCAGCTTGATCAACTCCATTCTAAGAGACAGACAGTTCTCACAGACAGTGGGTGGAACTGACAATGTCTCAAGCTCTAGCTTAGTCTGCGCAAGCTCAGCTCTTAACCTCTCCAAATCACCCAAATGCTCATCGCCCTTGGATTTCAGCTCAGCTACGGCAGCTAGATGAGTTGGGCAATGAACACAGGGTGTGACGACAGTGGCTTGAGCATCTTTCAGCTCCAGCTGAGCGCTTTCAAGCTCAGTGGCCAAAGCATCCCTCTCATCAACCCTTTCTGTGTACCTAGACTTCAAAGTCGACAGGTCACACAGGAGCGCCTCACACTTCGGGCACTCACTGCTACCACCCAAGCAAGGGGAAGAAGATAGACTCTCAACTCTGCCGTTGGCTACGGCAAGCTCACTTTCTAACTCATCTATCCTTTTCTTAGCCCCCCTAAGTAGTTTTTCCCGATACTTCAACTCCTGACGATTGCTCTCAAGTAAATCAACAATTTCGCGCTCATATGATGATACCTTGCTATCGTCGTCGTCGGAGTCGTCGGAGGAGCTCTTTTCTTCCTTATCCCCAAGAGCCATTGAACAGAAGCTCTTGCGGGATCTTCGGCGCTGGTGTGAGCGGCTCTTCGGCTTGTCTCCGAAGGCCATGAAGCAGAGGCCCGCCGGATCGTCCTTGTCCTTCCCCTTCCTGATGACGATCTCCTCATCGCTTGAGCTTGATGAAGAGGAAGAAGACGTGGACTGCTTGGAGTAGCTCTTCTCCATCTCGGCGAAGAAGGCCTTGTCGCGCTTCTTGTTCTCTCGCCGGTAGTCCTTCAGGGCCTTCTTGAAGAAACGAGTCTTCGGCTTGCCCTTGTTGAAGGATGAGCTCTCATGCTTGCCGGAGTCATGGAAGCTGCCACTGGTGCCCTTCTTGTGGCTGTTGCGCTTGGGGCAGTCGGCGATGAAGTGTCCTGGATCACCACACTCAAAGCATCCGGATTTTGTGCCGTGTCTTTTGAACATTCTTTTGTCATAGACACGACGCACCCGGTTGTTAAACAGACACAACTCATCATCTCCCAAAGACTCAAGCTGGTCCTCAGTGATAGACATCAAAGAGAACCCAGCACAACTCACAGCAGAGGGATCAACAGAAGGTGTAGCAAGGGCCAGGGATTTTGATCCCGAACCAGTGAGATTTGATCTCAGCTGGATATCTACCTCAGTGGCCTTCAGCTTGCTAAATAACTCAGAAATGGTCAAGGTATCGTAAGAAGTGCTCTCAACGATAGAGGATACCTTGATCTCCCAGATCTTTGGGTCCAAGGTATGAAGAACCTTGAGCGCCTGCTCGTGATCTGAGACTAACTGAGCACCCTCAGCCTTGTTGTCCCGAAGCTTGTTAATGATCGACTGAAAGCGACCAAACAAAGCCTCAACAGATTCACCCGGCTTCTGTGTGAAATTCTCATATTCACGCCGGTAGGTCTGATAGAGCCGAGCCTTGACCTGTGCTGTTCCCTCATGGTGTGCCTTGAGGGTAGCCCAGATCTCTCTCGCAGTGGAGAGATGACTCACACGCTCAAACTCAGTGGGACCTAAACCAGAAAACAGAATGTTCACAGCCTTACTGTTGCTCAGATGCTGAGCAATGATACCAGCAGTACCATGCTCAGTGACTGGCAGAATGACAAATGTGGTGTGAACACAAATGTCCCATATGTCCGAGCCCTGGCTCATTAGATAAGCTCGCATGCGAGTCTTCCAATAATTATAGCCATAGGCTTCCAAGGACGGGACCTTGCTAGGAGACGTCATGGTCACTACCGGGGTTTAGAACCGGTTAAGGTATGGAAAAACCCTAACCAGGCTCTGATACCACTTGTAGGACCGAAAGTAGCGACCAGAGGGGGGGTGAATGGGCGCCTAAAAATTCTTTCGAATCAATGGCCTGCTCCCAAAACCCAACGCATTTTAAAAAGAAAAACTAAACAGCAACGCGAGAACAGATTGACTAAGTCTGCAGATTCGAAGTTTGCTGATTCTGAGGTTGCAGATTCTGAGGTTGCAGATTCTGAGGTTGCAGATTCTGAGGTTGCAGATTCTGAGGTTGCAGATTCTGAGGTTGCAGATTCGGAGGTTGCAGATTCGAAGTGTGCAGATTCGAAGTATGCAGATTCGAAGTATGCAGATTCGAAGTATGCAGATTCGAAGTATGCAGATTCGAAGTATGCAGATTCGAAGGTTGCAGATTCGAAGTATGCAGATTCGAAGTATGCAGATTCGAAGCTTGCAGATTCGAAGTCTGCTGATTCGAAGTCTGTTGATTCGAAGTCTGCAGGTTCGAAGCTTGCAGATTCGAAGTCTGCAGATTCGAAGCTTGCAGATTCGAAGTCTGCTGATTCGAAGCCTGCAGGTTCGAAGCTTGCAGATTCGAAGTCTGCAGATTCGAAGTCTGCAGGTTCGAAGCTTGCAGATTCGAAGTCTGCAGATTCGAAGCTTGCAGATTCGAAGTCTGTTGATTCGAAGTCTGCTGATTCGAAGCCTGCAGATTCGAAGCTTGCAGATTCGAAGTCTGCAACACAGAGTTGGACTTCACACAAGAAAAGGGACTTTGACCCTGCCAACTCGATCAAAAAGCAACACAGGAAAAGCAAGGCTAAAGTACTAGCATACTGTAGCTACAGGAAAGTAGTACTACTTGCTACAGAGTAGTAGTACTACTTGCAACAGCAAGAACTAGTACTACTTCTCACGAAGAACACATACAACAGAGAAGCTTCTGTTCCAAATAAATTGATCGCACGCACAGAGAATGAACTGCAGTGCACAAAAATGCTTCGCACAAGCAAAAACAGCCAGATTAAAAGCTCTCCCAGACAACAAAAAGTCACTTAAAAACTTCAGGAAGAACAAGGCTTGTTGCCTGGTGACCCACGCATGAACAGGGGAGAGAGAATGCAAGAAACAAAATGACCCAAAGGAGTAGTATTGATTTTCAGCAAAAGGGTAGTCCAAACCCTAGGGGTTGGGGTCCTATTTATAGGCAGCCCAACACTAGGAATATTCTACCTGCCCCTTAGGGTTTTTACAGACTCAAAAATAAAGGAAAAGACTCTACTGCCCTTAGGTATTTTTACAGACACGACAGACTGACTGTGGGCCTAGAGTTACAGATGACTTATCCGGAAGCTAAGTTTTCGTAGCGACTACGGCTTCTCTTCTGGACAGTCGGATACAAGATCGACGGTCGTCAGTTTTGCGCCGAAACTGACAAAGCCTCCACCGACTTTGCACCAGGTACCCGGATTGGGCCGGCCCGATTCCGCAGCTCTCTCAGCCCGGCAATCACTCACCGCCCGTGTACCTGAGTCAATCCTGGTCAACAGCCCAGTGGGTCTTCTACTGCTTCTGGCCCATGCACCCGGATTGGGCCAGCCCGACTTCGCAGCCTCCTCTGCCCGACAGTCGCTCGCTGCCCGTGTACCTGAGTCACACGACGGCCCATGAAACAGCAGATCTCTTTTCTTCTTCAGTCCTTGTTGACTATCGTTGACAATGACTCATCACTTCTAGAGCCATGAGGCCCACGCTATTCAGCATGGCTCCTCAGGGGAGAGGCTGGAGGCCAGGCCACGTCGTGTAGGTGGTGGTAGAGGAGATGGCTTTCATGCCCGTGCTCCAGATGGTGGTGTTCGTTCCGGCAGAGCTCCAGGCCATTTTGGCTATGGTCCTAGACCTCGTGGCCGAGGCTTTAGGAAGAACCTAGGACAGCGCTTTGAGCCATGTGTTGGTCCGAACTCTTATGATGATTTCTGCTTTCCGTCTTTTGAGCAGATGGCTCGACACTGGTTTAGCTATTTTGCTAAACCTGGTGTCGGATCATTTGCTCCCCCTTACAACCACTGATTGTTCAGGATCGGGGACTGGAGGACGTTTAGATCATGGTCTCAGGATGCTCTCGCCACATGACGGGACATCACAGATGGTTCTCCAGTCTCACTCCCCCGAGCTCCAATGAGTACATCACATTCGGGAATAGTGGTCAAGGGAAGGTAAACGGTATTGGCTCAATTCGCATCTCTTATCATTTCTCTTTGAAGAATGGTTCTTTGGTTGGAAATTTGAATTTCAATTTGATCTCTGTTTCGCAACTTCTTGAGGATGGTTTGGAGGTTCATTTTAAGAAGGGCAGTTCTTCTGTGATTGATTCTAGGGGGTCTTTGATTTGCTAGATCTTACCTTTTGGTAAGGTTTTTCGGATTGACTTCTCTAGTTCTTTTGGCCCTTCTCGCTGTTTGATTGCTGGATCCTCCTCTAAGCTCTAGAAGTGGCATAGGAGGTTAGGTCATTTGAGTTTTGATCTGCTAGTCAGGTTGAGCTCTATGGACCTCATCCGAGAATTGCCCAAGCTTAAGATGGAGAAGGATCTAGTTTGCCATCCCTGTCGTCACGGGAAAATGGTTGCCGCTTCTCACGCACCTGTGACTCAGGTGATGACTTCGTATCCGAGCGAGCTGTTACACATGGACACTGTCGGTCCATCTCGGGTACGCTCAGTCGGTGGAAAGTGGTACGCGCTTGTGATTGTTGATGATTTTTCTCGATTCTCATGGGTTTTCTTTTTGGAGTCTAAGGATGAGACTTTTCATTTTGTTCATGACCTAATTTTGAAGCTGAAGAATGAGAACAATGGTCGAATGCGAGCAATTCGCTCCGACAATGGCTCTGAGTTCAAAAACTCTCAGTTCGTCAGCTTCTGTAGTGATCAGGGTATTGACCATCAGTTTTCTGCTCCTTACACTCCCCCACAGAACGGTGTTGTGGAACGAAAGAACCGCACGCTAGTCGAGATGGCCAGGACGATGCTCGATGAGCACAAGACTCCTAGGTGTTTTTGGGCTGAAGCAATGAACACGACTTGCTATCTGGCCAACAGTATTTTTCTTAGAGCTTACCTTGGTAAGACTTCATATGAGTTGCGTTTTGTTAGACAGCCCAAGGTGAGCCAGTTGCAAGCGTTTGGTTGCAAGTGCTTTGTGCTCAAGATGGGAGGGCATTTGGACAAGTTTGAGTCTCGTTGCTGGGATGAAGTTTTTCTTGGCTATGCGTTGCATTCTCGAGGCTTCTGTGTTTGGAACCTCGACTCCCAGCAGCTTGTCGAGACTTGCGAGGTTTCTTTTGATGAGTCCTTGCCTTCTTCGACCCCTTCTTTTGAGCCTTCTGGAGATGGTGAGCTCGGAGAATCTATCTTCGAGGAAGAAGATGACACTGCCTGCAGAACCCACACCTTCTGAGACTTCGACTGAGGACGAGGGCGGACCTCTGATCACTTCTTCCACTTCGATCGAGCCCCCTCAGTCGAGTCCAGAGGTGCCAGCTGCTGACTCCGGTGAGGTGACTTCAGATCACCAGGGATCTTGAGCAGTTCAGCGCGATCACCCCTCAGAGCTTATCATCGGTGATTTGTCTGCGAGGACTTTGCGTTCTTTTGTTGACTCTCTTGCTGTGTTTGCTGAATCTGCTTTTGTTGCATCTTTTGAGCCCAGAGACGTTTTTCATGCTCTTTCTAATTCGAATTGGATTAATGCTATGCAAGAAGAGCTTGAGAATTTTGTCCGCAATCGGGTTTGGACACTGGTCGAGCTGCCACCAGGATGCAACCCCATAGGCACCAAGTGGGTGTTCAAGAACAAGCAAGGTGAAGATGGGGTTGTGGTGCGCAACAAAGCTCGACTTGTTGCCCAGGGTTTTTGCCAGAAGGAGAGTATTGATTTTGAAGAAACTTTCACCATTGTTGCCCGTCTTGAGTCCATTTGCATTCTCTTAGCTTTTGCCGCTTCGAAGGGTTTTAAGCTTTTTCAAATGGATGTCAAGAGTGCTTTTCTGAATGGGTATATAGAGGAGGAAGTGTATGTTAGGCAGCCCCCCGGTTTTGAGAACCCCAAGTTTCCTCGACATGTTTTTAAGTTGCAAAAAGGCTTATACGGGTTGAAGCAAGCCCCTAGGGCTTGGTATGACCGGTTGAAGCAGTTTTTGTTGGGGAAGGGCTTTGTGATGTGTTCGGTGGATAAAACTATCTTATTGCTCAGATATGCTTCAGATTTCTTAGTTTCTCATATTTACGTGGACGATATTATCTTTAGCGGTACTACTAATAATCTTGTGTCCAAGTTTTCTGAGCAGATGCATAGTGAGTTTGAGATGAGCCTCATGGGTGAGCTCAAGTACTTCTTAGGGCTCCAGATCAAGCAGACCAAGGACGGCACCTTCAAACACCAAGGTAAGTACACTCGAGACATGTTGAAGAAATTCGACTTTGGTGGAGAGCTGAAGCCTCAGATGACCCCAATGGGCACATCTGGGGGCCTGGACAAGGACGAGGGCGGCGTCAAGGTCAACGAGAGAGAGTTTCGAGGGATGATCGGTTCGCTCCTTTACTTGACGGCAACTAGGCCAGACATACAGTTCGCCATGGGACTGTGCGCGTGCTTCCAGTCTTCACCACGCGCGTCTCATTGGCAGGCTGTCAAGCGCATCTTCAGGTATCTTACCTATGCGCCTAATCTTGGTCTTTACTATTCAGCATCATCATCCCTTGATTTATCTGGCTTTTCGGACACTGACTTTGGTGGGTGTCGGTTGGATCGCAAGTCGACTTCTAGTACTTGTCAGTTTCTTGGTTCGTCTCTTGTGTCTCGGTCTTCTCGAAAGCAATCTGGAGTTGCTCTTTCGACCAATGAGGCTGAGTATGTAGCTACTGCTAGCTGCTGCTCACAGTTGGTTTGGATGATTTCCACTCTGCGAAATTTTGGGTTGTTCTTTCCTACCAGAGTTCCTCTATTTTGCGACAGCACCAGTGCTATTAGTGTAGGGAAAACCCTTGTCTCCATTCAAAAACCAAACACATTGATGTGCGCTTTCATTTTCTGAGAGATCATTATGAGAAAGGTGTCATTGACCTTGTTCATGTTGATACTCATCATCAGTTGGCTGACATTTTTACCAAACCCCTAGATCAGTCTACTTTTGAGCGATTACGAGGGGATTTGGGTGTTGTGTATCCTTTCTAGGATATTTTTGTGTCAGTTTTTCTTTCTTCTTTACTCTTTTCTTGAGTCTTTTTGTGTGTGTTCATATCATACATACTCACATATCACACTTTTGAGCTTGCTTCTGTTATATGATTGAACTACTTTACTTATTCTAGCTGGTACATGCTTTTTATTACTTGTCAATGATCAGGCTTTGGTTCAGTTCACTTGATATATCTGATATCTGTCATATGCATGGCTTTTATGCTTTAAACTTAAAAAAAATGATCACCATTGCTTATGGTAACTAGCATGTGTAGGCTGAGTGCTTTTGCTATCTGTTACATACCTTGTAGCTACTTCCTCACGTAGATGCAGATATGCAACTTAGACATCTTTATGCTTTAACATGGAAAATGTGCTATAAAAATGATAAAAATCAAAAATGAATGAAAATTCCATGCCTTTTTATGCTTGAGTTGATAAGATCCAAGTGGGTTTGCTTTGTTGCATTGCATTGTTCTGGACTGCTTACCATAGCACTTTGGTATGAACTAGCACAGTGTAGTGTATGCCAAGACCAATGTCTTAAGCTTCCGATGGTCCAGTTCTGGCCTAGGCTTGACTTAGTCGGTTAGCATAAGGTTTGACATGCAAATAACCCTTGGCAAAAATGAAAAAGGAAAATGAAAAAGCCTGAAAATTAAAAAGATAACAAGTTTGCCGAAGCACTTTGTTTTGTACAATGCTTATCTTGGTAGATAGTGGTTAGCTTCTGCATCTCATGCTTTACCTTGCTTGTCAACTGGAAAATGTGGTGATGCTTTTGTTTGCAAAAACTGAAAAGTGCGTGCTAATGACTTTCTTTAGATATCATCTCTTGCACTGATCTTGCCATGTGTCTTAGACAGTATATCTTTTGCTATACTTGTTAGATGTTGTAAATGCAGTCAATCATATCTGAGAAGCATGCTTTCATCACTCCACCTGAACCCCAGTTGCATTCATTGCATATCTTGAGGGGGAGTTACATTTTAGGGGGAGTCTGTGTCTCTTTCGAGTGCATTTAGTCTCGCTTGATGAGTCCACTTGTCAACAAGGGGGAGACATTTTGGGAGAAGAGTTTAAGGGGGAGTTTTGGCTTTCTCTGGGTTTTGTTTCAGGGGGAGTTTTTGTCCCGATTGTCCTTACTCTTTTGATATCCTTGTTGATGATTCTGAGATTGCACTCGTTTTGAGCTTTTACCTTTTGAGAAACCAAGGGTTGGTTTCGGAGTCTGTGATGAGTGATTGACATATTTTATCCTCTGATTCGAAGGGTCCCTCCGAAAGGGTTCGGAGGCTATTTCACCGAAGGGTTCGGTGGGCTCTGGTTGCTGCAGCTGTTGCAGCGGAGTGTGCCTGTCGGAGGGGTTCGACAGTACACGATGATTGGTTGTACCGAATGGTTCGGTACATTGGGCAGTACACCGGAGTGTGTATCGGAGGTTGTTTACCCGGAGAGGTCTCCGGGGTACTGGATACACTTGTCTATTTGTCTGTGGTGCGCAGGTGACTTCGGAGGCGACGGACGGTTCGTAGCAAGTGAACCTGGGTCAAGCAGGAGGCTTGATGCCAGGGGAGTAGGGAGCTCCATCACGAAGGCTGTGAAGGGGTTGAGGTCAGACCTTGGGTCGAGGTGCGCTAGGAGAAGGCAGTAAGTGCGGAGCCTGGCTCCGGGTGAAGGTACTCCGAGACAAAGTCCTCGGAGGCGAGGCACTTCAAAGGGTACTCCGAATGGAGTGACTTCAGAGTATGGTGGATCAAGTCCTCAGCAATGAGGCAAGGTGTTCGAAGTGTGCTCCGGAGGGAGACACTCGAAGGTATACCCGACGAAGGTCTCAGAAGTCGAGGTGCATCGAAGGCATGGTCCAGGTGAGGGTCGTCGAGGAGTGTGCTCGGGGAGAGACACTGCGATGAAGTGCTCATAGAATGCTTCATGTGGAGGCCTTGGACGAAGGAGGGACTTCGAAGGGTGGTACTCTGAAGGTGGGGATTCGGAGTAAAGCAAGCTTCAGAGTGAAGCTGACTAGGCTGACTTCGGAGTGAGGCTGGCTTCGGAGCGAAGCTGGCTCCGGAGCGAAGTCAGCTCCGGAGTGAGGTTGGCTCCGGAGTGAGGCTGACTTGTGGTACTTCGGCCTTGCATGGCTTCGGTACACGGACTGACGGAGTTCGAGCTGGGAGAAGCTTCGAAGCCATGGTGGTCCACTCCGAAGGTGTCGGTGCGAAGGCCCAAGGGCTTTGACGGCTTCGGCTCAAAACCTTCACTGTATCGAAGGCTAACTTCGGTGAAGCGAAGGCCGTCAGGCTCAAGGCTTCTCACCGAAGCTACCGCACCCCTCGCGTGCCAAGGGGGGCTTCAGAAGGGTCCAAAACTGCAAAGGCTTACAGCGTCTGCTCTGCAAAAGCTGGTGTTGTCCCCTCTGCGAAGCTGACAAAAGAAGCCTCCAAATAAAGTAGACTACCAGTTGTACCCCCCTGTTCTGATGAGACAAAACCGGTGTAAACCCTAGGGGTAAAGTAGTCTATTCACAGGGCTCAATAGTGCCTATAAATAGTGGAGGCTGGCTAGGTCACATCAACACTTTGAGCAGTCATTTTTTAGCTCCACTGCTAGCCGCCACATACTCTTGTATTCATCCTGTGAGTTCATTTTGTGTTCCCTGTTCAAGCAATGAAGCTTTGATTCTGTTTTCTTTTACTGCTTGAACTTGTATGCATACTTCTCTACATGCTTTGATTTCATGTGCACCATCTTCTTGTGAGTTTTTCTGGAGAGGTGTGTGAGAAGTCTGTCTGGGTGAAGTGTGTTTTTCAGTGTCTGTTCGCTCTGTGTAAACTGGAGGCTAGACCTCTCTGATTACTAGCAAAGCACTGTCTCTGTGCTGAATCGAAGCCCGTTTTCTTCCCATTTCGAAGTCGTCGGTGAAGTCTGTTCAGTGTGCGTTTAGACCTTCGAAGTATGAAGCCTAGCACCAGTTGCTGTCGCTGAGTATTTGGTCGAAGTCCTCAGAGGGAAGTCTGCTCTTGCGAAGGGTGTAGTGCCAAGCCTGCTCGAAGGCACCTAGTGTGCGGAGCCTGCACTACCTTAGCAGAATAGATCGAAGTCCTCAGAGGGAATTCCGCTCTTGCGAAGGGTGAAGTGCGAAGCCTGCTCGGAGCACCCTGTGTGCGGAGCCTGCACTGACTTAGCAGAGCTGAATTTTCGGGGTTGTGGGTAGAGCGAAGTCTTCTTGGCTTCGAACTTTTGCTCCTTGCGAAGCTGATTTCGGAGCTGTGAAATACCTCCGAACCAGAACTTCGAAGGGTGTGTTCGAAGCCTGTTCCGCAGAAGACAAGTAAAACAGAAGGCTATTTTTAGTCTGAAATTTTAAAAGCTCCCATTCACCCCCCCCTCTGGTCGCCGTTTCTGGTCCAACACCTTTGGTTAACCATAATGACCGCTTCTTGCTTTTGTTCGGCTTTTGGTCATTAGGGTTAAACTTCTACTTTATTTTCTTCTTCTCTGTTTTCTTGTGTTTTGTTTTCGTGTTTCGACGTGTGTTCGCAGGTACTGAAGAGCTGATGAAGAGAAGTGTTGACAATGCACTAATCAAGGGGGAGATTGAGGAGCCATGCTGAAGAGCGTGGGCCTCATGGCTCCAGATGTGATGAGTCATTGTTAATGGTAGTCAAAGAGGACTGAAAAGAAAGAGAAGATCTGCTGCATCTGGGCCGCATGTGACTCAGGTACACGGGCAGCGAGCGACTGTCGGGCAGGGGGGCCGTGAAGTCGGGTTGGACCAATCTAGGTACATGGGCTAGGAGCAGCAGAGGATCCACTGGCCTGTTGACCAGGATTGACTCAGGTATATGGGCGGCGAGCGATTGCCGGGCTGAGGGAGTTGCGGAATCGGGCTGGCCCAATCCGGGTACCTGGTGCAAAGCTGGTGGACGCTTTGCCAGTTTCGACGCAAAACTAACGACTGAAGAGAAGCCGTAGTCGCTACCAAAGCATACCTTCCGGATAAGTCATCTGTAAATAGGAGTTTACTATTTGGTCCTTAGGCCCACAGTCAGTCAGTCGAGTCTGTAAAAATATCCTAAGGGCAGTTTGGTCTTTTCCTTTTATTTCAGCATCTGTAAGAAACCCTAAGGGGCTAGTGGAATATTCCTAGCTATTGGGCTGCCTATAAATAGGGCCCCAATCCCTAGGGTTAGGTCACCCTTTGAGAAATCACTTTTTAATCAAAAGATTGGGTCACGTTTGGTCCTCTCCCTGTTCATTCTCCTGCGTACGCCGCCAGGCTCCTGTTCATGCGATTTCTTCCTACGCACTGCCATCGTCAGTTTTTGTTCTTCACGGTTCTGTGAGATTTTTATTCTCTATTCTTGTCATTCGGTGTGCAGAGATCTCGTGGCTTTGTTGCATCATTTTGTGTGCCTACAAGTGTTTGTCTCCATGCGAATAGTCTTCTCTGGTTGCTTCTGTTCTTTAGCTGAGTACTAGTACTTCTTGCATGCTCCTGTAGCAGCAAGTAGTACCTATCTCCTATAGCTACAGTATGCTAGTTTTCTAGCCCGTGCTTTTTCCTGACATGGATTTTTGATCTTGAAGATAGTGTCTGTCTTGTCTATTGATGTTTCTGGCGGAGCCCCATGCTTTGCTTGAAATCCTTCCGTTCTGCGAAGTAGGCTTCGATCAAACTTCTCCATAGGCTCTGCTGCCATTCGTAACTCAGAACTTAAAGTGTGAACTCTGTTCTGAAGTCTGCACTGATTTGAAGTTTTTTATTCTGACATACTTCGACAGTTTTACGAAGCATACTTCGATAGGTTTCGAAGTTAGCTTCGAAGCTTGTCTCTCTGGTTGGCTTCGCTCTGAGTGTGTTACTGAGTTTTCTGCCGTTGACATTTCTGTGGACCTCGTTTTGTGCGTTCGAAGTTTGTGATTCGAAGTGTGTTTCTAGGCTTCGGTTTCCTGTGCAAGAGCACCAGCGGACTCTGATTCGAAGTTGGTCTGCAATTCGAAGTTTACTACTCCGTTAGTCATATCTAACTAGCTTCGAAGGTTGCATTGCAGGCTTCGATTTTTCTCTGTTGAGCTTCGAAGTTGTTTTCTCGTGTTAAATCTCATAGCTTCGAAGTGTGCTTTTCGGAGTAGGTTGAGGTAGTTTCATACTTCGCACAAGGCACTTTGCTCCAAAGCATGCTTCGCATTTTGTCACACTCGAACTAGCCTAGACTCCACAAACCTTCGGCACTTCCACGATGAACTTCGTCAGCCTTCGACAAAGGACTCCGAAGTAGGCTTCGACACTGCGAAGCAGGCTTCGACACTGCGAAGTAGGCTACGATGCTACAGGCTTCGACGTTGCAAGCTTCGTCGAGTACTAATCAGGAGACAACGTTTAAACAGTAACTCTTCATCACTATTTATGCATCTTCAGTTTAATTGTTGTGATGATTAGTTACTAAGAACTTTGATCTGCCCATGTTTTAACTTTGATCTTGTCTTGGACACTGGTAGTTTCTAGGCTAGATACTTTTAGGCTTTGGTGATCTGTTTACGTTTTGCTGCTTAGTCTTTTGAGGCTAGATACTTCGGCCCGGCCCAGTCCAGCACCAGGCCACTGCCAGGTGGGACCCACCTATCGGCGTCGTCCCCCTCATCTCTCCCGCGCGCGCTCGCCCGCCGGTCCCACCCGTCAGCCACTCCCTCCCCGCCTTCGGTCTCTTGCAGCCATGGCCCGCCTATCGACGCTGTTGGTTTCACTCGACCGCTGATAGGTGGGGGCCACCTGTCAGGCCCTTCTTCTCCGATGGAAGGCGATCTCCCCCTTCCATTCCCGTCACCACTTTCCGTTTATCGCCGTCGGCCACCGCATTGCGTCAAATTGAGCCCGGATACACCTTCCCCGATCACCGGCGATCCCCTTCCACCCAAAGCCGACACGATTTTGTCCCTATATAAGCTTTTTGCGCGGATGGAAGGCTCGCCGAAAAAACATGGAAACCCTCCTCGGTTTCCCCCGTTAAGCCTTCCATTTCCGCCGTCGCCGAGCCTATAAGAGCCCTCGACACTCACCGCAACCTGGCCACCCCAAGATAGCACTAGCCACGCGCTCTATGCGCATTACGACGCAGGAAAACTCCCTCTCTCTGTTTCCACTCTAGTCGCCGATCGCCGATGCCTCGAGCCGCCGCCGCCCTCACCGACTCCACCTTCGGGACCACCGTCGCCTACCCTTCCCCGGCCTCGCCTTCGTTGGCCGTGACGACCGCCAGAACGCCGTCGCCACCGCCAAGCCGAGGAGCCCACCGCCCCTTCTCGTTGCTGATCGCCGTCGGCCCCCCCTTCGTCGCCAACTCTGGTATGCATGTCTTCCCCTTGCTCTCCTGGTCCTGTTTTTAGCCTTAGCCACGCCTCTAGACCTCGTCGTCACCGGGAATCCATCGCCGTCGCATCACCAGAGCCGAAGAAGAAGGGGTAATTAACCCATTCTGCGCGTGTCGTGCCGGACGACATCTGGGCCGCACGATCGTGAATGGAGGGCATGGATTAAAACCCCGCGGGATTTAACCTAAGCCCTCAGATCTCGCCGAAGCGGTATCAACGAATCCTGACCGTTGGATCTTGATCTGACCGCAGCCGCATGCCTGTTCCACGTGCGCAGTCAACAGTTCACGGTGAACCAGTTCACCGTGGACCAGAGACTGATTTCCTATTTAATAAAAATTCAAAAATAGTTTAAACTTTAAAAATTCATAACTTGCTCAATTTAACTCCAAATTTGACCATTTAAATTCTGAAAAATTTGTCTTTTTATTCAGTAGACTTATATGCAATAAAACAAATATGTTTATTTTACACATTTTATTCTTGTTAAATAATGAAGTAAAAACCCCTTCATGGCTAAATTCATATTTCATTAAAATAATTCAGAAAAACCCTTAAAAATTTATATATTATTTTTAGAGGACATAATAACTTCATTTCACTATTTTTAAACAATAAAAATGGTAGGGTTATTTTGTACACTTTTATTCACCATTAAATAGGAAAGTAAAGACCCCTTAGGGTAAAATGCTTAATACAATTTCATAGAATCTAAGGCTTTCTTCCCTTTATTTAACACAACAAAAACATGTATGCTTGTATGGTTGATTTTTGGATTGTTTATTGAATGTCGTATTTACTTTTTCGTATCGAAAGACTACGAAGCCGTCGACGATCCGGAGTCTTACCCCGAGGTTCCACCTTCACCGTTCGCAGATCAAGGCAAGTCACAACCCCTATTTTGATCATCATTGAGCCCATGTTTTAATAAATTATAGCTATAACTCATAGGATAATATTTCATTAGTCTAATCTCAAAGCCCTACACATTATATTTATTAGATCCCTGTCCTTGTGTGTAAACCCAAGCCATTCTTATTGAGCCTACACTCCTTGTCACTCTACAATATTATATTAGCTAGTGTCCAATGTACCGACACAATTGCTATAGGATAAAAGAATGAGTCGTAGATAGATGGATTATACTATATGAATTTCCCCGTTATTCTCGTCTTTGGACTCTGTTGGAGTTGGCTATGTTATAAGTATGGTGGGTTCCGGGTGCAAGCTCGGGAATTGGTTGGTCGCACCCGGCGCACTATAAGGACCGGTCTACGGGATCTGTTACAAAGCACTTCCGTACTAACCACAAGTCTAGTGGGTAAGTCCTAACGGGAGGTATGGATCGTACCAACTTGGAACACCATAGTGGAGGGGGCAAGGGGCAACCTGCGGGTGACTTGTACCGACGTGGCTCAAGGGGAGGTATGGTGTGGCCCGAAGTGACTGGGAAACCGTATGAAACCTATAAGAGGGTGTTATCGAATTCGTGCATTCCATGCTGAAGGTTTTGGCACGAGCTTCTCGTGACAGGAGTCATTTAACACACTGCGGTGTGCGGGAAATGAGTGCCTTGTGCGTACAGTAGTACACCTTTGATCAAAGTTTTAAATCTTTTCGAAAAGTCGAGCCCACGGTCAAGGGCGGGTTGTGTGACCTCTCGCAGTTAGTTTACTATTATGTGAATGTATGTGTTATTCATGGCATGTAAGGACTGTTGAGCGAGGGTGGGCTGACTGTACCCCTTGAGTTAGAATATGATGCATGAACTCATGTTTACTTTTCTGCATTAATAATTGGATTACATTAATTGCTTTACAAATATGCTTTTCCGCAAAAGTGAGCCACTACCTTCCTTGTTATTACCTTGCATTATAATTGCATTTGGTGGCTTACTGAGTACGATTGTACTCACCCCCGTTGACTTACACCACCAGAGGCAGTATTCTACGAGGAGGGCGAAGGTCTGGAGTAGCGACCCAGTCAAGGCACGAGACTGGAAGAAGACGTTCATCTAGAGGATTTATTATTGGGTTAATTTTTTCCGTGCCATTACAATTTTCATGGTTTGCCAATATGCCAACGGTGTGTCACTGACAGATGGGGGCCGCCACAGTCACTAACAGTGGCATATAGGCAATTTCTGAAAATTATAATGGCATGTCAGTAATTTTCCCTTTATTTTACTATGGTCTACGAACCATGATTGATTGGCGTATTGTTCGTAGTCGTGTGATGAACATTTTGTATTTATTGATTTTCTATGTAATTTAAATAAATCCCCGGTTTTATTAAATCGGGGCGTGACAGGTCTACTTACCATCTTCTCCACCAAGTTTCTATCAAGCTATCGCTTAACGATTCCGTAGGCCACTTCGGTGGTCCTTGGTGGTTTCTACAACTTTGTCTCAATATTTACACGGCCGAAGTCACAAACAATCGTCCTTTTTCCCTAATTGAGTTTCCTTCTGACCATATAGAATCAGCTAACCCCACCTATCACCGATTCTTATCTTTTGGCGAGACAACGACTTGCTATCCCGCTATCAGGATGTCGCCCAATCACCTAAGCCATTGGTTCCAAGGTTACCATCGTGGCTTCATCCCTGAGAAAATCGTCTAGTGCCCGTATGAGTCCTTGTCTGAGTACGAGCACCATCATCAGCTACTTCTGACCGATGTATGTAGGGATGAAGATTCTATCAAAATATTTAAAGCCCTTATCATCATTCCTTGTATTCTTCAAATTAATTTAACCATCGTTCATCTCCGCAAAGCATCCTATGAATTTTACCATCCAACGGCCTGTTCACGTCAACTGGGCTTTAGCCAACTGGCATTCCATTTGTTTTTCATCGGCCGACTCAAGGTTCGAGGGGAAGTCAATGATGGCTTGGAGTACGATCGACCGCTCCTCATAGCCGATAAAATTCCTCATGGGGATTTGGCCTCCTGGTCGGCCCGTTGGTCTAGCTCTATCATCTACGTACAATGGTGGGTTGAGTGGAAGGAGCATCTATTCAATCATCCTTCGAGGACGTATTGTCTACAGTTGCATCCTGGCTTCAATGGTGAATACTTTGAGCTATGTGTCCCTTGTTTACCTTCCTTGCTCATTTTGCCTTCCTCGATCAGCTTTGTATATGCAATAAGATTACTTTGATGCGCCCACTGAGAGCAGAAGCGATCAACCGATATCCTATGGGCCAGTCACAGCCACCACTAACTTGGGCATCGATGCTCCTACCCCAAAGGCGTGGCTTGACTGAAGATGGGTTAAGACTCTAGGGAGCAAGCGTAAGACGTCAGATGTAGTCGTGTGTCGATCCACTAGATCTCGGGCCACCCAACCAACTCTGCTACATTTGGTAACCCTTTATCTTCTTACACGTACTTCTTTTATAACACACATTCCTTAACATTGTCCTCTACCTTTTCGCCTTACAGCCAATGTCGATTGCTTCCCCGAAAACACCCGCACCTGCTGTTGTTATATCTTCGTCGATCGCCGACGTACCCTCATTGGCTCAGGTTTATTCCTATTATAGTGGAGCCTTTTTGATTCCTTGTGGCCTCACTACTTGACACCTTTTGACTATTTTTCAGTCGTCATCCTCTCCTTCTCTCGACATTGCATCTCTTTACACGACGTTCGATACTATGGCCAATGATTCTGCGGGTACTTCGCCGGCTCTAGTTGAGGTGATCGTTCTTAAGGCTACCATCTTGGAGGAGGTCGACATCGGTTCTAGTGGGTCAGCCATTGCTACTGACATTGTCGCTCCTTCCGATGTTGTCAACGCCTCTCACCAAGTACCTTCTTTTCAATTAACTTCATTATGCTTTTCACAACACTTATATCAGCCTCGGATGTAGCCGGCGCTTGATTCTGCCACCTCTCCTACCGCCAAGCTAGCCTCAATGGTGGGAGTACGCACACCCTTCCCCTTGCTGAGGTGGAAGGCGATATCGTAGCCTCACCTACCTATGATTACCTGCAATCGGCTAACCATGCTAGTCCAGTTGATGTAAGCGTCCTCTATATTTGTTCTTCTAATGCGATCAACTTTATCTACTTAACTCTTTCTTCTCTTTCATAGTCTTTCGTCCAAGAGTTCCCCTTCAATATCGACCAATATCTTCAGGTTGATGAGACTGTTAGTTCCCTTGGGCTGGCTATGGCTCAACTAGCTTCGGAGGTAAGGGAGGTCTTGGTGGACATTATGTGTCGCCTTGGCGTCGTGGTGGATACCTTGGTCAATGACTTGGGTCATATATGGGGTCGTTTCAATGACGTACTACCCTTCCCCTCTCCCGACCTTGCCAATGTTCTGACACCGATGACGTACCTAGAGTATCATCGGCTGGTGGTCCAGCAGGCCTAGTAGCGAATGGCCGACCGAGCGAGTCGTGCATCACAACTGGAGGTTGCTAAGGTGCATAGCGATATAATACTCATGGAGGGTGCCAGTTTGGAGAGCCTGTGGATGGATTCATCGGCCACGTCGCTACGCCTCGGTGAGCTGAAGGTGAGGGAGGCCGATTTTGTGGCAAGGCTAGGCGAAGTCTGAGTGGAGATAGCCCATGAGGAAGGAACCTTATCAACCCTCCCTGGCCAGATCCAAGCCCAGGAATGCAGGCTTGCTGATGCTGTTCATTGTGGGCATCGACATCGTTGCACTATTGGGGTGGGATTGGGATTAGATGTTGAAGACCAGGATATAATTTGGGGCGTCGATGACATTCGCTAGCAAGCGATTGAGGCCAATTGACAATATCTGTCTTGAGCTGTCTGTCTTGTATTAAGGGACTTTTTGTTGAAACTTTGTCACTTCACTCCATCTATGGTAGTTGACTTGCTACATTATTTCTCTTTGTCTTGCATGCTTTGTATGTCTAAGAGCGATGTTTTACCATCTGCCATCTAAAGGTGATATGCTCGGTATCGAGTATTGATTGCGTGTAGATCCTTAGGCATTTATCCATACACTTGGGAAATACTTATTCAAATATTTTCCATTTAGTGCCTTTCCAAACACTTCTCCCTCTAAACTTTCGAGTAGATAGGCATTACCGAGAACCACTCAATGTACCCAAAAAGGTCCTTCCCAATTAGGTGACTACTTACTGAACTGATTGTCTTTAGACCCTATCGGCAGAATAAGCTTCCAAATGAGGTCCACTTCTTCAAACGCCCTGGGCACTACCCTTTTTTTATAATACCTAGCCACCTTTTCCTTATTTTCCTTAATATTTTCTAGGTCTTTTAATCGGTTCTACGCTAATTCTTCCAAGCCATCTCTCATTAAACTATAATAATCATCAGTTGTGATCTGATTATGTAGTGCTATCCTTCTCGAGTCGATGTTATTTTCCTAAGGTAGTACCACTTCATGACCGTAGACTAACTAATATGGTGGGACCTGTGTGGACCCGTGACGCGCCATCCGATAAGCCCAGAGTGCTTCTGATAGGGACTGATGTCACTACTTTGGTTGCTCATTAATCTTTCATTTTATTAACTTGATCAGGATCTTGTTTGATTTTTTAGCTTGCCCATTGGCTTGTTCATAGTATGGTGACAAATTCAGGAGTTTGATTCTTGTACCAGTTGTGAAGTTTTGGAATTCCTTAGCTATGAAGATTGACCCTTGGTCTGTCGTGATAGTCTGTGGAATCCCGAAACGATACACTATATGTTCATTGATGAACCCGATGGCAACGACAGAAATTACCCTTTTGAGTGGAACAACCCCTACCCATTTGGTGAAGTATTCGGTGGCTACCAGTATAAATTTATGCCATTCGCTTGACACCGGGTATATCTGGCCGATGATATGAATGCCCCATCTTCTGAAGGGTCAAGGCTTGATTATCTGGTTCATTGCCGATGCGGGTGCTCTTTGAATAACTCCAAACTTCTGACAGTCTTGGCATCCCCTATAATACCTTATGCAGTCTTCTACCATAGTCGGATAGAAATGGCCTGCCCTCCAGAGTAGCCATTTAATTTTATGGGCTGACTGGTGCATCCCGTATATGCCATCATGGACCTCGCAGACCACTACTTTGACCTCTTTAGTGCTTATGCACTTAAGAAAAACCCATCCATCGTCCAATGATATGAATCCTCATCGAGTAGCATGTACTTCGTGGCCTGATACCTAAGCTTCCTTGGTGCTGATGCTTATGGATTTCTCAGATAGGAAACAATAGCATACCTCCAGTCACCGGCTTTTATTTCCATGATCTCCACCTCGAATGGCTTGACCATTGGCTTGTACCCTAATGTTGTCTGGGCCAGGTCATTTGCTTCTGCGTTCTATTCCCTCGGGATGTCTTAGGGTGGTGCTTCTGAACTCTGCCATCAACTCTTTACATCAGTCATGGTACTCTTTTAGTGTGTCATCACTGCACTCGTACTTGCCTGATAGTTATCTCATGAACAATAGAGAGTCTCCGAATTTTCGTGCCAACTTCTGCCAATAATTGCAATCCTTTTGTCACGGCCACATATTCGGCTTGATTGTTGGTGGAGAAGGGCTTGATGTTGTATGCAAATTTGAATGATACCTCCAAGGGAAGATGATTACCATTCCTATGCCACATCCATGCCGACACACCATCCATCGAAGAATAAAGTCCATATTGCCGGCTTGACATACATTATCGCTTCGCCCTAGTGTTGGACTATGAAATCAGGTATCACATGTGCCTTTACCGCTTTTGCCAGTTCATATCTAAGGTCAAACTCCATGAGGGAGAGTACCCATTTTCTAATGCATCCTTTTAGGACTAGGGCCGATAGCAAATACTTGATGACATTGGACTTACATACGATGGTACACTCCATTGATAGCAGGTAATGCCTCAACTTGGTGCATGAGAAGTGTAAACATAAACAAAGCTTCTCCACAGCTGGGTACCGGGTTTCATCATCTAACAGCCTCCTACTGAGGTAGAAGATCACCCTTTCCCTTTTATCGACCTCTTGCACCAAGACCGATCCAATGGCTTTATCATCGACCAATAGGTATAATCTGAATGGGACTCCTTTTTGTGGTGGCTTTAGCATGGGAGGCGAGCTCAAATAATCCTTAATCTCATCAAATGCTTTCTGCTGCTTCTCTCCCCATGCAAATTCCTGATGAGGCTTCAACTTTAGTAATGGAGTGAATGGCTCTATTCTATTTCACATGTTTCATACAAATCTTCTCAGAAAATTTATCTTCATGATTAATGACTACAACTAGGTCTTATCGGTAGGGGGCTAAGTATTCTTGATTGCCTCAATATTGTGCTATCTTATCTCGATCCCTCTCTCGTGCACTATAAAGCCAAAAAAACTTTCCTGCTGATACTCCAAAAGCGCATTTCTCTGGGTTCATCTTCAATCCATATTTCCTGGCTCTCTCCAGAACACGACGTAGATCAGCCATGTGGTCTTGAATGTTTCTTGATTTCACCACGACATCATATATGTATATCTCTACTAAGAGGCCGATCAAGTCATGGAAGATGTAGTTCATGGCTCTCTGGTAAGTTACCATGGTGTTTTTCAAGCCAAAGGTCATTACCAACCATTCATAAAGTCCAATGGCACCTGGGCATCGTAAGACTGTCTTGTGGATGTATTTGTCAGCCATAACTATTTGATTATACCTTGCGTTCTTGTCCATGAAGCTGATGATCTTATGACCCGATGCGGCATCCACCAATAGGTTTGCCACTAGCATCGGGTATTCGTCTTTATGATTTTCCTTGGTTAGATCTCTGAAATTGACGCATATCCTGAGCTTCCCACTCTTCTTCCATACATGTACGATGTTTATTACCCATTCTACATATAAGCATGGTCTTATGAACCCCACATCATATAACCTGGTTACATCATCCTTGATGTGTGGATGTATCTCCGCCTTGAATCACCGAGGTGCACTACTAGAAAACCCCCCCTGTAGCTACGCCATAGTAGTAACGCCATGTAAAAGCATCTCTACATCCACATATAAAGATGCTTGTTGACACAATTTTGAAAGCATGTCATATTATTACGATAATAGACACGCTTATACTGTTACGAATCATACGAAGACATTTTTTGACACGCTATTGAAGTCATCTCAAAATGACACGACGTTAGACATGATTTAAAGCGTCATTATCACATAGAGACGTTGTAAAGTGTATCAAACATTTGTTTATAGCTAGGTATAGATGCTTTCTAACTTGATTAGAAAAGCGTATTGAATTGATACAAAGTTTAACATGCTGTCATTCCGCGAATAGCATGTAGATTAGTCGTAAATCGTATCAAATAACCATCAATAGAAAATGACACGGACATAAACACGCTTTGAAGTGTCATTATCATCTTGACACATTTTAAAGCATATCAAACAATTGTTTGTAATCATGCATTGTGAATGATGAAGAAATAATATATTTAATATGGTAAAAAATACAACTACGTGCCATATATAACATATTGTTATATTATATATGTACATGGAAAAAATATTATTCGAAATGTATAAATTAAATAAGTTATATTATATATGTACATGCTAAAAAACATATACAAATAAGTTGTGTGCACTGAAATAAAAATATAAAAAGTTGAGCCTCCTAGGCTTTGAACTCTGGTCAGTAGCATTAGAGGCATACAAGCGAGCCATTGAGCTAACAACACATTTGTGTTTTATTATCAGGTCAGAGTATGTAAATAGACATATCTTCAGCTACCATATACACCCACAACCCAAATCAGAAATATTCTTAAATTGAGTTTGTGGTGCAGCTAAAGGAGAAATTTGCTATGTACAAGAAGCAAGAGCCATGTGGTTTATAGGGAAAATATTCACACTGAAATTATGAGCCAACACTCCTGGTGAACATAAGATAAATCAGCTGAAGTTTTGTTGAACAAGAGTTAAACATATGTTCAGTTTTGAGAAGCTTTTGCATGAATAATGCCATCCCCTGCAAATACATGTACCAATTTTCTATTTGCCACGATGTTCATTGCTTTCTTACAATATTTATGCATATGTATTACAAATATTCAAGGTTATGATACAGAGTTGTCAAATGAAATGAAATTGTTAGCAACTTTTCCCTATTGGCTTGATACTGATCAAGGGAATGCAATAATGATTGACTTCAATATGTAGTCTTTGTGTATTGTGATTGGTCCATATTTTTGGTGAAGCAAATAATTGTTGGTCAATTATTTCCAATAGATCATTTATTTATAAAACATTATCTGATAATAAAATATAAATTTATATTACAATTATGTACGCAAATACAAAAACATTATATATTAGTACACATGAAAATATATGTATCTATAAACCGTCTCTATAATTCTTAATACACAATGTGATGTAACTACTAAACGTGTCTATATCTCTAGACGCGTAATTATAATGTATCTATAATATTGTTTCTACATTTGTTAACACGCATTGTGGTGTTAATACAAAACGTGTTACCTGCCATATCATCTGCCATGTCACGTGTCACGTCAATCGCCACATCATCTTCCACGTAATTTGCCACATCATCTGCCACGTCATCTGCCACATCACGTGCCACATCATCTGCCACGTCACGTTCCGTGCTTTACAAATTCATCTCTATACTTATTACTATGCAATAAGGCGTCCTTATAAAACACATCTATATTATTAGACATGATTTGTATATGTATCTATAAATTGTATCTACATTTATTAACGTGAATGAAATGTCACAATACTACGTAACTACACCACTAAAGACGTTTTATACATGTGTCTACTAAATTGTATCTAACTTTATAGATATGCAAATAACGTGTTTATAGACTATCTCTTTATTTCATAGCAACGCATAAATAATTCATCTCTACAAGGTCTCACGTGGTACGTACGAAGGCGCTTATAACATGCTTTATGAACGCGTGTCTATATTGACATAGAGATGAAATAAAGCATGTCTACACCCTAATTCTGGCGTAGCTACAAGGGGAGTTTTCTAGTAGTGGTGGCTGCTTGAAGGGTCGATATCCCTGTTTAATCGGGAGCAGATGTACTACGATCGATCGGTTCAAACCTGGCATTTCATGATATTCCCATGCAAAACAATCTCGATATTCTCGTAACAATAGAATTAGCTTGTTTTTTAATTCCTCAGGGAGTTGGACACTTACAAAGGTTGGTCTTGGTCGGTTGTCGGGTCCTATGTATACCTCCTATAGTTCATCGGTTGTGGTGAAACCTTTACCGAGTTTACCTTCTATCTCATCGATGGTGCCTTTAAAGCTCGAGTCTAGGCTGTTCATTGCTAATCGACTTAACTCCATCGCTTCACACCTCGAGAAAATCTCCATCCCATGCTCTGCTAGATAGGTAATCGACTCCTTCCATCTCCCACACTAGAAAATTGGCTATTGCTATATTGACTGATTTATCGGTGGGGATGATCTCTACTTGGTCATCAACCCATTACGCCATGATCTGGTGCATTGTAGAAGGGACGCAACAGTTGGCATGGATTCAATCGTGTCCCAATAGCATTCTATAGGATCCTATTCCTTTGATGATGAAAAACAAGGTCAGTGTTGTCTGCTACCAACCATCAGTTCTTCATTCAACACCCCCATCGTTTCAGATGGGTTACACCGAAGTCTTTCATCACCATGTTGGTCTTGATCAGGTCTTCTATCCATTTTCCCAATTTCTAGAAGTTAGCATATGACATTATATTGATGGCTGCTCCTCCATCTATCATCATTTTGGACATCGACTTTCCGTTTACCAGCCCTTTAATATAAAGTGGTCTCAAGTGCCGATGCCTAGGGTCTTCTGTATTGTCAAACACTACTGGCTGGGGCACGAGCACCAATTGTGCCTTTCCCTCGGCCTGCTCATCGTTGCAATCAGGGACAGGTCGATATTTCATAGGGAGAAAAATACCATGTTTACCCCTACATTTTTTGTGTTGTATTTATCAGCCTTCTCCTTAATCTTCAATTCACTCTTGATTTTCTTAGGCCGATCAACCTCATAGTCATGATTTTGTCCCTTAATCTCTCTCTATCATAGTCATTGCACCCTTCTCCTCTGGTTTTTCGTGAAAATCCCACTCAAGCACCATTACAAATTACTTGCAGTTGTTTTTCCATTGGTTGATTGGTCGCCCCTTTCGATATTGATGGGACCGAGCCTTTCTTACACCGATGGCTTTTGCGGTGATGGCCTCCAAAAAACGCTTGACCCTTTCCGATCATGTGACCTTCTCCGGTTGTCGTGGGTCCTCCTAAGGCCTCCCCATTTGCCTGTTCCATCTTTGCATTCAGGGCAAGTATCTATTGATGGTAGGAGCATTCATTTGTTCCAGTAGAACATGAAAAATTAATAGTTCCAGTGAGGGTTAAACTGGGGGTAGTCCCGATCATTTCCATGATCTGCTTCTTCCCTGGTTCTTTTTTGTACTTATTGATTAGGTTCGATGAAGTCAGCCTATCCTTGCAGGTGTGCTTATCTCATTCATGCCGGTCATCGGGATGGCGCGCGTGCACTGAAGGATATGCCCAATAAAATTTTGTAGATCGGAAGTTCTGATTATTATCTGGTCATGATACAGAGAGCAAATGTTGCTTCCGAAGTTCCGATATGGTATTGGAAAGTTCCGACGAGCCAGAAGTTCCGATTTGGAATCGGGGAATTTTTGTACTGATCAGAAGTTCTGATATGATATCAGAAGTTTTGAGGTGGGCAATAAAAGATTGGATCTGTTGCGTGTCGTACTGTATTAGGAGACCCAAAATACACTGTCAGAAGTTCCGATCCAGGATCGGAAATTCTAATGTGAGAAAACAGATTGGATTTGTTATGGTTTTTAGGGTTTCAGGATGAGCACGACCCAGGGACTCTCAACCCTACATAAGGAGAGGAGGAGGATGTCTTGGGGCAAGCAATAAGCCTAGATTAGTCCTAGCCACCCAAGAGTTCTCTCATTTCTTTCTTGATCTCAAACGTTGAGGTCAAGGATCCCCGTCTCTCATGTGCAGTGCTAGCACGCTACCGTGGGAGGTACTCCATCCATGTACGTGTGGACTCCGTAGAGGCATTGCTCCAATAGCGACGCTCGTGAACATCTACATGCGAATGACTACGTCGTCTTCATCGACTAGATCGGCAAAGGATGGCAAGGACGAAGCGAGGAGAGGCTAGACGCACTGCTCCAACATCTTCTTTCGCTGCCACTAGACCACAACATAGAATTCCCTACAAATAAGTTGGTAAGGAAAACCACTTTTAGCGACCGAATGTTGGTCGGGAAAGAGTTTTCCTGACCAACCTTGTCAGTCACTGAAAGTTCGGTAGGCAAAGCTCTTTCCCGACCAACATTTTTTTGCCGACCAACTGTTGGTCGGGGATAAAAAACTTTTACCGACCAACAAATTCTTTCCTGACCGATGTTTCTTTCCCGACCAACGGTTGGACACTATACTTTTACCGACCGACTGTCAGTAGGCATAGCTAAAAATATTTTACCGACCGACTGTCCGTAGGCAAAGCTTAGAACTTTTACCGACCAACAGTCAGACGATGGACTATTACCGACCAACTTTCTACGGCTAAATAATAAATCTTTCCCGACCAACAGTCTGACAGTGTGAAATTTTACCGACCAACACTTGAACTCTCATAGCCTATTGCCAACCAATCATCTCTCAAAACATAAGTGAACATTCGATAGAAATCAAATATATATTTATATGTTTGGAACTGACCATAATTAAACGAAGAATTGATAGTCAACCATACACGATCTTTTCATTGTATTGATTACTAAAAAATACAAGTTCATCCACCACTTAGTGTGAAAGTCATAATCATCCATAACAAGTTCACAAAATACTCGGCCTTGATGATCCCAAAGAATGGCTAGAAGGTCGTCTACCACAACATACATTAATCAAAAAAGCTACTAATCCATTCGCCCCCAAAATGGTAGCTTGCATTTTTCCTTCCTACAAAACATGTCAATAAGATAAACCATGTCAATAGATTCATTACAAATCTAATATAAAGCATAGTTAGTTAAAATAAATCATAATTAGCACTAACACACCTCAGGGGAGATAATTAACTATGTGAATGTTGATATCGAAAAGATTGTTAATGTTGCATGGTACTTGAACATGGTTTTCATGATGCCTATACAGATTTCACCAGCATCTTATGTTATTTGGAGAAATCTTGGTCTGGGTTCTTTAGCTGGAATAGCAACAACAATCATAATAATGATTTGCAATATTCCTTTTACAAGAATCCAGAAACGGTTACACGCAGGAATTATGAAAGCAAAAGATGACAGAATGGAAATGACATCTGAAGTTCTAAGAAGCATGAAGATCCTAAAACTTCAAGCTTGGGATATTCAATACCTTAAGAAATTGAAAAATCTGAGAGAAGAATATATGTGGTTGTGGGAATTTCTAAGACTAAAAGCACTATTAGCCTTTATATTCTGGGGAGCACCTGCTGTCATATCAATCATGACATTTGCTTCATGCATTTTGATGGGAATCCCTCTAACAGATGGAAGAGTGTTGTCCACCCTAGCAACTGTGAATATACTGAAGGAACCTATATTTAGTCTACCAGAATTGCTTACTGCCTTCGCACAGGGGAAGGTATCAGCTGGCAGAGCATAGTATCATATCTCCAAGAAGAAGAAATAAGATCAGATGCAATTGAGAGTGTGTCAACAAATCAGATGCAATTTTCTGTAGTTCCCCAAGGCTTTATCCATAGAAACACATGTGCTTCTAACTTCACACATTGCTCACCCACAAGAGCTACTCAATTGTCATGGTTTGGTGCAGCAATTACCAACTCTCTGTGAATTATGTACCCTATGCCTAGGCACATAATGTCAGGGTTTCAAACATACAGCGCTTTGATGTTTTCAGATTTTCAATATTAAAAAAGTCATTTTGTTCTCTAAGTCAACATGGTCTGAATATATTTGAGAACATTTGATTATTAAATATTTATGTCTTATCTTCTAATGTTTGGTGATTACCTTGCTAGATGGCCATGCATGCTCCTCTTCCCTCATGACCTGGATGCTTATGCAGACGCACGGCTACGGGTGGAGGTTGACGCGCCTGGCTTGTAGGGCTTGATCTACCAAGACTTTTATCGGACCACCCTCCAAGCAATTTGGTATGACGCAACCTCACTACAAAACGAAGCTTTGAGAAATTCTTACAGCCTGGATATAGATCTTGTCCAGCATCAGCTTCCAAGTTAAGAAGAGATTCTAAATAAGCATTATCCTGACCCGAAACACAATCATCTTCAAAATCTCCCTTGTCATCTAAACCACCTGCTAGGTCTCTAAGCAAATCTGAAATATCATCACCATCATTCCTCTCATCGACCCCATCACAATGTGGTGGTTCTGTGGAAGAAGATCCATGTTCCCCATGAAACATCCAGTGCCTATATCCTTCTACAAATCCCTCACATACCAGGTGCTCACGAACTTTCATTTCTTCTCTCCAGTAGGAGTTGACACATCTTTTGCAAGGACATAATATTTTGTCCTCGACTGATGATTTACTAAATGCATAGCCTAGGAATCTGGTAAGCCCTTGTAAATACTCCTCTGTATGCCTAAATGAATCCATTGAAGAAATTTAAATACATGATGTTGCATCTAATTTCAGCAAGTTTAAGCAACTCATAAATTTTGAAAAATGATGTGTTGTACCTAGGCGCATCCATCCAACTTTTATCCATGCTAGCCACACACTTATAATATAATTTCTAGTGACTCCTGAAAAAATGATAGTACAATCAAAATAATTATGCAATTAGTAGAAAATACATGTATTTCTCATTTTAGTTCTGACAGTGCACAAATATGCATTATAATGTATATATTCCAAATCTCATCAAGAAGGTAAACAACATTACAGTTTACAGGACATGCACACATTCATTCACCTACATTCATTCACATACATTCAACATGAACACATCATGGAACACATCAGAGAGCAAGATGCACATAATATTTTCTTATCATAACCTATTTCGGTGACTATTTCCCATGAAACCAACTCAAGATTGACAAGAAGAATTGTCTGTTGTCTCTTGTCTGTTTTCATTTTTATGTGAAGAAAGGATTCTTGTCCTGGTTTCAAATGCTGAAGGTTTCAAATCAGCACTGATTTGCAAATCACTCTTGTGGATCAATATGATTTCAGGTAGTTCAATTGGATCAATTTGGTTACCGATTCTCCTGAAACTAAGTGAAATCCTGATCTGTTTTTTGTTGTGCTGGTTTATGAATAGTGCTGATTACAAAATACTCTTGTAGCAATATGTTATCTGTTCAGTCTACTATATTTGAACTAAAGTGGCAATTTGAATTCAGGTTGTAAAATTGGTCCAAATGTGTTTACTGTTTTCAGATCAGTAGTGAGCTTCTGTTCTGCTTTTGATTCAATCATTTTTACATCTGTTGTATTCTAGATTTGGTTATTCAATCTAAAAACTCACTTCTAGGATCATGGTTGAATCTAAAAACTCATTTTTACAGTGTTGCTCAGATTGAACTTTCTTCTAAAACTGTGAATCGGTTGAGGAATAATACCTCAGTGGACGCGCGGAGGTCGGATCTCGGTGGACGGCGGCGCGGAGGTCGGATCTCGACGATTGGTGGCGCGGGGCTCGGCGGACGGCGGCACCGTGCTCGGTGGACAGCAGCGCGGAGGTCGGAGCTCGGCCTACGGCGGCGCGGGGCTCAGACCTCGGCGGCGCGGGGCTCCGACCTCGGCGGCGCGGTGCTCCGACCTCGGCGGCGCGGTGCTCCGACCTCGGCGGCACAGGGCTCAGACCTTGGCGGCGCGGGGCTCATACCTCGGCGGACGGCGTTCCTTGGTGACAGTGTTCAGCCGACGGTGGCGCGGGGCTCGGCGAACGGCGGTGCGGGGCTCGGACCTTGGCTCTGTGGAGTCCAGGGAGTCGGGGTGCGGCTTTGTGAAGAGAGGCGATGGTTGTTTGACTGAGACTTAGGGATGGGTCATGGGTGAGTGGGCCGGGTGGCTGAGACTTAGGGATTCCCGACCAACTGTTTGACAATAAAAAATATTATCTTTACCGACCAATAGTCTGATACGATATGTAATTATTACCGACCAACAATTTGTCGCTAGTTCTACTGACCAACTGTTGGTCGGTATATGTTAACTTTTCCCAACAAACGTTGGTAGGGAATTCTGTGATGTGGTGTAGTGTGCACATAGCGCATCTCGTGCTAGATGGTACTGATCTGTGATCTCACACGCGCATGAGCCTAGGGCCTAGGGTGGAAATTTTTAATTTACCGGCTAGCATAGCTCCCCTATTCCCCAACAGTGGTATCAGAGCCTACGTGCGTAGTGTTCAATCTGGATCCCTCATGTATGGAGATACATGGTGGAAAAACAGATTATGTATGTTTCTATCTGCGGCAAATCAGAAGTTCCGATGTCGAATAATGATTCGATACAGAAGGCAATTGTTGCGATGCGGGATTCCGATATTGATTGGAAGTTCCGAGAGATCGGAAGTTCCGATACCAGATCAGAAGTTCCGACCCATGTGATTTTGAAAAACGAGCTTGCTGACCCGTGTTTTTCAAATCCAGAATCCAGTCATTTGTATATTGCTCGCCTAACTTTGTTTTGCAGAGAATGTCGTGACTGGCATGGCCTTTGTTAAATGTGATGTATGAGATGCATGCAATTAATGTAAATTAAATATGGCCTACGTGTCATGCTTATTTACAGCCCAAGGTTGATGCAAAATTTATTGTGACTTGCATGTCGTTTCCGCGGTGCTTCGGCCCATGTAACTAGTATAGAATATAAGAGATGGACTAGTACTCTTTATGGACACCGAGAGCACGCACTCAAAGATGGGAGCCATGGAGATGGAGATCGCCATGTGAAGAAGGTCATGCTATGTCACAGTTAATATGATTTCCTATGATGCTTTCTTACGTTCCTGTTATTCTATTCTTGAATGTTTCGTGTGCGCTAGGGACGTTACGATGCTAGTGTAGTTTTCCCTCCGAAAATTAAGTGTTCATGCTCTTCTCAATAGCTGCACCCACCAAGGTTCGTGCTCATCGATAGTGTGTATGCCAAAGCAGCGTGCTATATTTTATCTCGACTAGTTGGGGCGGAAGTCGGACCTCTGCATGCATAGTGCTGGTTCACTTGACAAGGCAATCAAAATAGTTTTTAGCCTTGGAGCATAGGAGTTGGGGTCGAGCATTGGATGGTACTCCAATGACACGTGGTACATACGATGTGATTAGCAAGGAGTTGCTTACCTATGTCAACTAGCTTCTAGCAGTGATGCCAAAGCTCACTAGGACATAGCGTGACCATGTATCTTACGCCACTATGAGTCATGAGAGGGAAAGTGACTGATTTAGATAGTGGAACATCTTTTATTGGATAGAAGATAAACATTGCATAGTGCTAAACCTCGCATTTAATCTTTTGTAGATCATGGCACCTACTACATCTACTGTTAAAAGCATTCCAGTTTTAAATTTACGATCTATTCTTGAACGGGATAAATTGTCATATGGCTTACGATATGATCATATGGCTTAAGGGCATGTTTCAGGACCAAGCAAGGGCAGAAATATACAATGTGTCTAAATGCTTGTTTGGTAGCAGGCAGGCTGAAGGGAGCCCAGTGAGCCCTCACATGATCAAGTGATTGGTTGCGTGGAGACTCTAGACAGACTAGGCACTCCGCTGGATGCATACCTCGCTATTGATGTCATTCTCCAGTCGTCCCACTGAGCTTTGAGCCGTTCATCATGAATTACAACATGGTTGGACCGGAGAAGACACCATATGAGTTGCATGGGATGCTGAGGAGAGTATCAGAAAGACTCCAAACCATATGATGGTTGTTCAGAATGAGGGCAAAAATTGGAGGAAAAAGGCTAAGACTACAGATGCGATCTCTAGTGCGAAGTATAAAACAGCTGGAAAGTTCAGGTCTAGTCCTCTCAACTCTGATGTGTGCCACCATTGCCACAAGCCTGGGCATTGGAAGCGCAATTGCAAGGTGTACTTGGAAAGCAGAAGAATAAGAAGGGAAGTGGCACTTCCGCTTCAGGTATTAATGTTATTTAAATTAATCTTGCTACTCGTCCAAATGATTCATCGGTATTTGATACCGGATCTATGATTCATACTTGCAAATCATTGCACGGGCTGAGTAGAGTAAGAAAATGTGAAAGTGGCGAGCTGGATATCCGTGTCGAGAATGGTGCAAAGGTTGCAGCATTGGCCGTCGGTGTCTATTCACTGTCGCTAACATCAGGATTAGTTTTGGAATTAAATAATTGTTATTTCATTCCCGCCTTAGGCAGAAACATCGTCTCTTCTTCATGTTTAGAGGAAGATGGTTTTGAATTCGTAATAAAGAACAAGAGTTGTTCACTATTTTTGAATGGCATGCTCTATGGTGTTTGTACATTAGTGAATGTATTGTATATTCTGAGTCTTGACGATGCACACGTTTATAACATTATTACTAAGAAACAACGACTCAATGATTTGAATCCCACCTACGTTTGGCATTGTCGTTTGGGTCATATAAATGAGAAGCACGTGCAAAATCTCTATAGTGATGGAGTTTTGGAGTCATTTGATTTTGAATAATATGACACATGCGAGTCTTCCTTACATAGAAAAATGACAAAGACGCCTTTCACTGGACAGAGTGAGACGACGAGTTAGCTGTTATCCATAGTACATACTGATGTGTGTGTTCTAATGAGTCACATAGCTAGGAAAGGATTTTCATACTTTATTACTTTTACCGACGACTTTAGTAGATATGGCTATGTCTACTTGATGAGGTACAAGTGGGAATCCATCGAAACGTTAAGGAGTTCCAGAATGAGGTACAAAATCATAAGGGCAAGACAATTAAATTTCTACGATCGGATCGAGGGGGTCAATATTTGAGCCATGAGTTTAGTGATCATCTGAAGCAGTGTGGAATTGTTCCACAACTGACTCCACCCAGCATGCCTCAATAGAATGGGGTGTCCGAGAGGATAAACCGCACATTGTTGGACATGGTGTGGTCCATGATGAGTCACACTGATCTTCCATTATCCTTTTGGGGTGATGCTCTAGATACCGCATCTTCCTCATTTAATAGAGTTCCATCTAAGTCAGTAGAGAAGACGCCATACGAGATGTGCTCTGGGAGGCGTCCTAGTTTGTCTTTTCTAAAGATTTGGGGATGTGAGGCGTATATCAAACGTATGACGTCTGACAAGCTTAGTCCTAAGTCTGACAAGTGCTTCTTTGTGGGGTATCCTAGGTAAACCAAAGGATACTATTTCTATAATAGAGAGGAGGGCAAAGTGTTTGTCGCTCAAAATGGTGTGTTCCTTGAGGCAGAGTTTCTCTCAAAAGGAGTTAGTGGGAGGATTGTGCGTCTCGAAGAGGTTCGAGAGCCTTTGGAAAGTGTTCTAGATCCCACTAAACCAGAGCATGAGGCACAAGATGTTGTAGACCCTGTTATGGATGCGCTAGCCCCACAGAGGTCTAGGAGAGTAGTCCATGCGCCAGAGAGGTACATGTTGTTGGACAAAGATGAGCCTAAGACCTATGCAGAAGCAGTGAGAGGGCCAGACTCTGAGAAATGGCTTGGAGCCATTAGATCCTAGTTGGAGTCCATGCGAGTTAACAAAGTTTGGAACTTGGTTGATCCACTCGATGTTGTAAAAACCATTGAGTGTAAATGGATCATCAAGAAAAAGATAGACGTTGATGGAAATGTTCACATCTATAAGGCACGATTGGTGGTGAAAGGTTTCAAACAGATTCAAGGTGTTGATTATGATGAATCGTTTTCGCCCGTTGCTATGCTTAAGTCTATTCAGATCATCCTAGCTATTGCCGCATTTTATGATTATGAGATATGACAAATGGATGTCAAGACGACTTTCTTAAATGGAAACCTAAGTAAGGATATGTATATGACATAGCCTGAAGGTCTTGATGGTCCGGGGAATGCTGGGAATGTTTGTAAGTTGCTAAACTCCATTTATGGATTGAAGCAAGCTTCTCGGAGTTTGAATTTGATGAGGTAGTCAAAGGGTCTGGCTTCATCAATAATGAAGAAGAGCCTTGTGTTTACAAAAGGTTAGTGGGAGCTCACTCGTGTTACTGGTCCTATATGTGGATGACATATTGTTGATCGAAAACGACATTCCTTTGTTGAATGCTGTAAAAAAATTCACTGAAAAATAGTTTTTCGATGAAAGATCTTGGAGAGGAAGCATACATTTTGGGAATAAAGATCTATAGAGATAGATCAAAACGATTAATTGAATTAAGCCAAAGTATGTATATTGACAAGGTTTTGAAACAATTCAAAATGTAGAATTCTAAGAAAGGTTTTCTGCAAATGTCACATGGTATTTCTCTTAGTAAGACTCAGTGTGCTGTGACACCTAATGAGCTAGAGAAGATGAGTGTGATCATGTATACCTCCGCAATTGGATCCATCATGTATGCCATGCTATGTACACGTCCAGATGTATCATATGCTCTAAGTGTTACGAGCAGGTGCAAATCGAACCTGGGTGAAAGTCACTCACTGTAGTAAAGAGTATCCTCAAGTACTTGAGAAGGACTGAGGAAATGTTTTTGGTATACGGTGGTGAAGAGGAGCTCGTTGTAAGTGGTTACACAGATGCTAACTTTCATACCGATAAAGATGATTCTCGATCGCAATTTGGTTTTGTATTCTGCCTCAATGGAGGCGCAGTGAGTTGGAAGAGTTCAAAGAAAGAGATGTTGGCCGATTCTACAATAGAAGCTGAGTATATCGCTGCTTCAGAAGCTACGAAGGAGGCCGTTTGGATTAGAAAGTTTGTTTCTGAGCTAGGGGTTGTTCATAGTGCGTCCAGTCCAGTGGACCTCTATTGTGATAATAGTTGTGCCATTGCGCAAGCCAAGGAGACTAGATCGCACTAGAAGTCCAAACATATACTTCGACGATATCACCTGATCCGAGAGATCATTGAGAGAGGTGATGTGTAGTGACACACTTAGATGCTTCCTAACGCTATTCCTTAACAGGGTAGTATTAAGGATCGTTTTTATGTGTGTTGTGAAACATGTCTTGTGATAGGAGTGTTCAAGATAGAATTTACCCGTCCTAATAATGGGAGAGACATCTCTAGACCCCTCGAGGTATTGGATTAGAAAAGTGCATGGCCATGCCACTGTGACTAAGCAGTTAGTCATGATTTGAATCCGATACTTAATCGAGTGAAAATGTCAAGTTAACCAACAAGGATGGTACATATCTCGCCTTGAACTTGACTGATGGCACGTGGTAAAGGGACTGGTGCGTGCGTATATGAAGGTTCATGAAAATTTGATTTTGTACGCTTTTAGTGGTCAATATGTGCTGCTAGGTACTGCTATTGATTAGTGAGTCAGAAGTGGTTTTCGGTGAACAACCGTTAGTGTATGAACCTATCGGGTCACACACTTAAGGGAATGGATTGAAACATGCAAAGAATTGGTTCTTGTAGGAGATTGAAGGATATGCCTAAGAAAATTCCGTAGATCAGAAGGTCCGATAGGTAGTATCGAAAGTTCCAATTATTATCTGGTCTCAATACAGAGAACAAATGTTGCTTCGGAAGTTCCGATATGGTATCGGAATGTTCCGATGAGCCAGAAGTTCCGATTTAGAATCGGAGACTTTTTGTACTGATCAGAAGTTCCGATATGATATCGGAAGTTCCGAAGTGGGTGATAACAGATTGGATCTATTGCGTGTCGTACTGTATCAGGAGACCCAAAATACCATGTCGAAAGTTTCATTCCAGGATTAGAAGATCCGACGTGGGAAAACAGATTGGATCTATTATGGTTTTTAGGGTTTCAGGATGAGCATGCCCCATGGGCTCTCAACCCTATATAAGGAGAGGAGGAGGACATCATGGGGAAAGCAATAAGCCCAGATTAGACCTAGCCAACCAAGAGTTCTCTACTTACTTTTTTATCTCAAATGTTGAGGTCAAGGATCCCCATCTCTCACGTGTGGTGCTAGCACGCTGCCGTGGGAGGTACTCCATCCCTATATGTGTGGACTTCATGGAGGTGTTGCTCCAATAGCAACACTCGTGAATATCTACATGCGAATGACTACGTCATCTTCATCGGTCAGATCAGCGAAGGACAGCAAGGACGAAGTGAGGGAGGCTAGACACACTGCTCCAACATCTTCTTTCGTTGCACCTAGCACGTCTCATGCTAGAATATACCAATCTATGATCTCACGCGCACATGAGCCTAGGGCCTAGGGTAGAAATTTTGAATTTACCGGCTAGCGTAGCTCCCCTATTCCCCAACATGCACCATATTGACCGAGAAAGGATGTCCGTCGATGTTCATCGGTTTTTTGTCATCAAACTTAATCCTCCCTTGCTCTATAGACGATTGGATTCACTGCTTGAATACTTTGCATTCGTTGGTGTGGTGCGACGGGGAGTTGTGCCACTTGCAATATTTCTTATTCTTCAGCTCGTCAACAGATGGTATCACATGGTTAGGAAGCAACTTAATCTGTTTCTCCTTGAGCAACAGGTCGAATATTCTATTGGCTTTATTGATGTTGAAGTCTTACTTATGCTCTTCGTAGGATGCCTTTACCTAGGGGCACGCGACCAACTTCTTGTTTCTAGACCATTCAGCTAATTGAACTTCTACATCGGTCTCACAATCTTCGTCGGAATCCAAAGGATATGCCTGAGCGTATGCGATCTTATTTTGATATTTATCCCTCCTTGCCTCCTGGAATCGGCTCTCATATGCTGATACCCTTTGTACCAGGTGTGAGAGGCTCTCAAACTCTTGCAACGGAAATCTCTCTTTTATGGGGTTCAAGAGTCCTTGGAATGCCAATTCTGCTAGTTGAGTGTCGCTGAGGCTCAGACTGTAGCACCGGCTGCGCATGTCTCAGAAACTCTCAACGTAATCTTGTATCGACTCATCCATCTTCTGTCATACTGCCGTTAGATCGGTTAGTTTCATCTCATGCATGTCGGTGAAGAAATATTTATGGAACTTTTTCTCTCAATCTGCCCAACCTTTGACAGAGTTCATTGACAATGACAAGAACCATGCAAACGCTGATCCCAACAATGATAGCGGAAAAACCGGACATTCAGTGCCTCATCGGCTGATGCCTCTCCACACTGGGCGAGGAAACGGCTTATGTGATTGATTGTGGAGACCGAGTCTTGGCCTAAAAATTTGGTGAAATCAGGCACTTTGTATTGGCTCAGTGGTGAAACTCTATAAAACCACTCCAGATAGGGCCACCGATACATATACATCTGGTCCTTGGGTTTAAGCCCAAACTAATCTTGAATGAGTGACATGATTTACCCAATATTCCTCTTGCTGGCCTAGTATGGGGTACCGGTTAGATGCCAAGGCTTGTGGGTACAGGTCCAAATGAGTAGCACTATACTTGTATTGCTCTTCATTTACATACGTTTGGGTTCCATAATACATGGTCTGTTGGTACCCTTGATTGCACAATATCATGTAACATGTTTCTTGCGACGACATACGCAACTTGGGGTGCTTCTTGCCCCGCTAGCCCCTGAGGAACAGTCGTAGATTGAGGCACCGATATGCCCTCTTGAGGCCATATGCACCATGTAAAGGGTCATATCTTCCTAATCCTTGAAGCGGGGGGGGAGGTGGTTGGATCATGTTTCTCCTATTAAGACTAAATGAAACGTTCAGCGGTTCTTGTCTCATTGGCCCTTGTGGTGGTGGCGCTGGCCGAGTGTGCTATGGATCCTGTAGTATAAGGGGATGCCTGACGGGGAAGTATACCGGACCTTCCACTGGCTTGTGAGCTATTGTGCCATCAATGGTCTTCTTGATCAGCCCATGGAAGGTATTGACCAATACCTTAGACTGATTGATGAGGGCGTGGTGGAGAGCATTGTCGACGGCTTATTGAAAACTGACCCAAGGGCTTTCAGTCCATTGGACAATCTCCCCGGTCAAGGTCGGCTTCGGCAATTGATTTCTCTAGACGGGGCTAGATTGGGTCATGCCGAAGGAGTTGAGGCACAATTTCTGGTAGTTGTCTACGTGCTCCTATACCTCTGCCATCTGCTCGTCGGTCAATGCCTCCAAGGTAACCAAGATGATGTTACTGTTATCAATTTCGCCCGACATGGTTGAGTCGTATGAAGGTTGTCCCAATTGGTGTGCCAAAAAGTGTGTTCGTGTCGTTTTTTTGTCACACGTGTGCCTTAGGAGATCTGTTTAACTCTAGTGTAGGTCCTAAATTCTCGGGGTTCTGATCGTGCTAACTAGTTTTATCCTACAACTGATAAGGTACATCAAGATAGTTAGTAGAAATGCTGATCGACCATTGAGCCAATGGACATAATATGCGCCGATACGCGGGATTGGGAGAAGGGCCACCGGGCATGACTAGGTGATTGTCTGATACGCGACACCCACACTATCAGTCCGATGATAGGAGAAAGCATTGTGCTATACGCTTGAGCCAATCGGTAATCCCCGTTGCCAAATAGATATAACGCGGAATCAATAAATAATCTATCGGCTTGTACTCCAATAGAATCTAAGATTAGCACACCAGATAACGTATCCATACTATTAAATCATCATGACAACAAGATCGGACCTAACCAAGACAATTGCTAAATCACGAATAACTTAACAATCTTTCAATGCATCGAACATACTTAATTTAGATGAACGATGTACAACATAAACCAAATACAATAGATCAAGATGTCGAACCTAACCGATGAATCCTTGAACTAGTATATCAGGTCTACTTTAATTTAAGAGATTGCAATGATGCAGCCTTAAACCTAGCTGATGCACCAAGATAAAACAGTGATAACACTGACCGAGCTAGTGCCACAAGAGATCGAAGCGATGCAGCCATGTGTGATGCTAACTTAGTCAATATGATCACCAAGGTGGCGGGACTCACCTCTTCGCCGGAGATCGAGACGATGATACCTAGCTCCGAGTACTAAGTCCCGTCGGAGTTAACCTTGACTTAACAAGGGTGGCGATGCACCGAGATTAGTTTTTGTAGTTGTAGTTGTGTTTTTTAATCTACCTACTAGGTACATATTTATAGTCCAGAGACTTGTTGTCCATTACGATTGTAACCGATTCTATTTGTATCTCCATATTAATCTCTATCGACTGCTCTATATCTAGTCACGTGCAATGAACGAGCTCCTTTGACCAGCTTTGACCGGGCATCTTTGACTTCGACTGACACACTGGGTCCTTACTGGGCTTGGGCCTTAACCAAATTTTTCTATCAACACCTTCTCTAGGCACCATTGTTGCATGTTTATTAGGCTGAGAATAGCCCTCAGTGTGGAGTGTACACAACAGTAATATACATGAGCAAATCAAGGAGAAGTTCTATTACATAACAACAAATAAACTCATATCTCTAAGCTACACATACATCTATATCTTAAGAAATTCTTATTTTCTAATATTTTAGACAAGTTAAAGCTCCCCTAAGAATAACAATCCTACATCATGTGTAATATATTAGATTGGATGCAAAAAATCTAGATCGGATGTAAGTTTCTAAGGCTAGAGCACAATCTAAGGCTTCATTTTAATTCTTGGTGTGAAGGTTGAGATGCCTTTGAAGGGAGTCCCTCTCCCCCTTGTATAGCATCGTGGAAGGATTACTTGTTTGTTGACGCAAAGATTTGGTAAAGCTCGGGGCCCACCAAGGATGACATACAGTCAATGAAAGTAAAAGAGAGTTCGGTCAAAAGTGGTCAAAGAAGCCCGTCCGTTACAAAATGATCGGATATGAAGGAGCCGATGATGAGAGGATGAAGATTATCCAGAATCAGTTAGGATATATTACTTGGACAGCAAGTCCTCAGACTATAAATATGTATCCATTAGTTAGGTCAAAAGAAGACAACCCTACAAACAACTCTTCGACGCATTGCCACCCTTCGATTCCCAAGGTTAATCCCAGCGGGATTCAGCACTCAGAGCTGGACTGCATCGTTTTGTTCTCTGGCGAAGAGGTGAGTCCCGCCACCCCCGACGATCGTATCGACTAGGTCAATGTGCTCACGACTGCATCAATTTGATCTCTTGAGGCATCGACCGAAATAGTACGATCACCAGTTTATCTTGGTGTATTGGATAGGTCTAAAGCTACATCAGATTGATCTCTTAGATTTATGTGATTTTGGTGTGGTTGTCTGAGGCTTCATCGGTAAATTCCGACATCTCTTTCTATTGTATCTTCTTCATGTTGTATATCGTTCATTTAAATAAACGTGTCTGATAATTTGAAGTATTGTTAAGTTCATCGTGACTAGCTACTGTCTTGGTTAAGTCCAATCCTTTTATTGTGATGATTTTGATGATACAAATATGTTATCCGGCATGTTTTATTTATTTCTGTCGGAGTTCAAGCCGATAGGTTATCCTCAATACAATGTTATATTCTATCAGCCATGGGAATGGTTTATCAGACCGTATGCATGAATTATCCATCTCGTCGGCCGATGGCGTGTTTTCCCCGATTTCTCTGCCTTGGTCATCGGCCTTATGGCCAATCGACGTTATATGCTCACAATTGTTTTATCCCCACCACAGTCATCGGCTATGCAGCTAATCAGCTATGTTACTAATGTCATTTCCACTCTCTCCTTATCAGTTTCAGATTTAAACTGATTGGCATGCCTTGATCCCTTTTCTAAGATTGTAGGACCTGCACTGGAGCTAAGCAGATCTCCCACGCCACGCGTGTGTCAAAGTGTGACCAAAAAAGATACCAACACACTTTTTTGCTCGCCCGGTGGGACCACTTCAGAGACTCAGCCATGGCGGGCGAGATCAACAACAACAACATCATCCCGATCACTCTATACACGCTAAATGAAGATCAAAGGGCAGAGGTGCATAAGCATGTGTATGATTTCCATAAGTTGTGCTTGCAAACATACAGTATGACTCGGTCGGGTCCTATCTAGAAGGACCCCGTTGCCAAGACCGGCTCCGGCCATAGGTACTAGTCACCTGGCAGAAAGCCCTCACGTCAGTTTTCAAGAGATCATTAATAGTGTCCTTCATCAAGCGCTCATCAACCAATCCGAAACATTGGTCAACACCCTCCACTGGTTGATCAAGAAGACTGTTGATGGCACTGTAGCGCAATAGCCACCACAAGGTCCGACGTATTTCCCTGACAGCCAGACAAGATTACTGCAGAATCCACAACATACTCGGTGGGCACCAAAGCCGTAAGGGCCGATGAGGCTAGAGCAGCCGAGCACCTCGTTCGTCCATGAAGGAAACAAGACGACCTAGCCACTGGCCCCCACACAGAGTTCACTGTAGAGCACGCCATATGGCCTTGAAAGCGGTGCGTCAGCGCCTCTTCCGGCATCTGACCTGAGACTACCAAGACAATAGATGCCTCGGGTAACATATGGCATCGCAAGAAACGTACTGCCAAACCTTGTGTCGTCAAGGGGGCACCTGATGGTATTCCTCTGGGGTATCATCAGACTGCATATTATGGAGGACTGCCATAGAGTGATGAAGGACAATACAGGCATAATGGTACTCGGCTGGACCAATATCAGCATGTCCCAATACCTGATCGACACCGTACGCCAGGACAACAAAAAGATGATTGGGTGAATCAGATAACGGATTTTATTCGAGACCAATTTGGGTTAAAGCCCAAAGAATAGACATATATGTATCGGCGGTCGTACCCAAAATGGTTTGATCGAGTACCACGGCTAGGCCGATACAAGGTACCCGACTTTACCAAGTTCTTGGGACAAGACTCGGTCTCCACGATTAAGAATATCAGTCATTTCCTCACCTAGTTTGGGGAGGCATCGGCTGATGAAGCACTAAGGGTTCGATTCTTCCCACTTTCTTTATCAGGATCAGCATTCACGTGATTTTCTTCACTACTAGTGGATTCCGTCAAGGGATGGGTAGATTTAGAGAAGAAGGTTCATAAATACTTCTTCACCGGCATTCATGAGTTGAAGCTCACCGACTTGTCAGCTGTGAGGCAAAGGACGGATGAGTCGGTGCAGGACTATGTACAGAGGTTCCAGGACATACGGCGCATGTGTTATAGCTTGAGCCTCAGTGACACCTAGTTGGTGGAGTTGGAATTCCAAGGACTCTTAAACCCAATTAAGGTGAGATTTTCATTATATGAGTTCGAGAGCCTCTCACAACTGATGCAAAGGGTATCGGCACACGAGAATAGATTCCAAGAAACAATAAAAGATAGGTATAAGAAAAAATGTGGCATATACTCAGGCCTACTATTCAGACTCCGACGAAGGTAGTGACTCTAATGCAGAAGTCGTTTTGGCCGAATGGTCCAAGAACAAGAAACATGTTTCATGCCCTTGGGTGAAACCAGCCAATAAAAAAGAAAAGTACGACTTTGACATCAACAAGGTCGATAAGATATTTGATTTGTTACTCAAAGAGAAGCAAATCCACTTGTCACCTAACCATGTGATACCGTCTATCGATGAACTAATGAAAATAAAATACTATAAGTGGCACAATTCACCATCGCACCACAATAATGAATGCAAAGTATTCATGCAGTAGATTCAGTCGGCTATGGAGTAAGGCCGAATCAAGTTCGATGACGGTAAGAAGCCGATGAATATCGATAGTCATCCATTCCCAGTCAACATGGTGCACGTGGACCATGCTGATGATCAGCATACAAAGAAGAGCAATCAAGCTGGCAGCAACATCATTTCTTTGGACCTCATCAGGAAGTCGAAGGAGAGGGTGGACAGCAAAGATAGCCACGGTTACTCATGTTTCAACCCTAATTGGAACTGTGAGTTCTTCAGTCTTTGCTGGAATAAGGGACTACGCCTGCCATCAATGGACTACATCCTGGGGTGTTGCGCCGAAGGCAGAACACAAGATGACCATCGGCCACACGACACCAAGCCAAGGCCACATGGTCAAGAATCCGTTCACCGAAGGTTGTTGTTGGCGTAAAAGATTACGCTAACAGGTTTCTGTAGAAAAGAAACTAACAAACGAAGTGTTTGCGAAGCGAACTGTTCTAAGCCTCCGAAAGGATAATAACTTAGAATAGTTCGAAAGTGTGTATTGATTCACTTGTGATCGGTCCCTATTACAGGGTAAAATGGGGGGTATTTATAGGCCTAAACATTAAGGAAAAGACCTATTTACCCTTCTATTACAACCGACATTAAGGAAACTATTCGGTTTCCTTAATAGGGCTAAAATGGTAAAAGACTAATCTAATAGGATAGAAGATAAGTCTTCCATCTTAGCTGGCAGAAAAGATCTTGAAGGACTTTGGTTCGAAGACATACTCCGAACCAATGCCTGCCTCCAGGCTTCGAACCAGGTTCCATGCACCTTCGAAGATGGACTTCGGACAATCTTCGAACTGGTCAGCTGTCTTCATGCTGCTTTGGCAATAACCCTGAAGATGAGATATTTTCCCCCAACAGTAGCCCCTCGAATACGCTTCTCCGTTCGACCTGTAACGTTAGGAGAGCAGTATACGGAAAGAAAAGATAACCAATCATAGGGGTTATTGATTTTTGTTTTATCTTCGAAATACATGAAGATATGAACTTCGAATCAGTCATAAGATAATTACTTTTCGAACTACCTTAGAACTGATTCAAGAAGTTCGAAAGTCTTTTTGGACTTAGAAAATATAGCCGTTAGTTTCTGTTTCTAACGGAGTTATACGAAGCGTTATTTTCGGAGGAAAATAACAGGCGAGAATGCGAAAGGGCAGAGCCCAAACGGTAACAAACGGAAAGTTTATGCTATAAATAAAGAACTCCAGAACTTACTCGATTACCTTTTCACTGCTTCCTCCCAGTCAAAAGCCTTTTGAGTTCTTGAGTTCTTGAGCCCTAGTCCCTACTCTCTCGGATCGATCCAGCGATTGCGATGGCGAAGACCAAAGGCTCTGCACCTCCTTCGACCTTGGCTCGTCAGCAAGCGGCTGCGGCAGCGGCAGCGGCAACAGTGGCGGCAACGCCCTCGATGCAGGCGACAACTTCAATGGCGGCAAAGGGAAAAAATCCCCAAATCGCCGACGATCAAGGTCTGTGCCCTCCATCGACCAAATATCTGGACCAATCCTTTGAATTAGGACATTCAACCTGCAAAAGAGAGTCCCTGGCAATGGCAGTAGGAGGAAACATAGGTGCGGGAGTTATGATCCGAAAACCAGGGAAAGAAACAATCCCATCACCAAGACCCGGAGAAGTCGTAGTGTTCGAAGCTTTTTTCGAAGCAGGCTTGGGCCTTCCTGCTGTAGATTTCTTGGCTGAAGTCCTTGACTTATTTCATGTAACTCTCCCCCAGCTGTCTCCGAATGCTGTAGCTAGATTAGCTATCTTCGAGTGGGCTCTAAGAGCCGAAGGTTGTGAGGGGAGGGCCGAAATCTTCGCAGCATTGCATAGAGCAACTTGTCAGCCGAAGACCTTCGTAGGCTCCGGAGGTGAAAAAGTAGTGGTTGCCTTCGGAAGCATCAATTTCAGGCTTCGAGATGAATATGCTCTGCGATTCCCTGCTAAAGCCATCAATGCTAGATGGTATACTGATTGGGTGCTGAAATGGTTCTATGCCGAAGTCGGGGCAAGCAATCCTCTGGCCGGACCTCTTAAAGAAATCCAGTTCCGAAAAGAAGCTTTGGTGTGTCCTGACGAAGGCCAATTCGAAGCCCGTCTGAACTTGCTTGAAAAAGTTAGCCGAAGACTCAGTATGCGGGATTTGGCCGAAGAGTTCATTGGTCTTCAAATTCCTCCGTTGATGGCTGACTGGCCTATTATCTTCGAAGATGATTCCGAAGGTGGTCTTCGCAGAATTAACTTGACTTCAAGTCCTACAGGTAACTTCGAAAACAACATGCATTAAACATATTTACTTCGAAGAAAAACTGACTTGAATTATTTATTTTGTAGAATCTTCAGCCCCTGTTACTTCAGAGCAAATTGTAAGGGCTTCGGAGAAGATTTTGGGTGCTCCAACTCCGACCGAAAAAGAGTGGCGAATTAAGCTGGTTGGGAGTTGGGAAAGATTTAACAGAGTATGGGGAATGTTGAAACTCACTCCTCCCCCTCTGATGGATTGGGCGCCTTTGGAGAAAAGGCCTCAAAAAAGGAAAGCCGAAGCTGGAACTTCAAGTTCAGCAAAAACTCCGGTGAAGAAGGTGGCTCGGAAGCCGAAGAACCTCGCACCTTTTGATCCTATACCTTCGAGCTCTAGAGCTTCCGTTTCCGATTCCCAAGAAGAAATGGAAAGGTTACTTGTGCGCCTATTGGAAGAGAATGAAACTCAAAGGGCCGCACAAACCGAAGTGCCTGTGAACGTTCCGGAGTCCAGAGAAAATGTTGATCAACCAAGGACTTCGGTAATTCAAGAAGATGTAGCTCAGGACGAAGTTCCTGTGGATGAAAGTGGGGTTGAAGTCATTATGGCTTCGATTCCCGAAGAAGCAGCGAGGACTACCCAGGACGATGCTCCTGTAGTCCATGAATCAACGGCTGATTCAGATGAAGAATTGGCTTTCGATCCACCAATCAGTCCGACAACCACTCCTCCACGGACTACCGAAGGTAGAATTCGAAGAACTTTTGTATTTATTCGAATTTTTATACTATGTATAATACTTTTGATTGTTTTGCAGAACCTACTCCTATGGAAGAAGTCCGTCAGGAAGAAATAATTCCTGAACCTTCGACGACTTCGGAGCCAGCCCCAAGAGTTACTCAAAAGGGGCCTGGAAGAGGCAAAAGACAAATAGAGCCCCTGCCTGCTATAAGCTCCGAATCAACTCCGTCTGACTCAACAGACGAGAGCCAATCTTCCAGGGAGGTTCGAACTCCAGTGGCTCCGAAGTCCGCAGGCCAAAGCTCCGGTCCTTCATTGAACGAAGATGACCAAGAGGCAATAAGCATGCTCCCCTTGCTGGCTCCTTTCTTAGGGCAAACAACTGGTCTTCGGACTTTGCTCGAACCTTTGGATCGAGCTAGTCGTGAGATAGGGGAGACCGAATTAGTGGCCATCCTGCGCAAGGCTGACAGGACGGAGCTTAATGCCATTATTGAACGTACAGCTTATCAGGTATGAAACAACTGCAAATTATTATAGAATTTATCTTCGAATGAATATTTACTTTGATTTTTACTTTGGCAGCAAACTGTCTTGGCCCGAGCTGCAAGTCTATGCAATGACGAAGAAATCGCTCGGCTTCGGGAAGAAAATAGCACCCTTCGAAGGAATTTTAACATCTCCGAAAGTCGAGTGACTCAAATGGACAATATAATATTAACAGAGCGAAGGGCCAGGCAAAGCTTGGAGGCTGTAAAGAAAGAGCTCGAAGCGGAAAGGATTGTGCTTCGAGCAGAAGTTGACAAACTACGGACGGAGCATGCTACTGCAGGGTCTAGGCTCGTCCGGCTTGAAGAGGAAGCTAGCCAATTGTTAACACAGAAAAATACTTTGACCACTGAGAATGCTAGGCTTTCTGGGGTTTTGGACGAAGTTACTTCGGCAAAGGATGCGCTGAATGAGGATAAGTTGAAGTCTGAGAAGGTGGCTGCGGAGATTATGAATCAGTTGTTAGAAGTCCTGGAGTACTTCGGTACTACTGGAATTCTCCCTTCTGATGATAACATCAGCCTTCTGCGCCGGTTGAAAAGGATCCAAGGGGTGGCGAAGCAGATGAAGACGGCGGGCATTAGATACGGAGAACTCTCCGGACATGTGTCTGCTGTTGGTCTGCTTCGCTATTACGAGGATTTGGGCCGATCAATAACTCCGGACGCTGGAAGAGGTCCAATCACCTTCGACGACGACCGACTTCTCAAACCTTCCGAAGGCGTAGCTGCTGCTTGGCGGGCCTTCCAAACTTCGTGGAGAGCCGAAGGTCGATCTGCGATCAAGGCTTGGATTGATGAAGGCCAACGCCAGAAGCATGTTCGAAGCCAAGCTTCGAGCAGCCAACCTCCTTCAAACCCACAGGTTTAGGAATGTTTTAGGATTTTTAACCGTGTAAAGCTTTGTGCTTGTAATCATTTATCAATGAAAATCTTGTTTGTTATATTTTTAGGCTTTGCCTCTTATCGAAGATATCGAAGTGTTAGAGCTTAACAGCGAACTTCGCTCATTGTGGAAAACCTTCGAACTTCTCAAGAGTTATAAACGTCCTCGATTCCTTATCCCTCGAGATGACTCCGGCGTTATTGCGCCCGAAGTAATCAAAGACGTATTGTCTTATATTAAAGAGGAAGATAAAGAGAGCGACGCAAACACCTCGTCTTCTGAAGACACTAATTGGTCCGAAGACGAAGGTGAAGCCCAAAATAAAAGATCTGAAGATCTTAGAAGCTGGGAGAGAAGCCCCGAGCGGCTTCGAACTTGGGCCGAACTTCAGCAAGAACAGAAGGATTTTAGAGCTTCGAAGGGGAGGAAGAGAGTTAAACGTAAAGTTCTTAGAACTTCCGATGTTGGAACTAGTCGTTCCACCCCTAGCTCTCGGGACCGAAGAGGTCTCCGATTCCTTCTTGGTATAGATACCAATTTTTCATAATGTAATTTGTAAATACATTTATTTTGATAATGAATGCCGATTTAAAATTGTCTCCATATTACTAGCCCCTCTTTGGGTATAAGCAACTTCGAACTGTATTCAAAGATGGTTATGCGCAAAGAAAAACTTCGGAGTACAATTTTTTCTTGGGGGTTCGGAGCCCCTCTGTCATTTATAAAGATCTTTTGAAATCTTATGAAATGTCTTCGACTATTTGTAGTCAGAAGAATGGTAACTTGGTACCTTTGTTTTTTATGAAAGAAATCAATTGAGATAACTTCCAGGACACTTTAGTGTCTTTTTAAAAAATTTGTCACTTTGGACGTATATGAACAGTCATTCGAAGCTCATGGCTTAAATGCTGTTTTGCTTTAGCCACCTTCAGCTGTTTTTTGCAGAAATCTACCAGCCGGAGCTTGGATTTCGCAGAAATTGTAGCCACCTTCGGCTATTTTTGCAGAAGTCTACCAGCCGGAGCTTGGACTTCGCAGAATTTGGCCACTTGGGCTCTTTTTTGCAGAAGTCTACCAGCCGGAGCTTGGACTTCGCAGAATTTGTAGCCACCTTCGGCTATTTTTGCAGAAGTCTACTAGCCGGAGCTTGGACTTCGCAGAATTTGGCCACTTGGGCTCTTTTTTGCAGAAGTCTACCAGCCGGAGCTTGGACTTCGCAGAATTTGGCCACCTTCGGCTCTTTTTACGGAAGTCTGACAAGCTGCAGCTTGGACTCCGCAGATTTTGGCCACCTTCGGCTCTTTTTACGGAAGTCTACCAGCCGAAGCTTGGACTCCGTAGAGTGTGGTTTTGGGCTCTTTTACGGATGCCTACAAGCCAGTGGCCTGGGCTCCGGATTATGTCAGCCCCCACATCGGAGGCTTCGAACTTTATGGGTTCGAAGTCCGAAAATACAGCCCTGCTTGATAACACTTCCCTCTCGATCGACTTCCGTCCCAGCGCGTCCGCTCGGGAAACTAGGAGTGTCAAGGGGAAGGCAAACCACAGGGTGTATGCTTTATTAATTTAGAGGTGATTACAAGCGGATTACAAGGAGCCCTTATGCGAAGTATCGCTTTAGGTGCTCCGCATGCCACGTATGTGCTAACTCCTCACCTTCTAAATTAGCTAATTTGAATGAACCAGGGCGCCCCGAGCGGACGATTAGATATGGACCTTCCCATTTATTGCCTAACTTCCCTGGTGCTATAATGCTTCGTAGAACAAGATGACCCGGTCTTAACTCGCTGAGCTTAACCTTCGGGTCATACCAAGTCTTCGTCTGCTGATGATACTTTGATAAATTGGCTACAGCTCGAAGCCTTGTTTCTTCTGACAAATCTAACGAAGCTTGTCTTTCTTCTTCGATGTCTGGTTCGGTGCTGCGAAGTGATCCTCCTTTGAGCTCCGTTGGAGTCATAGCTTCATCTCCGAATAGTAGTCTGAACGGAGTAAAACCTGTGGACCTTGTTTGCGTAGTCCGAATGGACCACAGAATCTTCGGAAGCTCTTCGGTCCACAGTCCCTTTGACAAGCCTACTATTCTTCGATTTAGCCCTGATAAGATATTTCCATTGGCTCGCTCAACGGCTCCATTCGACTGAGGATGTCTCACTGCAGCAAAACATAGTTGAATGCCTAGGTCTTCGCAAAACTTTCTGAAGGGTTCTGCATCGAACTGTGTTCCATTATCAACTGTGAGATATCTAGGCACTCCGAACCGACAAATAATGTTTTTCCAGAAGAATTTCTGTACATTATTCGAAGTGATAGCTGTTAAGGGCTCTGCTTCCACCCACTTAGAGAAATATTCGATAGCTACCACTGCGAACTTCAGATTTCCCTTTGCTAACGGAAAGGGACCAATTAGATCCATACCCCATCTGGCCATTGGCCATACTGGAGCAATGACTTGAAGAGCTGTTGGTGGGCGATGACTCCGTCGACCCATCCACTGGCATCCTTGGCAAGTGCGGACCAAGCTCTCCGCATCAGCTGTTATTGTGGGCCAATAAAGCCCCTGGCGAAGTGTTTTTCCTGCCAGAGCTCTAGGGGCTAAATGACTTCCACAAAGGCCTTCATGAATTTCTCGAAGAATTTCTTGGCCTTCGGCTTGAGATATACATCGGAGTAGAGGGGAACATACTCCGGCCTTGTATAATATACCGTTGATTAACTGATAGTTTCTTGCTCTGAGCTTTAATCTTGACAATTGGGGCTCTTCTGGCAAATTTGTTCCTCCTTGCAAAAGTTCTATGATTGAATCTTTCCAATCTGCACTAGGAATGCATAAAATCTCTGCAGAAGCAACTTGAGGCACCGAAGGTACATTGAGCTCCTCATAGAAAGCTTCGTCGGGCACATCCACAGCTCCGGCAGCAGCCTTCGCTAAAATGTCCGCTTGCACGTTTTCAGCTCTTGGTATACTCCGAATGGAAATACCCTTGAAATGTGCTTCGATCTTGCGAATTTCTTCCAAATATTTTGCGAGCTGTGGATGTCGGACCTGAAAACTTTTGTCTACGTGCCCTGCTACTATCTGAGAATCTGTTTTTATAATTATTCTTGTAGCCCCTAGAGCACGTGCTTTCCGAAGTCCCAATAATATTCCTTCGTACTCCGCTATATTATTGGTAGACTTAAAGTTGAGTCTTGCGGAGTACATTGCTCTTTGCCCTGATGGTGAAATTAATACTGCCCCAATGCCTGCTCCGGATGCTTGAAAAGCCCCATCGGAGTAAATAGTCCAAACTCTGTCATCTGATTTCTCCGGAGTCAGCTTCGCAGGTGGAGTCCACTCTGCTACGAAGTCTGCTAGAACTTGAGATTTGATAGCTGTCCTTGCCAGGAAAGATATGCCGAAAGGTGCTAGCTCTACTGCCCACTTTCCAATCCTTCCAGTGGAATCTTTGCTTCGGAGCATATCTCCTAAAGGATACGAAGTTGGTACAATTACATTATGAGCCAAAAAATAATGTCTTAGCTTCCTCGAAGCCATTATCAGAGCATAAACGAACTTTTCAAGTTCGGAATATCTTGTCTTTGCTCCTGACAATGCTTCGGATACAAAATAGACAGGATTTTGGACCAACTTCCCATTGATATCTGCTTCTCTGACAAGGACTGCGCTGACAGCTGAACCTGTAGCTGCGAGATATAGGAGTAGGGTTTCGTCCGCAATAGGCACCGTGAGTGTAGCAAGATTGCTGAGATAATCTTTAATATCTTCGAAGCTTTTCTGACACTCCGGTGTCCATGCAAAATCTTCGGACCCTTTCAAAGCTTTAAAAATTGGCAAACTCCTCTCCGCAGACCTTGATAAAAACCTGCTAAGTGCGGCCAGACGTCCAGTCAGCTTTTGCACTTGCTTTAAATTCTCGGGAGGAGCCATCTTTTGCAGCGCAGTTATTTGAGTAGGGCTAGCTTCAATTCCCCTGCTTGAAACTAAGTACCCTAACAACTTTCCAGCCTTAGCTCCGAATATACATTTTTCGGGGTTAAGGCGGATCCCACATGCCCGAAGGCTATTGAATGTTTCTGCTAAGTCTAGGCTATGTTGGTGCTTTAAAGCACTCTTTATTACAATGTCATCCATATAGGCCTCCACGTTACGACCTAATTGATGACCTAGAGCCTTAGCAACTAATCTTGAAAAAGTAGCCCCGGCATTTCTTAGGCCGAAGGGCATTCTTACATAGCAGAAGACTCCCGAAGGAGTTACAAAGCTCGTCTTGATTTCATCTTCGCGCTTCAACCATATTTGATGATATCCAGAATACGCGTCGAGGAAGCTTAGTAACTCCGAACCTGCTGTGGAGTCAACTAATTGATCAATTCGGGGCATGGGGTAAGGGTCACGTGGGCACGCTTTATTCAAAGATGTGAAATCAATGCACATGCGCCACTTCCCGGAAGACTTCTTCCTGACGAAGACTGGGTTGGCTAGCCATTCTGTATGGGACACTTCTCTGATAATCCCAGCCTTCAACAGTTTTTCAACTTCGTCCTTAGCTAGAGTAGCTCTCTCTGCGGACATCTTCCGGAGCCCTTGTCGAACAGGCCGGGCCTTCGGGTTTACAAGCAAGCTGTGCTCAATAATATCTCGATCGACTCCGGTGATATCTTCGTCAGACCAGGCGAAGACATCCAAATTTTCTCCTACGACCTTTTCCAAGGAAGTTGCAACTTCGGGAGGTAAATCCTTACCAAACTGAAAAGTGTATTCTTTACCATCTTTGACAATGATCTTCGTTGCAATCTCTCCTTCGGGACTTGGTCTTGGAAACGATTTCTTCGAAGCTTCGGAGGAGGCTGAAAAAATTTCTCCATTATCTTGGACACTGTTTACTTGCCTCGGATCAAGAGGGGGACCATGACCATATTCTGCTCTCCGAGCTATGGCTTGATCTCCGAAGACTGTCAAAACTCCTGATTGTGTGGGCATCTTCATGCACAAGTAATTGTGATGCGCCACAGCTCCGAACTGATTCAACATGCCTCGGCCGAAGATAACATTATAAGCATACGGGGCATCCACCACATCAAAGATAACTTCTTCAGTTCGGGCTAGTAAACCTTCTCCGAAGGTTACTTCCAAGCCTATCTGGCCAAGTGCATCTAGCGGGGGTCCTGCGAAGCCTTGCAGAGGACGAGCCGCTGGAAGGAGATGCTTCCGGGAAATGCATAACTGATCGAAGGCTTGTACAAATATGATATCTGCCGAGCTACCTCCGTCAATTAGCACCCTTCGAACTTCTGTTCCTGCAATATCAGCAGTAATAACCAATGGATCTGCATGCGGGAACTTGATACCAGCTGCATCCTCCGCAGAGAAAGATATTGGAACATGAGACCACTCCGGCATCGCAGCTGCAGATGACGAAGTCCCAATGTGGCCTACTTCTCGAACGTACTCTCTTCGCTGTCTCTTGGACATGCTTCCGAGGGTACCTCCTCCGGAGATAGGGAGAACTACTCTCTTCCCTCTATCTTGCCCTTCTTCTTGCTTCGGAGGTGGCATAACATTGGCCACCGGAGGATGTCTTGCAGCATCAAAATTTTCTATCCGCGCCACAGCCTGGACCGGCTCCGAGCGCACCGCTGCTGCTGGACTTCGGTCGGTACTACCTCGACCCGAAGTTCTCTCCAAGTATTCTCCCCGAAGGGTAAGAATAGCCTTGCAGGTGTCAGTTGCATGGCTTCGATTCTCTCCATGAATACAGCAAAAAAGGGTCTGGCTCTTGCCAGCCGTTTTCCCTGGCGGCCTCCAGCCGCTGGACTTGTTCCCCGCAGGCTGTGGAGCTCTTGGTGTAAACTTCTGCGGGGGTGCAATGTTTAAGACCTCAGAACGAGGGTGCTTTTGCCCTCTTCTTCTATCATGTTGCACTTCGGAGATTGGTTCTTGCGGCTGAGCCGAAGTCTTCACCTCTGCTTTAACTTCCGTCAACACTGTCGAAGTAGCAGTAGTCCTCCGAAGCCAACCTTCTTCCGACTTCGAGTACTCCTCGAAGTATGACATCAACTGTGATACTGTGGTGATGCTCTTCCGATGCAATTTATCCAAAAGGCCTTTATGACTGACGCCTTCCCGAGCTGCATCAACCACCGAGGATGTGGACAGCCCCCGAATTTGCGACTTCGTGTGAGCGAAGCGCTTGAAGTACTGCCTCAATGTTTCTCCGGGAAGCTGTTTCACTTGGAAAAGGCTTCCTGTCGACATGGGGGGCACGAAGGTGCCTTGAAAGTTATTTATGAACTTCCTTTTTAACTGTACCCATGACATGATTGATCCTGGTTTTAAAGACTAGAACCATCTCAACGCCACTCCTTCGAGGGCTAACGGGAAGCACTTCGCCATAGTTTCTCTGTCTCCGCCACTAGCCTCGATTGCTAGGGCATAAGAACGCGCAAACTCACTGGGATCTTCGTCTCCGGCATACTTGCTAAGCTTTGAAGCTTTGAACCTCGGATCGAAGCGAACCTTCTGAAGCTCGGGATGCAACGGAGATTCATCGTCGTAAGAGGCGTTCTCCGGGGCTTCGGGATAGTCAAGATCGTCGTCTTCGTGCACTTCAGGGATAGCTGGGGTGGCTTGAGGACGAAGCCTGTTCGCAGCCTCTTGCCGCCACCTTGCTACCTCGGCTTGAAGATTGGCCATTTGAGTGGCCATATCTCGAAGGCTATCTTCATCTCCTCCGGAAGGACCTTCCGGGTCTTGAGAACTGGTATGATCAGTTCCAATCGGAATGGAGGGTGGAAGAGTGGCTCCGGGTGGTCGAAGTGTGGAAGGGGTTGGTGGAGTGGCTTCGTATCCTCGAGGGATAGAAGCCCCTTGCGGAGTTTGAGGTGGAGGGATAGTCGAAGACCCTCCGACTTCGACTGTGTCGAAGGGTATCTCTCCGGAGATCCGAGAGGACCTCCGGGTAGGATTGCGAGGTGCGCTCCGCTTAGGAGGCATGATGCAAAAGGTTGGTAGAGAACGAAGTTTTTTGGACTAGGTTCCCCACGGACGGCGCCAACTGTTGGCGTAAAAGATTACGCTAACAGGTTTCTGTAGAAAAGAAACTAACAAACGAAGTGTTTGCGAAGCGAACTGTTCTAAGCCTCCGAAAGGATAATAACTTAGAATAGTTCGAAAGTGTGTATTGATTCACTTGTGATCGGTCCCTATTACAGGGTAAAATGGGGGGTATTTATAGGCCTAAACATTAAGGAAAAGACCTATTTACCCTTCTATTACAACCGACATTAAGGAAACTATTCGGTTTCCTTAATAGGGCTAAAATGGTAAAAGACTAATCTAATAGGATAGAAGATAAGTCTTCCATCTTAGCTGGCAGAAAAGATCTTGAAGGACTTTGGTTCGAAGACATACTCCGAACCAATGCCTGCCTCCAGGCTTCGAACCAGGTTCCATGCACCTTCGAAGATGGACTTCGGACAATCTTCGAACTGGTCAGCTGTCTTCATGCTGCTTTGGCAATAACCCTGAAGATGAGATATTTTCCCCCAACAGTTGTCAACACCAAGGGTATCACCGCTTGAGAGGCTCAACCTCATCAATCCCAAAGAAATTGGCCAAACAGCCGATGATGATAAGACCACACCAGAGAAGCCACAATGGTGCCCCAGCGAGATGTTCATAAGGAACCAAAACAGAATGGTGCAACATCTACAGCAAAGCGAACTAAAGGCACAAAGGTGCGATGAGGAAGCTGATCGGCCCCACAGGATCAAGAGTGAATGACGAGTGAAAGACAAGGCCGATCATGACGACAAGAAGGACGCAGTGGTAAACATGATTTTCTTTCTCCCTATAGAATATCGGTCATCTTCTGAAGACAGCACCTAATAGGCTGATATGGTGGCTCCACAGCCAGCAGTTTTTGATAAACTAGAAGACCCTAGGCATCGGCACCTAAGACCTCTGTACATCAAAGGTTTGGTTAACGGGTAGCCAATGTCCAAGATGATGATAGACGGAGGGGCGACTATCAACTTAATGCCTTATGCCACCTTCCATAAGCTTGGAAAAACATCGGAAGACCTCATCAAAACTAATATGGTCTTACAAGATTTCGGCAGCAACTCGTCAGACACGATGGGAGTACTAAATGTAGAACTGACGGTTGGAAGCAAGACGATGCCGACTACCTTTTTCGTTATAGAAGGAAAAGGATCTTACAGCTTGTTGTTGAGGAGTGGTTGGATACATGTGAATTGTTGCGTCCCCTCAACAATACACCAGAGCCTGGTGCAGTGGGTCAGTGATCAAGTGGAAATCATTTCTGCCGATAAATCGGTTAACATAGGAACAACTAATTTATCAGTATGGGGGATGGAAGGAGTCGTCTATCTGTCAGGCAAGGCTTGGGATGGAAATTTTCTTGAAGTATTAGTTGACGGAATCAACTCCGTCAATGAAGAACTACCCAAGCTTACCCTGTGAGGATTGTATCAATGAAATGAAGGACGGACTCAGTCAAGGCTTCGCTACTATCGATGAACTACGAGAGGTAGATATCGGACCCGGTGACAGACCGAGGCCAACCTTCGTATGTACCTAGGCCCCCCGATGAAATTGTGTCGATCATGTCACATCATTAGGAATGTCGGGAAGGTTCAGACAAGAACTGCTTGGAGAAGATATTACCCGATCATTAGGACAAAACACCTAAAGACCTACACACAAATACAAGCCTATACTAAAGGTATCGCCTACATTAAAGTTAGAGTGCTCGACGGATGGCTTCGATAGCTTGCAACCAAATTTCATCGATGCTCTGAAGGATGGCCTCATCTTCGGTGTCCGAACCTGGAATATCTTGAAGGAAGCGATGATGACGTTGCGCTTGGCAAATGGCACTAGTGAGCCGATGCTTTTGGGCATCTACGCAAGCCGGGAAAGAGGCGACAACACTCTATTGCTTAGCAATCCTCGCTGAAACCCCCTCCAGCTTCGTCAATAGATCGGACTCTTCCGCCCGTAGTCGATCAAGTTCCTGTGACGTGGTCGACGACTCAGCTTCAATGTAATTTAAGAGGGTACCCTCGGTTACAATCGCCTATTTTTGAGTCTTCATTGCCTCCAACAGCAACACATGGCTGGCTCGATCGGCTATCCGCTTAACGGCTTACTGCACTTCTGGGTGATAGAGCTCTAGATAGGCAGCCAGCGTAAGAACATCGGCTAATTCTGGCAAGAGGCGATCCCAGACGTCGTTGAAGCGACCCTATATTGGTCCCGAGTCATTGACTAGGACTTCCACTGGAGCCTCTAGTAAATGTAGCAAGTCCGACAGCACCTCCTTCACTACCGAGAGCAATAGAGTCGTGGCCAATGAGGAAGCGCCAGTAGCTTCATCCTCCGTGTATGGCCGAACGTCAAAGGGAAACTACTAGGAGAAAGACTAAAAGGAGAGAAACAAGTTAAGGAAAAGCTCATCGTATTATGATGATGAATGCAAGAGTACTTACGTCAATGGGCTTGGTAGAAGTAGTTGATCATAGAGTACTCTCGGTAGAAGAAATAGCAGCATCATAATCAGCCACTAGAAGGGTGTGCGCCCTCTTCCTTATGGCTGCCTTGAGGGGTAGGTGACCCCACATAATCAATCATTTACTGTATGCAAGGACGATGTTATTTATTCAGAGGGCAATGAGAAAAGAAAGGAAAGTCAGGTACCTTATGAGAATGTGAGGCAGAAGGGACCCCATCGTCAACCATGATGCTTTCCGGCATATCAATTTCTATGGTGGCAGCCACACCGGTAGTAGTACAAATATACCTAAACTGATGGAGGCACATCAGTGGCAGTACAAATATACATGAACCGATGGAGGCACATCAGTAGCCGTCACAGTTTGTTTGGCCAGAGTAGTAGATGGCGTCAACTAAAGAAAAGGAAAACACATCACAAAGAGGAAAGACACCACCAAACATCGGGGAGAGTCAGATGGGGTACTGTAATGCCCCGATTTGATAAAAACCGGGAATTTATTGAAATTCCAGAGAAAATCAATAAATACAAGACGTTCATCACACGACTGCGTACAATACGCCAATCAACCATGGTTCGTAGACCATATTAATACAAAAGAGTTAAATAAAGAGAAACTAATAAAATAAATCCTCTAGATGAATGCCTTCTTCCATTCTCGTGCCTTGACTGGGTCGCTACTCCAGACCTTCGCCCTCCTTGAAGTAGACTGACTCTCGTGGTGTAAGTCAACGGGGGTGAGTACAATCGTACTCAGCAAGCCACCGAATGCAATTATAATGCAAGGTAATAACAAGGAAGGTAGTGGCTCACATTTGCGGAAAGCATATTTGTAAAGCAATTAATGTAATCAAGTTATTATTGCAGAAAAGTAAACATGAGTCATACATCATCTTCTAACTCGAGGGGTACGGTCAGCCCACCCTCGCTCATCAGTCCTTACATACCATGAATAACACATACATTTACATAACAGTAAACTAACTGCGAGAGGTCACACAACCCGCCCTTGACCATGGGCTCGGCTTTTCGAAAAGATTTAAAACTTTGATCAAAGGTGTACTACTGTACCCACAAGGCACTCATTTCCCGCACACCGCAGTGTGTTAAATGACTCCTGTCACGAGAAGCTCGTGCCAAAACCTTCAGCATGGAACACACCAATTCGTAACACCCTCTTATTGGTTTCATACGGTTTCCCAGTCACTTCGAGCCACACCATACCCCCCCTTGAGCCACGTCGGTACAAGTCACCCACAGGTTGCCCCTTGCCCCCTCCACTATGGTGTTCCAAGTTGGTACGATCCATACCTCCAGTTAGGACTTACCCACTAGAATTGTGGTTAGTACGGAAGTGCTTTGCAACGGATCCTGCAGACTGGTCCTTATAGTGCCCCAACTGCGACCAACCAATTCCCGAGCTTGCACCCGGAACCCACCATACTTATAACATAGCCAACTCCAACAGAATCCAGAGCGAGAATAACGGGGAAATCATATAGTAGAATCCATCTATCTACGACTCGTTCTTTTATCCTATAGCAGTTGTGTCGGTACATTGGACACTAGCTAATATAATATTGTAGAGTGACAAGGAGTGTAGGCTCAATAAGCATGGCTTGGGTTTACACACAAGGACGGAGATCTAATTAATATAATGTAGGGTTTGATATTGGACTAATGCAATATTATCCTATGAGTTATAGCGATAGTTTATTAAAACATGGGCTCAATGATGATCAAAATGGGGGTTGTGACTTGCCTTGATCCGCGAATGGTGAAGGTGGAACCTCGGGGTAAGACTCCGGATCGTCGACGGCGGCGTAGTCTTCTCGATACGGAAAAGTAAACACAACATTAAATAAACAATCCAAAACCAATCATACATGTTTTTGTTGGATTAAGTAAAGGAGATAGAGTCTTAAATTCTATGAAATTATTACTTAAATATTTAAGATTAAGTTTTAAAGAGGTTTCTGAATTTTATAAGTTGATATAAGTATTTTTCCTAAGGGGTTTTTATTTTCCCTTTTTAAAGGTGAAGTAAAAAGGTATAAAACAACCTTATTGTTTTTATTGCAATAAAAATTTCTGAAATTAAGTTGTTAGGTTTTCTGAAGTTATGCTATTTTTTTATAAAGTGTATTTTATTATATGAATTAATTACTTATCCTAAAAGGGCCTTTGAAATATTATTTAATAAAATGAAATGGACAAAATGAACATTCTATTTTTATTGCATTAAAAATAGTGAAATGGAGTCATTATGTCCTCTGAAATTAATATATGAATTTTTAAGGGTTTTTCTGAATTATTTAAATGAAATATAAATTAAATCCTAAAGGGGATTTTTTCTTTATTATTTAATAAGAATATTTTGTGCCAAATAAACATACTGTTTTTATTGCATAAAAGTGTAGAGAATAAAAAGACAAATTTTCCAGAATTAAAATGGTCAAATTTGGAGTTAATTTGAGCAAGTTATGAATTTTCAAATTTTAAAGCATTTTTCTGAATTTTATTTTAAACAGAAAACAGGCGTGCGTCCACGGTGAACTCGGCCCACCATGGACCCGTGCACTGTGCGCGTGGACTAGTTCAATCTGGACAGTCCGATCCAGATCGGGTGGCCAGATGCGAGGCGGGGCGCTTAGGTGGTGATCGATGGCCGATAACGGTCGGTGCCACTTTTGACTGAGTGGACGGCCCAGATTAAACCCGGGTGGGTTTTAATTGTAGCCGTCCACCTCAGATCGAACGGCGCAGAGCCCGTCCGGCACGCGTGCGGCACGGGGGAAGCCGAGGGCTTCGTCCCCAGCGCCGGCCGAGCGACGGCGAGCGGCGAACGGCGGTAGCAGTGGCCCACGACCCTAGGCGACGACTGAAATGGATAGAGGGGAGGGAGGGGAATATGGCGGTACCGGTGATGGCGGCAAAGAGCGATCGACAGTGACCGGCGACGAGAAGAGGCGGCGGGGCTTTTCAGGTTGATGGTGGCGATGGTGATCCGGTGGCGGGAAACCCGAACGGAGGCGAGGCCGAGGGAGAGGAGGCAACGGCGGTCCTAGAGGCGTCGATGGCGAGGGCGACCGAGTCTTGTGGCACCGGCGAGAGGCTGCTGGAGATGAAACCGAGGGGGTGGTGCAAAAGGGGGCGCTGGCACTCGGAAAAACTGGGGCTAAGGGTTTTTCGAGTGGCTAGGGGTGCGGTGGAGGTCAGGGTACTTAAAGGGGGGCACTGGAGCCAAACATGGCAGGCTAACCGAAGGAAACCGGAGGGTTTTCCAAAACTCCAGCAAGCTTTACATATAGTCGAAACCCGGCGATCCGGACCTGATTCCGTAGGCAAATAGAGGGGAAAGAGGCCCCGGGTTATGGTAAGCAGGGTCGAGCGATCCATTCTGGGGATAGGGGCTGGCGTGCGCAGATTGGAAAGGGGGGGCCACCAGGAATGGAAGGGGATCCCCCCTTCCATTGGAGAAGATGACTCCGACAGGTGGGGGCCACCTGTCAGAGGGCATGTGCGAAGGAAAGGGCACAGACAAGAGGGCCCGGGCGGTCAGAGGAGCGGGGTGGATGACAAGTGGGCCAAGGGCAAGGCGTGGCGCACGAGAGGGGAATACTGGTGCCGACATGTGGGCCACACTTGACAGCGGCAGAAGGGCGTGGTTGGGGACCGACGGGCGGGTCCCACCTAGCAGTGGCCTGTTGCTGGACTAGGCCGGGCCGAAGGCAGAAGTGAGGAAGGCGGCCCACTAATGATTTAAAATGTTTTTTTGATTAAAATAATTCCATAAATTCACATATTTAGTTAGGGCTTGAAGCATTGTTGGTAAAATTTTGTAAAAATTCTCAAAAATATTTCTTAGCCTCTAAATTCTATCATAAATTTTTCAGCTTGAAATTTGAAATATTTCTCCCTGTTTTACTTTAATTGAATTCTTTTGGCCTTTTCTTTAATTAAAGAAATCCTTTTTATTTCAGAAAATTTTATTTCCCTCATTTTTATTTTATTTTAAATTTTGGGATGTTACAGGTACCTGGCCAGATCGAGCTCTAGTAAATTGGCATGTTCCCACATCCGACACCTTGCGCTTGTGTGCCAGAATCTTAGTTCGCTTCCTGGGAAGCAAGTCCTTCAAGGTAGGGGCCCTGCTACCCAAGACACTGATCGCTGATTGTGGCTGATAGTCAATTGGCCGACTGCTTTTGCTCACCTGCGAAGCATCCACGCCATCCTCCTATACATTACAAGAACTAATAATCGGGAAAGATAATGAGAAAAATGAACAAGAGGGGTCAAGATATGTATTTACCAGTGAGGAGTCATTGGCATAGTCGGGATGTAGATGTTGGTAGTACGTCCTCAAAGGCCAATTGAACAAATTCAGTGCCCATTCACCCCACCAAGCGTCGAAGTCAATGGAGCTGATGGTACAAGCCAACCAAGGGGCAAGATCACCATAGGGCACTTGGTCAGCCAGCCGGGATAACTGCTCGTATTCCTGGTCCTCCGTAACCTCTCCATGGAATTGAATTCGATCGATAAAGAATAAGTGATGGGGAAGCTGGCCGAATCCTATTTGTCATGAGTAGATAGTTGGATGATAGAACTCATAAGAAGGTTTGTGAGTGGTAAAATTGATAGGCAAAGGTAGGGAGTGATCAAGGTTTTGAGGATTCTAGCGGACTCCTCATTCCTGCACGTGTTGGCCAGGAGGAACTCATGGGGGTATTCATACTCGGATAAGCACTCATATGCAAACCAGATAGTCGTCTCACCCCCGAAGCCATGGTAAAACACCAAAAACTAGAAGCTCAAGGAGTCAGGCGACAATCGGGAAGAAGATCGACATGAAGCTTCCTTGCCAAGAGATAAGCACTGGCGTTATGAGGGGATAGTAGATTCAAGGTGATCCATAGGGAATTCCATCAGAAAAAGGGGAGAATTGTCGACTACTTCGGCGATATAAACATTGAGCCATAATTAGAAAACCACCAAGGCCTGACGAAGTGGCCGATAAGTTCGCCGGCCCATAACCAAGTTGATACCTGATGAAGAAGGTGGTAGGTGGAGCCAAGGAGGTATCGGCTGAGGGGGATTTTCTTTTTGGTAGGAAGCTGCTCGGTAGGAATTAAAGATGGGTAATTGTACCTAAAGTGGATCCATAGAACAAAAACCGCTCTAGCCAGAGGTTGAGGAAAGCCATGTGTTCTTCAGTATCAATGGGGCTAGTCATCTTGTTTTGCTTCGTGATATACTTGCCCCAACCACTATTGGATTTTACACCAAGATGATGAGTCGCCTTGGAGTAGAAAGAAAGAGGATTGCAGAGGGAGGTAATGACAAGGGAGGTCAAAGCAAGGACATCTAGCAAGGAAGGGGTCATTGGACCATTACCAAAAATAAAAGCGTTAAGGGTATCAGACCAAAAATAACAAGCAGCGGCAAGGAGTGACTCGTTCTTGTAGGGTTCAGTGAGAGAAAAGCCGATATAGTGGCTGATGTTGATTTCCTCCGAGGAGGAATGCTTGATAGCCAATACAGTAAGGTACCAGTCACGCTAGACAGGGAGTGGGGAAGGAAAAGGCCTAAAACAAAGGTGCCAATCAGAAGAAAGCATGGAAGAATGTTTAAAGGGGATCCGATTGGTTTTCGCATTGATGATATCGATGGGATCGGTGTTACCCATCTGACACAGAAAGTGATGGGTGGTGTGGTTAGCAAGAGGGATCGAAACTTGGCTCTGTAGATTCTATAGAAAGGGAATAGGGAAAAATAATAAGAAATGAAAGGAGATGAAGAAAAATGGCGGACAAACCAAGGACCAAAGAATGCTGAAGACTTACCTCACTGATTGCGTCGATAGTGACCATCGTTGGCATTGCCAGTGTGCAGGATCGACAAAGAAGAAGAAGACAACGAGTGGCGGTGATCGTGAATATGCACCAAAGTAGATGGCGGCGAGCTCGGGTGGCAAGAATGAGCAGTTGGCAAAAATACTAAAGAAGAAAAGTGGAGTGACCGGGGTACTTATAAAACAAGAAGTGACTCCTCGTCAGCCGAGTAAAGTAAATCCCACTAGATCTAGTGGGGCCACCTGCAACATTCGGCAAAAGTTAATCATGAGTACAATTTTCAAAGCGCCGAGATCTTTGCAGGCCCGAGATTAGAGGAACTGAATCTTCGGCTTAAAGAACACTAGTACAAAACTGTGTGGGATGAAGTCTGGTCAGATGCCATCACAAAGAAATGTAAATGTGTTAGACCAGGCGACACACAACACAATTGTGAATGTGAGAAATCTAGTTGAAACGTGCCTTGGTTTCAAGTCTATGATGAGTGATTGACAAGTTTCCTTCTGAGCGAAGGGGTCCCTCCGAAGGGGTCAGAGGTGTTTACTGAATGGTTCGGAGTTGGCTGGCGGTAGCTGTGTAGCGGAGTGTGTCTGTCGGAGGGGTCCATCAAAGCACGATGATATGTTTGTACCGAAGGTGGTTTACAGGAGAGGTCTCCAGGGTACTAGAAACTCTTGTCTACTTTTTGATGGTGTGCAGGTGACTTCGGAGGCAATGGACGGTTTGCAGCGAGTGAACATGGTTCAAGCGGGAGGCTTGATGCCAAGCGAGCAGGGACCTCGGTCACAAAGGCTGCGTGGGGTCGAGGTCGGTCTTTGGGTCAAGGTGCGCCAGGCGAAGGTAGAAAGTGTGGAGGGTGGCTCCGGCCGTAGGTACCCTAAGACAAAGTCCTCAGGATTGAGGCGAGGTTTTCGAAGTGAGCTCTAGAGGGAGGCACTCAAAGGGACACCTGACGAAGGTCTCGGAAGTCAAGGTGCATCGAAGGCATGGTCTGGATAAGGGTCTTCGTGGAGTGTGCTCGGGGCTGAGACATTGAGAAGGGGTGCTTGTGGATATGATTCATGCGGACGCCTTGGATGGAGGGACTTCAGAAGGTGGCAAAGATACTTCGAATGTGGGGCTTCGGAGCATGGATAACTTCAGGTCCTTTAGCCATGCATGGATTTTGTACACGGACTGATGGAGTTCGAGCTGGGAGTAGCTGCGAAGCCATGGTGGTCTACTCCGGAGGTGATGGTGCGAATGCTCAAGAGCTTTGATGGCTTCGGCTCAAAACCATCACTGTATCTAAGACTAACTTTAGTGAAGCGAAGGCCTTTAGGTTCAAAGCTTGTCACCAAAGCTTCAGCACACTTCGTGTGCGAATGGGGCTTCAGAAGATTCCACTTTTCAAAAGCTCATCGTGTCTGCTCTGCAAAAGCCGATATTGTCTCCTCTATGAAGCTGACAAAAGAAGCCTCTAGTAAAGTAAACTACCATCTATACCCCCTTGTCGGGATAAGACAAAAACAGTGTAAACCCTACGAGTAAAGTAGTCTATTCTCATGGCTGTGTTGTGCCTATAAATAGTGAGGTTGTCTAGGTCTAGGTTAACACTTTGAGAAGTCATTTCCAGAACTCCTAGAGCTAGCCTTCATTCTCTTGTACTTAGTTCTGTGAGTCTTTTGTGTTCCATGTTCTTGTAATAAAATTTCCATTCTGTTGTTCATCTGTTGCTTGAACTTGTATCTGCATTTTGTACTGCATGTGTTGTGATATCTGCCTTACACTTTGTTCTGTGCTCACCAGAGTGTTTGCTCTGTTTTATTTCTAAAGAAGTGTGTTTGACTCCTGCTCGTGCAATTTTTTTAGTGTGTGTTCGCTCTCTGTAAACTATAGGCAAGTCATCTCTATTTATTAGCGAAGCACTGTGTGTTGCGACAGCTCGAAATCGGTTTTCTTCCTTGAGTTGAAGTCCTCGGTGTAGTTAGTTTTGTATGCTTTCTGCTCTCCAAAGAGCGAAGCCTAGTACCAGTTACTAGTGCTGAGTATCTGTTCGGAGTTCCAGGGGGAAACACTTGTGTGCGAAGCATATCTGTGCGAAGTCTGCTCAGAGCACCTTCGTGTGTGGAGCCTGCACATGCGGTGTAAAGCGAAGTGTGTTTTCGGTATTAAGGTGTGAGCGAAGTCTTCTTGGCTTCGAACTTTTACCCTTTGAGGAGCCTGTGTTCGGAGCTATAAAATACCTTCGAACCAAACCTCCGAATGTTGTGTTCGAAGCCTATTCCGCGGGAGACGGAATTTAAAACAGAAGGTTCGTCTTAGCGTGAAATTTTAAAAGCTCTCATTCACCTCCCCCCCTCCGGTCTCCCATTTTGGTCCAACAATTGGTTTCAGAGCAGGTTAAGATCACCAGTTGACCTTAACTGGTTTTGTGATTAGTTGGTGACATGGATAGAAGTAGTAAAATACCTCTCTTCGATGGGACTGACTTTGCCTACTGGAAGGTGCACATGGAGGCTTACTTGTTAAGCCAAGGAAATGCAATTTGGGAGATTCTGTACTCACAGTACTCCATCCAAGAGACTCGGACTACTCAAGCCAAAAAATATAAGTATAATGCTAACTCCAAAGCAAGAAATATATTGTTCATTGGCTTGAGTAGGAGTGAGTTTGATAGGGTTCAGCACCTATGGACATATAGGGAAATTTGGACTACACTCACTATTTTTCATGAGGACTCTACACAGATCAAGGCTAGACGCCAAAGCACATACAATCAATAGTATGAGCTGTTTGTGCAAGCGCCTAGTGAATCTATAGATGCCATGTTTTCTCGCTTTGACGCAATAGTGAGTAACTTGCAGTCCAATGGGACGCTTGCTTACAATGATCATGATAGGGCTATCAAGCTTCTCTATGCTCTCGATCATAGCATATGGGAAGTGAAGATATCCAGCATTGAGGAGTCCACAGGATATGACACACTGACCTGTGATGAACTCTTCAGCAAGCTGAAGTCCACAGAGATTGTCAAGGCATCTATTACAGTGCACAGAAACTCTTTGCCTCAACCCTTGGCACTAGTTTCTGGCTCTAGCCGTGGCACCACTACAAAACCAATCTCATCTGGCACTTGTGTTCTTGCAGGTGGTTTTGCTTTGTCCTCCCTAGTCTTCGTTACTAAGGAGTAAGTGGATACTCTGGATGATGAAGAGCTTGCTCTCATTGCTAGGAGATTCACCCGTTTTCACAATGAGAGACGTGATCAGAGGAGAAGTGGCTTTAGTGGTTGTTTTGAGTGTGGTGACACTTCTCACATAAAGGCCAATTGTCCTAAGCTTAAGAGGAGAGACGAGAGTGAGTGCCCCAAACACTACAAAAAGGAGAGGAAATTATATGTGAAGGGTAAGCGTGACAAAGTGGCTAACAGGGTAGCCAAGGCCACTTCTAGAGCATTTGTCATGGCACTTAGTAACATCGACACTTCCTCAACTAAGGAGTCGAGCTCTGATGAGGAGGAAGAATCTCCAAGGAAGGAGGAGACGAAGGAGAAGAAGGCAAGGGATTTCACCGGCCTTTGCTTCATGGCCAACAACACTCACAACGACGATGAGCTTGATTCATCTGAGGTACCACTATCCTATGACTAGCTTTCCATTAAAGTAGATGAACTAAATGAAGTAGTTCTTGGTCAGGATAGATTGCTTGTACAAGCCTTTAGGGAAAGAAAAGACCTTAGACTGAGGCTAGAATATGTTTCTACTGATTATGCCATGCTTAAGTCTAAACTTAATGGTGCTGATTGTGAATCTTGCACTGTTGTCATGGGTAAGCTTGCTCAGTTGCGTTCTATGCATGCTCAAATTATTGATGAGCTTGAGACTGCACAGAAGTAGCTTTTGGTGGTGGAGTCTAGACCTATTTCTTCTGATGCTTGTTCAAACTGTCCTTTATTGATTGATAGCATTAATTTGAGAGACAAGCATGTTAAGGAGTTAGAGGCTAGACTAGATAATGTTGAGTGTTTTAAGGATGTCCAGCCTGCTTGTTCCACCTACATCACACTTAAGGACCAACTCAATTTTGCTAGAGGGCAAATAGAAAAACTCATGACTAAAAATGAATACCTTCTTTCTATGGTGAACAAATGTACTAAGGGAAAGGGTAGGATGAATTTGCTCTTTCCCAAGACCAAGATGTGTGCTGACAGGGCAGGGTTAGCTCTAGGATTGGGTTTTTAGAGAATTCCTTAGACAGTGAGAACAAAACTATTTTTACCTCACCCACTACCTTAGAGAAAGAAATAGACCAATTGGACACTCCATAGAAAGCCAAAAAACCTACCTAGCCTCCCAAGAAAATTTCACTTCCTCCACTCAAGAAAAACTCTCTACAAAAACTCAAGGAGCCTATGAGAATTGCTCCTATGACCCAACTGAGTACCCCTAGGAGAGTGTTTCATTGTTCTTACTGCCAGCGGGTGGGTCATTTGGGTGGGTTTAGCTTTCGTCGCATCAAGGATGAGCAACGCTCTCATGCGTTGTGTTTTTAGGACATGCTTTACCCTTCTTAAGGTATGCATGTGTCTGACTTGTACACACGTCCAGGTATTGAGGCTCCCCGTGCTTCCCAGAGAGGTTATGTTCCTCATGGTGTCCACCATGTCTCATATGGTGCTAGACCACATGTATGTGGCGTTGTACCTCGATAGATTGAGAGACCTTGTCATGTATCTAGGTTGCATCATGTAGGTAGACCTCGCACTTTGCATCAATCTATTTTACTTGTGCATAGACAATCTACTTTTACTTTGCCTACTGCTCGTATCTCTCAGTGTCGGATGCCTCGTCATATTTTCACTCACCCTAGCACTGAGCGATTGAGGTTTTCTCATTTTGTGTAGGTGTTAGATCGAGGCTTGGAGGGCACGTGGATCATGGACTCTGGTTGTTCATGCCATATGATCGGGAATGCAGCATGGTTCTCCAGCCTCACCTCAACCAAGCAAAAGGAGCAAATCACCTTTGACAATAACCGAAGAAGCAGAGTGAAAGGTAAAGGTGTGGTAAGAATCAACTCAAATTTCACTCTCAAAGATGTTGCTTTGGTTGAAAATTTGGGATACAATCTGCTCTCTGTGTCCCAGTTGCTTGATGAGGTCTTCGAAGTGTGATTCCATAGCGATACTTTGCAAGTACTCAATTCTGATGGCGTTTTGGTTTGTAAGATCTTTAGAGTTGGGAGAGTTTTTGGACCCGATTTTTCTAAGTCATCTAGTTCTTCTCACTGCTTAGTTGCTAATTTGACTTCTGAGCTTTGGAAGTGGCATAGGAGACTAGGGCATATAAGCTTTGAGTTATTCGCTCATTTGAGCACCCTAGGTCTGATCCGAGGATTGCCCAAGCTAAAATTTGAGAAGAATTTATTTTGTGCTCCCTGTCGACATGGGAAAATGATTTCCGCCTCACATTCACTAGTCACTATGGTGATGACTGAACAACCCGAAGAGCTTCTCCTTCCTGGGTTAGTTCTTTAGGTGGCAAGTGGTATGTTCTTATTATTGTCGACGATTTCTTTTGCTACTCTTGGGTCTTCTTTTTAGCTAGCAAGGATGAAGTGTTTTCACACTATCGGATCTTAGCCTTGAGACTGTTTACTAAACTCTCTGGTGCATTGAAGTTCATTCGAAATGATAATGGCAACGAGTTCAAGAATAGTCTCTTTGTTGACTTTTGCAAGGAGCATGGCATAGAACATCAATTCTCTGCTCCGTGGGTTCCTCAACAGAACGGTGTTGTTGAGAGAAAGAACCACACTTTGGTTGAGATGGCTAGGTCGATGCTCGATGAGCACATGACTCCTAGAAAGTTTTGGGCTGAGGCCATGAACACTGCTTGTTACTTCTCAAACCGGATTTTCTTGCACTCAATCTTGAACTTAACATCTTACGAACTACATTGTAGGAGACAACCCAAAGTTACTCATCTTCGAGTATTTGGATGTTGATGTTTTATCCTAAAACGTGGAAATTTGGACAAATTTGAGTCGCGTTCTTCTAACGGGATCTTTTTGGGTTACACTACTCATAGTCATTCATATCGTGTTTTCAATTTGGAAACTAACACTTTCATCGAGTCATGTGATGTGACTTTTGATGAATCAACCCACTGTGTTAGCTCTTCTTTTGAATAGGCAAGTCAACACGATATGGAGCAGACGATCTTTGAAGATGAAGATCTTGAAGACTTCGAGGATGATCCCCTACTACCCTCGACATCGACTCCTGAAGCTGACCCTGCTTTGACCACTTCGGCAAGAGGCCCCGAAGCTACTACCTCGACATCGGTCATCTTCGACCAATCCCAAGCACAAGTTGAGGGGGAGGCTGCATCTCGCCATGAGGCTCCACACCACATCCAAAGGATGCATCCTCCAGAGCAGATCATTGGTGATCTTGATCAAAGGGTAACACGTTCTCATGCTCATTTCATTGATTCTCTTTTTTGTTGCTTCTTTTTGAGCCCTTAGATGTGAATCATGCACTTTCTGATTCTAGTTGGATCAATGCCATGCATGAAGAACTTGAAAATTTTGAGAGAAACCAAGTCTGGACTTTAGTTGATCCTCCACCTAATGTTCATTTTATTGGAACTAAATGGATTTTCAAAAACAAACAAGGGGAGGATCGGTCTTGTTGATAGAAAAAATGGCATTAAATGGTCAAGAGTGTCAAAATATCAATTTTGGTAATTTGGGCCAAAAATACACATGACCTGGATCGGGCCGAAGCCGTACAGGGCCGAAGGCCTATTGATCTCTGGGCTTCTGAAGCCTTTCCAGCAGGCCTGCTAGCTTCGGCCCGAAGGCCTTCGGAGGCCCGCCTCGTCGAAGCTTCAACCCAAGGAGCAGGCTTCGACGGGCCTTGCCGAAGGCCCACTCCAGGCTGATTTCTAGAGATAGAGTTTGAGTCTGATTCTCACTAATTTTATACCTACGTGTGATTAGGCTAAATCCTACCAGATTAGGCTTAGAGATTAGAAGACTAGCCCCTATAAATATAGGGGTGAATTCGGTTCATTAACCCCCCCCAACACAAATCAACCACAAAGCCCTAGCTTTGAACCGTACCTTTACTTTTATTTACTTTTCTGCAACCTTCATGGGTTTGCCTGGAAGCCCTCCCCCGACAAAGCTGAAATCATGGTAAGACTTGGTACTTCACTCGTGAAGTACCCGTTAATCTACGTAACAGATTGCTATCGCCTTGTTATTTCGCTTGTGAAGTATCTGTTAATCTATGTAACAGATTGCTACCTTTGTTTCTCTACTGCAACACTTAGCAGATTCGGTCCCTAGGCCGAAGTGGCACTAGATCTCTGTTCTGTTGCAGGTTTCCACGTTCGGAGCTCCTTCGTCGGAGGTGTCCGAAGCCAGGAGGCTGGTTTTAGAGGCTGCCAGAACACCCCCCGGTAGAATACTTGCTTCAACTACCTGTGTCGGGCCGTCACGCTGTTGTCGGTTTGACCAAGTCCCGCATGCTAACACACTCCGCAGCAGGCTTCGTCATGTTGTGACAGCATGTTTCTTTGGAGTGTTTGTATCGTGTTAGAGGCTTTGCGTCGAACCCTGCTGTTTGGAAGCGATCACACGTCGAGATCTGATCGGAGCCTGTCTTTGGCCAGATCAATCTGAATGCTGAATACTACCTTCGGCGAGACCCTTCACATCAAACGCCGAAGGTACCCTTCGGTGATACCCTTTGCACAGTACCCTTCGAATCAGTCAGGCTCTGGTAAGCATGCTGGTTTATTTTATCTTATATATTCCCTTTCAGCTAATTGGATTATTTCTGTGTGATGTGATTACATAGCGAATCCACTCCTCTTGCAACTATTAAGGGTAGTCGGAACGCGACGTCAGTGTTGTGTTATGCTTAGGCTTGTCCCTAAGTATCCGCACACTTTTGGATCGTCGAACTGACCCATGTGCGGGGGCACGTTTTCGTGTCAACACACTTTTTGGCGACTCCGTTAGGGAAGGCTACGCCAACATGACAGGTACGTATACAATGACTACTATGTCTTACATTGCCGGTGGAACCCATGGGGAGCGCAGATATCGACAACCCCAGCATCATGATGCCTACCCTTGAAGATATTCCTACAGAAGAGCGAGCAAAGATCGAGGCAAAGATGAAGGCACTATAGGACCTCATGTTTGAGGCTACGTCAAGACACGTGCGGGTTTCATCAAGCACAACATCAACATCCCCGACCTCGCTCAGACCTAGGTAACACTAGTATCGCCTCGTTTATCTTCTTTAGAGATTGAGCAGGAGATAGCCGCATCGGTAGACCAAGCTATTAGCGCTTCGCTAGCCAACCATTTAGATTCGACAGTTAGCTCCCAAGTAGAGGTGACACTCAAGGTTTGGCTTTACCGAGGTCGTACCTCCAGCTCCAATTGCTAGCATACCTCTGATAAGTCACATTTACAGCAGAACTGACAGTAGTACCGACAAAACCATTGCGTCTTCGGCCTCGATATCCATGGCCGAGACCAGTCACCATGCTTACGGCCAGACTAGCACCGCCTACCATGCGCCACCTCTACCTACACCAGCGTTAGTTTTTCCCACACTGTCGCGCCACATGCACAAGCGCATAGGCCCGAACACTTCATACATCCCGAGCTAGGTCATGAGGAAGAACCCTGCGGCTGACACGTCGACATACTGCCACATGTCGTGCCCCCACATGAGAGACGCACGTAGGCAGTACGCCAAGATGACATTGAGGAGCAGATCCGCACACTGTTTAAGGAGTGCACTAGTTTCATACCTAGGGGTCGAGCTAGGGTTTACCGGAAGCCGTACCCCGACCATTTCGACACGATACCTTACCCTCGTGGCTATAGAGTCCCTGAATTCACTAAGTTCAGCGGTGAGGGTAACAAAACCACACTAGAGCACATCAGTCAATTTTTAGCACAGTTTGGAGAAGCTAGTGGGTCAGATGCTTTAAAACTTAGAGTATTTTCTCTCTCACTATCCAGCACCACTTTCACTTGGTTTTCGGCACTCCCACCGAACTCCATCCAAACGTGGCTGAATTAGAACAAAAATTGCACGACTACTTTTACACGTGTGAAACAGAGCTTAGGCTTTCACACTTGACATCGGTTAGACATAAATCTAGCGAGGGCGTCTCTAAGTATATCAAGCGCTTTCGAGATACCAGAAACCAGTGTTTTAGTCTTAATATTTCGGAGAGGGATTTGGCGGATCTAGATTTCAGTGGGTTGCGCTCTGAAATTAAAGAGAGACTAGACAACCAACACTTCTTATAACTTAGCCAAGTCATACATCAGGCTCTGGTCCAGGAAGGCTGAGCCAAGGATAAAAAGTTTATTAAGATGTTTAACAAGCCTAGGGCTTAGGTCCACATGATGGAGCGCTCAGATGAGGAAGAGTCAGAGGAGGAAGCAGATTCAGCTGACATGTACGCGGCCGAATGGGTTTGGAATGCTAAGAGAAAACTCGTTACTTGCTCTGAGTTACGACCGTCTCCTACCAAGAATTGGCCTACCGAAGTCAAATACTCGTTTGATATAACGAAGTGTGATAAAATATTTGATTTCCTCTTGAAGAACCAACTTTTTAGGTTGCCTAAAGGCCAAGTCATCCCATCTGCCGACGAGTTAAAGAGACACCCCTACTGTAAGTGGCATGATTCACATTCACATTATACTAATGATTGCAATGTTTTTCGTCGACGGTTTCAATCGACCATAGAGGAAGGACGATTGAAAATAGACCCTAGTCCAAAGATGAAGATGGACAAAGACCCCTTTCCCGTGAACACCGTCGACCTCGAAGAAAAGAGGGTGTTGATTCGGCCAGAGCAGGCCGAATCAACTAAGCGGAAAGAAGTCATTATCGGAGAATCGCGTATGTGCACACTCATACCTAAGAGACCCTGAAGTAGGAGTGTGGAAACAGAATGTCAACGCGTCTCCTTCGGACCACAGTGGCCGACCACTCCGCACGATGACTTTGGGCCACAATGGCCGAACACTCCCTACAGTGGTTTCAGACCGCAGTGGTCGAACCCTCCGTACAATGGCTTCGGACCCCAGTGGCCGAGCCCTACGCAGAACAAGTTCGGACCCCAATGGCTGAACCTAGCTCTGCTCTGGATGAAACCTCCGGCGGGAGGCTTTGGCCCGCAATGGTCGAATGTACCTCTAGCTTGGCAGGACCCTTCACTGACATGGTCTGAGAAATCAAGGGTTGGTTTCGGAGTCTGTGATGAGTGATTGACAGATTTTATCCTCTCATTTGAAGGGGTCCCTCCGAAGGGGTTCGGAGGTTGTTTCACCGAAGGGTTCGGTGGTCTGTTTTACTATGGCTGTTGCAATGGAGTGTGCCTATCGGAGGGGTCCGACAGTACACGATGACTTGGTTGTACCGAAGGGTTCGATACTTTGGGTGGTACACCGGAGTGTGTATCGAAGGTTGTTTACCCGGAGAGGTCTCCGGGGTACTAATACACTTGTTTGTCTGTCTGTGGTGCGCAGGTGACTTCGGAGGCGATGGACGGTTTGCAGCAAGTGAACCTGGGTCAAGCGGGAGGCTTGATGCTAGGCGAGCGGGGAGCTCGGTCGCGAAGGCTGCGAAGGGGTCTAGGTCGGACCGTGGGTCAAGGTGCGCCAGAAGAAGGCAGAGAGTGCGGAGTGTGACTCCCGGTGAATGTACTCCGAGACAAAGTCCTCAGAGGCGAGGCACTTCGAAGGGTACTCCGAATGGAGTAACTTCGGAGTATGGTGGACCAAGTCCTCAGCAATGAGGCAAGGCGTTTGAAGTGTGCTCCGGAGGGAGGTACTCGAAGGTATACCCGACGAAGTTCTCAGAAGTCGAGGTGCGTCGAAGGCATGATCCGGGTGAGGTTCGTCGAGAAGTGTGCTCGGGGAGAGACACTGCGACGAAGTGCTCATGTAATGCTTCATGCAGAGGCCTTGGATGAATGAGGGACTTCGAAGGGTGGTACTCTGAAGGTGGGGCTTCGGAGGGAGGCTGACTTGAGGTACTTCGACCAGGCATGGCTTCGGTACACGGGCTGACAGAGTTCGAGCTGGGAGAAGCTGCGAAGCCATGGTGGTCCACTCTGGAGGTGTTGGTGCGAAGGCCCAAGGGCTTTGACGGCTTCGGCTCAAAACCATCTCTGTATCAAAGGCTGACTTCGGTGAAGCGAAGGCCGTCAGGCTCAAGGCTTCTCACCGAAGCTACCGCACCCCTCCCTTGCGAAGGGGGGGCTTCAGAAGGCTCCAAAACTGCAAAGTCTAACCATGTCTGCTCTGCAAAAGCTGATGTTGTCCCCTCTACGAAGCTCACAAAAGAAGCCTCCAAATAAAGTAGACTACGAGCTGTACCCCCTAGTTCTGATGAGACAAAAACAGTGTAAACCCTAGGGGTAAAGTAGTCTATTCACAGGGATGAATAGTGCCTATAAATAGTGGAGGCTAGCTAGGTCACATCAACACTTTGAGCAGTCATTTTTGAGCTCCTGTGCTAGCCGCCACATACTATGTGTTTATCCTGTGAGTTCATTTTGTGTTCCCTGTTCAAGCAATGAAGCTTTGATTCTGTTTTCATTTACTGCTTGAACTTGTATTCTTACTTCACACAGCATGCTTTGATTTCTTTGTGTCTCACTTCTTCGTGTGTTGAGTTTATTGCACTAGAGTGTTTTTGGAGAAGTGTGTGAGAGGTCTGTGTGTGTGAAGTGTGTTTTTTAGTGTCTGTTCGCTCTGTGTAAACTAGAGGCTAGACCTCTCTGATTAGTAGTGAAGCACTATTCTTGGCTTAGATCGAAACCCATTTTCTTCCCTTCTCAAAGTCCTCGGCGAAGTCTGTTCAGTGTGCGTTTAGACTTTCTAAGTACGAAGCCTAGCACCAGTTGTTGTCGCTGAGTATTTGGTTGAAGTCCGTAGAGGGAAGTCTGCTCTTATGAAGGGTGAAGTGTGAACCCTGCTCGAAGGCACCCAGTGTGCGGAGCCTGCACTGACTTAGCAGAGCTGAATCTTTGGGGTTGTGGGTGGAGCGAAGTCTTCTTGGCTTCAAACTTTTGCTCCTTGTGAAGGCTGATTTCAGAGCTGTGAAATACCTTCGAACCAGAACTTCGAAGGGTGTGTTCGAAGCCTGTTCCGTAGAAGACATATTTAAAACAGAGGACTATTTTTACTCTGAAATTTTAAAAGCTCCCATTCACCCCCCCCCCCTCTGGTCACCATTTTCGGTACAACAATTGGTATCAGAGCGGGTTAAGATCACCAGTTGACCTTAACCGGTATTGTGATCTATTGGCGACATGGACAGAGTTAGTAAAATACCTCTGTTCAATGGGACTGATTTTGCATACTGGAAGGTGCGCATGGAGGCTTATTTGCTAAGCCAAGGAAATGCAATTTGGGAGATTGTGGACTCACAATACTCCATCCCCGAAACTCGAACCTCTCAAACAGAGAAGGATCAGTATAATGCCAACTCCAAGGCTAGAAATATACTGTTAATTAGTTTGAGTCGGAGTGAGTTTGATAGGGTGCAGCACCTTAGGACAGCTAGGGAGATTTGGACTACACTCACTATTTTTCATGAGGGCTCTACACAGATTAAGGCCAGGCGCCAAAGCACATACAATCAACATTATCATCTGTTTGTGCAGGCACCTGGTGAATCCATAGATGCCATGTTTTCTCGCTTTGATGCAATAGTGAGTAACTTGCGGTCCAACGAGATGCTTGCTTACCATGATCATGATAGGGCTATCAAGCTTCTCTATGCTCTTGATCATAGCATATGGGAAGTGAAGATATCTAGTATTGAGGAGTCCGCAGGTTATGACACATTGACCTATGATGAGCTCTTCAGCAAGCTGAAGTCCACTGAGATTGCCAAGGCATCTCTTGCAGTGCATAGGAACTCTTTGCCACAACCATTGGCACTAGTTTCTAGCACTAGTCGTGGCACCACTGCATAACCAAGCACAGCATACACTTGTGTTCTTGCAGATGGTTTTGCCTTGTCCTCCCTGGTCTCCATCACTAAGGAGCAGGTGGACACTCTAGATGATGATGAGCTTGCTCTCATTACCAGAAGGTTCACCCGTTTTCACCATCAAAGACGGGATCAGTGGAGAAGTGGTTTTAGTGGTTGTTTTGAGTGTGGCGACACCTCTTACATCAAGGCAAATTGTCCTAAACTCAAGAAGAGAGATGAGAGTGAGCACCCAAAATACCACAAGAAGGAGAGGAAACCCTTTGTGAAGGGCCAGCGCGACAAGGTGGCTAAGAGAGTAGCAAAAGCCGCTTCCAAGCATTTGTTGCTGCTCTCAGCGACATCGACACTTCCAAAATTGAGGAGTCGAGCTCTAAGGAGGAGGAGTCTCCAAGGAAGGAGGAGAAGAAGGACAAGAAGGGATGAGATTTCACCGGCCTCTACTTCATGGCTGACAGCGATCACAGCGGTGATGAGCTTGACTCATCTGAGGTACCTTTATCCTATGACCAGCTTTCAATTAAATTAGATGAACTGAATGAAGTAGTTCTTGGTCAGGATAGACTACTTGTGCAAGCCTCTAGAGATAGAAAAGACCTTAGACTTAGTCTAGAATCTGTTTCTACGTATTATGCCATGCTTAAGTCTAGGATTAATGATGCTGAATGTGAATCTTGTATTGTTGTCATGGGTGAGCTTGCTCAGTTGTGTTTTGTACATGCTCAAACTCTATCTGAGCTTGAGACTGCACAGAAGCAGCTGTTGATAGTTGATTCTAGTCCTCATGATTTAAATGAATGCATGAACTGCCCCTTATTACGTGAGAGCATTAATTTACGTGATAAGCATGTTCAGGACTTAGAGGCTAGATTGGAGAGGGCCGGTAGTTCGAAGGATGTGCAACCTGTGTGTGACACTTGCATAACCCTTAAGGACCAACTAGGCACTGTTAGAGAGCGAGCTGAAAACCTCATGACTGAAAATGAGTACCTTCTTTCTGTGGTTAACAAATGCACTGAGGGAAAGGGTAGGATGGACTTGATCTTGGCCAAAACCAAGATGTGTGCTGACAGGGCAGGGTTAGCTCTAGGGTTGGGTTTTGAGAGGATTCCTTCAGACAGTGAGAACAAAACTGTTTTTACCTCACCCACTACCCTAGAGAAAGAGAGAGCTCTGTTAGACACTCCATCAGCCAAAAAGCCTACCCGAACTCCGAAGAAAACCAATCCTCCCGCAAAGAAAATTCCTCCCAAGAAAACCACTCAACAGAAGCCCAAGGAGCATGTGAGGATTGCTCCTATGACCCATGAGAGTGCCCCTAGGAGAGTTTTTCATTGTTCCTAATGTCAGAGGGCGGGTCACTTGGTTGGGTTCTATTTTCGTCGCATCAAGGATGAGCGACGCTCTCAGGCGATGAGGTTCCAGAACATGCAATACCCATCATTAGGTATGCATGAGTCTGAGTTTTACTCCCGTCCTGTGTTCGAGGCTCCTCATACTTGTCAGAGAGATTTTGCTCCTCGAGGTATTCACCATGTTCCATATGGTGGTAGACCCCGGGCGAGTAGTCTTGTACCTCGTTAGAGTAGGAGACCTCGTCATGCATTTGGGTCACAGCATGTAGGTAGACCTCGCACTTTGCATCATTTTGATTATCCTATGCATAGACAGTCTATTTTTACTGTGCCTACTACTTGTATCACTCAGTGCTGGATGCCTCATCATGTATTCACTCACCCTAGCACTGAGCGATCGGGATTTTCCTATCATATGTAGGCGCCAGATCAAGGCTTGGAGGGCACGTGGATCATGGACTCCGGTTGTTCGCGCCATATGACTGGAGATGCAGCATGGTTCTCCAGCCTCACCACAACCAAGCAAAGGGAACATATCACCTTCAGCAACAATCGAAGGAGTTAAGTGAAAGGTAAAGGTGTGGTAAGAATCAACTCGAATTTCACTCTCAAAGATGTTGCTTTGGTTGAAAACTTGGGATACAATTTGCTTTCTGTATCTCAATTGCTTGATGAGGGCTTCAAAGTGCGATTCCATCGTGATACTTCGCAAGTACTCAATTCTAATGGCGTTATGGTTTGTAAGATCTTTAGAGTTGGGAGAGTTTTTGGAGCTGATTTTTCTGAGTCATCTGGTTCTTCTCATTGTCTTGTTGCACATTCTACTTCTGAGCTTTGGAAGTGGCATAGGAGACTAGGGCATATGAGCTTTGAGTTGCTCGCTCGTTTGTGTGCCCTAGGTCTAATCCGAGGATTGCCCAAGCTCAAGTTTGAGAAGAATTTAGTTTGCGCTCCTTGTCGACATGGAAAAATGATTGCCGTTTCGCATTCGCCAGTCACCACGGTGATGACTGAACAACCTGGAGAACTTCTCCACATGGACACTGTAGGTCCTTCTCGGGTTAGTTCTTTAGGTGGCAAGTGGTATGTGTTAGTCATTGTCGATGATTTCTCTCGCTACTTTTGGGTCTTCTTTCTTACCAGCAAGGATGAAGTGTTTTCACACTTTCAGAGCTTGGCTTTGAGACTTTTCACTAAACTCCCGGGTGCATTGAAATTCATTCGAAGTGATAATGGCACTGAGTTCAAGAATAGTCTCTTTGTTGACTTTTGCATGGAGCATGGCATAGAACATCAATTCTCTGCTCCGCGGGTTCCTCAACAGAATGGTGTTGTTGAGAGAAAGAACCGCACTTTGGTTGAGATGGCTAGGACGATGCTCAATGAGCACAGGACTCCTAGAAAATTCTGGGCTGAGGCCATGAACACTACTTTTTACATCTCAATTTTGAACTTGACATCTTATGAGCTACGTTTTGCGAGACAGCCCAAAGTTACTCATCTTCGAGTTTTTGGCTGTCGTTGCTTTATCCTAAAACGTGGAAATTTTGATAAATTTGAGTCGCGCTCTTCTGAAGGGATCTTTCTAGGTTACACTACTCATTGTGATTCTTATCGTGTTTACAATTTGGAGACTAATACTATCATCGAGTCATGTGATGTGACTTTTGATGAATCAACCCCCTCTATTAGTTCCACTTTTGAACAGGCAAATGAACACGACATGGAGCAGACCATCTTCGAAGAAGAAGATCCCGGAGACTTCGAGGATGAACCCCTACTACCCTCGACATCAACCCCCGAAGCCGACCCCGCTTCGACCACTTCGGCACAAGGTCCCGAAGCAATTGCCTTGACATCGGTCATCTCGGACCACTCCAACGCACAAGTTGAGGGGGAGACTGCATCTCGCCGCGAGGCTCCACATCATGTTCAAAGGATGCATACTCCAGAGCAGATCATTGGTGAGCTTGATCAAAGGGTAACACGTTCTCATGCTCATTTCATTGATTCTGCTTTTGTTGCTTCTTTCGAGCCCTTAGATGTGAGTCATGCACTTTCTAATTCTAGTTGGATCAATGCCATGCATGAAGAACTTGAAAATTTTGAGAGAAACCAAGTCTGGACTTTAGTTGATCCTCCACCAAATGTTCATTTCATTGGAACAAAATGGATTTTCAAAAACAAACAAGGGGAGGATGGGACTGTAGTTAGAAACAAGGCTAGACTTGTAGCTCAGGGTTATTCTCAATTAGAAGGGATTGATTTTATTTAGACTTTTGCACCTGTTGCGCGTCTAGAGGCCATTAGGATTTTGCTTGCCTTTGCGACATCCCGGGGATTCAAACTCTATCAAATGGATGTAAATAGTGCATTCCTTAATGGCTTCATAGGCGAAGATGTTTATGTAAAACAAGCCCCTGGCTTTGAAAACCCCAAGTACCCACATAAAGTCCTTAAACTTCATAAGGCTCTTTATGGACTCAAGCAGGCCCCTCGGGCATGGTATGATAGATTTTAGTCTTTTCTGCTTGAGCGGGGGTATTTGATGGCATCTGTTGATAAAACCTTTTTCACTCTCAAGCATGGCAAAGATTTCCTCCTAGTCCAGATTTATGTGGATGATATCATCTTTGGTGGCTCTTCTCATGCTTTGGTTGCCAAGTTTGCAGATGCCATGAGCAGGGAGTTCGAGATGTCCATGATGGGCGAACTCACTTTTTTCCTTGGTTTGCAAATCAAGCAAAGCAAACAAGGTACTTTCGTTCACCAGATGAAGTACACCAAGGACCTACTCAAGAAGTTCTACATGGCTGATGCGAAGCCACTCGCCACTCCAATGGCTACATCTGTAGCATTGGATCCTGACGAAGATGGAGAAGTCATAGATCAGAAGGAGTTCCGAAGCATGATTGGCTCCCTCCTCTACTTGACTGCTATGAGGCCGGACAAACACTTTGCAGTATGTCTGTGCGCTCGTTTTCAGGCTTCACCTCGTGCTTCGCACTGCCAAGCGGTAAAGCGCATTCTCCGGTATCTCAAACATACCCTAAAATTTGGCATTTGGTATTCTGCGTCTTCCTCTTTGTGTCTTCGAGGTTATTCCAATGCGGACTTTGCTGGGTGTAGGATTGATAGGAAAAGTACCTCTGGTACTTGTCATTTTCTGGGTACTTCACTGGTTTGCTGGTCTTCCCGCAAATAGTCTAGTGTTGCACAATCAATGGCTGAGGCCGAATATGTTGCTGCAGCTAGATGTTGCTCTCAGATTTTGTGGATGGTTTCCACTTTGCGGGATTTTGGGTTAGATTATATGAGTGTTCCACTTTTCTGTGATAACACTAGTGCTATTTGTATTGCAAACAACCCGGTTCAGCATTGTAGAACCAAACACATTGATGTGCAATATCATTTTCTCAGAGATCATAATGAGAAGGGTGATATTGAGCTTCAATATGTTGATACCCAACACTAGCTAGCCAATATTTTCAAAAAAACCCTCAATGCTTCTCGTTTTGCCTACTTGCGTGGGGAACATGGTGTTTGTCATCCTTACGGCATTTTGTAAGGGCAGCAGATTTTGATTGTCTTGCATATGCTCATTGTGTGTGAAATTGCATTTACATCTTTTGCACTTATATGCCTGATTTTAATTCATAAAATTATGTCAGCTCAGCTCTATTTAACATGTCTGAAACATTATGTGCATGATTTTTCTTTCCAAAATCAAATCATGCTCACTGCTTAGTCTTGAATCTAGCATGTTTAGGCAGGACTGTTTTAGCTATCTTTTATCTGCTTGATAGCAAGACTCCTTTTCCCTAGATGCTAACCATTACAACTTGAAAAATTGTATTCATGGATATTCATGAAAGTGCTAAAAATTTGTTCACTTAATTAAAAATTCAAAAATCCATTATTTGCATGATACAAGCGAAAAATATCCAGGTGGGTTTATTTGTCGCACTACTCTATTTTAGACTGCTTACCATTGCACATTGGTCTGAACTGGGATAGTGTAGTGTATGCCAAAATCACCGCCTTAAGCTTCTGATGGCTTTCATGCCTAGGCTTGGCGTGATTGGAAAGTATAAGGTAGACAAACAAATAACCCCTGGCATTATGAAAAGAACAACACATTAATTGATCATCAAGTTTGCTTTCAATGCTCCACTTGAACTAGATTTGTCTGTCTAATGTAAAAATTGACTAGCTTTGCGCAGTCCTCGTTTTTACTTGTCTAGTTACCTTGATTGAGTGGTGATGCCTTTATTTCAAAATGATAAAATCACATGCTATCATCATGTTTTTAGAGAATGTTAAATTGAGCTGAGCACATGATAATTGGTATTAATGTTGGCATATTTTTGCTTTATATGTCTTTGCAATTCTGCCCATTTCGAAGCTTTGCATCTTTTAAATGCTCCTTGATGCCTGCATTGCCAAAGGGGGAGAAATTGTTGAGTTCTCTGCAGCAAAGGGGGAAATAAATTCAGGGGGAGTTTTTATCTTGCAAAGGAAAGATTTGCCGAAGGGGCTTTTACTCTATGAAAAAGGGGGAGGAAAATTTTTTGTCAAGTGACATGATTTGGCTCATTTCTGAGTTTTTATGGTCACTTGTGTGCTGAAATTTTTCAAATTTTCTTGAACTTGAATTTGGTTATCAATGCACTCATCAAGGGGGAGATTAAGAAACCAAGGGTTGGTTTCAGAGTCTGTGATGAGTGATTGACAGATTTGATCCTCTGATTCGAAGGGGTCCCTCTGAAGGGGTTCAGAGGTTGTTTCACCGAAGGGTTCGATGGTCTGTTTTGCTATGGCTGTTGCAGCGGAGTGTGCCTGTCGGAGGGGTCTGACAGTACACGATGACTTGGTTGTACCGAAGGGTTCGGTACTTTGGGCGGTACAACAGAGTGTGTACTAAAGGTTCTTTACCCAGAGAGGTCTCTAGGGTACTGGATACACTTGTTTGTCTGTCTGTGGTGCGCAGGTGAATTCAGAGGCGATGGACGGTTCGTAGCAAGTGAACTTGGGTCAAGCGGGAGACTTGATGCTAGGCGAGCGGGGAGCTCGGTCGCGAAGGTACTCTGAGACGAAGTCCTCGGAGGCGAGGCACTTCGAAGGGTACTCCAAATGGAGTGACTTCAGAGTATGGTGTACCAAGACCTCAGCAATGAGGTAAGGCGTTCGAAGTGAGCTCCGGAGGGAGGCACTCGAAGGTATACCCGACGAAGGTCTCAGAAGTTGAGGTGCATCGAAGGCATGATCCGGGTGAGGTTCGTCGATAAGTGTGCTTAGGGAGAGACACTGCGACGAAGTGCTCATGGAATGCTTCATGCAGAGGCCTTGGACGAAGGAGGGAGTTCAAAGGGTGGTACTCTGAAGGTGGGGCTTCGGAGGGAGGCTGACTTGAGGTACTTCGGCCAGGCATGGCTTCGGTACACGGGCTGACGGAGTTCGAGCTGGGAGAAGCTACGAAGCCATGGTGGTCCACTCCGAAGGTGTTGGTGCGAAGGCCCAAGGGCTTTGACGGCTTCAGCTCAAAACCGTCTCTGTATCGAAGGCTGACTTCGGTGAAGCGAAGGCCGTTAGGCTCAAGGCTTCTCACCGAAGTTACCGCACCCCTCGCGTGTGAAGGGGGGCTTCAGAAGGCTCCAAAACTGCAAAGGCTGACCGTGTCTGCTCTGCAAAAGCTGATGTTGTCCCCTATCCAAAGCTGACAAAAGAAGCCTCCAAATAAAGTAGACTACCAGCTGTACCCCCCGTTCTGATGAGACAAAAACAGTGTAAACCCTAGGGGTAAAGTAGTCTATTCACAGGGCTAAATAGTGCCTATAAATAGTGGAGGCTAGCTAGGTCACATCAACACTTTGAGCAACCATTTTTGAGCTACTGTGCTAGCCGGCACATACTCTGTGTTCATCCTGTGAGTTTATTTTGTGTTCCCTGTTCAAGCAATGAAGCTTTGATTCTGTTTTCATTTACTCCTTGAACTTGTATGCTTACTTCACACAGCATGCTTTGATTTCTCTGTGTCTCACTTCTTCCTGTGTTGAGTTTATTGCACTAGAGTGTTTTTGGAGAAGTGTGTGAGAGGTCTGTGTGTGTGAAGTGTGTTTTTCAGTTTCTTTTCGCTCTGTGTAAACTAGAGGCTAGACCTCTCTGATTACTAGCGAAGAACTGTTCTTGGCTTAGATCTAAGCCCGTTTTCTTCGCTTGTCGAAGTCCTCGGCGAAGTCTGTTCAGTGTGCGTTTAGACCTTCGAAGTACGAAGCCTAGCACCAGTTGTTGTCGCTGAGTATTTGGTTGAAGTCCGCAGAGGGAAGTCTGCTCTTGCAAAGGGTGAAGTGCGAAGCCTACTCGAAGGCACCCAGTGTGCGGAGCCTGCACTGACTTAGCAGAGCTGAATCTTCAGGGTTGTGGGTGGAGCGAAGTTTTCTTGGCTTCGAACTTTTTCTCCTTGCGAAGGCTGATTATGGAGCTGTGAAATACCTCCGAACCAGAACTTCGAAGGGTGTGTTCGAAGCCTGTTCCGCAGAAGACAGATTTAAAACAGGGGACTATTTTTAGTCTTAAATTTTAAAAGCTCCCATTCACCCCCCCCTCTAGTCGCCATTTTCGGTCCAACATGGTCCGAGATACCGTCAATTTGGCCGAAGCCCCCTTCGAGTAATGGGTTTAGCTCATAGTGGGCGAAGCCACTGGAGCCACCGATGCCTCCGCCATATAATTGGGCAGGGACTCCATGGGCTCCGTACACATCACAACATAACATTGTCCCTTGTTTTCCTTCGGAGTATTACAATTGGCAGGCACAAACAGACGCGGCGAAGGGAGATGTCATCCGTAGTCTATCTGTAGTACCTCCGAATCGACTCACACGGGATGGAGCCAAATGATATGGATGTGAAGAGGCGAAGGATAGGGAGTCCGAAGGCATTACAGTCAAAGTAGGGTCTTAGGAAGTCCCAATCCCAAGGGCCTCCTCGCCGAAGCCCGACGGAGGAAAGTCCCCTGACCCAGCCGAGGCTAGCACTGGAGCCCGGTCCGATCGGCCGAACGAGGCCGGTCAGACCGACAGGGTCCATAGCGAGGCATCCTCCGATTACAAAGCACGCGAGGCTGACTTGGGTGGCACCCCTTCGGCCAAAGCTCACAGAAACAGAACAGTGGCACCTAAGATGAAACCACAACCATCTTGGGTACCTTTAGGTATGTCCAAATCACAGAAAAGGCATCTGCAATGCCTACGGGCACAAGAGATGTGTGAGAAGAAAGCCGAGGACAAGCGAGACACTATCTTTGAGTAGATCCACCCTCGGCCAACGATGAAGCAGGTATGTAGACCTAAGCCGGTTGAAATAAACAACTCGGCTCCTAGTCTAAGCGACGACGACAACATGCTCGATGATGACTACTCACCCATCTCTAAGGGGCCCGCACCTCAGGCAATCGACATCAACGTCATCATCCTGCCCGCTGAGTTCGCCCTATCGCAAGATGAGGCCGAGGTCGCTCAGCCAAACCTTGGCCCACACAATGCTATTTTTAGAAACCCGAGGATACGGCTCACCATCTAAAGCCTCTCTACGTAAGAGGCCACATTGACGGGAAGCCGATCTCTAGGATGCTTGTTGATGGTGGCGCTACTATTAACCTAATGCCTTACTTGCTATTGAAGAAACTTGGCAGGGACAAGGAGGATTTGATGAAAACTAACCTAATCCTCAACAGCTTCAACGGTGAGAGTTTCGAGGCAAAAGGCGTACTCTCCATGGAGTTAACAGTGGGAAACAAGACGTTGACGATAGCATTCTTCATCGTTGACGTGCAAGGTAACTACAGCGTGTTGCTCGGGCATGACTAGATTCACGCAAATTGGTGTATCCCTTCTACTTTGCATTAGTGCCTAATACAATGGAACGGCGATGACGTGGAGGTCATACCAGTAGCTACTTTGGCCCAGGTAGCATTGGCCGATGTGTCCATTGATGCCATCCACAACAAAGTAGAATGTCTATCAGGTAGGGATCTTTTGGATTACGACTTCGTTAGCGTGTCCAGAGGACGTTTTGTACTAGTGTCTGTAAAGTCGGCTGGTGTAGCATGGCTATTTCTAAATTAGTAGTCATGTCTAGCAAATGTAATATAGATTGGCTAAAGTCTCGCGTAGAGAAATATCGTTTTGCTAAAGACGGTATTGCTGAAGTCATCGAAGACTTTAGCGAAGTAGAAAAGTTAGGACAAGGTTTTGCGTCAGCCGATCCTTTAGAAGAAATCGACATAGGCGACAGTAGCATCCTAAGGCCAACTTTTGTAAACCGACATTTACAGGATGATGAGAAGGCCAAAGTAATAAAGTTGCTTCGGTCGTATGTCGATTATTTCACATGGGAGTATAGCGAGATGCCCGGATTAAGCCGCGAGCTCGTGGAGCATCGGCTACCTATTAAACTAAGATTTAGGCCTTATAAACAGCCTACTCGTCGCTTTAATTCAGCCGTCTATGACTGAGTTAAAGAGGAGATAGAACGATTACTCAAGGCTGAGTTTATTAGGCCATGCAGGTATGCTGAATGGGTCGCTAACATTGTGCCTGTAGAAAAGAAAGGGAGCGGCAAAATACGAGTTTGTATTGATTTCAGGGATCTAAACAAGACCACCCTGAAGGATGAGTATCCTATGCCGATAGCCGACATGCTGATCAACGATGCTTCAGGACACAAGATATTAAGTTTTCTTGATGGCAACACTGGTTATAATCAAATTTTCATGGCCGAAGAGGACGTCTACAAAACAGCCTTTCGATGACCTGGTTTTGTCAGCTTGTTTGAGTGGGTCAATATGACTTTTGGTTTAAAGAATGTTGGCGCTACATATCAACGTGCTATGAACTTAATCTTTCATGACTTGCTAGGAGTTAAGTTAGGGGTATACATAGATGATGTTGTAGTCAAATCGGGCGCTATGGAAAACCACTTAGCCGATTTGAAGGTTGCTTTTGATAGAATGCGACAGTACGGCTTGAAAATGAACCCACTCAAATGTGCTTTTGCCGTGTCGGCAAGCATGTTCTTAGGATTCATGATTCATGAAAGAGGTATATAAATTGATCCTAAGAGAATTGAAAAGATTAGAAACTTTGTAGTGCCGACATGCAAAAGAGACGTGCAGAAGTTGCTAGGAAAGATGAATTATTTCGTCGCTTCATATCAAACTTATCTGGCAAAATCGATGCCTTTGTCCCCATACTCCGGCTAAAGAATGGAGCCGAGTTCACTTGGGGGGGGCAAGCTAGCAAAGCGCCTTTGAAAACATTAAGGAATGCTCATCATCACCACCCATGGTGAGAGCACCGAAGGCCGGAATCCCCTTTCGGCTATATATTGCTACAGAAGATAGTGTGATAGGAGCCGCACTAACCCAGAAGGTGGAGGGAAAGGAGTACATCATCACATTATTGAGCCGCCGCATGCTGGACGCTGAACCCAGGTACATATTTGGGGAGCATTTATGTTTATCACTTTATCATGCATGTACCAAGTTACGTCATTATCTTCTCCCCACTACATGTATTATCGCTTGCCAAACCAATGTCATAAAATACATGTTGCAAAAGCCGATTCTAAGTGGAAGAATCAGAAAGTGGACTTACATTTTGATTGAGTACGATTTGGCGTATGAACCTCTAAGAGCTATGAAAGGTCAAATTGTCACTAATTTTATAGTTGATCACCACGTAGATATCAATTGGGGTAAAAATATTGCTCTAATTGAAGTAGTGCCATGGAAACTTTATTTTGATGGTTCAGCTGGCAAGAATGGCCAAGGTATTAGAGTAGTTCTCATATCACCTAGTGGAATGCACTTTGAAACCTCGGCTCGTTTAGAATTCCCCTCTACTAATAACCAAGCTGAATATGAAGCTTTATTGCTAGGACTCGAATTGCTAGAATCCATAAGTGCTAAACATGTTCATGCGCATGGCGATTCTTTGTTATTAGTACAACAAGTAGCTAAAAGTGCTCAATGTTTTAATGGCTTACTAAATAGGTACTTGGATAAATGTTTAGACACAGTTGCTAGTTTCGATGACTTTAAAATTTCTCACGTATCAAGAGAAGCAAATTTGATTGCAAATGATTTGGCTCAGAAAGCATCTGGCTATCAAGTCAAGAGAGGAAACTTTTACATACAGAAAAGGCCAATGCTTGAACTCACTGCCGAAGCCAAAGACTTTAGACTAGTGCGAGGCCCGCTGGACCCTCCGGATCAGACCTCCCCGATCACCGAAGGGAGTAGTGCGCTAGGACCTTCATGCTGGAGCACTTCATCCGCCAAAGGGTCTTTCACGTCCGAGCCCCTGCATCGAAGCTTTCTGGGCAGCATAAGTCTTCGGGAACCGGACCTCTCCTGCGGGAGGCTTTAGTCTGATCGACTCCGCACGACCGATCCAGTGAGCCTTCGGTAGGAACAGGAAAGGCTCGGGGGGGATTCCAAAGTTAGCAATTTAGACCTCACTCTAGGAAAGGAGTTAGCAAACCCTCCGGATTCGTGTGAGGATGATTTAAGAATTCCAATCGTCCAGTATTTAAGAAATCCCAGTCAAAGGGTTGATCGGAAAGTTCGGTGACAAGCTTTTAAATTTGTATTGCTAGATGATGTGTTATATTGCCGAACTATTGATGGAGTGCTTTTACATTGTTTAAATGATGAATAGTCCAAAGTGGCTACGGGAGACGTCCATGAAGGGCTTTGTGGCACTCATCAGTCGGCCTAGAAAATGAGTTGGATGCTCAAAAGAGCAGGTTTCTACTGGCCGACTATGACTGAGGATTGTCTTAGATATTACAGAGGGTGTGAAGCATGTCAGAAGTTTCAGCTAGCTCCTGCTTCATCACTTAACCCTATTATCAAGCCATGGATGTTTCGAGGTTGGGGTTTAGACTTCATTGGCTAGATTTATCCTCCTTCTACAAAAGGGCATCGGTTCGTGTTGATGGCAACAGACTACTTGACCAAATGGATCGAAGCCGTGCCTCTCAAGAATATGACTCACAATGAGGTAATTGATTTTATCTTGAAGCACATTATACATAGATTTGGTATTCCCCAAACTCTCACTATAGATCAAGGTACTTCATTTGTTTCTAAAGAAGTGAGAGACTTTGCCGAATTTTATGGTATTAAGTTGATAAACTCTTAACCATATTATGCTCAGGCCAATGGTCAGACTGAGTCTAGTAATAAAATTGCGATTAAGCTCATTAAGAGGAAAATCGAAGAGTTCCCTAAGAGATGGCAGGAAGTGCTTTCCGAGGTGCTATGGCCTTGTAGAGTTGCAAAGCACGGTGCTACCAAAGTTAGTCCATATGAGCTAGTATATGGACATGAGGTCGTTCTACCTATAGAAGTGGATCTTGGCTCTTTAAGATATCTAAAGCAAGATGGCTTATCGGTCGATGAATATGAAACTCTTTTGAAGGAAAATTTAGAAGAAGTGACTGATAAGAGGCTGAGGGCTTTAGAAGCTATAGATATAGACAAGAGGAGATTAGATAGAGCCTACAATAAGAAAGTTAAACCAAAATTGTTTCAAGTTGGTGACTTTGTTTGGATGATGATTTTGCCCTTTCAAAATAGCCGAAATTGCTCCAGGTAATGCATATGTGCTTGAATATCTACAAGGAGAGCGGTTTCGAAGAGCTTTGAAAGGCAAGACTTGAAAAAGTATTTCCCGAGTGTGGCAAATCGCTTGAAAGTGTTGAAAGACCGATATGGTAGGTATCGTCCTTATCCTGGTATGCTTTTAGTTCACTTAGTTCACTAAAAGGAAGGGGCATGTGTTGATAGCAAAAATGGCATTAAATGGTCAAGAGTGTCAAAATATCAATTTTGGTAATTTGGGCCAAAAATACACGTCCTAGATCGGACCGAGGCCCTATAGGGCCGAAGGCCCATTGAGCTCTGGGCTTCGGAAGCCTTTCCAGCAGGCCTGCTAGCTTCGGCCCAGTGGCCTTCGGAGGCCCGCCTCACCGAAGCTTTGGCCCGAGGAGCAGGCTTCGGCGGGCCCTACCGAAGGCCCACTCTAGGCTGATTTCTAGAGATAGAGTTTGAGTCTGATTCTGGCTAATTTTATCCCTACGCGTGATTAGACCAAATCCTACCAGATTAGGCTTAGAGATTAGAAGACTAGCCAATGTAAATAAAGGGGTGAGGCCAGTTCATTAATCCCCCCAACACAAATCAATCACTTCGCTCATGATGTACCCATTAATCTACGTAACAGATTGGTATATCCTTGTTACTTCGCCTGTGAAGTATCCGTTAATCTACGTAACAAATTGCTACCTTCGTTTCTCTACTGCAACACTTAGCAGATTCGGTCCCTAGGCCGAATTGGCACTTGATCTCTGTTTTGTTGCAGGTTTCCACGTTCGGAGCCCCTTCACTAGAGGTGTCCAAAGCTAGGGGGCTGGTTTTGGAGGCTGCCAGAACAACCCTCGGTGGAATACTTGCTTCGACTACCTGTGCCGGGCCGTCACGCTGTTGTCAGTTTGACTAAGTCCCACACGCTAACACGCTCCATAGCAGGCTTCTTCATGTTGTTCCAGCACGTTGCTTTGGAGTGTTTGTATCGTGTTAGAGGCTTCGCGCCGAACCCTGCTGTTCGGAGGCGATCTCGCGTCGAGATCTGACCGGAGCGTGTCTTCGACCAGATCAATCCGAACGCCGATGACTACCTTCGGCGAGACCCTTTGCATCAGACGCTGAAGGTACCCTTCGATGATACACTCGCATAGTACCCTTTGAATTAGTCAGGCTCCGGTCAGCTTGCTGGTTTTATTTTATCTAATATATTCCCTTTCGAATAATTGGATTATTTTTGTGTGATGTGATTACCTAGCGACTCCCCCCCCCTTGCCACTGTTAAGGGTAGTCGGAACGTGATGTCGGTGTTGTGTTATGCTTAGGCTTGTCCCTAAGTATCCACACACTTTTGGATCGTCAAACTGACATAAGTGCGGGGGCACGTTTTTGTGTCAATAGGTTTGTTGTTAGAAACAAAGCTAGACTTGTAGCTCATGGTTTTTCTCAATTAGAAGGGATTGATTTTACTAAAACTTTTGCACCAGTTGCACGTCTACAGGCCATTAGAATTTTGCTCGCTTTTGCCACATCCCGAGGTTTCAAACTTTACAAAATGGATGTGAAAAGTGCTTTTCTTAATGGCTTCATAGATGAAGATGTTTATGTAAAACAACCCCCTGGTTTTGAAAACCCCAGATACCCCTATAAAGTTCTTAAGCTTCATAAGGCTCTTTATGGACTCAAGTAGGCCCCTCGGGCTTGGTATGATCGACTTAAGTCATTTCTGCTTGAGTGAGGGTATATGATGGGGTCAGTCGATAAAACCCTTTTTACTCTCAAGCATGGCAAAGATTTCATACTAGTTCAGATATATGTTGACGATATAATCTTTGGTGGCTCTTCTCATGCTTTGGTTGTCGAGTTTGATATATGTCCATGATGGGTGAACTCACGTTTTTCTTTGGTTTGCAAATCAAGCAAAGCAAACAAGGTACCTCTGTCCACCAGATGAAGTACACCAAGGACCAGCTTATGAAGTTTGACATGGATACATCTGTAGCATTAGACCCTGATGAAGATGGAGAAGTTGTAGATCAGAAGGAGTTCCAAAGCATGATCTTCTCCCTCCTCTACTTGACTTCTACGAGGCCAAACATACACTTCGCTGTGTGTCTGTGCGCTCATTTTCAGGCTTCGCCATGAGCTTTGCACCGCTAAGTGGTAAAGCGCATTCTTAGGTATCTCAAGCATTCCCTTGAATTTGGCATTTGGTATTCTGCATCTTTCTCTTTGTGTCTTCGTGGTTATTCAAATGTGGATTTTACTGGTTGTAGAATTGATAGGAAGAGTACCTCCAGTACTTGTCATTTTTTGGTACTTCTCTAGTTTGCTGGTCTTCCTGCAAATAGTCTAGCGTTGCACAATCTATGGCTGAGGGCAAATATGTTGCTGCAACTAGATGTTGCTCATAGATTTTTTGGATGGTTTCCACTTTGTGGGATTTTGGGTTAGATTATAAGAGTTTTCCACTGTTTTGTGATAACACTAGTGCGACTTGCATTGCAAACAGCCCGGTTCAGCATTCCAGAACCAAACACATTGATGTGAGATATCATTTTCTCAGATATCATAATGAGAAGGGTTATATTGAGCTTCAATATGTTGATACCCAGAACCAGCTTGCCGACATTTTTACCAAACCACTTGATGCATCACGATTTGCTTATTTACGTGGGGAACTTGGTATTTGTCATCCTTATGCCATTCTGTGAGGGGGAGCATGATTTCATTATTTTGCATTGGCTTCTTTATGATGATTTGTTGATGCACTTAGTTGCTTTTATATGCCTTCGCATGATTGTCATTATCATGATGCTTTCAGCTCTGTTTAATATATCTAACTTCATAATGAGCATGATTTTAATTTACAAAATCCTAAACTTGATCACTACTTAGTCTTGTGTCTAGCATGTGTTGTGCAGAACTGCTTTAGCTATCTTTTATCTGCATGGTAGCTAGAATCCTTTACTTTGGATGCCTAAATTGCAACTTGAAAACAATACTACTTTTTCATGGAATTATCTAACAATCTCAAAAAAAAAATCAATACCTCCATGATTTGTGTGCTAAAAATGACAAGATCCAGGCATGTTTGCTTGTCGCACTACTTTATTCTAGACTGCTTACCATAGCACTTTGGTATAAACTGTGATAACTTAGTGTCTGCCAAAATCACTGCCTTAAGCTTCTGATGGTCCTTCTAGACCTAGGCTTGGCTTGGTTGGAAAGTATAAGGTAGACTAGCAAATAACCCCTGGCAATATAAAAAGAATTACAAGTGTAAATTATTTGCTTATTAAGCTTGCTAAATGCTCCATAAAATTGGATTTGCTTTCCTCTGTAGAAATTGATTAGTTTTTGCAGTCCCTGTTTGCACTTGTCTAGATAACTAGTCTAAGTTGTGGTGCTTTTATTTTTCAACAATCTGAAAAGTTCATGCTTCAAACATTGAATTTGGAATATGTTGGCTTGAGCTGAGCATCTGAGCTTGACATTATGATTTGGCATCTTTTATTGCTCCTTGATTCTTGCATTGCCAAAGGGGGAGAAAAATGCCTTGTTTGCCCACCAAAGGGGGAGAACAAGTGATGAAGTTCAAAAGGGGAGAAAATTTTTGCTGCCAAAGGGGGAATTTAAGTTAAGGAGGAAAAGATTACTTTATCAAGTGACATGATTTGGCTCTTTTCTGAGTTTTTATAGTCTCTTGTGTGCTAAAAAAATTCAAATTTTCTTAAACTTGACTTTTGTCAATGCACTCATCAAGGGGAGATTGAGAAACCAAGTTGAAACGTGCCTTGGTTTCAAGTCTGTGATGAGTGATTAACAATTTTCCTTTTGAGCGAAGGGGTCCCTCTGAAGGGGTTCGGAGGTGTTTACTAAAGGGTTCGGAGTTGGCTAGCTGCAGCTGCGCAGCAGAGTGTGTCTATCGAAGGGGTCCGGCAGAGCACAATGATATATTTGTACCAAAGGGCTCGGTACTTTGGGCGGTACACCGAAGTGTGTACTGAAGGTGGTTTACCAGAGATGTCTCCGGGGTACTAGAAACTCTTGTCTGCTTGTCGGTGGTGTGCATGTGACTTCGGAGGCGACGGACCATTCACAGCGAGTGAACCTAGGTCAAGCGGGAGGCTTGATGCCAAGCGAGCAGGTAGATCAGTCACGAAGGCTGCGTGGGGTGGCTCCGGATGAAGGTACCCTGAGACAATGTCCTCAGGATTGTGGCAAGGTTTTCGAAGTGAGCTCCGGAGGGTGGTACTCAAAGGGACACCTGACAAAGGTCTCGGAAATCAAGGTGCATCGAAGGCATGGTCCGGATAAGGGTCTTCGTGGAGTGTGCTTGGGGCTGAGACACTGCGAAGGGGTGCTTGTGGATATGCTTCATGCGGAGGCCTTGGACGGAGGGACTTCAGAAGGTGGCGAAGATACATCGAAGGTAGGGCTTCGGAGTGTGGATGACTTGAGGTACTTCGGCCATGCATGGCTTCGGTACACGGACTGATGAAGTTCGAGCTAGGAGTAGTTGTGAAGCCGTGGTGATCCACTCTGGATGTGATGGTGCGAAAGCTCAAGAGCTTTGATGGCTTCGGCTCAAAACCATCATTGTATCGAAGACTGATTTCGGTGAAGCGAAGGCCTTCGGGTTCAAAGCTTGTCACCGAAGCTTCTGCACACTTCATGTGCGAAGGGGGCTTTAGAAGATTCCACTTTGCAAAAGTTGATCGTGTCTGCTCTGCAAAAGCCGATGTTGTCTCCTCTACGAAGCTGACAAAAGAAGCCTCCAGTAAAGTAGACTACCATCTATACCCCCTTGTCTGGCTGAGACAAAAATAGTGTAACCCTAGGGGTAAAGTAGTCTATTCTCATGGCTGAGTTGTGCCTATAAATAGTGAGGCTGGCTAGGTCTAGGTTAACAATTTAAGAAGCCATTTCCAGAACTCCTAGAGCTAGCCTCCATTCTCTTGTACTTAGTTTTGTGAGTCTTTTGAGTTCCCTGTTCTTGCAATGAAATTTCCATTCTGTTGTTCATCTATTGCTTGAACTTGTATCTGCATTTTGTTCTGCATGAGTTGTGATATCTGCCTTACACTTTGTTCTGTGCTCACCAGAGTTTTTGCTCTATTTCATTTTCGAAGAAGTGTGTTTGACTCCTGCTCGTGCGAGTTTTTCGGTGTGTGTTCGCTTTGTGTAAACTAGAGGCAAGTCATCTCTGTTTATTAGTAAAGCACTGTGTGTCGCGACAGCTCGAAGCCTATTTTCTTCCTTGAGTTGTAGTCCTCGGTGCAGTTGGTTCTGTCTGCTTTATGCTCTCCAAAGAGCGAAGCCTACTACCAATTACTAGTGCTGAGTATCTGTTTGGAGTTCCAGGGGGAAACACTTGTGTGCGAAGCATATCTGTGTGAAGTCTGCTCAGAGCACCTTCGTGTGCGGAGCCTGCACATGCAGTGTAGAGCGAAGTGTGTTTTCGGTATTAAGGTGTGAGTGAAGTCTTCTTGGCTTCAAACATTTACCCTTTGCGAAGCCTGTGTTCAGAGCTGTAAAATACCTCCGAACCAAACCTCCGAAGGGTGTGTTCGAAGCCTGTTCCAGAGGAGACAGAATTTAAAACAGAAGGCTGGTCTTAGCTTGAAATTTTAAAAGTTCCCATTCACCCACTCTGGTCACCCGTTTCGGTCCAACAGAATGTCTGAGGATGAAGGAGCAGAAAAATGAGGGAAAATTAGGAAACTGTGATCTTTGGCAAAATTGCAAAAGTACTAGAAAATGAAGGGTCAGACGTTCGAGAATACATGGTGGCAGGAGGTGATGATGGCCGGTAACTTCGAAGCATCAGAGGCCATTTAATACTCCTAAACTACGAGGCATGTGTTAATGTCAAGATTTGGTAAAGCTCAGGACCCACCAAGGAAGACGTACGGTCAATGAAAGTCAAAGAGAGTTCGGTCAAAAGTGGTCAAAGAAGCCCGTATGTTACAACATGACCGGATATGAAAGAGTTGATGATGAAAAGATGAAGATTATTCAAAATCGTTTAGGATAGATTACTTGAATGGCAAGTCCCCAGACTATAAATATGTATCCATTAAAGCAACTCCAACAGTAGCCCTCAAATCAGGTCCTATTTTTGATTTGAGGCCTCCCCCTATTTTTAAGAGGCCTTTTTTTTGAGTTCCAATCTAACAGTGGCTCTCAAAACAGAGCCCCTATTTTTGATTTCCACCATTTTGTTCATATACTATGCACATGTATTTGACAAAAGCAAAATGCATAATAAATTATTTATTATTTATAATGAATGACTATATTTAAATATTTAAATGAAAATCACAAATGTTTCACAAGATCATCTCAGAGTTTCTAATGTTTATGTCTATCTTCATTTTTTTCTATGTATCTTAAGAAACTCTGGTAACACAAGCGGGTTGCGGCGTTGGTATTCCTCCTCCCTCAGCTCCTCACCCCCATGTTTATCATAGTCATAGCCTCCCACATTGGTAGCATCTCGCTCATTCTCAATTATCATATTCTACATGATAACACACGTTGTCATTATGTACCATAAAGTTTCCTTGTTCCTCAAAATCTTGCAAGACCTCTAATCATGGCAAAACGTGATTGGAACACGCCGAATGCTCTCTCAACATCCTTCCTAACCGATTCTTGAGCTTTTGTGAAGTGAAATTTCTTGTTACCTCGTGGATTTCTATAGCTCTTCACAAATGTAGCCCATGGTGGATAGATCATGTTGGACCGGAAACGGCGACCAGAGGGGTGTGAATGGGAGCTATTAAAATTTCAAGCTAAAAATAGCCTTCTGTTTTAGTTATGTCTTCTGCGGAACAAGCTTCGAACACACCCTTCGAAGTTCTGGTTCAGAGTTATTTCACAACTCCGAAACCAGGCTTCGCAAGGAGAAAAAGTTCGAAGTCAAGAAGACTTAGCTCCACCCACAACACCAAAATCTGAACTCTGCTAAGTCAGTGCAGGCTCGACACACTGGGTGCCTTCGAGCAAACTTCACACTTCACCGTTCGCAAGAGATGACTTCCCTTTGAGGACTTCGACCAGAAACTCTGCACTAGAAACTGGTACTAGGCTTAGTATTTCGGAGGTCTGAACACACACTGAACACACTGCGCTGAGGACTCCGATAGTGAAAAGAACGGGCTTCGCGTTAAGCCAAAAACAGTGCTTCGCTAGTAATTAGAGGGGATTAGCCTCCAGTTTACACAGAGCGAACGAACACTGAAAAACACACTACACACGCACTGATCTCTAGCACACTTCTCCAAAAACACCTCAGTCAACAATCCCAAACCAGCAAGAAGTGAAGCACAGCAAAATCAAATCAATCAGTGCAGAAAAGACATACAAATTCAAGCAGAAAATGAACACAGAATCAAAGTTTCATTTCTTGAACAGGGAACACAAAATGAACTCACATATCTGAATACATGAGTGTGGCGGCTAGCACAGAAGCTCAAAAATGACTGCTCAAAGTGTTACTGTTGCCTAGCTAGCCTCCACTATTTATAGGCACTATTCAGCCCTGTGAATAGACTACTTTACCCCTAGGGTTTACACTAATTTTGTCTCATCAGAACAGGGGGTACAGACAGTAGTCTACTTTATTTGGAGGCTTCTTTTGTCAGCTTCGCAGAGCAGAGAACACCAGCTTTTGCAGAGCAGACACGGTCAACCTTTAAAGTTTTGTATTATTCTGAAGCCCCCTTTCGCACACGAGGGGTACGGTAGCTTCGGCGAGAAGCCTTGAGCCTGACGGCCTTCGATTCACCGAAGTCAGCCTTCGATTCAGTGACGGTTTTGAGCCGAAGCCATCAAAGCCCTTGATCCTTCGTGCCATCACCTCCGGAGTGGACCACCATGGCTTTACAACTACTCCCAGCTCGAACTCCGTCAGTCCATGTACCGAACCCCTGCACGGCCGAAGTAACTCAAGTCAGCCACGCTACGAAGCCCCATCTTCGGAGTACCACCCTTCGAAGTCCCTCCTTCGTCCAAGGCCTCCGCATGAAGCATTCCATGAGAACTTCGTCACAGTCTCTCCCCGAGCACACTCCTAGATGAACCTCACCCGGACCATGCCTTCGATGCACCTCAACTTTTGAGACCTCCGTCAGGTAAACCTTCGAGTGCCTCCCTCTAGAGCAAACTTCGAATGCATTGCCTCATTGCTGAGGACTTTGTCCACCATACTCTGAAGTCACTCTGTTCGGAGTACCCTTCGAAGTGCCTCATCTCCGAGGACTTTGTCTCAGGGTACCTTCAGCCGGAGCCACGCACCGCACTCTCTGTCTTCGCCTGGCGCACCTTGACCTGAGGACCGACCTTGACCCACCGCAGCCTTCGTGACCGAGCTCCCCGCTCGCCTGGCATCAAGCCTCCTGCTTGACCCAGGTTCACTTGTTGTGAACCGTCTGTCGCCTCCAAAGTCACCTGCGCACCACAGACAAATAGACAAGTGTATCTAGTACCCTGGAGACCTCACCGGGTAAACAACCTCTAGCACACACTCCGGTGTACCGCCCAAAGTACCGAACCCTTCGGTACAACCAAGTCATTGTGTACTGTCGGACCCCTCTGATAGTCACACTCCGCTGCAACAGCCACAGCAACCGAACCCTTTGGTGAAACAACCTCCGAACCCCTTCGGAGGGACCCCTTCAAATCCAGAGGATAAAATCTATCAATCACTCATCATAGCCTTTGAAACCAACCCTTGGTTTCTCAGATCCCATCTGTCAAATAATAACACATATTGTACTTGCTGCCATTCACTATGTATTCAAAAGGAGGTGAAGTTCCAGAAGTTAGCCACTGAAAATAGAGGGGACCTATGGATAACATTGATATCATTAAGTGATCCAGGCAATCCAAAAATGAAAGCCAAATCCATAAATCTTGAGATGCAACAACTTCTAATATCATGGTTGGTCCTTCCACATGTCATGAGTACATCCCTTTCCATACAGTTGAACAATTCTTTCACCTCCAGTGCATATAATCAATGCTTCCAAGCATACCTAGCCAACCCCTATTGCATTCAGCTCCATGAATCATTTAGTATCCTCAATAGTGGGTGGTCTCAAGTATTGTTCACCAAAAACCTCAACTACTGCTTTGACAAAGTGCTTGAATGCCTCAATCATAGTGCTCTCTGCAATTCTCACAACCTCATCAATAGAATCCACAGGCACATCATATGCTAGCATCCTAAAATATTTGACCACCTTCTGAAGGGTAGTGGCTCCAAGCAACCCTACTACATTTGACCTTTGTCTAAAATATTTATCATTCTCTCCACCCCTTCAATAATTCTTAAAAATATTTTTTTGACATTCTAAATCATCTTTGGAAAAACTAATCATTATAAATTGGGGGTATGCAAAATAATCTGCCACAATACGCAAGTTAACAGCATACATGTCTCTTCGTATCACTTGATGACTAGGCATCAAACCACGTCGAGCCTTCTTGCGATCCCTTTCTTCGGCATCAGCAAGAACAAGTATAGGCACAGTCAAATCATCATCATATTATTCCTCTTCCTCCAACCATTGCTCAAGAAAATCATCTTCATCATCGGTATACACCATCTACAATATTTTAAAAAGAACATAGATAACATCAAATTAAAAAAATATAATAAAACATCCACTTGACCTTGCATAGCAATGCACCAAAACCAAAATTTATGTCTCAAATGTCTTCTTCGCCACCAGGACCTCCACTGATAGCAAAGCTACTCCCGCCGCTAGTACCATCCAAACCAGTACTGAAGGTCGCCACCTTTTGATATAGAAGCTAACTTCTCATTGCTATCACTTATGTCTTCACATCGGGGTCCAATGTGTTCAAGTCACAAAACATAATCTTCTGTTCTTGCTCCCGCATCACCCTTTTATCTTCATTTGCAACCTTACGCTCTTCAATTGATGTCTTGTGCGCTTGGATCTTTTTGGTCTTCTACCATCTCTCTTCCCTAATTTTTTATTTTTCCATAAGCAATTTGTGAAGCACCCCTCCATACTTTTATTCTTCCCCTCCCTTTCTCATATTATCCTTTGCTTGCTTCCTTCCCATATGCCTTTTTGCACTAGGCATGGATGACTCATGAGTTTGGCTCTATCTAATGCCATCATCTTCTCCATCATGAATATCAATTGGAACTGAGTTGCTTGTTCTAGGTCTTTTAGAGGATTGAAATGCTATGAACTTAGGACAATGCCTAACCTTCAACCAACAATGAATGAAAGCAAAACCCTTCTTCTTTGCATCCTTATATGCATATATGGCTTGTACATCTAATAATGGAAAGTAAAGACTAATAAATATGTTTCCCAATGAATTATAATACCATGTGAGCATTTTTCTTACATGTTCCTAGTGAGGAATACCACCAGGATGGCGACGCTCAACTTCTTCAAAGAAGCCCTGAAACTTCTGACAATCTTTGGCAATTACACCCCACTGATGCTCAAGAGAATTGGAAGACCTATCAGATTCAAATTTTTTGTTTGCATGGTAGTTGTCATGAATTCGCTACCAATATGCTTTACTAGCTTGCTCATTTGCAGTGATAGGATCCATGTTAATGTTCTCCCATGAATCACATAGTTGAATATCCTCTTGTTGAGAGTAGTTGGCAGCTCAAATCGACTTTTTTTTACCGCACTAGATTCGCTACCACTTGATTGAGACATAATTGGTTGAGTGCCAATTGGAAAAATAGAAACATCATCAAGCTCAATGTCCTCATACAACATCTATGACCAATCTCCTTGCGATATACATAAAAGCCATTGAAATAACACACCGGGGACGCAATTAGGCATATGCATGGCAATCAAGAACTTAATGGCAAACAAGAACTAAACAAAAATAATATTTGTATTGCATCTGAAATTGTATGTTAGCAAAAAATATTTGATGTAGAATAGGGTTCCCAATCTTCTGAAAGGTTCTGATAACTCTCAATTTGGTGGAATCGCTACACAAATCGATATGGCTTCTAGACGGCACGACCTGAGCCTGCAATCACAGCACAACATTGCCTCTGGTTATCGACCGAACGGTGCTCGGTCGACCTCACCAAGAAGGCTAATCCTTGCCCAAGAATCGAAGAACATAAGCAAGAACCAAGAAGAATGCAACCGAATTGCAGATGAATGATTAAACTCACAAGTTGAGGTTCTACAAACCGATATGACGGTGAAATTGTTCTTGGCAGAATAATCTAAGAAAAAACATCCAAAGACGATGGTGGATATTGTTTATATAGGCTAAGGAATGTGGTCTGATGAGGACATCGATAACAAGGATAAAGACATCCAACACTCTATCATTCCTGGACCAATCACTCGCTCCCGTGCTTGTAAGCTTAATTATGAGGTGCGTTCATTTCTTACTTTACATAATGATATGGATATGGATGGGATGCTACTTATGGGTGATATTTTGACTCTAAAGAACATAGGAGAAGCACTTATAGAACAAACACAAGAGGGAGAGGCGGCACAACAATCCAATTCGGATTCCACTTTAAACTCCGATTTTGGTTCGGTTTTAGCAGAACACCCTTCATTAAAACGGGCATAACTTTCTCGTACAGAGGCAGATTGAGGCGTTCTTTAAGGCATTGGAAAGATAATGAAAATATATTTCCAATGAATCTGGTGACAAGTCCTGGTTCGTTACGAAACATTGTGTCGTCTGAACAAGTCATGAGGTTCCGCGTCACCGTTTTGGGCCACTTTGAACCTTGTATCTGTTTGGGACCTTAAGCCCAACATTAGGGAAGACTTTACACAAACCCTAGGTATTAATACTCTGTAGCCGTCATGAATTAGGGTTGGGTTTTTCTTAGTTTCAAACTGCCTTGTAGATTAAACTCTGACGTTCGTCAGATTGTGGAACCCCGCTAGAGAAATCGATCTCTCATCTGTTTGTGATATTGTGTTTCTGTGTTCTTTCTTGTGTTCTCTATTCGCATGCAGGAATAAGCATTCTTGGCGAGGTCAATCACGTTTGTGCATGGTTGATAACCAATGGAGCCGTGGTGTAGCGATTGTGGGGTTCGGATCAGTGCTGATCGGAAGCCGGATCGTCAACGTCGAGTCCTCCACCAATCGAGTTTACCCCCTTGACGGAAGATCGGGCACCCGTGTGCATCAAGTGGTATCAGAACCCAAGTTGTCTTTCAGGTATCACTGTATCCCTTAGATTATTATTTGCCTTGTCCAAGAACTCCAGAAAAAGCCGCAAAAAAAGAGTCGTAGATATCTAGGGCAAATTATCCTTATTGTCCTAGTATTTTGAGCCTTTGCAATTTTGTCACGGTGTCGCATTGCTGAGTTTTGATCCATGGTCGATGTCGGGTTGCTAGTTTTGAGTTGTGTTCTTGATCGCGAATCAAAGCCATAACCTTGCTTAGTCCTGGGATATTCGAATCCAACCCTAAACCCTAGTCAGAGTCGGTTCGGAGTCAGTTTGACCTTGCCTTGGTAAAATGGCCATAACTTTTGTATACGGACTCCGTTTGAGCTCTACCACCCGTCAAAACAATCGGGATGAAAAAACACATCCAGGCATGAGCCGAAAAGACACTTCCGATTGGGTTAAGGGGGAAAAATTTGGCAGGGAAGACAGAGTTCTATAAGGGTTTTTGTTTGCAGCCAGCGTAACTTCTTCCTTTTCGGATACCTCGTTGAGTACTTATTGTTTGAGCAGTATGTAAAAAAAGGTCCAAAAAATAGAAAAAATAAAAAAGAGGCCCAAAAGAAAAGAAAATTAAGAGGCCAAAAAAGAGAAAAAAATAAGAAAAAAATTTGTGAGGCATAAGAGGAGGAAGTTGTTCTAGTTTAAGTTCAGCGTTGTTACCTATATCTCTAAGTGTTGTGTTTTTGTGTTCTTGTTATTTGAGTTGGCTTCTCTTCTCGTTTCTAGGAGCACAAGTTAGACCAGCAACCAAGACAAATATTTTAGATTATTATTGAGCTTTACTAACTGCTGTGGATCTGTGCTAATCCTTGCTACCAAAGATTAGCCTTCTGAGCTCCACCTTCCTTTTGATTAGCATAGTTTCCAGCCGGCAATCGCTATACTCACGACTTCAACGGTATCATCCCCAAGCCAACTGGTTGTGCCACCTGTTACGATTGGTAAGAACCTTGCAAGAACTTGGTGAAACACTTGAGTGTGAGCGACTCCACATCCTAGTAGTTCATAGGAAACTAACGCACTTGTGAGCTTGTTTGTGTTTTGTGTTTCCACTAACCATGGCAGAATCACAACACCAAGGCTTTGGAGATGAATGTGTGTCCAAGTTCGAGCTTAGCAGGTTGCTGCAAGAACTCAATGCAAATATCATTAAGAGCAACTAGGACAATGAGAACAGATTGGAGAGGATAGAGAGGAGCATTGCCACCCTCATCACTAGGATGGAGAACATAGAGAAACAACTAGCGCCACCGAACAATAGAGCTGAGGATCTCGAGGAAGATGGCATAAATCAATAAGAGTATATCCAGCCCCTTGATCGAGACCCTCCTCCCCATCAATGAAATCCACGTCATCAAGGTATGGGAGGTAATAATGAAAACAACCCTCGTGCTGATAATTTGTTTGCTAAGGTTAAGTTTAGCATACCACCTTTTTTGGCTCTTATGATACTGAGACATATCTGAATTGGGAGATGACAGTAGAACAAAAATTTAACTCTCATCTTGTTCTAGAAATTCATAAAGTTAGACAAGCCACTAGTGAGTTTACCGATTTTGCTATTATTTGGTGGAATGAGCTATCAAATATAGGCTTAGCACCTGACACATGGGATGGGCTAAAGAGAGCTATGCGTGGTAGATTTGTCCCCACTACTTATAAATGTGATTTGCGTCAAAAATTACAGCGTTTAAACTAGGGAAATAAATCTATAGAGGAGTACTACCAAGAACTACAAATAGGAATGTTGCGTTGTGAGGTGGTTGAGGATGAGGAGGGTAAAATGGCTAGATTTTTTGGTGGCTTGAGAAGAGAAATACATGACATAGTTGATTATAAAGAATATAATTCTCTCAATAGATTGTTTCACCTTTCTATGAAGGCAGAAAGAGAATTGCAGGGACGATAGCCGAAGTCGAAGAGCAACTTCACCAACACAAGAGCGGTGTCTGCAACGGGAAAATCAACACTACCTTCTCCTTCACGGTCTGCTGCCTCCTTCATATCCAGGGCACGTTTAGCAGCACCTTCATCTTCACTACCACCAGAGAAGAAGAGTAAAACAGCCCTACCAGCAAGTAGTTCCTCATCGGTTGCTTCTACATGCCGAACCAGTGGAGTCATTTGCCACAATTGCAAAGGGAAGGACCATTTCATGAGAGATTTCCCAAGCCAGAGACGGACATGCATTGCTACTGAGGATGGTGGGTATGTTAGTGCTAGTGATATGCATGATGGTGGTACTAATAATGTCGGTGACAATGAGAAGACTGAAAGTGACGGTGAGGAGATTTTAGGTACTTCCACCACAGAGAAGTATCAGGCGTTGATTGTACAACGTGTTTTAGACACTCAAGTGGAGCAAATGGACACACTACATCGACATAACTTATTTCAAATATTCCTCATTGTTCAATGATCGTTGTGTTCATGTCATAATTGACGGAGGGAGCAGCACTAATTTGGTGAGCTTAGATCTAGTTAATAAGCTTGGATTGACCACACATCCACGTCCTCATCCATACTATATTCAGTGGTTCAACAATAGTGGTAAGGTCAAGGTAACACACTCTGCGAGAGTGCACTTTTTCATTGGTACGTACCATGACTTCGCTGTTTTTGATGTTGTGCCCATGCAAGCATGTTCATTTTTATTGGGTAGGCCATGGGAATTTGATACGGATGCCACACATCATGGTAGGAATAATAAATATACACTTATGCATAAGGGAAAGAAAATTACTTTGCTTCCTATTACTCCCACTGAAATTATGCAATGTGAGAAAGATAGTATTGAGAATAGCAAGAAGGAGATTGTACCACAATCTGAAAATCAGCAAGTAGCTAACACTATTTCCCACCTAAGAAAGATAAGAAAGACAATAGCTCTAAGTCAGACGGAATTAAATTGAAGGGGGTGTTATGCTTGCTACTAAATATGATTTGGTTGATATTAATGAGTTTGATTCTCCTTGTTATGCATTGATATGCAAAGAAGTTTTGTTTTCATTTGAGGATTCTTCCACTTCGTGGCCTCCTGTTGTCACTAACCTTTTGCAGGAGTATAAAGATGTGTTTCCAGCAGAGATGCCTCCGGGGATGCCACCTATTCGAGGTATTGAGCATCAAATTGACTTGATCCAAGGAGCGACATTGCTAAATCGTGTTGCATATAGAACAAATCCAGAGGAGACTAAAGAAATTCAACGACAAGTCCAAGAACTTCTGGACCGTGGGTACATACAAGAGAGCCTTAGCCTATGTGTTATGTCTATTCTTTTAGTCCCTAAGAAAGATGATAGTTGACGTATGTGTGTTGATTGTAGAGCCATCAATAATATTACAATAAGGTATTGTCATCCTATTCCTAGGTTAGATGATATGCGTGATGAATTGAGTGGGTCTATCATTTTCTCAAAGATTGACTTGCGTAGTGGATACCACCAAATTAGAATGAAGTTAGGAGATGAATGGAAAACATCTTTCAAAACTAAGTTTGGTTTATATGAGTGGTTAGTCATGCCTTTTGGGTTAACTAATGCACCTAGCAATTTTATGTGTTTAATGAATGAAGTATTGAGAGTATTTATTGGCAATTTTGTGGTGGTTTACTTTGACGATATTTTGATATATAGCAGGTCTATTGATGAACATTTGAATCATTTGCGTGTTGTTTTTAATGCTTTGAGAGATGCACACTTGTTCAGTAATCTTGAAAAGTGTACTTTTTGCACGGATCGAGTCCCTTTTCTTGGCTATGTTGTTACTCCACAGGGTATTGAGGTAGATGAAGCGAAAATTGAAGCCATCAAGAGCTGGCCAACACCTCAAACCGTCACGCAAGTGAGAAGTTTTCATGGACTTGCTGGTTTTTATCGACGGTTTGTGAAGAATTTCAGCACCATTGCGGCTCCACTCAATGAGTTGACAAAGAAGGGAACTTCATTCACATGGGGTCCAGCACAAGAACAAGCTTTTAACATGCTTAAGCAGAAACTTACACATGCCCCTCTACTCCAACTTCCTGACTTTGGTAAGACATTTAAGCTTGAATGTGATGCTAGTGGGATTGGGATAGGAGGAGTTCTCATACAAGAAGGTAAACTTGTTGCTTACTTTAGTGAAAAATTTCATGGACCTAATCTAAATTATTCTACTTATGATAAGTAGTTGTATGCTTTAGTTCGGGTGTTAGAGACTTGGCAACATTACCTTTGGCCTAAGAAGTTTGTCATTCATTTTGATCATGAATCCTTGAAACATATTAGAAGTCAGGCAAAACTAAATAAGCGACATGCAAAATGGGTTGAGTTCATAGAGTCATTTCCATACATCATTAAACATACACGTGGTAAAGACAATATCATTGCAGATGCTTTATCCAGGTGTTTTACTATGTTATCTCAGCTTGATCATAAGATATTTGGTCTAGAAACAATAAAAGAGTTATATGATACTGATCTAGACTTTAAGGATTCTTTTGAAAATTGTAGAGAGTGCCGAACTTGGAATAAATATGTGCTGAATGATGGTTTATTATATCGTTCTAACAAGCTATGTGTCCCAGCTAGCTCCATTCGCTTTTTGTTTTTATAGGAAGCTCATAGGGGAGGAAATATGGGACATTTTGGAGTGAAGAAAACCGAGGACGTGTTGTCCACACACTTCTTTTGGCCAAGGATGCGGCGGGATGTCGTGCGCTACGTCTCACGCTGCACTACATGTAACAAAGCTAAGTCACGCTTGAATCCCTTTGGACTTTATATGTCTCTTCCTGTTCCTAGCGTCCCTTGGGAGCATATATCAATGGACTTTGTCTTAGGTTTACCTTGAACAAAGAGGGGGAGGGATAGTATATTTGTGGTGGTCGATCGATTCTCAAAAATTGCACATTGTATACCTTGTCATAAGAGCGATGATGCTACAAACATTACTGATTTGTTTTTGAGGGATATCATTCGCCTACATGGAGTACCCACCACTATTATCTCTGATCGTGATGCGAAGTTCTTGAGCCACTTTTGGAGAAGTTTATGGTGCAAGTTGGGAACCAAGTTGCTATTATCCACCACATGCCACCCTCAAACCGATGGGCAAATAGTGGTAGTTAATCGTACGTTATCCACCTTGTTGCACGCTATTTTGAAGAAGAATTTGAAGATGTGGGAAGAATGTTTACCTCATGTGGAGTTTACATATAATCGAGCGATACATTCTACCACCAAGGTGAGTCCTTTCCAGGTTGTGTATGGCTTTAATCCCCGTGCCCCCATTGATCTTTTGCCATTGCCTACTTCTTAACATGTGCATTTAGATGCTAAGATATGTGCTGATTTTATTCTGAAATTACATACCACAACTAAAGAACACATTGAGAAGATGACCGAAAAGTATAGAATTGCTGGTAGCAATGGTAGGAGACATTTAACCTTTTAAATAGGTGATCTTGTTTGGTTACACTTGCGTAAAGATAGATTTCCAGATTTGAGAAAGTCTAAATTGATGCCTCGAGTTGATGGTCCTTTCAAGATAGTTAAGAAAATTAATAACAATGCATACCAGCTTGAGTTGCCTGCAGATTTTGGGGTTAGCCCAACATTTAACATTTCAGATTTGAAGCCATATTTGGGAGAAGAAAACGAGTTTGAGTCGAGGACGACTCCAATTAAAAAGGGGAGGATGATGAGGGCATCGATAGCAATGATAAAGACATCCAACACTATCATTCCTGGACCAATCACTCACTCTCGTGCCCGCAAGCTTAATTATGAGGTGCGTTCGTTTCTTACTTTACATAATGATATGGATATAGATGGGATACTACTTATGGGTGATATTTTGACTCTAAGGAACATGGGAGAAGCACTTCTGGATCAAACACAAGAGGGAGAGGCGGCACAACAATCCAATTTGGATTCCACTTTAAACTCCGATTTCAATTCGGTTTCAGCAAAACACCCTTCATTAAAACGGACATAACTTTCTTGTACGGAGGCATATGGAGGCGTTTTTTAAGGAGTTGGAAAGATAACGAAAATATATTTCCAATGAATCTTGTTCGAAGTTCTGGTTCATTACGAAACGTTATGTGTCATCTGAACAAGTCATCAGGTGCTGCATCACTGTTTTGGGCCACTTTGGGCCTTGTATCCATTTGGGGCCTTAAGCCCAACATTAGGGAAGACTTTACACAAACCCTAGGTATTAATACTCTATAGCTGTCATGAATTAGGGTTGGGTTTTTCTTAGTTTCGAACTGCCTTGCTGATTGAACTCTAACATTCGTCAGATTGTGGAACCCCGCTCGAGAAATTGATCTCTCATCTATTTGTGAGATTGTGTTTCTATGTTCTTGATTCTCATGCAAGTATAAGCCTTCTTGGCGAGGTAGATCGTGTTCGTGCGTGGTTGTTAACCAATGGAGCCGTGGTGTAGCGATTGCGGGGTTCGGATAAGTGCTGATCGGAAGTCGGATCATCAATGTCGAGTCCTCCACCAATCGAGTTTACCCCCTCTGATGGAAGATCGTGCAACCATGCGCATCATGGTCTAACCCTAAGACACGTCCTCCAACTCGGTACATGGCCCAAAGGCCCAAACTGGTGTCGCAGCATCGAAACAGTCGTGGAAATTGGTACTGTTTTGACAATTGCTGATGACTCCGATTTTAGTTTGGTGTGAGGTTGGTCCCACTGGAAAGGTTATCTTCTCATCTTTCCAACCATATGTGGAACGTCCAAATCAGAGGTCTTATGCATCCTAGGCGTCCGTTTTACTGTCAGGTGGTACTGGAATCCGAATTGGACTCAAAGTCGACTTGGATCGGGTCTCCAACTTGGCTTGCACTCCCTTGCTGTACCTCCACGCCTCCAAGTCCTTCTTCATGAATCTCCTGGTCCTCTCCTTGGTTCCTAATCACAATATAATCATTATTACCGGCAATAGTCTAGATGAACAACACTAAGGTTTTATCAGCTATCATCCCGTAGTTGACTCCAATGAACGACTACGACACTGCAAAAATCAATTAAACTCAAGTAATAAGAAATCCCAACCAGCCATCAGCAATTCAAAGTATCGATCGATGAACAGAGGCAATGCTAATAAATATTTGTATACATCTAGCGAAGACAACACATATACAAATTCATTTCACATACAAATTCATATGCATGTACAAGCAGCACATATACACAAACAACACATATACGCATAGGCATGTTGGGATACTTGGCGCAGTCTAGGGCGCGTCATCGCGGGGTGGCGGCTAGACTCCCTGGAAGGCGACCTAGAGAAATGGCTGGACTCCCTAGGTGGCGGCCTGGAGACCCTCCTAGACGGCACGGCTGGAGATTTCCCTAGACAGCGGCCTAGAGAGTCATGGGCGATGCGGTGGCTTCGAGACTGGGCGACGCGGTGGCCTAGAGTCCCTGATGGCGCGGCCTGGAGACTATGGCGGCACAGCCTGGAGACCCTAGCGGCACCGGCTTCGCTGGGTGGCACGGCCTGGAGCCAGGGGATGGGGGCGTGGGGTGTGTGATGCGGATGGGGGCTAGTATAGGGGGCCCCTACCAATGAGGGCCTGAGGACCTTTTTTGAGAGCCCTTTCATTTTGGGGGTTAAGTAGGGGCCCTGTTGGACCCCAAATTTTATCAAAGCCTCTCAAATATGAGTTTGAGGGCCTAAATAGGGGCCCTGTTGGAGTTGCTCTTAGTTAGGTCAAAAGAAGACAACCCTACAAACAACTATTCGGCGCATCACCACCCTTGACTTCCCAAGGTTAATCCCGGCGGGATTCTTCACTTGGAGCTGGGCTGCATAGTTCCGATCTCCATCAAAGAGGTGAGTTCTGCCACCCCCGTCGATCGTATCGACTAGGTCAATGTTCTCACGGCTGCATCAATTTGATCTCTTGAGACATCAACCGAAACAATACGATCATCGGTTTATCTTGGTGTATTGGCTAGGTCTAAGGCTTCAACAAATTAATCTCTTGTATTTGTGTGATTTGGGTGTGGTAGTATGAGGCTTCATCGGTTAAGTCCAACATCTCTTTCTATTTTATATTATTCATGCTTTATACTGTTCATCTAAATAAAGCATGTCCGATACTTTGAAATATTATTAAGTTCATCGTGACTTGCTAATGTCTTGGTTAAATTCAATCTTGTAATTATGATGATTTTGATGATACAAATATGTTATCTTGCATGTTTTATTTATTTTTGTCGGAGTACAAACCAATAGGTTATCCTCAATTCAAAGTTATATTTTATCTGCCATCGAGAAAGGTTCATCGGCTCATATGCGTTAATTATCCATCTCATCGGCCGATGGCGCATTTTCCCCGGTTGCTCTGCCTTGGTCATCGACCTTATGGCCGATCGGCGTTATTCGTTCATGATTGTTTTATCTCCACCACTGTCATCGGCTTTACAACCGATCAGCAATGTTACTAATGTCATTTCCATTGTCTCCTTATTAGTTACAGGGTCAAATTGATTGGTACGCCATGAACCCTTTTTCAAGATTGTAGGACCTGCACTAGAGCTAAACAGATCTTCTAGGCTACGCGTGTATTAAAGTGTGACAAAAAAAGATACCAACATTGTTATAAATCTTATCCCAAGTCAGTTTCTTATATCTTATAAAGTACAATCAGACTCATATTATATCCTATTTATAAGTATATCTGTTGTAGCAATTGTGTTAGCTACAGCACAGGTTTTGTATGTGTGTATATGGTGTGTAAAATGAACCTCGAAGGGTTCTCTAAGAGGGAGAAAAGATTTATACTGGTTCGGACCTCCCTTAGGGGATAATATCCCTACGTCCAGTTTGTGGTGGATTTGGCATGGTATGCCTTGGTGTGGTGTAGTGAACTCTAGGGTTTCATGGCCCTGGCGAAGCTATCCTGTTACAAAGGCTTGGCCCTTGCTTTATAGGCACGCAGGCCAAAGGAAAAGACCAAAATGCCCTCTATAAGTCATAGGCTTATAGGGGCAAAAAGGGGGAAAAAGGGAGCTAGCTATTGTACAAAGTGCTTTACATCTTACAGACGTGTCACACAACGTCACTCTTTGATGAGCTAAACGACATACTGGGGGTGGAGGGGCCCCTGGTATGGCTATTACACTGTAGCGAGGTGCAGATATTTCCTGGGTTTGGAGTAGGGGCCGGAGCTCTTCAGGCGGAGGCTGCAAGGGAGTCTTCGAAGTACAATCCGAAGTAGGCTTCAAAGTATACTCCGACTTGGGCTCCGAACTGGGGCTCCGAACTGGGGCTCCGAACTGGGGTCCTGGAGACTGGCTCTGAGGGCCTCTGAAGGGAGCTTCGAAGGTTAACTCCGAACAGGGTTCGAGGGTTAACTCCGAACAAGGCCCGAAGGTTAACTCCGAACAAGGCCCGGAGGCTAACTTTGAAGTTAACCTGAGACTTAGCTTCTCACAAACCTTAAGGGATCTTGAGGGCTTCGCTCCGCAGGGCTCCGAAGGGGTCCGGAGGCCTCGCTCTAGAGGGCTTCGAAGTGAACCTTGGGACTTGGAAACAGCTTCTCCAGAAAGGAACAAGCTTCGATAGTGTTGGGCTTTGGGCCGAAGGATGACGGAGGCTGACGTCATTTGGCCCCTGTTCAAGGGAAAACTTATTCCCTCAACAGTAGCCCCTCGCTTGCAGGCCTTTGGGATGAAGGGGTGCGTGCGCCCTTGGGACAAATGACAGAAAATTACACCTTCAGGGAAAAACAGGCCTTCGAAGCTTGGACCGAAGGCAGCTTCGAAATGCGCAGGTAATAAATGCCTGCGTTAGCTGTCAAAATGGCCTTGGGGAGATCAACTGACTCCGCAACGGCTATAAAATTGACCGTTACTGTGCGCCGGGCCGCTTCGCCTTCGCTGGAGGCCCACCTACCAGTGGGTTCGGCCCACGAACCGTCGGGATTTTTACCGCCTATAAATAAGGGTTTACCACACACGGCTTCGGCACGCTCTCATTTGCTTTCTTCTCAACGCCTTGCACCCTTCGCTCTCTTCTCCTCCTTAGCTTCGCGCGAAGCACCCCTCGCTAGCTTTAGCCCCTTCGCCCCGAAGCTCCACAAAATGCCGAAGAAGGTTGTTTCGAAGGCTTTGACCTTGGGCTCGAGCTCGAGCTCCGCCCAAGCGCAGGCAGCGGCAGCTGCGGCAGCGAAGCCTGCACCGAGGCGGTTGGGGCCGAGGGACCTTCGGTCGCCATCCGATAAGTTTGAGCAGACACAGGAAATGAGGGCCTCGATCTCCACAGAGGAGTCCGTCCAAAGGGCCTGTGAAGGAAGGATTGCTGCGAAGATTCAACTTAGAGTTCCGGAGAAGTCGGAGTCCATTCCAAGGCCTCGGTCTGACGAAGTAGTGCTGTTCGAAGCCTTTTTTGAAGTAGGCCTCGGGCTGCCAGCAGTGGGGATGTTGAGCGAAGTCCTGAAGGCTTACAACCTCGAGCTTCCTCAACTCTCGCCCAACGCTGTGGCGATGCTTGCTATTTTTGAATGGGCCATGAGGGCCGAAGGTTGCGAGGGTCGCGCAGACGTTTTTGTCGCCCTCCACGATGCCAACTGCCAACCGAAGCCGAGGGAGGGTGCAGACCGCGTCAAGAGGGCTTTGGCCTTCGGAAGCGCCAACTTCCAGCTTCGGAGGGAGTACCAAGAGGCCTTCCCGGCGAGGGCCGCCAACAGCAAATGGTACTCGAAGTGGGATCAAGAGTGGTTCTACGCCTCCGTCGGCGCGAACTCTCCCCTTCGGAGTACCAATGCACTCATCTCTTATCGGCGCAAAGAGGTGGTGAAGACGAGCCCCTACACCCTTCGCTCCAGGATCTCGCTCCTTCGGAGGGTGGCCGCGAAGATGAGCATGAGGGACCTCACGGAGGAGTTCATCACCCTCCGGCTTAGCCCCCTTGCGCGCTCTTGGTCGGAGGGGCTCTTCCAACCTTTGGGCCGAGGGGGCCTAAACGAAGTGGCATTTGAACGCCTCGGTGAGAAACCATGTTGAAGAATATGGTTTTGATATTCCAGATGTGATGAGTGATTGTCAACGGAAGTCAATGGAAGGGAGAGATGAAGACCTGTCGTGTCTGAGGCGCATGTGACTCAGGTACACGGGCAGTGAGCGACGGCCGGGCAGAGGAGCTGCGGAGTCGGGCTGGCCCAATCCGGGTACATGGCTAGGAGCGGCAGATGATCCACTGGTCTGTTGACTGGGTTTGACTCAGGTACACGGGCGGCGAGCAATTGCTGGGCTGAGGGAGCTGCGGGGTCGGGTCGGCCCAATCCGGGTACCCGGTGCGAAGACGGTGGACGCTTTGTCAGTTTCAGCGTAAAACTAACAATCTATCATTAATTCATTTTTAGGATATTAATATTTAGTTTTTAAGTTTAGAATATTTTTATTCGAGTCAGTTAATTTTTCTAAGAATATTTTAGTAATTTTCGGAATTTATTTTAGAGTCAGTTTATTTTACCCGAGGGTAAAGTAGTCTTTTCATGTATTAGGATTTGCCTATAAATAGGCCCCTATCCCCTTGGGGATAGATGACTATTTTCTAATAGAACAATCTACAGTCCATTTTCAGTTTTACCACCGAAAGTTTTCATCTGTTATTTGTGAATTCGAGCTCACGGGCGGCAGCGAAACACAAACATTTCCAGCGACGGCTGCGGCGTCCTGTGCGCACGGCAGTGCTTGAGGCCCGCCAGGAGCCGGGCGACAGCTTTCCTGCTGTTGGGCGCCGATATCCACGAAGGGCGGCAGCCATCCGGTCCACAAATCCAGCCGGCATGAAAAGAAGCGCAGGTCTCACGGCAAAGACTCCAAGTGCATTTTTTTCTCTTGTTTCTTTCCTGGCACAAGGCAAAAGGCTGCCACCAGCTCTTTCCAGCAGCAGCAACGCATGTCACCAGGCGGTCAACTTGCGGCGACGGACTTGGCTGCGCGCGTGAAGTTCCTGCCGGCGACGCATGCAATTGTTTCGGTCCATCAGCGGACGATTCGCCGCGAAGTTGGTAGATGCAGGTATTTGATCAAATCTCTTAATTTTTAGTTAGATTAATTAAATAAATAATTATCTATCTTTAATTAAAATACAAATATTGCAGGTAGTTTTAATCTACTATGTTTAGAGAGATCCAATTTTTAGATAATCATCTATTAATAAATTAGCTAAAAATCAATTTCGAGATTTCGTTGTTATTCTTATCTGTTAAATTTGTATCTCGTATTATTTAAATATATTTGTTTAATCTGTTCATGTAAAAAGAAAAGAAACATTTATTAGTTGCAGTCATTTATTTCGGTCTATTTCTGAATTAATTTTTAATGATGCATATCTTATTCATTTGATTAATATTTATATTCCTAGACTGAAATATAAATATATCGTGATTTTTCTAGGTGTTTGTATTTACTGCAGTATTTTTTATTTAGATTATTTTTAATATCAGTTTAATTAGGACACCGGTCATTTTTAAGCTAGACTACTTTAATTTCTGAGATTTGCTTTGCAAATATTATTTGTCTGGTTAAGTTCATTTGGGTGTTGGGTTTAAAATATAGTTTAACAAGAAATTTTTAGGCGCCCATTCACCCCCCCTCTGGTCGCTACTTTCGGTCCTACAAGTGGTATCAGAGCTAGGTTAGGTTTTTTTTAATATCTTAGCCGATTCAAAACCTAGGTAGTGACCATGACGTCTTCAGGTAAAATTCCATCCCTAGAAGCTTTTGGCTACACTTATTGGAAGACTCGCATGCGAGCATATCTTATGAGCCAGAGCTCGGACATATGGGAGATTTGTGTTCATCCTAGTTTCACCATAACGACTATTGCTGCGGATACTGCTGAAAATGTAATTACCCAGCATCAAAATAATAGTAAGGTGGTGAAAATTTTATTTTCGGGTCTAGGTCCTAGTGAGTTTGAGCGTGTTAGCCATCTCACCACTGCTCGTGAGATCTGGGCTACCCTCCAGGCACACCATGAGGGGACAGCTCAGGTCAAGGCTAGACTATATCAGACCTACCGGCGTGAGTATGAAAATTTCTCACAGAAGCCGGGTGAGACTGTTGAGGCTTTGTTTGGTCGTTTTCAATCGATCATTAACAAGCTTCGTGTTAACAAGGCCGAGGGTGATCAGCTGGTCTCAGATCATGAACAGGCGCTTAAGGTACTCCATACCTTGGACCCTAAGATCTGGGAGATCAAGGTTTCTTCTATTGTTGAGAGCACATCATACGATACCTTGACCATCGCAGAGCTTTTTAGTAAGCTCAAGGCCTTAGAGGTCGATATCCAGTTGAGATCAAATCTCACTGGTTCTGGATCAAAGACTCTAGCACTTGCGACACCATCTGCTGATCCTAATGCCATGAGTTGTACTGCGTTTTCCTTGATGTCTATTTCCGAGGAACAACTTGATACTCTAGGAGATGATGATCTGTGCTTGTTTAACAACCAGGTGCGGCGTGTCTATGATAAGCGAATGATTAAGAGACACGGCACAAAATCCGGATGCTTTGAGTGTGGTGACCCAGGTCATTTTATCGTCGACTGTCCCAAGCAGAAGAATTACAAGAAAGGAACCGGCGACAACTCTTACAACTCCGGCAAGTATGACAACTCCACGAAGGGCAAGCCCAAGACTAGATTCTTTCGAAAGGCTCTGAAGGACTACAGGCGTGAGAACAAGAAGCGAGACAAGACCTTCTTCACCGAGATGGAGAAAAGATACTCCAAGAGATCCTCGTCTTCTTCCTCGTCTTCAAGTTCAAGTGATGAAGAGATCGTGATCAGGAAGGGGAAGGACAGAGACAATCCGGCGGGCCTCTGTTTCATGGGCTTCGGGGACAAGCCGAAGAGTCGCTCACGCCACAGCCGAAGATCCCACAAGAGTTTCTGCTCAATGGCTCTTGGGGAGAAGAAAGAAAAGGACTCCTCCAACGACTCCGACGATGACGACGATGAGAAGGCATCTTCCTATGAACAAGAAGTTGTTAATTTACTAGAACAGAATAGTCAGGAGTTGAAGTATAGGGAGAAACTGCTTAGAGGGGCTAAGAAGAGGATAGATGAGCTTGAGAGTGAGCTTGCCATAGCAAATGGCAAAATTGAGAGTCTGTCTTCTTCCCCTTACTTGGGTGATAGTGGTGAGTGCCCTAACTGTGAGGTGCTGTTGTGTGACCTGACGACTCTTAAGTCCAGGTACACAGAGAGAGTAGATGAGAGAGACGCATTGGCCACTGAGCTTGAGAGCGCTCAGCAGGAGCTAAAAGATGCTCAGGCCACTGTCGTCGCACCTTGTGTAGACTGCCCATCTCATTTAGCTAGTATAGCTGAGCTGAGAGCCAAGAGTGATGAGCAGTTGAGCGAGTTAGCTGGAGTGAGAGGTGAGTTGGAGCAGACTAAGCTAGAGCTTGAGACCTTGTCAGTTCCATCCACTGTTTGTGAGAACTGCTTGTCCATTAGAATGGAGTTGATCAAGCTAAAAACTGAGAAGTCTGTCGAAGCTGATAAAGAGTGTGAGATCTGCTTGTCTCAGGTGGAGGTGTTAGCTTCTTTGAGAGAGGAGCTAGCTGATGTTCAGAACGAGAACTTTTACCTCCGTCAGATCCTGAGTTGGAATAGTGCTAGAGAGCCACAGCTCAGCATGATGATTCAGCAGTTCAAGAGACCGGATGGGTTTGGGGTAGGTTACGCCTATACCAAGGCTGATTTTGAGAGTGCTATTAGCCGAGCAGTGGAGTGGAGTAAGATGACTCTCGAACAGAGATATCCCAAGACTCACTCCACTGAGTCCTTTAAGGATAGTCATCCCAAGGATGGAGTGATCCAAGAACAACCTAAAGCTCCACCTAAGAAGCAGATCTGGGTCCCAAAGCCTAAAACTCTCCACACTTTTCTTGATTCCTTACCTGGACCTTCTCATACCAAGGATGCTACACCCAACACCACCAAGCCTAAGAACCCTAAGCCACAACAATATCCCAAGAAGCCTACCTATCACTGTGAGTTTTGTCAGAGAGACGGGCATCTTGAGGAGTTTTGCTTCAGGAGGAAGCGGGTTGAGCGAGCAGAGAGAGCTCGAGGTGGGCAGGAGCAGTTCTACCTGCAGGGTGGTAGACATAGAGTTCCTCGACGTAGAGATAGGCTAGAGGCCAGGCCACGTCGTGTAGGTTGTGGTAGTGGAGACGGTTTTTATGATCGTGCTCTGGAGGGTGGTTTTTGTTCTGGCAGAGTTCCAGATCGTTCGGTATACGGTTTTGGATCTCGCCACCATGATTTTAGGAAGAACAGAGGACTGCACTTTGACCCGCGTTTCAGTCCAGACTCATATGATTCCTTTTGCTTTCCTACATACGCGCAGATGGCTCGACACTGGTTCAACACTTTTACTAAACCTGACATTGGACCGTTTGGTCCCACTCATGATTATTGATCGTGTTTTGGGAGCTGTGTATCTTTTTTTTAGGATATTTTGAGTCAGCTTTTCATTGGTATCAGTTTTTCCTTCTTCTGTATTTTTATTGAGTCTTTTTGTGTGTGCGTTCATATCATGCATAATCATCAATCACATTTTGAGCTTGCTTCTATTATACGATTAATCTGCTTTACTTTCTCTAGCTAGTATATGTTTTTGATTACTTGTCGATGATCATGTTTTGTTTCAGTTCACATGATATATCTGATATTTGTCATATGCATGGCTTTTATGTTTTAAAATTGAGAAAATGATCACCATTGCTTCTGGTAACTAGCATGTGTAGGCTGAATGCTTTCGCTATCTTTTACATGCCTTGTAGCTAGATCCTTACTTAGATGCAGATATGCAACTTGGACATTTAAATGCTTTAAATATGAAAAATGTGCTATAAAAATGATAAAAATTCAGAAAAATGAAAAATTTATGCATTTTTATGATTATTAGAAAAGATCTAGGTGGGTTTGCTTTGTCGCATTGCATTGTTCTGGACTGCTTACCATAGCACTTTGGTATGAACTAGGACGGTGTAATGTATGCCAAGACCAATGTCTTAAGCTTTTGATGGTCCACTTCTGGCCTAGGCTTGACTTGGTCAGTTAGCATAAGGTTTGACATGCAAATAACCCCTGGCAGAAATGAAAAATATAAAGAAAAAGTCTGAAAAATTTAAAAAGATGACAGGTTTGCTTAAGCACTTTGTTTTGGACAATGCTTATCTTGGTAGATATCAGTTAGCTTTTGCATATCATGCTTTACTTTGCTTGTCAACTAGAAAATGTGGTGATGCTTTTGTTCGCAAAAAATTAAAAAATGTGTGCTAATGACTTTCTTTAGATATCATCTGTTACACTAATCATGTCATGTATCTTAGACAGTATATCTTTTGCTATACCTGTTAGATGTTGTAATAGCAGTCAATCATATCTAAGAAGCATGCTTTTCACACTCCACCTGCACCCCATCTGCATTCATAGCATATTTTGAGGGGGAGCTGCATTTCAAAGGGAGTTCGTGTCTATGTCTCTTTAGAGTGCATTTAGTCTCACTTGATGAGTCCAATTGTCAACAAGGGGGAGAAATTTTGGATATATTTTTGGCTTTCTCTGGGATTTAATTCAGGGGGAGTTTGTTCTTGTTGGTAATTCTAAGATTTGCACTTGTTTTTGAGGCTTTATTTTTGGTTAACCATAATGACCGTTTTGTGCGTTTTTGTGCTTTTATTTGGCTTTTGGTCATTAGGGTTAAACTTTTATTTTCCTTCTTCTATTTTTTTGTCTTTGTTTTTCTGTTTCCACGTGTTTTGCAGGTTCTGAAGATGAGCTGAAAAGGGTGTTGACAATGCACTCATCAAGGGGGAGATTGAGAAACCATGTTGAAGAATATGGTTTTGATATTCCAGATGTGATGAGTGATTGTCAACGGAAGTCAATGGAAGGGAGAGATGAAGACCTGTCGTGTCTGAGGCGCATGTGACTCAGGTACACGGGCAGTGAGCGACGGCCGGGCAGAGGAGCTGCGGAGTCGGGCTGGCCCAATCCGGGTACATGGCTAGGAGCGGCAGATGATCCACTGGTCTGTTGACTTGGTTTGACTCAGGTACACGGGCGGCGAGCAATTGCTGGGTTGAGGGAGCTGCGGGGTCGGGTCGGCCCAATCCGGGTACCCGGTGCGAAGACGGTGGACGCTTTGTCAGTTTCAGCGTAAAACTAACAATCTATCATTAATTCATTTTTAGGATATTAATATTTAGTTTTTAAGTTTAGAATATTTTTATTCGAGTCAGTTAATTTTTCTAAGAATATTTTAGTAATTTTCGGAATTTATTTTAGAGTCAGTTTATTTTACCCGAGGGTAAAGTAGTCTTTTCATGTATTAGGATTTGCCTATAAATAGGCCCCTATCCCTTTGGGGATAGATGACTATTTTCTAATAGAACAATCTACAGTCCATTTTCAGTTTTACCACCGAAAGTTTTCATCTGTTATTTGTGAATTCGAGCTCACGGGCGGCAGCGAAACACAAACATTTCCAGCGACGGCTGCGGCGTCCTGTGCGCACGGCAGTGCTTGAGGCCCGCCAGGAGCCGGGCGACAGCTTTCCTGCTGTTGGGCGCCGATATCCACGAAGGGCGGCAGCCATCCGGTCCACAAATCCAGCCGGCATGAAAAGAAGCGCAGGTCTCACGGCAAAGACTCCAAGTGCATTTTTTTCTCTTGTTTCTTTCCTGGCACAAGGCAAAAGGCTGCCACCAGCTCTTTCCAGCAGCAGCAACGCATGTCACCAGGCGGTCAACTTGCGGCGACGGACTTGGCTGCGCGCGTGAAGTTCCTGCCGGCGACGCATGCAATTGTTTCGGTCCATCAGCGGACGATTCGCCGCGAAGTTGGTAGATGCAGGTATTTGATCAAATCTCTTAATTTGTAGTTAGATTAATTAAATAAATAATTATCTATCTTTAATTAAAATACAAATATTGCAGGTAGTTTTAATCTACTATGTTTAGAGAGATCCAATTTTTAGATAATCATCTATTAATAAATTAGCTAAAAATCAATTTCGAGATTTCGTTGTTATTCTTATCTGTTAAATTTGTATCTCGTATTATTTAAATATATTTGTTTAATCTGTTCATGTAAAAAGAAAAGAAACATTTATTAGTTGCAGTCATTTATTTCGGTCTATTTTTGAATTAATTTTTAATGATGCATATCTTATTCATTTGATTAATATTTATATTCCTAGACTGAAATATAAATATATCGTGATTTTTCTAGGTGTTTGTATTTACTGCAGTATTTTTTATTTAGATTATTTTTAATATCAGTTTAATTAGGACACCGGTCATTTTTAAGCTAGACTACTTTAATTTCTGAGATTTGCTTTGCAAATATTATTTGTCTGGTTAAGTTCATTTGGGTGTTGGGTTTAAAATATAGTTTAACAAGAAATTTTTAGGCGCCCATTCACCCCCCCTCTGGTCGCTACTTTCGGTCCTACACTCGGTAAGACTTCAAAGCTTTTCTACTTTCATACTTCGCTGAGAACTTATTCTGACTTAGATCTTTATGAAGCCACTCTTGAAGTGAGGACTCCGGAGGAGGCCATCACGGTGGCGGAGCATGTTGTCGGGGCCCCAACACCAGAGGAGCAAGCCCAATGGCTTGCTTTGGTGGGGACTTGGGAGCATTGGAACAGGGTGTGGACCCTACTCGGCTACGAAGAGGTCCAGGCTCTGCCTGACTTCTCCCACCTCACTGCTTCGACAACCGGCTCCAAGAGGAAAAGGGGGGATGACGACGAGCCCGAAACTTTGAAGGCTCGGACGGAGGTCCCCGCGACCGAAGCCTCTACTCCGGAGGAGGCAACGACGCAGACCTTCAAACAGAAGCGGAGCCAACAAGGGCTCCAGCGACAGCTACCGAGGTGGTAGCGAAGACCTCGACGGCGACGGCTTCGGGCGCGGAGGCCGACACGCTAGTTTCGCAGCGAAGGGATTGGGGGGCACACATTGACCACTCTACCTTTGAAGAGATCTCCGACGAAGGTGAACACTTCAAACATACTTCTCTTTTATATGCAGATTTTGACATGAACTTTTTGCAGAAGATGATGTCGGTGCGAGGCCCACCGTTCTGAAGCCAACGGAGGTTTCCAGCAGCATCAGCAGCAGCTCGGAGTCTGACAGCTCCTCGTATGAAGAAGACGGAGGCAACGGTCACGACGAAGGTGACGAGGAAGTCGATGTAGTGGATCGAAGCCCAGCTCTGCCGAAGCCTGTGCAGGCGGTTGCGGCGGAGGAAATCGTCCGACCTTTGCTGCCAAAGGGGGTCGTGACGGAGGAGGCCCTCAACAACTTCTGTGAGGGCTTCGCTGCTGCGGAGGCAGGAGGCTTGGTGGCTCAACTCAGCCACTCGAACCCCATGGACCTCTTCATCAACGCGAACGAAGCCCTCATCCAGGTGAGTGAAGTCCTACGCAGCCTTTGAGTTATGTTTTGGTCTTTGATCAACACTTATGATTTTCTTGAATTCTTCCAGGCCTTCACACTGAACGCATCAGCATCAACATCTGCGGACAGGAGGATGACGCGCTAGGCGGAGGATGTAGGACCGAAAGTAGTGACCAGAGGGGGGGTGAATGGGAGCCTAAAAATTCTTTCGAATCAATGGCCTGCTCCCAACACCCAACGCTCCTCAAACGACTAAGCAACAAACAGTGAACCGATTGCCTAAGTCTAAAAGTTTCTACCCTATAAACAATCGGTGTCAAAGAACAGAGAAACACCAATACAATGCTAAGGGAAGATAAACAAAAATATTCAAGACATGGCAAATCAAACTTCTCAGTAGAATAATGTAAGTACACAAGGAATGGGATGAGAAGTTATTGTTCAAAATTTGTCTCCTGTTCGAAACTTGGCGAAGCCTACTTCGCTGGTCAAAGCCTGCTTCGCAGTGTCGAAGCTTACTTCAGAGTTGCTTGTCGAAGTCGAGCGAAGGTTATCGTAGATGTACCGAAGGTTTTTTTGGTCTAGCCTAGTCCGAGTGTGGCAAAGAGCGAAGTATGCTTCGAAGCGAAGTATGATTGTATCGAAGCTTGCTTCGAACAGTATACTTCGAAGCTTATCCTTCGAACAGAAAGCTTCGAACACGATGCACAGAAAAACAACCTTCGAAAGATAAGCGAAGCCAAACACACGGGAGCAAGACAAAGTCGAAGCTTTCACTCAAAATTCGAAGCTAGCTTGGTCGAGGTATGACAACCGAAGTTGAGACCTTCGAACCGAGGGTTAACTTCGAAAGACAAGCTCCGAACTTACACACTGTGACCTTCGAAAATGATAGCAAGAAGGAACTCACGTCGAGCGAAGTCTACCAGAGAGACAAGCTCCGAAGCCAACTTCGAAACCTGTCGAAGTATTGACTTCGAAGTGCTCGAGTCGAAATACACCTTCACGAAGACGGTCGAAGTATGACAAGCCAACAGACTAAGCGCAAAACATACTTCGCAGCTAGCACAAAAACTAAGCACAAGACATACTTCGAAGCAAGATTCACAGAGCAAGTGCGAAGTCGAAGTTCTGTTGGAGCCCTCGAATGATGTCAGATCAAAGCCTGCCTCACGGAGATGAGGGGCTTCGAACAGAGAAGGGGCTTCGCCAGAAAAACAGCCAGAAAAGTCACTTGGCGCCGTCTACTCGATCAAAAAGCAACACAGTAAAAAGCAAGGCTATAGTACTAGTGTACTATTGCTACAGTGTTGTAGTACTACTTGCAACCAGCAAGAACTAGTACTCCAAACTTGAAGAACAGACGCAACAGAGTAGCAAATAGAGATCAAAATGCCCACGGTACACAAAGATTCAGATCCACAAAAATCAATGCACACCACACACATACGCAGAGTATAAAATCTCACAGCGTTAATGAAGAACAGAGAGATTGCAGGAATAGAAGTTTCTGGCGGCGCACATGAACAAAAATAGGAGAGAGAAAGCGCAGGAGACAAAATGACCCAATAGAGTAAGAAATGATTTCAGCAAAAAGGGGTGGCACAACCCTAGGGATTGGGGCCCTATTTATAGGCTGCCCAACACTTAGGAATATTCCACCAGCCCCTTAGGGTTTTTTACAGACGCTAAAATAAAGGAAAAGACTAAACTGCCCTTAGGAATTTTTACAGACTCGACTGACTGACTGTGGGCCTAGAGATACAGATGACTTATCCGGAAGCTAAGCTTTCGTAGCGACTACGGCTTCTCTTCTGGACAGTCCGATACAGGATCAACGGTTGTCAGTTTTGCGCCGAAACTGACAAAGCCTCCACCGACTTTGCACCAGGTACCCGGATTGGGCCGGCCCGATTTCGCAACTCTCTCAGCCCGGCAATCACTCACCGCCCATGTACCTGAGTCAATCCTGGTCAACAGCCCAGTGGGTCTTCTGCTGCTCCTAGCCCATGTACCCGGATTGGGTCAGCCCGACTTCGCGGCCCCTCTGCTCAACAGTCGCTCGCTGCCCATGTACCTGAGTCACACGCGGCCCATGTAACAGCAGATCTCCTCTTTGACTATCGTTGACAATGACTCATCACATCTGGAGCCATGAGGCCCGTGCTATTTAGCATGGCTCCTCAATCTCCCCCTTGATGAGTGCATTGTCAACACTTCATTTCTTCAGCTCTTCAGTACCTGCAAACAACTGTGGAAACAAGAAAACAAAACACAAGAAAAACAAAGAAGAAGAAAATAAAGTAAAAGTTTAACCTTAATGACCAAAAGCCGAACAAAAGCAAGAAGCGGTCATTATGGTTAACCAAAAGTAAAAGCTCAGAAACAGCAACAAGGATATCAAAAGAGTAAGCGAGACAAAAACTCCCCCTTAAACTCACATTCCAAGATTTCTCCCCCTTGTTGACAAGTGAACTCATCAAGCACTCAAAAGAGACACAGACTCCCCCTGAAATGCAACTCTCCCTCAAAATATGCAATGAATGTAACTAGGATGCATGTGGAGTGTCGAAAGCATGCTTCTCAGATATGATTGACTGTAATTACAAGCATCTAACAAGTATAGCGAAAGACACACTGTCGGAGACTCATGGAATGATCAGTGCAACAGATGATATCTAAAGAAAGTCATTAGCACGCATTTTCAATTTTTTGCAAACAAAAGCATCACCACATTTTCCCGGTAGACAAGCAAGGTAAAACATGAGATGTAGAAGCTAACTAATATCTACCAAGATAAGCATTGTCCAAAACAAAGTGCTTCAACAAACTTGTTATCATTTCAATTTTCAGGCTTTTTCTTTTTCCTTTTTCATTTTTGCCAGGGGTTATTTGCATGTCAAACCTTATGCTGACCGACCAAGTCAAGCCTAGGCCAGAACTAGACCATCAGAAGCTTAAGACATTGGTCTTGGCATACACTACACTGTCCTAGTTCATACCAAAGTGCTATGGTACGCAGTCCAGAACAATGTAATGAGACAAAGCAAACCCACCTGGATCTTTTCAAGTTATGCATAAAAGGCATGGAATTTTCATTTTTCTTGATTTTTCATCATTTTTAAAGCACATTTCCATGTTTTAAAGCAGAAAGATGTCCAAGTTGCTTGTTTGCATCTAAGTTAGGAAACTAGTTACAAGGCATGTAACAGATAGCAAGAACATTCAGCCTACGCGTGCTGGTTACCAGAAGCAATGGTGATCATTTTTCAAGTTTAAAACATAAAACCATGCATATGACAGATATCAGACATATCAAGTGAACTGAACCAGAGCATGATCATTGACAAGTATTCAAAAGCATGTACTAGCTAGAATAAGTAAAGCAGTTCAATCATATAACAGAAGCGGCTCTAAGGTGTGATATGTGAATATGCAAGATATGAACACACACAAAAAGACTCAAGAAAAGAGTAAAGAAGAAAGAAAACTGACGCAAAATATCCCAGAAAGGATACACAACAGCCAAATCCCCCCGTAAACGCTCGAAGGTAGACTGATCAAGGGGTTTGGTGAAAATGTCAGCCAACTGATGATGCGTATCAACATGAACAAGGTCAATGACACCTTTCTCATATTGATCCCGCAGAAAGTGAAAGCGCACATCAATGTGTTTGGTTTTTGAATGGAGACAAGGGTTTTTCCCTACACTAATTGCACTGGTGCTGTCGCAAAACAAAGGAACTCTGGTAGGAAAGAATAACCCAAAGTCTCGTAGAGTGGAAATCATCCAAACTAACTGTGAGCAGCAGCTAGCAGCAGCTACATACTCAGCCTCAGTGGTCGAAAGAGCAACTCCAGATTGCTTTCGAGAAGACCAAGAAACAAGAGAAGAACCGAGAAACTGGCAAGTACCGGAAGTCGACTTGCGATCCAACTGGCACCCACCAAAGTCAGCGTCCGAAAAGCCAGATAAATCAAGAGATGATGATGCTGAATAGTAAAGACCAAGATCAGGTGCATAAGTAAGATACCTGAAGATGCGCTTGATAGCCTACCGATGAGATGCGCGTGGTGAAGACCGAAAACGCGCGCAAAGTCCTACGGCGAACTGAATGTCCGGTCTTGTCGTCGTTAAGTACAATAGTGAACCAATCATCCCTCGAAACTCTCTCTCATTGACCTTGACGCTGCTCTCGTCCTTGTCCAGTCCCCCAGATGTGCCCATCGGGGTCATCTGCGGCTTCAATTCTCCACCAAAGTCAAATTTCTTAAGCATATCGCGAGTGTACTTACCTTGGTGGATGAAAGTGTTGTCCTTGGTCTGCTTGATCTGGAGTCCTAGGAAATACTTGAGCTCACCCATGAGACTCATCTCAAACTCGCTGTGCATCTGCTCATAAAACTTGGACACAAGAGAATCAGTAGTACCGCCAAAGATAATATCGTCCATGTAAATCTGAGCAACCAAGAAATCAGAAGCAACTCTGAGAAAAAAGAGAGTCTTATCCACCGAATCCATCACAAAGCCCTTCCCCAACAAAAATTGCTTCAACCGGTCATACCAAGCCTTGGGGGCTTGCTTCAACCCGTATAAAGCCTTTTGAAGCTTAAAAACATGTCGAGGAAACTTAGGGTTCTCAAAACCGGGGGGCTGCCTAACATAAACTTCCTCCTCTATGAACCCGTTCAGAAAAGCACTCTTAACGTCCATTTGAAAAATCTTAAAACCCTTCGAAGCGGCAAAAGCTAAGAGAATGCGAATGGACTCAAGACGGGCAACAGGGGCGAAAGTTTCTTCAAAATCAATACCCTCTTTCTAGCAAAAACCCTGGGCAACTAGTCGAGCTTTGTTTCGCATCACAACCCCATCTTCACCTTGTTTGTTCTTGAACACCCACTTGGTGCCTATGGGGTTGCATCCTGGTGGCGGCTCAACTAGTGTCCAAACCCGATTACGGACAAAATTCTCAAGCTCTTCTTGCATAGCATTAATCCAATTAGAATCAGAAAGAGCATGAGAAATGTCTCTGGGCTCAAAGGATGCAACAAAAGCAGATTCAGCAAACACAGCAAGAGAGTTACAAGATGAACGCAAAGTTCTCTCAGTCAAATCATCGATGATGAGCTCTGAGGGGTGATCACGCTGAACTGCTCGGGTTCCCTAGTGATCTGAAGTCACCTCACCGGAGTCAGCAGCTGGCACCTCTGGACTCGTCTGAGGGGGCTCGATCGAAGTGGAAGAAGTGATCAGAGGTCCGCCCTCATCCTCAGTCGAAGTCTCAGAAGGTGTGGGTTCTGCCGGGGGTGCAGAAGGCCCACCCTTATCAGCAGCTGGAGTATCCTCATCTTCCTCGAAGATGGACTCTCCGAGCTCATCATCCCCAGAAAGCTCAAAAGAAGGAGTTAAAGAAGGCAAGGACTCGTCAAATGAAACTTTGCAAGTCTCGACAAGCTGCTGGGAGTCGAGGTTCCAAACACGGAAGCCTCGAGAATGCAAAGCGTAACCAAGAAAAACATTGTCCCAGCAACGAGACTCAAACTTGTCCAAATGCCCTCCCTTCTTGAGCACAAAGCACTTGCAGCCAAACGCTCACATGTGGCTCACCTTGGGCTGTCTGCCAAACCGCAACTCATACGAAGTCTTACCTAAGTAAGCTCGAAGAAAAATGCGGTTGGCCAGATAGCAAGCCGTGTTCATGGCTTCAGCCCAAAAATGCCTAGGAGTCCTGTGCTCATCGAGCATCGTCCTTGCCATCTCGACTAGCGTGCGGTTCTTTCGTTCCACAACGCCGTTCTGTGGGGGAGTATAAGGAGAAGAAAACTGATGGTCCAGATCCTGATCACTACAGAAGCTAACGAACTAAGAGTTCTTGAACTCAGAGCCATTGTCAGAGCGAATTGCTCGCATCCGACCATTGTTCTCATTCTTCAGCTTCAAAATCAGGACATGAATAAACTGAAACGTTTCATCCTTAGACTCCAAAAAGAAAACCCACGAGAATCGAGAAAAGTCGTCAACAATGACAAGCGTGTACCACTTCCCCCCGACTGAACGTACCCAAGCTGGACCAACAGTGTCCAAATGTAAAAGCTCACCTGGATACGACGTCATCACCTGAGTCACAGGTGAGTGGGACGCGGCAACCATTTTCCCATGACGACGGGGATGACAAACTAGATCTTTCTCCATTTTAAGCTTGGGAAATCCTCGGATGAGGTCCATAGAGCTTAACCTGTCTAGCAGATCAAAACTCAAATGACCTAACCTCCTATGCCACTTCTAGAGTTCAGAAGAAGATCCAGCAATCAAACACCGAGAAGGGCCAAAAGAACTAGAGAAGTTGTTGGGGGAGTATATTTCCCTCACACAGGGGCCAAATGACATCAGCCTCCGACAGCCTTCGGCCCAGAGCCAGGTTCTGTCGGAGCCTGTTTTCTTTGAGTATTACTTCCAGGTCCCAAGATGCTTCCCGAGGCCTGTAGCTTCGAAGCCCCCCAAACCAGGAGGTCCGGCTCGAAGCCCGTAGTTGAGCCAGGTTCGGAGGCCACCCTCCGGAAGCCAAGCCCGGAGGCCACCCTCCGGAGTCCAGTCCGGAGGCCACCCTCCGGAGTCCAGTCCGGAGGCCACCCTCCGGAGTCCAGTTCGGAGGCCATCCTCCAGGAGCCAAGCCCGGAGGCCACCCTCCGGAGTCCAGTCCAGAGGCCACCCTCCGGAGTCCAGTTCGGAGGCCATCCTCCAGGAGCCAAACCCGGAGGCCACCCTCCGGAGTCCAGTCCGGAGGCCACCCTCCGGAGTCCAGTTCGGAGGCCATCCTCCAGGAGCCAAGCCCGGAGGCCACCCTCCGGAGTCCAGTCCGGAGGCCACCCTCCGGAGTCCAGTTCGGAGGCCATCCTCCAGGAGCCAAACCCGGAGGCCACCCTCCGGAGTCCAGTCCGGAGGCCACCCTCCGGAGTCCAGTTCGGAGGCCATCCTCCAGGAGTCAAGTCCGGAGGCCACCCTCCGGAGTCCAGTCCGGAGGCCACCCTCCAAGGGCCGAAGCCCGGAGGCCGCCCTCCGGAGCCAGGTCCGGAGGCCGCCCTCCGGAGCCGAGTCCATACCAGGGGCCCCCCGCCCCTGGAGTGTCGTTTAGCCGGTCAAAGCCTGGCGCAGCCTGACACGCCAGTAAAGCTGTAAAGTTGTCTGGCACCTTTTGTACCGTAGCTAAGCTCTTTTTCCCCTCTCTGCCCCTATGAACCAAGGGCTCATAGGGGGGCATTCCAGTCTTTTCCTCGGGCCTGCGTGCCTATAAAAGCAGGGCCAAGCCCTTGTAGCGGGGGACAGGCTCCAGGGGGCCATGAGACCCTGGAGTTATCCTCTCCACATCAAGGCACACCATGCCAAATCCACTACAAACTGGACGTAGGGTTATTATCCCCTAGGGGAGGCCCGAACCAGTATAAATTCTATCTCTCCCTGCGAGGACCCATCGAGGTTCATTCTCCATATCATACTCCACCACAGAAAAACCTGCTGGAACTAACGCAATTGTTCCAACAGTTGGCGCCGTCCGTGGGGACCTTAGTCCTAGAAGCTAAGTTCTCTACCACTGCCTGCAACCCGAAGTGCGCCCGAGGGGGGAGCATCGAGGCTTTCTCGCTTCGCGCACCCTCCGGCAAAGGGCTTCGAGGGCAGATCGAAGGCCACCTTCGCCTTCCTCCATCCTCCGCAGACCGGAGCCCACTCTCCGGCAAGGGGCTCCGCTCCACGTTTCAAAGGTCATCGGAGCCCGAGGGCTACAAGGTAAGTACCGCCCGAAGCCTTACTTCGATGCACCAACCTGCAGTTACATTAACATAAGCTCGAAGCCATGCTTCGCTTTATTCAAAAACCGAGGCCACGCTTCGCCTTGTTCAAAAACCGAAGCCATGCTTCGTCTTATTTAAACCCGAAGCCACGCTTCGCCTTATTTAAAACCGAAGTCTTGCTTCGCTTTATAAAACCCGGAGTACCCCTCCGAAGGCTACACAGTGCCCCCGGGCCCGTAGCAGTGGGCTAAAAGGACTCCGGGCCACTGGCCCGACGCGTCCAGGGATTCCGGGCTCCGCGCCCGAAGCATCCCAGGGATTCCGGGCTCCGCACCCGAAGCATCCCAGGGTCGAAGGTGACCCAGAGTCGAAGGTGGCTCAGAGTCGAAGGTGGCTCACATTATCGCAGGTTCGGTGAATCCACACCAATTATCCTTCTCATTACAGGACCAAGCTCCGAAGCCCAGCTTCGTTACCCAAGCACGCTCCGAAGCCCTGCTTCGCGTGTTAATATAATATACGCCCGAGCGTCTCGAAGTCTTATTTCGCTAAAATCTAAGTGCGTTCCAGAGCCTCGCTCATGCACAACATCCAAATCCTAGCGTGCCGAAGCATGCCTCGCTAAACTTGGTTATGCCAGAGCCCTGCTCCGCACCAAGTTAGCGCGTACGGAGCCCAAAAGAGGGCTCCGCTCAGTGAATTTCAGCAGCCGAAGCATTGCTTCGCACCCAATTAAGGCATTCGAAGCCCAAAGGGGCCTTCGCTTGAATAAAACTTCATGCATCAAGCCGCCAAAAGGCGCACCCTTCGCATCTTTTATTTTTTGCCCGTACCAGCAACAGCTAAGTCCCTAACTGCCACGTGCAAAGGGGGGAAGCATATATGCGAGGTGTGCGAATGTAAGGTACAGTACGAGCGTGACAAGCTAAGCGTTCAAAACCAAACAATGCGAAGCATACAAACGAAGTATGCAAGTATAATAAACTCCGTTCATTAAGAGAATTGAGAAGTATGTTACAAATATACTTCGAAGACAAAACTACGAGTAATCTGTATCTAAGCCTAAGAAGAACCGAGTGCGAGGCCCCGTCCCTCGCTTGCCTCTCCTTCGGCGGGGACCCCCTCGGCTGGAAGTTGCCTCATCGGAGCCCGCTCTCCCTCGACCGGCTCGTCCAGGCTCCGAAGCCCGCAGGCTTCGGCTTCCGCTTTGCAGGTCGCTCCAAGTTCGCGAAGCAGGCGGTGCCGTATCGAAGGCAGAAAAATCTAGGGCTTCGTCGCTCGCTAAGGCCGCTCGCGGAGGCAAAGGTAAAGAACCTTGAAGGGGCTCCGTCTTCACAGCGGCTAGCAAATCCTGAGCTATTTCGGAGATGGCTTCGCCCCGAGGCCCCCTCGGCAGCTTAAACCGAGGGGGGCCTTCGGACCTAGCTACTTCAAGGATCGCCCACAGCTGTTGAAGCTCTTCAGAGTCCTCGAGGACTTCGAGGTCTACGCTCGAAGGCTGAGCCTGGGCAGGTATAAAAAACCCCCGCATTCGTATTAATGAACTGATAAGTCTTTACAAGCCTACAGCTAGGTATTACAAGGAAGCCTAAGGAGATCTACACCTTCGGAGGCGGAGGCGTCGAGGTCGAAGGCTTGTCCGGGTCAGTGGGCCCCTTGAACCGGCGTTGTCGGAGGGCCTTCATAAGGTCAAGGACTGCCTCGCAGCCTTGCTCCTTCCAGGGATCCTGCAGCCGCCGCCAGGCCCCGCGGACTTCGCCCGGAGGCGTCACCAAGTGCGGACCCCCGAAGGCCACAGGGGCCACGGAGGTTGCCGCCCGAAGGTGGTCACACCCCGCGGCGTGGAGCATGTGCAACACTCCTTGACCGGCGACGCGACCGGCCATGAGAGCGAAGCCTGTCAGCGCTTCGTCCGCAATCGAAGCCGCCGTCTTCAAATAATCGGCGCGGTCCCCAATCGGGTCTTGGTCGCCAAACTCCGGAGCCCGGCACTCGGTCCCTATTTTCTCAAGGACCTCGGTCAGGCTCTGGGTGGCCTCGCCAAGGTTGGCCACGACGAAGCTCTCGAGGTCCCGAGCCCGTTGATGGAGCTCTTCGATCTCCTTCGCCTGTCGGGCCTCGGCATCCTTCGAAGCCTGGAGCTCCGCGCGAAGCCGAGCCGTCTCCGAGGCCAAGGCCTCCTTCGCCTCCTTCGCCTCCGCAGCCGAAGCTTCGGCCCGTTTCCGCCCCTCGGCTTCCTCTGAAACCTCGCGGCGAAGGGCCTCCTTCTCCGCTACGAGGCGCTCCAACCGCCTGTCGGCAGCAGTCGAAGCGGCTGCGTTCAGTGCGAAGGCCTGCAGAAGTTGAAGAAGTCATAAGTACCAAGGAAAAGCTAACATATAGTTCGAAGTTGCAAGGGGCTTCGCTCACCCGCAGGAGGACTTCGTTCGAGCTGACGAAGAGATCCGCGGGGTCCTGGTGGCTAAGCTGGGCCACCAAGTCCCCTTCCTCCGCAGAAGCGCAAGCCTCGCGGAAACCGCGGATCGCCGCCACCGTCACACCTCCCCTCGGCTTGAAAGGGTGAATCACGGCAACGGTCCCCTCCGCGGGCTTCGGCGAAGCGGGGCTCAAGCCCACCACGTCGACATCTTCTTCGCCTCGAGGGTCCACGCGGCCCCCGCCGCCTTCGCCGTCAGACGAAGCGCTCCCGGACTCCGACTCGCTGCTGCTGCTGCTGCTGCTGCTGCTGCTGCTCGAAGCCTCCGCGGGCTCCGCCTCGGCGGACTTCGACCCGCCTTCGCCGGCCGGCTTCGCCGCAGCGGGCCTCGCATCATCTTCGTCCTCTGCGAAAAGCCAAGTCAAAACCTGCATATTGAAGAGAGGCTTGCAAAGAGAAAAAAGGGTTCACCATCATCAGAGATCTCCTGGAAGGAACCAGGGGCTAAGTGTGTCCTCCAGCTCCCTCGCTGCGAAGCTGGCGCATCCACCTTCGCGCCCGAAGTTGGTTCCGCCGGAGCATCAGTGGCCTCCCTGGCAGCCGGAGTGCGCGCATCGGCCTCCTCTTCCGAAGCCCTCGCCGCCAGGGGCTTCGCGGCCTTCTTGGGGGTCGGAGTAGCTGCGGGCTTCGCCGCAACCTCCCCCGAGGCGTCCGCTTCGTCCTCGTCCCCCCTCTTCCTCTTGGCTCCGGCCGACGAGGCAGCCAGGTGGGCGAAGTCCGGCAGAGCAGGGAGCCCTCCGAGGCCAAGCGCGGTCCACACTCTGTTCCAGCGCTCCCAGGACCCCACCAGGGCGAGGCGCTGGTTCTGCTCCTCGGGAGTCGGAGTCCCGACGACTCGGTCCGCCGCCGCGATGGCCTCCTCCGGGGTCCTCATGTCGAGGTCGGCTACGCGAAAAGGTTGAAGTTAGGAGCAAAGTATTCTAAGTATTAAAAGCAAGAAGAGCGCGAAGACTTACAAAAGCGGTCGAAGGCCAGCTCGCTGAGTTCACCTCGACCCGAAGCCTGGAAGAGACCCTCCGGCCAAGAGCGCGCGAGGGGGCTTAGCCGAAGGGTGAGGAACTCCTCTGCGAGGTCCCTCATGCTCATCTTCGCTGCCACCCTTCGGAGCAGCGAGATCCTCGATTGAAGGAGGCCTTCGCTGGTCTTCACCACCCCTTCGCGCCGATACAAAATATGGGCGTTGGTGCTCCGAAGGGGGGAGTTGGCTCCGACGGAGGCATAGAACCACTCTTGGTCCCACCTCGAGTGCCACTTGTTGTTGACGGCCCTCGCCGGGAAGGCGTCCTGATACTCCTTCCGAAGCTGAAAATTGGCGCTGCCGAAGGCCAGCGCCCTCTTGACGCGGTCCGGCCCCTCCCGCGGCTTCGGTTGGCAGTTGGCATCATGGAGGGCAACGAAGACGTCCGCGCGGCCCTCGCAGCCCTCGGCCCTCATGGCCCACTCAAAAACGGCTAACCTCGCCACGGCGTTGGGCGAAAGCTGTGGAAGCTCGAGGTTGTAAGCCTTGAGGACTTCGCTCAGCATCCCCACTGCTGGCAGACCGAGGCCGGCCTCGAAGAAGGCCTCGAACACCACCACCTCGTCGGCGCGAGGCCTCGGCTCAGCCTCCGACTTCTCCGGGACCCGAAGCTGGATCTTCGCCGCAATTTTCCCTTCGCAGGCCCTTCGGACCGACTCCTCCGTGGAGATCGAGGCCCTCATCTCCAGGGTCTGCTCGAACTTGTCAGAGGGGGTCCGAAGGTCCCTCGGCCCCATCCGCCTGGGCGCAGTCTTCGCCGCCGCAGCCGCCGCCGCCTGCACCTGGGCGGAGCCCGAGCTCGAGCCCAAAGCAAGAGGCTTCGCCACCGCCTTCTTCGGCATGTCGCTGGGACTTCGGCGCGAAGAGCTAAAGCTAAGCGAAGGGGGGGGGGCTCGGAGCGAAGCTAGAAGAGGAGCAGAGCGAGGTTTGCAAGGCAACAAGAAGAGAACAAATGAAGGTGTGCCGAAGCCGCACGCGGTAAGTCTCTATTTATAGGCGCGGTGAGAATTCCAACCGTCGTGGGCCGAACCCACCGCCAGATGGGCCCTCAGCAAAGGCGAACCGGCCCAGAGCAAGGTAACGGTAACATTTTCGACCGTTGCGGAGCCGCGCGGGCTCCCCGAGCCCCGAGGCCGTTCTGACGGTAAGCGCGGGCATTTATTGCTCCCGGATGTCGAGGCCGCCCTCGGTCCAGGCGCCGAAGGTATGTTTTCTCTGTAGTTATGTTTCCAGGTCATTTGTCCTAAGGACGCGTGCACCCCTTCGTTCCGAAGGCCTACACGCGAGGGGCTACTGTTGGGGGAGTATATTTCCCTCACACAGGGGCCAAATGACATCAGCCTCCGACAGCCTTCGGCCCAGAGCCAGGTTCTGTCGGAGCCTGTTTTCTTTGAGTATTACTTCCAGGTCCCAAGATGCTTCCCGAGGCCTGTAGCTTCGAAGCCCCCCAAACCAGGAGGTCCGGCTCGAAGCCCGTAGTTGAGCCAGGTTCGGAGGCCACCCTCCGGAAGCCAAGCCCGGAGGCCACCCTCCGGAGTCCAGTCCGGAGGCCACCCTCCGGAGTCCAGTCCGGAGGCCACCCTCCGGAGTCCAGTTCGGAGGCCATCCTCCAGGAGCCAAGCCCGGAGGCCACCCTCCGGAGTCCAGTCCAGAGGCCACCCTCCGGAGTCCAGTTCGGAGGCCATCCTCCAGGAGCCAAACCCGGAGGCCACCCTCCGGAGTCCAGTCCGGAGGCCACCCTCCGGAGTCCAGTTCGGAGGCCATCCTCCAGGAGCCAAGCCCGGAGGCCACCCTCCGGAGTCCAGTCCGGAGGCCACCCTCCGGAGTCCAGTTCGGAGGCCATCCTCCAGGAGCCAAACCCGGAGGCCACCCTCCGGAGTCCAGTCCGGAGGCCACCCTCCGGAGTCCAGTTCGGAGGCCATCCTCCAGGAGTCAAGTCCGGAGGCCACCCTCCGGAGTCCAGTCCGGAGGCCACCCTCCAAGGGCCGAAGCCCGGAGGCCGCCCTCCGGAGCCAGGTCCGGAGGCCGCCCTCCGGAGCCGAGTCCATACCAGGGGCCCCCCGCCCCTGGAGTGTCGTTTAGCCGGTCAAAGCCTGGCGCAGCCTGACACGCCAGTAAAGCTGTAAAGTTGTCTGGCACCTTTTGTACCGTAGCTAAGCTCTTTTTCCCCTCTCTGCCCCTATGAACCAAGGGCTCATAGGGGGGCATTCCAGTCTTTTCCTCGGGCCTGCGTGCCTATAAAAGCAGGGCCAAGCCCTTGTAGCGGGGGACAGGCTCCAGGGGGCCATGAGACCCTGGAGTTATCCTCTCCACATCAAGGCACACCATGCCAAATCCACTACAAACTGGACGTAGGGTTATTATCCCCTAGGGGAGGCCCGAACCAGTATAAATTCTATCTCTCCCTGCGAGGACCCATCGAGGTTCATTCTCCATATCATACTCCACCACAGAAAAACCTGCTGGAACTAACGCAATTGTTCCAACAGAAGTCAATTCGAAAAACTTTACCGAAAGGTAAGATCTGGCAAATCAAAGACCCTCTAGAATCAAACACATAAGAATTGCCCTTCTTAAAACGAACTTCCAAACCATTCTCAAGAAGTTGCGAAACCGAAATCAAGTTGTTGGGGGAAAATATCTCATCTTCAGGGTTATTGCCAAAGCAGCATGAAGACAGCCAACCAGTTCGAAGATTGTCCGAAGGCCATCTTCGAAGGTGCATGGAACCTGGTTCGAAGCCCGAAGGCAGGCATTGGTTCGAAGTATGTCTTCGAACCAAAGTCCTTCAGGATCTTTTCTGCCAGCTAAGATGGAAGACTTATCTTCTATCCTATTAGATTAGTCTTTTACCATTTTGGCCCTATTAAGGAAACCGAATAGTTTCCTTAATGTCGGTTGTAATAGAGGGGTAAATAGGTCTTTTCCTTAATGTTTAGGCCTATAAATACCCCCCATTTTACCCTGTAATGAGGACCGATTACAAGTGAATCAATACACACTTTCGAACTATTCTAAGTTATTATCCTTTCGGAGGCTTAGAACAGTTTGCTTCGCAAACACTTCGTTTGTTAGTTTCTTTTCTACAGAAACCTGTTAGCGTAATCTTTTACGCCAACAGTTGGCGCCGTCCGTGGGGAACCTAGTCCAAAAAACTTCGTTCTCTACCAATCTTTTGCATCATGCCTCCTAAGCGGAGCGCACCTCGCAATCCCACTCGGAGGTCCTCTCGGATCTCCGGAGAGATACCCTTCGACACAGTCGAAGTCGGAGGGTCTTCGACTATCCCTCCACCTCAAACTCCGCAAGGGGCTTCTATCCCTCGAGGATACGAAACCTCTCCACCAACCCCTTCTACACTCCGACCGCCCGGAGCCACTCTGCCACCCTCCATTCCGATTGGAACTGATCATACCAGTTCTCAAGACCCGGAAGGTCCTTCCGGAGGAGATGAAGATAGCCTTCGAGATATGGCCACTCAAATGGCTAATCTTCAAGCCGAGGTAGCAAGGTGGCGGCAAGAGGCTGCGAACAGGCTTCGTCCTCAAGCCACCCCAGCTATCCCGAAGTGCACGAAGACGACGATCTTGACTATCCCGAAGCCCCAGAGAACGCCTCTTACGACGATGAATCTCCGTTGCATCCCGAGCTTCAGAAGGTTCGCTTCGATCCGAGGTTCAAAGCTTCGAAGCTTAGCAAGTATGCCGGAGACGAAGATCCCAGTGAGTTTGCGCGTTCTTATGCCCTAGCAATCGAGGCTAGCGGCGGAGACAGAGAAACTATGGCGAAGTGCTTCCCGTTAGCCCTTCAAGGAGTGGCGTTGAGATGGTTCTGGTCTTTAAAACCAGGATCAATCATTTCATGGTCACAGTTGAAGAAGAAGTTCATAAGTAACTTTCAGGGCACCTTCGTGCCCCCCATGTCGACAGGAAGCCTTTTCCAAGTGAAACAGCTCCCCGGAGAAACATTGAGGCAGTACTTCAAGTGCTTCGCTCACACGAAGTCACAAATTCGGGGGCTGTCCACATCTTCGGTGGTTGATGCAGCTCGGGAAGGCGTCAGTCATAAAGGCCTTTTGGATAAATTGCATCGGAAGAGCATCACCACAGTATCACAGTTGATGTCGTACTTCGAGGAGTACTCGAAGTCGGAAGAAGGTTGGCTTCGGAGGACTACTGCTACTTCGACAGTGTTGACAGAAGTTAAAGCAGAGGTGAAGACTTCGGCTCAGCCGCAAGAACCAGTCTCCGAAGTGCAACATGATAGAAGAAGAGGGCAAAAGCACCCTCGTTCTGAGGTCTTAAACATTGCACCCCCGCAGAAGTTTGCACCAAGAGCTCCACAGTCTGTAGGGAACAAGTCCAGCGGCTGGAGGCCGCCAGGGAAAACGGCTGGCAAGGGCCAGACCCTTTTTGCTGTATTCATGGAGAGAACCGAAGCCATGCAACTGACACCTGCAAGGCTATTCTTACCCTTCGGGGAGAATACTTGGAGAGAACTTCGGGTCGAGGTAGTACCGACCGAAGTCCAGCAGCAGCAGTGCGCTCGGAGCCGCTCCAGGCTGTGGCGCGGATAGAAAATTTCGATGCTGCAAGGCACCCTCCGGTGCCCAATGTTATGCCACCTCCGAAGCAAGAAGAAGGGCAAGATAGAGGGAAGAGAGTAGTTCTCCCTATCTCCGGAGGAGGTACCCTCGGAAGCATGTCCAAGAGACAGCGAAGAGAGTACGTTCGAGAAGTAGGCCACATTGGAACTTCGTCATCCGCAGCTGCAATGCCGGAGTGGTCTCATGTTCCAATATCTTTCTCTGCGGAGGATGCAGCTGGTATCAAGTTCCCGCATGCGGATCCATTGGTTATTACTGCTGATATTGCGGGGACAGAAGTTCGAAGGGTGCTAATTGACGGAGGTAGCTCGGCAGATATCATATTTGTACAAGCCTTCGATCAGTTATGCATTTCACGGAAGCATCTCCTCCCAGCGGCTCGTCCTCTGCAAGGCTTTGCAGGACCTCCGCTAGATGCACTTTGCCAGATAGGCCTGGAAGTAACCTTCGGAGAAGGTTTACTAGCCCGAACTGAAGAAGTT